>CM060941.1:805902060-808402060 GCA_030765085.1 Allium cepa
TCATCATCAGCGTGAGCCACTAAGATCAGCACCTGCCACCTGTCACCTAGTCTGCCCATCCCAAAACATGGATGAACAACCCAAGGTAATAAGAGGAGACATAAAACCTTGAGTCAGACAACAGTCTTAGTGAGCAATAAATCAACTATCAAACATACCAAAGGAACATAAAGGATAAAAGGAATAGGAACCCAAATCATCCCACTCCACCTCTTTCTACAGTGATAGCCCCCTGACTCACACTAAGGAGAAGCAAGCATACATGGCAGATGTAACAGCCCTAGTTTTTAGCCATTTATTTTATTATTTAATTTTTAAATATACTTTATATAAATTATGTTTAAAAATATAGTTTAATTATTTAATTTGGAGATATATTTTATAAAATTGTTTGTGTCAATAAAATTAAATAATATCTGTGAAAATTTAATCTAAGATTGAACAGTTAAATTTCGCGTTTGACAGACGCGTCAATTATAGGGTATAAAACAACGTAACAAAACGTGTGTTTTTAAAATTTGAATTTTGTGAAAATTTTTGAGGTTTTAACCTGCGTCTGTTTAGCGTAGTGTAAAAATCAAGTTTTAAATATTTTTGGATATAAAATATCAGTCAGTAATTTTATAGTAACCGTTACTTTGTTTTAACTGACAGATTGGTTTTTAATAAATTATATACGTTTGCATGCCTAAAGCCTACATAAAATTTTGCCTTTTCATTTAGCAAAATCAAACTAAATCACGATTGGTTAGCTAGAGAGGAATCATCCTTATAGTAACGTTCGAAGCAAAATTTGGGGAGAGGAATTAGTGCATTCTTAAATATGAACGTGCACATTTACTTATTCTTTCTTCCTCTGCTTTTAGACAGTACTGCATATGTAACGTAAAACATATCTTAGCCTTCCACTTTATCAACTGAAAACTCTCGAACATGATCAAGCAAATATGTATGTAACAGTTATTTCTTTTGCCTTGTTGAGTGAAAGCTTTTTCAATTGATTTCCAAAAAAAACACTCAACCAATTAAATGGTATAAAATAGGGTAATCAAGTTTTATAAACTGGAAAATTTATTTTGCCAAGCATCACGCATTGATAACTCTCCTGGTTTATTTCTTTAACCACGTGTACCAGCAATTATCAAAAAGAAAACTGAAATGTGCATTAATCTGGAAGATGTTAAACCAAACAATTATTTACTGGTATAAATGGTGAAATCAAATATGTAGTTAATAGGCAGCTTAAATCACGCAAGCTAATATATTCATAACGTTGTAACTAATACTTTAAACCCATTATTTAACAAACCATAAATCACGCACGTATATTTTCATATTTTCAAACTTTATATAGGTTGTAACTCTCGGCCCCTTCTTGCTTTATTTCTTTTGTAACTGATACGTTATTTTTCCTCTAGAAATTAAGTCTCGGCCTATATGTATCTTTCACCTTTCTCTACTTTTTTTCTGCAAATTCCAGTCAGTCTTTGCTCAAATCAGGTAATAGTCTTTTATTTTCTTTCTTCCTATTCTAAGTTTTCTCTGCCATTTTGTTTGCTCGTCCATTTCATTTTGTACCACTACCTGAGTTGTTTAGATGAGTTGAGAGTGTGAGAAATATTGGTAGGCTTGTGGCTGATCTGGCTAGAACTAGGAAGAACATAGGATGTTTTGGCTGAAGCAGTTTGAATGTGGAGAGTTTTATTTTAGGCTTAAAACTGAGTAGTTGTATATTTTGGTTTCTAGTTGCTGTTGTTTGCTCAAAATCTGCTTGGATATTTTAATACTGATAAGAACAGATACTATTTGATTTTGTTTTAAGTTGGTAAAACAGATTTTACCCAAAGTTGTTTTTAAATTGATTAGAACAAATGCTACCAGATAATTTGTTTTATTTTAAAATTTTAAATTAATAAGAACATATGCTATTTGATTCTTTTGTTTTAAACTGATGTGAAACAGATGCTTTAGAAATTGATAAATACAGATGCTACAAAATATCTTGTTGAAACTGTTTGCAAACAATTTCATGTTGAATTTAAACTTGTATGTTCACTGAGTTACTTCTTTGCCTTGATTCACTTGGTCATTTCTTTGGGTCTGCATTTTTGGCTACTGCCTATGGGGTCTACTTTTTAACCTGACAAGCATTTGATTCACCGGTAACACTTTAGTCTCTTGAGTTGTTTACTGCCATTGTTGTTTGCATCTTGATAAGGGTTGCACTGCAGTTGATTCACTTCACTTGTGGTCTTCATTTTTTCATTTGAAACTTCTGTTTCAATTCGCATTTCTTTGAAACTTGAGTTGCACACTACTGTCTTGCATGATTTTGATAAAATGTGAAATATTACATGTTGCTTCGTACCATGCTTTAGTTGTCTGCATCCCATATCTTTGCTCTTACAATATGAACAGACCCTTGAAACCATATGTTATCTTGTTGTTTGAATCATTGCTTGATGTTATATATGTATGTAGATAGTGTGTCTGCTTGTCTGCATTTAGGTTGTATTCATATATACCTACCACTGTTGCATTATTTGCTTCACTTGAGCTTTTTTTTGTAACTATAGCCTATTGTGTTCAGCTTGAAAACTTTGCATTTTCCAAATTTTGATAGGTTCAGTCTTCATTTTTGTCTTCCCAGTGTTCATGCACTTGGGTTTGTAGCAGTTTCCATGACAAGTTGCATCCTGAAGCTTGATCATTGTTTCACTGTCTTGATCATTTTTTTCTGATAGCCTGTTGTTTACACTTTGATGCTGTTTCATGGTTTCACTTGTCTTCACTTCTGTTTGTTCCTAGTTGATGTGGCATTGTGCCTTTGGTCTGCATTGAAGTTGTATTCATATCCATTTTGTTTGCATCACCTGATATGTTTCAGCCTTCCTATCCATTGTTGTTGCATTATCTGATATGTTTCAGTTTCCATGTCAAAGTGGTATCCATGCTGTGCACTTAGGTCCAGTCAGAGTGTTTGTAGAGGAGATGAAGTGTTTAGGCAGAGGTAGGAAAGTAGTGTGTGTGTGGATCTGTGACCCGAAGCAGAGAAGGGATTGACTCGAAGTAGTGGCCTAGCTGACTCGAAGCAGCTACATATTTTCTCGAAGCAAGTGTGGTTTGGCTCGGGTATGTTGAAAGATAGGCTAGAAAAAAAGAGAGAAAAGAAAAGGGCTGTGCACGTGTACGTGTATACCCCGGTGTATCATAAGACAACCCAACCTTTTGCCTTAGTCGTCAGTCTTTAGGAAAATTTGCCGTAAATTTTGGGTTAACCCGGTTCTCGTTAGGGTACGTTTTGGTCACGGTACACGGTGGAGTGGTCGAGCAAAGCCAAAAACAAATTCCGTTCTATTTTAAATTTTTCTTGACCATAAATTCTAAAGTCACATTTCAAATTATTTGAATTTGTTCTAGATTTGAATCTAGGCGATATTCGAGAATTTTGACCGTTATTCTCTGTCGGTCTGTACCGGGAAACGTCGTTTTAAATTCAAATTTTCTGCAACTCTCAGGTGAGTATTTCTCACCAGACATACGTATTTATATTTTGGTAAATTATTGCAAGTGTATGTGTAAAATTGTATTTCACTATTATCTGTCTGTAATGTAATATAGAATGATGGACCCCATTTAAATTGACACCTCATCAGTATTATCTGTTATATTATTTCTGCAGTTATATTTTTAATTGTTATTTACTG
Source organism: Allium cepa (assembly GCA_030765085.1). Lineage (NCBI taxonomy): Eukaryota > Viridiplantae > Streptophyta > Magnoliopsida > Asparagales > Amaryllidaceae > Allium > Allium cepa. The sequence goes on from CM060941.1 coordinate 805,905,768, forward strand.
CTTAAATCACCACTGCAAGTTCCCTGTTAAAGTTGGATTGTTATGGGCTGAAATAATGATTATTGTTAAACTAGTCTGTTAACTGCTTAACTGATAACTTGGGATTGCGGGTTTGAAATGATAGAACCCGGTGTTTGTAAATTACGGATTGAAATGATATAAATCCGTATCACTTGACCTAGGCTAGAAAATTATATACAGGCCCGTGGTCCTTATAATATTTTCTGAAATATTTAAAATTATTCTGGGAGTTAAATATTTGATTTAATATCTTTAAAAGATTTTATATTGATTTTTGAAGGAGTTATAAATAAAGAAATAAATAAATAAAATGTGGAATATAACTTATTTTAGAAATTTTGGATTTGAAAGAATAAGATCTCAGTTAAGAAAAGAAATAAATAAAATAAGTTATAATTGGAAATACTTATTAAGTTAAACAATCTACTACAGCATTCAAATGCTGTCTTTTTGAAATTGGACCAGTTTTACCCGTAACTTTAGATAGCATTTCCTAAGTGCTACAGAATCTAGAATTTGACTGTTTTAAAATTTAAGGAAATCGATTTTGATATTTATAACTGGATTTTTCCTTAATAAAATTTAGATGAACATTCTAGTATTAAGTCAATTTTGAAAATATTAAATAGCTGAAATTTGGAGTTTTATTTAGGGAACTTATAGGAATATTCAAGACGAAAATATTAAAACATTAATTTGTTGAAAGAATAAAATCCAACCTTAGTTTTGAATATTAATACTCCATTGGATATATATACATAAGGATTGAAATGGTTTTTGGGAACGTGAAGTGATATTTAAATTTTGGTTTAAAACTTTAAATAAAGAAATATAATTGTAAAGCTACGTAAATTATCTTCTTTACAAAGTAACCATAAAGTTAACCCATTTATTTTATATACCGTTGAATGTCCAAACCATTGTGTTTGGGAGTTATGGTTTTAAAGTAAATTTCCAAAAATATTATGTTTGAAGATATAATTCAAATATTTGGTTTCCAGATATTATAAATTTTAAGCCGTATGGTTTTGGAAAGAATTATATTTGAATATAATGATATCATATTGTTTTGGGTTTTAAAATGATCTCGTACTTATAGTTTTGAAATGGAAATGTTTATTCTGGTTTTAAAGTATAAAATGTTTTAAATGACCACGGGTTATAATAACGATGGGTTGGCAAAGAGACCGGGATCAGATATGGACATACTCTCTGTCGATACCGAAAACCACTTTGACCAACCGTGTACGCGGTGGAGATTCCAGAATGAAGTAGGTCGGTGGTGGCGTTTCCTGTAAGGTAAATACGTGGACCCGACTCCCGTGAGTTGGCATAAGGTGGCTAAAACAGGAGCAATTCCAGGCCAATGAGGTCATTCCTCTGATCGGACGCTCCTCTTCGATATTATACTATGATTTTGGATTGATTCGGTGGCCACCTCTATATTTTGATTTTGGGGAGTTAGTCCGAGGTGGGCGGTAACTGCGGCTACGCGTTTCCACCAGCCTGGATAGCAATTGGTATATCTACCCTGGCATTGCCTAGTTGTGCCGTGTCATCTACCATACCGAGCCTTGTACGAGTTTAGATTTCTCCCGTAGCCCGTGTGGTATCCTCTAGTTGCTTCCCGATCAGGAGGAGCTATGATATTGGATGGACTACTGGGACTATTACGTGTTAAGGTGGAAAATGTAAAGCCTTAATGCTATTTAAAAGTATGTTTATTTTATAAATAGACACTATTATAATAGCGCAATATACTACATAGTAAATAGTTTGACGGATCCTTAGAGGATGGGCGGTCCCAAGCATCCTTTAAGTTACTTGCTCTATATTACAGTACACTTGAATTAGCTTACATTATATAAGTATGTATGTCCTGACTCGAGTGTTATGTTTTATTTTTCGCTCGGGTCAGCCTGAGTTGCAGCTTAAATTTCTTCTCCGTAGCTAGGACACTCAGTAGATCATTCGCGCTGCTGGAAGTTGTTTCAGCCTTTATCTTTTCTGGAATTCAAGACTTTGAAGACTCTATCTCTATTTATGTCTTAAAATTTGTATTGAGGATTATAGACAATGTAAGTTCTGTTTTGTTGAAGTTATATCAGTGGCTTCATGAACCACTAAATTTTTAATTTCCGCTGCGAGATTCTGATATCTGTGTATGTGATTCTGTGATCTATTTATTGTATATTCTGAGTTTTGCCAAATTTATTCTACAACGCAGTATTTTGAACAATTCAAGTCCGACAATGTGCGGATGCGAATGGTTGAAAATATTGGGTCGTTACATTTGGTATCAGAGCTTTGGCTCTAGGCAAAACTTAGAATATATGGTAAATTGGATTTACAGAATCACTTTCATACTAGATGGAACCACTTTCTTTCCGAATTTTGGAACGTTCCCTATGGTTTCAAGTTCATTCGTGTCCCTCACTTTTATCATCTTTAGATTTTGGAGTGTCTCATAACCCCACTTCGGATGATCTTTATAGTGAATTGGCGGTCTCGCCATTATTCTAATAAAGGGATGAAACTCCTTTACAATTAGCATTGATTCACCGGAGAGTTATATTTATCCTCGGTTTATATGCTAGTATCTTTGTTTATTCGGAACTCTATCTCTTCAGAACAAAATGTGGATTTACCCAACCACATCGATCTGACTCTTTAAGTCACAGTTGACCGGTCAAGGTTGCCCGCGACTTATATAACTTACCCAGTTCCTTATTTTGTTATTTAATCATCAGATCTTCTGATTTCAACTTATCTTGAATTCTATTTGATTTGAGTTCATCAAAAATTTGAGTCTCTATCCTTGTTTTGGAAAATTTATTCCTATATTTGAAAAAAATAAATCAAATATTACATATATCAGTATAATTTTCAGAATTTTAATTTAACTAGTTGTCAAGAGATAATAGTCTTATTTTATTTATGGTTTTGTAAACCTTGTGTTTTGTCTAATATAAATAAGTGAATATAAAACAATGGTTATAAATTAATTTGGAAACAGAAATGAATTCAAAACTAAAACTTGAGAATTAAATTTCTGATGATTTCAAACCTTGTGTTTAAATTTTAAAAGGATGTAATAAGTATTTTTGTATAGAAATTTGTTTCCAAAGAAATTTTAAAATTAGTGCTTTTCTCTTTGTCACTGGAAAATAATTTCGGTGATGACTGCAGCATCATCGACATTCATTTTCGAGTTTCGAAGTGAAAAGACCATTCTGTAGTCTGGCTACAGTGTTTCCTTGAGATTTTAATTGATTTGAATTTCTAAAGTATGACTTAATATATATAGATATATAATTTAAATATGATTTGACATATTAGGTATATATATTTAGTTATCTCTAAATGGTTTGAAGGGAATCAGGAATTTAATTCTTAAAGTTATCTTGAGGAAGGAAAATAAATATAATAACAAAAATTTGAATAAAAAGGTTCCAATTGGAGATAATTAAATTGAAAGTTTTATTTGTATAACACCCAATTTCATTTAATATAACTTACCTTGATTTTCAAAAGTTAACATGTAATTGGATAATATACAATATAAAAGGATTTTATGAGTGGTTATAATAAATATTATACACTTAAATTTTAGTTATAAAAGATTAATGGGGATAAATAAGGAAAAGGAATTTAAGGAATTTTATTCAAATGTCTTAATAATCAAATTAATTTAATATGGATCCGTAAATCTAACCAAGAGATTTTAATAAAAGGTTATTTCCTGAAATGAATATGTTTGTGTAATAACAAGGTATCTTTGAATAAGGAAAATATATTTGAAAGGGATATTTTTGGAGTAAGGATTATATATCTTCAAATCATAGTTTAATTGATGTCTAAATAAATACTTAAGACGTATTCTAATATCACTAAATTTTGATAATTGAGAATTGGTTTTCAAATGGAAATTCAAGGGTAACTTATTGAAGGAATATCTTATTTATAAGATAAGTATTTTTAATAAAGTGTTAGGTTATTTGTTAAAATTCAGAGCTAAGTACATAATAAACTGATTAGGAATACTATTATATCTACTATAGCATATTATGAGTGCTGCTGTTTCTAAAAATAAAATGTTTTGGAATTTTTTTTTTTTAAATGAACTTAGGAATATTTCAACCTTGAAATGAATATTGTTTGGCATTGAATTTAAAAGGTATAAATGAAGATTATTTTAAAGGTATTATGATTTTAGTAGCATGATTTCCAAATGATAATATTTATAAATTTAATGATTTCAAAGCATTATGATTGCAAATTTATTATCTTATTTGTTTTCAAACTATCTTTAAGTGTCCTTGGTTTCCCTATCTGCTACAGAATGAGGAGGCTATTGCTTATACCAGTCTATTTAGAAATCTTTTCTATAATCTTTAAAAATCTTTGTTACTCATCAGGACCTGAGCACCCTAGGCTGACGGTCAAACTGAAAAAGGTAAACCGATTCTAGTGGATCTTTTTCGTACTTCAAATCCGGAACTATTCGTTTAAGATTCTTGTTTATCTAGCTTATCTTCTATGTTTCTCTTCTTCCGTTCCTTTTCGAGGACGAAAAGTTCTTAAGTGGGGGAGAGTGTAACAGCCCTAGTTTTTAGCCATTTATTTTATTATTTAATTTTTAAATATACTTTATATAAATTATGTTTAAAAATATAGTTTAATTATTTAATTTGGAGATATATTTTATAAAATTGTTTGTGTCAATAAAATTAAATAATATCTGTGAAAATTTAATCTAAGATTGAACAGTTAAATTTCGCGTTTGACAGACGCGTCAATTATAGGGTATAAAACAACGTAACAAAACGTGTGTTTTTAAAATTTGAATTTTGTGAAAATTTTTGAGGTTTTAACCTGCGTCTGTTTAGCGTAGTGTAAAAATCAAGTTTTAAATATTTTTGGATATAAAATATCAGTCAGTAATTTTATAGTAACCGTTACTTTGTTTTAACTGACAGATTGGTTTTTAATAAATTATATACGTTTGCATGCCTAAAGCCTACATAAAATTTTGCCTTTTCATTTAGCAAAATCAAACTAAATCACGATTGGTTAGCTAGAGAGGAATCATCCTTATAGTAACGTTCGAAGCAAAATTTGGGGAGAGGAATTAGTGCATTCTTAAATATGAACGTGCACATTTACTTATTCTTTCTTCCTCTGCTTTTAGACAGTACTGCATATGTAACGTAAAACATATCTTAGCCTTCCACTTTATCAACTGAAAACTCTCGAACATGATCAAGCAAATATGTATGTAACAGTTATTTCTTTTGCCTTGTTGAGTGAAAGCTTTTTCAATTGATTTCCAAAAAAAACACTCAACCAATTAAATGGTATAAAATAGGGTAATCAAGTTTTATAAACTGGAAAATTTATTTTGCCAAGCATCACGCATTGATAACTCTCCTGGTTTATTTCTTTAACCACGTGTACCAGCAATTATCAAAAAGAAAACTGAAATGTGCATTAATCTGGAAGATGTTAAACCAAACAATTATTTACTGGTATAAATGGTGAAATCAAATATGTAGTTAATAGGCAGCTTAAATCACGCAAGCTAATATATTCATAACGTTGTAACTAATACTTTAAACCCATTATTTAACAAACCATAAATCACGCACGTATATTTTCATATTTTCAAACTTTATATAGGTTGTAACTCTCGGCCCCTTCTTGCTTTATTTCTTTTGTAACTGATACGTTATTTTTCCTCTAGAAATTAAGTCTCGGCCTATATGTATCTTTCACCTTTCTCTACTTTTTTTCTGCAAATTCCAGTCAGTCTTTGCTCAAATCAGGTAATAGTCTTTTATTTTCTTTCTTCCTATTCTAAGTTTTCTCTGCCATTTTGTTTGCTCGTCCATTTCATTTTGTACCACTACCTGAGTTGTTTAGATGAGTTGAGAGTGTGAGAAATATTGGTAGGCTTGTGGCTGATCTGGCTAGAACTAGGAAGAACATAGGATGTTTTGGCTGAAGCAGTTTGAATGTGGAGAGTTTTATTTTAGGCTTAAAACTGAGTAGTTGTATATTTTGGTTTCTAGTTGCTGTTGTTTGCTCAAAATCTGCTTGGATATTTTAATACTGATAAGAACAGATACTATTTGATTTTGTTTTAAGTTGGTAAAACAGATTTTACCCAAAGTTGTTTTTAAATTGATTAGAACAAATGCTACCAGATAATTTGTTTTATTTTAAAATTTTAAATTAATAAGAACATATGCTATTTGATTCTTTTGTTTTAAACTGATGTGAAACAGATGCTTTAGAAATTGATAAATACAGATGCTACAAAATATCTTGTTGAAACTGTTTGCAAACAATTTCATGTTGAATTTAAACTTGTATGTTCACTGAGTTACTTCTTTGCCTTGATTCACTTGGTCATTTCTTTGGGTCTGCATTTTTGGCTACTGCCTATGGGGTCTACTTTTTAACCTGACAAGCATTTGATTCACCGGTAACACTTTAGTCTCTTGAGTTGTTTACTGCCATTGTTGTTTGCATCTTGATAAGGGTTGCACTGCAGTTGATTCACTTCACTTGTGGTCTTCATTTTTTCATTTGAAACTTCTGTTTCAATTCGCATTTCTTTGAAACTTGAGTTGCACACTACTGTCTTGCATGATTTTGATAAAATGTGAAATATTACATGTTGCTTCGTACCATGCTTTAGTTGTCTGCATCCCATATCTTTGCTCTTACAATATGAACAGACCCTTGAAACCATATGTTATCTTGTTGTTTGAATCATTGCTTGATGTTATATATGTATGTAGATAGTGTGTCTGCTTGTCTGCATTTAGGTTGTATTCATATATACCTACCACTGTTGCATTATTTGCTTCACTTGAGCTTTTTTTTGTAACTATAGCCTATTGTGTTCAGCTTGAAAACTTTGCATTTTCCAAATTTTGATAGGTTCAGTCTTCATTTTTGTCTTCCCAGTGTTCATGCACTTGGGTTTGTAGCAGTTTCCATGACAAGTTGCATCCTGAAGCTTGATCATTGTTTCACTGTCTTGATCATTTTTTTCTGATAGCCTGTTGTTTACACTTTGATGCTGTTTCATGGTTTCACTTGTCTTCACTTCTGTTTGTTCCTAGTTGATGTGGCATTGTGCCTTTGGTCTGCATTGAAGTTGTATTCATATCCATTTTGTTTGCATCACCTGATATGTTTCAGCCTTCCTATCCATTGTTGTTGCATTATCTGATATGTTTCAGTTTCCATGTCAAAGTGGTATCCATGCTGTGCACTTAGGTCCAGTCAGAGTGTTTGTAGAGGAGATGAAGTGTTTAGGCAGAGGTAGGAAAGTAGTGTGTGTGTGGATCTGTGACCCGAAGCAGAGAAGGGATTGACTCGAAGTAGTGGCCTAGCTGACTCGAAGCAGCTACATATTTTCTCGAAGCAAGTGTGGTTTGGCTCGGGTATGTTGAAAGATAGGCTAGAAAAAAAGAGAGAAAAGAAAAGGGCTGTGCACGTGTACGTGTATACCCCGGTGTATCATAAGACAACCCAACCTTTTGCCTTAGTCGTCAGTCTTTAGGAAAATTTGCCGTAAATTTTGGGTTAACCCGGTTCTCGTTAGGGTACGTTTTGGTCACGGTACACGGTGGAGTGGTCGAGCAAAGCCAAAAACAAATTCCGTTCTATTTTAAATTTTTCTTGACCATAAATTCTAAAGTCACATTTCAAATTATTTGAATTTGTTCTAGATTTGAATCTAGGCGATATTCGAGAATTTTGACCGTTATTCTCTGTCGGTCTGTACCGGGAAACGTCGTTTTAAATTCAAATTTTCTGCAACTCTCAGGTGAGTATTTCTCACCAGACATACGTATTTATATTTTGGTAAATTATTGCAAGTGTATGTGTAAAATTGTATTTCACTATTATCTGTCTGTAATGTAATATAGAATGATGGACCCCATTTAAATTGACACCTCATCAGTATTATCTGTTATATTATTTCTGCAGTTATATTTTTAATTGTTATTTACTGCTTAAATCACCACTGCAAGTTCCCTGTTAAAGTTGGATTGTTATGGGCTGAAATAATGATTATTGTTAAACTAGTCTGTTAACTGCTTAACTGATAACTTGGGATTGCGGGTTTGAAATGATAGAACCCGGTGTTTGTAAATTACGGATTGAAATGATATAAATCCGTATCACTTGACCTAGGCTAGAAAATTATATACAGGCCCGTGGTCCTTATAATATTTTCTGAAATATTTAAAATTATTCTGGGAGTTAAATATTTGATTTAATATCTTTAAAAGATTTTATATTGATTTTTGAAGGAGTTATAAATAAAGAAATAAATAAATAAAATGTGGAATATAACTTATTTTAGAAATTTTGGATTTGAAAGAATAAGATCTCAGTTAAGAAAAGAAATAAATAAAATAAGTTATAATTGGAAATACTTATTAAGTTAAACAATCTACTACAGCATTCAAATGCTGTCTTTTTGAAATTGGACCAGTTTTACCCGTAACTTTAGATAGCATTTCCTAAGTGCTACAGAATCTAGAATTTGACTGTTTTAAAATTTAAGGAAATCGATTTTGATATTTATAACTGGATTTTTCCTTAATAAAATTTAGATGAACATTCTAGTATTAAGTCAATTTTGAAAATATTAAATAGCTGAAATTTGGAGTTTTATTTAGGGAACTTATAGGAATATTCAAGACGAAAATATTAAAACATTAATTTGTTGAAAGAATAAAATCCAACCTTAGTTTTGAATATTAATACTCCATTGGATATATATACATAAGGATTGAAATGGTTTTTGGGAACGTGAAGTGATATTTAAATTTTGGTTTAAAACTTTAAATAAAGAAATATAATTGTAAAGCTACGTAAATTATCTTCTTTACAAAGTAACCATAAAGTTAACCCATTTATTTTATATACCGTTGAATGTCCAAACCATTGTGTTTGGGAGTTATGGTTTTAAAGTAAATTTCCAAAAATATTATGTTTGAAGATATAATTCAAATATTTGGTTTCCAGATATTATAAATTTTAAGCCGTATGGTTTTGGAAAGAATTATATTTGAATATAATGATATCATATTGTTTTGGGTTTTAAAATGATCTCGTACTTATAGTTTTGAAATGGAAATGTTTATTCTGGTTTTAAAGTATAAAATGTTTTAAATGACCACGGGTTATAATAACGATGGGTTGGCAAAGAGACCGGGATCAGATATGGACATACTCTCTGTCGATACCGAAAACCACTTTGACCAACCGTGTACGCGGTGGAGATTCCAGAATGAAGTAGGTCGGTGGTGGCGTTTCCTGTAAGGTAAATACGTGGACCCGACTCCCGTGAGTTGGCATAAGGTGGCTAAAACAGGAGCAATTCCAGGCCAATGAGGTCATTCCTCTGATCGGACGCTCCTCTTCGATATTATACTATGATTTTGGATTGATTCGGTGGCCACCTCTATATTTTGATTTTGGGGAGTTAGTCCGAGGTGGGCGGTAACTGCGGCTACGCGTTTCCACCAGCCTGGATAGCAATTGGTATATCTACCCTGGCATTGCCTAGTTGTGCCGTGTCATCTACCATACCGAGCCTTGTACGAGTTTAGATTTCTCCCGTAGCCCGTGTGGTATCCTCTAGTTGCTTCCCGATCAGGAGGAGCTATGATATTGGATGGACTACTGGGACTATTACGTGTTAAGGTGGAAAATGTAAAGCCTTAATGCTATTTAAAAGTATGTTTATTTTATAAATAGACACTATTATAATAGCGCAATATACTACATAGTAAATAGTTTGACGGATCCTTAGAGGATGGGCGGTCCCAAGCATCCTTTAAGTTACTTGCTCTATATTACAGTACACTTGAATTAGCTTACATTATATAAGTATGTATGTCCTGACTCGAGTGTTATGTTTTATTTTTCGCTCGGGTCAGCCTGAGTTGCAGCTTAAATTTCTTCTCCGTAGCTAGGACACTCAGTAGATCATTCGCGCTGCTGGAAGTTGTTTCAGCCTTTATCTTTTCTGGAATTCAAGACTTTGAAGACTCTATCTCTATTTATGTCTTAAAATTTGTATTGAGGATTATAGACAATGTAAGTTCTGTTTTGTTGAAGTTATATCAGTGGCTTCATGAACCACTAAATTTTTAATTTCCGCTGCGAGATTCTGATATCTGTGTATGTGATTCTGTGATCTATTTATTGTATATTCTGAGTTTTGCCAAATTTATTCTACAACGCAGTATTTTGAACAATTCAAGTCCGACAATGTGCGGATGCGAATGGTTGAAAATATTGGGTCGTTACAGCAGACAATTAAAGTAAAGCAATAATCATTCGAGTCAAGGTCGATGTTTTCCAAATACAAACCCCCAAGGCCTAAACCAAGATCAGATAAGCACCCGGAAAACACCGCTCTTGAGACCGAATGATGATACAACCAAACATCCAAACATCCATGACTCTGGCTATCACTGTTATCATTGCCTTGATTTCACCGTTAGTTGAATGACCACTTGTCAAGGGCTAATGGTAACCCCCGGTTCTAGACATAACTCCACACGTCGTCGCAGCCCGAGCCTAGGAATTTTCGCAACTACCCAAAGTACTAGCACGTCGTCGCAGCCCGTGCTTGGAACGTCGTCGCAGCCCGTTCCAACGTACTCTTGCTTTGAGCATGCTAGAACCTTCAACAACGATGAGATCACAGCCTCCTAGTCATCCTCCTCGACGACTATTTTCATACTAGCCCAAGCGCCACTCAAGCTAACCATTATCAACCAACTCGCATCGCATCATCGAGTTATCAACATGCTTGGGATGATCCCGTCTGGATTAAACCAAGGCTATCTCACATCATGCTTTGCTTTATCGCATCATAGCAAAGTCCCATCTCAACATCATGGCTTGCCTCATCGCATCATGGCAAAGTCCCATCTCAACATCATCTAATTCATACATATGAGCTTCAACATCCGCTTCATATGCCGCAAGCAGCTTTCCTTATTCAAGAGCCTCTTCCGTAGCTTTTGAATCGTCTTTGACCATACTTGTCCAAATCTATCAACTAGATAACTTATTCACAACAATCAAACAAGGCAAACATTAATCCAAATAAGTAGTCAATCAAGATCTAAATATGCATTTATAACTAAAATGGCAATTTCGTAAATAAATGGGTAAGGATCTATCATACATGAATCAAGGGTTTTTAGCATAGATCTAACATATATAAATCATGGGTTTTGTCTCTACAACTTGATAAATGAACTTGCATAAGTAAACATCTTCATAAGTAATGGATCTACACTTGGATCTAAAGAAGTATGCATAAAATCACTATCTACAACACTTCAACAAACCACCAATCCAATATACTCCTTTGGGTCCGCGTGAGAGATAACCACCACTCACCGAATCACCCAAACACTTCAAAAACTAATCACTTCAGATCTGGACAGTAAGGATTCAAGCTTGATTCGTCGAAATCTTGCTTGAAACGATGGAATCTAGCTTCGTTGGATGAAGATCTTCAACTTTGACTCTTGGATCTTCAATCTTGGATGGATGTTGGAACTAGATTAGAGTGGAGAAAAGAAGATGAAGAAATGTTGTAGTCGAGCTCTCAAAATGGCAGCACTTCGTTGCTTCAAAATCCGGTGCCAAAAAGTGAAGAAATGGTCACGTATTTATAGGCTGGTCGCCCCCTAACTCGGTCAGGTCTTAACTCGCTCGGAGTTAACTCGCTCGGTCTTAGGTCGTTGCCGACCTAAGAATCTCCCCGACCTAACTTAGGTCGCTGCCGACCTAACTCACCCCACACAAGGCCTATCCAACGACCTAAACAAAAGCACGGGTTAACTAAGTCGCTTACACGATCTAACGGTCCCAAAGCTACGCGACTTTACACTAAGTCGCTCAAGCGACTTAACACACTGGGTTTTCACGACCTAAAACATAACGAGCTATCTACTCTACGACCTAACTAAGTCGCAACGACTTACGACTTAGAAGGACCACTCGACCTAGCTTCCTTAACTCGGTCAGAACTACTAAGTCGCTAACTCGTTCACCACCAACACGCTAACCCGGTATCTTCCTTAGGTCGCTCCAAAACCCCTCCGACCTAACAACCATACGACCTAACCCCTTAGGTCGTTAACTCCACTATCTCCTAACTCGCTAGTTATGCTAACTCGCTAACAACCTTAACTCGTAACCCGCCCACTTCTTAACCCATTAACTCTTAGATCGGCCAGGTCCTATGAGTCGTTAACTCGGCAACTATCTTAACTCGGTCAAGCTCTATAGGTCGGTCACTTCCTTATGTCGTCTACGAGTTAGCCTCTACTCGAGTTAACTTCTCCATACAGTCTAACCTCCACACGACTTAGGCTAAGGACGACTTAAACAACACTAACGACCTAGAAATTCTACGATATATCGACACGTAAAATATGGGTCGTTACATTTCATTACGCTCGGGTCAGTCCTGAGTTTTCAGATTTTTGAAGATCTATTTTGGAGGACGAAGACGAAGATTTGGTATACTATTACTATTAGTACCCTTGCATCATGTTATCTGCTGCATTATTTAATTATTCTGTTTTATATGTATAAACTCTGATAAATGTTGTATAAATAATTGTCAAAGTATAATAGACAGCTTGATGAACTGTTTATTTGACTATTATATTTTATCGTTCCGCTGCGAGATTCTGTGTTGTTTCATTTCCTTTATTTCTCTTCCTTTTCTTTTCCTATTTACCCCAATAACCATCTGCCCTTTTGAATGGTTTGGAATCGACATGTGTATTTGATCGTCGGTTTAAACTGTCCAAAAAGGCGGGTCGTTACAGTTGGTATCAGAGCTTTGGTTTAGCGATAACCTTAGCTCTGTGGGGTCTGACTCTTTATAAATAGGGTAGTTATACCCTATGATGAGTCGCTGAGTGAATATATATATATGAGAGAGCGTATTTGTTAGTGATATAAAATGTTTTATATTGTGTTGGTTGATTTGTTGAGTGGCTTATGGATTCTGGTCAATACGAGTAATTAACGTCATTGATAGGGATCTCTAAACACTTAAACAGAACAATTCGACATAGTATTGTTTTGAAATTGGGTAAATGAAATAATTTTGCCCTAATTATATTTTGTGTATAAAGAATTTATTTTCAAAATTTGTCGTGACTTATCTAGCTTACCTGGTTGCTAGAAATGAAAATATTGGTTATTATCATAAATTGGATATTGTAATTTAATAAATAAGCTGAATTAAAAATGAACAATGATAAAACACTTGTAGATTGTTTTAAGAATGAAAATCCTATAAGAATATTTATAAAGGTGACTTATAAATTAAAATAGATTTAAATTGGAAAATATTGAACTTAAGATCCGAAGATTTTGAAATGGTTTTCAAAGCTTAGAAGAAAATATATTGTGACGTTTGTTGGAAAATGTTTATGGGAATATTTTGAAGGGATTTTAAAGGAAAGAATGAATTTATTACTCCTCTCTTATGTCGCTGGAAAATAATTTCGGTGATGACTGCGCAGCATCATCGACGTTCATTTTCGAGTCTCAAAGTGGGGGAGACTTCTAAGAAGCTTTGCTTATCTTCAAAATTATTTTGGGTAAATGGGTTTTGGTTTAAACTCCAAAGGTATGATTTAATATATTAAAGATATAAGTGTATATATTTATTTCAAACGATTTGAAAAGAACCGGGCATTTAAATTTCTAAGTTCTGTTGATTAAAAATTTTCAAATTATTTGAATAAATTGTGAATAACCAGAATTTATAAAATAAGAGGATTAAGATATCTAAGCTATTGTTTTGGGAAAACTTTAAAGTTGAAAGGTAAAGAGGATTTAAACAAATTAAATTTGTGAACATTCTAATTAAGTAAAATGAAATTCTATAAATTTGTGTAATACCAAAATTACATTCTGATAACATATAACAAGACTTACCAAATGTTAAAAGTTAAAATGATGTTTTGGATATGTAATGAGATATTGTATAAATAAACAGAACCTGAAGTAATTGAAGTATACAAGTAAGGAAAGCTCAAAATGAATTAAAATGTATGTAAATGAAAATTTTGGTTGTGAAAAAAATTATTTTATACTTAAATATAGCATGAAATGAGAAATGGATAAATGAAATAAGTAAGTGAACTTAAGAAATGAATCGTATTATACCTTTATAAATTGGTTATAGAAAATAAATATAAATTGCAAAGGATTGTAAGAAAATTAAATTTGTAACCTTTAAGATAACTATAAACTAAGAAAAGTCATATATAAGAAGTTAGGCTTTTATGGAATGACTATAAATTTAAGTGATGATTAATAAAATGTTCTGCGTTAATAAATGTTCCACAAATAAATTTGTATTAACGGAAATTATGAGAATGAAATAAAGGTAAACAAAGGAATTTCTTATAGCTATGAATCAATTGGAAATGAAATTGAATTTAATTAAATCACATGGAATGTTTAAAATGAACTTGAGTAAGAAAATTCTTTGATATGATGTTAAGAAAAGATTATGTCAAAGAATATGCTATGTAAAGAAATGAATATACTAACTGAATAATGGATTGTGAGTAATTAAGTGAAAAAAAAAATAGAAGTCAATAAAATAATTTAATATAGATAAATCGGATAGAAATCCATTGGAAGGAAATACGTGAGATTGTACGTATATTATTTTATTCGCATAACGATTTGATCCAAATTCGAGCACAAAATTTCGAGATGATTTATATCGATCCAAGTTAGGATTTTTCACTCGATTTTCGATGGCGAACCTTAGATATGGATTTTTAATTTGATTCTGGAATTCTCTATCATAGTATATCGCTATGCAAGGAGAGTAACAGTTTCCAATCAAGGAACCAAATCTGAGTCCGCACTAGAGAGTCGTGTGAACGATACTAGTTTGGAAGTGAAATTGTGTGATCGAATAAGCGATTAGATTGATATTGCTCACGGATGATATATGTACGGCTTACGGACTTAATTAAAGTTAATATTGGAAATATATGATGCCAAATATAAAATGATTCTTTTAAAATTATATAACAGAATATATATATAAAAGAGATAAACCAAATGGAATGTAAAATTAATAACTTGGTTATGTTGGGTATGATTTGATTGTTAGTTGATTGTTAGTTGATTGTATATAATTCATTAAATGAAAATTTAAAGCTATAAATCATTGAAATCAAATTAGAAGTTAAATGAATTTAAATAGAAATTAATTGGATTCAAATTTGAAGTGAACTAATGTAAATATAAATTAGTGAATGTTAACTAATTGAATTGAGAATAAATGTTAGTAAAATCCAATGTTAATGAATCAACTGTGATTAAAAATTGAAACCCAAGTCAATAAATATTAATGAGAAGTGAATTTATATAGATTGGTTTTAAATTTTTTGGTTGATAGTTGGATGATAGTTGATTGATGGTTGCATTTGTTGTTGTTGCATTTGCAATGTTGGCACATGTAGTTATTATGTTGCTATATTGTGTATATTGATATTATTTTCATATATGCATGTTTCTCATGGTTTGTTGAGTGTTTAGTAGGTGCGGATTTCGCTTGCTTCGCATTTGGAGCTCGCTTTCGCGCTATATTATTCGTTTATGCTCGCTAATATAAAAAAATGTAAGGTACATGTTTATTTTATCATTGGATTTGGTGATTTTTGATGAGCCACTTTGCTTTTGGATTTTCTTTTGTTGGTTTGGGGCCCGTAGAGGCGTTTTGTAGTTGTACCGATCGAGCCGCGTAAAGGAGACTCTGCCAAAAATTTTCGTAAAATCCGGATGTTAGAAAAATTTTCGAGTTTTAAAATTTTTATAACTTGTTCTGATAACTAACTTTTAAAAGTTAGAAAGCCATTTGGAATAACTTAGTGAAAGTGTAGTAAAGACTTTATAAATGGAATTTCATTGTTTATAAGTTGGTAACTTTGAGATAAATATCCCTAAGGCTGAATTCTATACTTAGTTCCTTTCCCTTATTTTCCTTTTCGGGGACGAAAACTTTTGAGTGGGGGAGAGTGTAACGACCCGTAAATTTTCGATAATTAAAATAGCTAATTTAATAAGATTTCATGATTTGGTGTTAGAAAAAAATTTGTAATTCGTTTAGAATAATAATAACTGGGACGAATTGCAACAATAATTATCCAAGTAATGAAAATGAATGCGACTTAGTGAATTCCTTTGCAATCGATGTTGAATAGATAATAAATGTTGAATTCGTTGGGTATAATAGAGTAATTGATTGATAAGTAAAATCTATTTAAAATCAAATATTGAATATTGAATAGGTAAGTTGTTTAAATTAAATATTTAAAACTTATTGAATAATTGAATTAATGTGACTCAAATTGGTTTCCAAAGTGAATGTAAGTTATATTTGGATTTTAATAGAGTTAATAAGATTTTAAAATTGAAATTTGGTGGATAAATTGAATAACGGGTTTAATATGATTAAAAAATGATTTGTAAATTTTTTTTTATCATGTTGGAGTTATAGTGATGTTATAGAACTTTTAAAACTGAATTCAAAATTTATTTGTGAAAATTGAATATTTTAATATTTAATTAGCGACTGAAAAATAGCCAATTTTCGAACAGTCTCAGAATTGGACGAAACTAGTTCCATTGGATCCGTATTAGTTAGTTATTATTGGATTTCAATTTTCGTGGCAATCGGAGTTGTCGTTTGACCGTGGCAGCTCGAAACGCGTCGAAATTGTTTTAATATTAATTTGGCGAGTTAAAATAGTCATTTTTCAAACGGTCTCGGATTTCAACGAAACCAGTTTCATCGGATCAGTAATGTGATATTATTGTAAGATTTCAAATTTCGTGTCAATTGGATTTATCGTTTGTCCGGTGCAAGCTAAAACGCCTGGAAAATCGTTTAATCGGTTTAATTTTAAATCGATCGTTTAATTCCATATCTCGCACAGACGATCGAATTAGCTTCCGAAACCTGTTCCATTGTGTCCGGAACGCGGGATAAACCCTAGGAACGTCAGTTACCGCGCGAAATTTGGAGTTGGGAAAAGCCGGATAAATAATATTCGTCGTTTCCTATAAATAGCCCTTTATTCTAAAAAAAAAAAAGAGAAACCTAAATTCTCTACAGCCGCCGTTCATATAAATTAGTGGCTGAAAAACAACGATCCTTCTCCTCAATTTTCTTCCAATCCATCGATTATTTCCAGAAGGCTTCAACTAGAAGATTGTAGATCTCCACGAGCTCTACGCGATCAACGGTGGAGATGAGTTTTCGTGCAACGAGGAGGGAGCTAGGTGGGCGCGTTTGTCTGCCATTCAACCTCATCTCGCATGCACGGATGAAGGTCGAGCACGACCAGTCTGGGGCCGAAGATAGCTTATGGCTTGGTCTTCGAAATGACGTAACTTGATCATGGTGGAAGTGCATGAATTGGCCGAGGCAGTTAGGGTTTAGGACGGCTTGTATGGGTTCTCTCGTTCGTGAAGACCTGGGAAGTTTTGCGTGGGGGAAGAGGCATTCGTGCACGGTTCTGATGGGTGCGAACAAAAAAATCAACGGCTGCGTTTGTGTAGGTTTGAAATTGAAAAATAAAATTGTAATTAAATTATATAAAAATTCGTTAAAGTTTAAAATGTGATATCTCTTTCATACGAGATCGAAAACTGACGAGACGAAGTGCGTTGGGATCGTGTTCGCGAATGCTTCGCGATGCAATTGGATTGGAGTCATTTGGAGCTAGTGGAAATTTCGGATAAAATTAAACGCTCGTTTAATTTTATTCGAAATAAAACGCTGGAACTGCATTGAAATCAAGGTGAGTGTTTTATAACGCTCACACCATACTAAATATCTTTATGCTAGTTAAATTTGATATTATAAAGTGTTATGATTTTATTTGTCGTTGCTTGATAAAAATTTAATTGTCATATAGCTTGTCATTTAAATTAACCGTTGGAAAATTAAATTGACAGTTAAATTGAAGTTAAAAATTGAATTGCGATTAAATTACCTGACATTGATAACTATGAAACTGCCATGAATTGTATTGTTTATTGGATGATGTATTTTGATGGATGCTATTGGTTGATTATTGAATGTTTGGATGTTTATTTGCTTATATATATCCTGTTATGCATACATATGGTACTGTGATTTAATTTAAGTAATATATACTCATCCCTGACATTTAATTGAAATAAATAACTACTTGGCTATAGGATAGAAAATTTTATACGGACACCGAATTGGCTAAATCAATAATTTTGAAATCGGCGATTTGAAATCTATTTAAATGTTTTGATTTAGAAGTTATAAATAGAAATCGATTTATAGAAATTAAATTCATCGAAAATTCAGTTTGGAATGTTGAAATAAATTTTGGTTAAAGGAATTTTATTGAATAATTAAGTTGAGACTTTAGATTTGAAATTTGGATATGATTGAATGTCGAAAATTGATTTGTTTAAAGATTTAACCTCAATTCGAGCTTTGAATATTACTAAGTAAAAGCGATATAAAATTGATATTTTGAAATCGAGCTTGAAATTGAATCATATTTGTAATTGGATTTAAACTTGAATATTATTGGAAAATTTTGTTAAGTATTATAAATTGATATTTGGAAAAATCAAGCTCGAAAATCGATATAAATTGAAATTGAATTAATTGAAAGTGAATATAAAATTGAATATATTTGAAGTCAAAGTTGACATTGATTTGAATTGAAATCGAAATTGAATCGGTAGAATGAAAATTGGAATTGATTTGAATTGGGAAGTTATAAATTGAAATGGGTTGGTTTTGAAGCTGTTTTATTTTTTTTTCCAAATTTCTCTGTTATATGAACCATTTTGAATACTTAAACTATTTTAATCTATTTTAAATCTACTTAGCCCAATTTAAATTATTCTAAACAAATTTATCTATTTCAAATCCATTTTAAGATATTAAATTATTTTAACTATTTTAATTATTTAAAAATACTTTTAAACTACTTAAAATTATTTTCTAAAATTCCAAACTGGTCAATAGGGTGAAATGTTTATGTGTAAATCTTGAATTTGAATACGAATTGGATTAAATGAAGTTGCAACCTAAATTAAAATTTGAAATGATTTTGAAATCAAAATGAGATATTGATGCGAAAATTGATTTTTGAAACGAAATCTTACAATTGAATAGATACGGTGGTATTTGAAATGGATTTGATTTTTGAAACGAATATGATATTTCGATATCAATTACGAATCAACTTGAAATGTAAAAGAGCCAACGGTGTAATAATACGTAGTTATTAAAGAGACTGGGATCGGATATGGACATACTCTTTGTCGATACCGAACACCACTTTAATAACTATTATACGCAGAGTGTTGATCCAGAATGAAGTGGATGGTTTGATGAACGCGTTGACCGAAGAAAGAGAACGATATTGGATGACCCCTAACATGACTAAAACAGGAGCCGCGCCGGGCCGTTGAGGTTCGCCACCTCTAGCGGACACACTTCTTCGATACCATATCTATTACATTTATGATGCGATTTGGGTGCACCCCTTGATTTCGGAGTGTTGTTTCGCGGTGTTGGGGTAGCTGCTGGCTATGCCCAACATCAGTTCGGATCACGCAACTACTAGTACCCAAGTTGGTATCGCCTCATGTACCTTGTCATACTGATTATCCTATTCGCGACCACTACGTTTTGATTTGTACCTTGAGTATATGGATTGCCCTCTGGTGACTTCCGGTTTTGGGGAAACTACGGTCTTGTATATGCTTTTGGGAATATAAAATGTGTTAAGGGGGATTATGGTAACGCCTTAACGCTATTTTGATACTTTATATTACTGATAGACATTATCTACTTAGCGTATATTACTGCATAGTAGATAGTTTAACAGATCCTTAAGTGATGGAAAATCTCGTAACATCTCTTGAGTTATTGCACGCACGTTGACACTGGATAGGAGATGTCAAACACCGTAAACATCTCTGACGCCGTTACACTCATATTTATTTACGATTGATTTAACTTTCATAAGGATATTTTAGTCCTGACTCGAGTGTTTTGTCTTTTCATTACGCTCGGGTCAGTCCTGAGTTTTCTGATTTTTGAAGATCTATTCTGGAGGACGAAGACGAAGATTTGGTATACTATTACTATTACTACCCTTGCATCATGTTATCTGCTGCATTATTTAATTGTTCTGTTGTATATGTATAAACTCTGATAAATGTTGTATAAATAATTGTCAAAGTATAGTAGACAGCTTCATGAACTGTTTATTTGACTATTATATTTTATCGTTCCGCTGCGAGATTCTGTGTTGTTTCATTTCCTTTATTTCTCTTCCTTTTCTTTTCTTATTTACCCCAATAACCATCTGCCCTTTTGAATGGTTTGGAATGGACATGTGTATTTGATCGTCGGTTTAAACTGTCCAAAAAGGCGGGTCGTTACAGTTGGCATCAGAGCTTTGGTTTAGCGATAACCTTAGCTCTGTGGGGTCTGACTCTTTATAAATAGGGTAGTTATACCCTATGATGAGTCGCTGAGTGAATATATATACGAGAGAGCGTATTTGTTAGTGATATAAAATGTTTTATATTGTGTTGGTTGATTTGTTGAGTGGCTTATGGATTCTGGTCAATACGAGTAATTAACGTCATTGATAGGGATCTCTAAACACTTAAACAGAACAATTCGACATAGTATTGTTTTGAAATTGGGTAAATGAAATAATTTTGCCCTAATTATATTTTGTGTATAAAGAATTTATTTTCAAAATTTGTTGTGACTTATCTAGCTTACCTGGTTGCTAGAAATGAAAATATTGGTTATTATCATAAATTGGATATTGTAATTTAATAAATAAGCTGAATTAAAAATGAACAATGATAAAACACTTGTAGATTGTTTTAAGAAAGAAAATCCTATAAGAATATTTATAAAGGTGACTTATAAATTAAAATACATTTAAATTGGAAAATATTGAACTTAAGACCGGGAGATTTTGAAATGGTTTTCAAAGCTTTGAAGAAAATATATTGTGACGTTAGTTGGAAAATGTTTATCGGAATATTTTGAAGGGATTTTAAAGGAAAGAATGAATTTAGTACTCCTCTCTTATGTCACTGGAAAATAATTTCAGTGATGACTGCGCAGCATCATCGACGTTCATTTTCGAGTCTCAAAGTGGGGGAGACTTCTAAGAAGCTTTGCTTATTTTCAAAATTATTTGGGTAAATGGGTTTTGGTTTAAACTTCAAAGGTATGATTTAATATATTAAAGATATAAGTGTATATATTTATTTCAAATGATTTGAAAAGAACCGGGCATTTAAATTTCTAAGTTCTGTTGATTAAAAATTTTCAAATTATTTGAATAAATTGTGAATAACCAGAATTTATAAAATAAGAGGATTAAGATATCTAAGCTATTGTTTTGGGAAAACTTTAAAGTTGAAAGGTAAAGAGGATTTAAACAAATTAAATTTGTGAACATTCTAATTAAGTAAAATGAAATTCTATAAATTTGTATAATACCAAAATTACATTCTGATAACATATAACAAGACTTACCAAATGTTAAAAGTTAAAATGATGTTTTGGATATGTAATGATATATTGTATAAATAAATAGAACCTGAAGTAATTGAAGTATACAAGTAAGGAAAGCTCAAAATGAATTAAAATGTATGTAAATGAAAATTTTGGTTGTGAAAAAAATTGTTATATACTTAAATATAGCATAAAATGATAAATGGATAAATGAAACAAGTAAGTGAACTTAAGAAATGAATCGTATTATACCTTTATAAATTGGTTATAGAAAATAAATATAAATTGCAAAGGATTGTAAGAAAATTAAATTTGTAACCTTTAAGATAACTATAAACTAAGAAAAGTCATATATAAGAAGTTAGGCTTTTATGGAATGACTATAAATTTAAGTGATGATTAATAAAATGTTCTGCGTTAATAAATGTTCCACAAATAAATTTGTATTAACTGAAATTATGAAAATGAAATAAAGGTAAACAAAGGAATTTCTTATAGCTATGAATCAATTGGAAATGAAATTGAATTTAATTAAACCACATGGAATGTTTAAAATGAACTTGAGTAAGAAAATTCTTTGATATGATGTTAAGAAAAGATTATGTCAAAGAATATGCTATGTAAAGAAATGAATATACTAACTGAATAATGGATTGTGAGTAATTAAGTGAAAAAAAAAATAGAAGTCAATAAAATAATTTAATATAGATAAATCGGATAGAAATCCATTGGAAGGAAATACGTGAGATTGTACGTATATTATTTTATTCGCATAACGATTTGATCCAAATTCGAGCACAAAATTTCGAGATGATTTATATCGATCCAAGTTAGGATTTTTCACTCGATTTTCGACGGCGAACCCTAGATATGGATTTTTAATTTGATTCTGGAATTCTCTATCATAGTATATGGCTATGCAAGGAGAGTAACAGTTTCCAATCAAGGAACCAAATCTGAGTCCACACTAGAGAGTCGTGTGAACAATACTAGTTTGGAAGTGAAATTGTGTGATCGAATAAGCGATTAGATTGATATTGCTCACGGATGATATATGTACGGCTTACGGACTTAATTAAAGTTAATATTGGAAATATATGATGTCAAATATAAAATGATTCTTTTAAAATTATATAACAGAATATATATATAAAAGAGATAAACCAAATGGAATGTAAAATTAATAACTTGGTTATGTTGGGTATGATTTGATTGTTATATGATTGTTAGTTGATTGTATATAATTCATTAAGTGAAAATTTAAAGCTATAAATCATTGAAATCAAATTAGAAGTTAAATGAATTTAAATAGAAATTAATTGGATTCAAATTTGAAGTGAACTAATGTAAATATAAATTAGTGAATGTTAACTAATTGAATTGAGAATGAATGTTAGTAAAATCCAACGTTAATGAATCAACTGTGATTAAAAATTGAAACCGAAGTCAATAAATATTAATGAGAAGTGAATTTATATTGATTGGTTTTAAATTTGTTGGATGATAGTTGGATGATAGTTGATTGATGGTTGCATTTGTTGTTGTTGCATTTGCCATGTTGGCACATGTAGTTATTATGTTGCTATATTGTGTATATTGATATTATTTTCATATATGCATGTTTCTCTTGGTTTGTTGAGTGTTTAGTAGGTGCGGTTTTCGCTTGCTTCGCATTTGGAGCTCGCTTTCGCGCTATATTATTCGTTTATGCTCGCTAATATAAAAAAAATATAAGGTACATGTTTATTTTATCATTGGATTTGGTGATTTTTGATGAGCCACTTGGCTTTTGGATTTTCTTTTGTTGGTTTGGGGCACGTATAGGCGTTTTGTAGTTGTACCGATCGAGCCACGCAAAGGAGACTCTGCCGAAATTTTCCGTAAAATCCGGATGTTAGAAAAATTTTCAAGTTTTAAAATTTTTATAACTTGTTTTGATAACTAACTTTTAAAAGTTAGAAAGCCGTTTGGAATAACTTAGTGAAAGTGTAGTAAAGACTTTATAAATGGAATTTCATTGTTTATAAGTTGGCAACTTTGAGATAAATATCCCTACGGCTGAATTCTATACTTAGTTCCTTTCCCTTCTTTTCCTTTTCGAGGACGAAAAGTTTTGAGTGGGGGAGAGTGTAACGACCCGTAAATTTTCGATAATTAAAATAGCTAATTTAATAAGATTTCATGATTTGGTGTTAGAAAAAAATTTGTAATTCGTTTAGAATAATAATAACTGGGACGAATTGCAACAATAATTATCCAAGTAATGAAAATGAATGTGACTTAGTGAATTCCTTTGCAATCGATGTTGAATAGGATAATAAATGTTGAATTCGTTGGGTATAATAGAGTAATTGATTGATAAGTAAAATCTATTTAAAATCAAATATTGAATATTGAACAGGTAAGTTGTTTAAATTAAATATTTAAAACTTATTGAATAATTGAATTAATGTGACTCAAATTGGTTTTCAAAGTGAATGTAAGTTATATTTGGATTTTAATAGAGTTAATAAGATTTTAAAATTGAAATTTAGTGGATAAATTGAATAACCGGTTTAATATGATTAAAAAATGATTTGTAAATTTTTATTTTATCATGTTGGAGTTATAGTGATGTTATAGAACTTTTAAAACCGAATTCAAAATTTATTTGTGAAAATTGAATATTTTAATATTTAATTAGCGACTGAAAAATAGCCAATTTTCGAACAGTATCAGAATTGGACGAAACTAGTTCCATTGGATCCGTAATAGTTAGTTATTATCGGATTTCAATTTTCGTGGCAATCGGAGTTGTCGTTTGACCATGGCAGCTCGAAACGCGTCGAAATTGTTTTAATATTAATTTGGCGAGTTAAAATTGTCATTTTTCAAACGGTCTCGGATTTCGACGAAACCAGTTTCATCGGATCCGTAATGTGATATTATTGTAAGATTTCAAATTTCCTGTCAATTGGATTTATCTTTTGTCCGGTGCAAGCTAAAACGCCTGGAAAATCGTTTAATCGGTTTAATTTTAAATCGATCATTTAATTCTATATCTCGCACAGACGATCGAATTAGCTTCCGAAACCTGTTCCATTGTGTCCGGAACGCGGGATAAACCCTAGGAACGTCAGTTACCGCATGAAATTTGGAGTTGGGAAAAGCCGGATAAATAATATTCGTCGTTTCCTATAAATAGCCCTTTATTCTAAAAAAAAAAGAGAAACCTAAATTCTCTACAGCCGCCGTTCATATTAATTAATGGCCGAAAAACAATGATCCTTCTCCTCAATTTTCTTCCAATCCATCGATTATTTCCAAAAGGCTTCAACTAGAAGATTGTAGATCTCCTCGAGCTCTACGCGATCAACGGTGAAGATGAGTTTTCGTGCAACGAGGAGGGAGCTAGGTGGGCGCGTTTGTCTGCCATTCAACCTCGTCACGCGTGCACGGATGAAGGTCGAGCACGACCGGTCTGGGGCCGAAGATAGCTTATGGCGTGGTCTTCGAAATGACGTAACTTGATCATGGTGGAAGTGCATGAATTGGCCGTGGCAATTAGGGTTTAGGACGGCTTGTATGGGTTCTCTCGTTCGTGAAGACCTGGGAAGTTTTGTGTGGGGGAAGAGGCATTCGTGCACCGTTCTGATGGGTGCGAACAAAAAAATCAACGGCTGCGTTTGTGTAGGTTTGAAATTGAAAAATAAAATTGTAATTAAATTATATAAAAATTCGTTAAAGTTTAAAATGTGATATCTCTTTCATACGAGATCGAAAACTGACGAGACGAAGTGCGTTGGGATCGTGTTCGCGAATGCTTCGCGATGCAATTGGATTGGATTCGTTTGTAGCTAGTGGAAATTTCGGATAAAATTAAACGCTCGTTTAATTTTATTCGAAATAAAACGCTGGAACTACATTGAAATCAAGGTGAGTGTTTTATAACGCTCACACCGTACTAAATATCTTTATGCTAGTTAAATTTGATATTATAAAGTGTTATGATTTTATTTGTCGTTGCTTGATAAAAATTTAATTGTCATATAGCTTGTCATTTAAATTAACCGTTGAAAAATTAAATTGACAGTTAAATTGAAGTTAAAAATTGAATTGCGATTAAATTACCTGACATTGATAACTATGAAACTGCCATGAATTGTATTGTTTATTGGATGATGTATTTTGATGGATGCTATTGGTTGATTATTGAATGTTTGGATGTTTATTTGCTTATATATATCCTGTTATGCATACATATGATACTGTGATTTAATTTAAGTAATATATACTCATCCCTGACATTTAATTGAAATAAATAACTACTTGGCTATAGGATAGAAAATTTTATACGGACACTGAATTGGCTAAATTAATAATTTTGAAATCGGCGATTTGAAATCTATTTAAATGTTTTGATTTAGAAGTTATAAATAGAAATCGATTTATAGAAATTAAATTCATCGAAAATTCAGTTTGGAATGTTGAAATAAATTTTGGTTAAAGGAATTTTATTAAATAATTAAGTTGAGACTTTAGATTTGAAATTTGGATATGATTGAATGTCGAAAATTGATTTGTTTAAAGATTTAACCTCAATTCGAGCTTTGAATATTACTAAGCAAAAGCGATATAAAAATGATATTTTGAAATCGAGCTTGAAAACGAATCATATTTGTAATTGGATTTAAACTTGATTATTATTGGAAAATTTTGTTAAGTATTATAAATTGATATTTGGAAAAAATCAAGCTCCAAATCGATATAAATTGAAATTGAATTAATTGAAAGTGAATATAAAATTGAATAAATTTGAAGTCAAAGTTGACATTGATTTGAATTGAAATCGAAATTGAATCGGTAGAATGAAAATTGGAATTGATTTGAATTGGGAAGTTATAAATTGAAATGGGTTGGTTTTGAAGCTGTTTTATTTTGTTTTCCAAATTTCTCTGTTATATGAACCATTTTGAATACTTAAACTATTTTAATCTATTTTAAATCTACATAGCCCAATTTAAATTATTTTAAACAAATTTATCTATTTCAAATCCATTTTAAGATTTTAAAGTATTTTAACTATTTTAATTATTTAAAAATACTTTTAAACTACTTAAAATTATTTTCTAAAATTCCAAACTGGTCAATAGGGTGAAATGTTTATGTGTAAATCTTGAATTTGAATACGAATTGGATTAAATGAAGTTGCAACCTAAATTAAAATTCGAAATGATTTTGAAATCAAAATGAGATATTGATGCGAAAATTGATTTTTGAAACGAAATCTTACAATTGAATAGATACGGTGGTATTTGAAATGGATTTGATTTTTGAAACGAATATGATATTTCGATATTAATTATGAATCAACTTGAAATGTAAAAGAGCCAACGGTGTAATAATACGTAGTTATTAAAGAGACCGGGATCGGATATGGACATACTCTCTGTCGATACCGAACACCACTTTAATAACTATTATACGCGGAGTGTTGATCCAGAATGAAGTGGATGGTTTGGTGAACGCGTTGACCGAAGAAAGAGAACGATATTGGATGACCCCTGACATGACTAAAACAGGAGCCGCGTCGGGCCATTGAGGTTCGCCACCTCTAGCGGACACACTTCTTCGATACCATATCTATTACATTTGTGATGCGATTTGGGTGCACCCCTTGATTTCGGAGTGTTGTTTCGCGGTGTTGGGGTAGCTGCTGGCTATGCCCAACATCAGTCCGGATCACGCAACTACTAGTATCCTAGTTGGTATCGCCTCATGTACCTTGTCATACTGATTATCCTATTCGCGACCACTACGTTTTGATTTGTACCTTGAGTATATGGATTGCCCTCTGGTGATTTCCGGTTTTGGGGAAACTACGGTCTTGTATATGCTTTTGGGAATATAAAATGTGTTAAGGGGGATTATGGTAACGCCTTAACGCTATTTTGATACTTTATATTACTGATAGACATTATCTACTTAGCGTATATTACTACATAGTAGATAGTTTAACGGATCCTTAAGTGATGGAAAATCCCGTAACATCTCTTGAGTTATTGCACGCACGTTGACACTGGATAGGAGATGTCAAACCCCGTAAACATCTCTGACGCCGTTACACTCATATTTATTTACGATTGATTTAACTTTCATAAGGATATTTTAGTCCTGACTCGAGTATTTTGTCTTTTCATTACGCTCGGGTCAGTCCTGAGTTTTCAGATTTTTGAAGATCTATTCTGGAGGACGAAGACGAAGATTTGGTATACTATTACCATTATTACCCTTGCATCATGTTATCTGCTGCATTATTTAATTGTTCTGTTGTATATGTATAAACTCTGATAAATGTTGTATAAATAATTGTCAAAGTATAGTAGACAGCTTCATGAACTGTTTATTTGACTATTATATTTTATCGTTCCGCTGAGAGATTCTGTGTTGTTTCATTTCCTTTATTTCTCTTCCTTTTCTTTTCTTATTTACCCCAATAACCATCTGCCCTTTTGAATGGTTTGGAATCGACATGTGTATTTGATCGTCGGTTTAAACTGTCCAAAAAGGCGGGTCGTTACAGTTAGGTTGCCATCATGGAAAAAACCATGTAACTGTAGGCATCAGTGCCCTCGAATTTCGCTACCAAATGAAACTTCACCACACAGACCACATAGATCGCATACTACATCAGTCGAGTCCCAGTGTACCCTGTAGGCACTCATTGCCACATTACTTTCGCTATGTCTTCATAGATCGCGATCCACCGATGTTACGTCGCTCTCCGAGCAAAATCAAACATATACCTTAGGCAATCACTGCCCTTCGACTTCCACTATGGAGCATAGTATATCGCAGTTACACCGAGTTACACTACCGTCACAGCATAACCCCAATGTCTCTGTAGGCATCAACGCCCTCTTCTTTTGCTACCCAAACCACAATCCTTAGGAACTACAGTTTAGTCCGGACATCCTCTGGGATCAAATTTAGAAATAGATTTAAATCAGATCGCGATCAAATTTAGAAATAGATTTAAATTGTGATCGCGATCCACCGATGTTACGTCGCGATCAAACATATACCCAAATCAGATCGCTCACTCGATCACACAATTTCACTTCCGAACTGGTATCATCCACCCGTCTTTCTAGTGTGGACTCAAATCTTGTTTCTTGATCAGAAACCGTCATTCTCCTTGCATAGCCATAACTATGATAGAGAATTTCCAGAATCAATCAAAAATCCATATCTAGGATTCGCCGTCGAAAATCAAGTGAAAAAATCCTAACTCGTATCGATATACTATCTCGAAATTCTGTGCTCGAATCTGGATCAAATCGTTTTGCAAATAGAATAATGTACGTGCATCCTACATATTTATCTTCATTGATTATTAGCTAAATCAATTTTCTTTTTATTCACATTCATTTTGATTTCTATTCACTATTCACAATTGCTTCAATTTCCATTTGGGTTATCACTTTAATTCTTATCTCAATTGTTATTTAACTATAAACAGTTTGCACTCTAATAGCTTGAATTTAGAAAATAGTTTTGAAAAGTTTAAGATAGGTAAGTAGCTGTAAAATAGTTATTAGTTGTAAAATAGCTATAGAATAGTTAGATAGTTGCAACATATTTGTAAAATAGTAATTAGTTTGTAAAACAGATGTAAAATTGTTGTAAAATAGTAATTGGTTTTCAAAATAGTTGTAAAATAAGTATAAGATAGTTTGGGTTCTAAAACGAAAGGTTGTTCAGTAAATAGCTAGGAAAAATAGATTTAAAATGGTTTAGATTAAAACAATTTATTTGAAAATAGTTTCAGAGTCAAACTGGTTCAATTTCCCAATTTTCCATTCTAATCAATTTTCAATTTCCACTTCCATTTAAATTGATTCAATTTCAATATAATTTGAATTTACATTGATTCAAACGAATTCCTATTTGAATTTAAACTTATTCAACTTCCATTACATTCCCAATTAACTCAAATCAAATTTCAATTTGAACTAATTTCAATTTCAGTCTCAAATAAATAAAAGTGAATTTATATTAGATTGTACTGCCATAAAATATTCCATACATTGATAGACTACACAGTAGTAGTTCAAACATTACATCCATTATCCAAAAATAAGATCTTATAGAAGTCATAAATCTTTACGCCTTCTCCATCACCTAGGGGTTTGGAAAAGAACAGAGCCCTAGTATTCTTTACAAGAATCCTCTATAGGGACATCCTTCCAATGGACAAAGCCCGAACATGCATTTTTCAACAGGATGTCCCTACTTATAACATTTACCACAAAGGTTTCTACCCTTCCATCAATCTGGATAACCTTCACGCCTCCTGTAGGACATTCCACAACCTTACTCTTCTTTCGTCTCTTGGGGCAATTCCGAGAGATGTGTCCCGTCATCTTACAATGATAGCAAATAGTCGGCTCATTGACTGGTCCTACGAGTTTATGCTTTACCTTCCTTACTTTAGGGCAATGGTTTAGGAAATGTCCTTTATTATGACACTTAAAGCATAAGATCTCATAGCGAAACTGTTGGAATGTGCCTTTAATTCCTTCCTTGTTTTACTGCACTTGGCTGCGTAATAACCCTTTTTGAAGCATCTGTAGCAGGTGACATTATCATAAGGCCCTGGTCCAACCCTTTCCTTAACCCATTTCTCAAACTCCTGTATTGCATTTTCTCGTTCCTTACATGCAGCTGCTCTCCGCTCCCTACGTCCCGCCTTCCATTCTTCACTTTTAGCTATTACTCTCTTGGACTAGATTCTAGTGGGACTTCCTAACCTATAATTTATACTTTGATTAATATAATTTCCAGCTTTTATTCTTATTTTCCAAGTATATATATTTCCGTTTTATTTCCAATCAACTTTGCATTATATATACACATATCACATATCTATTTCGTTTGCACACCAGTCATACTTCCAAATTTAAACCATTCTTGGTTTTTTAATTCAAAAGAAACTCCTTTAAAAAATATTAAAAAAACTCTTGTTTTAAAGTAAGTTTTCTATATTCAAAAATATTCTGAATAATATTATTTATTATATCTTTTAACATTTTGAAACAATTTCAAATTTTTTGGATTTGGATTTTAATATTCACAATTTAAATCCTTTTTAATTTATAAGTCATGCTTATATAAATTTTTACTTCCTTAAAACTTTTCATTCTTGTAACATCCCTGAAATTTTAGTTAAGATAATTTGATAATTTATTTAATTTTTGAAATTAAATTGTGAATTTAATTATGGATTAATAGAGAATTAATATTTAGGAATGAATATTTATATAAATTAGATTTAAATAAATAGAATTTGAAAGTTTTAAGATTTATAAAAGATAGGTTCTGTTATTTATTTATATTTATAAATTTAGTTTAAACTAAATCTTGGAATTAAAATTCAAAATTAAAAATCTTATAAATATATTGGGTTTGAAAACATTATATTTTAAATTAATAAAGATTTGTTTTCCAAATTATATTAAATAGATATTTTGAATGAGAACATATAAACAAGAATAAAACATTAATTATAAATATTTATTAGTAATGTATAATTTAATTTCAAACCATTTTTCTTTAATTTGTATAAGTATTAAATAATTGTTTTTAACATTTAAACCCATAATTAGTATAAATTGGAATTAGACCATTTTAAAATAGGATTTCTAATATAAGTTTGTAAATATAAAAATAAATTAAGGTTTAAAGCATAACATGTAAATATATTAAAAACAAGATCTAAACCTAAATTTGGTACAAAATGACATTTGCAGAATTTAAGCGACAAGTGTTAAAATAAATGTACAAGCGTATGGATTTAATGATACAAGTGGCATTTAAATTTATTTTCTTTTAAATTAAAATGTAAATAACATATAAAAGAGTAAATTTTTCTTTTAATTAAATTTTATAAACAACACAAGAAAGAGTTAAAAATCTGATTCTCAAGTTTTTTTCAAAACTGCAAGCACAAATTCGAGAAACTAAAAACCTAAAGCATGTGCAAATTCATCTCAGCAAGTTCAAACTTCAAACCTGAAACTCTTAAATCTGAAGCAAAAGAAGCAAGTTGAAACCTGGAATAAACAATTTAAGCTATGGATTCAAAAGAAAATCAAAACAAATTATAAATCAGAGCATTTCCAGGCACAAATCTGATCAATGTCCTCTGCCTTCATTAACAAGGTGAGTAAACATCATATAAATCCCTTACCAATCTGAAGCTATATGTGTTGTTTTGTGATGATGTTTGAAATAAATTATGAAATCATCTGCATGCATTTTTTATCTAAGTTTTAAGTTTCAAATCAAAGTTTCATCAGCGATTACAGTTTCAAGTTCAAAACTGCTTCCAAAAAGCACTACTCTGTCTTTCAATCATATAGGTGACTAACTTTTTTTTAAAATACTTATGTATCTGGTTGCTTGATTAAAGTATGGAGATAATGATGTTTTTGTGTTTATATATGGTTAAAATTCTGTGTGTTTGTGAATTAGGATATCTACATGTTGTATAATCCTGCAATGCATCTCTGTATTTAAAATTTCAAACACGGGTTTGATTTAAAAGTTCAACTCTGCTTGATCTACTTGTTGTTCTGACCTAGGATCTAAACAAGATATGATTGCTTGATTATAAAGTTAAGTTTTAAAATTTAATTAAGTTAAAATAACTTTAAATTTGTTCTGGGAATCAAAAAGGAACAGGGAGATTTGAATTTGTGAAAATTCAAATTTGTTAATTTAACAATTCAGTAACATGAATTAAATCCCTATACTAAATCATGATTTTAGAAAGTAAAATTTCATTTTTTAGTTATTGTTTGATAGTGCAATTCTAGTTTGCACTATTTTAGGAATTTTGGGCATATTTGTTGATCCAGTTGATATGGATGTTTGGAATCGAGACTGGAGACAGTGGGATGACTGGAGATTTTGGGAAAAATAGGTGGTGGATGCTCGGTGACCAGTGAAGGCCGTGGTTGTGAGATTTTATTCCTAAACCTAGTTTGTCTGTGCTGTGTATTTAGGGTCTGTTTGAATTCCATGGAGTATCGAGTTCAACATGCTTTTGGGAATCGCTTGGGGAATGGTAGATGAAGTTGTGGCCGGAGGTTCTGGCGATCTGGTGGTCGGAATTTGAGGAGCAGTGAAGTTTCCAGGTTTTGGGGGTTGATGGCAGTATGTGTTCCAGGTTTTATATAGAACTTGATTTTGATTCAAGCTTCTATGTTGAATTCTGGGGATCGTGATCATGCCTGATGACGATCGACGATGTGAAGCAAGGGTAGGAGGTGGTCGGAGATGGCCAGAGCCACGGTGCATGTGCACAATGCAGTTTGAATTCTGGTGAACTTTAGTTTGCGTAGAAATATTGAACTCGGGGTAGACTCGAGTTATTCGAGTACTTGACTCGAAGTAGAAGAGGTTGTGACTCGAAGCATATTTTTATTTCGTCGGGTTAGTTTTCTAGTTTCAGGTTTTTGAAAACCTGACTGTAATTTGAAAATTTAAGAGCAAATTTAAATGAAATTTAAATTGGTGAGCCAGATTTAGTAAAGTTTAAATCCAGTTTGAAATGTGGATTCCAATTCACTTTTGAATCCTAATATGAAATAAAATAAAGTTTAAATAATTTAAGTGTTTTGTTTTCAGGTTTATAAAAAACCAGCAGTTTTCAGATTTTTAAACTTAATTTAAAATTTGAAAAAAACAGAATCTAAACAGTGGTTTAAATTCAAAGTTTAAAGTATAGATTCAAATCAAACTTTTGAATCATGAAGTTTTAAAATGAATTTGAATTTTAAATCAAGAATTTAAAATCAAGATTTAAATCAAAGGTTTAAATCAAATGTTTAAAATTAGTAGATTCAAATTCATTTTGGATCCAGATTTGGGAATTTAAAATTCAGTTTAAATCCAAATGTTTTAAACTCGAAAGATAAAGTTCTTTTTATAAAAGAATTTTGAATGAAAAATATAAGATTTGTTTTTTTTAACTTGAATTTGCAAGTTAAAATGTAATGTATTTTAAAGCTTAAATTTTTAAATAAAAATTTAAGTAATTTAGTTAGAACTTTCCTTTCATAAGTTTATAAGTTGATATTAAATTTTGGTTGATGTTTATCTTTTTGAATCTTAAATTCAAAATGAAATTTGAATCTAAATTTAAAAGCGTAATGTTTTAAATACACTTTAATGTTAATGAAATCATTAACATAGAAATGCATTACCTTAAAGATAATTAAGGTATTAAAATGATTTAATGAATAAGATAATAAAGCAATGACTTATTTATTTAATTTATAAATTAATGATTTAGATTAATTTATAATTAGAGATTAATTAGGAAAGTAATTAAAGAATTGTTTTTAGTTAATGAAGATAATCAACTAAGATTTTTTTTAATAATTAACTAATGTGATTAGTTTTAACAATTAATTAGATTAATTAATAAATGATAATCATTTATGAAATTGTGTAAGCGTAATTACTTTATGGTAAGTAATTAAAGGTCTAATTTCTTGAAATAATTAATTTAAGGGGTTAATTAATTATGTAATTGGTTCAAAGGTTAATTTAATTAATATGATTAATTAATAATAATTTATTTAATTAAGTTAATTGATTAATTAATTTATATCAAATGATTTATAATTAATTAATCAGGATTGAATAATTTATTCATAAGTAATTAAATTAATTAGAAATAAATTGAATTAATTAGGATTAAACAATTAATTAATCCTGCTTATAAACGATCATTGAATGCATGATCTTACTTATGAATGACTGTATTGTATGAGATGCCTTAAATTGATTGTCCTATCTGATCTGTGATATTTTTTTCTGTGGATTGAGTTGGGTGTAATTTATTTATCTATTTGTGATACATTTGTTACTATCTGTAAATCTGTGAATGAACGATAAGCGTTATAGTTTATACCGCTTATCAGCTATATTTATGTGTTTTGATTTATGATGATGATGTTGTTGCACTATTGTGTTAAACCCCTGGACCACACCATACACACACAAATATGGATTCCATGAGGAAATCGATTAAGTCATAGATTTTTGAAATGATTTTTAATAGACAATTTGAATTCAAACGGTTTGGAAATGGAATTGGGTTAAATATGAGAGGCTTTTGAAATGAAATTTCAACATAAAATTTATTTTTGAATAACTTGATAAAGTTTTGAAATTTAAATAATTTGATTTAAATTTGAATTCAATATTTGAAATTGAATTCTATGATTTGAGTCTAGGGATTAAAGATGTTATACAAGTTATAAATGGGTTAAACCATTTTAATATATTGGTTTGGGAATTTTAATTTAAATTCAAAGGCTTTAACTCGTGCAAATAAAATTGGATTTTTCTGAAAAGAGAATTATTTGTTTTCAAATAACCAAAGCTTTCACATAAGAAATGAATGTCCAATTTGAGTTAAATGGATTTCTAGTTTGAAATGAAAATGTTTTCCAAGTTATGGAAACTGTTTGAAAGCTATAAGTTAAATCTTTAATTTAAAGATTTAATGAGTTAATCCAATCGAAATGGAAGTTTTTTTGAAATCCGTAAATGGATCTTTGTGAAACTAGGTGAACTTTGTGAAGCAAATCATTTGCTTAAGGATTTGAAATGGTAATTTGTTTAAACCATTTGAAAGAAAGGTTTTGGGTAATAAGTTGTGACTTAACTGAAATCCCAATATCCATATGATTTTAAAATATTGCGCTCATTATTCGGTTTAGCCGGGAGAGGACCCTGTTTCATATAACCCATTCCGAATAATGATACGACGTTATGGATAGCATTTGAAGACTGATGGTGAAGACCGGTGGTGAAGGCCGGGTATTTGCGAGAACGATAGGATGACCTATCGATTTTCTCTGCACCGAGTAACTACGGTATAGAGATTCCCTAAGTGATGGGAAGTCCGATCGGGATTGTGGATTCCCGAATTGCAAGTGCTTCTTCGGAAGTGCCTTCGGTTCTGTTTGAACCAAGAACGGACTTGTATGGATGTGTATCTGACATTACACTTTGAGATGTAAAACCGGTTTCTATCAAATACATTTCTGTTTGGTGGCGGAGATCTATTCTCTTAGCTTAACACCCTTCTCTGAGACGTACGAGCTCAGAGGTTATGTAGTTGATGATTACTAGTGATACATTCCCAATTTGGTAATGTGGCATACAAAGTGCTGCTGATCATTTGTTGATCAAAGCACGGCTTTGTTAAAAGCGTAGCTTTGTGGATGGGACTTCGTCGAACTTCACAACCCGGAATGGTCGAAACAGGAAGAATGCGGCAAGGTTATTTGGGGGTAGCGCCCCCTGAGGGTATGTTCATTTCCTGCTGGATAGAGGTGATATCATGGTATGGAGCCCAGATATTTAACTTATGTGGTTACTGCAAATACATTACTTTGTGGTTGTTGGTATCGAGCACTCGGATAAAGGTTGGTTACGACCGGGGGAATGGCATACTCGTGTAGTAGTTACCTAGTTACAGAGCTAACCCGGCCTTGTGTTAGCAGAGATCCGGCTAGGTTCTCGGGGCGTCCCTCCAGAGGCGTACTTGGCCCAGGAAGTTCCTTAGCCTGACCATTTGTTGGAAATCCATTCTTCAACACGCGCCTTGTACGGTTTTAGTTGTAGAACCTGCCATTTACTTATGGTGGTCACCACTGTTTAGATGGTATCTATAGTAGGCATAGTTCGGAATGTCTATGCTGGCTAGGATTTATATTATACCTTTCGAAATGATCTTTCCACACCGTGCACGTAAAATAATAATTTAAAAGAAATTTTCTCGTATCAAGCATATTTGACTATCATAAGGAGAAAGCTCCTCCAATTCTGCATTTTCATTGTGTGTGTGGTGGGAGGCCTTATGGTAGTTTCATTTTCTAAAAAGCATTGCGGATTTATTTAAAATCTCTTGTTGTTTGTTTTAATGACGAAATGTTTTTGTTTGCTCATACCAGTCCCATGACTGACCCAGAGTTTATTGTTCCCTTCCTAAACTCTGGGTGCCCACTATTTTCCTCACGGGCAGTCTAGAGTTGGGTTTTTCAGATAGTAGATATAGAATCGATTCTGTAGCTTTCGGCTTTCTCTTTGGTATTCTTTGGAGATCTTTGGATATTGAAGTATTTGGTTAGGACGTCAGACCAGACTTGCTTAGCTTGGTGCAACGTGATGCTGATTCGAGCTTGTGGTTTGGAGTTTTAGATCTGGAGCTTTGGATTGGAGTTATCTCTTGGCTATTTGTTTTCCGCTGCTGTTTATTGTCTCTGATATTCTTGTATCATATTGTATCATTGTTGTTCCATATTTGGATATTGTATTCATTGGAGTTGTATATGATATTCATTTCTTTTTCTTTCGCTGTGTTGTTATACTTAATTGTGTTATAAGCTCCGGCGAACCAGATTCGACGTTTGGATCTGCGTCATTTGAGTACGAGTGTTGTATTTGGTGCCGATTTTCGAAGGTCGAGTCAAGGTCGTTATAATTATGCTTTATCATTTTTTGTTTAGAAAATAAACATCCCTTTATTAAGATACAATACTCTATTTATGATTATCATGTCTAGAAATCATACACACCATATATTCCACAATCATTTGCTGAAAAATCAAATCAGGGTAATTTATTTCAATACTTTCAAAAATTCTTTTGAATTTTCTAGGATTTAAATTCAGTTTCGAATCCATTTTTAGCTCAACTATTTGCATAGTTAATCCTTACCCAAAATTCTATTTGGTGGTATGTATTGCCACTTAATTATATTTAATTTCAATAATCAATAACCAATTACCTTATTATATATAATAATTAGAAAAATTGTTTCTTTATATATCAAAATATAAGTTTATGTAAAAATTATTCATTTTTAAATCCGTTTTTAATTCTTTATATAAGGAAATAACAAGTACACTCTCATATAATACACTCAAC
Organism: Allium cepa; assembly: GCA_030765085.1. Classification (NCBI taxonomy): domain Eukaryota; kingdom Viridiplantae; phylum Streptophyta; class Magnoliopsida; order Asparagales; family Amaryllidaceae; genus Allium; species Allium cepa. The sequence continues at coordinate 805,943,440 of CM060941.1, forward strand.
CCATTTTAGGTACTACTGACCCTATCTTCAATGAGTAATCCCCACCAGAGCCATGGTTCTCGCTTAACCTGCTGCGCTGATTCCAAATGTAATGACCCAAAATTTACGAACTTGAAAACTCGACACTAATACGTTCACTGTAGAAGTGCCGAGCAATCAAACATTGGAAATTCCAGATTATTAGGGAAAGAAGAAAAAGGGGTAGAAGAAGAAATAGAAAACAAAGCACAATATGACTACACAGTCATTTACATAAAGAAATCTATAAATGTCAATTTACATACAATATATCAAAATACAATCATTCACAATAAACTGGATAGTTATAATTAACTTGTCCCCAAATACGACTACACTGTCTCTAATAGACAGGGGAATAATCAGTATGTCTCTCCCATCCTGCTTGCTTCCTGAGCTCCAGTACGTCCTAACCTGAAAATCTGCAATACTCGGTCTGACCCGAGCATTACATTAAAGTAACACCCGAGTGAGGCTGGAAACCAGCGTGAATAAACCCTTTTAATATGAATTACTTAATTAGTAAAGCTTCTTTTAAAACCCAGGTAACTCGTTCATCACTACGAGTTTTATCTTACTATAGCCAAACATTTTTCCCATAAAATAATATCTAAGTACCGTCACTTAGTTTCAATGGTCTAGTTTACTTAATTTATTCCATTCCAGCCTATTATGATTCTGTAATCAAATCTATAAAGAATTATAGTAGTTACTAATCGAAGTGGTTTCGGATATTGCTGATATCCGACCCCGATCTCTTCGAGTCCAATACCATCTTTTAAGCCAAGTTGTCTAAGTAAAGACGATTCAATTTAGATTCAAAATGTCATATTTCATAAAAATTTCTATCATAGATATGTATTTAAATAAATGTCTCACATTTATCAACAGTTCAATCCAGGTATCTCATATCACAGAATATCACAATTAGCATACTAGATATATTAAAGCAATTCAAACATTCAATCCAATTTTAACTATTCACAGGTAAGATTAACTAGTCACACAATTTATAATTTATTTAAAACATAATAAATTAATTACTTATAAATCATACTTAATCTTCATTGACTAATTACAAGCCATTTATATTTTTATTTTATGCACTTTAAATATTTGGAATTAGAAAATTATTAACATTCAAAATCACTTAAGACTTTTCATTAATTAAAGGTTTACAACATTTTACTTTCCTTGACCATATACTTAATTACACCATTTTATTTACATGTATAATTAACCTAAGGCTTTTAATTTATTAAAAGTTTAATTATCTTATTTATATTAACCACAACTAATTAATTCTTAAAATTATATTCAAATAAGGGTATTAACAAGTGTTATTGCGTTAACAAATTTGGTTCCTACATTTACAAAATCAGAGATTCTTAGGGTTTAAAAGTAAATAGTTTAAATGTAATTTATTTTGAAATTACTTAAAAAACGTTATATTAAAAAATTTCAAAAGAACGTAAGCCCATCGGCCCAAAACCCATAACCCAGATTTCGCCTACCCTTCTTCCTTTCCTCATTTCTTTCCTTCCAATTTACCTTCCTATCTAATTCCTACTTATACTAAATTGTTTGCCTGTGCACGTGAACACATTGGCGATGAGTTACCGACCACTTCCTACCTCGCCTCCAAGTCATCTTCGACCCGTGTAACCCTCGTGACCCCTAGTATTCCACGATACCCCCAAAAACGTAAACGCACAAATCACCACCACCAGTAAAAACAACCGACACCCTACCTGTCTCGTGCCACCATCTCCAACCACCGGAGGCCACACCATTTCGCAAGAAACTCCGCCGCTCTCCTCTCCACCTATTCCCTTGTACCGCAGCCTTCAAATCCCACCACGATGCCGCCATTGCCAGAAAAACAGCCTCGATTAAAACTGGAGCCAAAACCTTATATCTGCCTCGCCGCGCCACCATGGCAAACTAAAAAACCATTGACCATTTTTCCCATGATAATGGACCAACAAGAAACCTCCGACCACAATCCCAACGCCACCAAGCCTTGCAATCGTCAGAAATTGAAATAAAACCTAATTCCGATTATCTCAAAATTCCCTCCCAAAAACATACTTAAAAGTCACAAAACTCTCACTAAAAATAATCAATTTCAAAAACGAATTCAATCATGTATGAGAAACATGTAATTTACATAATTAATTTCTGACATGTTTTTGATTTCACTGTGAAGTCATTTTCCCAGATAAATATACTTACTAGTTTCACTTGAAAACATTTTTGAAAATAAGACTTGGTTAATACAAACACATTTTTTATTGACATCATAACCTATAGTTGCTTGAGTGAAGAGAAATTAAAATTTGGTTTGTTTTTGGATCAGTTGAACAAATCAGAGACGTGCATATTCACACACAGGCATGCACATAGTATCTCAACCTATATACCCAGACAACCCTTCATTTCATCCATGCAAGTCATATTCAAGTTATTTCTACAATCATATTTTACATGCACGGTGATATAAAGAGAATTTTGTTTAAAAGAAATGATTTTTACTCACTTTAAATTTTCTGAACCGAGAATGATTTAAAAAACTAGGAACAGCTAATCTTGATTTTGAATTGGAAGCTTGATCTACTTTTAGTTGAGTCTTGAATTGAATCTAGCTTTGTACATTTGACACTTGAAAGAGTTTGATTTAGTTGTTTGTATATTTTTTTCTTCTATGGTTTTAAATTTTTGGTTTTATTTCAAGAAAATGAGAGAAAGGAGTAATTGGGATATTTATAAGTATATAAAACAAATAAATTTGACACTTGTGTTAGTATGTGCCTCTCAAGCCTACAAGTGTCCATATACATTTATTTTATATTTTCTTTTTATATGATTGGTATTTATACTTTTATATTTATCCTTTTTTTAATTTTAAACTAAAATTACTAATATCTTAAATTAATAACTAAGTATATTACTAGTATTTAAAATGTAGAGTTTCAAATCTTAATTATTCTAAGATATTTACTTTGAATTTCAAATCATAGTTTTATTCATAAACCATAATATATAGGAATAATAGTAAAATAGCTAGCATATTTTATTTACTTTGAAATGATAAGTTTTTCAAATTTAAATAACCATTTTAGAAGATTCTCAAATTAATGTTTCCAAAATCCAGATTTTGTCACAACTTTACTTACGTGTATTTTTGATATTATATACATCCATATTTTTACAAACTCCCTACATTTTATTCCATAGCCATATATATACTCATATATACTATAAAGCTTGTATATATCTATTTATGTATTTATGGATGTCTTATCTTGAATTAAATAGTGAAATATATTATTTATTTATTTACTATAAGATTTATCATCTCTAGAGATTTTATAATTCAATATTTATTATAGTTTTTAAACCAATTTATATATATCCAAATACCTTACATACCAGAACTCATCTATTTGACTTATAAAGTTAATGTTCCAAATGTTTAATCCAGTTAATTATTCGATTATCAGACGTCCAAAAATCCTGGTCATCACACTAACATTAACAAATAAAGTAATTATAAATTGAAAATTTAAGAACTTATGTTTTAAGATTTTTGAAAATTGCTTTCAAAATATTTTGGAACATAATATTAGTATTGTTTGTTGGTATTTTTCGTTATAAATATTTCAATATGATTTTAAAGAAATGTTTCAAGGAAGTTTGAAAAGAACTTTTAAAGGAAATAAGTTATGTACTCCCTTCTCTGTCATTGGAAAATAATTTCAATAATGAGTGCACGCATCATCGACGTTCATTTTCGAGTTTCAAAGTGGAAAGATTGTTGTAGTGGTCCTACTGCACATTTTTTTTGATAAATAAATCTTAACTTTGAATCCTAAATAATTTTTGATCTGTAAAGGATATATATATATATATATATATTATTTTCTAAATGACTGAAATGAATCTGGGATTTAGTTCTTAAATTTTTTTGATAATTATTAGCTTTCAGTTATTGCAATGAATGTAATCTTGACTATATTAATAATTGGAAACTTCTTAAATGAGTAAAATAAGAAATTGGAAGCTAAATAGTTAATGAAATGTATATGAGATGGGAAATTGTGATATGTAAATCAAAGGACAGGGAAATTAAGAAATGTAACCATTGAACATTTTGTTAGCTTAAATAACTAAGAGAAACTTGCGCAACATTCAATTTCATTCTAAAAGACATAGTGTATAACTTACCAAACATTGAAAGTTGAAATGTTTAATATGAATATATAATAGAATCTTATACAAGTAAACTTAGGAAATGAAGTGTTCAATGGAATTATGCTTATAGTGAAGAATTAAGGTGTATAAAATTTGTATAAACTTTAGTTAATAATTTGAAATGCTAGTAATTATAATTAATAGAAAAGTGAATACTGTAATTACATGATTATAAACATAAGTAATGTTTAAAGCCTTTTATAAAGTAAAAGTGAAATAGTAAAAATGAATATTATATATGAAAAGAATAAATGTGAAAAGAAAACTAATAAAAATCTAAGTATGGGTTGCTTCACAAATGAATATTGATGTTAAAAGGAAATAAAAGTAAATAGTAAATGTGAAGTAAACTAAAATAAAAAGTATGTTATACATAAATAATGAATTGATTGATTATTTCAAACAATTGAATGGGAAAAAGTGATCATGTAAGTAAATGGATGTAAAGAAACAGAAAACAATATTTATGTATAAGTGAGAAATGGAATTTTGTAAGTAATGAATGTAGATTAATGAAAATAATCATTGTATGAAAAAAAGAGAAGAAAAAAATGGAACAGTAAATGATGTGAAAGGAAAGTAATAAGAATAAACGTAAATAACATTGGAAGTTATTGTTTGTTTTAGCTTATGGATGTTTGGGAAGTGATACTTTAAATTGTTTAGAATGTATAAATATTATTAAGTTATCTAAGGCTATTGAGTAAAAGGTGTACTTAGTAGTTTATTTGTCATTTTATAGTGTAATTTATCACCCGATATTTCGTGCCATTCGCATCCGTACATGCCGGATTTGAATTTCTCAAAATATCAGATTATTAATTAATTATTTGGCAAAACTCACCATATACAGTAAATAAATTAATCACAGAATCACAGACATCGAGCAATATAACAATAAGCAGCGGAATAGATAAATGGTAGTTCATGAAGCTACTATATAAACAACAGAGTTTGAAATAAAATACAACATAATATCTCAAATACAGTGAAGTCTCTAATACAAACAGATGACATCTAAACAAATCAACTGGGAGAGCTGAAAACTAAATAGATACAGATGGATCTCCATGTGAAGCTCCAACTCCAAGGGTGAGTCGCAAATGTTGTGACACTCAGACTGACCCGAGCGTAAGAAAAAACACAAAACACTCGAGTTAGGATTAACATTCTTATATCAATAAATCCAACTCAAGTGAAATATCATCTGAAATACAAGTAACTTAAAGGATGTTTGGGATACCCATTCTCTAAGGATCCGTGGAACTATCTACTATGTAGTAACATACGCTATTATAATATGTCTATAGTAAAGTAAAGGTATCAAAATAGAGTTAAGGCTTTACCCATATCCACCTTAAGACATTTTTATATATTCCCATAGTCTATATAGTACCGTAATTCCTACGTAAACTGGAGGGCTATTAGAGGGCACTCCATAGGTATGGTACAAGCCAAACTCGCAGAACGCGCAATAGGGCATGCGATAAAGCACTCGAGGCAATGCTAGGGTAGATATACTTTTTCGGATCCGGACTGGTGGTAACGCATAGCAGCTACTACCGCCAACCTCTTGACACACTCCCAAATCAAAGGGTGCACCCAATCACATCACAAAAGCAATAGAATGGTATCGAAGAAATGTGTTTGATCGGAGGAATGGCCTCACTTGGCATGGCATGACTCATGTTTTAGTCGCATAGAGCTGACTCATGGGAGTCAGGGATACATAAATCCACATAGAATCGTCACCAAACTATCCTACTTCATTCTGGAATCTCCACCACGTACACAGTTGTTAAAGTAGTTTTCGGTATTGGCAGAGAGTATGACAATATCTGATCCCGGTCTCTTTAACAGTCAATCGTTATTATAACACCGCGGTCATTTCAAAACAGTTTATACTTCAAAACCAAAATATCATTCCCATTTCAAAATCATATCAATACGATATCATTTCCATTTCAAATATATCCATTTCTAAAAATCATATCGCTATCAAAGTTATAAAACTTTCGAAACCAAAACACTTGAAATTATAACACTTTAGAAATCATAACACTTTAAAATCATAATACTCTGGAAACCATAACTTTGAAATCATAACTTCAACCACTTAAATAGTTTAGATTTTAATAATAGTATATATATAAAATAATTATAAAATAAAATAGTTTATATATTAAAATAATTAGTATATTAAAATAGTTTATATCAAAAATAGTTTTATATTAAAAATAGTATATATATTAAAATAATTTATAAAGTAAAATATTTAAAATTTCCCCAATTTCACAAATCGATTCAAATCGACTCGAATTCCAAATTCAAATTTTGTTCAGTCTCAATTCATCAATTTCAATTCAATTCGGTTTCTCAATAAACCATTTCAAATTATATCAATTTCAAATACAGATTTGAACCACAAAATAAATCATTTAAATTTCAATATATTTCAAAGCTCAATATATTCAGCATTTTAAAACTAAATTGATAATTTCATATATATCTTATTTTAACTTCATTATTATTTAGTTTTGAAATATTCACTTAATAAATCCAATATCATTTAAATAACCTAAAATTACATTTAAACTAAATATTTCCTTTGATTTATTTGAACTTGAAATATCCATTTAATCACTTTAAATCAAAAATCAAGTTATAAAATCATATCTTAAAGCCCTCAAATTCCATAAATTTCAAATCAATTTAATTAAACTAAATTCTTAATTAAACACAATTTCGAATAAATTCAAATTTATCTTTCCAACCTTGAGTTATAGAAATCATTACAAAATCTATTTTAAAATATAAATTTAAATAAATACTTAAACATATTGTATTTTACTTAAATCAAACTTTATTACATTTAAAGCTTATTATTAAATCTATTTTGTATTAAAACTTACTCGTACACATAATATTTTCAAATTTAAATTAAACCATAAATATTTCCTTTCAAAACCATAGAAATCATTTTCAAAATATTTATATATAGACCAGCGGTGTCTGTCTATAATTTTCTAACCTAGGGTTAAGTGATGCGGATATTTATCATTCAATTCGTAATTTAAATATATATATATATATATATATATATATATATATATATATATATATATGGGTATATATCATTTCAACCCGTAATCCTAAATTCAATTCAAATGAAAATCGCTTGGGTTTATCATTTCAACCCATAACGATTTTCTCCTATTCTACAGATCGTTCGGATATGTATCATTTCAACCCATAGGGAATTCTAAACTAACAGGGAACTTGCAAAGTGATAACAAATATGATAATAATATACAGGCATATATGGTCAATATAAATAATAGATAATGGTGTCAGATGTCACAGGTGAACAGATATAGATAATAGCATATACAACAATGTAAATACTAACAACAGCATATCTCAATTGTCGTTTCAATTGAAATCAAACTTAATAAATATAAGAACGTTAATCGTGAGTTATTGCTCACCTGTCCGGCTAGATAGATTTGACAAAGAATTGAGCTACGAATTTAAGCACGAATCTCAATGCAGGGCAAGATTGAACTCGAATCGACAAACGAAGTTGCAAGCTTGAAATTGAAGAAATCAAATCAAACTTAATTGATGAAGAAAATTGATACAAGTGAACTTATATATAACTATATATAAAAATCATATACAACTTATTATTTAAAATAAACAAATAACTTTCAAAATATACTTATACATACACATATAAATAAACAGTAACTGCAAATTTAAAACTTACCCAAATATATATAACTACATAGAGTCAATATTTAATTTAAATCTTATACTAAAATAAAGATCTATACATATATCAGTTTTATAAATTTTGCTTCATACAAAATATATCTTTGTATATGTATTTCACTGTTTTCACAACTAATAGCACATTTTCCTTCTACAATATATATATATATATATATATATATATATATATATATATATGCTAATAACCATACATACAAACCTTATTAAACATATAAATCTAACAGCAACAATATGAACTTATATTGAAAACATATTACTTAACTAACATATATATACTCTGAAATATGATAAATATAATGTAGACTTATATTATAAAAAGCTGTAGCTTATATATGCCTTAAACATGACCAGTAAAGTTTATATAAATATACAACAAACGGTTTTGGTGTAATACTTATATAGATATATGCGAACCAATTTTTATATTATATATACATATATTTTCACAATATACTATATTTATTGCTATACAAATATATACACATGAAAAGAACTGGCTGGTATATAAAAATATAACTATATAGAACAAATCTTAAAACAATATAAGTATACAACATATATACTATATATCCTATATATATATAACATATATATTATATCTGTAAATATATATATATATATATATATATATATATATATATATATAACAGTGCTTTTTATATTACAACAAGTACTCAACCAAAAATCAACATACAACCATATATATAAGCTAAACTAATTAACTTATGCTTTTGTAAATAACAATATATATATATATATATATATATATATATATATATTTATCGAATTTTAATACTTTAAAGTAATAGTTTACTTAACGTGTGTGTGTGCCTATATATATATAAACAAAATATATTAGGTACCATAAATCATATTATCAAATAATATAAACGCATTTAAAAATTACCCTTAAAACAACATTTATATAACCAACTATATACATTTATATAAACAACATACATGTGTAGACATATTTGTGCGAAATATATATAGTCGACAAATTTTCATTTCGAGGGTAATTTATAATATATATATATACATATATATATATATAAGTAATATATGTGCATGCAAACATCCTACTACAAATCAATAAAATTACCATATATATTGATTTCATGCTGAGAAAAGACAAGGCAAAAGATAGTGGGTGAAGCTTGCTGGATGGGTTCAGCTGTTCTCTGGTTGGAGGGGATGGCGCCGGAAAATGGCTGTTGAGGTGAGCTAGGCGGAGTTGCAAAGTGTTTGGATCGGTTTTGGTTGATGATTATGTGGAGCTTGCTGCTTGCTCGAAAAGCATGGCGGCTGCGAGTTGAAGGCGGAGTGGGTGGTTGCTTGACAGAGAGGAGCTGCGTGCTGGGTTTGTTGTTCGGTAGAATGATGTTGTGGTGAGCTGGAGGCTCGGTTATGGTGTTGGCCGACGTGAAGAACGTGAGAAGAGAGAGGGAACGGACATAGCAGCAGTGAGGCTGGGTGGGGATTGGACAGTGAGGTGTTGGAGGAGAAAAACGAGAGAAAGGGAAGCTTTCTTGGGAAGGAAGGAGATAATAAAGATAGAAAAAATGATATGAAGTATTATATTTATTTGCCAACAAAAGATAAAACGTTTTGAAATAGAATAAATGAATAGAAACGGACCCGAAATGAAATGGCAACGCATTGAAAGTCAGGCACGATGATTTATGAATTAATAAATGTAAAGAGCTGTTAGTTTTCAACCATTGGGAAATTTGAATGCACACATGAAAAAGTTAAAACGGATAACGATGTGGTTATCTATTTCGACGGTATCGTCGCGTACCAGACAATAAAACGCACAATGAATAGGCTACGAAGATCGGCACAATAAGACAATCGAAACGGTATACAGATATCAGTGGTACTATCATTCGATCAAAAGTCGATAATCGGTATCGAAAATGCTGCTAATTTTCCAAAAGTAAGATAAACGTAGCAGTAGCAGTCCAATTTGACGAAACGAAATGTGGCATCACACTCAAAAGATGATTTACAAATTTATTATACAAAAATATTCAAGTTTGGAAAATATTTTGTTATCATTAATTATTAACTGAACTGCATTTATATAAAACTACACATTAAAACAAACTTCCATGTTTTTAAATGAAAATTTACCATTTGCTATGTTGGAATAGACGTATTCCAAATATTAAATCCACAATTCAAAATTTTATTTTTTAAAATTCATAAAATTTCAAGTAAATATATTAATAAAATAAATAAAAATTTACGGGTCGTTACACTCTGCCCCACTCAAAACTTTTCGTCCTCGAAGAAGGAGGTAGGAGAATGGAACCAACCAGAAGAAAAGATAGATTGAAATACCAAATACTAGATACCACAATTTATTCCAAAACCATAAAAAAATTCACTCATTTAAAAATTGGTTCATATTCAATTAATTGATTTCTTCATTTAATCAATCAAGTTTATTGTGTTCACATTAATTGATTCCTTTTTCCATATATTTTTATTCAATTGATTTGTTCTCATTTATTATCATATAGTACAAAAAAATTCACAACAAAAATTGTTTTATTTTACTCATCTATTAAATCTATTGATCAACCAAAGTTAATTCCATCTTAGCATTTTATTTCAACTATTCAAAACCATACAGATTTCAATTTTTAATAAATTAATATTCAGCAACTTGGTTTAACCCATTTTATTCAACTAATGAATAGTAATTCAATTTAAAATTGACTTTCTTTCATTTTATCAACATTTCTTTCAAACAAATTCATTTTTAAATTAGCTCATTTATTTTATCCATTTATCTTCAGCTAAGTTGATTCCACAAAAATTCTTGTTCACTATTCTTAAGTTCATATTTACTTGCTTGAATAGTCTTCTTTTTATTTATTTTATTCATTTCATTTAACAAAATTTGCAAAATATATTAAATGTATAAACATTTTTTATAACCACTTATTATCCAACAATAACTTTTCCTCTTTATTATCCAATTTGTTACCTAATTTATTATCAGTAAATTCCCTAAATAAAATGTCATCTTCTATATCCTATTACTTATATCATAAGGTATATTATCCAATTACATTCTAATTATATTTAAAATTTTCTAGGTAAGTTATGTTAATGTTTCTGAATGTAAATAAACACTATGCAAATTTTCCTTCTATCCACAACATTTATATTAAGCTACATTTAAGTTTGAACAATTTATTACTTAAGTTTTCTTCTTTTCCAACCCTTTTATATCCTAACATTTCAACTTTTTGAATATTTTAGGCAAGTTACATATTTCAGAATGCAATTTAATGTTATACCAATCAGTTTTTATTCAAATTCAAGTCAGGTTGTTTAAATTTAATGTATCATTTTAATATTCCACTTATTCAAAATTTCACTTTAATTGAGTAATTGAAATCATTTCTTAATATAAAACTTAAGATTCAAATTTTTGGTTTCACTTCAAACTATTTTGAAATAATTATATATATATATATATATATATATTATATAAATCAAATCATATTCAAGAATTTCAAATCAAATCTATTTTCCAAAACAAAGTGTAGCAGGATACTAACTCATTTCTCCACTTTGAAGCTCGAAAATAAATGTTGATGATGCTGCAGTCATCACCGAAATTATTTTCCAACGATAAGGGAGGAGAGTACATGTTTTAAACTTTTAAAATTCTTTGGAAACGATTTCTACTCGAAAATACTTTTAAATAATATACCCAAATTTTTTAAAAGCCAACCTTTCTAAAATACTGAAAATTGAATCCTCAAATTCTAAATTTAAATTCATTTAAATTCCTAAATCAGTTTATAAATCATGTTTTATCATTTCATTTATTTATGTTGGAATAGTCATTGGTTTTACAAAACAATAAATGAAAATCAAATATTATCATTTCTAACAACTAATTCATTAATCTATTTAATTTCAAAAACTATAGCTTTATAGATAAAATATAGTCATACAAAATTTATTTCATTTACCAAATTTGAAAACAATATTGTATCGGTTTGCTCTGTTCTAGCGTTTTGGAATTTCTATCGATAGCGTTAGCTAGATGAATCGATCGAAACCCAAAATTCAAATTTAATATCTCAAACAACACAATACATAAAATATTTTTATATTAATTACAAATACGCTCCTCACTAGATGATTCAAAAATAAATGTCAAAGCAAGGATAGGGATTCAAATACAAAGGGAATCTTAATCAAAAGAATTCTAACTAGAAGATAGGCTCAAAACTAAGATAAGATAATCAATTACAAAACAGAAGGATGGATAGACTTACATAAATTGCGGCAAACCTTCACCGGGTCAACCGTGACTTCAAGAATAAGATCGATGCAGAATTCTGAAGTGAAACAACATCAGATCATGAGAGAATAGAATTTATGTAACGACCCTAAATTTTCGACCCAATTTAAAATTTTAAATCCATCGTTTTAATATAAAAAAATTTGAAATTTTTATACGATCTCAATTAACGTCCAAACTTTATTTATAAGATGCGTCCAGTTAGTTATGAATATAGAAAAAGTTTCATCGCGAAATATTGCAATAAATTTCGTTCACGTTTTACTGTATACCAGTTCATTTAAAGCTGCGTAAACTTATCTATCGAATCCAAATATTTTTTACACAGTAATGTTTTAAAAATTATTCTGATCAAGACGTTGTAATTTGTTTCGTCAAAACTGTCATCGCTTGTTTCAATTAAATTGTTTTGTAAATCAAACAATTTAAGCAGCGTAAATTCGAGTTTTTATAAAACTGTCGTATCGCAATTATCTGTGTACCATTGGAAGAGCATTGTCGCACTAATCAAAACGGTATATTTATTCATGCAAATCGGAGTCCGATGTAAATCGTCGTGTTAATTTAACCGTTCCAAACAGACCAGTTAAACAATTTCAAACCAAATTCTTTAGCCTGTATCCAAAAGAAAATTTGAAAATAAATCTCAACTAATGCATTTAAGAGGGTAGTTGGAAGCTGGGTTTAACTTTGGGAAGTGTTGTGACGTTTCATTATTTAAAGAAATGAAATTCACGTATACAAATTTAAAAGTAAACGCCTATTGCTGTTTCATTTCAACATTTCGAGATTGCTTCAGGTAAAACTCTCTCCTCAGTCTTCTCCTCCTTCTTCTTCTCATTTCTTTTTCGTTCTGTAAAAAAAAAAAAACATGGCCGAAACCAAAGGAAACACGCACCCTTCCCCTCTCCATTCACCACCGATGCACCTCACCTCCACCTCATGCATAAATCCAACACCTTGCTCCTCCCTCTTCTTCCTTATATTTTTTTTTCTCTGCAAAAAAAACAAGATATGCCGAAACGTCACTTCCCAGAATCCCCTCCACCTCACACCGCCTCACCAGTAGTCGCTTCACCTGAAAACAACCCAATCTCCTCAGCCTTCACCCCACACTTACCTCCCTCACTTCGCCTCCATGTCGCCACCACCTGCTCCATGCCTTGCTGCAAATGTGTGTGTTGAGTGAGTATGGGTGCATGCGCGTATGGTGTGTGCGGTGCGTATAGAGATGTACACGCGTGTGTGTGTATATTGCGTAAAATATATGTTTGAAGAGAGTTGCGTGTTTTATAAATAAAAAAATTAAAGTTAGTTGAGTGCGTGGTTAAGGAGCGGCTTGGAGAAGAGGGGAGGGATAAGGATGGAAGTGTGTACAGCCGTGTACAATGCGATGCGTGCATGAATGACGAAGGCAACCTGTATTTGTTTCTTGTGAAGTCTCGGCTGTTTATAAAAAAAAGCAATAGCTTGTTTTGTGTGAAAAATAGTGTGTGTGTATAGGATAGTTCAGAGTAGAGATGAATGAGTGTGTTCTATAGCCACGTGCTTGTGTTTGTGAAAAAAAATTGAATGAAGAGACAGTGTATTGTTGCTTTGTGAATTAGTAGTGTTGAGTCAAGATTTTTATAGAGTTTTGATTTCTGACAAAGGAATAAGCCGTGATCGACAAAAAGAAGTTATTCATTTAAGAAACACAAAGAGCTCCATATATTAGAGGTTGATTATTTGGTATGTTAGTAATTTATGTCAAAATCTATCCTCAAATAATCATGCACAAAATATAATATATATATATACACATTTATATAGGTTGTGCACTTTATTGTGCAATTTAACAGAGACCGGTCGACCGGTCCAAATATAGGCGGTCGACCGTTCCTGTTGGATGTGCACAATAAACGTGCACACATGCACATAACGACTATATTTTTAAAAACCTGTCTACCGGTTAGTTTTTGACCTGTCGACCGTTTTTAAACAGAGAGCAACTTCTTCCAAAAGACACATCTTTCTTCAATGGTTGCGTCTCTTCTTCTTCATCAATGATCATAACTTTTGACTGCAACTTTTCACCAAGGGTTATAACTATTTTCTCTCTATAAATACACATCAATATCATTGATTAAAACAACAAGTTTTTACATGATCATATATGCTCTCTAATCTAATCTCTAACACTCCTGCATTCTAAAAATTAATTTAGCTTATTGAATCATTGAAATTATTTCATATCTTTTGATTCAATAAGTAAATACCTTCTTTAATCTTTACAAAACATCATTCATATTCTTTGAGGATAAGATTATAGGAAGGGTGTACTACTAGTGACAAATCCGTGTTTTCAAGAACACAAGTTGTCAACAACAATTGTATTTGTTTTTGTTGAAGTCCTCGTGTTGTAAGAGGCAAGTGTTGAAGTCCTCGGTGTTGTAAGAGGCAAGTGTTGAAGTCCTCAGTGTATTAGAGGCGTGAAATCCCGTTCGGCTGTTCGGGTATTGTAAACCTGTTCCTCCGGGTGAAGCGAGGTAGTTAATAGTGAAAATCCAGATAGGAGTCTGGGACTGGACGTAGGACGGTGCTCCGAACCAGTATAAAAATCTCTGGTGTGATTTTTCTATTTTTATTTTTGCTTTGCTACTATCATCTATTTCCGCATTTATATTGTAGTCCATATTACACGATCCGTGTGTACTATATTAGCACATATAATTGTATACACACCGCACTTTCATTTGGTATCAGAGCATAGCGAACTTTCAGTTGGTATCAGAGCCTGGTTTTCTAGAGATCGTAACAACATCCTAGAATAAATGGCTACAAAGAGATCTAGTCAAGGCAATAAGAAGAGGAAGAGCAATAAAGAACAATCAAAGGAGCAAACAAACAAATGCTTCATGGCAAAAGATAACGAGGTTAGTGATCTAACTTTTGATGATATGATAGAAATAAATTCAGAACTTCTAGACACTTTAAAAAGTCTCAAAAGAAAATATAAGGAAGCTCTGGAAAATCAGAAGAAAGCAGAATTCGAAAGAGATATGCTTAAAGACGAGAAGAGAATATTAGAAGAAGAACTTGAGAAAATTCAAGATTCAGACAATTCTCAACTCGCTCTATTAAGTCAAGAAATAGAAGCTCAAAAAGAAAAGAATAATGCTCTAGCTTCTGAAAATCATGAGTTAAAAACAAAAATTAAAATTGTTGAGTTAGATAACACTAGTCTCAAAACTAAACTTGATGACATTACTAAAAATATTTCCAATTTTAATAAAGGGAGAGAAAATTTATGCAGGATTATTGAAAATTCTCAACCTGCTTCAAATAAGAAGGGATTAGGTTATGTTAAGAATTCAAAAGCTCACAATGATAGAAGTGGTGTAGGCTATAAACAAGCTAAAAGTAAAAATAGTACTAGATATGCATTCATGTATACTAACTTTAGTGCTAGTACTAGTAATCAAGATAGTTTTAAAACCAGTTATAGTCATAATAGTACTTTGTTTAGAAATGATAGAAATTATTCTTCAAGTACTAAGCTAATGACTAATAGTATTAAGATATGGATTCCAGCTAATATGATTGATCATGATAAACAACTTTATATTAGCAACTATTATGAGAATGTAATTTGTAATGAAAATTATATTTATAAAGGTTCAACCACACCCAAATGGGTATGGTTTCCAAAGACCTAACCCCCCGGACCCTAACATAGTAAGTGGGTACCGAAAATTATTATTACTTTTTGCAGGTACTCAGAGAAACAAAAGGAAAATGATAGATTTTGGAATTTCAAAGAATGTTCCATATGTTTAATAGAATTACGTGCTTACAATAAAATATGGGCTTCGGTAAATATGGTAAAATTTATTTTACTTTTCCTTCATAATTAATAATGAGTTTATCTCGTTATATACAAGATATTTTATATAATTTTATATATTTCCTCATTCTTTTTGATAATGACAAAGGGGGAGAAATTCATATGCATATAAATAGAGGGAGATATTATACTTAGGGGGAGATGTTATACTTAGGTGGAGATGTTATACTTAGGTGGAGCTTTAAAGACATTATCTGGCACTTGTGTGAATGTTACTTTTGATCTGTGATAGTGGTTTTATGTTGCCTATGGTTTTATGTTGCCTATAATCTGTTTTACATCTTCCATTTAACAACTCCTTTTTGTCGATGACAAAGGGGGAGAAAGTGCTAACAATTATTTGCAGGAATATATATATATAAGACAAAATCTCAGGGGGAGATCACATATTCAGGGGGAGATTCAGAACTTCAGATATATGTTGTCATCAATCAAAAAGGGGGAGAATGTTGAGTCAAGATTTTTATAGAGTTTTGATTTCTGACAAAGGAATAAGCCGTGATCGACAAAAAGAAGTTATTCATTTAAGAAACACAAAGAGCTCCATATATTAGAGGTTGATTATTTGGTATGTTAGTAATTTATGTCAAAATCTATCCTCAAATAATCATGCACAAAATATAATATATATATATACACATTTATATAGGTTGTGCACTTTATTGTGCAATTTAACAGAGACCGGTCGACCGGTCCAAATATAGGCGGTCGACCGTTCCTGTTGGATGTGCACAATAAACGTGCACACATGCACATAACGACTATATTTTTAAAAACCTGTCTACCGGTTAGTTTTTGACCTGTCGACCGTTTTTAAACAGAGAGCAACTTCTTCCAAAAGACACATCTTTCTTCAATGGTTGCGTCTCTTCTTCTTCATCAATGATCATAACTTTTGACTGCAACTTTTCACCAAGGGTTATAACTATTTTCTCTCTATAAATACACATCAATATCATTGATTAAAACAACAAGTTTTTACATGATCATATATGCTCTCTAATCTAATCTCTAACACTCCTGCATTCTAAAAATTAATTTAGCTTATTGAATCATTGAAATTATTTCATATCTTTTGATTCAATAAGTAAATACCTTCTTTAATCTTTACAAAACATCATTCATATTCTTTGAGGATAAGATTATAGGAAGGGTGTACTACTAGTGACAAATCCGTGTTTTCAAGAACACAAGTTGTCAACAACAATTGTATTTGTTTTTGTTGAAGTCCTCGTGTTGTAAGAGGCAAGTGTTGAAGTCCTCGGTGTTGTAAGAGGCAAGTGTTGAAGTCCTCAGTGTATTAGAGGCGTGAAATCCCGTTCGGCTGTTCGGGTATTGTAAACCTGTTCCTCCGGGTGAAGCGAGGTAGTTAATAGTGAAAATCCAGATAGGAGTCTGGGACTGGACGTAGGACGGTGCTCCGAACCAGTATAAAAATCTCTGGTGTGATTTTTCTATTTTTATTTTTGCTTTGCTACTATCATCTATTTCCGCATTTATATTGTAGTCCATATTACACGATCCGTGTGTACTATATTAGCACATATAATTGTATACACACCGCACTTTCATTTGGTATCAGAGCATAGCGAACTTTCAAGTAGCAGTGCACTATCGCTTCCAATTGTTGCTAAAAAGAATATTTATGCAACATCTATTTTGTTATTGAAAAATAGTAATCACTTTTGTTTGCTTGTTGTGTGCAGAAGCAACCGGTTAAGCCTTTTGTAGCAACATCGATTTTCAGCTTTCGTTCTTTCTCCGTCGTTGGTAAGCGCATATGTATAATTTTATAAATTATATATAAAAAACGTTCATTGAATTAATATCGTCTCTCTTTTGTCGATATTTGCAGTGTCCATTTGTTCGTGTTGTACCGACTTCATTCTTGCTTCTTCTTTGTGCTTCGCCGTCAATTTCTTTATCCACGAAAGGTGAATTGACTTTCACGACTTATATTCTTATACAAGTTTGGTTGATGAATGATGCTATATGATGTTGAAATTGGATGTCAATTATTATTGTTAAAGTGATAATTGAATTTGATATAGGGTAGTTAAAAATTTAAAATGGATTTATATGTTAAATTTGATTAGTTATCCCCTTTTAATTGTTAAATAATTGACATGTAGAATTTGGTTAAGTGCACTTTGAACCATTGAATGTATATTGGATTAATTGTTATAGTATAAAATTGAAAACTAAATGACAAGTGAAGAACCGTATGAATATTAGTGGAATAATCTTTAATCTACATGAAATGATAGTGTAGATTCTAGAAATAATTATATTAATTTGCATAAATAACAAATGTAAATTAATACGATTATTTCGGGATTATTTAAATAAATTGTTGAATTGTTATGTATGGTTGCTAATGCTTGTTTATTTACTTTGACACCATCCCGGTTATCACATTGCAAGTTCCCTTTGCTATGTTTTGATTTTTGAATTGAAATGGAATCGGGTTGAAATGATAAATACCCAAATAAACTGTAACTTAGGATAGAGAATTAAATTAAACCCGATTGGTCAATAAAGTGATTTAAATAAAATAAAGATTTTAATTGAATAATAATAAGGTTTTGAAATCAAATTGCAATTTAAATTTAATGAAAGGAAAATATGAATATTTGAAATTTGAAACAAAATATTAACGTAGTAATTGACGAAAGAACATTGTTTTAAAAGTTAATTATTTAATAATTAAATTTATAATTATTTAATAATTAAATTTGGAATTAGTAATAATTAAGTTTTGAAATTATTAACAAATAAGTTTTGAAATTAGTAATAATTAAGATTTGAAATTATTTGATAATTTAATGAGATTGAATTATTTAATAATTAAATTAAATTGATTTTTCTTTAAGTGAAATTGAACTTCTTGAATAAGTGAAGCTAAATTCCTTTATTAACTGAGTTTGAAATTTTAACTAAGGAAATAAATAAATGAAATTGAATTTCTTTAAACAAGAAATAAAAAGTGTTTTATCGAAACAAATGAAAGACTTGAAATTTAAAAAATTGGATTTGACAAATTTAATTTAAATTAAATTTGTAAGCTTTGATATAATGAAGTTGAACTTAAGTAATTAATTTAATGAATTGGAAATTTAATTGAAATTGTTTTAATGATAAATTAATTTAACGAGTATTGAATGAAATCGATAAATGAGTTCAAATCGATTTGAGCGTTAGATTAAGTTTATTTTAAATGATTATGGAATGAAAGTTATATACGAATTTAAATGTATATTTGAATCGTTTAAATTAAATTTTGAAATTGAATTATAGAATTTTGAAATGGAAATTTGGAAGTTATGAAAGGTAAGTTAAGGAATGAAATTGTTGAATTTCAAATTTTAATTGTAATTGAAATTGATTTGGTTTTGAAATATATTAAAAGATCAATCGGTGAAATAATTACGAAGGTTATTAAAGAGACCGGAATCGGTTAGGGACATACTCACTGTCTAAACCGAAAACCACTTTAATAACAATACGCGGAGTGTGATCCAAAATGAAGTGGTTGGAATGACGTACGTTGATGATTGAAGAAAGTGAATGATAGTGGATAGCCTTGACACTTGTGTCAAATTGGAAATGACTAAAACAAGAGCCGGACCGGGCCAAATGGGGTTAGCTACCTCGAGCGAGCACACTTCTTCGTAAACTACTCATTACTTGTTATTGATTGGTGCGCACCCTTGAATTCGGAGTGTTGTTTCGCGGTGTTGTGATCGTTGCGGCAATGCGTTCTCACCAGTCCGGATCAGGCAAACGGTAGTTTCACTACCTTGGGTATCGCCTCCTGTGCCTTGTCATACTTGTATTCCCATATACGCGACCACTACAAATTTGTTTTGTACTATACCTATGGAGTACTCCCTGATATCTCACTAGTTTACGGTGGAGTTTACAGTGCTGTATAGTCTATAATGCTATATAAAATGTGTTAAGGGGAACAATGGTAACGCCTTAACGCTATTTTGATATTTTACTTTACTGTTAGACATTATCTATTTATCGTACACTACTATGTATAAATAGTTTAACAGATCCTGAAAGATGTTATTCCATTCATCTTTGAGTTATTGTAATTTTGAATTTTGAACCATATTATCTGTATAAGAATATATGTCTTGATTCGAGTGTTTGTTTGTGCGTATGCTCGGATCAGACTGAGGATTGTTGTTGCCGTTCTACTTGGAGCTAAAGACCGAAGACTATCATTATCTTTATCTTATCGGTGTTTTTCTTTCTATTTGGACTATTGGACTTCTATGTTTTTCTATTTCCTTTTATTTAAGACATTGTTGTATTTATGGGTAGCTTCATGAACTACTCTTATGACGATGTTGTAATTCCGCTGCACTATTCTGTGATGTTATATTTTTGTGATGATTCTCATTTATATATATATATACACACTCCATTAATATTTCGTGTTTTGTATTATTTAAGTTGACATGTGTGGAATATTGTCAATTTAAATGGTAAAAATATACGGGTTGTTACAGTTGGTATCAGAGCTGGTTCCCAAAAACCTTAGCCTGTGGAGTTTAAAGCTCATTAGAGATAAGGTATCCATACCTTAGAATGAGGAGAATCATTTCAGAATCCATATCCTTTGATTCTATTCTTCTTATTGAATTCATTGATTTGAAGTTCTTTAAGATTCTATCAATCTCTATCTTTGATTCTAAATCACTTTTGGTATTCCAGGATGGCTACCAGAAGAAATGCTAGAGGCGGGGATAGAAGAATTGTTCGCGAACCACGTGCCCCAGCTCCCGCAGTCAAGTTCTCCACTCTTAGCAAGGAATACACTCAGCTTGGCGGAGTCAAATTCACTGGCTCCGAGAGTATCATTGAAGCAAAACAATGGCTAAAGAGTCTAGAGAGGATTTTTACTGGCCCGGAGATCAATTTGAAATTTTAAATCCATCGTTTTAATATAAAAAAATTTGAAATTTTTATACGAACTCAATTAACGTCCAAACTTCATTTATAAGATGCGTCCAGTTAGTTATGAATATAGAAAAAGTTTCGTCGTGAAATATTACAGTAAATTTCGTTCGTGTTTTATTGTATATCAGTTCATTTAAAGCTGTGTAAAATTATCTGTCGAATCCAAATATTTTTACACAATGATGTTGTATAAATTATTCTGATCAAGACGTTGTAATTCGTTTCATCAATACTGTCATCGCCTGTTCCATTTAAATTGTTTTGTAAAACGAACAATTTAAGCGGCGTAAATTCGAGTTTTTATAAAACTGTCGTATCGTAATTATCTGTGTACCGTTGGAAGCACATCGTCGCATTAACCAAAATGGAATATTTATTCGTGCAAATCGGAGTCCGACGTAAATCATCGCGTTAATTTAACCGTTCCAAACGGACAGGTTAAACAATTTCAGCCCAAATTCTTTAGCCCGTTCCAAAAGAAAATTTGAAAAGAAATCTCAGTTGATGCATTTAAGGTGGTAGTTGGAAGTGGGGTTAACTTTGGGAAGTGTTGTGACGTTTCGTTATTTAAAGAAATGAAATTCACGTATACAAATTTAAAAGTAAACGCCTCTTACTGTTTCATTTCAAAATTTCGAGATTGCTTCAGCTAAAACTCTCTCCTCGGTCTTCTCCTCCTTCTTCTTCTCATTTCTTTTTCGTTCTGTAAAAAAAAATAGAAAAAGCATGGCCGAAACCAAAGGAAACACGCACCCTTCCCCTCTCCATTCACCACCGATGCACCTCACCTCCACCTCACGCACAAAACCCATCACCTTGCTCCTCCCTCTTCTTCCTTATATTTTTTTCTCTGAAAAAAAAACGAGAGATGCCGAAACGTCACTTCCCAGAATCCCCTCCACCTCACACCGTCTCACCACTAGCCGCTTCACCTGAAAACGACCCACTCTCCTCGGCCTTCACCCTTCACTTACCTCCCTCACTTCGCCTCAACATCGCCGCCGCCTGCTCCATGCCTTACTGCAAATGTGTGCGTGTTGTGTGAGTATGGGTGCGTGCGTGTATGGTGTGTGCGGTGTGTATAGAGATGTATAAGCGTGTGTGCGTGTGTGTTGCGTAAAATATATGTTTGAAGAGAGTTGCGTGTTTTATAAATAAAATAAAAGTAAGTTGAGTGCGTGGGTAAGGAGCAGCTTGGAGAAGAGGGGAGTGAGAAGGATGGAAGTGTGTACAACCGTGTATTATGCGGTGCGTGCATGAATGATGAAGGCAACCTGTATTTGTTTCTTAGGAAGTCTCGGCTGTTTATAAAAAAAAAGCAACAACTTGTTTTGTGTGAAAAATAGTGCGTGCGTATTGGATAGTTCAGAGTAGAGATGAATGAGTGCATGCGTATAGCCACGTGCTTGTGTTTGTGAAAAAATATGATTGAAGAGGCAGTGCACTGTTGCTTTGTGAATTAATAGCAGTGCACTATCGCTTCCAATTGTTGCTAAAAAGAATATTTATGCAACATCTATTTTGTCACTGAAAAATAGTAACCACTTTTCTTTGCTTGTTGTGTGCAGAAGCAACCGTTTAAGCCTTTTGCAGCAGCATTGATTTTCAGCTTTCATTCTTTCTCCGTCGTTGGTAAGCGCATCTGTATAATTTTATAAATTATGTATAAAAAACGTTCATTGAATTAATATCGTCTCTCTTTTGTTGATATTTGCAGTGTCTGTTTGTTCGTGTTGTACCGACTTCATTCATGCTTCTTCTTTGTGCTTCGCTGTCAATTTCTTTATCCACGAAAGGTGAATTGATTTTCACGACTTATATTCTTATACAAGTTTGGTTGATGAATGATTGCTATGTGATGTTGAAATTGGATGTTAATTGTTATTGTTAAAGTGATAATTGAATTTTATATAGGGTAGTTAATAATTTAAATTGGATTTATATGT
The DNA here is from genome assembly GCA_030765085.1 of Allium cepa. NCBI lineage: Eukaryota > Viridiplantae > Streptophyta > Magnoliopsida > Asparagales > Amaryllidaceae > Allium > Allium cepa. The sequence goes on from CM060941.1 coordinate 805,966,646, forward strand.
TAAATTTGATTAGCTAAATATGATCCCTTTTAATTGTTAAATAATTGACACGTAGAATTTGGTTAAGTGCACTTTGAACCATTGAATGTATATTGGATTAATTGTTATAATATAAAATTGAAAAATAAATAACAAGTGAAGAACCGTATGAATATTACTGGAGTAATCTTTAATCTACATGAAATAATAGTGTAGATTCTGGAAATAATTATATTAATTTGCATAAATAACAAATGTAAATTAATACGATTATTTCGGGATTATTTAAATAAATTGTTGAATTGTTATGTATGGCTGCTATTGCTTGTTTATTTACTTTGGCACCATCCCAGTTATCACATTGCATGTTCCCTTTGCTTTATTTTGATTTTTGAATTGAAATGGAATCGGTTTGAAATGATAAATACCCAAATAAACCGTGACTTAGGATAGAGAATAAAATTAAACCCGATTGGTCAATAAATTGATTCAAATAAAATAAAGATTTTATTTTAATAATAATAAGGTTTTGAAATCAAATTGGAATTTAAATTTAATGAAAGGAAAATGTGAATATTTGAAATTTGAAACAAAATATTAACGTAGTAATTGACGAAAGAACATTGTTTTAAAATTTAATTATTTAATAATTAAATTTGGAATTAATTAATAATTAAATTTGGAATTAGTAATAATTAAGTTTTGAAATTATTAATAATTAATTTTTGAAATTAGTAATAATTAAGAATTGAAATTATTTGATAATTTAATGAGATTGAATTATTTAATAATTAAATTGAATTGAATTTTCTTTAAGTGAAATTGAACTTCTTGAATAAGTGAAACTAAATTCCTTTATTAACTGAGTTTGAAATTTTAACTAAGGAAATAAATAAATGAAATTGAATTTCTTTAAATAAGAAATAAAAAGCGGTTTTATCGAAACAAATGAAAGACTTAAAATTTAAAGAATTGGATTTGACAAATTTAAATTAAATTAAATTTGTAAGCTTTGATATAATGAAGTTGAACTTAAGTAATTAATTTAATGAATTATAAATTTAATTGAAATTGTTTTAATGATAAATTAATTAAACGAGTATTGAATGAAATCGATAAATGAGTTTAAATCTATTTGAGCGTTAAATTAAGTTTATTTTAAATGATTATGGAATAAAAGTTATATACAAATTTAAATGTATATTTGAATCGTTTAAATTAAATTTCAAAATTGAATTATAGAATTTTGAAATGGAAATTTGGCAGTTATGAAACGTAAGTTAATAAATGAAATTGTTGAATTTCAAATTTTAATTGTAACTGAAATTGATTTGGCTTTGAAATATAATAAACGACCAATCGGTGAAATAATTACGAAGGTTATTAAAAAGACCAGAATCGGTTAGGGACATACTCACTGTCTAAACCGAAAACCACTTTAATACTACACGCGGAGTGTGATCCAGAATGAAGTGGATGGAATGACGTACGTTGATGATTGAAGAAAGTGAGCGATAATGGATAGCCTTGACACTTGTGTCAAATTGGAAATGACTAAAACAGGAGCCGTGCCGGGCCAAATGGGGTTAGCTACCTCGAGCGAACACACTTCTTCGTAAACTACTCATTACTTGTTATTGATTTGTGCGCACCCTTGAATTTGGAGTGTTGTTTTGCGGTATTGCGATCGTTGCGGCGATGCGTTCTCACAAGTCCGGATCAGGCAAACGGTAGTTTCACTACCTTGGGTATCACCTCATGTGCCTTGTCATACTTGTATTCCCATATACGCGACCACTACGAATTTGTTTTGTATTATACCTATGGAGTACTCCTTGGTATCCCACTAGTTTACGGTGGAGTTTACAGTGTTGTATAGTCTATAATGCTACATAAAATGTGTTAAGGGGAACAATGGTGACGCCTTAACACTATTTAGATATTTTACTTTACTATTAGACATTATCTATTTATCGTACACTACTATGTATAAATAGTTTAACGGATCCTGAAAGACGTTATTCCATTCATCTTTGAGTTATTGTTATTTTGAATTTTGAACCATATTATTTGTATAAGAATATATGTCCTGATTCGAGTGTTTGTTTATGCGTTTGCTCGGATCAGACTGAGGATTGCTGTTGCTGTTCTACTTGGAGCCGAAGACCGAAGACTATCATTATCTTTATCTTATCAGTATTGTTCTTTCTATTTGGACCATTGGACTTCTATGTTGTTCTATTTCCTTTTATTTGAGACATTGTTTTATTTATGGGTAGCTTCATGAACTACTCTTATGACTATGTTGTAATTCCGCTGCACTATTCTATGATGTTATATTTCTGTGATTCTGTGATGATTCTCATTTATACACACACACACACACACACTCCATTTATAATTTGTGTTTTGTATTATTTAAGTTGACATGTGTGGAATATTGTCAATTTAAATGGTACAATTATATAGGTTGTTACAATTCAGGCATAACAAGAGATAGTGGCAACTAAACCGAGGATACAGAAATCTTTGGTGAATCATTTCCTATTGTAAGGAGTTCACCCTTTTACAAATCATTCTAAGATGGCGGAATCACCAATTCATTATCGAGATCAATCGAAGTGGAGCTATGGAATACTCCAGAATCAGAAAGAACATGAACATGAATGGATTTCAGAACATCTAAAATTCAAAGAAGATTCGAATCAGAGAGGAAGAGATTCAAGCTCGAGCGAAAGTGATTCTGGAATTAAATTTACTATATACGCTTAGTTTTGCCTAAGACCAGAGCTCTGATACCAACTATAATGACCCGATATTTCATGTCGTTCGCATCCGCACATGTCAGACTTCAATTTCTCAAAATATCATATTGTTAATTTATTATTTGGAAAAACTCGGCATATACAGTAAATAAATCAATCACAGAATCACAGACACAGAGTAATATACAATAAGCAGCGGAATAGATAAATAATAGTTTATGAAGCTACTATATAAACAACATAGTTTGAAATAAATTACAATAGAATATCTCAAATACAGTGAAGTCTCGAATACAAACAGATGACATCTTTGAACAAATCAACTGGGAAAGCTGAAAAATGAATAGATACAAATGGATCTCCAAGTGAAGCTCCAACTCCATGGGTGAGTCTCAAATGCTGTGACACTCGGTCTGACCCAAGCGTAAAGCAAAAGCACAAAACATTTGAGTCAGGATTAACTTTCTTATATCAATAAATCCAACTCAAGTGAAATATCAATTGAAATACAAGTAACTTAAAGGATGTTTGGGATAACCATCCTCTAAGGATCCATGGAACTATCTACTATATAGTAATATACGCTATTATAATATGTCTATAGTAAAGTAAAGGTATCAAAATAGCGTTAAGGTGTTTCCCATATCCCCCTTAACCCATTTTTATATATTTCCATAGTCTATATAGTACCGTAATTCCTCCGTAAACTAGAGGGCTATCAGAGGGCACTCCATAGGTATGGTACAAACCAAACTCGTAGATAGCGCGATAAGGCAAGCACAAGGCACTCGAGGCAATGCCGGGGTAGATATACCATTTGAGGATCCGAACTGGTGATAATGCATAGCAGCTACTAGCACCCACCTCATGACACACTCCCAAATCAAAGGGTGCACCCAATCGCATCAGAAAAGAAATAGAATGGTACCGAAGAAATGTTTCCGATCGGAGGAATAACCACACTTAGCCGACATGGCTCCTCTTTTAGCCGCATCATGCTGACTTATGGGAGTCAGGGTTACATAGATACCATATAGAATCATCACCAAACCATCCTACTTCATTCTGGAATCTCCACCACGTACACAGTTGTTAAATTGGTTTACAGTATTAGCAGGAATATGACAATATCAGATCCCCGTCTCTTTAAGAACAATGGTTCCTATTATAACACCGTTATCATTTCAAAATAGTTTATACTTCAAAACGAAAATACCATTCCCATTTCAAAATCACATCAATACGATATCGCTTCCATTTCAAATATATCCAGTTCTGAAAATCATATCACTTTCAAAGTTATAACACTTTCGAAACCAAAACAGTTGAAATTATAACACTTTGGAAATCATTACACATTGAAATCATTATACTTTGGAAACCATAACTTTGAAATCATAACTTCCACCACTCAAATAGTTTAGATATTAATCATAGTATATAATAAAATTATTTGCAAAATAAAATAGTTTATATATTAAAATAATTAGTATATTAAAATAGTATATATAAAAAATAGTTTTATATTAAAAGTAGTGTGTGTGTGTGTGTGTATTAAAATAATTTATAAATTAAAATATTTATAATTTCCCCAATTTCACAAATCGATTCAAATCGACTCGAGTTCCAAATTCAAATTTTATTCAATCTTAATTCATCAATTTCAATTCAATTCAATTTCTCAATAAACCGTTTCAAATTATATCGATTTCAAATATAGATTTGAACCACAAAATAAACCATTTAAATTTCGATATATTTCAAAGCTCAATATATTCAAAATTTCAAAAATAAATTGATAATTTTGTATATATCTTATTTTAACTTCATTATATTTAGTTTTGAAATATTCACTTAATAAATCTAATATCATTTAAATAACCTTAAATTACATCTAAACTAAATATTTCCTTTGATTTGTTTAAACTTGAAATATTCATTTAATCACTTTAAATCAAAAATCAAGTTATAAAATCATATCTTAAAACCCTCAAATTCCATAAGTTCCAAATCAATTAAATTAAACAAAATTGTTAACAAAATACAATTTCGAATACATTCAAATTTATCTTTCCAACCTTGACTAATAGAAATCATTATAATATCTATTTTAAAATATAAATTTAAACAAATACTTAAACATATTGTATTTTACTTAAATCAAACTTTACTATGTTTAAAGCTTATTATAAAATCTATTTTGTATTAAAAGTTATTCATATACACAATATTTTAAAATTTAAATAAAACCATATATATTTCCTTACAAAACTATAGAAATCATTTTCAAAATATCTTTATATAGACCAACGGTGTCTGTATGTAATTTCCTATCCTAGGGTCAAGTGTTACGGATATTTTTCATTTCAATCCGTAAATTAAATATATATATACGGGTATATATCATTTCAACCCGCAATCCCTAATTCAATTTGTGATATCCCAGAATTCAAGACATCTGTAATTGATAATTTAACTAGATTTAATTAGTTGAAATAATGATTTATAAGTTAAATAGACAATTCTGATAATAAAGTATATATATATATATATCTGAATAAGTATTGGTTTGATTAATCCTCCTAATATATTTATTTAAATTGGCAAAATTAATATTTTCCCGCAATTTTAATGATGTGTTAGTTTAAATTAATATATATATATATATATATATATATATATATATGTTTAAGTTAATTTTAAATTGGATTTTAAAATTTTAATTTGAATCTTTAAATTTAATTATTTTAAATTAGTTGGACATAAATATATATATATATATATATATATGAATGAGTTTTTATTTAAAATAGAATTTATTTTTATTAAATTAAGATAGTGTTTATAGAATTATTAAATAAATACAATAGGGTATATATTAACATTTTAAAATGGATTAAACATATTTTATTTTATTTTATTCAAATTATAATTGGTTTATACTTTATTTTTCTTTTAAAGATTTTATTATATATATTTAGAAAGCATTCATTAATTTATAAATATATTTATAAAATAGGAAAAATTAATTTAAAAAGCTTTTTAATGTCTTCTAAAAATAATAATTACAAGTGTTGATTAATGAAGCTTTTAAGTATACGTGTATGTTAAGACAAATGTAAAATAAATGGCTTATGTGTAAGCCAACTAAGGCATTTAAGTGACAAGTGTTATTCTCTTGTAAAATTAAATTTAAAATTAAGTTATAAAATGGAAAGAAGAGTTTTAATCTTCAGCAAAATCTTTTTCTTCATTTCACAAAAAAAATGAATCTGTAAAATCTTAAAAAAAACCCCAAAGGTCAAGATAGATCTGAAAAGGGAAATAGAATCTGCAAAGCAAAATAAAATCTTTTGCAATTCAATTGAAGTTCAACAACAAGTTTTCCAAAACTGCTGTTTCCAATCCAAGATTTGCAGCTTCAAAAACAAATAAAATTCTAGATTTTTTGCAGAAATTCAACCAAGTCTGCTCCTCTGTTCAACATACTGACATGGTGAGTAAACTAAGTTTCTAATCTATTTAGAATCTTGTGCATGCAGTGATTATTTAGAATAAAGTATGGAAAATGTTTGCATGTTGGTCAGTGTAAATTTATATGTACATATGAGGTTTATGATGCGCATATCTGTTTATAAAAAAATAAAAAATTAATCTGGAAAATATTTAGAAGCAGTGTAACATAAGGGAAGAGAAACAGTAAAAAAACATATACTCTGTTTAAACCAAATACTGTGAGTGAAACTGCAACTAGTATTAAATGCTAAAACTAATAACGATGATGCTTGTGATTTTTCATTGAAATAAACTGTGGAAATCTGGTTGCATGTTGTCGATCTGTCTGTATATAGTTAGATATGCAGCCATTAATCTAGTATGACTGAACATTTGATCCCTGGCCTCTGTTCCTTGATACAGGTATAAAATTTAGTTTTTAAAACTTAAATTCTCTTTATATAGACAATAATAAACAAGAATTTTAAAAAGGAAATTGATCTTGGCAATCTAATTTTATTTTTAAAAAGTATTTCAGGAGGTAATATCAAGTAGAAGATGAAAAAATAAGAGATAACAGTTAAAATTTAATTGAAAAAAAATATCAAATCAAATCAAATATTGAAATTTAAAATTTTGGATTCATAAATGAATTCGAGCAGCAAGATCATGATTTTTGGAATGAATTTCATGATTTTTAGAAATTTGGGTGTTGGGAATTCACTAGTTGACCGAAAATTAGGTTTTTGGTTTTTACCGGTGATCAAGGGGAAGTTTGGTGTCGTGGTCGGGGCTGGAGGAGGTTTGCGAGGTGGGGATCATCAGAAAAATGGTCTTGTATTTTTTTTATCACCGTTGTGTTCTGGTGGAGGTTAATTAGGGCTTTTAGGCCGAAATTGGTAGTGGGACTTTCTGGTGACTGTATGTCGTCAGTAGCTCTTCGGAGTTGATCGGTGTGGGTGTGATGGGCGCGTGAGCCTTTGATGTAGGTTAGCTCGGAGTATTGTAACCTCTGGCGACCGGAGACATTGGCATTGAAGGATGATTGATGATCTGGTTTTAGGTTTAGCTGCGGTGACTTGCTCGATTTCGTGTTTGAGGCAGCTTCTTACATCTGGGTGGATGGGGGCGACAGTGGAAACATCGCCGACATGCCTGAGGTCGTAGTGCCTACCGGAGTAGCGGTGACGTCTTGTACACGTGCACGGTGGTGACACGAAGAACTGGGTTTGGGAAGGATGCGTTGTCTCGGGGAGTACTCGAGTGTTTTTATGCCTTGACTCGAAGAAATTAAGTACGAAAGAAACTCGAGAGTTTCTCGGGATTTTGCTGTATGAAATCGGTAAATATTGAGGCCCAAAATTGTAAGTAGATAGGCATGCATAGGATATTAAGTTATAAGCAGAACCCTTGGTTATGTAAGTAGTAATTAAAGGAGATAAAAGGGTTTTGAAGAATAATTAAATGAAAGGTTGAATTACTTAATGAAGTAATTGAATAATAATTGTTGACGGAAGTAAGTCAATGAATGATCACTTAAGATAAGAATTAATTGAGATTAATCAATTAATTCTTTAAGGTTTATGAATTTACAGATAAGGAATAGTTAATCTATAATTAAAGATTGATTAATTAATTATGGATTTATTAATTTGTTTTGGGAGATATTGATTAATAATTAGGGTTATTAATAAATAGTTATTGGACAATAAATCAGTAACTAAGGATTTACTTTTTGATTTTAAAAAGTACTTAAGGATTGATTACTTTGTATTCAAAGAGATTAATTAATAATTAAGGTTAAGTAATTAATAATTTAATTAATTGGTTTATAAGGTAATTAATTAAGAAGTTAATTAACTAGGGTAAGAAATTACAGAATGGTTATTTACTATATATGATCGATTAAGGCTGATTAATGGAGGTAATTAATTTAGGATCATTAATTTATTAATGTAATTAATGAAGTAATTAAAGGTTTATTACCGTAAATGATTGGGAATAATTAATTTGTGTAAATAAAATAAAGGATAATTTCTTTATGTAATTGAAAATAATTAATCAAGGATGATTAATTTAAATGGATAATTGATGGATGATCAATTAAGTTGTGTGTAATTATTTAATGTTAAACAGTATTAATGGAGATTTAAATAACTAATTTAATTGGTTTGAATTAATTAGAAATGGTAAGACTAATTTATCTTGATTAGTAATGATTGAATAATATTGTATGCCTAGATTGACTGATATCTTGGGTATGTATTTTGAGATGCTTTGTGATGTGATATAATTGGATTTAAACTGAGATAATGTGGTCATTCATTGATGATGAATTAATGCATATAGGTGACACCCTGTATTTAAAATTTGAATTGAGTTTCACTTGAATAATTTGAGATAAGATGGTATTGAGTTCGAAGAGACCGGAGTCGGGTATTAGTAAATATCCGAAACCACTTCGATTCTTTATAAATCGATATGTGAAATTAACAGTCCGGTATGGGATGATTTAAATGAATTTAACCGTTAATCTAAGTTCTGAACCTTACATATTGATGTGTGATATCAGTGATGTTTATAATAAATTGTGAATTTGTAAATTGATACGAGTACCCTGGGTTTATATAAGTTATATGCTTTTGTCATTCATGTTAGTTGGGTTTACTCACGCTGTATTCCAACCTGACCCGGGTGTTACTTTGATGTAATGCTCGGGTCAGACCGAGTATTACATATTTTCAGGTAAGGACGTTCTGGAGCTCAGGAGGCGAGCCGAATGGAAGGGACGTTTGGAGAGATTCCACTATGATATTATATATATTTGAGATATGATAAATTGTACCTGTCCAATGTTGTATTTAATTGTTGTAACTCTGATATATCGATGTAAATTGATAGATACCGTTTTCTTTGGTATAACTACTATTATTGATATTATATTTTATCCGCTGCGAATGTGAGATTGTGTGTTTCTTTTCTATTCTTCTTCTATCTCTTTCTTCTTTTCTCTAGCTATCTGGAATTTTCAGGATCGAAAATTTCGGGTCGTTACATTTGGTATCGGAGCTTAAGGTTAAGCGAGAACCTTGGCTCTGGTGGGATACTCATTAAGGAAAGGGTCAATGGTACCCTAGAATGAGTTGAGTGTATAAATATGAGAGAGCGTACTTGTTATTTTCTTATATAAAGGTTTTTAAATGATTTCAAAAGTAAATGAATTTTATATAAGAAATAGATTATCTATTATATTAAGGAAATTGGTTGTTGTATTAATTAAATTAAAAGTAATAGTAAGAATTACGTGGTAATAGAATTACAACCAAATTGAAATTAAATTAAAGACAAGTTTGAAATGGATTCAAACTGAAATTAAATCTTGAAATTGGGAAAGGTTTCAGGATAAGTATAATCAATTAATTTATGTAATTAATTGAACTTTATTTAATGAGCTTAATCAATGGATAATAATTGGAAATGATAAATAAAGAGGGAGTTACTTAATTACTTAATGAAGGTAATTAAGAAATAAGTTAATTACCAAATGTGATAAATTGGAATTTGTTAATGATGTAATTAATTTAAAGAAATAATAAATAATATTATTTAATGCATTTGAATGAAATGGTCCTATTTCAAACAAGATTTGTTTGAAAATTTGAAAGAAATTTGTTTTGAATTAAAAACCAAAGGTGGTTTAAATTTTTTAAAGTATAACTTGGTATGTAAAAGAAATAAATATGTATATATGTATGGATATACATGATATCGAGGATAATTTGAAATAAACTCTAAATATTGAGTTTTCAATTTGGAATGGGATATGATACCCAAAGTGATAAGTTTTTAAGTGGGTAGATTATTATTGTGAAGATTAAGGATTGAATGAGGTTGATTGGATTAAGTAAATCGAATTTAACTTGGGAGAAGTTAAAAAGGTTTAAATGAACAACTTGAATTGGAAATTTAAGGTGGAATTGGAATTTAACTTGGAAAGTTAAATGGTTAATTTGAATTGGAGTTTGTGTGATCTCAAAATGGGTTTGAGATGTGGAATTGGAAATGGATGGATGTTTTAGAATAATCTGAATAATACCATCCCATTGTTATTGGAAATATTTAAATTTTGAAATTGGATTTGTTCAAATGAATGAGAAGTGAAGTGTGGTGATATATCTATTATTGAGATAAAAGAAAATGTAACTTTAATTTGAAATTAAATTGTTTAAAAGCTTTTATTAAAGGTTAACTTGGTTTAAAGGGTTAAACCAATCTTAGTGAATTTAACTCGAATATATATAATTCGAGATGGTTTAAATTTGGAATTTAAAAATTTAAATTAGTTCAAATTGAATTTGATTTGAATTAATTGAAATTGTGATTAAAAATATATAAGTATAAAATTCCGATGGAAAATTTGAATTGGATTAATTTGAAACGATTTGAAATTGAAGAGGGTTCAATTTGAATTTAGTCCGAATTGATTTGAATAATTTGGAATTGTAATTAAAGTTGAATAGTTTTAAATTCAAATGGAATTTGAATTGGATTTGGGAGGAAGTCAAGAATAATTCAACTTGATGTGGAAATGGAATTTGAGATTGGGATTAATTCAAACGAGAGTTGAAATAAATTGAAATTGGAACTAGTTCAATTGAAATTTGTTTGAATTAGTAGAATTTGATAAAGTTAAATTTGGAAAGAAACTGAGGTTAATTCAACTTGAATTGGGGTTAGATCAATTTCAATGGAAATTGAAGTTATTTAAAGTAGAATTGGGTCAATTTAAATGGAAAAGGAAATTTAAATTGTATCGAGGAGAATGGAGATTGGGAAGTGAGCAGTTTGACTCTGGACTATTTTTAATATAAATTGTTTTAATATAAACCAATTTTTCCAAGCTATTCATTATATAAACAACCTTTCTTTTACGAGCCAAACTATCTTATACTTGCTTTACAATTATTTTTGAAACTGTTTAACAATTTTCCAACTATTTTGTAAACTAATTACTATATTCCAACTATTTTACAAAACAAATTACTATCTTACCATTATTTTGCAATTATCTAAAATTTCTATGATTATTTTAACTATTTTCTACCTATTTTACACCTATTTTACAAAATAGTAATTATTTTCCAACTACTTATCTATTTTTTTTTAAAAAAAATTTCAAGCTATTTTCTAAATGAACTGGTCGGAGTTCAAACTGTTATTGGTTAAATACCCAATCGAGATAAGAATAGAGATGATAATCCAAATGGATTGAAGCAATTGTGAGTAAGTGAATCAAAATCGAAGTAAATGTGAATAGAAAGAGAATTGATTTGGCTAATAACCAATAAAGATAAATACGTAGGGTGTACGTTTGTTATTCTATTCGCATAGTGATTTGATCCAGATTCGAACACAAAATTTCGAGATAGTATGTCGATCCGAGTTGAGATTTTTTTTTCACTCGATTTTCGACGGCGAACCTGGATAAGGGTTGTTGATTGGTTCTGCATATTCTCTATCGTAGTTATGACTATGCAAGGAGAATGACGGTTTCTGATCAAGAAACCAGATTTGTGTCCACACTAGGAAGTCGGGTGGACGATACTAGTTCGGAAGTGAAATTGTGTGATCGAGTGAGCGATCAGATTGATATAGCGTACGAATGATATGTGTACATCGTACGGATTTGAATGAAAATGATTTTGAAAGGAGTAATCAAATTTGAATATTTGATTTTGAGTAAACAAAGTTAAATATCTTTGTTTTATAAAATAAAACTCCCCTTGTTGAATCTTTTGGCAGAAGAAAAGGATTTTGAAGGTGTTTTGAAGTATGAAAAGAGTTTTATACAAGTTTGAAATGATCCAAAGTTTTAAAGATTATATATATCTGTATATATATATATATAAAGGATCTTATGAGGATTTTGGAAAAAGGTTTTGGGAACCTATGGATTTGGAAAGTCTTTTGATTTTTGGTAAAATCAATATTGAATTTGGAAAGCCTAGTTTGAGAATTATCGATTTTAGGATAATCGATTTTGTGTAAAGAAGCTTTGTATGAGATCATACTAGGTGTATGATTTAAAGATACTATATATGTATATAGTATAAAATGTTTTGATGAAGACTCTGGGGAAAAAGGCGGTCCCTTGAAACTTCTCAGGAGTACCACTGGGTGGTGCTGTCTTGAGCCCCAAGGGGGGTTCTAAATTTGATCCTGTGAGGAGTCCGGACAAAACTAGTTCCTGAGGATTATGAGTAGAGTATACCATAGCGAAAGTCGTGTGTGCCGTTGAGAGCCAACCGTTACATGGACTTTTGCTGCGATGACAACGTAACCTAAGATGTAACTGCGATCTATGATATAACATAGCGAAAGTCATGTGTGCCGCTGAGAGCCAACAGTCTGCGTTTGATTTTATATCGGCAGTCTGCGACCTATGTAGGGGTGGAGAGGTTTCATTTCGACAGCGAAAATCAGAGGCCGCTGAGAGCCTGCAGTTACATAGGCTTTTGCTGCGATGGCAACGTAACCCTGGATGTAACTGTGATCTGTTGTGATCTGTTGTGTGTGATCCATGGCGTAATCGAGAGGCCACTGAGAGCCTGCAGTTACATGGACTTTTGCTGCGACGGCAACGTAACACTGGATGTAACTGTGACCATGGATGGGGGTGATGATTTCCAGAGCATTCTCACCAAAGACATATCCTCTATTTTCAAAAACTGTTTTCTATTTTTTCGATAAAATTATTTTCCAAGTATTTTCACTGAGTGTTGAAAATGGGACTGCTAAGTAATTGTAGATTTTCAGTCTTACGCCTAATCAACGTATGACCGAATTTCTGTAAGAACGAGGATAGACGTGTTGAGACATCGAGTTATAAAAAAATATTTTTATAAAACTATTTTGGCAGTATTATAGATTTTAAAAGTGTTTTAAATTGATCAACGAATATTTTAACTGGTTTCAAAATATTTAATTAATTTTGGCTTCGTTCCTTTTCGAGGACGAAAAGATTCAAAAGGGGGGAGGAATGTGATATCCCAGAATTCTAGACATCTGTAATTGATAATTTAACTAGATTTAATTCGTTGAAATAATGATTTATAAGTTAAATAGACAATTATGATAATAAAGTATATATATATATATATATATCTGAATAAGTATTGGTTTGATTAATCCTCCTAATATATTTATTTAAATCGGCAAAATTAATATTTTCACGCAATTTTAATGATGTGTTAGTTTGAATTAATATATATATATATATATATATATATGTTTAAGTTAATTTTAAATTGGATTTTAAAATTTGAATTTGAATCTTTAAAGTTAATTATTTTAAATTAGTTGGACATATATATATATATATATATATATATATATATATATGAATGAGTTTTTATTTAAAATAGAATTTATTTTTATTAAATTAAGACAGTGTTTATTGAATTATTAAATAAATACAATAGGGTTTATATTAATATTTTAAAATGGATTAAATATATTTTATTTTATTTTATTCAAATTATAATTGGTTTATACTTTATTTTTCTTTTAAAGATTTTATTATATATATTTAGAAAGCATTCATTAATTTATAAATGTACTTATCAAATAGGAAAAATTAATTTAAAAAGCTTTTTAATGTCTTTTAAAAATAATAATTACAAGTGTTGATTAATGAAGCTTTTAAGTATACATGTATGTTAAGACAAATGTAAAATAAATGGCTTATGTGTAAGTTAACTAAGGCATTTAAGTGACAAGTGTTATTCTCTTGTAAAATTAAATTTAAAATTAAGTTGTAAAATGAAAAGAAGAGTTTTAATCTTCAGCAAAATCTTTTTCTTCATTTCACACAAAAAAAAAGAATCTGTAAAATCTTAAAAAAAAAAACCCAAAGGTCAAGATAGATCTGAAATGGGAAACAAAATCTGCAAAGCAAAATAAAATCTTTTGCAATTCAATTGAAGTTCAACAACAAGTTTTCCAAAACTGCTGTTTCCAATCCAAGATTTGCAGCTTCAAAAACAAATAAAATTCCAGATTTTTTGCAGAAATTCAACCAAGTCTGCTTCTCTGTTCAACATACTGACATGGTGAGTAAACTAAGTTTCTAATCTATTTAGAATCTTGTGCATGCAGTGATTATTTAGAATAAAGTATGGAAAATGTTTGCATGTCGGTCAGTGTAAATTTATATGTACATATGAGGTTTATGATGTGCATATCTGTTTATAAAAAAATAAAAAATTGATCTGGAAAATATTTAGAAGCAGTGTAACATAAGGGAAGAGAAACAGTAAAAAAACATATACTCTGTTTAAACCAAATACTGTGAGTGAAACTGCAACTAGTATTAAATGCTAAAACTGATAACGATGATGCTTGTGATTTTTCATTGAAATAAACTGTGGAAATCTGGTTGCATGTTGTAGATCTTTCTGTATATAATTAGATATGCAGTCATTAATCTAGTATGACTGAACATTTGATCCCTGGCCTCTGGTCCTTGATACAGGTATACAATTTAGTTTTTAAAACTTAAATTATCTTTATATAGACAATAATAAACAAGAATTTTAAAAAGGAAATTGATCTTGGCAACCTAATTTTATTTTTAAAAAGTATTTCAGGAGGTAATATCAAGTAGAAGATGAAAAAATAAGAGATAATAGTTAAAATTTAAATGAAAAAAAATATCAAATCAAATCAAATATTGAAATTTAAAATTTTGGATTCATAAATGAATTCGAGCAGCAAGATCATGATTTTTGGAATGAATTTCATGATTTTTAGAAATTTGGGTGTTGGGAATTCACTAGTTGATCGAAAATTAGGTTTTTGGTTTTTGTCGGTGATCAAAGGGAAGTTTGGTGACGTGGTCGAGGCTGGAGGAGGTTTGCGAGGTGGGGATCATCAGAAAAATGGTCTTGTATTTTTTTATCACCGTTGTGTTCTTGTGGAGGTTAATTAGGGCTTTGAGGCCGAAATTGGTAGTGGGACTTTCTGCTGACTGTATGTCGTCAGTAGCTCTTCGGAGTTGATCGGTGTGGGTGTGATGGGCGCGTGAGCCTTTGATGTAGGTTAGCTCGGAGTATTATAACCTCTGGAGACCGGAGACATTGGCATTGAAGGATGATTGATGATCTGGTTTTAGGTTTAGCTGCGGTGACTTGCTCGATTTCGTGTTTGAGGCAGCTTCTTACATCTGGGTGGATGGGGGAGACGGTGGAAACATCGTCGACATGCCTGAGGTCGTAGTGCCTACCGGAGTAGCAGCGACGTCTTGTACACGTGCACGGTGGTGACACGAAGAACTGGGTTTGGGAAGGATGTGTTGTCTCGGGGAGTACTCGAGTGTTTTTATGCCTTGGCTCGAAGAAATTAAGTACGAAAGAAACTCGAGAGTTTCTCGGTATTTTGCTGTATGAACTCGGTAAGCATTGAGGCCCAAAATTGTAAGTAGATAGGCATGTATAGGATATTAAGTTATAAGCAGAACCCATGGTTATGTAAGTAGTAATTAAAGGAGATAAAAGGGTTTCGAAGAATAATTAAATGAAAGGTTGAATTACTTAATGAAGTAATTGGATAATAATTGTTGACGGAAGTAAGTCAAAGAATGATCACTTAAGATAAGAATTAATTGTGATTAATCAATTACTAATTTAAGGTTTATGAATTTGCAGATAAGGAATAGTTAATCTATAATTAAAGATTGATTAATTAATTATGGATTTATTAATTTGTTTTGGGAGATATTGATTAATAATTAGGGTTATTAATCAATAGTTATTGGACAATAAATCAGCAACTAAGGATTTACTTTTTGATTTTAAAAAGTACTTAAGGATTGATTACTTTGTATTCAAAGAGATTAATTAATAATTAAGGTTAAGTAATTAATAATTTAATTAATTGGTTTATAAGGTAATTAATTAAGAAGTTAATTAACTAGTGTAAGAAATTACAGAATGGTTATTTACTATATATGATCGATTAAGGCTGATTAATGGAGGTAATTAATTTAGGATCATTAATTTATTAATGTAATTAATGAAGTAATTAAAGGTTTATTACCGTAAATGATTGGGAATAATTAATTTGTGTAAATAAAATAAAGGATAATTTCTTTATGTAATTGAAAATAATTAATCAAGGATGATTAATTTAAATGGATAATTGAAGGATGATCAATTAAGTTGTGTGTAATTATTTAATGTTAAACAGTATTAATGGAGATTTAAATAACTAATTTAATTGGTTTGAATTAATTAGAAGTGGTAAGACTAATTTATCTTGATTAGGAATGATTGAATAATATTGTATGCCTAGATTGACTGATATCTTGGGTATGTATTTTGAGATGCTTTGTGATGTGATATAATTGGATTTAAACTGAGATAATGTGGTCATTCATTGATGATGAATTAATGCATATAGGTGACACCCTATATTTAAAATTTGAATTGAGTTTCACTTGAATAATTTGAGATAAGATGGTATTGAGTTCGAAGAGACCGGAGTCGGGTATTAGTAAATATCCGAAACCACTTCGATTCTTTATAAATCAATATGTGAAATTAACAGTCCGGTATGGGATGATTTAAATGAATTTAACCGTTAATCTAAGTTATGAACCTTACATATTGATGTGTGATATCAGTGATGTTTATAATAAATTATGAATTTGTAAATTGATACGAGTACCTTGGGTTTATATAAGTTATATGCTTTTGTCATTCATGTTAGTTGGGTTTACTCACGCTGGATTCCAGCCTGACCCGGGTGTTACTTTGATGTAATGCTCGGGTCAGACGGAGTATTACTGATTTTCTGGTAAGGACATTCTGGAGCTCAGGAGGCGAGCCGGATGGCAGGGACGTATGGAGAGATTCCACTATGATATTATATATATCTGAGATATGTTAAATTGTATCTGTCCAATGTTGTATAAAATTGTTGTAACTCTGATATATCGATGTAAATTGATAGATACAGTTTTCTTTGGTATAACTACTATTATTGATATTATATTTTATCCGCTGCGAATGTGAGATTGTGTGTTTCTTTTCTATTCTTGTTCTATCTCTTTCTTCTTTTCTCTAGCTATCTGGAATTTTCGGGATCGAAAATTTTGGGTCGTTACACAATTTAAATGAAAATCGCTTGGGTTTATCATTTCAACCCATAAAGATTTTCTCCTATTCTACAGATCGTTCGGGTATGTATCATTTCAACCCATAGAGAATTCTAAACTAACAGGGAACTTGCAGAGTGATTACAGATATGATAATAATATAACTGGAGTATATCATCAATATACATAACAGATAATGGTGTCAGTGTCACAGGTGAACAGATATAGATAATAGCATATGTAACAATGCAAATACTAATAGCAGTGTGACGACCCGGAATTTTCAAGCATTTAAAATCGGGATATTTAATTGATTTTAAATATTCAATAGAGTAATTTCAACTTAAATTACGAATATCACAATTTATTTGATAATTAATTTATTGAACTGAATAATTTAAAGTGGAGTAAAAGTGTTGAATCTAGAATTTTAAATCTGTTAAAAATAATTTGAAGGCTTGTAAAATTTATATTGATAACATGGAAAATAATAGAAGTTGTAAAATTGTATTTAACAATGATTTGTTCGGTCTGAAATTTTATCAAATCAATGCCATCGGTGCATTCTTAAACACGTTTTCTTTTTAAATATTTACAACCGTTCTTAAGGCCATATCATAATCAAACAAGTCTTCCACTAGAAGATTCACTAATAAAAATAAAAATATATATAATATGGCTTCGTTCGTATGCTGTCGCTAATCCTCTCGTTAAAAGAAAAAGTAAGAAGATGGGGTCCGAACCCTTTTCATTTCGTATCAATCTCGTTTATAAAAAAAAGAAAAAGGGAGGGGAAACGAAAATGGCCGAGCAAATCATGTTTCCCCTCAACTCCTCCTTTTGGTATGAACCTGTCTACCTCCCTCAAATCTTGCCTCGTCGAATCGTGGAGGCTACTCTATCGTGCCTCCTGAACCACAACGTCGACTGGAAGTGACGTTGCTCCCCTGAGAAACTCGATGCCGCTGGAGTGCTGTACTCTCGAATCTGAAGTTGCGTTAAAGAATATTCATGTTTCATGCTTGTTAAGGATGCTGAGAGAGCGGTGTCGATCTAGATCTTCAAGCATCGATCTGAACTATAGCTTCCGCGCTCAGGTTTTTGCATCTCATTTGGGGTTTGGGATGAAGCCGAACTGCTTCGTCGTTCGATTTGGAAAAGAACGTTTCTTACAACCACCTGTTGCCGCTTGAATAGTCGTCTGAAATCATGAAGAATTATCGATATGGAAATGGGTTGCAAACGATGAAGTTAGGGTTTGGTTCGGCGATCACCATGGGAGTTCGACAGTGATGGAGGCAGTAGGGTCACCGTGGATCGAGTGAGTTATTGAGATTTATTTATGTGAATCTATTTTGGGATTTTAATTTGATTCTTTTTTTGTAAATTTGTTCAAAAAAAAGGGATTACTGTCTAGTTTTAAAATTCTAAAGTTTATATATATATAAAGTAGATTTAAATCAGTTGCTTAATTAAATAGATATGATTTTGAAAAAAAAGGGGTTTTAAATATATATATATATATATTAGTCATTTGGGTTACTAAAGATAATTTGTTAAAGAAAATTATTAGCTTAAATTTTTTACCTTAAATTACAAATGAAATAAAATAAATAAATTCTAGTAAATCATTTAATTAATTCACATGTTAACAAATTCATATAAATATTTATACAAGGTCCAAAATTGGGAGATAAATGTTCGAGATGAAATTGGATTGCCAAACGTAAAGCAAAGGTGAGTTAATCTCACTCAGTTTAAAATTTAAATTTAAAATGTTTAAATTTAAATAATTGTTTGGATGGATGAATTGAGTGATGTGATACAGTATGATATATTGGAATTGGCATATTATATGGTGCTAACATTTGTGGATGCAAGGAAAACAGGTTGGAGGGATCCAACTGGACCCCTCAACATTTATTTAAATTAATTAATATTCCCTGCTGTGAATATTGATATTCTATGATGAGTTATATTGGAATATTAAATGTTATGGTTTGATTGGATATATTTGGATATGATGAATTCCCAAAAATATATATAAATTGGATTGTTGGAAAGAAAATAAAAGAAGTGAATTTGTAAGTGAAACAAGTATAGAAAATTTGTATAAATTTAAGAATGAATTGGGAAAAGAAATAAAGTAATGTAAAAATTTCGAATGAATAAATCTTGAGTATAGAAAGGGTAATTTTGAATAAATAGAAGATTAATGAATTTTAAATTTTCAGTATTATTATTTTTAAAGAACAAAACATTTATTTAAAATTTAAGATTTAAATTATTGAAAGAATGAAGAAGAAATTGGGAAGTAGCTGAGATTTGTATATTTCAGTTAAAGAATTTTAAATCAAACGAGAAATAGTAACAACAATAATAAAGTCCATAATAAATGAAATTTGAAATGAATTGATTAATTAATGAAATTAATTTCAAATGGAATAAATTGGGAATCAATTTGGAAAATTGATTCAATTGATTAAAGTTGGAAATTCTCCCTGAATAACCAAGAATGTTTTTAAGTAAAAATTTTAAATATAAGTAAATAGTTTTAAAATTTGTTTTAAAAAAGGTATGTTTTGAAAAAAAAAATTATTATTCCTAATATTTTAAGTCTAAAGTAAGTATTTCCTTTTAATTTATTATAGCAGTAATTATTTTAAAAGTGACTTGTTGTTTTGTTTTGTAAAAGTGGAAATCTAGTTTTTTTACATTTATTTAGTAACTTTATTTTCAAATATTCATATAGTATGTATTTTTAACAAACTATTAAAATAGTTTTAATTTAAATGTTTTAAAAGTATATATTTTAAAGTAAAGTGTTTTTAAATTATTTTTACAATCTAGCTTTGTGCTTGGTAATTTCTGTGGAGATAGAAAATATTTGGGACAGTTTATCCTGAAAAGAAAGATGGTTTTGAAAACTGTTTTCAAAGGGTTGAAAATAGAAAATATATCTTGGGAAGATATTTTGAGGTTAATAAATAATTTGGGTAATTTTTTTTGTGTGATGGATGTTGTGAGTATTAATTGATAGTTAAATAACCGACTATCAATATTGGCCAACTGCGTTGATCGTATCGAAGAGACCGGGATCGAGATTTATTTCTCGAAAACCACTTTGATCCGGTTTGTACGTTTCGTGCGAAAAACGTGTTCGGAGTTGAAGATGGAGCAGTGAAGTGCAAGGGCTAGTCGCTACTAATCCTGAGGATATTTCCAAAATGGATCTAGTAGGAGTAGTGCCTTCGGTTCCGTTCGAACCCGGGACGGACTTGTATGGATGAATGCTTGCGAAACATCGTCAGGTGGGCGATGGGCATTCTAAGTGAAACGTTCTAAAAGGCAATGCTTAGCCTCAAGCCTCATCAAATGGGAATGACTGAAAACCAGGGGATATGCAGCAAGGTTAGGTGGGTGATGCCCAAGCAGGACAAGATAATTCCCCTGTCTAGATGTCCCTTTTTATATATTTCGGCTTAGTGGGTGGTTGGTCGCGCCAACCACGGGGTTTATCTTGTTCGGGACTGTTCAGTAAGGAATGGTTCTGGCCTTGTGTTGCAGGGGATGAAGGGAGTAATCCTCGGTACGGTGATCTAGGCCCCATACTGTGACAGGTGGTACCCCAGTGCCTAGTCATTGTTGGAAATCCATTTTCCCTACGAGCCTTGTACGAGTTTTGTTTGTATTGCCCACTTTTGTGGCTAGTAGCTGGAATTTAATGAATGTAACAATTTCGGATATTTTATAAGTATTTGTATATAGACCCTATTATAATATCAGAGGATTTCTATAAAAATTGTTTTAGCTATCGTAAGGTAAAAACCCGACATGTTTATTTATGGCGTGGTCTTACGAGATGCTTTTGTTTTCAAAAGATTTTTGAAACTTTAATAATCAATTAGGTGTGATTTTCTCACGCTGGTAATCCAGACTGACTCGGGTGTTATTTAACTGTAATGCTCGGGTCAGACCGATCATTATAGGATACAGGAAATGCTATGGAGCTCAGGAGACGAGCTGGATTGACGATACGTACATTCGTACTTGTTTATATATATATTCCGCTATTGAGTTGTTGTATATCCATTGTTTGTTATTGATCTGAGCTGTGACTGATGTACTCTGATGATGTAATATATGTAAACTAATATATTTGATTTTGAGTAAAGATTATTTATTATCTATTATATTTTATTCCGCTGCGATGGTTAGATTCCGATGTTGATTTTGTTTTCTCTCTTCTACCTCTTCTTCTTAAATCCAAATGGTTCGTATTTCTGTGCAACTTGAGTTGATTGTTGTAGAATAGTGTTGACTCAAGGGGTATGGATCTGCGGGTCGTTTCACTTGGTATCAGAGCATAGGTTGGTGATAACCTTGGCTCTGGTGGGAATTACTCATTTAAAATAGAGTCCGTAGTACTCTATAATGAGTTTGAGCGTATTAATAGATATGAGCGCGTATTTGTTAGTGAATATAAATTGTTTTAATATTGTGTTGATTGATTTATTGAGTGGCATATGAACCTTCGTCGGCACAGTCTGCGCAACTGTATTGAAAGGGTTTCTAAACACTTGAATAGAACAATTGACACGGTATTGTTTTAAATATGGGTAAATGAAATAATTTTACCCAAAATATATTTTGATATAAATAAAAGTTTTGTAAACTATCTTAGCTAATATATGGTTGCTTGGATGTTAGAAATGGTAATATTAGAGTATTATCATTGTTAAGTGAAAATTTAACTAGAAATTGAAAATAACCAAAGCTTAAGGAAATAAATTCATTATAAAATGAAATGTATAAATATGAATTGTAAATGTAATTATAAAATTGAAATATAATCAAATGAGAATTTGTATAAGCATAAACTATACAAAAGAAATAAAGTTAAAACTTATTTAAGCAAGATTTGGAGATTTAAATCCCGGGGATTTGGAAGTATTTTTAAAGATAAATGATAGCATTGTTTTGGAGATATTTCTGAAAAGGAATTGTCATAAATGGATTTTGGAAGTGAAATAGAATTGAAATCACTTGGATTATTGGAAAATAATTCTGATGATGACGGCCGCATCATTAGTATTCATTTTCGAATTTCTAAGTGAAGAATTGCTACCAAATTGATTTGTTTAGGAAAGGAGATGTTTTTGAAAATTTCAAAGGAAATTTGTTGGAAATAAAAGCCAGGATTGGATTAATTTTTTTGAGAAATGTGGTTTGAGATATTGGAGATTTCAAAATGATTTGAAGCCAAAGCTGGGAGTTTAAAAATCCTGATGAGATAAATTGTAAGCTTATAAAATTGAGTTGAGTTTTAAATCAGGAAGGAAATATAGGCTTTGAATGTTGGAATTAAAATTTAAAGAGAAAAGTTGAAAATGAAAATTAACTTGGAGTTGGAAATGAAAATTTGATTGGATTGAAATTTATTGAATAAGCTGAAATAATATCCAGTTGTATTCGAATCAGGTTGGAATCGAGTTGAGTTAAATAAATCCGAATTAAGATAAATTTGAATTGGAATAAAAATTCAGCTGAATTATTGAATGGAATTAAATTCTTACCTGGATAAATGAAAAATAAAGTGGGTAAGACATGAGAATTTAAATAAATAAACCAGAATAACTTATAAGAGAATTAAAAATACATAGAAATAAAATATGCTTGGACTATAAATAAATAGCAGGCTTGAGTTAAAAATAATGGATGAATATATTCAAGCCTAGAATGAGTGTGATTGTATGACATATAAGTTGTGACTTAAAAAAAAAAATTAAAATGGAATGCAAAGCCCAAAATCAATATAGTGATGAAATGAAATGAGGATCCAAACTTGAAGTATATAATAAATATTGAACTTAAGAAAATTAAATGGAGTGATATTTGGAATAAAAATTCAAGTGTTGGATTATGAATAAGGGGAGAACTAATTGGATAATAAATTAGTTAATGGAATTGAATTATAAGTTTATGATGAAGTTGGAAATAAACTCAAGTTATAAATTAAAATTGATTCAAATTGTTGATGAAGTGAAAATAATTAAGAATGAGGTTGAATTGTGAGTTAGTAAATTGGATGGTAAATTAAAAGTGAATAATAGAATCAAAACTTGAGTTATTAAATAAAATTAGACTTGAAGTGTAAACAAAGTAAATATAATTAGGGAAGTATAGAATAAAAATGAAATGGATTAAAATAATAATGTATGAATTGCAAATAACAATCCGAATAAGTGAGAATAAATTGGAAATGGCCAAGTAATAAATTGGATGAACTGAATCTGAAAGGTAAATTTGATAATAACAAATCAAATGAAATTGTAAATTTTAAAATGAGATTTAACTGAAATAGAATGTTTCGAGTTTATTAGAATGGTTTAAGTGAATGTGGATAAAATTTAATTGGTAATGGAGATGTACCTAAATTGTTAATGGTTTTGAATGAACTAATTTTGGTTAATAAAATTGAAATGCAATGAAACTGAGAATATATGGATTATGAATAAATCCGAAATGGAAAAGAATTAAGTATATATTGAGTTGGAATCAATTTAAATTGGTTATAAACATAAATACTTATTTAGTCACATAAATCCTGTCAAATTGCATAGAATAAATATCAATGGATGTAAATGGAGGTAATTAAAATTCTACGAATTAATAAGAGTGAAATATATTGATTTTGGAAAGCAATGGAATTCAATATGAATTGAGTTTGCTTAAGAATAAATTAAATGTAAGCGATTGAGTTTTAAACCATTCAAATTTGAATGAAAATGGTTTGTAAAATTAATTGAAATAGTTAAATTACTATGAATCACTATGAAAGTTGTAAAAAAAAAATTGCTTACGGAAATTGTTTGGTATGAGTTTCTTTTGGAATTCATATGTTTTAACTATTGTAAACAAGTGAAATGTAGTTAAATTTCATATATATGACACTTACATGTTTAAATTGAGTAAGTACAGGTACCTGGAAGCCGTGTGGCTGGATTTGGTTATGCTATTTGCTAAAAATAATAAGCCGCTTGCTTAAAATGCTAAATAAGGTACGCCTACGCAATTAAAATAGGAAATATGAACTATTTTTGGTTTTTCCGACCGTGTGGGTCGATGTATATATATTTATCTCTTTTGTCAAATTGCAAAAGCTCCTCCGTACAAAGGGGACTCTGCCAAAAATTTCAGAAATTTTGGGAGTTAGAAAATTTTTGAAATTTTTGGAAAATTTTGTTAACGACAAAACTATTTAGAATTGGAAACTAAAATAAGTTAGTAAATGAAACTAATTAAAGTAATGACTTATATTAGTTATAAATGAAGGATAAAATTTAAAAGTTCAAAGTTGAAAATAAATGAAATACATATGTAATGTGGAATTCGATTTGAATAGAAATAGATATAAATTAAAAGAGGTAAAGAGAAATAAAGATAAGAAACATATAAAATGTTTATACTAACTTAAGAAAGGAATGGTAAATTCTAGATTGGAAATTGATATTACAAATAAAATCTAAGATAATATTGAAATGAATAGATATTGACATTATGTAAGAAAGTCGATAAAATATTTTGGGATATTGTGATTGGATATTAGTGCTAAGCAGGATATGCAGGTATTATAAAAGTGCAAAGGAAATTGGATTTGATTTCAAGAGATAAATTTGAATTGCCCGACAAAAGGTACGCATGTAAATTTTGTTATGGAATTTTATTTGGATTTGGATTTGGATTGAGCCACTTGGCTTTTTGTTTCCTTTTTGGATTTGGGAGGCCGTAGAGCCATTTTGTAGTAGTACTGAGCTAGCCGCGCAAAGGAGACGCTGGCGAAATTTTTCGGAAATTTAGAGAGTTAGAAAAATTTTGAGAAAATTTTGATAATTCAAAACTGGTTTTAAGAATAAAACTTGAATGATTGAGCGAATAGGGTGGTTTGCAAACTAGGGAAAGGATTGGAAAGTTAATAAGAATGATAATAGTCTTTATAGAAGATAGTTGGTTGGATATTGAATTGTTGGTTTGAAAAAAAATTTATAGTAACGGGTATTGAACTATTCTTCCTAACTAGTAATTTCGGCGACGAAATTCTTTTAAGGGGGGAGGAATGTGACGACCCAGAATTTTCAAGCATTTAAAATTGGGATATTTAATTGATTTTAAATATTCAATAGAGTAATTTCAATTTAAATTACGAATATCACAATTTATTTGATAATTAATTTATTGAATTGAATAATTTAAAGTGGAGTAAAAGTGTTGAATCTAGAATTTTAAGTCTGTTAAAAATAATTTGAAGGCTTGTAAAATTTATATTGATAACATGGAAAATAATAGAAGTTGTAAAATTGTATTTAACAATGATTTATTCGGTCTGAAATTTTATCAAATCAATGCCATCGGTGCATTCTTAAACACGTTTTCTTTTTAAATGTTTACAACCGTTCGTAAGGCCATATCATAATCAAACAAGTCTTCCACTAGAAGATTCACTAATAAAAATAAAAATATATATAATATGGCTTCGTTCGTAAGCTGTCGCTAATCCTCTCGTTAAAAAAAAGAAAAAAGAAAGAAGATGGGGTCCGAGCCCTTTTCATTTCGTATCAATCTCGTTTATCAAAAAAAAAGAGGGGAAACGAAAATGGCCGAGCAAATCATGTTTCCCCTCAACTCCTCCTTTTGGTATGAACCTGTCTACCTCCCTCAAATCTTGCCTCGTCGAATCGTGGAGGCTACTCTGTCGTGCCTCCTGAACCACAACGTCGACTGGAAGTGACATTGCTCGCCTGAGAAACTCGATGCCGCCGGAGTGCTGTACTCTCGAATCTGAAGTCGCGTTAAAGAATATTCATGTTTCCTGCTTGTTAAGGATGCTGAGAGAGCGGTGTCGATCTAGATCTTCAAGCATCGATCTGAACTATAGCTTCCGCGCTCAGGTTTTTGCATCTCATTTGGGGTTTGGGATGAAGCCGAACTGCTTCGTCGTTCGATTTGGAAAAGAACGTTTCTTACAACCACCTGTTGCCGCTTGAATAGTCGTATGAAATCATGAAGAATTATCGATATGGAAATGGGTTGCAAACGATGAAGTTAGGGTTTGGTTCGGCGATCACCATGGGAGTTCGACAGTGATGGAGGCAGTAGGGTCACCATGGATCGAGTGAGGTATTGAGCTTTATTTATGTGAATCTATTTTGGGATTTTAATTTGATTCTTTTTTTGTAAATTTATTCAAAAAAAGGGATTACTGTCTAGTTTTAAAATTCTAAAGTTTATATATATATATATATATAAACTAGATTTAAATCAGTTGCTTAATTAAATAGATATGATTTTGAAAAAAAGGGATTTTAAAATATATATATATATATATATATATATAAGTCATTTGGGTTACTAAAGATAATTTGTTAAAGAAAATTATTAGCTTAAAATTTTTACTTTAAATTACAAATGAAATAAAATAAATAAATGAGAGTAAATCGTTTAATTAATTCACATGTTAACAAATTCATATAAATATTTATACAAGGTCCAAAATTGGGAGATAAATGTTCGAGATGAAATTGGATTACCAAACGTAAAGCAAAGGTGAGTTAATCTCACTCAGTTTAAAATTTAAATTTAAAATGTTTAAATTTAAATAATTGTTTGGATGGATGAATTGAGTGATGTGATATAGTATGATATTTTGGAATTGGCATATTATATGGTGCTAACATTTGTGGATGCAGGGAAAACAGGTTGGAGGGATCCAACTGGACCCCTCAACATTTATTTAAATTATTTAATATTCCCTGCTGTGAATATTGATATTCTATGATGAGTTATATTGGAATATTAAATGTTATGGTTTGATTGGATATATTTGGATATAATGAATTCCCAAAAATATATATAAATTGGATTGTTGGAAAAAAATAAAAGAAGTGAATTTGTAAGTGAAACAAGTATAGAAAATTTGTATAAATTTAAGAATGAATTGGGAAAAGAAATAAAGTAATGTAAAAATTTCGAATGAATAAATCTTGAGTATAGAAAGGGTAATTTTGAATAAATAGAAGATTAATGAATTTTAAATTTTCAGTATTATTATTTTTAAAGAACAAAACATTTATTTAAAATTTAAGATTTAAATTATTGAAAGAAAAAAGAAGAAATTGGGAAGTAGCTGAGATTTGTATATTTCAGTTAAAGAATTTTAAATCAAACGAGAAATAGTAACAACAATAATAAAGTCCATAATAAATGAAATTTGAAATGAATTGATTAATTAAAGAAATTAATTTCAAATGGAATAAATTGGGAATCAATTTGGAAAATTGATTCAATTGATTGAAGTTGGAAATTCTCCCTGAATAACCAAGAACGTTTTTAAGTAAATTTTTTAAATATAAGTTAATAGTTTTAAAATTTGTTTTTAAAAAGGTATGTTTTGAAAAAAAAAATTATTATTCCTAATATTTTAAGTCTAAAGTAAGTATTTCCTTTTAATTTATTATAGCAGTAATTATTTTAAAGTGACTTGGTGTTTTGTTTTGTAAAAGTGGAAATCTAGTTTTTTTTACATTTATTTAGTAACTTTATTTTCAAATATTCATATAGTATGTATTTTTAACAAACTATTAAAATAGTTTTAATTTAAATGTTTTAAAAGTATATATTTTAAAGTAAAGTGTTTTTAAATTATTTTTAAAATCTAGCTTTGTGCTTGGTAATTTCTGTGGAGAAGGAAAATATTTGGGACAGTTTATCCTGAAAAGAAAGATGGTTTTGAAAACTGTTTTCAAAGGGTTGAAAACAGAAAATATATCTTGGGAAGATATTTTGAGATTAATAAATAATTTGGGTAATTTTTATTGTGTGATGGATGTTGTGAATATTAATTGATGGTTAAATAACCGACCATCAATATTGGCCAACTGCGTTGATCGTATCGAAGAGACCGGGATCGAGATTTATTTCTCGAAAACCACTTCGATCCGGTTTGTACGTTTCGTGCGAAAAACGTGTTCGGAGTTAAAAATGGAGCAGTGAAGTGCAAGGGCTAGTCGCTACTTATCCTGAGGATATTTCCAAAATGGATGTAGTAGGAGTAGTGCCTTCGGTTCCGTTCGAACCCGAGACGGACTTGTATGGATGAATGCTTGCGAAACATCGTCAGGTGGGCGATGGGAATTCTAAGTGAAACGTTCTAAAAGGCAACGCTTAGCCTCAAGCCTCATCAAATGGGAATGACTGAAAATCAGGGGATATGCAGCAAGGTTAGGTGGGTCATGCCCAAGTAGGACAAGATAATTCCCCTGTCTAGATGTCCCTTTTTGTATATTTCGGCTTAGTGGGTGGTTGGTCGCGCCAACCACGGGGTTTATCTTGTTCGGGACTGTTCAGTAAGAAATGGTTCCGGCCTTGTGTTGCAGGGGATGAAGGGAGTAATCCTCGGTACGGTGATCTAGGCCCCGTACTGTGACAGGTGGTACCCCAGTGCCTAGTCATTGTTGGAAATCCATTTTCCCTACGAGCCTTGTACGAGTTTTGTTTGTATTACCCACTTTTGTGGCTAGTAGCTGGAATTTAATGAATGTAATAATTCCGGCTATTTTATAAGTATTTGTATATAGACCCTATTATAATATCAGAGGATTTCTATAAAAATTGTTTTAGCTATCGCAAGGTAAAAACCCAATATGTTTATTTGTGGCGTGGTCTTACGAGATGCTTTTGTTTTCAAAAGATTTTTGAAACTTTAATAATCAATTGGGTGTGATTTTCTCACGCTGGTAATCCAGACTGACTCGGGTATTATTTAACTGTAATGCTCGGGTCAGACCGAGTATTATAGGATACAGGAAATGCTATGGAGCTCAGGAGACGAGCTGGATTGACGATACGTACATTCGTACTTGTTTATATATATATTCCGCTGTTGAGTTGTTGTGTATCCATTGTTTGTTATTGATGTGAGCTGTGACTGATGTACTCTGATGATGTAATATATGTAAACTAATATATTTGATTTTGAGTAAAGATTATTTATTATCTATTATATTTTATTCCGCTGCGATGGTTAGATTCCGATGTTAATTTTGTTTTCTCTCTTCTACCTCTCCTTCTTAAATCCAAATGGTTCGTATTTTGTGCAACTTGAGTTGATTGTTGTAGAATAGTGTTGACTCAAGGGGTACGGATCTGCGGGTCGTTTCAAGCAGCATATTTCAACTGAAATCAAATTTAAAAAATGTAAGAACGTTAGTCGTGAGTGATTGCTCACCTTTCGGGGCTAGATAGATTTGGCAAAGAATTGTGCTACGAATTCAGGCACAAATCTCAAAGCAGAGCAAGATTGAATTCGAATCGACGAATGAAGCTGCAAGCTTGAAATTGATGAAATATAATCAAACTGGATTAATGAAGAAAATTGATACAAGTGAGCTTATATATAACTATATATAAAAAGGGGTCGACTATTTGGACACAATCTGGTGACACAAATGGTGATACACAAGATCAGGACCATCGAATCTTTTTATTTTTATATAGAAGGTGGAATTCAATGGGCAATCTAATGGTGGAGATTCTTTGTGTCACCAATTGTGCCATTGAACTGTGTTCAAATGGACTTTCCCATATAAAAATCATGTACATCCTATAATTTAAAATAAGCAAATAACTTTCAAAATCTATATATATGCACACATATAAATAAATAGTAATCGCAAATTTAAAACTTACCTATATATATATAACTACATAGAGTCAATATTTAATTTAAAACATATATTAAAATAAGATCTATACATATATCAATTTTATAAATTTTTCTTCATACAAAATATATCTTTGTATACATGTTTCACTGTTTTCACAGCTAACAACACGTTTTCCTTGTACAACAATATATATATATATATATATATATATATATATACACATATATATGCTAATAACCATAAATACAAACCTTATTAAACATATAAATCTAACAGCAACAATATAAACTTATATTGCAAACATATTATTTAACTAACATATATAATCTGAAATATGATAAACATACTGTAGACTTATAGTATAAAAAGCTGTAACTTATATACCTTAAACATGACCACTAAAGTTTATATAAATATACAACAAACCAGTTTTGGTGTAATACTTATATAGATATATGCGAACCAATTTTTATATTATATATACATATATTTTCAAAATATACAATATTTATTATTATAAAAATATATACACACGAAAAGAACTGGCTGGTATATAAACATATATGTGTATAAAACAAATCTTAAAATAAAATAAGTATACAACACATATACTATATAACCTATATATATCACATATATATTATATCTGTAACTATGCATATAATACTGCTTTTTATATTACAATAAGTACTCAACTAAAAATCAACATACAACTAAATATGTATATAAGCTAAACCAGTTAACTTATGCTTTTATAAATAAAAAATGTATATGTAGATCGAATTTTAATACTTTAAAGTAACAGTTTACTATATATATAACATAATATATTAGGTACCACAAATCATATTATCAAATACTATAAACACATTTAAACATTCCCCATAAAACAACATTTATATAATCGACTATATATAGACTATATACATTTATATAAACAACGTATATGTGCAGAAATTTTTGTGCGAAATATATATAATCGACAAATTTTCATTTCAAGTGTAATTTATAATATACATATAAGTAAAATATATGCATGCAAACATGCCCCTACAAACCGATAAAATTACCATATATATAGATTTCATGCTGAGCAAAGACAAGGCAGAAGATAGAGGGTGAAGCTCGGTGGATGGGTTCAGTTGTTCGCTGGTCGGAGGGGGCGACGTAGGAAAATGGTTAATGAGGTGAGCTAAACGGAGTTGCAAAGGGTTTGGATCGGTTTTGGTTGATGATTATGCGTAGCTTGCTGCTTGGTCGAAGAGCATGGCGGCTGCGAGCCAAAGGCAGAGTGGGTGGTTGCTTGATAGGGAGGAGTTGCGTGCTGGGTTTGCTGTTCTGTAGGATGATGTCGTGGTGAGGTCGAGGCTCGGTTACGGTGCTGGTCGATGTGAAGAACGTGAGAAGAGAGTGGGAATGGACATGGTGGCGTCGAGGCTGGATGGGGATTAGAGGGCGAAGTGTTAGAGGAATAAAATGAGACGAAGGGAAGCGGTCTTGGGAAGGAAGAAGATAATCAAGCTAGAAAAAATGACATAAGGTATTATATTTGTGACGCCCCACCTCTATACCCACGCTAGACAAGAACACTACGGAGTAATGCTGTCGACTAGCACGGAGAATAAGGCTGTTGAGGAGCGACCATCCATGTAATTGCTTTGTGCGAGCATCGATATGTCAGATAGTATAACATGCAATTCTTTTCAAGTGGAAATCCGACATGGCGACACAAACTCAAAACTACTACACAGTGGCTATAATATCTTCGGAAACAAATATAGAAATAAACATAACACAAATCAGTCACAGACAATTCATATCACAAAGGCGGAAATAGATATGAATATTACACATGAAAGTGTACATCAGAGTAGTGGTCTAAAAAGATCCACAATAATACAAAGAGTAGCAACACGTGCTAGACAAAAGAATAAGTATACATCATAGAGTCCGTATCTCAAATGTATATAACAAAAACTACTAAACTAAAGTAGTTAACCAAAAGTCAGAGAAGCAAATCCCGGAAGGAAGTCAAGCGGAAGCACCTGTAACATCTCGGTCTGACCCGAGTATTATTTCATAAGAAAATAATAAACGGATCAGTCTAGCTATAAATATCAGATGAAGTGATATATAATAAGAGATATGAAATAAACATATAATAATCACAATGCCAAGCTGTGATAAATAAATAATTGAAAATCAACAAGAGATTAATCAATATCACAATAATCTACTCAAGATAAAAAGGAATGTCATACTCCTAATTTCATTCACCAAGCCATAATAAATGACATATATATCAATGCCCATCGTAAAAGTTGGTGAAACATAAATTCCAGAAATCAACACACGAAATCCAAAAATCACAATAAAAAGGAACAACGACGTCGTACAGCGGGACATCCGATGAACCAAATCACAATAAAAAGGATGGCCAATCCCACAAACTGGACATCGACGCACCTAGAAAGACACGCCCCATGAACTGTCGAACATCGACGCACCTAGAAAGATACGCCCCATGCTCTAGCATCGACGCATATAGAAAGATACGCCCCACGCACAAATAAACATCGATGCACCTAAAAAGATACATCCCATGCATAAATAAACATTGATGCACCTAGAAAGATACACCCCATGTAATGTCTAACATCGGTGCACCTAGAAAGATACACCCCATGCAAAGTCGAACATCGACGCACCTAGAAAGATACGTCCCATGCATAGACGAACATCGACGCACCTAGAAAGATACGCCCCATGCCCCGACTTATTGAGCCGATGGTTCCACGAAGTAAACAAACATCGATGCACCTAGAAAGGTACACCCCATGCATAAATGAACATTGACGCACCTAGAAAGGTACGACCCATGTATAAACAAACATCGATGCACCTAGAAAGGTACACCCCATGCATAATAAAACATTGACGCACCTAGAAAGGTACGACCCATGTGAGAAATGAGACGAAGCTCAATAAAATAAGGAACGGTCCTCCACATAAACAAAGAGACATCGCACATTGCTAGTCTAAACCACAAAGATGATCGTCATGATCAACGAGAAGTGTCAATTACAATAAGCTAGTAAATATATGAGCTTAGCTTCATGTCCCATAACCACTAGCTTAACTTAAATATTTACGAACAAATTGTAGATCTCCACTAGAAAATTGTCACAAGAGATTCAATCGAACAAGTCCAAGAATTAACCGACGAAGTAAACGCAAGCGTTTCATACCACTCGTTTTACTAAGTCGTTTAATTAGATTTCTCATACGAGTGAGGTAAAGGTTTGTATATACTAATAGATTGGAAAACGGTTTAAGAAAACGAGCTTTGTAATAAAATAGTGTTGAAATCATTTGAAGAAAGAGTTTTGATATTTACTACTAGTATAGAAAACCTTTATATTTTTAAAGTGACAAATCACAAAGAAGATTGTAAGAACAACCAATTACAAAATTCACATTCCAAGACGTGAATAAAATCCAAATAAATCGATACCAAACCCATAGAAATGGATATTTCCAAAAAGATCCATAAAAAGAAGTCATCAAAGTCGATAATAAGTGATAACGAGTAATAGGATCGCTAAAATCGATAAACAATGGAAATTCACACAAAACAGCCTGAATAGGCAAAAATAAACATCTCCAGACGTCTGATTTGGAATCCAGACGTCTGGATTTGTTCTCTGGAAATAACCCAGAGAACACTCAGACGTCTGAAACCTCAAGTCAGACGTCTGAGACCTATCCAGACGTCTGGTTTGATGGTTCAGACGTTTGAAAATAGTCTCTGGCTTTTTTTTATAATATGCGTGCATACATTTTTACTTTCCAGGTCCAAACCAGACGTTTGGACTTGGTCACCAGACGTCTGGTCACCTGGTCTAGGCAACAATTTGCCTAGGCCAAAGTGGCCAAAACGTATCGGGAGCGATCGGACGAGCAACGACGACTAAGGATTTATGCCTAGCAACAACCCGGTCTTATAGGCTCTCCGAAACACCTCTTAAAGCATGATCAAACATCAAAGTTTGGATTTTTAAAGATTTGACTACAAAACACCAAAAATTGAAATATTCACCAAATCAATCCAAACCAAAAGCAAATGAACATAAATAAGTGTTAGGAATTCATACCTAACAACAAAGATAGATATAGACATAGATGTGAGATAAAAATCTCACCTTTGAACCCAAATTAATGAAGAAGATGCTATGAAG
Source organism: Allium cepa (assembly GCA_030765085.1). Lineage (NCBI taxonomy): Eukaryota > Viridiplantae > Streptophyta > Magnoliopsida > Asparagales > Amaryllidaceae > Allium > Allium cepa. The sequence continues at coordinate 806,001,000 of CM060941.1, forward strand.
CAATGGCAAGAACAAGCACACTTCAATCTCAACTCAAGAAGCTTGATTCTAAGCTAAAAAGAGAAACATTTCCCAAATTAGGTTTAGGAATTTTTTGAAATTGAATGGAGAAAGAGTTGGAGAAGATGAAGGAGATGCTTACCAAGGGGTTCTCTTTGATTTTGGAGCAAGAACTTGGATTTTGCTATGGAACTAGGGCTTGGAGTTTTAATTCTTTTTCCTCTCCACCATGTTCAATTGGAGCTTGAGTTTGAGGAGTAGAATGAAGTAATGAAGAGGAGAGGGGGATTGGGACTGAGTTAGTAAGTGGTTAATTGGCTCAGCCCAAACCAAAGCCCAAAGCAAAAAGTAGCAAAAATCAACTTTCTCCAAACATATCGAAGCTTATACTCAAAAAGGTCGCAAACGTCATTTTGAACTCAATGGAGGTGGTCTCGAGTCCTAATTCGACCGTATGCAAAAAGTAGGTTTTCGGACCATAATCCGACGAATGATAAAATATTTAAATAAAATATTTAAATATAAAATCGATAAATATGCGGGTTGTTACAGACTCCCCTCCTTAAAGAAATTGCGTCCTCGCAATAATTAAGAAGGAAATATAAGAAGTAACAACCATAGAAGCATATTAACACAAAAGAAAATTTGAATCAAGAAGTTCACCATAAAGAGCACGAAGGAGTAAATCCGAAAGTTTTCGTTCGATGAATTCTCAAGATTTCACATGAGCAATCCCTAGGATTTGAGAACCATTGAACTTCTATCAAAAAGAATATCTTTATATCGAAGGCGCTCAACCTCTGAAGCAATGATGCGAATGGAATGGTGCTTAAAAGTCAAATTTGGTGAAACTTCAATCCCTCAATAATACCGGGCTCAAGAATAAAAACCGGAAACATAAAAGCATTTCCATAGTTAAAAGACGTGGAAAACGTCAAAAATAGCAAAATGTTGAGCCGGCGCAACGGCGTAGTACAAATACGGTACGCCCGAGAAACTAGAAACTCGAATAATTTGGAGCACCGACGTAGTACAAAGGCGATACGTCCAATGAACCAAAAAGCCAAGACATTGATGTAGTGCAAACGGTACATCCAATGAATCAAAAAGCAAAGACATTGATGTAGTACAAACGGTACATCCAATGAATCAAACATCAAAGTCATTGATGTAGTACAAACGGTACATCCAATGAATCCAAAAAAAGAAAAGACATTGATGTAGTACAAACGGTACATCCAATGTATCAAAAGCAAAGACATTGATGTAGTACAAATGGTACATCCAATGAATCAAAGACACTGATGTAGTACAAACGGTACATCCAATGAATCCAAAAAGAAAAGACATTTATGTAGTACAAACGGTACATCCAATGAATCAAAAACACTGATGTAGTACAAATGGTACATCCAATGAATCCAAAAAGAAAAGACATTGATGTAGTACAAATGGTACATCCAATGAATCAAAGCCCGAATGATTTCGGAACACCGACGTAGTACAAAAACGGTACGTCCAATGAACCGAAGCCCGAATGATTTTGGAACACCGACGTAGTACAAAAACGGTACGTCCAATGAACCAAACACAATAAAAGAACATCGGACGCAAGCTCATAAAAGAAATGAGATGAAACTCAATAAAACGAAGTACATCAAAACGCCCGATGAACTTGATAAAAAGATAATTTCATTCGGTCATCAACAAAGAAACAACCCCTTGTTGCTTACGACTAAACGCATTGGCAACACGATTTCCCCTTCGGGAACAAAACGAATATCAAGATCATAAGAAGCTAGGAACTCGAGTCAACATGCAGTTCCTTAAGAGAACATAAATATTCTAAAGATTTATGATCGAGGTAGAGAACAAATTTCTCATCCAAATATGATGATGCCAAATTCCAAAAGCAAAAACAATAGCCGAGAGCACTAGATCATAAGTGGCATATCTAGTCTCGATAAACTATAATGATTTAGAAGCACAAGTGAAAGCACGTTCTCTATGGCAAGAGAATGGCATGCAAACCAATACGACTAGTATCGGTACAAATAGCAAAGTCTTGGTTCCCCTTCAGGAATCACAAGAAAGAATAAGAGTATCGAAAAGAAAGAACTTCTTCTAAATAATTCTCTTCCCCGAAAAGTTAAAACTTTCAAAATTACATTTTTACTTTTATCTAATAATCTTTCTACAAAAATTTACATTTTTACAAGCCAATATATCGTGTCTGATTGTCACATCAAAGCGTTTAGGAAATTCCTATCGATAACGTTGATCAAGCGCATCGACCAAAATTCTTAAAGCACTCAACGGGCAATACAATCACAAAATAATCTTTTATAGGATAAATAAATCTCTTAAAAAGTTTTAAGAATATTCTTTGTTCGTTTCAAGAACAAAAATCCAGTTTTACTTATAAATAAATCTTATGAAAAAGATTTGCAAAATTTTAAATTACTATTTTCATCCAAAATCAATAAATACAAGAATGGTCTCATCGAAATATTCATAGAATGTTCGATTTATAAAATGGATGAAATGAGCTGGACAAATTGAATGACATAATAAGTCATTCATAAGAATCATAACGAGTGCGGAATGAGGTAAGTGGAATGCTAATTTCCGCAACTCGTAGCAAACGAAAACCGGTGGTAAAGTCAAACTGAAAAGACCTTAGCACCACACAAAAGATTACTTAGGTAATAATCCTAAGACAAGCTCAAAAATACCAGAAAATTTTTCAAACGATATGATTGAGAGAAATAATACTTTCCTAATCATGCGGGTTTTAAGGAATAAAACGATGCCATCAAGTTGGAATAAAAATCATAAAGGAAAAATAGAAATCTGCTTAACAGATTGAAAATGTCGAAGATGAATAATCCACTCGGAAAAATAGGATATGGGCTTCACAATTTAGGCCAATCCTTACAGAAAAGGTCAATTCCGAAGCCAAAGTAAATATCGGCTCGGAAAGAAAAGTCACATAAAACAATCTCGACATCAAAACAAAAGCAAATTGAGTGTTGCGGATCTTCCATCCGGATTCGCAATCCTCAAAGAAGTTATCAAGCCCAAAATATTCAAAGAAAAAGAATCGACAAGTTCTTTTGATATAAAAATAATGAGATGAAACCCGTATCAACAAGAACTCAAATAAGAAGATCACGAAATAAATGTAATCAAGGATTAAATGAGAAATACCTTGACCAAGAGAAGAGTTTCTAGGGGCTTTCACAATATTTAGCTTTCTCATGTCCTTGTTCAAAAGTTTGGGACATGCAGATAAAAGATGATCCGGTTTCTTGCAATAGCGACAAGAATGGGGTTTTGGACACATATTCGCATAGTGTTCCTTAGAATTACAATTGTAGCATCCTCCACGATTAGGGATTGGAGTCTTTGCTACAAAAGTAGTTTGCTTCACTCTCTTATTGGGATTAAGGCTCTTGAACTTAATATGCCTCTTCTTGGAAGCCCCAATATCACAAGCACTTCCTTTACCAACCTCTCCATGAAGAAGAGTAACATCCACAAGCTGATTGAAAGAAACTTCAAGTTTCAAAGGTAGAACCATTTCGGGGTTCTTACTCAAAGCATAGATAAACTCTTGATTCTTTACAAGATCCAAAAGTCGTTGGGCAGACATAAAAACTCCATCCAGGGGAGTAGCACTAGATTGACCGGCGCAGGGACGGCCTGGTCTAACCATTTCTCTTCTTTGAGAAAGAAAGAAAGAAGAGGAAAAAGTTATTCTCAAAATAAATATCAAGCAATCTTGATAGATAAAACAAGGAATCATAAAAGAAAATAGGATGAATCGGTACGAAGACTCGAATTAAATCCTAAAGCACGACTCCTAAGAAAGACTTAGGACGATGATCCTTGTTATAATATTCCATATTGTTCCAAAGTTTGGCTCTGATACCAAGCTGTGACGCCCCACCTCTATACCCACGCTAGACAAGAACACTACAGAGTAATGCTGTCGACTAGCACGGAGAATAAGGCTGTTGAGGAGCGACCATCCATGTAATTGCTTTGTGCGAGCATCGATATGTCAGATAGTATAACATGCAATTCTTTTCAAGTGGAAATCCGACATGCCGACATAAACTCAAAACTACTATACAGTGGCTATAATATCTTCAGAAACAAATAGAGAAATAAACATAACACAAATCAGTCACAGACAATTCATATCACAAAGGCAGAAATAGATATGAATATTACACATGAAAGTGTACATCATAGTAGTGGTCTAAAAAGATCCACAATAATACAAAGAGTAGCAACACGTGCTAGACAAAAGAATAAGTATACATCATAAAGTCTGTATCTCAAATGTATATAACAAAAACTACTAAACTCAAGTAGTTAACCAAAAGTCAGAGAAGCAAATCCCAGAAGGAAGTCAAGCAGAAGCACCTGTAACATCTCGGTCTGACCCGAGTATTTTTTCATAAGAAAATAATAAGCGGATCAGTCTAGCTATAAATATCAGATGAAGTGATATATAATAAGAGATATGACATAAACATATAATAATCACAATGCCAAGCTGTGATAAATAAATAATTGAAAATCAACAAGAGATTAATCAATATCACAATAATCTACTCAAGATAAAAAGGAATGTCATACTCCTAATTTCATTCACCAAGCCACAATAAATGACATATATATCAATGCCCATCGCAAAAGTTGGTGAAACATAAATTCCAGAAATCAACACACGAAATCCAGAAATCACAATAAAAAGGAACAACGACGTCGTACAGCGGGACATCCAATGAACCAAATCACAATAAAAAGGATGGCCAATCCCACAAACTGGACATCGACGCACCTAGAAAGACACGCCCCATGAACAGTCGAACATCGACGCACCTAGAAAGATACGCCCCATGCTCTAGCATCGACGCACCTAGAAAGATACGGCCCATGCACAAATAAACATCGATGCACCTAAAAAGATACATCCCATGCATAAATAAACATCGATGCACCTAGAAAGATACACCCCATGTAATGTCTAACATCGGTGCACCTAGAAAGATACACCCCATGCAAAGTCGAACATCGACGCACCTAGAAAGATACGCCCCATGCATAGACGAACATCGACGCACCTAGAAAGATACGCCCCATGCCCCGACTTATTGAGCCGATTGCTCCACGAAGTAAACAAACATCGATGCACCCAGAAAGGTACACCCCATGCATAAATAAACATTGACGCACCTAGAAAGGTACGACCCATGTATAAACAAACATCGATGCACCTAGAAAGGTACACCCCATGCATAATAAAACATTGACGCACCTAGAAAGGTACGACCCATGTGAGAAATGAGACGAAGCTCAATAAAATGAGGAACGGTCCTCCACATAAACAAAGAGACATCGCACATTGCTAGTCTAAACCACAAAGATGATCGTCATGATCAACGAGAAGTGTCAATTACAATAAGGTAGTAAATATATGATCTTAGCTTCATGTCCCATAACCACTAGATTAACTTAAATATTTACGAACAAATTGTAGATCTCCACTAGAAAATTGTCACAAGAGATTCAATCGAACAAGTCCAAGAATTAACCGACGAAGTAAACGCAAGCGTTTCATACCACTCGTTTTACTAAGTCGTTTAATTAGATTTCTCATACGAGTGAGGTAAAGGTTTGTATATACTAATAGATTGGAAAACGGTTTAAGAAAACGAGCTTTGTAATAAAATAGTGTTGAAATCATTTGAAGAAAGAGTTTTGATATTTACTACTAGTATAGAAAACCTTTATATTTTTAAAGTGACAAATCACAAAAAAGATTGTAAGAACAACCAATTACAAAATTCACATTCCAAGACGTGAATAAAATCCAAAGAAATCGATACCAAACCCATAGAAATGGATATTTCCAAAAAGATCCATAAAAAGAAGTCATCAAAGTCGATAATAAGTGATAACGATTAATAGGATCGCTAAAATTGATAAACAATGGAAATTCACACAAAACAGCCTGAATAGGCAAAACTAAACATCTCCAGACGTCTGATTTGGAATCCAGACGTCTGGATTTGTTCTCTGGAAATAACCCAGAGAACACTCAGACGTCTGAAACCTCAAGTCAGACGTCTGAGACCTATCCAGTCATCTGGTTTGATGGTTCAGACGTCTGAAAATAGTCTCTGGCTTTCTTTTATAATATGCGTGCATACATTTTTACTTTCCAGGTCCAAACCAGACGTCTGGACTTGGTCACCAAACGTCTGGTCACCTGGTCTAGGAAACAATTTGCCTAGGCCAAAGTGGCCAAAACGTATCGGGAGCGATCGGACGAGCAACGACGACTAAGGATTTATGCCTAGCGACAACCCGGTCTTATAGGCTCTCCGAAACACCTCTTAAAGCATGATCAAACATCAAAGTTTGGATTTTTAAAGATTTGACTACAAAACACCAAAAATTGAAATATTCACCAAATCAATCCAAACCAAAAGCAAATGAACATAAATAAGTGTTAGGAATTCATACCTAACAACAAAGATAGATATAGACATAGATGTGAGATAAAAATCTCACCTTTGAACCCAAATTAATGAAGAAGATGCTATGAAGCAATGGCAAGAAAAAGCACACTTCAATCTCAACTCAAGAAGCTTGATTCTAAGCTAAAAAGAGAAACATTTCCCAAATTAGGTTTAGGAATTTTCTGAAATTGAATGGAGAAAGAGTTGGAGAAGATGAAGGAGATGCTTACCAAGGGGTTCTCTTTGATTTTGGAGCAAGAACTTGGATTTTGCTATGGAACTAGGGCTTGGAGTTTTAATTCTTTTTCCTCTCCACCATTTTCAATTGGAGCTTGAGTTTGAGGAGTTAGAATGAAGTAATGAAGAGGAGAGGGGGATTGGGACTGAGTTAGTAAGTGGTTAATTGGCTCAGCCCAAACCAAAGCCCAAAGCAAAAAGTAGCAAAAATCAACTTTCTCCAAACATATCGAAGCTTATACTCAAAAAGGTCGCAAACGTCATTTTGAACTCAATGGAGGTGGTCTCGAGTCCTAATTCGACCGTATGCAAAAAGTAGGTTTTCGGACTAAAATCCGACGAACGATAAAATATTTAAATAAAATATTTAAATATAAAATCGATAAATATGCGGGTTGTTACAATATTTATTTGCCAATAAAAGATAAAACGTTTTGAAATAGAATTAATAGAAAAGAAATGGACCCGAAATGAAATGGCAACGCATTGAAAGTCAGGCACGGCGATTTATGAATTAATAAATGTAAAAGCTGTTAGTTTTCAACCGTTGAAAATTTAAATGGACACAGGAAAAAGTTAAAACGAATACCTATGTGGTTATCTATTTCACCAGTATCGCCGTGTACAGGACACCAAAACACACAAATGAATAGGCTACGGAGATCAGCAAGACAAGATGATCAAAACGGTACGATCATCCGATCAAAAGTCGATAATCGGCATCGGAAATGCAACTAATTTTCTAGAAGTAAGATAAACGGAGAAATAACAGTCCAAATTTGACGAAACGACATGTGACGTCTCACTCAGAATATGATTTACAAATTTATTGTACAAAACTATTCGAGTTCGAAAAATATTTTGTTATCATCAATTACTAATTGATTTGAATTTAAATAAAATTACACAATAAAATAAACTTTAATATTTTTAGATGAAAATTTACCATTTTCTATGTTGGAATAGACATATTTGAAATATTAAATCTTCAATTCAAAATTTTGTTATTTAAAATTTCATAAAATTTCAAGTAAATATATTAATAAAATAAATAAAAATTTATGGATTGTTACAATAACGGACCGGAGATCTTCGATCCTCAAAAAAACGACACTAATACGTCCATTGTATAGAAAGTCGAGCAATCGAGTGTCGAAAACACCAGCTCATTAGGAGTGAAGAAGGAAATGGTAAAAGAAAATAGAAACAACAACATAGAATCTCACAATCGCAACAGAACATAATATAATATATAATAACAGATTTTTAAACCAAAGGGTCTGTAATTGTTTAACACTTACAATCATCATAGTACAACAATCACCACATCAGTCAGGACAGATATAATAACTTGTCCTCAAACATATCTCACACAGCGGAAATAACCAAGTATGTGATATACGTCTAAAATCCTCCATCTCATCTCCTGAGCTCCATAGCATTCTAAAATAGATCTATAATACACAGTTTGACCTGAGCATTATAATAAAATAACATACGAGTCAGTCTGGAAAACCAGCATGAGAAAACAAACTCAATTTGAATTATTAACTTTTCTAAAATTCTTTGGAAACAAAGGTGTCTCGTATGACCACGTGACACATAAAGCCCTTGTGTTTTTACCTTACGATAACCAAAACAATTTTAATCAGAATCATCTGATATTATAATAGTGTCTATAGAAAGTAAATAGAAAATAGCTGAAATGCTTGCATCTCACGTTTCAGCATGGTTGGTCACAATCAAAACCGTATGGCGCTTATTAGAGAATGGATTCAATACAATGTTTGGGCCACTGGGGTACCGCCCATAGAGTACACCTCTAGAACATCCACAAGCCGACATTCCTTATTTTATAATTCTTCAAACATTTATTTCAAAATATCTTTACTAATATATATATATATATATATATATATATATATTCAAACTACTTTAGTATTCCTACATTTGTAACCATTTCAAATCATTATATATATTTAATGGAATTTCCCAACCATTATAATTTTTAGATTATTTTTTCCAAATCCACTTTATGTTCAACACTTAGGAAGTACTCTATTTATTCCCAAATTCCTATTTTCTCAAAAATCATTTACAATTTTATTTGTAAATCCCTTGACTAGTTTATAGCGAATTCTATAAATTCTGGAATCCTTTAATTAATTCCCTTTTCTATTTTCAAAGGTCAAATATACTTGCTTATAATCTCAAATCCCTTTCAACTTCTTTATGAATTCTATTTCATTTTTTCGAAATTCACTTTTATTTAACTACTTCAGAATTTTTCTCACTTTTCTTCCCAATTCCGTTTTAAGAATTTTTTTATAAATCTCATATACTGAATAACCCTATTTCCAGACTTCCGAGAAGGTTTGTAGATAAATTTAAAACATTAGAAAACTCTATATATATAATAATTATTTAGAAGAATAATAATAATTTATTTTTAAGACATGTTCAAATAATTATCTAAAATATTGAAACACCCTTTGTAACATCACCTTTCAAAGCAGGTTTAAAAATTTAGGATATATTAAATAAATATTAAGTATTTGAAAAATTCACTTCTGGTGCATTTCAATACTAACAAACGTTAAATTACGTTGTTTATATAAATAAAATTTTCCCTTTCAAAATTAGAACTTATCTTCTTAATAATTATTTTTTTAAATCTCAATAACCAAATTTTATTTTATAAGTTCCTCTCGTTTCCATCACATAACTTCCATTTCGGTACCATTTTCATTTCAAAAATAGTATCCACTATTTTTCTCTCACCCTATTTCTATATATAAATTCTCTCCGTAAATTTATATTTCAAATTTATCATCTCATGTTGATTTCCTTTATTTATAAACATCGTTTATAAAAAAAATTATAACTCCTTTGAGTATCACTAAAAATAAATCCATTTATAAAATTCCATTTTACAAATTCAATTCCTTATAAATTCCATTTATTTTTACCAATCTATTTTTTTGTACTAATTTCAACTTCTTTCTATATTATTTCTCGAATATCATTTTAAAATCATGTCTTAAAAATTCCTTTATATAATTTATTCTGAAATCTCTATTTAAAATATTTTTCCAAATTATTTAGTATGATCAAAAACTAATTATTACTTATTTGAATTTATCTCTTTTTAAATAATCCAAATTCCGATATACATATTTTTATATTAAAAATCTCCTTTAATTCTTTAAAAATTCGAATAATATTTACAGTATTTAATATACCAAAATTGATTCTCATGCTATTATAAAATAAAAAACACACTATAATTGAGCAGATTATTCAATCACATCATATATTTTATATATATAAAAAAACACTAAATATAATTGAGGATTCCAGTTGGATCCCTCCAACCTGTTTCCTATCTTCACAGATGTTAGACAATAAAAAATACTAATCCCACTTTGATGGGGATATCGCAGTATATAGGGCCATCCGCATTATGTAGGATGCATATGGTCTCATCAACTCAAATAAATAGGAAACATATCCAACTACTAATATATATACACTATTATATATATTATAACATCCAAATCGATAATAATTATCAAATTTAGCCAGACATCCAATAATTAATTTTAACTATTTAAAATTTTCTAGTAATCCATAATTGAGTGAGATTAACTCACCTTGATTTTTAACATGCCATGTATCCATTTTTTAGTTAAATCTAAAATACCAACTGACTCCGATCGACTCAAAATTAATCCCAAATGTCGTATTCATTAATTTTGGACCCGTAAGAAAAATTTACAAATTTTATAAACTAACGATTTTTTAGTAATTAACTAATTACGCTTAATCAAAATAAATTATAAACCAACGCTATGCCTCCTAAGCTCTAACAACACGATTACACTGTTCTTGCATGCCTACAGTTCCTTCCACAGCTTCGCTCGGCCTGCCTTGCTTCCAGCAGCCACTCACGCAGCTCGAGGTATATACACCATCGACAATGCCTCCTCACATGTTGCAACTGACCTCGACCTTCACCCGAGCTTTGCCAAACCCCAATCCACCTGGATTGCATGCCACCTCCACCTTTATTATGCCTGCGTGCCCACGCGAGCAATCCCGCTCGAGACCTCAGGCCGCCGCCTCTGATGTCGTGACCCACAAGAACCCAAATCCAACGTCGACCTCCTCATACATGCGTGATCATGATAGTCGCGACAACGACCAGACCCTAGCTTCAATGACGCCCCTCTTCACTCCTGCCGCTCCCTAGACGAAAGCGAATGCTGCCTACATCACGAGAATCGAATTAGAATTTGACCCAAGCCTTGCGCGAATTAACTAAATCGAGTATTTATTTTATGAAACGAGATTCATTCTCATTTTACCAATTTTTTTTCTCTATGATTTTTTTTCTTTTTGATTTTGAACTAAAGGGGAAAGATGTCGTCTTTTTAAAAGGAAGGAAGAGGGGTCGTGTGTATTGAATAATTTGATTTGAACTGGTTTGAAGAGAAGAGGATGTGCTTTTGAAAAGGTACAGTGATAGGTGGGATGGGTGCATATAAGTTTGTATGGGCTGATGTGAATGGAATGGTCAAGTCAATGCATAAATATTATTTAAATTTCAAATTATCTCGATTACATAACTTAAAATTACAAACCCCTATCGAGGGTTGCTCTAGGTATTCACAATATTATACCCCTATTTCGAATGCCATGGAAAATGTTTTGAGTCCTAATTCGATGGTATGAGGAAGACAGCTTTTCGGACCCAATTATTATATTGAATTTCGATATTAAATTCAACGCGTTTCTATACTTTACGGCCAAATGTTAACTCCAAACGTTCCAAAATTTGAAATCTTATAATAATACACTATTACGGATCCAATGGAGCTGGTATCGTTGAATTCCGAGATTGCGTCCCGGATCCCTATTTTAATGCGTCGATTAAATCGTTGATTTCAAAAATTGACAAATGTGTTGAAACATCAGTTTGAAAATTTTACTAAAAAAAATTAAATTCCAATTCTAATATTTAAACCCTTTAAATATTCAAAATTAAACGACGGAAAAATTCGGGTCATTACATTCCTCCTCCCTAAAATGAATTTCGTCCCCGAAATTGCCAAAGTAGGAAAAATGCCCCAAATCTATGAACTTAACAAACCCACTTAGTTAAAACTTGACATTCACGTTTCTAAGCCCTTTGGTTCCTACCAAAATTAATTTCTATTTCTAAATCAATTTTTTTATTTCAGTTGCAGTTCAAAAATTAACATTTTTAGCCAACAAAAATTTTCTACCACCCTAAATTTTCGAATTTTTTTGGCATAGTCTCCCTTATATGGAGAGCCTTTTGCAATATGACAAGAGAGATGAAAATGTATACATCGACCCACACGATCGGAAAACAAAATATATATCAATATTTTATATATTTTGCGGTATTTAATCTGAAAACATATGTTGTTTAGCATTTTTAAGCCTTACTAAGCAAGCATTTACTTCAAAAGCAATTTTGCAACCTCAAATCTGGCCAAATAGTCCCTCTACACCTTTACGTATAAAATTTAAATCACGTAAGTACCAAAATATGAAATTCGTCAACATTTCACTTGTTTAAATAGTAAAACACATAAACATTTATAAGCACTTTAAGATTCCGATACTAATTCAATTACTTTCAGACAATCCATATTCAATTCGAATGATTTACAACTCAATTTTCTTGCAATCACTTCATATTTATATCAAACAAGCTCATATCCATTTCAAATTGATTTAAAAATCAGTTTATTCACTACTATTAATTCAAAGAATTTTATTTGCTTCTGTTTACACCAAACGACAAATTTCCATGCAAAGTCGACAATATCCATTTTATAAAATACCCATTTCATGTTACAGCTATTTTAAATTGATTCCAAATCAATTTACATTCAATTCTATTCCATTTCAAATTCAATCCATTCATTTGCATCTTATTCATATCCACATTATTTTCAAATTCATTTTATTAAGCTCGGAATCATCCCACGCTATTTATTTAATAACCATTTCACAATTTACTCGAGCCAGGCTTCAATCCAAAATATTAACTTAGGTTAATTTGCTAATTTTCAATTTATTCAATCATATACTTAAGTTTGTTTCCCTTGCCATCAAGTTCCATTTTAAATTTTTGATTCAAATTTCAATTTCAAATCGAATTCATTCTCGAATTCATTTAAAATAATATTCAAGTTCATATTTAATTTATTCCACTAACATTGAATTTATTTATAACTCAAGCCATTTTTATTTCAATCCAATTCCATTTGATCACATTCAACATATATTTAATCAACATATTTATAAGCGGAATTTTATTTATTACTCAAGTTCCTTATTCAATATCAGGTTTAGCCCACAATCCATATTATTTAATCAAGTTAAATTCCATTTCCATCTCCGGTTAGCCAATCAATTTATCTAATTGGTTCACTTCCATTTTATAATTCAATATCTGATTTTTATTTCAAAAATCACTTTACTTAATTTACTTGAGCTCAAACTCATCTCTAAAATCAAATTTGGATTTTTATTTCTTTACTAGAACATCACCCCATTTTATTTTTTTTGTTTTCTATTTCACGTTTCAAATTTTATACGTTACACAAACTTATTTTCCTACATTTCCATCAATTTTGTACTCGGGTATATTCACATTTCGTTATTTACTCAGGATTATACATTCCTTTATAGCTTCAAGACGCCTTTATTCCATTTATTTCAATTTTTATAAGCTATTCAAATTTATTTATCCATAATTCCAAATTTTCACTCAAATTTTATTCCATTTAAATTTTTACAACTTATAGTTATTTAGTCACTTAACAATCCATTTTAGTTTAAATTTCAAATCCAAATCCAATCCATTTTAATTTAAATTTCAAATCCAAATCCAATCCATTTTAATTTAAATTTCAATTCCCTTTAACTAATACTTCCGAACCATTTTCGAATTATTCATACTTAAATTTACTTCAACCCAAACAATTTTATTTTTAACTTATTCCATTAAATCAAGTAGGATTTTAATTCCAATTTCAAATTTCATTTTGAAGTTCACTTTTTCCAAGTTTTATTTCAAAAATTCTTTCTCTTCTTATTTCACCTCTCTTTCAATTAAATTTTCAGAGTTCAAACACCCGATACTTATTTCAAACCATACGAAATAATATATATATATATATATAACTCTGTTTTAACAAACCATTTCCTTCAACTTTCAAAAATCAACTTAATTTTTTTCCAAAACAATTCCCTCGAAATATCTAAAGCAGCCTTTTTTTCACAAAAATCTCCATATCAAATTACTACAGTAGCAATCCGTCACCTAACTAGTCGAAAATAAATACTTGTGATGCTGCAGTCATCATTAGAATTATTTTACTGTGACTGAAGTCAGTTTAGTGCTACATCTCTTCCAAAATCTATTTTAAATCAATTTTCTTTCGAAAATATTTCCAAAAATAATACTCTTATTATTATTTTTCCACATCACTTTTAAAGAAAAAATTCCCAAACTTGTCAAGATTTAAATTTCTAGATTCTGGTTTGACTCAAATTTTAATTATAATCCATTTGTATAATTTATACGAATTTTCATTTGGTTATATAAACCATTTCGAATTTTATAATCTTATTTGATTATAATATTATCATCCAAGCACTCTAATTATATAAAAAAAATTCAAAAAAATTATTTCTTTCACATCAAATTATGATTTGCGCAAAATTATTTCATTTACCCTCTTTTTAAAGCAATACTGTGTCGGTTTGCCTAGTTTAAGAGTTTAGAACTCCCTACCGATACAGTTGTCCAGACTGTACCGACCAGAATTTATAAACACTAAACTGATAAGTTAACACAATATAAACAATTTGTATTCACTAACAAATGCACGCTCATGTATATTAATACGTACTACTAACCCTATCTCTAATGGGTAATCCCCAACAGAGCCAAGGTTCTCACTTAACCTTCAGCTCTGATGCCAACTGTAACGGACTAGAGATTTTCGACCCTTGGACATTAATATGTCCGCTATATAGAAAGCCGAGCAATCGAGTACCGGAAAACACCAGTTAATTAAGGGTGAAGAATAAAAGGGTAGAAGAAAATAGAAACAACAACACAGAATCTCACGATCACAATGGAACAAAATATAATATGTAATAACATATTTTTACACAAAAGGATCTATAAATGTTTAATACGTACAATCATCAGAGTACGACAATCACTACATCAGTCTAGACAGTTATAATAAGTTATCCTCATACATATCTCATATAGCAGAAATAACCAAGTATGTAGTATACGTCTAAACTCCTCCAGCTCCTCTCCTACGCTCCATAGCATTCTAACTTGAATCTGCATCACTCAGTCTGACCCGAGCATTATAATAAAATAACATCCAAGTCAGTCTAGAAAACCAGCATGAGAAAACACACTCAATTTGAATTATTAACTTTTATCAAAATCCTTTGAAGAAAAAGGTATATTGCAAGACCACGTCACACATAAACACAATGGGTTTTTACCTTACGATAACCAAAATAGTTTTCACCAAAATCATCTGATATTATAATAGTGACTATACAAAGTAAATAGAAAATAGTTGAAATGCTTGCATCTCACGTTTCAGCATAGTCGGGCACAATCAAAACCGTACGTACATATGGGAAAATGGATTCCATACAATGAATGGGCCACTAGGATAACGCCCATCACAGTACACCTCTAGAACAATGTACTGAGGACCTCGTCGGGATCCCCTGCCACACAAGACCGGCCTACCCCTAACCTGATAGACTGAATATGTTATCACCTTGGGTGTTCCCACCCTTACAATCGAGCGTTCATTCTTTCGTGCACAACCATATCCATAATATATAGGTTTCCGATGACATCTAGAAAACTGATAACATACCCTAATTGGGTGTGACTCACCTAGCCTTGCTTCATCTTCCTTGTTTTATTCATTCTCGGTTGATGAGGGTTGAGACTAAACGTTACCTTTCAAGAGACAGTTCCACTTACAATGCTTATTGTCCTAGAATGACAATGTTCTGATAGCATTCGTCCATACAAGTTATCCTGGGTTTGGACAAACCAGATCACCGTCTTCACTATCGTTACAGTATCCATTCGTAACGTTCAAACTGGATCAAAGTGGTTTTCGGATAATTGAATCTGATACCGGTCTCATCGATACGATCAACGAAATTAGCCAATATTGATAGTCGGTTAATTAAGTATCAATACAACATCCATAAGCATACACCAGGCCTTATTTTATAATTCTTCAAATAATTACTTCAAAATAGCTTTACTAAGATATATATTCAAACTACTTCCAGTATTCCAACATTTGAAACCATTTCAAATCATTATATATATATTCAATGAAATATTCCCAACCATTCCAATACTTAGAATATTTTTCCAAATCCACTTTATGTTCAACACTTAGGAAGTATTCCATTTATTTCCTACTTCCTATTTTCTCAAAAATCATTTTACAATTTTATTTGTAAATCCCTTGACTAGTTTATAACGAATTCTATAAATTCTGGTATTCTTTAATTAATTCCCTTTCCTGTTTTCTAAGGTCAAATATACTTGCTTATAATCTCAACTCCCTTTTTACTTCTTTATGAATTCTATTCATTTTTTCCAAGTTCACTTTTGTTTAACTACTTCAGAAATTTTCTTAATTTTCTTCCCAATTCCATTTAGAGAATTTTCTTATAAATTCCATATACTGAATACCCCATTTCCTGACTTCCGAGAAGGTTTGTAAATAAATTTAAAACACTACAAAACTATATATATATATATATATATATATATATATATATATAACAATAGGTATTTAAAAGAATATTAATAATTAATTTTCAAGACATGTTCAAATAATTATCTAAAATATTGAAACACTCTTTATAACATCACTTTTTAAACCAAGTTTGAAAATTTAGGATTTATTAAAATAAAAATTCACTTTTGAAGTATTTCAATACTAACTAACTTTAAATTACACGATTTATATAAATAAAATTATCCCTTTCAAAATTAGAACTTAACTTATTAATAAAAAAAAAAAATTTAAATCGCAACAACCAAATTTTAATTTATAATTTCCTTTCGATTTTCATCACATCACTTCCATTTCGGTCTCCTTAACCATTTTCATTTCAAAAGTCGCATCCTCTGTTTTTCTCTCACCCTATTTCCATATATAAATTATCCATGTAAATGTACATTCCAAAATTATCATCTAGTATCATTTTCCTTTATTTATAAACCTCGTTTATAAAAAAAATTATAACTCCATTGAGTCTCAATAAAAACAATCCCATTTATAAAATCCCATTTTATAAATTCAATTCCTTATAAACTCCGTTTACTTTTACCAATCAAATATTTTATATCGATTTCAACTTCTTTCTATATTATTTTTCGAATATCGTTTTAAAATCCAGTCTTAGAAATTCCCTTATATAACTTATTCAAAATTGTCTATTTAAAATATTTTTCCGCATTATTTAGTACGATCAAAAACCAACTATTGCTTATTTAAATCGATCTCTTTTTAAATAATGCAAATTCCAATATATATATATTTTAATATTAAAAATCTCCTTTAATTCTTTAAAAATTCCAATAATATTTACGGTATTTAATATACCAAAATCAATTCCAATGCAGTTGTGACATAAAAAAACATAATAATCCAGCAGATTTTTCAATCACATCATATGTTTTATATATATATGAAAAACACTAAATATAGTTGAGGAATTCAGTTGGATCCCTCCATCTGTTTCGTTGCATCCATAGATGTTAGACAATATAAAATACCAATCCCACTTTGAGGGGGATATCGCGGTATATAGGGTCATCCGCTATTATGTGGAGAGCATACGGTCTCATCCGCTCCTTTAGACGGAAAATATATCCAACTACTAATATATATACTACTATATATATTATAACATCTAAACAAATAATAATTATCAAATTCGACCAGAAATCCAATTATTAATTTTAAATATTTAAAATTTTATAGTAATTCAAAATTGAGTGAGATTATCTCACCTTGATTTTTAACTTGCCGAGTATCCTGTTTTTAATTAAATCTAAAATCCCAACTGACATCGATTGACTCTAAATTAATCCTAAATGTCGTATTCATTATTTTTGGACCATGTAAGAAAAAGTTACAAATTTTACAAGCTAATAATTTTTCCATAATTAACTAACTACGCATTAATCAAAATAAATTTTAAAACCAATATTATACCTTGTCGCCTCTAATAACACGAATAGGCCATTCCTCTACGTCTGTAGTTCCTCCCACTGCTTCACTCGGCCTGCCTTGCTTCCAGCAGCCACTCACGCACCTTGAGGAAGACACGACCATAGACAGTGCCTCCTCACATGTTGCAACTGACCTCGACCTCCACCCGAGCTCTGCCAAACCCCAATCCACCTGGATTTCATGACATCTCCTCCTCCTTTCCTACACATATGCACCCACACAAGCAACCTGCCTCGAGTGCTTTGGCCGCCGCCTCTGATATCGCGACCCACGAGAATCCAAATCCAGCGTCAACCTCCCCATACGTGCGCGATCATAGTAGTTGTGACAGCAACCAGACCCTAGCTTCGACGACACCCCCTTTCACTGCCGCCGCTCTCCATCCCAAGACGAAATCGAACGCCTCCTGCATCACGATAATCGAATTCGAATTCGAACCAAGCCTCGTGCGAATTAACTCCTTCGAGTATTTTTTTTTATGAAATAAGATTTCATTCTCGTTTTCAATTTTTTTCTCTATGTTTCTTTCTTTTTCGATTTTGAACTGAGGGGAATCGATGTTGGCTTTTTCAAAAAAATGAAGAGGGGTCATGTGTGTTGAGCGATTTGATTTGAACTAATTTGAAGAGAAGAGGACGTGCCTTTGAAATGGTACAGTGATAGGTGGGATGGCTGAAGATAAGTTTGTGTGGGCTGATGTGAATGGAATGGTCAAGTCAATGTATAGTTATTATTTAAATTTTCAAATTATCTCGATTACATAACTTAAAATTTCGAACCCCTATCGAGGTATGCCGCTAGGCATTAGGCTTTCACAATATTATATCCATATTCCAAACGTAATGGAAAGGGTTTTGAGTCCTAATTATGGATCCAATGGAACTGGTTTCGTTGAATTCCAAGACCGTTTCCCATATCACTATTTTAACGTGTCGATTAAATCGACAATTTCAAAAATTGACAAAACCAGTTGAATCATAAGTTTTAAAATCTTACTAACAAAATTAAATTACAATTCCAATATTTAAACCTTTTAAATATTCATAATTAAAAGACAGAAAAATCTGGGTCGTTATAATATGATTAAAAGTTTCTAAACCCGAACAAACCTTTTGTTTGATTGCTATGGATGGATGGTTGATTATTTGGATTGCATGTGATGATTATATGTTTCATTTGCAAAGTGAATATTGTTATGTTGTGATTGTTTTGTTGTTATAAGTTGAAACAACTTAAATATTTCCTTTTTATATAATAATTAACCGCTTTGAATTATATAAGTGAAATACTGATTTATGTAAGCAATAGCTACTCCTTTTGGTTTCATAAATAATCGTTGTTTGCCCAACAAATAGGTACATTTTCGAATTGTCGTTTTTCTAGCGGTATTATATTGTCTTTTCCATTGTTTGATATATATAATTTTGAAATATGTGGTACATACTGTTATTATGGATATTATTATTTCTTCCAGACCTCTCCGTACAAAGGAGACTCTCATGAAATTTTCTAAGAAGTTTGAACTTAGAAAATTTTGTGAAATGTTTTCCAACTTTTACTGAACTTGAATATAAAAGGATTTAATTGTTTACAAATGGATATATTTTATTTAAATTATTTAATCATGTAAATTAATTTTTTTAAATTTAATATTTGAATAAGATATATTTATCACTTAATCCCTCCTTTTCCTTCTTTTCCTTATCGACTATGGAAAGTTTTGAGTGGGGGAGAGTGTAACGACATGCATTTTTCCATAATTAAAATTTTGAATTAAATAAGATTTTGTAATTTAATATTGAAAGAAAGTAAAATTTGTGGCTTATTAATTAGAAATGACTAGAGTGTAATGTTAAAAATGTAATTCAAAACAATTGATAACTAATGTAATGTATGTCCAATAAATTGAAATGATTGTAAAGTTAAATTTGGTTATAGATTATAAATAAACAAATAAGGTTTAATAATGTAAATTTAATATAATAAATGACTAATTGAATGAAATCTCAAATAACTGTAATAAATTGTAAAGTTACATTGGTTAGAAATTGTAAATGAGAAGATAAAATCAATATAAGTCTATTTGTTTTGTTTGTTAACAATAAACTTGGAAATGTGTTTGAATTGGAAATTTGTAAAAATTGATATGTAATTTGTTGAATTTTAATATCTTATAAATGATAAATATGGGAATAAATTAAATGTTATAATTAACTGGTGACATAATATGCAATAAATTGTAATTGAATGAAATCAGTCCTGTGTAAGTATTATAGCATATGTTTGAAAATAATAAACCACAAATGTGATTAAATTAAGTAAAGGTGACCATTGTGATATGTTACCTATTTATTTAAGCTATATAGGAAACAAATTGCAATAAATGTAATTAAATATTATGTTTATGTAAATTAAATGATAACTGTAGAATACATGTAATAAGATGTAACCCAATGTTAATTTTATTCATAATATGACAATTGATTGAATAAAAAAATTGAAATCGAATTAAATCAATTTATTGGAATTAAGTATATAATTAATTAGATTTTTATTATAGTTGAAACTGAACACTGTAATTAGTGTAATATTTAACATTGGATAGATGTGTAAATTTGTTTTAAACTGCAAATGTCCAAGTAAGAAAAATGATGAAAATTGTTAGTTTATAAATATTGAATTAAAAAGGGATTTAATTAATTTAATATTGATTTATTTAATTAACGTGAAAATAGCCATTTTGGCCACTATCTCGGATTTCGACGAAACTGGTTTCATCGGATCTATAACAGTGAATTATTGTTGGATTTCAAATTTTGCGACGATCATGCTTGTCGTTTAATCGTACGAACATGAAATGCGTAGAAACCAATTTAACTAAAATAATTTGAAATAAGCTGATTTAAAGCTAACTTCGTCATACGATGGAATTAGGACTTGAAACCTATTCCATTGAGTTTAAAATTATTGAAAATATCTATTTTGATGTACGGATGACATACCTTCATTTTAGAGTCAGAACGTGCTTTTTGGGTTGCATAGTCGTTTCGATCAATCCAATCTAGTCCATTCACTTCTAATTAGATTTTGCATATATATAGGATGTTATAAACCCTAATTGTTCTCATTCCTCATTGTTATATGTAAAATTTCCTCTAGCTATCTCTTTCTTCAATGGTAGAAACAAATTCCAATTTCAAAACCCTATTCCAATTTCAAATTCAATTTCGAAATCAAACTCTTCCAGACCATGACATATTATATACCATTTCGAAGCTCTCGACGATCGTAATACAAAGGTGTGATTCGATTTTGCAGTCAAATCACCATCTGTTTCGAAATCAATGATATAATTTCGGACGTCCAATTGCAAGGGTCTCGATCCAACGGTAGATCGTCATCCGATTGACGATCGAGAGGCGCCGTTGTGAAGAGTGAGTCGAGCAGATTTCTGAGTGTTGGTCGTTTATCTCGATGGCGCTCAGATTGCTAGAAATTGATTGTGAAAGGCGTATGGCAGTACGGCTCTGATAGGTGGCCGGAGGTGGTCGAACTTGACAAGGAGGTGCGGCCGAAGGGTACCTGGTCCATTGGCGAAGTCTGATCGAGTTGATAAGGGGCATCGTAGCGGCGTTTGGGTAAAATTTGCCGGCGACTACGTGCATAGTCGAGTATTTGCGACTTTCTGTGCAAAGTTAGGGTTCAGGGGGAGGTGACGTGTCATTTCTTTATTCGTTTTTTATTTTAATTTAAATCTAAATTTTAAACTTCTAACTAGAATATATTTTGCATACAACTTGGATTCACGCACAGTTTTCTCCATTGCGATCGTATCAAAATTTCAGACATTACGGAACTGGTTTGGACAAATTCTGAGACTTTTCAATTTTGGACCTTATTTTGGATTTCAGATCGATTTGAAATCAAAGGTGAGTGTTTTAACCCACTCACAACTACTAAATTTTCTTATGTTAGTTAAATTAACTTTACGATTTGATTAGAAGTTAATTAATTAATGTTTGGCATGTTTAGATTGTCATTCTAGTTAAATTTGACTTTTATTGCATTTAATCATCATTTAATTTAATATTGAATTTAATTGTCAATTTAATGCCCGTTAATGATAATTAGTTATTTGTTGATGTTTATTGGTTGATTTGGATGATGATTGTGATGGATGTTTGATTGTTGATATTGGATGACTAGATTTTATATTTTATATTGTTATAACAATGCAAGTTCCCTATGGGTTGAAATGACACATACCCGAATGATCATAGAGGATAGGGGAAAATCGTTATGGGTTGAAACAACAAACCCAAGCGATTTTCATTAAAATAAATTTAGGATTGCAGGTTAAAATGATATATACCCGTAAATTTAAATATTTGCAGATTGAAATGATAAATATCGTATACATGACCATAGGGTAGAAAATTATATACGGACACCGAATTAGTTAAATTAAACAATTTTAAAACCCTTAAATCTTGAATTGGATTAAATGATATTTTGAAGGAATTGACTTATATAAATTGAATTACCTTGAAAATCCAAGTTTGAAGCTTGGAATTAGAAATTGGTTTAAATCGAAATTCTAAAGTATTTTAGTCTATTTTAAATCTATTTAAAGTATTTTAACCCATTTAATCTATTTTAAATCTATTTAATATATTTTAATCTATTTAAACTATATTAATCTATTTTAACCTATTTTAAGCTATATTAATGTACTTTAATATATTTTTAACTATATTAATCCATTTTAATCTATTTTAAACTATATTAAAGTGTTTTAATCTATTTTTAAATTACGTTAAAATATTTTAATCTATTTAAACTATATTAATCTGTCTTAATCTATTTTAAACTTATTAATCTATCTTAATCTATTTTAAACTAGATTGATCCATTTTAATCTATTTTAAACTATATTAATCGGTTTAATCTATTTTAAACTATCTTAAAATATTTTAAAACTTCAGTTTTTGTATAGTGGGAGTTTTTTATTTAAATCCTCGATTTAAATAGAATGTGATTAAATGATGTTATCACATAAATAGGCATTTAAACGACATATTTGAGGAATATGATGGTTTTAAATGAGGATTTAATCTATTTTTTGAAATATGAATTCGAAAGGGATATTATTTCAAATGTGATATAATATCGAAAGTAAATATGAATATGGTTTTGAGAATGTGGTATTTTGATATAAATTATGAATTAGTTTTGGAAATGTAAAAGAACCATCCGGTGTGAAATAAGAATTTGGCTGTTAAAGAGACTGAGACCAGATATTGTCATACACTTTGCCAATACCAAAAATCACTTTAACTACTGTATACGTGGTGGAGATTCCAAAATTGATGTAGGATTGTTTGGCGAACGATTCTGTATAAGGTATTTACGTGACTTTGACACCCATGAGTCAGCTTAGATGTGAATAAAACAAGAGTCACGCTAGGCCAAGTAAGGTCACTCCTCCTATCAGACATGCTTCTTCGATACCATATTATGACTTTGTGATGATTTGGTGGCCACCCCTTGAATTTGTTTATAGGAGTGTGTTCCGATGTGGGCGGTAGTAGTTGCTATGCGTTACCACCAGTCCGGATCCACAATTGGTAGAATCCAACCCTAGCATTGCCTCGAGTGTCGTGCTCACATGCCCTATCGCGCCTTCTATGAGTTTGTTTTGTATGCCACCTATGGGGTTCTCACGGATAGCCCACCGGTTTGGTGGATTTTACAGTACTGTATAGACTACGACATTATATAAAATGTGTTAAGGGAGATATGGGTAACACCTTAACGCTATTTTGATACTTTAATTTATTGTAGACACTATTATAATAGCGTATTGTACTATATAGTAGATATTTTATTGGATCCTTTACGAGATGGTAATCCCGAACATCTCTTAAGTTATTGCACTCACGTTAGACACTGGATAGGAGATATCAAATCCGGTAAACATCTTTGACGCCACTACACTCAGAACATTTTGTCTTTTTAATTCGCTCGAGTTAGTCTAAGCTTTTCAGTATATTGAAGACCTTATTCTGGAGGATGAATACGAAGATTGTATACTATTATTATCTGTTTTACTCATCCCACTGCATCATGTTGTTCCGCTGCATTATTTATTTATTTCTGTTGTATGTACTTTGATTTTGTATTGTAAATGTGTAATTAAATGTTATTTGTAAAACAGCTTCATGAACTTTGTTTGATTGTTATCTTTTGTCATTCAGCTATGATATTTTGTGTTTGTTTTTCTTTCTCCTTTGCCTTTTCATATTTACCCCATAACAATCTTCCCTTTTGAATGGTTTGAGTTTGACGTGTGTGGTTTATCATTGATTTAAACCATCCAAAAAGGGGGGTCGTTACACTATCCATCCAAGTCGCCCTCGACCCTACTTTCACATCCACCACCTGAAAACACGATCCAACCATCTAGATCAAAAATTCAAACTACAGACCCAACACTCGATCAACACCTCGCCATTAAACTACCTCGACTCGCCACCATGTGCCACAATCTCTCCTTCACATTCCCTTTGGCCTCTCATCGCGGTAGTTCACCCAAAACCGAACCACAAGAAAACAAGCCCCAAACCCTAGATCCATGTCATCCGCCATGCACACACCGCTAAAATCACGGTTCCATTTTTCTCAAATGCGCCGCTTCCTAGCCTTCCTCTACGACCAACACCTCGCCACAAAATCGATCACGTCCCCGTAATTCGCCATTTCCCCCAATTCCGTTCAACTCTACGTTTCTCCCTCTCCACCACACCCAAAATCTCTAAACAACTCTTAAAAATCATGTTTTTCGATAACGATCTCAACTGTATAGTCCGTTCGTTAAATCGCGATAGTTGAATTCTTGCCTTAACTGATCTACGCACTATAATATTGGTTTTTCTTTCTTCACATTCAATGAATTTCAACGAAGTAAATTTTACAATATTCTTCATTCGAAAACAAACAAATTTCATTCTGGAGTTATGTTTTAAAATCAACAGATGTTGAGGTATTGATTTTTGGAGTGGGTGCTTACTTTTAAAAAAAATTGTGAGAGGAGCTTAAGAAGAAGAATAGTATGATCTAAGTGCAGGTGAAACTAACCGTGTCAACACACATATACATATACAAGTATAACCAACAGATACATGTATACTTGAAATTAGGACAAACGATTCATCCATGCACAGTCGAAGGCATATATTCGGAATAAACAGTTAAAGAAAATTTAGAGTTCTACTCACTGTCATAAAAGAAATGATTAACTACTGCTATGCATTATTTTGCTCCTACTTCAAGCTTTTGATTTAATGTTAGATTTTTTTTCAAATGTTGAATAGTATACGTGAACCCAAAAAATAGTGGTATATATAGAGAATGGAAGTGTGCAGAGTAAGCCAAAATAAAGAAGCCGAGACATATACCTGTGCAGGTTTTTTCTTACATTTTTATTTTATTTTATTTTTTTCTTTTGGACGATTTGATTAAAAGGGATGATTTTATTTTTTATTTAACTGATTTCATTTCCTTATTGACTTGAAAATTGAGTGAAAGATTTGATTTATTTCATACTTAAGTTGATCTATTGCATATAATGTTCCCTTATGTGTATATAAGCTCATATAAATATTAACATAAATTTTCCTATACTATGACTATATGTGCATATTTTGCTTCTAATATTATCAAGCCTAAGGTTAATACTTCTTGTAAGCATCATTATATATACACAATAATTAACATAAAAACACACATAGCTATTTTCGGGTATTTATTCTTATTTATAAATATATTTTTTATTTTTATAGCATAAGTTTTTCATATACATACATATACATACATATACATACATACATATGTACATATACATACATATATATATATATATATTTCCAATATTTGAAAATGTGAAGCTTATCTAATTATCTACAGAAATTAGATTTTAAACTTTTAAATCAAAGCCTCTAATACACACACACACACACACACATATATGTATGTATGTATATATGCATACATATACAATATACATATGTATTTTATCCTATTAAAATATCGATATTTTTATGTGCATATATTTTACAACGTACATCTATATATATATATATATATATATTCAAAAGTTTGAAATTTTTCCATTATGAAGTTTATACATTCATGTATGTGTGTATTTACATATACAATATTTTTATAAACATACACACATGTATACTTATATATTTTAAACATCATAAAATTGTATACACTTATATATATATATATATATACATATATGGATATTCCATCTTTAATTTTAAATGGTGGAGTTTATATACATATATGTATAAAACTTATCATATCTAGAAATTTCATTTTAAAATTAAACATAGCTTTTCCCAGGCTTACGGATTCTGATACTTCCAATACCAGAGAATTTGTTTTATTCGACTTAAAAAAATTTATATTCCAATAATTAAAATTAGCCAATCATCCCAAAATCAAATGGCTGAAAATCTGGGTCGTTACAATAATCACCCCTCCGTTTGAGCCATGAAGCATACATGAGTAGATAGTAACCAATTAAGATTTAGGATGACCATACCTTGATGGAAGCAACCCACTTGGCCCTACCGCATGGCAGATTATTTCATTTCCCGATTGATGAGCCTTGATGCAACGTTTACCTTTATTTAGCACTTCCTACTTGGAATGCTACACGGCTCTCTAAGCATCAATGCAATGCTTGCATTCATCCATACAAGTTCGTTATTGGACTGAACAAAACCGTAGGCACTATCTCTACTACACCCATTTTGGAATCACCCTCAAAGTTTATTAGCAAATAACCCTTGCACTTCAAAATCTTTGTCTTCGATTCTGTACTCTTTAAGATGTCTACAATTCGAAACATTTGTCCAATCAAAGTGCTTTTCGGATAACATATCCAATTCTGGTCTCTTCGAAACAGCTTTCGATAATTTTCGGTAAACTCAACCCCGGTTCTTTAGGAAATAAATAGAAAAATATAAGAGCGGTGTTCACCTCCTAATCATTAGTGGACGGATGTCCTTATCATCTATCCTAGCAGAAAGAAATGAGAGTTATACGCATATTACAACATCATTGGAGATGACCGTGCTGTATAACTCACGTGTTTCTCCTAGTTTCCAAAGTTACGTTTTGGTCCAGGTTTAATAGTCGGTTATTTTACTATCAAATATACAATCATTCAAACATTGATTTAATTCCATATGGGTTCTAGTAAGCCTTTATTAATTAATCTTTCATTCATTAAAACACTCTGCAAAACTTGATCAAAAGATGTTTTTAAAACACTATTCCTAAAACCCTTTACACTCCTTTTATATTTGGCAAATAATTATACACTCTCAAAAATATAAGAATTTACAAAAAAGATTTGGAAAATTCACTCTTTTCAAATTCCATAATAAATGGCCAAAAAATTCCCTTTTCGAAACATCACTTACTATAAAACCCATTCACTTTATAAAACCCATTCACTTATCACTTATAAAAATTATTTTTATGAGTTCACTTCATATTTTAAACCACCTTATAAATTTTCGAACTAGATTTAAACTTTTTTTTAAATCCCTAAAATGATTTATAAAATTTCTTTCCATGTTGAAAATTCGTTATAAAATATTATTTATAAAATATCTTTGACATTTCAAAATATCATTTAGAAAATCACACTTTTAAATCACTCTAAATAAACCCTTTTATTTTGTAAAATTCTTTTTATATATACAAGTTATTATTAATACATACTTTTATAATATATTTTTTAAGATGAAAAATAATTTATAAACTTTAAAACCCCAAGTGGTTAAAGAATTAAAGCTAATTTACAATCATATTTTATAATTTCGAAGGAGTCTTAGGAGTCCCATTGGTAATTATCTAATTATCATTTAGTTTCAATTTCACTTTCAGGTCATATAATAATTTATTTACATAAGTAAACATATATATGTATATATAAATATACTTCATACCCAAATCAGGAAATAACACTGACCAGTATATACATATCCAGATAACATAATAGTAGGATGGTGATTTATCCTGCTAAATAGACGTTTAAACAATTCAATCAATTTATAGTAGAACGGGGATTATTCTGCTATTAAAAGTCCACATAATCAAACAATTGATTTAGAGCAGAACGGGGATCTATTCTGCTAATATATATCCACAACAATTAAATCAATTATACTATAGCAGAACGAAGATTTATTCTGCTATTGGATATCCATACAAACACAAACAATCACATTATAGCTCATTCAAAGTCATTTGTCTACTTAATAGTACCATCATTTGGATTCATTGAGTTCAAAACCATCTTTTAAAAGGTACCTTTAAAACAATTTGATTCTTGGAGATGGAGGATTTAAAACTTAAAATTCCTTATTAAAACTATTATTTACAAGTTAAACCATAATTTAAAAAATTAATCTTAATTAAATATGATAATTTAAATATAAATTATGAAATAATTAAACCTTTAATAGCTAATTAAACAATGATTAACTTTTATATAAATAATTTAAACCCTAATTAGTCCTTTATTAATTATTGAATAATAACTTAAACCTTTATTATTAAATAATGTTAACTAATCCATTTGATTAATCATATAACTTTAGTTAAAACCTAAATAATAAATTAAACGTTAATTGTATTCAGTTAAGTCTTGATTAATATTAGTACTTATCCTAGATTAATTAAATAATTAAACTATAATTACATAATGATAAAAATAATTAATTCGATTTGATAAAAATAATTATCTTTTATCTTAATTAATCCTTAATCAAATTTTCTTAATTATTTAATAACTAGCTAACTTAATTAATACTATTTAGCTACTAATTACTTAACTTAATAGTAATTATTATTATTCTTAATTAATTATCAAAAATATACTCAATCAAGTAATAATTAAATTTTATGTTTACTAAATAAATTTGAAAATAATTTTTTAGAATATTTAAAAGAAATGCCTTGAAGCCTGAAAATCGTTCAATTTTCCAGACTACATCCATAGCGACTATCGTTATGGATGCAGTAATATAGAGATTGTTTACTCTTTTTCCTAAGTTATTCCAAAACTTTAAATTTTCACTTATGCTTCCGTTTGAAATATGATCAAGAAAGTTTTTTTTAAATTTTTTTTACTAAAGTTAGAAACTAAAATAGATAACAAAATATTTACTGAATCAAATAGGTAAACGATTTTTTTTCAAAAGTGGATCTCAAATCCTTTCCAATATTTCAAATTCTAACTTCCAAACTAGTTAACCACAATCCAAGCATATACATACCTACCAAATCACATTATCCCAATAACATAATAATGATCACAACTTAAAATAAAATGTAGCACACACATAACGTACAAACCATACCATAGTCCAGCCAATAACTATATACATATAACCTAACAGCCAACATATATTTAAAGATAAAATCAGGTAGAAATTTACTCACCAATAGTTTTTGAAAATTTGAAATGCTTTAGAACTTGGGAATCTTGGAAAACCGCAAAAATCAATCGAAAATATGTCATCTTCCCTTTAACTTTTGAACATTTTACTCTCCAAATTTGGACAAGTGATAAAAAGTAAATTTTAGGAAATTATTTCTCTGCAATTTCCAAAAATGTATCACTTAATTTGGATTTATTTGAGGGAAATATGGTCAAAAGAAGTAGTGCTATTTTAGGCCTTGATCATATGGGTCTAAAAATAAATCAGAAGGAAATCTTGATTTGGAGTATTATGAAGGAAGTCATGCGTGAATGAAGTGGGAGAAAATTGGAAAAAGTGTAGATGAAAACAAGTGATTTAAAACTAAGCTTTTAAAAGTTTTTAAAGTAAGAATTTTTTAGTTTAAACTTTAAAGCCAAAAAATAAATAGAGAAGCCATGGAAGGTGTGGTATTAAGAGCTTTAAGAAGTCGCAAATGAAAAGAAAATGAGAACAAAAGTATGAAAATTAGTATTTATACAAGACACAAATTGAAATACCAATATACCCTTATGTACTATAACCTTCATTCTTTCTTTGCCACCTCACCATCCCTTCCACCTCACCATTGAATCCTCCCACAAAATCCTTCCCCCTTCAAGTCAAACATTAAATGCTTAGTTGTACTATTGTCTCCTTAAGTTGCATAAGGTATCTTTATATATTATATATATGTTTTTCCTTTCATATTTATTTTATAAACTTCAATACTTATGAATATGCACAATCATGCACCACCTGTATGGTTCTAACTTATTACTAATTGAACGTATACGTGTGCATGTGTATACAAAAGTGTCATGACATTTTCGATAATTTTTAGCGGACGAAAAGTCGAAAATCTAGAAAACGAATTCTGGTCACATTTTCTATTTTCCACCAAACTATATATTTTTGTAAACACATTTTGAAAAATATTTTACCATCATTATTTATCATTTAAAAGTGTTTTATTTTCTTCATAATATCTATTTTTTGAAAATTTAAAATTAATTAAATATTCGCAAATCAAGGCAGTGAAATTCCAATTCGTTACAACGTTAATATTTGAATTGTTCGATATTAATCGCTAGCCAAATTTACTCCTAAGAGTCACACAACCAAAACGTTTAATATTCCACTTTCACTATATTTAATTAATTTTTAATTATTATTAATTAGTTAAATTAATTAATATTTATGAAATATTAATTAAAAAAATTTATTTGATATACTGAACAAAACTAGCAGTATGTTTATATTTGTTATAAATATACTAATCGATATTGACATGCGTTTAAATTGAATTTAAATGAAACAATTTTTGTTTGGGCTTAAAAAGGGTTTATAGCCCATAAAGGGCATGATATTTTCGACCGTGATGGGACCGAGCTGGTTATTCTGATAGATTTTAGGGTAAGGTTTGAATGTTTACAATAAGAATTAGGTAATAGAAAAGTAAGGATCTTAATCCTATTTTAGCTCTTCACTCTCTCCTATATATAAACATTATATCCCTTATTTTATTTTGATAATTTGTCGCCTCTACCGTCCTTTATTACTGCCCGAATTATATCTCTCCCCTCTCCTCAAAATTCAAGCAACTATATACAAATTATAATCAAATAATGGTCGATGAAAAGGTAACTCGAAAGCATGCAACTTCGAGATTGGAATTTGATTCAAGGAGTTAACTTCTTTGTTTCAAGGTGCAAGCTTTGGACATTGGTGATAGGTATTCTTCAGGTTTATTATTATATTTATGTTTATATAATCTTATTGTATATATATATATATTATTTTGTTAGAAATATCACGAATCGATATATCGATGGATTATTGCTTGTTATGTGGTTGTATGTGTCTGTGACTATTAAATTTTTTATGCATATTGATTGTATATGCTCTCGGCCTGTAATTTAAAAAATATTAATTTCCAAATTTAAATAATAAAATATTACATAAAGTTTAAGATTAAATCTAATTTAAAAGGTTTGATACTATGTAATATATATGTTAAATCTTCAAAAAGAATATTTAGTTAGTATGACATTGGATTATTAAGATTTTTAATTTTTTTAGGATATTATATATATATACACACACACGCGCGCACTTTTATTTAATTCAAGATTTTTTATATAAATAGAATGTGCGAACATATGTTTATAAATAAAAACATTCTAAATTTTTATATAAAATAAAATATACCTTAGAGTTTTGGAAATATATTCTGAAATATGTTTTAAATTAATTTCGTATAATTTTTAATTAATCGAGAATTTTATGGAATAAATTATTTAAGCAAAATACTAAGTAATAAAGGAAAAATATTTTTATTATCAAGTTGTAAGCAGTAGTAAAATATAATATTAAATTTAAATATTATATATATACATAATTATATTATTATAACTAGTTATATATTTATATATAATTTATGTATATAATTTATTTTAATATATATACATATACCTATATATCAAAAAAATTCTAATTTGAATTTTAAGTTATAAATATTCAAATGAATTTTATAAGTTCATTTGGAAATAGAGTTTTATAATTTAATTATATTTATTAATATATTTATATACATATGTACATGTATTTTGACTAATGTTTTATGAGTAATTCACAACTAATACCATATAACAATTATATATATATATATATATAAATTTATACATACATATACACGTATTTAAACAATCTATTTATTTACATGAGGGGTTAACTTCTCCGTTGCGGTGTAAATCCCAACATCTTTACATGAGCATGTCAAGCTACTTGCACATTACTTTATTGCTCATGCACGTACATACATATATGTATATGATACACACACATATATAATATATGATACATATTATATGAAATAAAAAATAATTTATAAATTCATATAAAATATTGATTTTATTTAACTAAAACTTTAGAAAAAGTTCTAAATGAATTAGACTACATAGGCCCATTACAGTTCCAAATATAGATTTTTTTTGAAATTTATCCAAATACTCTACTACTGGTTGGCCCAATGCTAATGCAAACAACACTGTTGTAGAATTAAATGATAAAGGTACTATTATGGTAAAAACAAAAGAAAGGTAAAAGATTTATAAAATAAGTTTTACTAGTTCCAAATCATAAGGAAAATTTGTTATGTACATATGAAAAAAGGTTATGTTGCTCATTTTGAAGGAGATACATGCAAAATATATGATAAAAATAAAAAAAGGCTAGAGATAGCCTAAGTACAAATGGAGAAGATAAATAAAATATTTCTAGTAAGCTTTAAATATACTACTAACATTGCCATGAAAGTTTAATTTGACGATTCATGGCTATGGCATCAAAGATTTGGCCACTTCAACACTCCTCCTTTATTGTTGTTATATCAAAGGAACGTGATGATAGATCTCCTAAGCCTAAAAGAAAATAATAAAGTGTGTGAAGGATGTATTCTTGAGAAGCAACTCCGATCGTCATTTTGAACAAGAAACGCAAGGAGAACAATTGTTGGAATTAATCCACATTGATGTTCATGGACCAATAAGGACACCATCACTCCACAACAATAAGTATTTTATCATATTTATCGATGACTTTTCCAGAATGACATGGGTCTATTTCATCGAAGAAAAATCAGAAGTATTTGGAATAGTCAATAAGTTTAAGGCCTAAATTAAAAATCAATGTTGAAACATATAAAGAGGCCTAGAAATGGTCATAGCAAAGAGAATAACTCCCATTAATTGATAAATTTTACGATGATGAAGCCATTGAGCAAAAATTTACGGTTTCATATGCTCCATATAGAAATGAAGTATTTGAAATCATAAATCGCACAATTATGGAGATAGCCAGATTAATGTTAATGGAGATAGCCTTTTATGATAATTTTTGGGCAAAAGCAGTTTACACTGCCTTTTATGTCTCAAAAGATGTCCAATTGGAATTGTCCTAGGCAAGACTCCTACAGAGACATGTAGTGGACGAAAGCCTTCAACGAAGCATTTACGAGCTTTTAGATTGATTTGCTACAAACACATTCAAGATGAAAGGTGACACAAGTTTGAAGACAAGACTATACATGGAATCTTATTTGGGTATGGCACATAATAAAAAGGCTATTAAGTTTATAAATTTTAAACAAAGAAGATCACTGGTAGTTAAGCTGTCGAAGTTGATGAGAATGTTGCTTGGAATTAGGATGAAGAAAAGTTAAGAGAAAAACACATATGTACCAGCACAACAACCTTAAGTAGAAGAGGATGAACTAGGAGAAATGCCAGGTACACCACCTTCACCTCCTCAACAACAAACTTCTTTGCCACAATCTAGACCGTGAAGAGGTAGATCTTTATTAGATATATATGAAGCTTGGAACTTAGCTATACTTGTGCTTGAAAGCTATGATGTAGCAGCAAAGTAAGAAGCATAGGTCAAGGCAATGAAAGAAGAGATAAAAATTATTGAGAAGGATAATACCTAGAAGTTAGTAGATTTTTCTAAATATAAAGATATTCTTCGAAAAATGGATGAACAAAAAAGTGAGTCTACTATAGTCTAAATCCTAATAAATCAGCAATAGCAATAACGAATAATTCAGTTCATTATAGTTGAATAAAACCTATAAAATATCAGTTCATTAGAGAAGTGTAAACTATTAGATAAATTGACCTTAAGTACTACACGAGAAAGGATCAAGTTGCAAATGTATTCATAGAGGCACTGTGAAGAACAAAATTTAAGCAGTTGTGAACTTTGCCAAGAGTTTTTGATATTTGCATCAAGGATTGTTGAAAAGTGTTACGAATTTCTAGAAAGTTAGATAACATTCTCTTAGAGTTCTCTAAAAAGATAGAGAAAAATACTTATGTAACCATCAGTTACTAACTCGTTGATTTGTCTAGACTATTCTATCCAGACTATTCTATATGGAATCTTCTAATTATAATTTTCTATCTAGACTATTCTATTGTAAATAAAAGCCTATAAATGTAGGCTTATACATACATGTAACTTGTACTAAAAAGTAATAAAATTTATACATTTCTAAAAGTTCTAATAATCGGTACTTCATCAAATCTCTTACTTTACTATTTCAACTATTCAACTCTTTCATTACTATTTTCCGCCTATCCCTACCATTATCACTTGTAATGTCCTTCATAAAATTATTAGTTATTGAAAAAAGGCGCAAATTAGTGTGGTCTTATATGCTACAAAGGAAGCAATCAAAATTTCTACTTCCTCATTGTCCTCTTGCTCTTCATGTTCAAGTACCATGGTGTAAAACTCCCCATCATCAAGCAATTCATTAGCACTGTCGGCTCGACATAAGGTCCTTAATGGCAGTATGACATGTTCCTGACAAACCTGAGACCTATTACTAGTTATAGGCTTTAATGAACTATGTAGGTCAATGAGCAAGGAATGCTTCTAGTTCTAAAATTAGTTTAGCGAAGAGAGTATGTAGGTCCTTTCGAGCAGTTATTTTTTAACTCAGTCTTTTATTTTGATGAGTAGATGAAAGTCAAGATGTATTATAGTTATTAATGGTTTAATAAATTTACAAGCAATTGCGCTAATTATTATTATTAATCTCATATGGACCTCAAAACTTTGGAGAGAGTTTATTAGTTTTTGACATCCTACTACCAATTATCTTTGTGGTTGAAGACGCAAAAACACATGGTCTCCTTGTTGAAATTCTCTTTCTGTTCCATTAGCATTAGCATACTTGGCCATTCTTTCTTTGTCTTTTGAAATTCTATCCATAAAAAGATGTAATGCGGTATCTCTTTCATATGATTCTTCTTCTGCTAGTTGAACGTTTGTCGGCTTTGGTAAATGGTAAAGTAAAATTGGTAGTTCCTACCATGAGTGCTTCAATAAAAATTGATTGCATTGGAAATTTTGATATAATATTAGACTAAAAGTGAGTCAAACTCGATCATTTCACCCGCACATGCA
The DNA here is from genome assembly GCA_030765085.1 of Allium cepa. Lineage (NCBI taxonomy): Eukaryota > Viridiplantae > Streptophyta > Magnoliopsida > Asparagales > Amaryllidaceae > Allium > Allium cepa. The sequence continues at coordinate 806,036,652 of CM060941.1, forward strand.
ACTTATGTCAACAAAATATTTCAAATAACATTTGGTGCCCTATTAATGATTGTTTTCTACACATCTGATTATTGGGTGATAAGACGATCTCAGCAACCTTAGATTTTAAAAAGTTCTGACAAGAAATTGCTAGTAAATGTGGAGTCTCTAACACTTACTATCGATTTTGGTAAACCATGTAACTTGTATACACCATCAAAAAATACTGTTACTAATGGGGAAAATGTGCATATTTACTAAATTTATTAACGACTACAAAGATAACTGTGAGTTTCTTGAATTTAAGTAGGAGTATGATAAAGTCCATGCTAATATACTCACATAGTCTGTCGAGTGCAGGTGATGGCTATAGTAAATCTAGATATTACATATTTTTAGATTTTAGATTTTACTTTTTGACACATATCACAATATTTGACAAATTGTTCCACAATATCATTTTTGACCTTGCTAAAAACCACTTGGTTAAATCTATTCATAGTTCTTTCAACACTAGAATGGCAGGAGTAGAATTATATTCTTCTAGTGGAATAATTTTCACATCCTTATTATGTAGAATGTAATGCTCTTTTTTTATGGAAAATGAATCTTTTTCTATATTTTACGGCCTTTGTGCAAGCATATAATTTGTAATATGCATCTAACTCTGTAATCAACTTGTTCAAAATTAAAGTGTTCAATTTCTATTATATACTTTGCATATACTGATACGATTAATTAAATAAATAATTTAAAGCATATAAATAGAAAATCCTTAAGCAATATGTTGTTTAAAATCGTAATCAAGAAAAAATTATGACAACCTAGAATAATATATAGTTTTAAATATTTATGGTTAAGATGTTTTGAGAAAGTATATTGACATATCCATTAAGACAAGAGTTGTAACGCCCCATCTCTATACCCCCACTAACTAAGGATATTACTAGGTAATACTGTTTGTTAATGTGAAGAATAAGGCTGGTTAGGAGCGACCATCCATGAATATTGCTTTAAGAGAGTACTGAGACGTCGAATTGGGTGATAATAATTTTTCTAGTAGTGGATTTGATGTGTACAATCAGGCTCAAAACAATATTACGGTTGCTTAAATATAATTCAGAACAATAAAAAATATTAAAAAACACAGAAATCTTAGAGTGCAACAATATACAAGAAATGAGATCTAATCCATGTATTATGTACAAGTTTACAAAGGTCGTTTTACAAGATCCTACATCTTTACAAAGAACAAATATAAATTTAACTAACTGCACATCATAAATTACTGACTACAAAATGTGTGTTTGACTCTTAAATCTAAGCTAATGGTATAAATATCATAGGTGAGCTATGTCAAGCTAGGTCTCTCTAATAGTCGCTGGGAGAATAATACTTGAAATCTCATTCTGATCCGAGTATTATAAAAATAATAATCTGTACAATTTAGCTCTAAACAAATCAGTGAGAGGTTGGTAATATGACATTAGAATTATAACGCATGACCAAGTTTGATAACAAGCACAAAGAACTGACATTCTAGAAGGTGGAAACACAATATAGAAATAAGCAATGAATAAATCGAATGGCCTTACTAAATTACATTATCAAATATCATAAACAACATTGATCAAGATGAAATCTCAAATCCTGAAATTAGCCATAAATAATGCAATGGCACTAAAGCATCATTAACAAAGAAAAGATGACATAAACAAATGCAAATGGGCCATAAATCCCATAAATGGCTTTGTAACATCCAATATCACTATTTAAAAAACCCAAAATTATGCCTGCCATAGCCAAAATATTAAAATATGGCGATTCATGAAATCTTAATCAAATCGCAAAATTTCAAATATATAAAACGGTGCAAAACCAGAAGACGAGCCAATACGTGCCGATCATGCATGCAAATGTGAGGTACCGTCCCCTCATGGGTAGAGGTACTGTCCCCTCATGGACAGAAGTACTGTCCCCTTCCGGACCGTAAAGACAAATCTAAAGGTTGCATTGAACACAAAGACAGCACGAATGCTACGCCGAACAAATGAGATATTATCCCCCCATGGAATATAAAGACGAACCCAAAGGTTGCATCGAGCACAAAGATGAGTGTAAAGGCTGTGCATAACTTAAAGTGTCACCTACTCTTACTTAGTAAATAAATGAATTTTGCCAAAACATCCCATACCACCTAGTAAAATTCAATTATTTATTAAGACGTTGTAAACAACATTGTACAAGCAATAAAATTATAATAATATTAATAAAATATTCAGTCAAACAAGACTAGTAATCAACCGATAAAGTAATTGCAAATTTTCCATAACATTTGTTTTTCTAAGTCGTTTAATTGAATTTCTCATTCAAATGAACTAATGGTTTTATATTGAAAACTAGTTCTTCGGAAACAATTAAAATATTGATTTGAAAATATAGTTTTATTTATATAATTTAAAATCTTGTTTTTTTAAATGGTGTGAAAGCTTTATGTACATAAATTTATTTTACAATGATAATTTTTGAAAACCGTTCTCTTAAAAAATGGTTTGAAAGCTGCGTGTCCCTGCTTTAGTCATTTTCTCAGTCGATGAGGCTTGAGGCTACGATTACCATTTTATGTAACAACCATCTTGGAATGCTAACACTTCACTCCAAGTAGCAATGCGGTGCCAGCATTCATCCATAGAAGTTCGTTCTGGGTGTGAACAAAACCAAAGGTACTACTTCTACTACATTAGTTTTGGAATCACCCTCAAAATTAGTAGCAAGTAGCCCTTGCACTTCAAAATCTCCATCTTCGACTGTCTTCAAAATATCTTCAGTTTGAAAAGTTTGAGATAAATTAAAGTGGGTTTCGAATAATTTATACTTATTCGATCCCGATCTCTTCGAAACATCTATTGATAGTTTTGGTAAACTCAACCCCGGTTCTTTTGGAAATAATCAGGCAATACGTTGGAGCATGGGCCATTGCCTAACTTTTTAAGTGGATGGATTTCCCCATCATTTATCCAAGGTACAAAACAAGGTTTATATGCATAGTACAACATCATTGACAATGACTGTGCCATATAACTCATGTGTTTCTCCTAGATATTTCCAAAGTTATATCTTGGTCCATATTTGATGTCCGTTATTTAACTATCAAATAAACAAATAATAACAAATTTAGAGATTTAATTACCATAACAACTACTGTGACTCAAACTAAGTCTTCCATTTATTAAAACTCTTTTCAAATGTGTTTATCAAAATTATTCATATACTTATCTCATTGACATAAGTATATTCACAAAACATTTGTAAATGATTTCAAATTTCCAAATCATATCAATGGATCAAAACAAAATATTATTTAAACTAGATATAAAGATAATGTCAAACAATATTACTTCGGTGTTAAGTGTGGAATGAATGTCAATACCATCCAAATTAAGAAGGTCAATTGAAGGAAATCAAATCTCAAATCGTTTTATAAATCTCCTTTTATAAATCCTCTCAATAAATCACTTTTATTTATGAATCCGCTTTACTTAAATTTAAAACTCATTTACAAAACTCTTTATAAATCACCAATTAAAATTTACAAAACACTTTTATAAATATCAAAACCATTTATATAGCTCTTCATAAATCTTTAAAATTATTTATAAAATTTCATTTATGAATATCCAAAATCATTTATAAAATTTGTAATAAATATCCCTTATTCAAAAGAAAAATCCTTTAAAAAACTCATTTAATATTCTCCTTTTGATCAAGGAAGACAACTAGTAATCTATTCAAAAATGGTGACAGCGAAAATGATGTCAGCGTCTTCCCTTTCTCCTTTCATCTAAGCGCTTTCGTTCTTCCTCCTTTTCTTCGTCATTTGCATCGTCTCTCCCTACATTTTAGTGGCCTCATCTCTCTCTTATGCCTAAGAAGAAGCGGTCTTTGCACATCCCTTCCTTGCCAGATCTAGTGTGTGATGGTTTCCACAAGCGCTCTGCCATTATTTCTAATGCCTCCATGCCGATGATCAATGCTCCTAGGTCTACGTCTCTGCCAGTACATGATGTGTCCGCCTTTGGGCCTGCTTCTCTGCCAGTGCCTACCAGTGCAAGTTGTAACAATTCTCATCCAATCGAAATTGCTAATGTTCCTGTTAAAACAACTTCTATAATCGCTGTAACAACCCGTAAATTTTACGATTGTGTATTTAAATATTTTATTTAAATACAGCATCGTTAGTCGGATTTATGTTCGAAATGTCACTTTTTGCAAATAGTCGAATTATGACTCGAGACCCCTTCTATTGAGTCCAAAATGGCGTTTGTGACCTTTTTGTGTATAAACATCGATATGTTTGGAGTTGAGTAGAATTTTGACATTTTCACTTAGGGCTTTGGGTTTGGGTTTCAGCCCACTAACCCAACAAGTGAACCCTAGCTCCCCTACTCTTCATCCATTTCATTTCCATTTTCCTAACACTCCCAAGCTAAAGTAAAAATGGGAGAAAAGATTGGAAACTAAAATTCCTATGCCCTAGATTCTTAGGAAATTCCAATTCAAGCTCTAGAAAACCAAGAGAAGCTTAGGTAAGCATCCTCTTCATCTGCTCCATCTCAATCCCTCTTCAATTTTCAGAAATTCCTTTAACCTAACTTAGAAAAAGCTTTACCTTTATAATTGATTGAAGATTCTAGAGGTGTAGTGAAGAGGAATTGATCTTGCCATGTTTTAAAGCTTCTCCTCCATTGTTTTGGGTCTAAAGGTGAGTTCTTGAACTCACATCTATGTCTATAGCTTTCGTTGTTGTTGGGTGTGAATTCCTAACATCTATTCCATGTTCATTTGCTATTGATTTGAATTAATTTGGTGATTGGTGTTTTGAAGTCAAAATCTTTAAAAATCCTATATTTGATGTTTGAACATTGTTTTTGGGGTGCATCGAAGAGCCTATAAGGCTAGGTTGTCGCTTGGCATAAATCCCTGGTCGTCGTTCCTCGTGTGATTGCTTCAGGTAGCATTTTTTGCCCTTTGTGGGGCTAGGCTGAGAATACTACAGATGGCAGTTCAGTCGACTGAACTGTGAGGTCAGTCGACTGAACCTGGGGACAGAAAATTCTTTGTCCCTGTATCAGTCGACTGACCTTATTGATCAGTCGACTGAGCCTGGAAAATGAGAGTTTCCAGGAATGTATCAGTCGACTGACCACTATAGTCAGTCGATTGAGCCTGGAAACCGAAAGTTTCTGGCATGCATCAGTCGACTGAAGCGGCAGTCCAGTCGACTGATTCCGGGAAATTAGCTTTTTGCCAATTTTAGGCAATTTTTCATGTGGGTTTCCCATTTTTAATCGATTCTAATGGATCCGATTAGTTGTTATCACTTTTGTTGACTTTGATAACTTCTTTTTCAGGATTTTTGGGAATAACCATTTTGATGGATTTGATTCACGTCTTCCTATGTGAATTTTTGGTGATTGATTGTTTTTACAATCATTTTTGTGATTTGTCACTTTGAAATACAAAGGTTTCTATACTAGTAGTAAATATTAAAACTCTTTCACAAAGGTGATTTCAGCTCTAATTTTTATAAAAAGCTCGTTTATAAAATCATTTTCCAATCTATTAGTATATACAAACCTTTTCTCATTCGTTCGAGAAATCCAATTAAACGACTTAGCAAAATAAGTGGTATCAAACGCTTGCGTTTACTTTGTCAGTTAATTCTTAGACTCATTTGATTGAAAATCTTGTGACAATCTTCGAGTGGAAATCTACAATTTGTTCTTAAATATTTAAGTTAAGCCAGTGGTTATGGGACATGAAGCTAAACTCATTTATTTATTAGCTTAGTGTAATTCACACATTTTATTGATAAATGGTGATCAATTTGTGATTTAGACTGGCGATAAGAAATATCTCTTTGTCCACTTGGGGGACTATACCTAGTTTTATTGAGCTTCGTCTCATTTCTTTTATAGGCTAATGACCTATGGGTTCTTTAGAGTTTTGACACATTTTATGGGCTAGAGACCCATGTTCTTTTATGGAGTTCGGCTCATCAGACGTACTGTTATTGTACTACGTCGTTGTTTCGAATTATTCAAGTTTCAAGTTCCTCGTGCGTACCGTTATTGTACTACATCATTGCACTGGCTCTATGGTTAGCGGCCATGGGTTAGCGACCCGTTTGTGACGCACGTGTTGGTGAGTTTTCATGCTTTCGTTTGTGATAGGCCTCTCCCTTTGTGATTTCTGGATTTCTAGTTGATGATTTCTAGAATTTGTGTTTCACCAATTTTACGATTAGCATTTGATATATTTGTCAATATTTGTGGTTTGGTGAATAAAATAAAGAATATGACATTCTTTTTGGTGTTCTGAGATTCTTGAGATATTATATGATTTTTGTTGTTGTTAAATGTATACTTTTCATAGTATGGCATTATTGTTATCATATGTTTTTTTCACATCTCGAATCCTGTCTCATTTTATCTGATATTTATTGCTAGACTTATCTGTTTACTATTTTCTTATTAAATAATACTCGGGTCAGACCGAGATGTTGCAGGTGCTTCTGCTTGACTCCTTATTTGGGACCATCATCTGACATTTGTCTAACTACTTTAGATTTGGTAGTTTTTGTTGTTATACATTTGAGATAGAGACACCTTGATGTATACATATTCTTTTGTCTAACACTTGAACCTATTCTTTGTGATGTAGTGGATCTTGTATGACTACTACTTTGATGTACACTTTTATGTGATATATTCATATCTGTTTCCGCCCTTGTGATATGGATATCTGTGACCGATTTGTGTTATGCTTATTTCTATATTTGTTTTCGAAGATCACACAGCCACTATGTAGTAGCTTTGAGTTTGTATTTGATATGTCGAATTTCCTCTTGAAATGAAATGCATGACAATACCATTTGACATATCGGTACTCGCACAAAGCCATTACATGGATTGTCGCTCCTCAATAGCCTTATTCTTCGTGCTAGTCGACGGCATTACCCAATGGTGTCCTTGACTAGCATGTGTATAGAGGTGGGGCGTCACAGCTTGGTATCAAAGCCAAACTTCGAAACAATGTGGAAAATCTAGCAAGGTTCATTATCCTAAGTCCTTCATAGGAATCGTGCCTTAGGATTTATCCGAGTCTTAGGACCCGTTCTATCCTATTTTCTTTTATGATGCCTTGTTTTATCAATCATGATTGTTTGATATTCATTCTGAGAATAACCTTTTTCTTCTTTCTTTCTTTCTTAAAGAAGAGAAATGGTTAGACCAAACTGTCCCAGGGCCGGTCAATCCAGTACTACCCCTCATGATGGAGTGTTTATGTCTGCCCAACAGCTCTTAGATCTCGTAAAGAATGCTCAAGCTGTCGGACCCATTCCAGAGCCTACTCACCCTAAATCTGGGTTTCCACGCTTGTGCAGTGATTTCACCAATTTGGGTGGGAAGCCATTCAAGGGTTCCGAAAGCATCATAGAAGCCCAAGCTTGGCTTAGAACATGCGATCACATCTTTTCTCGCATGAATCTTATTGATCTACATCGTGTCCAACTGGCTTCTAGTATGCTCCAAGGAAGAGCATTAGATTGGTATGAGCTTTTGGTTTATGAGATTAATGAAGCGGATGTTACTTGGGAGCAATTCCAAGAACGATTTGAATTAAAATTTATGCCAGAAGCTGAAAAGGTAACTCTAGCTCAACGCTTTATTGACCTCGTTCAAGGGGAATCTTCTGTGACGGGTTACGTCGCATCTTTGGAATCCCTCTCTAAATATAGGGTCAAGTACGTTAATACCCCGTTGAAGAAAAATCAAAGGTTTGTGTAACAACATGGGATTTTCGAGATTACTGATAATATTAAATTATAATGCAAATTATAATTTGATATTGTGTTTAAAAGTGAATTGGATAATAAAATGAGGGATTACATTGTTTATTTTATATAAACAATATCTTGATGAATATAATTTGGGATTCGAAATTTAAATAAGTCATATTATTTTATTTGAAGCCTATTTCAACATTTGATGGTTGATAAAAGTGTAAGTGAATGAAATAAAGTTTAAAAAAACTTTTTTTTATTGATTTGGATTGAAAATAAATAATTGTGATGGTTTAATTTTAGTTAATTAGTAATATTGAAAATTTATTCTAATGTTAGCCTTTTATTATAAAATAAAAGAAATAATATGAAGAAAATAAAATTTAGAAGTGTAATTAGGCTTGGAATAATATATTAATGTTATAAAAATGTTAAAACATTTTATTGCACTTCATTAGACTTAAAAATAAATTTTATTTGATTGAAATGGATGAAAATAGTGATTTTTCACTTAAAATAGGAATATTGGTAAATATTGTTTAAAATTTGTGTTATATGGATAAAATAATATTTTTAATTGGAAAAATAAATTTTTGATGTCACTAATATGTTCCCTTTATTAAAACATGAACAATGCAACTTGTTTCATGTGATTTGGAAATTTTATGCAAAAGTTATGCGTAAATTACTAAAACAAATATGCATATTTACTCTAAATATTTTTTAAGCGTGAGAATTGGGCATATAGGGTTATTTTTTGCCCACAAACCTAATTTCTTTAATGTTCAAAGAGATGTACATTCATTGCTCTCTGACTATTTTTTTCATTAAAACACTTTTCTTCTAAAAACTTCAATATTCTAAATAATGGCCTCCATAAAAAGAGAAAATCAATGGCTTCCTTCTTATAAATTAATTTTCACTCAAAATCTCTGCAAACCGAGGAATTAAATTAATCAAATAGAGAGATTAGAGAAGGTAATCTCCACCAATACCCAAAGATTTCATCAAAAATCATAGAATTAGGTATGAATTGTCTGTAACCAACTTCTTTTGATGTGCATGTCTTTGTTTTAGCTTTTATAGATTTTGAGGCTCCAATTCTTCTCCAAAGTTCGCTGCAAAATCTTTGCTAAATCGCTGAGTATAGTACAAGCTCACAAATTGTTAGCAAAAAATTAAAGTTCCTGTGACGACCCGGAATTTCTAACAACTTAAATTGGAATTGTTAATTGATTTTAACTATTTAAAAGTTAATTTTTACTTGAATTTCAAAATATCAACATTTACCTGATAATTAAATCATTGAATTATATAGTTTAAATATTGAATTTAATAATTGAAATTGGGTAAATTGTTGAATCTGGAATTCCTAAGCCTATTTAAAATAATCTGAAGACTTATAAACTTTATAATGGTGATACTGAAGATAATAGAATGTGTGAAATTTAATTTAAAGGTAATTTGTTCAATTTTAAAAATATATCGTTTAAATTGAATTTTAAAATAGCCTTTCGAGGCACAGTCTCGGAATTCGACGAAACCAGTTCCATGGATCCGTAATAGTTAGTTATTATCGGATTCCAATTTTCGTAGCCATCGGAGTTGTCGTTTGACCCTGGCAGCTCGAAACGCTTAGAAACTTTTAATCGATTCAAACTAGAATTGATCGTTTGCTTCTATAACTCGCGCATATGATCGAATTAGCTTTCGAAACACGTTCCATTGTGTTCGGAACGCGGGTAAAACCTTATAATCGCCTCGTCACATTCCTTAAGAGGAGTTCAAATTTTTAATTAGCGTTTAACGAGACATTTTGAAGTTTTATAATATAATTAAATTTAATAAGCAAGATATTTTCTTTTACAATGTCGTGCTCAAGAAGCTTTCCACCCTCCTATATTTCATCCCGTTCCCCTCTTTATTCTCATAGCTTCAAGAAGAATCGAACGAAAAATAAAATAAAATAAAATAAATAGCCGAGCGAATCTCCTCCTTTTTCATGTTAAATCAAAATCTTCTCGCAAGCCTTATTCTAAAAAAATATATGAAATAAATGGCCGAGAGAACTCGTTTAATATTTTCGTTCAGCTCGAAGGGGGGGAAACTAATCTCAAATCTATGCGCGCGGCCGGGGTTGGAGGAGGTCGGCGCCGTGTGGGTTGAGGTGGGTACTTGATTGGTGCTCGATTGGGCTTGGTGGTGGAGGAGTCGGCGACATTAGCTCGCGCTCGCGACAACGATAGTTACAGGTTATGGCGCATGCGAGGTCAGGAGAGGGAGGCGTTCGTCAGTGGAAGCTCGGCTATGTTGATTTGGTAGTACAGCGACTTGAGGGTTTCATGGCTTTCTGAAGACTCGGGTAGGGTATGGTGAGTTATTACAGTTTTTGTTTTCTTTTCCTCAATTTAAAATATACCTATATATATATATAAATAAAATGTCTCAGCTTGGAAATTATGTATGAATGATTTTTAAAGGTAGGAGGTTTCAAGAAAAAAACTGATTTAATTAGTTGGTTAGAACACTTTTAAATTTACAATCAATTATAAGTTGAACGAATTAATTGATTGAATTTATTTTGTGGTAAATTATTTCAGGTCATTTCAAATATTGATAAGAATCATATAAATTGTTTAATCAGGGTCAAATCGAAAAAAAAACCAAAGCTATATTGAGATGGATTGCAAAATAAAAGTAACGGTGAGTAAATCTCACTCGTATGATATTATCTAAATTTAAATGGTAGAATTTAAATAATTGGTTGATTGATTGAGTGATTGAATGTGTGCTGATAATCTGCAACTTTGGTTTTGTTTGATTCTTGAGTTAATAAGTGTTTAATAATTGGTGATTCAATGATTGGTGATTGATTAAATAGGTAGGATAATTTAAATGAATAATTAATTAAATTAATTAATGAGTTGGGTTAATTAATTCAAGTTTAAATTATTTAGAATGATTATTTGGTGGTTTAATAAGTAGTTATGTAATTCAATTAATAAAATATGATTGCCTTGAAATTAATATAATTAAATTAAGGAGAATTAATTTATTTAATGAAGTAAATCAAAGTTAGATCATTTCAGGTGGAGATAAATCAAGTATGATTAATAATGTGGTTTAATTAATAAAATTAATTTAGACTTAGATAAATTGGAATATAATTGGAAAGCAATAACTTATAAATTAATGAAGTAATTAAAGATGTGATTAATTAAGATTAATTAATCCATAATATGTGACTTATGAGGAATTAAGTAATATAAGAAATTAAGGATTAATGTAATTAACATAGTTAATTAAATGTTTGGAATAATTAAAATTAAGGCATTGATTTGGGTTAAGAATAATTAATATTGTGAAATTAATTAAAATAATTACTTGAATGTAATTGAAAGATAATTAATCTAGGGTGATTAATTAAGATAAATGGATAGGGAAGGGTTGATTATTTAGTTACTTGTTTTGGAATTAATTAATGAAGGAATATATGCAATTGAGGTTTGAAGTTCAATTAGAACCAATTGAATTGATTTGTATGTGATTAAGTTTTGTTTCCGAATAATTAAATGGTGTTGGATGTTTTGAAGGAGTTGATAACTCTGATATGAAATGTTGTGTATTTCATTTGGATAACTTGGGATAGGAAGATATGAGATTCGAAGAGGCCGGGGTCGGGTATTAGGAAATACCCGAAACCACTTCGAATTTTTATAAATTGATTTGGGAAATCAATTGGTTGGAATGAAATGATTTGAGTGAATTGAATTATTTATCTAAGTTTGGTACTTAGCAAATTGATGATGTAATAAGTATTGTTTATAGCTAATTGCGAATTTGTTAAATTGATATATGTCACCCCAGGTTTATATAAGTTGATTTCTTTAGTATTCCTTGTTAGTTAAGATTACTCACGCTGGTTTCCAGCCTGACCCGGGTGTTACTTTGGTGTAATGCTCGGGTCAGACCGAGTATTACAGATTTTCAGGTAGGTACGTTCTGGAGTTCAGGAGGCGAGGTGGATGGCAGGAGCGTATAGAGTATTTCTGCTTTATTTATATTATTGTTGTCTGAGATATAATAATTGTAAATATTCAATGACTGTATGTAATGTGAAACTCTGATGTATTAGAATGTAACTGACAATTATAATATTCTCTTGTAGACTGTGATTATTTATTATTATACTTTATCCGCTGCGAATGTGAGATATTTGGTGTTTCTGTTCTTCTTCTTCTTCTATCTCTTTCTTCTTTTCATAACTATCTGGAATTTTCGAGTGTGAAAATTTCGGATTGTTACATTTGGTATCAGAGCTGAAAGGTTAAGCGAGAACCTTGGCTCTGGTGGGAATTACTCATTAAATAGAGTCTGTAGTACTCTAAAATGAGTTAGGAATATATATATATATATATATATATATATATATATATATATATATGAGCATATTGTTATCTCTTATATAAGGGTTTAAATGATTTTATCTAAAAATATATTTTGATATATAAAGCAATATTTTCTTCTAATAAATATTAAGGTGATTGGTTGTTAAATTATTAGAATTAAATTAAGAAGTAATATAATACAACCAAACTGAAGTCTTGAATTGGAATTAAATTAAGTAGAAATAGAAATACAAACAAATTAAAATTTAATGGATTGTGAGTGAAATTCTAAATCTGGTCCCAGAATTTGAAAATTTTGTTTCAAAGTAATGAAAAATAATAAATAAGTATTATCTGGATAACTGGGACTTGTTGAAAACAATGGGTTGTTTGAAATTTGATTTGGATTTCAAACCCAGGGTGGTTTAAAATTTTAAAACATGGCTGGGAGGGCCAAGAAATAAATATGAATATATGTATGGATATACATGATATCAAAGATAATTTGAAATAACTCTAAGAGGTTGAGTGTTGATTTTTTTTCCCTTGAAGTGTGATGTAAAAACCCAAGGTGATATAAGTTTTTAAGTGGGAAGATTTTTATTGTGAAGTTTAAGGATTGAACGAGGTTGATTGGATTAAGTAAATGGAATTTAACTTTGGAAAAGTTAAATAAGTATAGAAAAAGCAAACTGAATTGAAAATTTCAAGATAAAATTGGAATTTAACTTGAAAAGTTAAATGGGTGATTTGAATTGGGAATTTGTGTGATCTCAAAACGGGTTTGAGATTTAAAAATTGAAAATAGATGGACGTTTTAAAATAAATTGGATGATATCATCCTATTGTTAATAAAAATCTTTAAATTGAGAATGGTATTGTATAAATAAAATAACTTTGAATAATTGAATTGTAAAATAAACTGGTTTAAGAATTGGCTTCAAACTGGAAGATAAAATTGGATAATAAATTTAATTTTGAAACAAATAAAATTGTATTGAGCACTTATCTGAATCTTGAAATACATAAGTAAAGATAATTCAAAATGGAATTTGAGAAGTGAACTCAGAAATTAAAATTGATTAGAAACGTTGAAAAAAAGTTAATTTGGTTTAAAAAGGTAAACCAACCTTTGAGAATTTAACTCGATTTACATAATTCGAGATAGATTAAATTCAAGATTGAAATTGAATTTGGTTTGAATTTAGTGGATTGATGATTGAAGATGTATAAGTTTAAAAAAAAATTAATGGGAAATTAAATTGGATTTTATTGAAATGATTTGAATTTGAAATGGGTGCAATTGATAATAATTCAGATAAATTGGAATAATTTGAAATTATAATATAAGTTGAACATGATTAAACTTAAATGGAATTTGATTTAAATTGGGAAAGGAATCAAGATTGATTCAACTTGAATTGGGCTTAAATAAATTGCAAGAAAAATTGAAGTTATTCAAGTTAGAATTGAGACAATTAAATGGAAATTAGTTGGGGAAGTGAACAGTTTGACTCTTGACTATTTTCAATATAAATTGTTTTAATATAAACTTATTTTTCTAGGCTATTTAATATATACCGTTTTTCTTCCTTGAAGCCAAATTATTCTATACTTGTTTTATAATTATTTTTGGAGCTATTTAATCATTTTTTTCAACTCTTTCTAAACTAATTACTATTTTTTAACTATTTCACAAACTAAATACTATTTTACAACTATCTTGCAATTATTTAAAATTCCTGAAACTATTCTACTATTTTCCAACTATTTTACGATTAGTTAACTATATCATAGCATTTTTGTAAATTAATAATTATTTTTCAACTACTTACCTATTATTCAATTTTCAAGCTATTTTCTAAATTGGTCGGAGTTCAAACTGTTATTAATTAAATGCCCAATTGAGATAAGAATTGAAGTGATAATCCAAATGGGATTAATGTAAATATGAATAAGTGAATATGAATGGAAAGGGAATTGATTTAGGTAATAACCCATGAAGTTAAATATGTAGGATGTACGTACATTATTCTATTCGCATAGTGGTTTGATCTAGATTCGAGCACAGAATTTCGAGATAGTTTATCGATCCGAGTTGGGATTTTTCACTCGATTTTCGACGTGAACCTGGATATGGATTGTTGATTGGTTCTGGATATTCTCTATCATAGTTATTGTTATGCAAGGAGAATGACGGTTCTAATCAAGAAACCAGATCTGAGTCCGCACTAGGAAGTCGGGTGGACGATACTAGTTCGGAAGTGAAATTGTATGATCGAGTGAGCGATTAGATTGGTATAGCATACGAATGTTATGTGTACATCGTACGGTTTTGAATGAAATTGATATTGGAAAGAGTAATCAAATTTGAATATTTGATTTTGAATAAACAAAGTTATATATCTTTGTTATATGAGATAAATATTTCCTTATTAAATCTATTGCCGGAAGAAAAGGATTTTTGAAGGTGTTTGAAGTATAAAAAGGAGTTTTATACAAGTTTGAAAAGATCCAAAGTTTTTAAAATTTTATATATCTGAATATATGTATATATATATATATATATATATAAAGGATTTTATGAGGAATTTGGAAAAACGTTTTGGGAACCTTTGGATTGGAAAGGCTTTTGATTTTTGAGTAAAATCAATATTAAAATTTGGAAAGCCTAGTTTGAGAATTATCGATTTTGGGATAACCGATTTTGTGTAAAGGAGCTTTGATAAAATTCATACGAGGTGTATGATCTGAAAGATACTATATGTATAGTATAAAGTGTTTTGATGATGGCTCTGGGGAAAAAGGGCACTCCCTTGTAATGAACTTCTCAAGAGTGCCATCGGGTGGTGCTGCCTTGAGCCCCAATGGGGGGTTCTAAAGTTGATCCTGGGAGGAGTCCGGACAAAACTAGTTCCTGAGGATTATTGGGTAGCGAAAGTCGAGGGCGCTAATGCCTATAGGGGAATTTGGGTTATGCTGTGACGACAGTGTAACTCGATGTCACTGCGATCTACTGTGGGGATCATAGCGAAATCGTGTGGAGGATGAGTGCCAACAGTCTACACTTGATTTTGCCGGGAAGGCAACGCAACATCGGTAGACTGCGATCTATGGTCAAGTGGAGTGGAGAAGTTTCATTTTTGGCAGCGAAATTCGATGGCGCTGATGCCTACAGTTATATGGGTTTTGCTGTGATAGCTACGTAACCCTAGTTGTAGCTGCGATCTATCGTGGGTTCCATGGTGTAATCGAGGGGCGCGGAGGCCTACAGTTATCTATGGATTTTGTCGGAATGGCAACGTAACCATCGGGTTAACTGCGACCATGGATGGAGGTGATGATTTCCAGAGCATCCTCGCCAAAGATATTTCCTCTATTTTCAAAAACTGTTTTCTATATTTTAATAAAATTATTTTCCAAGTATTTTTACTTGGTGTTGAAAACGGGTTTACCAAGTACTTATAGATTTTCAGTCCTACGCCTGATCAACGTATGACTGAATTTCTGTGAGAACAAGGATGGACTGGTTGAGACATCGAGTTATAAGAAGTATTTTTGTAAAGAGCTATTTTATTAAGTATGATGTGAATTTAAAAGCATTTCTAAAAGTTTCAAATAAAGATGTTGGAATTTTGGGAAATAAAGGAAATTCAAATTGGAATTTTAATGAAGTGAACTTGTAATTAAAATCGAACATTGATTTAGAAGTTGAAAGTAAGCTAATTGGCTAAATAATTATTTAGTTGAGTATATTAATAATATTTAAGTTGGTTAAACAGATGGATTGTACGTTGATAATGGGTTTGGGAATGAATTCGAATTTTAAAGAGAATTCGAGTTAGATTTGAAAATGAAATAAATTAGAAGAGACGTTGTAAAAATAAAAATAAAATAGAGTTGGATTAAAAAATGTGATGATTTAAATTACAAATAAAATTCAAGGGTGATTTGAATAATATTTAATGATTATAATAGAAATTGTTTGAATTGCAAACAAAACCCAGATGAGCAGAAATAAATTGAGAATGACTTTGTATTAATAAAATAGATTCGCAAACGAATTAAGTAAGTAAATTAAAAAAAATTAAAACGAGTTAATTGAGTTAAATAATAAATGGATGAAGTCTGATTGAATAAAAACTAAATCAAAGTTGTGATTGGAATTGGATTATCGGACTGAACTTAAGTTCGGTGGCACATTAATTTGAAGTATTAATGCGTTAAATATGTGCTTGTATATTATTTTGGAAATTGAGAAGGTGAATTTAAAACTAAAATTTAAAATTGATGGGCTAACTGAATTTAATGAAAGTTGATTAAATGAGAATCAAATAGAAGTAAACTTAAGTTTGATGTTAGAATAAAGTAAAGTAAATTCACTTAAGTTTAAAATTTATGGAAGCTTGGCTTCAAATAAGAGTGAAAGCCCATTAAATAAAGCTTGGATTGAATTAATTTGGGAATGGCTTGTAGTATACAAGAATGGAATGTGTCGAGCTAATGAATGGTTGGTAAATAAATTAGAAATGAAATGGAATTGAATACAGAATAAGTTGAAATTAATTTAAGTAATTATAAACTACATGAATACTCTATTAAACAAATATCATCGAAATTGCATAAAATGGTTGTCGTTTGGCGTAAATAAAAGTAATTAAAATTCTATGAGTTGATAGAGATTAAATAAAATTGATTCTAAATCATTTGAAGTGAATATGAGCTTGTTTGGATTAAAAATCAATGGAATGTAAGAAATTGAGTTGCAAACCATTGAAACTGAATGAAATGGCTTGTAAATTGATTGAAAGCAATTGAATTAGCTTAAAAGTTATATAAATCGCTTATGGAAAGCGTTTTGGTGCTTGTTGCTTATGATATATATGTGTTTAGCTATTGAATATAAGTGAAATGCTTGTGATTTGCTATTAAAATAAGTGAAATACTAATAGATTTTCTATATTTGGCACTTACATATGTAAATTGCGTATGTACAGGTACGTGAAGGCCGTTTGGCTGGATTTGGATTGCACTAATTGCTAAAATAAATAATCCGCATGCTTAAAATGGTAAATAAAGTACGCCTACGCATTAAAAATAGGAAATATGAACTGTTTTTGATTTTTCCGACCGTGTGGGTCGATGTATACATTTTATATCTCTTGTCAAATTGCAAAAGCTCCTCCGTACAAAGGAGACTCTACCAAAAAAATTCGAAAACTTTGGGAGTTAGAAATTTTTTTTGAAAATCTTTGGGAAAATTTTTGTTAACGACAAAACAATTTCAAACTGAAAATTAAAATAAATTAGTAGATTAACTAATATGAATTAGTTATACTTGAAAGATAAAACTTAGTATTCCAAATTTAAAGTAAGTTAAATTCATATGAAATGAGAAAGCTAATTTGAATCGAAGTAGTTATGAAGCATATGTGAGGAAATGTATAAAATGATTTGGAAGGTTACGATTGAATATTGTTTTTAAGTAAGATATGCAGGTATTAAGAGGAAAAGAAAATTGGATGTGATTCCAAAAGATAAATGTGAATTGCTCGACAAAAAGGTATGTATTTTAATTTCTATATGAATTGGATTGGGTTTTTGATCTAGCCACTTGGCTTTTTGGTTTCTTTTGGAATTTGGGAGCCTGTAGAGGCCTTTTGTTGTTGTACCGAGCTAGCAGCGCAAAGGAGACGCTGGCAAAAAATTTCGTAAATTTAGAGAGTTAGAAAAATTTTGAGAAAATTTTGATAATTCGAAAGTTGGTTAAATTTAAATTTAAATGATTGAATAAAAGGGTAGTATTTGAAACTATAAAAGATTGGGGAGGTTAGTTAAGATGATAGTGGGTCATTAATAAAAGATAGTTGGTAGGATGTTGAATTGTGGGTTTTGGGAAAAAGTAAACGGGTATTGGCCCATTCTTCCTAACTAGTAATTTCGGGGCGAAATTCTTTTAAGGTGGGAGGAATGTGATGACCTGGAATTTCTAACAACTTAAATTGGAATTGTTAATTGATTTTAAATATTTAAAAGTTAATTTTAACTTGAATTTCAAAATATCAATATTTACCTGATAATTAAATCATTGAATTATATAGTTTAAATATTGAATTTAATAATTGAAATTGGGTAAATTGTTGAATCTGGAATTTCTAAGCCTATTTAAAATAATCTGAAGACTTATAAACTTTATAATGGTGATACTGAAGATAATAGAATGTGTGAAATTTAATTTAAAGGTAATTTGTTCAATTTTAAAAATATATCGTTTAAATTGAATTTTAAAATAGCCTTCCGAGGCACAGTCTCGGAATTCGACAAAACCAGTTCCATGGGATCCGTAATAGTTAATTATTATCGATTTCAATTTTCGTAGCCATCGGAGTTGTCGTTTGACCCTGGCAGCTCGAAACGCTTAGAAACTTTTAATCGATTCAAACTAGAATTGATCGTTTACTTCCGTAACTCGCGCATATGATCGAATTAGCTTCCGAAATACGTTCCATTGTGTTCGGAACACGGGTAAAACCTTATAATCGCCTCGTGGCATTCCTTAAGAGGAGTTCAAATTTTTAATTAGCGTTTAACGAGACATTTTGAAGTTTTATAATATAATTAAATTTAATCAGCAAGATATTTTCTTTTACAATGTCGTGCTCAAGAAGCTTTCCACCCTCCTATATTTCATCCCGTTCCCCTCTTTATTCTCAATGCTTCAAGCAGAATCAAATGAAAAATAAAATAAAATAAATAGCCGAAAGAATCTCCTCCTATTTCATGTTAAATCAAAATCTTCTCGCAAGCCTTATTCTAAAAAAATATATGAAATAAATGGCCGAGAGAACTCGTTCAATATTTTCATTCAGCTCGAAGGGGGGAACTAATCTCAAATCTATGCGCGCGGCCTGGGTTGGAGGAGGTCGGCGGTGTGTCGGTTGAGGTGGGTACCCGATTGGTGCTCGATTGGGCCTAGTGGTGGAGGAGTCGGTGACATTAGCTCGCGCTCGCGCTCGTGACAACGATAGTTACAGGCGATGGTGCATGCGAGGTCAGGAGAGGGAGGCGTTCGTCAGTGGAAGCTCGGCTATGTCTATTTGGTAGTACAGCGACTTGAGGGTTTCGTGGCTTTCTGAAGACACGGGTAGGGTATGGTGAGTTATTGTAGTTTTTGTTTTCTTTTCCTCGATTTAATATTTACCTATATATATATAAATAAAATGTCTCAGCTTGGAAATTGTGTATGAATGATTTTTAAAGGTAGGAGGTTTCAAGAAAAAAAAATTTTAATTAGTTGGTTAGAGCACTTTTAAATTTAAAATCAATTATAAGTTGAGCGAATTAATTGATTGAATTTATTTTGTGGTAAATTATTTCAGGTCATTTCAAATATTGATAAGAATCATATAAATTGTTTAATCAGGGTCAAATCGAAAAAAAACCAAAGCTATATTGAGATGGATTGCAAAATAAAAGTAACGGTGAGTAAATCTCACTTGTCTGATATTATCTAAATTTAAATGGTTGAATTTAAATAATTGGTTGATTGATTGAGTGATTGAATGTGTGCTGATAATCTGCGACTTTGGTTTTGTTTGATTCTCGAGTTAATAAGGGTTTAATGATTGTGATTCATTAAATAGGTAGGATAATTTAAATGAATAATTAATTAAATTAATTAATGATTTGGGTTAATTAATTTAAGTTTAAATTATTTAGAATGATTATTTGGTGGTTTAATAAGTAGTTATGTAATTCAATTAATAAAATATGATTGCCTTGAAATTAAGATAATTAAATTAAGGAGAATTAATTTATTTAATGAAGTAAATCAAAGGTAATTCATTTCAGGTGGATATAAATCAAGTATGATTAATAATGTGGTTTAATTAATATAATTAATATAGATTTAGATAAATTGAAATATAATTTTAAAGCAATAACTTATAAAATTAATGAAGTGATTAAAGATGTGATTAATTAAGATTAATTAATCCATAGTATGTGACTTATGAGGAATTAAGTAATATTAGAAATTAAGGATTAATGTAATTAACATAGTTAATTAAATGTATGGAATAATCAAAATTACGGCATTGATTAGGGTTAAGAATAATTAATATTGTGATATTAATTAAAATAATTACTTGAATGTAATTGAAAGATAATTAATCCAGGGTGATTAATTAAGATAAATGGATAGGGAAGGGTTGATTAATTAATTACTTGTTTTGGAATTAATTAATGAAGGAATATACGCAATTGAGGTTTGAAGTTCAATTAGAACCAATTGAATTGATTTGTATGTGATTAAGTTTTGTTTCCGAACGATTGAATGGTGTTGGATTTTTGAAGGAGTTGATAACTCTGATATGAAATGTTGTGTATTTCATTTGGATAACTTGGGATAGGAAGATATGAGATTCGAAGAGGCCGGGGTCGGGTATTAGGAAATACCCGAAACCACTTCGAATTTTTATAAATTGATTTGGGAAATCAATAGGTTGGAATGAAATGATTTGAGTGAATTGAATTATTTTATCTAAGTTTTGTACTTAGCAAATTGATGATGGAATAAGTATTGTTTATAGCTAATTGCGATTTTGTTAAATTGATATATGTCACCCCGGGTTTATATAAGTTGATTTCCTTAGTATTCCTTATTAGTTGAGATTACTCACGCTGGTTTCCAGCCTGACCTGGGTGTTACTTTGGTGTAATGCTCGGGTTAGACCGAGTATTACAGATTTTCAGGTAGGTACGTTCTGGAGCTCAAGAGGCGAGCTGCATGGCAGGAGCATATAGAGTATTTCCGCTATATTTATATTATTGTTGTCTGAGATATAATAATTGTAAATATTCAGTGACTGTATATAATGTGAAAATCTGATGTATTAGAATGTAACTGACAGTTATAATATTCTCTTGTAGACTGTTATTATTTATTATTATATTTTATCTGCGGCGAATGTGAGATGTTTGGTGTTTCTGTTCTTCTTCTTCTTCTATCTCTTTCTTCTTTTCATAACTATCTAGAATCTTCGAGTGTGAAAATTTCGGGTTGTTATAGTTCCTGCGAGAAAATTTGTAAAATTGTTTACTGTATATGTTATTCTTTCTGGTTCTTGTTCTCTCTTTTTCCTGATTTATGTTAGCCACTTTGTTTTGGTCATAACAATTTCACTTCTTAACCAAATTCGATAATCTTGGATGTTTTGGAAATCACAGAAATAGATCTACAAGTTGCATATTTTGAGTTTTCTAAAATTTTGAAGCTTTCTTGATCAAAATCGTGCCTGCTTGTTGTTATCCTGAGAGCAAATTGCAGCAACAACAATCACATGCCAGAGAAGTGTTTTAGCCATAGGTTATTCGTTTCTTATCCAATTTAGGTCAAATTTTTATTGCTGGAAACTGCATTCAATAGGGAATAATTTATCTTTAGGTTGCATTTTGATATTTTACTATTTGTTTGACCTAAAATAGATTTGAAATTAGAAGTATAGTTATATCTTTGACAGAATTTCCTGAGTTTGAATCTGATATTGTTTGAGCTATATCTTTCTCATTTTTGATCGGAATTCAACAATGTTTAGTCTTCCGGAAAGAATAATTCATGTACTATGACTTTTATTCATTTAGATTTCTGAAATTTTTAGGTTAGCTATGTCAAAATCCAATTTTTCTACTGCTAACCCAAGAGCAAAACTAATATTTGCTTTATGTTTGAAACCGAAACAAATTTGACCATAACTTCTTTGTTTCTTAACCGAATTTGATAATTTTGGATGTTTCGAAATGCTTAAGTACTGTGCTACAAATCTTATTCATTGTATTTTATGGAACTTCGAAGCTTGCTTGGATGTAATTATGGGTGTATGTTGCTGTCCTGAGAGCAAAATGACAGCAACAACAATCATCGACCGGAGATTGTTTTAGCTTGTTTTTGCTCTCATTCTCTTCGGCTTTGATGATGTTTTTGGGATATTTTGAGAGCTATGATGCCTATTAGTAGGCTATCTATATTTGAAGAATTTGAAATTCAAATTTAAATGGAATTTATATTGATGTTGGGTTAAATTTGAATTGAATTCAAGTTATCGGTTTTGAGATATCCCTCTTAGTTTTCATTGCTTTCGAGAACGGTTTTCACTAAACCATTTATGAAATACATGGACATTTCAAATTATTATTAAATAGTATTTTTAAAATTATTTTTCTAAATAAAGATAGATTTATTTCCTATGATAAAGGAATTTCAAATATGGTTTTTAATAATCATTTTCGTAAAATCGTTTTAAATTTCTACTTTCTTTAATAAAATTATTTTATAAATAAAATTAATTATTTTTATGAATTTTGGACTTATAAGAAAGACAACTAAACGGTAACATAAAACATGTGGTATGGGATACATGGATTTGCTTTATCGCTTAATATCAGACATATACGATCGAAACACTTTCGATGAACTGTTTGTGATGATTTAAGATGTCATTAAATTTTGGGTTTGAGATGATTTAAGATGTCATGAAATTTTGGGTATATTATATGGTCCAAGAACTCCAATTTAGAAGTACATTTGACGAAGGATCATTTTAAGATGTGTTTCTTAATCGCTGATGAAATGAGGTGAATTAAGAGCTAGAAATTCCTAATTGGAATTATGGTTATAAATAACCATCTAGATTTTATTTTTACTTGCCGATGAGATGAGGTAAGCTTCTTTATTATGATTTTACGATGTTGAGATGTATTATGATAATTTTTACTTGTCAATGAGACGAAACAAGTCACGATGCCACTAATACTCGTCAATGAGATGAGACGAGTATGGTATTGTATTTACTCGCCAATGAGATGAGGTTGAGTATATTTTCATGATGTTTATGATGTTTTACTAGTGTGGTACCAACTAACGGCTAGTAAACCATTAGGTGCGAACGTATGGTATAGGACATACGTTGACACCTATTAGGTTTCTATCCGAGAAGTTGAGATACATTCACGATGTTTACTAGTACTACAGACCACAAGTACTCGATTGGAGTCATCACGATGTAATTGCTACTTCGATCATCACGATGTTATTAACTCGGGTCTTAGTGACTCGGAATCATTATGATGTTATGGACTATAGTCATTCATGATGCTCACGATGTTAAGATGTTATTTGACTCCAGTCATCACGATGTTTATGGTACCAAATAGTAGTACTAGTCATGATGTAGCATGCATAGCATTGCTTCGGCATGCAATCGAGGATCTGGCTAATCCAGGATTTCTTTGTGTTTTGATGTTTTAGACTTCACCGTCTTTAAATGATTATTACATTGATAGCCTAGTGCCAGATGAGATGTATACATATATAGTGAAATCATTTATGATGTTACTCTTTGATTGAGTTATTTGCATTATGGATTGATGATTTGATGATTTTATAGACCAGTTGATGTTAAGATGGAGTTTAGATGTATTTATGTATTTATACCGATGAGATAAGGTATAAATGATTATGAAGAATCTTTTATGATGAGTTTGAGTGATGGATTTCAGATGTATCTATACTCATACCGATGAGATGATGTATGAATAAGTATAATGCTTCTTTTATGATTGGGTTTTATATTTCCTTGAATGATCCTTGGGATGTGCTAATGAGATGAGGCACATCCATATGCATTTTACTCTATGTATGAAAGATATGTACCTTTGATGTATTGTTATATTGACAACCACTTCTGAGAAGATATTTGAATCATTTGAAGTCATTTTCCATATTCCTTTATAACACCAATGATATGAAGCAAAAGAGATGTTTATTGAGTCTTATCTTTAAAACTTTGCTCGTCGATGTTCCATTTTCTTAAGTGTCAGTTATGCCACTTAATTATGACTTTATCATCATTATCTCTTCTACTTGCCAAGAAGAGACGTTGTCGTTTCTTATGATGTTGGAACCTTGTTTAGGACATGGCATCCTTTAAGAAAAAGGATACTATAGCTTTCACCTACTCATCCTTGTCGATTATTTTGTTTAACTGATGATTTTAGCTAGCCTGACCCGTGTGTTTTCACTCGGGTCAGACCGATTTGTTTCAAGTATCATCTGTTGGACTTCGCTTGAAGTTGATGGTTGATATCAGCTCTTCTTTCGCTTGTATAATGTTTTTACATTTTTTTTGATGTATATGATGTGGTCGTATACCACCTTTATTGTATTCATATTGTATTGTATTGAACGTGTATCAGTATATATGTATATATATGATGTTGATTACTATTCTGCGACGTGATTTACATTCAGTTATTGTATTTTGTTCTGATAGATTCGTTAGCCACCTATAGTTTTGAATTAAGCATTTATTGGGTGTGTCGATCCACTTGAGATAGAAAAAAAATCCTATTGCATTTATCGACGTATCCAGTAGATGTTTATGACAAAATTATAGATGGTCGCCCTTAACCAGTCTTATTCTCTGCTTTAGTAGATAGAATTACTTGTTAATTCTCTTTGCTAAGGTAGGTCTAGTGGTGGGGCATTACAGCTTGGTATCGGTGCTGTGGTCAGAACATAGTAGAATAAACACAGAATAATACATATATCATGATACGTCGAAGTACAATACGGGTGAATCATTGTCCTTTATTCAAGCTTGTTTTCAAATCAAGCCTTAATTCTTTTTCGATTTTTGGGTTTGTTGAGATGGAATATATCTAATAATATAGATTTATTGTATTCCGTAGTATTCCATAATAGAGTTTGATGTCATATTATCTTATATAAAATCTTATTTCGAATTATTCTATTCTTATTTTTGTCGATACGAGTGAGTTCGTATCGATGGAGCTAATTGATTTCTTTGAGCATTCTTGCTACATTCCTTCGAGAGTTGTGAATCCTATTGAAGGGATCCACAATGATTGGCTTGTTGTGAGCATTCTAAGTTCTCTATTTGTTGCTACTTTAGTGAGTATTTGTTTATTACTCACTATCTTGAGATATATCTGATTTGAGATGGATTGACTTATTTGATGTAAAGTCTGATCCTTTTGTTGTTATAGGATCCTATATTTATTTTGGCATCCTAATTTGATTGGTTTATTATTTCTATCACTTTGGAATGTTAACGATGATTTCGAAGTTTCTAAATTCATTCTTGAGTGTCGAGATGAAGATGATATATCTCGAATTCCAATCAAGGTGACCTTGTTGAGTATTGATGAGTTCGTTTGGGTTTGATATCCAGTTGGGCAATTGATTATTGAATTAAACTTATTCCTGGCTTTTAGCCTTTGGTTATCCTTCCATGAGGACACCACTAAAGAAAGAGATGAGTTTCTAGATTGTTCAAGCTTGATTGAGTTTATCATTCAGTTTCTTTGAGTTATCCTTTTCGGAAACTCAATCGGTGTTATCCTTTGTAGCATTACTTTGTTTGAAGTAATGATTTGTTGTCTGTATGCTTCTTCTCTTTCAAGAAGAATATCTTGCTTATAGTGTGTCTTGATGATTTCCAAGAGTGGCTCATCATCTTGTAGGAGTTGACGAACACTCCATCTCCTTCTGTTGTTTTTGTGAATCGAGTATTCTAGTAATATCTCAATGCATTCTCTTAATGTTCTTTAGTTTAAGTTTTTGAAGCTATATGTATGAGCTTTAAAAAGAAATTTGAGCTTTGAGATATTTATAAAAAATCAAAGAATATTTTGAGAATATATTTACATGAGTAGTATGTCTTTTATAGAAATGATTTGAGAGTGTTGGGTTGTCCATCGAGTAGTTAAGAGTTTTAGTCGATATGCCTGATCAACGTTATCGATAGGAATCTCCTCATGCTATAATGACGCAATCAGACATGATGGTTTGTGTTTTAAAAATTGAGATTTTGAAAATAATATTTTGAGATTAAATATTAAATTTATTTTTGATTGGTAATTGCAGCCATTAAAATTTTAGAGACGAGTAATAGAGTGGCGAGACAGTTTTGATCGTTCGGTCAACTCTGCAGCCAACAGATATATACATTCATTAGAGATTCAATGGCAAGGCAATGCCATTTATTTATTTTTAAATTATAAGATGAGAATATAAATGAGATTATTTTTGTGCTATGAGATTATTCTTGTGCTATGATTTATTGGAAGTATATTTTGAGATTTTAGAATCTATATTATATACAATGGATTTTAAGAGAAAAGTCATAAGAGAATTTGAAAATTGTTTTTAAATTATTTAAGTGGTTTAATAAAAAGAGTAAAGAGAATTTAAAACCATAATTAATTTCGAGGAATATAATTATGGATTTACAAATTTCTTTGGAAACTAATTTTGAAGTAAGAGAAGAAATTTGGACTTTTAATTTGAGTTTTAAATAACTTACTAAGTAATATAGTAAAAAGTCGGAAAATTTTCAAATGTTGAAAATTGAGATTTAAAATTTAAAAGATGCTGAGATTTAAAAATTCTAAATATCTTAGATTAAGAGATAATTCGAGCTTATATCCCTGTTCTTGAGTATATTCTATCTTTGAGCCATTATTAAAGACGTGCATTTTTCACGGTCGTTCGAGTTGGTGGCCTTGTGAGAAGCCTTCTTGTGGTTTATCAATCTTATCAATTATGTCTACCCTGTTGTGAGGATGTTCTCTCCGTATATTTATGCAGAAAATCTTATTGAAGATCTTCTTTATTGCTTAGAGTTTGGGTTTAAGTGAGTTTGATCCTGACTCTATTCGTAGAGTTTTGTGAAATAAATCATTTCGATTGATTAATTGTGAGCATCTTATTGAGTTTTGATTCGAAGATGGGATATCTTCGAAATTCTTTCGAGTTACTTGAAAAATTAGATGGTTTGTTAATCATTATATTAGCATTTGATGGGCCATTGGATTAACCAAGTTAGTTTTTCCTTGTGTCTCTCTATCGTTCTATGTTGAGAGTATGAATGGTTTGAGTTTCGAGCTTGTCTTTTATCCTTTGTCGATTGATTTTTTGTGTTGTTTACAACCTTTTTCCACTAGGAATTGCGAGGACGCAATTTTATTAAGGGGGGAGTCTATGACAACCTAGGATTTTGGAGAGTCCTGTTAATATTAAATTATAATGCATATTATAATTTGATATTGTGTTTAAAAATGAATTAGATAATAAAATGAGGGATTATATTGTTTATTTTGTATAAACAATCTTTTGAGGAGTATAATTTGGGATTTGAAAGGTAACTAAGTCATATTATTTTATTTGAAGCCTATTTCAACATCTGTTGGTTGAAAAAAGTGTAAATGAATGAAATAAAGTTAAAAAAAAACTTTTTTATGGATTTGGATTGAAAATAAATAATTGTGATGGTTTAATTTTAGTTAATTAGTAATATTGGAAATTTATTCTAATGTTAGTCTTTTGTTGTAAAATAAAAGGTATAATATGAAGAAAATAAAATTTAGAAGTGTAATTAGGCTTGGAATGATTTATTAATGTTATAAAAATGTTAAAACATTTTAATACACTTTATTAGACTTAAAAATAAATTTTATTTGATTGAAATGGATGAAAATAGTGATTTTTCACTAAAAATGGGAATATCGGTAAATATTGTTAAAAATTTGTGTTATATGGGGAAAATAATATTTTTAATTGGAAATTAAATTTTTGATGTCATTAACATGTTCCCTTTATTAAAACATGAACAATGTAACTTGCTTCAAGTGATTTGGAAATTTTATGCAAAAGTTATGCGTAAATTACTAAAAACACATATGCATATTTACTCTAAGTATTTTCGAAGTGTGAGAATTGGGCTTATAAGGTTATTTTATTCCCACAAACCCAGTTTCCAGAATGTTCAAAGAGATAAACATTCATTGCTCTCTGACTGTTTTTTTCATTAAAACGCTTTTCTTCTAAAAACTTCAATATTCTAAATAATGGCCTCCATAAAAAGAGAAAATCAATGGCTTCCTTCTTGTAAATCAATTTTCACTCAAAATCTCTGTAAATTGAGGAAATAAATCCATCAAATAGAGAGATTAGAGAAGATAATATCCACCAATACCCAAAGATTTCATCAAAAACCTTAGAATTAGGTATGAATTGTCTGTAACCAATTTCTTTTGATGTGCGTGTCTTTGTTTTAGCTTTTATAGGTTTTGATGCTCCAATTCTCCTCCAAAGTTCACTGCAAAATCTTTGCTAAATCGCTGATGTGAGTACAAGCTTATGACTTGTTGCTTAAAAATTAAAGTTCCTGCGAGAAAATTTGTAAAATTGTTTAATGTATATGTTATTCTTTCTGGTTCTTATTCTCTTTGTTTCCTGATTTCTGTTAGCCATTTTGGTCATAACTATTTCATTTCTTAACCAAATTCAATAGTCTTTAATGTTATAGAAATGCAGACATAGATCTACAAGTTTAATATTTTGAGTTTTCTAAAATTTTGATGTTTTCTTGATCAAAATCGTGCTTGTTTGTTGCTATCCCCAGAGCGAATTGTCAGCAACAACAATCACAGGCCAGAGAAGTGTTTTAGACATAAGTTATTCGTTTCTTATCCAATTTAGGTCAATTTTTTTGCTCGAAACTACATTCAATAAGGAATAATTTCTCATCAGCTTGCATTTCGATGTTTCATTATTTGTTTGACCTAAAATAGATTTAAAAACAAAAGTATAGCTATATCTTTGACAGAATTTCCTAAGTTTGAATCTGATACTGTTTGAGCTATATCTTTCTCGTTTTTGATTGGAATTTGTAACGATCGCGATTTTTCGTTGCCGAAAAACCGGAATGTTATGGGTTTAAGAAAGAAGAAAGGAAGAAGAAGAGAAGAAGGTAGAAGATGGAGAGAAGAAAGAATAGAAAAATAGAGGGAAGAGAAAAACAGAAAATAGAAATTTTAGATAGGGAAAAGAAGATAGAAAATTTTAAAATAGAAAGAAAAGAGAAGAGAAAGGAAACAGAACAATAACAGAATCTCACAATTCGCAGCGGAACAACATATAATAATAAATGAATAATCTTTAAACAAAGAACTATATCAGTTATTACATTTTATACTTTACATCATATCAGAGTGTACAACAACAACAACATCAAACAGTGCAGCGGAAAAAGAAATACTATATACTAGTAATACGCCATGCCATCCATCTTGCCTCCAGCAACTCCAGAATATCCAGAATATCCTGATAAACCTTAACTCTTGACTGCCCGTGTGAAAATTGGTGGGCACCCAGAGTTTAGGAAGGAAAACAATAAACTCCAAGTCAGTCATGTGACTGGTGTGAGAACTCAAAACAGTTTATTTATCTTTAAAATCAAAATAGAGGAATATTTTTAAATTCAATTAGCAATGCTTTTAAAAATGAGACTACCATAAGACCTCCCGCCACACACACAATGCAAACGCAGACTTGGGGAAGATTTCTTCTTATGTTAGTCAAAGATGCTTGATACGTATTAAAAGAAAACATTTGTTATTATTTCTAGTGCATAGTGTAGAAAATATTTCGAAAGTAGAATATAAATCTTAGCCAGCATAGGTACCATTATATTATGCCTACTATAGCTACTTCCTGAGGAAGCAGGTTCTACAACTAAAACCGTACAAGATCGTATTGTTTCTTTGGATTTCCAACGAATGGTCAGGCCAAGGAACTTCCCATTGTCACATGAGAATGCCTCTGGAAAGACATCCCCGAGAACCAAACCGGAACTCTACCAACACAAGGCCGGGTTACCCCTAACTGGGTAACTACTGACACGAGCACGCCATTCCCCGATCGTAAACGACCTTTCTCACGGGATCCCGATAACCAACAACCACAAAGTAATAAATTCGTAGTAACCACATAGGTTAAATATCTGGGCTCCATACCATGATACCACCTCTATCCAGAAGGAAATGTACATACCCTAAAGGGAGCTACCCCTCATAACCTTGCCGCATCTTTCCTGTTTTGACCATTTCCGGGATGTGAGGCTCGACGAAGTCACGTCCACAAAAACACACTTTATACAAAAGCCATGCTTTGGATCAACAAATGATCATAGAAATGATCACCAAGATAGACGATCAAATAAATGATCCTATCACAATAATCAACACAATGATCATTTACAACAACACTCAGCATGTCACATTACCAAATTGGGAATATATCGCTGATAACTTCAACTATATAACCTCTGAGCTCGTACGTCTCAGAGAAGGGTGTTAAGCTAAGAGAATAAATTCTCCGCCACCACAGAAATATATTTGAAAGAAATCGGCTTTACATTCTCAACTTGTAATGTCAGACACACAATCCATACAAGTCTGTTCCGGGCTCGAACAGAACCGAAGGCACTTACAAAGAAGTCTTTCCAATCCGAATAATCTCTAATCACGTTCGGATTTCCCATCACATATGGAGATCTCAATACCAGGGATCAGCCAGTGCAGAGACAATCAACAAGAAACCCTTTCGCTTTCGAAAATATCCGGTCTTCAACACCGATCTTCGAATGCAATTCATAACGACGTATCACATATTCGGAATGGGTTATACGACCCCAAGGTCCTTTCCCGGTTAACCCGAATAGTGAGCGCTTATTTTAAAAAAATAAATAAGTGTGGCATCCAATTTCAAACAAATCACAACAAATACCTATTTAAAGGTAAATATTGATAGTCGGTTATTGAACTATCAATAGATATGCCAACATCACCAGATTCCAAATAATTTTCCAATTTATTTATTTCACAAAAATATCTTTACAAGATATAAACATAATTTCCATACTTTAAAAATAAATCAATATTTATTTTTAAATCTAATTTCCCAATTTCCTTTATAAATTTTATATTGAATTTACATTCCAAAATATTTATGAATATACGATTTCCATTCGTTTTCAAATATTCATTTTCAATTTATCTTCAAAAAGATAAATTCAAAATATTCACTTAATATTGGAAAAGCATTTCTATACTTATTAAAAATAAGTAATTCACAGATCTTTTTATTTTCTATACTTAGAAAATATTTAATATACTCTAATCGAAATTAAGTATATATTTCATTCCTTAAGGAAATCATTCACTTAAACATATTTATTTGGGCCAAAACGAATGTTGCGTAAAACATCGTTACGACAACCCAAAATCACTAGTATAGGGATTCGAAATTAAAATAGATATATAAATCCCAATACTATACAAAACATTTCCTTTCGGAAATCATTTACTATAACAATAGTGTTATAGTCCATTATCTCCTTATATTTCTCGAAAACATCTATTTCAACAACAAATGTTGAAATCTATGGTTTCAAATCTCAATACATTTTAAAACATCTTTAGATCGGTTTAATTCTATTTAAAACACCACATCTAAAATAATTTCTTTAACATAATATTCACTATTCAAAAACATGAATATACTTGTTAATAAATTTCATCACTTCTATTCATTTTATTTTAAAGAATTATTCACTGTCTAAAACATGAATATAATTCCATAAATAAATTACAACAATTCCTTATCAAAATAAGTCGTTGCAGATTTATAAAACAACGTTTATAAATCCTATTTCTATTTATTTTATATCAACTCCTTTTTATAAATTCCTTTATTAACCTATCTTAATTCATATCACAATGATATACTAAAAATTCATATTAT
Source organism: Allium cepa (assembly GCA_030765085.1). Classification (NCBI taxonomy): domain Eukaryota; kingdom Viridiplantae; phylum Streptophyta; class Magnoliopsida; order Asparagales; family Amaryllidaceae; genus Allium; species Allium cepa. The sequence goes on from CM060941.1 coordinate 806,068,531, forward strand.
AAGTCAAATACTTATAATTTATTTATTTACAAAATCATTCCTTCAAACTTCCCAAATCTATAAATCTTATAACTTCTAAGATTCATTTATTTATCCACATCTATTTCCTAAATAACTTTATAAATTTTATTTATAAAATTCTATTTAGAACTTCACCGTTATAATTCTATAAGTTTCATTCATTTGTGAAATTCATTCACAATTCTTTCTAATACTTATAAAAGCTCGTTTTATAATTCCAATATTTTTAATTTATAAATATCAATTTATAAATCTTTTAATATAAAACAATTTATATTATTATTTTAAAACGTTTTTCAGCTCCTTATAATTTCATCATTCTGATTTATAAAATAATCAAATTTCATAAATTCTATAGATTTCATTCCTTTATGAAATTCATTTACAAATCATTATATCACCCATAAAAGCTCGTTTAATAATTCAAGATATTCTAAATTTATAAATATCAACTTATAAATCTTTTAATATAAATCAATTTATATTATTACTTTAAACATCTTTAAACTCTTTTATAATTTCATCATTCTGATTTATAAAATAAAAATTTTATAAATCCTATTTCTAAACTTCTTATAATAAATTCAGAAGTCCCGGTTCAAACTATTTTATAAAATCACTAATCCCATATTTTCAAAAATCAACTTTTAACTGTATTTCTCAAAAATCATAATTTTTATAATATTAAAATTATAACGTTTATTTATTTAAGATGAATCAATTTCAAAAATATTTTATAAACGTATATTTCCAAAAATCAATTTAGAAATCAAAATCGTTATTTTTAAACTTCAAAAATTGGATCCGATGATGCAACACATCAAATATTCAATCACGACTTTCAAACATCATATATCATCCATGATAAACAATCAAATATCACAATATATGAAATCAAATAAATATTTGTGAGGAATCCAGTTGGATCCCTCCAACCTGTTTCCCTGCATCCACAGACATTAGCACAATACCATTCCGTTTCAAGACGGAATATCGCGGTACATGGGATTTTATAAATATATATCCGCTTACTAACGGCGCAATAGGGTCTCATCCGCTAAAAGAAAATGCGGGAAATCAATCAACTACAATATATACATATGCCCATATATATATATATTGCTATATATATAATATAATACCAATTCCACGTCAAGATGGAATATCGCGGTATATGTGTGTAATAAATAACCTCCGCTTACTAACGGCGTATAGGGTCTATTCACATCCAATATATATATATTTATATAACAATCATCATTCAAGCATTCAATCAACACAGTCAAGCAAATTTTAAATCTAACTATTTAAAATTTAAATAAACAATAAAATTCCTTTTGAGTGAGAAGTTCTCACCTTAGCTTTTATTTTGCAATCCCTTTCCATCTTGACTTGGTTTTCTTGATTTATACCTTGTATAAATAATTATACAGTTTGTTAATATTTGAATTAATCGAACTGTTAATTTTCATTTGATAATTTCGATTCATCGGTGCTTTTACTTTAATAGTTAAATTAACTGATGGTTTTATTTAAACCAATTTCTTCTTTAAAATTTTATTTAACTAAAATTTAAATTTCCTTTTATAAATTAAATCAACTAACACATTTTTGGTTTTAACTATTAAATTTGTTATAAATAAATTTTCCTTTTAAATAATTCTATTCAACTACAATTTAATTTTAAAACTAAATTTTCTTCTTAAATAGATTTAATTAACTTACCCTTAAATTAAATTTATCAACTAATTATTTCAATCTTAAGTTAATGATTTCTATTTTAAACTAAAAATTAAAGATTCAAACTGATTTTCTTTTTAAAATAATTCTAACATCTTGCTTATATAAATTTTCTTAAATCTTTTAAAATTCCTTTGTTTAATAAATTATTTTAACTAAAATTTTAATTTAAATTAACCAAACTCACTTTCAATAAAATTGTCTAATTGAAGATTTAAATCCTAAACTAGAATTCTTTTAATTTATTTCTTTATTTAATTTAAAGATCAAATTTCCTTAAATAATTCATTTTATCAAATGAATTTGAATTCTTAACAAATTTTCTTTTTAATTTTACACAGATTACTCTTAACAAATTTATTTAATAAAATTTAAATTTCAACTAAATTTACTTAAATAAATTTATTTAACTACAATTAAATTTTAAAACTAAATTCTCTTCTTTTAATAAATTATTCTTAACCCATTTTTCCAAAAATAATAATATTTCTTTTGATAAATCATTTTATTAAATAAATTAAATCTCTAACTAATTTTATTTTACAAATAATCTTTGGTTATTAAAAATAGATTTTTAAATAAGCGAATACTTCAAATTTTAACAAATTCCTTTTACAAAATATTTTCATTTGAAACTAAAATTTCTATTCAACTAATAATTTATTTTTAAACTAAATTTCTTCAAGTTTTAAAATCCCTATTATCATTTATTTCTAATCTATATACATTTATTAAAATTCGAACAGATTCCTTTAACAAGTTTATTTAACCAAGATTTTATTTTTAACAAATTTTCTTTTAAATAATTAAATTTATCTAACTAATGATTATATTCTTCCTTTTATTTTAATAAATTTGATTAACTAAAAATTAAATTTTAAACAAATTTTTTTTTTACTGTAAACAAAATTTCTCAAAACATTCTTCTCTGTTTAAACTTTTTTTTTTCTTTTTTTTTTCCTTTCTTTATCAATTGATATACGTTATATAAAAAAATAGAAATAAAATAAAAATAAAAAAAATTACCTTACTGTAAAAATCGAAACCCCTCTTCGATTTTGATCGCGAGTTCACCACGGCCTGCAACCGTCGCCATCGAATCGCGCGCACGCGTGTGAGCGTTGCCGCCGCCCCTAGCCTCGCCGCCTTCACAACCATCGCCTCCATACTCCGCGCGCCCACTGCTTCTTCACGCGCGAGCACCACCTCGCTGTCGCCCAATCTCGTACGCACGCCACAGCCTCAAGCTTCGCCATCACATCGTAAACCCCACGTCTGCGCTTACTTCACGTGAGCCCCATCATCGCGCGCGCGGCCACCGTGCCATTCGAATCGCGCTCGTCCCCACTTGCGATGGCCGACCCCCTAATCGAAATCGCGATTTCATTTTTTTTTTCTTTTAAAGCTCTCGGTCGCCATTGTTTTGAACGAAAGAGGAGAGGCCATTATTCTTCTGTGATTTTGAACAGAGGAGTGATTATTTAAAGCGAGCTCGGCCATGCTTAACACGATTTTTAGCGTGATTCTAGGCGTGATACTCTGTGTGATTTTAGGCATAATGTTGGGGAAGATAACGTGTTGATATTTGACTGAAATGCAAATTTAAATTTAAATTGAATTCGATTCAATTTCAATGCGTTTACTCACCGTGTGCTCACATATCTACTCAGAAAAATACTAAATTTGAAATCCGGCAATAATTCAATATTATGGACCCAATGGAACTGGTTTCGTCGAATTCCGAGACTGTGCCTCGGACGGCTATTTTCAAATATCGATTCAAACGATTTAATTTCAAAACTGAACAATTCACTTTCAATTTCAATTCTGAAGCTTCTATTATCTTCAGTATTATCAATATAAATTTTACAAGCCTTTGAAATATTTCTAATCGGCTTAAAATTGAAGATTCAAATTATTATTAAATTTTCCAATAGATTAAATCCTAAATATCAATCGCCAAATTCATCCTGATAATTTGAAATTCAATTCAAACCGCTATTCAAATATTTAAATTTAATCAAATATTTTCAATTTAAATTATTCAAAATTCTAGGTCGTTACAATCTTCCCTCCTTAAATGAATTTCGTCCCGAAATTACAAGTTAAGAAGAATGCCCTTATCCCGTCTATTATTTTTCACAATCCAAATAGTTTTATCAACTTACCAACCTAAATCTTTTTACTAGAGATTCACTATCATTTCAACTAGCTTTCCAACTTCAATTATAGGTTCCAAGCAATATTGTTTTCCTAACCATTCAAATTTAAATTCAAATTCAAATTTCAAACTTTTAAAATCTCTCAAAAATTTTCTAACACCCTAAATTTTCGAAAAATTTCGCCAGCGTCTCCTTTGCGCGGCTAGCTCGGTACGACTACAAAATGGCACCACCGCCCCTCAGAATCAAAAAGAAAAGAGAAAGCCAAGTGGCTGGAGGAGAAAGTCATCAAATTTCATACTGAAATTGAAATACGTACCTTTTTGTCGAGCAATTCAATTTTAACTTTGAAATCAAAATCTCAATTCCTTTATATACCTGTATAACCTGCTAGTAGTAGTAGCATACAAATCCAAATACAATATTCAAACCAATTTGCCAATTCCATTGCAAAATTTCGATATATGTTTCTTATATATTTTAACTTCACTATTGAAGTTACATATTCATTTCATTCAATTTTACTCTTCAATTCAATTCACAATTTCAATTCTATTTGAATTCAATTCTCAATTCTAAATATTGAATCCTAACGATTAACTTTCATTTACTAATTCATATTACTATTTTAAATTAGTTTCATTCACCAATATTCAATTCATCTCGAATTTACTTAATTGCTCAATTCAATTTTATTCACATTCCATATTCATATTCATTCTATTTTATTCCATTTACTAATGATAATAATTTAATATTATCACTTCCTAACAATCCATGCAACCATATACTATAATAATCCATAGAAAACCATTTCTTCTCTATCAAAATAGTTTTGGGCAAAATTATCTTATTTACCCGATTCAAAAACAATTTTATATTCACTAACAAATACGCGCTCATATCTATTATTAAACTCAAACTCATTCTAGAGTACTGCTGACTCTATCTCTAATGAGTAACACCCAACAGAACCATGGTTGTCGCTTAACCATAAGCTCTGATACCAAATGTAACGACCGCGATTTTTCGTTGCCGAAAAACCGGAATGTTATGGGTTTAAGAAAGAAGAAAGGAAGAAGAAGAGAAGAAGGTAGAAGATGGAGAGAAGAAAGAATAGAAAAATAGAGGGAAGAGAAAAACAGAAAATAGAAATTTTAGATAGGGAAAAGAAGATAGAAAATTTTAAAATAGAAAGAAAAGAGAAGAGAAAGGAAACAGAACAATAACAGAATCTCACAATTCGCAGCGGAACAACATATAATAATAAATGAATAATCTTTAAACAAAGAACTATATCAGTTATTACATTTTATACTTTACATCATATCAGAGTGTACAACAACAACAACATCAAACAGTGCAGCGGAAAAAGAAATACTATATACTAGTAATACGCCATGCCATCCATCTTGCCTCCAGCAACTCCAGAATATCCAGAATATCCTGATAAACCTTAACTCTTGACTGCCCGTGTGAAAATTGGTGGGCACCCAGAGTTTAGGAAGGAAAACAATAAACTCCAAGTCAGTCATATGACTGGTGTGAGAACTCAAAACAGTTTATTTATCTTTAAAATAAAAATAGAGGAATATTTTTAAATTCAATTAGCAATGCTTTTAAAAATGAGACTACCATAAGACCTCCCGCCACACACACAATGCAAACGCAGACTTGGGGAAGATTTCTTCTTATGTTAGTCAAAGATGCTTGATACGTATTAAAAGAAAACATTTGTTATTATTTCTAGTGCATAGTGTAGAAAATATTTCGAAAGTAGAATATAAATCTTAGCCAGCATAGGTACCATTATATTATGCCTACTATAGCTACTTCCTGAGGAAGCAGGTTCTACAACTAAAACCGTACAAGATCGTATTGTTTCTTTGGATTTCCAACGAATGGTCAGGCCAAGGAACTTCCCATTGCCACATGAGAATGCCTCTGGAAAGACATCCCCGAGAACCAAACCGGAACTCTACCAACACAAGGCCGGGTTACCCCTAACTGGGTAACTACTGACACGAGCACGCCATTCCCCGATCGTAAACGACCTTTCTCACGGGATCCCGATAACCAACAACCACAAAGTAATAAATTCGTAGTAACCACATAGGTTAAATATCTGGGCTCCATACCATGATACCACCTCTATCCAGAAGGAAATGTACATACCCTAAAGGGAGCTACCCCTCATAACCTTGCCGCATCTTTCCTGTTTTGACCATTTCCGGGATGTGAGGCTCGACGAAGTCACGTCCACAAAAACACACTTTATACAAAAGCCATGCTTTGGGTCAACAAATGATCATAGAAATGATCACCAAGATAGACGATCAAATAAATGATCCTATCACAATAATCAACACAATGATCATTTACAGCAACACTCAGCATGCCACATTACGAAATTGGGAATATATCGCTGATAACTTCAACTATATAACCTCTGAGCTCGTACGTCTCAGAGAAGGGTGTTAAGCTAAGAGAATAAATTCTTCGCCACCACAGAAATATATTTGAAAGAAATCGGCTTTACATTCTCAACTTGTAATGTCAGACACACAATCCATACAAGTCTGTTCCGGGCTCGAACAGAACCGAAGGCACTTACAAAGAAGTCCTTGCAATCCGAATAATCTCTAATCACGTTCGGATTTCCCATCATATATGGAGATCTCAATACCAGGGATCAGCCAGTGCAGAGACAATCAACAAGAAACCCTTTCGCTTTCGAAAATATCCGGTCTTCAACACCGATCTTCGAATGCAATTCATAACGACGTATCACATATTCGGAATGGGTTATACGACCCCAAGGTCCTTTCCCGGTTAACCTGAATAGTGAGCGCTTATTTTAAAAAAATAAATAAGTGTGGCATCCAATTTCAAACAAATCACAACAAATACCTATTTAAAGGTAAATATTGATAGTCGGTTATTGAACTATCAATAGATATGCCAACATCACCAGATTCCAAATAATTTTCCAATTTATTTATTTCACAAAAATATCTTTACAAGATATAAACATAATTTCCATACTTTAAAAATAAATCAATATTTATTTTTAAATCTAATTTCCCAATTTCCTTTATAAATTTTATATTGAATTTACATTCCAAAATATTTATGAATATACGATTTCCATTCGTTTTCAAATATTCATTTTCAATTTATCTTCAAAAAGATAAATTCAAAATATTCACTTAATATTGGAAAAGCATTTCTATACTTATTAAAAATAAGTAATTCACAGATCTTTTTATTTTCTATACTTAGAAAATATTTAATATACTCTAATCGAAATTAAGTATATATTTCATTCCTTAAGGAAATCATTCACTTAAACATATTTATTTGGGCCAAAACGAATGTTGCGTAAAACATCGTTACGACAACCCAAAATCACTAGTATAGGGATTCGAAATTAAAATAGATATATAAATCCCAATACTATACAAAACATTTCCTTTCGGAAATCATTTACTATAACAATAGTGTTATAGTCCATTATCTCCTTATATTTCTCGAAAACATCTATTTCAACAACAAATGTTGAAATCTATGGTTTCAAATCTCAATACATTTTAAAACATCTTTAGATCGGTTTAATTCTATTTAAAACACACCATCTAAAATAATTTCTTTAACATAATATTCACTATTCAAAAACGTGAATATACTTGTTAATAAATTTCATCACTTCTATTCATTTTATTTTAAAGAATTATTCACTGTCTAAAACATGAATATAATTCCATAAATAAATTACAACAATTCCTTATCAAAATAAGTCGTTGCAGATTTATAAAACAACGTTTATAAATCCTATTTCTATTTATTTTATATCAACTCCTTTTTATAAATTCCTTTATTAACCTATCTTAATTCATATCACAATGATATACTAAAAATTCATATTATAAGTCAAATACTTATAATTTATTTATTTACAAAATCATTCCTTCAAACTTCCCAAATCTATAAATCTTATAACTTCTAAGATTCATTTATTTATCCACATCTATTTCCTAAATAACTTTATAAATTTTATTTATAAAATTCTATTTAGAACTTCACCGTTATAATTCTATAAGTTTCATTCATTTGTGAAATTCATTCACAATTCTTTCTAATACTTATAAAAGCTCGTTTTATAATTCCAATATTTTTAATTTATAAATATCAATTTATAAATCTTTTAATATAAAACAATTTATATTATTATTTTAAAACGTTTTTCAGCTCCTTATAATTTCATCATTCTGATTTATAAAATAATCAAATTTCATAAATTCTATAGATTTCATTCCTTTATGAAATTCATTTACAAATCATTCTATCACCTATAAAAGCTCGTTTAATAATTCAAGATATTCTAAATTTATAAATATCAACTTATAAATCTTTTAATATAAATCAATTTATATTATTACTTTAAACATCTTTAAACTCTTTTATAATTTCATCATTCTGATTTATAAAATAAAAATTTTATAAATCCTATTTCTAAACTTCTTATAATAAATTCAGAAGTCCCAGTTCAAACTATTTTATAAAATCACTAATCCCATATTTTCAAAAATCAACTTTTAACTGTATTTCTCAAAAATCATAATTTTTATAATATTAAAATTATAACGTTTATTTATTTAAGATGAATCAATTTCAAAAATATTTTATAAACGTATATTTCCAAAAATCACTTTAGAAATCAAAATCGTTATTTTTAAACTTCAAAAATTGGATCCGATGATGCAACACATCAAATATTCAATCACGACTTTCAAACATCATATATCATCCATGATAAACAATCAAATATCACAATATATGAAATCAAATAAATATTTGTGAGGAATCCAGTTGGATCCCTCCAACCTGTTTCCCTGCATCCACAGACATTAGCACAATACCATTCCGTTTCAAGACGGAATATCGCGGTACATGGGATTTTATAAATATATATCCGCTTACTAACGGCGCAATAGGGTCTCATCCGCTAAAAGAAAATGCGGGAAATCAATCAACTGCAATATATACATATGCCAATATATATTTATATATATAATATAATACCAATTCCACTTCAAGATGGAATATCGCGGTATATGTGTGTAATAAATAACCTCCGCTTACTAACGGCGTATAGGGTCTATTCACATCCAATATATGTATATATATATATATATATATATATATATATATATTTATATAACAATCATCATTCAAGCATTCAATCAACACAGTCAAGCAAATTTTAAATCTAACTATTTAAAATTTAAATAAACAATAAAATTCCTTTTGAGTGAGAAGTTCTCACCTTAGCTTTTATTTTGCAATCCCTTTCCATCTTGACTTGGTTTTCTTGATTTATACCTTGTATAAATAATTATACAGTTTGTTAATATTTGAATTAATCGAACTGTTAATTTTCATTTGATAATTTCGATTCATCGGTGCTTTTACTTTAATAGTTAAATTAACTGATGGTTTTATTTAAACCAATTTCTTCTTTAAAATTTTATTTAACTAAAATTTAAATTTCCTTTTATAAATTAAATCAACTAACACATTTTTGGTTTTAACTATTAAATTTGTTATAAATAAATTTTCCTTTTAAATAATTCTATTCAACTACAATTTAATTTTAAAACTAAATTTTCTTCTTAAATAGATTTAATTAACTTACCCTTAAATTAAATTTATCAACTAATTATTTCAATCTCAAGTTAATGATTTCTATTTTAAACTAAAAATTAAAGATTCAAACTGATTTTCTTTTTAAAATAATTCTAACATCTTGCTTATATAAATTTTCTTAAATCTTTTAAAATTCCTTTGTTTAATAAATTATTTTAACTAAAATTTTAATTTAAATTAACCAAACTCACTTTCAATAAAATTGTCTAATTGAAGATTTAAATCCTAAACTAGAATTCTTTTAATTTATTTCTTTATTTAATTTAAAGATCAAATTTCCTTAAATAATTCATTTTATCAAATGAATTTGAATTCTTAACAAATTTTCTTTTTAATTTTACACAGATTACTCTTAACAAATTTATTTAATAAAATTTAAATTTCAACTAAATTTACTTAAATAAATTTATTTAACTACAATTAAATTTTAAAACTAAATTCTCTTCTTTTAATAAATTATTCTTAACCCATTTTTCCAAAAATAATAATATTTCTTTTGATAAATCATTTTATTAAATAAATTAAATCTCTAACTAATTTTATTTTACAAATAATCTTTGGTTATTAAAAATAGATTTTTAAATAAGCGAATACTTCAAATTTTAACAAATTCCTTTTACAAAATATTTTCATTTGAAACTAAAATTTCTATTCAACTAATAATTTAGTTTTAAACTAAATTTCTTCAAGTTTTAAAATCCCTATTATTATTTATTTCTAATCTATATACATTTATTAAAATTCGAACAGATTCCTTTAACAAGTTTATTTAACCAAGATTTTATTTTTAACAAATTTTCTTTTAAATAATTAAATTTATCTAACTAATGATTATATTCTTCCTTTTATTTTAATAAATTTGATTAACTAAAAATTAAATTTTAAACAAATTTTTTTTTTTTTACTGTAAACAAAATTTCTCAAAACATTCTTCTCTGTTTAAACTTTTTTTTTCTTTTTTTTTCCTTTCTTTATCAATTCATATACGTTATATAAAAAAAATAGAAATAAAATAAAAATAAAATAAAATTACTTTACTGTAAAAATCGAAACCCCTCTTCGATTTTGATCGCGAGTTCACCACGGCCTGCAGCCGTCGCCATCGAATCGCGCGCACGCGTGTGAGCGTTGCCGCCGCCCCTAGCCTCGCCGCCTTCACAACCATCGCCTCCATACTCCGCGCGCCCACTGCTTCTTCACGCGCGAGCACCACCTCGCTGTCGCCCAATCTCGTACGCACGCCACAGCCTCAAGCTTCGCCATCACATCGTAAACCCCACGTCTGCGCTTACTTCACGTGAGCCCTATCATCGCGCGCGCGGCCACCATGCCATTCGAATCGCGCTCGTCCCCACTTGCGATGGCCGACCCCCTAATCGAAATCGCGATTTCATTTTTTTTTTCTTTTAAAGCTCTCGGTCGCCATTGTTTTGAACGAAAGAGGAGAGGCCAGTATTCTTCTGTGATTTTAAACAGAGGAGTGATTATTTAAAGCGAGCTCGGCCATGCTTAACACGATTTTTAGCGTGATTCTAGGCGTGATACTCTGCGTGATTTTAGGCATAATGTTGGGGAAGATAACGTGTTGATATTTGACTGAAATGCAAATTTAAATTTAAATTGAATTCGATTCAATTTCAATGCGTTTACTCACCGTGTGCTCACATATCTACTCATAAAAATACTAAATTTGAAATCCGGCAATAATTCAATATTACGGACCCAATGGAACTGGTTTCGTCGAATTCCGAGACTGTGCCTCGGACGGCTATTTTTAAATATCGATTCAAACGATTTAATTTCAAAACTGAACAATTCACTTTCAATTTCAATTCTGAAGCTTCTATTATCTTCAGTATTATCAATATAAATTTTACAAGCCTTTGAAATATTTCTAATCGGCTTAAAATTGAAGACTCAAATTATTATTAAATTTTCCAATAGATTAAATCCTAAAATTCAATCGCCAAATTCATCCTGATAATTTGAAATTCAATTCAAACCGTTATTCAAATATTTAAATTTAATCAAATATTTTCAATTTAAATTATTCAAAATTCTAGGTCGTTACAGAATTCAACAATTTTTAATCTTCCGGAAAGCATAATTCATGTACTATTACTTTTATTCATTGATTTTTTTTGAAATTTTCAGGTTAGCTATGTCAAAATCTAATTTTTCTACTCCTAACCCGAGAGCAAAACCAATATTTGCTCTGTGTTTGAAACCAAAATGAATTTGACCATAACATCTCCGTTTTTTAACCGAATTTGATAATTTTGGATGGTCCGAAAAGCTTAGGTCATGTGCTATAATTATATTCATTGTATTTTCTAGAATTTTGAAACTTGCTTGGTCGTAATTATGGTTGTATGTTGCTATCCTGAGAGAAAAATGACAGCAACAACAATCGTTGACCGGAGATTGTATTAGCTCATTTTTGCTCTCATTCTCTTCGGTTTTGATGATGTTTTTGGGATATTTTTAGAGCTATGATGCCTATCAGTAGGCTAGCTATATTTTAAGAATTTGAAATTCAAATTTAAATGGAATTTGTATTGATTTTGGGTTAAATTTGAATTGAATTCTTATTGAATTCAAGTTATCGATTTTGAGATATCCCTCTTAGTTTTCATTACCTTCGAGAACGGTTTTCACTAAACCATTTTTAAAATTGTGACGTCCCACCCTTTTACTCCCAGAAAGACGTATCATCAATAAGAAAAGAAAGGGATAGAAATAGAAAAGAATAGAAAGAAAGCAAAAAAACATCAGAATCTTACAGCAGAATGGAACAAAATATAATACATCACATAACTATTACATCATTTTACATATATCAGAGTTACACAATATCAAACACATGACAGTCATATATACATCTGTCACTATATACATCAGAGATACAGCGTACATCACCTAACACAGCGGAATTTGATAGATAGATATATAGATACATCTGGAACTCCTGCTCCAAGCTCCTCCAGAAATCAAATCCAAAACCTATCACTTGGCTACTCATAAAAATTTGAGTACCCAAGAGTTTATGGAAACCAGAAATAAACTCCAGGTAAGACATGGGTCTGGTATGGGTAAATGGTTTAAAGTTGTTTAACTTTGAAAAACATTTAAAAATAAAGGTATCACATAAGACTCCCCACACATAAATATGGGTAAGCTTTTACCTTACGCTAACCAAAACAATTTATAGGAAATCCAATGATATTATAATAGTTTCTAGGATTTCCAAGTAAAATACAGAAATAGCTGAAATGCTTACATCTCACATTCCAACATAGTTGGGCACAATCAAAACGTACGACTCTTATTGGAAATTGGATTCCATACAATGGCAGGGCTACTGGGGTACCGCCCGTCATAGTACGGGGCCTAAATCACCGTACCGAGGAGCCACCCTAACTCCCCTGCAACATAAGGCCGGAACCATTCCTTACTGAATTGTCCCGAACAAGATAACGCCGCGGTTGTAGCTAGCAACCGCCCACACAGCCGAAATAAAAAGGGACTTCTAGACAGGTGTATATCTCGTCCTGCTTGGGCATGACCCACCTAACCTTGCTGCACATCCCCTGTTTTAGCCATTCTCGGTTGATGAGGCTTGAGGTTGCGTTTACCTTTAACAGAACATATCTCTTAGAATGCTCTTCATCTGCCTGACGATGTGCTGAAAGCATTCAATCCATACAAGTTCATTCCAGGTTCGAACGAAAACGAAGGCATTATCTCGTTACACTCATTTTGGAATCACCCCCATAGTTAACGACAATAACCCTTGCTTTCTGAAAACACCATCTCGATCTTCACTTGAGAATTCACGACCTGACATTTAATTTGGATCGATGTGGTTTTGGATAATCATAAATGACACCCGATATCGGTCTCATCGAAATCCAAACGCCATTTTAAATGTCAAGTTGTTTAATAGTTTTAAACAGTTAAATTCAACACTTTGAACTCATATAGCATTTCACAAATAAATCATACACAATCATCATAGATATATCAAGCAATATCATAGAATATCATAGAATATCACCAAATAAATATCACAAATCAGATATTCTACATATACAACATTCATAAGCAATCGTCTTTGATTCTTATTGTAATTAATTCAATTAAAATAAATCAATTACTTGAGAATTAATCACTTAATTTATTGATTATTTCATTTCACCATTAAATTAAGTACTTCTTAATCAATTTATTTAACTCTTAATTACTTAATTAATTACCCTTAATCATTAATTAATAACCTTAATTATTAATTAATAAAACTTAATTATCCATTTATTAATTACTAATTACTTAGTTAATCAATTATTAATTCTTAATTAAATTCCTTAATTAATTAACTATTAATCATTAATTAATTAATTTAAGTAATTAATTACCATTTATTTATCACTTAATCATTAAGTAATCCAAACTCTAATTAAAATTATAAAGTTAATCATTCTTAATTACTTTCTAAAAATAATTAATTAATATTAATTATTCATCTTAATTAACATTTAAAAGAAATTTTCTTTAACTTGAAAATCAATTTATTATTAACTACACAACTTAAACATTAATTAACTTTATACTTAACTTAAATTAATTGCTTAATTAAAATAAATAAGAGTTTAAAACATCGTTAAGTGTTAACTAAGACAATTAAAGCTTGTATTAAAGTTTTAACTTACATTGTTAAACTTTACTAAATCTACAGTGCTTGAACTTGTAGAAACAAGTTGCTTAACCTTTTTTTTAACATAGCAGATCTGGGAAACAAAGAGAACTACCCGTAGTTAACTCGAGTGTCACTTCGAGTTTACACCTGCTTTCCCCCGAGATTCTCCCCTGTACGCAACCATTCTTCTCTCTTTTTGTTTCTACTTCCAGTAAGCTTAAGTTTACACTTTTTTTTGGCAAGGCCAACCGGTTTTATAGTGGACCGTCCACTTTTTATTACGAACGTAATAAGAGTTAAAGTACATGAGTAAGTTAAAGCACCTTAACTACTATGGAAAAATAGAAAACACGGCACAGGTACGTGACTGCTATGTCACAGTAACAAAATAATCACTAAGACTAGGCCTCCTCCGAAGAGAAAGAGTCACCATCATCCGAAGACAACCGAGAAGATACCAGAGGGACATTCCCACAAAGACATGCAAAAGGACGGAAACGGGAAGCTAGACAAGGATCATAACCCAAAACATCAAAAGAGTAGATAAACGTCCGATCCCAGGAAGTATCAGCTAGCATGACAGAATTCGAAGATGCATGTATACCATCCATATCGAGGACTAAGGAATCACCAGACGCTTTGTAATGAAGGCATCGAAGGTCCTTATAATCATCAGAGACAAATCTAAAGAAAGAACCAGCCACAGGGTTATATCAGATAAATGATCAACCCAACATCGCTCGGACTCGTCCCAAACAACAGGCAACCGAGGCGAGGAAGGAGCAGCAACATCACAAGGGACCACAGGATCAAGAGAAGAGACAGGCTTAGTGTAACAAACCGCATATTTTACGATTGAATATTTAAATATTTTATTTTAATATTTTATCGTTAGCCGGATTTTAGTCCGAAAAGTTACTTTTTGCATACGGTCGAATTAGGACTCGAAACCACTTCCATTGGGTCCAAAACACCATGTACGATCTTTTTGAGTATAAACTTTGATATGTTTGGAGTTAGTGGAATTTTGCCACTTTTTCGCTTTGAACTTTGGGTTTGGTTTAGCCCATTAGCCTAAACTATTTACTATAGCTCAACCCCCTTCCCTTCATAGCTTTACTTTCATTTCCTAACACTCAAGTTTCATCAAATATGGAGGAAGGAATGGGAAATTAAAACTCCAAGCTCAAGTTCATTTGCAAATCCAACATCTAACTCCAATTTCAAAGAATATCCATTGATTCTTCCTTGCTTTCAAGCTTCTTCTTCATTGATTTTGTGTAAAGGTGAGATTTTTATCTCACATCTTTGTCTATAACTATCTTTGATTGTTAGGTATGAATTCATAACACTTATTCGTGTGCATTTGCTATTGATTTGGATTGAATTGGTGAAAATCCCAATTTTTAGTGTTTTGGGTTCAAATCTTTAAAAATCCAATCTTTGATGTGTGTACACTTTTTTGGTGGTGAATCGAGGAGCCAATAGGACCAGGTAGCCGAGAGACGAAATCCCCTAGCGTTTGTGCTCGATAGATTGCAAATGGAGTGAGTTTTGAGCTTCAAACCCCTTAGTTCGCTCGGCCTGCACCACATAAGCCCCTCGGCCTGCAGCTAGCTCGCACACTCCATAGGTCGCGGCAAAATTAGGTCGTTTCGTCCCTAGGTCGTTCGACCTGCATACAAATCTCTCGGCCTGTAGTTAGCTCGCGCGCAGTTAGCTCGCGACATGTTAGGTCGTTCGTCCCTAGGTCGCTCGGCCTTCTCATATGCCTTAGGTCGTTAGGTTGCAACCCCCTTAGGTCACGTGGCCTTGTTTATTCCTTAGGTCATTAGGTCGCTCGGCTCGTAAGTCGCTCGGCATTGGTTAGGTCGCGTGCACATTAGGTCGCTCCCCTATGGGTCTCGTCGTGCTAGGTCGTTGCTCGGCCTGGTTTCTTTTAGGTCGGCCTGCATTTAGGTCGCTCCTCCATCCTTAGGTCGCTCGCCCACTAAGTCCCTCGGCCTCCTTGCCACTTAGGTCGTTGACCATCCTTAGGTCGCTCGGCCTGTTTGCACCGTTAGGTCGCGCCACGCCTTAGGTCGCGCCATTCCTTAGGTCGCATGCACTTGGTTCGTGCCACCTTTTAAATCATCCTGCACGTATGCCGCTACCACTTAGGTCGTTTGCACCGTTGACTCGCACCATTCCTTAGGTCGCTCATATGCTAGGTCACGCCGTGTCGTGTAGCAAGGGTATTTTCACTTTGATGAATTTGGAATCGAATTCTTTGGATTTGGTTCACGTCTTCGTATGTGAATTTTTGTGATTTATCGTTTCCACGATCATTTTTGTGATTTTTCATTTTAAAAATATACAAACCTTCTCCTCACTCGTACGAGAAATCTAATTAAACGGCTTCGTAAGACATGTGGTATGAAAGGCTTGCGTTTACTTCGTCGGTTAATTCTTGGACTTTTTCGATTGAATCTCTTGTGACAATTTTCTAGTGGAAATTTGCAATTTGTTCGTAAATATTTAAGTTAAGCTACTGGTTATGGGACATGAAGCTAAGCTTATATATTTACTAGCTTACTGTAATTGACACTTCTTGATGATCGTTGATGATCATTTTTTGT
Source organism: Allium cepa (assembly GCA_030765085.1). Classification (NCBI taxonomy): domain Eukaryota; kingdom Viridiplantae; phylum Streptophyta; class Magnoliopsida; order Asparagales; family Amaryllidaceae; genus Allium; species Allium cepa. Next base: position 806,085,474 of record CM060941.1, read on the forward strand.
GATTTAGACTAGAAAATGTGCGACGTCTCTTTGTCTACGAGGGAGACTAAACCCCGTTTCTGTGGAGCTTCAGCTTAATTTGGTGGGGTAGCGACCCATGGTCTTCGGGCCGTTTTGTGGAGCTTCGGCTCAAAATTAATGGTTAGCAACCATGGAATAGCGTCCCATTTTATGATACACGTGTTGGTGAGTTTTCATGCTCCCGTTTTGTGATAGGCCTCCCCCTTTTGTGATTTTTGGATTTTCATTGATGATTTCTAGAATTTGTGTTTCATCGATTTTCATGATTTCCATTGATATGTGTTATCAATATTTGTGCATTGGTGAATTTGTGTGTCATTTACTTTTGTGATTGGCATTGATGTTATTGTCAATATTCATGGTTTTGGTGAATGAAAATATAGAGTATGACATTCCTTTTGATCTTTGAGAAGATTCTTGCGATATTGATTAATCCCTAGTTTATTTTCAAATGCATACTTTTCACAGTATAGCTTTATGGTTGTCATATGCTTTTGTCATATCTCTTATTCTATATCATTTCATCTGATATTTATAGCTAGACTGATCCGTTTATTATTTTCTTATTAAATAATACTCTGGTCAGACCGAGATGTTACAGGTGCTTCTTCTTGACTACACATCTGGGATTATCACCCTGACTTTTGGCTGACTACTTAGATTAGTAGTTTTTGTTGTATACATTTGAGATAAAGACTCATTCATGTATCCATATTCTTTTGTTTAGTACTTGTAGCTATTCTTTTGTGATATTATGGGTCTTGGTTGACCACTACTCTGATGTACACTTTCATGTGTTATATTCATATCTTTTTCCACCTTTGTGATATGGATATCTGTGACTGATTTGTGTTATGTTTATTTCTATATTTGTTTCCGAAGAATATATATAGCCACTGTGTAGTAGCTTTGAGTTTGTATCGATGTGATGGATTTCCTCCTGAAACCAAATGCATGTTGTACTATCTGACATATGGTGCTCGCACAAAGCAATTACACGGATGGTCTCTCCTCTACAGCCTTATTCTCCGCGCTAGTTGACGACATTACCCCGTAGTGTCCTTGGTTAGCGTGGGTATAGAGGTAGGGCTTCACAGCTTGGTATCAAAGCCAATCTTCGGAACAATGTAGAATAATTTAACAAGGATCATCGTCCTAAGTCCATCTTAGGAGTCGTGCTTTAGGATTTAATTCGAGTCTTCGTACCGATTCATCCTACTTTCTTTATGATTCCTTGTTTATCTATCAAGATTGCTTGATATTCATTTGGTGAATAACCTTATCTTTCTTCTTTCTTTCTTTCTAAAAGAAAGAGAAATGGTTAGACATGGTCGTCCCAGCGCCGGTCAATCTCGTGCTACTCCCCAAGATGGAGTATTTATGTCCGCCCAACAGCTTCTTGATCTAGTAAGGAATGCTTAAGTAGCCGGATCTAATCTGGAGTCTACTCACCCTAGGTCTGGATTTGCACGTTTGTGCAGCGATTTTACCAATTTGGGTGGGAAGCCATTCAAAGGTTCTGAAACTATTATTGAAGTCCAGGTTTGGCTGAGATCGTGCGATCGAATCTTTTCTCGCATGAATCTTATTGATCTTCACCGTGTTCAGGTGGACTCTAGTATGCTCCAAGAAAGAGCATTAGATTGGTATGAGCTTCTGATTTTTGAAATAATTGAAGCGAATCTTACTTGGGAGAAATTCCGAGAACGCTTCGAGTTAAAATTTGTGCCAAAAGCCGAGAAGGTGACTTTGGCTCGTCATTTCATTGACCTTGTTCAAGGTGAATCCTCTATGGCAGACTATGTCGCATCATTCGAGTCACTTTCTAAATACGAGGTCGAATACATAAACGCCCCATTGAAGAAAAACCAAAGATTTGTTTATGGCTTGAATAAAAATCTCAAGAAGCCATTACTTCTAAAGTTAGAAGTTTCTTTTGATCAGCTCATTGATATCGCTCTTCGACTTGAAGAGGCAGATAGAGAGAGTGATGTTGAAGTTGTAAGTGCTAAACCAAACTTCAACAATAAGAAAAGGCTTAATAAGTTCAAAGGTCCTTATCCCAATAAGCAAGGGAAGCAATCAACTTCGGTGGCAAAGACTTCTACCTCTAGTAGTGGGCAATGCTACAATTGTGGTTGTAAGGACCATTATGCGAACAAGTGTTCAAAGCCTCGTGCTTGTCGCTATTGCAAAAGCCCCGATCATTATTTATCTTCTTGTCCCAAACTTCAAAATAGGAAGGAGGGAAAGCTTAATGTTGCTCAAGCCCCTGGCAACACATCTCGTGGTAAAGGTATTTTTCATTCTATCCTTGACGGCATTATTTTATTTCGTGATCATCCTATTCGAGTTCTTTTTGATACGGGTGCGTCCCACTCTTTTATTTCAAAAGAACTTGTTGATACTTTTCTTTGGATGTTTTTTGTTTAATAACGTCATTCAGAATTGCGAATCCGGTTGGTGGATCCGCAACGATCAGTTTATTGTGTAAAGATGTCTAGATTCTTTTGTATGATTTTTCTTTCCGAGCCGATTTGCATGTTATGCGCTACTTAGGCTTTGGAATGATTTTGGGAATGGATTGGCTTAACCGCTATAAAGCTCAAATCCTATGTCCTGAGCGGACTATTCATCTTCGACATCCTCAATCTGTTAAGAAGATTTCTATTGATCTTAAAGATTCGGATTCCAGCTTGGTTGCATCTTTATATTCTTTAAATCCTCATGATGATGATAATGATGAGGAAGATATTATTTCTCTTATTCACGTTGTTCGCGAATTTTCCGACATATTTGAGCCCGTTTTAGGATTACCACCCAAGCGAGCAATTGAGTTCAAGATTAATCTCATCCCTGGAGCTCAACCTACCACTCGTCCTCCTTATCGCATGTCCAATAAGGAAAATGAGGAGATGTGCAAACAATTATCTGAATTAGAGATGAAGCAATTTATTCGCTCTAGTTCCTCGCCTTGGGGAGCTTCGGCTATTTTTGTGAAGAAATCCGATGGTACACTTAGGCTTTGCGTTGACTACCACGAGCTTAATGATCTTACCGTCAAGAATAAATATCCTTTACCTCGGATTGATGATCTATTCGATCAACTTAGTGGTGCTAGAGTCTTTTCACAATTAGACTTAGCTACCGGTTTTCATTAGCTTCGTATTGCAGAGGATAGCATCCCTTTGACGTCGTTTCGTACTCGTTATGGATCTTATGAATGGGTTGTTATGCCATTTTGTTTAACGAATGCTCTGGCTTATTTCGTTGACCTTATGAATAGAGTTTTCAAAGACTTCCTCGATCGGTTTATTCTCATCTTTATTGATGATATTCTTGTGTATTCTAAAACCGAGGAGGAGCATGAAAAGCATCTTCAAATTGTGTTGGAAGCTCTTAGGAGCAATCAATTAAAAGCAAAATTTTCTTAATGCAACTTTTGGCAATCTCGTGTGAAGTTTCTCGGTCACATTATTTCTGAATTCGGAATTTCCGTGGATCTTTCAAAGATTGAAGCGATTCAAAATTGGAAAAGACCGAAGAGTGTGATGGAAATTTGTAGTTTCCTTGGATTGGCAGGCTATTACCGCCGTTTCATAAAGGACTTTTCCAAAATTTCCGTGCCTCTTACTAGATTGACAAAGAAGGGAGTTAAATACATTTGGTCGGACAAATGTGAATCTTCTTTTCAGAAATTAAAAGAACTCCTTTTCGATGCTCCTATTCTTGTGATTCCCGAGGGAAATCAAGATTTTATTGTTCACATCGATGTTAGTCGCGTTGGTTTGGGTGTCGTTCTTATGCAAAGAGAACGTGTTATTGCTTATGCTTCTAGGCAATTGAAGCCAGCCGAGACTAGATATGCCACTCATGATTTAGAGCTCGCGGCTATTGTTTTTGCCCTTCGCATTTTGCGACATTATTTGTTGGGAGAAAAATTTATTCTTTACACTGATCATAAATCCTTGAAGTATCTATTTTCTTAAAAGGAACTTAATTTACGTCAACAACATTGGCTTGAGTTCCTTGCACCTTATGATCTTGATATTCTTTATACTCCCGGAAAGGAAAATCGTGTTGCCGATGCACTTAGTCACAAGCAACAAGCGGTTGTTTCCATGATGATATCCGAATGGAATGATCTCGGAATTTTATCCACTTGTGAGATTCGAGATCGTGTTTCTAAGTTGTGTTCATTTCTTGTTTTATTTAGCCTTGAGGCTCATCCTTCTCTTCTTGACCGCATTCTTGAAGCTCAAAAGCTAGATCCCGAATTGGCTCTCCTTGGACAAAATTTTAGGGATAAAATTAATATTGAAGGTTTGAAAGACTTTGATATTGATTCTCGTAGCGGTATTCGAAAATTTGGTAGACTTATCGTGCCAAATATTAGTGATCTTCATAAAGACATTCTAGAAGATTCTCATCATTCTAAATTTACCATTCATCCCAGTAGTAGTAAAATGTACGCGGATATGAAGCGACTTTATTATTGGGAGGGAACGAAATCTGATATTGCTAACTTTGTTAAGTGTTGCATGACTTGCCAGCTCATCAAGGCCGAACACCAAAGGCCTGGTGGTTATTGCAACCTTTAGAAATTCCTATTTGGAAGTGTGATCAAATTTCCATGGATTTTATAGACGACCATCCCCATTCTCATTCGGGTCATGATAGTTTATGGGTGATAGTTGATAGACATACTAAATCCGCCCATTTTATTCTCGTTCGGTCCAATCGAACCGTTCCTCTCTTGGCCAAACTCTTTACTAAAGAAATTGTAAAATTGCATGGAATTTCTTCTTCTATTGTTAGTGATCGTGATCCATTATTTACTAGTGGATTTTGAAAGAGTCTTCAGAAACTTTCGGAACGAAGCTTAATTTTAGCACCGCTTATCATCCTCAGTCCTATGGACAAACCGAGCGTGTGAATCAAACTCTTAAAGATCTTCTTCGTGCATGTGTTCTTGATTTTGGTGGAAGTTGGGAAGATCATATTTCTCTCGTTGAGTTTTCCTATAATAATAGCTTCCAATCTAGTATTGGTATGACACCTTTCGAGGCACTCTATGGAAGGCCATGCCGATCTCCTTCTTGTTGGCTTGAGGCCGGTGAGAAGCTGGATTTAGGTCCAGATTTTATTCGTGATTCCACGAAGAAGATTGACCTTATTCGCATAGGATGAAAGAAGCCCAAAGTAGACAAAAATCCTATGTCGATAACCGAAGAAGGAAATTAGAATTTTCTGTGGGAGACCTTGTGTTTATTGGAGTTTCACCTATGAAGGGTGTTGTACGTTTCAGTCAATCAAGAAAATTAGCGCCTCGATATATTGGTTCATTTCCCATCACCGAACGTATTGGTTCCGTGGCTTATCGCCTTTTATTACCGGCTCAGTTTTCTGCTATTCATGAAGTGTTTCACGTTTCTCAATTACGGAAGTGCCTACGAGATTCCGATTCTATTATTGAGCCCGGTGTTGTGGAAGAAATTGAACATTCGCCTAATTTAACTTATGAACAACATCCTATACGTATTATTGCTTCGGAGGTCAAACGCCTTCGAAATAAAGATGTTTCGCTTGTTAAAGTCCAGTGGTCCTCAAATCCTAAGGATTGCTCTTAGGAACACATCCGGACTTACTTTCTCGTGCCCCATGAGGTGGATTTCTTATTTCAAATTTCTTTTGTGTTGATATGCTTTCATGATTGTTACCTTATATCTTGTTCTTAAATATTGCGAGGACGCAATTTCTTTAAGGAGGGTAGTCTGTAACAACCCGCATATTTTACGATTGAATATTTAAATATTTTATTTTAATATTTTATCGTTAGTCGGATTTTAGTCCGAAAAGTTACTTTTTGCATACGGTCGATTTAGGACTTGAAACCACTTCCATTGGGTCCAAAACACCGTTTGTGATCTTTTTGAGTATAAACTTTGATATGTTTGGAGTTCGCGGAATTTTGCGACTTTTTCACTTTGGGCTTTGGGTTTGGTTTAGCCCATTAGCCTAAACTATTTACTATAGCTCAACCCCCTTCCCTTCATAACTTTACTTTCATTTCCTAACACTCAAGTTTCATCAAAAATGGAGGGAGGAATGGGAAATTAAAACTCCAAGCTCAAGTTCATTTGCAAATCCAACATCTAACTCCAAATTCAAATAATAGCCATTGATTCTTCATTGCTTTCAAGCTTCTTCTTCATTGATTTTGTGTAAAGGTGAGATTTTTGTCTCACATCTTTGTCTATAACTATCTTTGATTGTTAGGTATGAATTCATAACACTTATTCATATGCATTTACTATTGATTTGGATTGAATTGGTGAAAATCCCAATTTTTAGTGTTTTGGGTTCAAATCTTCAAAAATCCAATCTTTGATGTGTGTACACGTTTTTGGTGGGGAATCGAGGAGCCAATAGGACCGGGTAGCCGGTAGGCGAAATCCTCGGCGTTCGTGCTCGATAGATTGCAAATGGAGTGAGTTTTGAGCTTCAAACCGCTTAGGTCGCTCGGCCTGCCCCATATAAGCCCCTCGGCCTGCAGCTAGCTCGCAAACTCCATAGGTCGCGGCAAAATTAGGTCGTTTCGTCCCTAGGTCGTTCGGCCTGCATATAAATTTCTCGGCCTGTAGTTAGCTCGCGTGGAGTTAGGTCGCGTCATGTTAGGTCGTTCGTCCCTAGGCCGCTCGGTCTTCTCATACACCTTAGGTCGTTAGGTCGCAACTCGCTTAGGTCGCGTGGCCTTGTTTATTCCTTAGGTCGTTAGGTCGCTCGGCTCGTAAGTCGCTCGGCATTGGTTAGGTCGTGTGCACATTAGGTCGCTCCCCTATGGGTCTCGTTGTGCTAGGTCGTTGCTCGGCCTTGTTTCCTTTAGGTCGGCCTGCATTTAGGTCGCTCCTCCATCCTTAGGTCGCTCTCCCACTAAGTCCCTCGACCTCCTTGCCACTTAGGTCGTTGCCATCCTTAGGTCGCTCGGCCTGTTTGCACCGTTAGGTCGCGCCACGCCTTAGGTCGCGCCATTCCCTAGGTCGCATGCACTTGGTTCGCGCCACCTTTTAAGTCGACCTGCACGTATGCCGCTACCACTTAGGTCGTTTGCACCGTTGAGTTGCACCATTCCTTAGGTTGCTCATCTGCTAGGTCGCGCTGTGTCGTATAGCAAGGGTATTTCCACTTTGATGAATTTGGAATCAAATTCTTTGGATTTCATTCACCTCTTCGTATGTGAATTTTTGTGATTTATCGTTTCCACGATCATTTTTGTGATTTGTCATTTTAAAAATATACAAACCTTCTCCTCACTCTTACAAGAAATCTAATTTAACGGCTTTGTAAAACAAGTGGTATGCAACGCTTGCATTTACTTCGTCGCTTAATTCTTGGACTTGTTCGATTGAATCTCTTGTGACAATTTTCTAGTGGAAATCTGCAATTTGTTCGTAAATATTTAAGTTAAGCTAGTGGTTATGGGACATGAAGCTAAGCTTATATATTTACTAGCTTACTGTAATTGACACTTCTTGATGATCGTTGATGATCATTTTTTGTGATTTAGACTAGCAAATGTGCGATGTCTCTTTGTCTACGAGGGAGACTAAACCCCGTTTCTGTGGAGCTTCGGCTCAATTTGGTGGGGTAGCGACCCATGGTTTGCGGGCCGTTTTGTGGAGCTTCGACTCAAAATTAATGGTTAGCAACCATGGAATAGCGTTCCATTTTGTGATACACGTGTTGGTGAGTTTTCATGCTCCCGTTTTGTGATAGACCTCCTCCTTTTGTGATTTCTGGAATTTCATTGATGATTTCCAAAATTCACTACAAGAAAAAGCATTTTTAGTTGCATTTATTAGTAGCGTTTGCTATCTAAGTGCAACTAAAAAGTTATCCAAAGGCAACCAAATTTTTATGGAATAAAAAATAAAAAAGAATCGCCGCTAATTGACGTAGGGAACTACAAAATAAAGTGGCCATAGAAAAATTCTTTCTCCATTTTCAATTGGCGCTACATTACTTAGAAAATTTTCCCATTTCCCTCCTTCCCAATCCCCTACCCGCTCAAGTATTTTTCCCAAAAACCCTCAAAACATTATCGGTTAATTAAATGCACTATCTACTATCCCAGATTCATCCCTCAAAACAAAACGAAAGGTGGCCAATTCAGGAACTAAATCGTAGCTAAGTTATGGGAAGTGGTGTGCGCCGAGAAATGGAATCGATTCAACTGGGAAATACAATGGCGACTCAGATCTGCAGCTTGAAAGAATCGACGCTTACTACAATGAGAATTGTGACTTTTTGCAAGGTATACTATTTCTGCTGGTAGTATTAGCGTCAGATCTGTTTATTTTGAACCACTCCATGTAGATCCGGTGTAAATTACAACAAATTATATTTGGTAATTTGTTATATCTATTGTTTGGGTTGTTGAGTGAGAAATTAGGTTAAGTTATAACAATGACAATATAATAATCAAGGAGGGAGTTTATGTTGCTATTGTGTCCGAATGAGATCTTAATATCCTGTTTTCCAAGTTCAGTTTATTTTCGTTGATCCAAGTTACGGCTATGACAACTAAAACTTGTAGTCTGTGAAGATTTATATTTTGATTTTGGTAACACACACACATGCACACACACACACACATATATGTATGTATGTATGTATGTATAACACAGATGATCGAATTAATTCCATTCAACTCGAATTGGATTTGGACTTCTAGAGATAATGTTAATGAAAATGACAATATTAGCTAAGGATTTTTGAATTTTTTAGTGTATATTTGCTGACTTATTTTTACATCAACCAAGTTACAGTTACAATCATTATTTATTTGCAGTTTGTTAGAAATGCAGCAGATCAAAACTTAACTTGAATAAAAATTTCTTTATAATTATTCTAATGCAATACACAATCTGTTTTTCTAAATTGTTTGTTGTTTGTTTTTTCTTCTTCTTCTGTGTGCATACGGTTTCTTGGTCCGATATTGAATGGTGGTGTGACACATGCTTCTTTTTTATTTTATTTTTAATTTAAACTTGTGCACTGCAGGTTTTCAAGTATGCCACTCTCTTGGAGGTGGAACGGGATCAGGCATGGGAACTCTTCTCATTTCAAAAAACAGAGAGGAATACCCAAACAGAATGATGCTTACATTTTTTGTGTTCCCGTCTCTAAAGGTTTCTGATACTGTTTTCGAGCCCTACAGTGCAACTTTATCAGTTCATCTACTTGTGGAAAATGCTGATAAGTGCATGGTTCTCGGCAATGAGGCTCTTTACGGTATCTGCTTCAGGACTCTTAAGCTCACCACATCAAGCTATAAGAGCTTGTTATAATCATTGATATTTATTTAAGTATGTCAAATCGTGTTCCATTATTTATATTGCTATTGTGCAACAGATTACAATTTATTTACTATTGTTATTCTAATTTCTAAGCTCATGCTACATCGTTATATTTATATGGTTGGAGACCTGAATCACCTAATACCCGCAACAATGTCCGGTGTTACCTGCTGCCTTCGTTTACTTGGTCAACTGAACTCCGATCTCCGAAAACTTGCTATGAACCTTATCACATTCCCTCGCCTTCACTTTTTTATGATTATGAAACCGTGTGATTATTTGCTTGCATATGTAAAAGATGGAAAATTTGACCTATTGTTCATTTTTTGTGGCGTTATATAGGAAAACGCGTTCGGTTTGAAATTGTTTGCAGGAAATTTAAACATAAGGTGATTTTAAGTTTAAGTGGAAATGGAGGGTTAAAGTTGTGTAAGGTGGTTTTAAGCATAAGGTGATAAGGCCTATGTTGTACATTTGTCGGAAATTATTTAAGAGAAAAGGAGAGTTGGAGAAGGAACAGAGACATGAAGAAACAAGATGTTCATAATAATCTGTTTCACAGTTATTCGGTTTGGTGAAAACTTACTAAATGACCTCGCTCATCAAATTTGATCCACTATTAACATATCAAAGGTATTATGCAAAAAGATAACCATGTTCGTGGGTAGCTTCAATTGCTTAAAATACCCAACTTTGTATAAAAGGATTGCTATTTTCAATCATTAATAAAATAGATTTAGTAGTTATTTATTAATGACCCCAATTCCGGATTTAGCAATTTTATTTCATAATAACAATGTTCATAGGTAGCTTTAATGGCCCCAGTTCTAGATTTGTTTATAGCACGTATAGTTTCAGTTATTTATTTCAGCTAGCCATGGTTATTATGAATATATTTATTCAAAAGTATGTACTAATTTTGTATCCTTGTGCAGTAATAAATAGATAGATAAAGGAGGGGACTTGCTGTAATAAGAAAGGACTTAAAGCATATGATCGTCGCACTTCAGTTTTAAAGCTTGGAGAAGAGAACCTAAGGTATTTATGTCCTAATTCATATACTTGACTTATTTCTGCATGGTTTTTTTTATTTCATGGTACATTATTTATAGGCATAAATGTAACCTTAAATGTGTTAATGGTTACCCGTGATTCTATTCCTTTGAGTCAGAGTTGATCTAACACTTCGAAAGAGAAGAAGATTGGAGTAGGTTGGTTATTATCAATACTGTTAATTTTGGTTCTTTGTGTGTGGGTTCTGTTAACTTTAACCTAAAAAATTCAATTATTCAATTATAAGTCTTCTTGGATCATGAAGATTTGTGGATGGTCGATTTGAGGTAGTCAAGTTTGGTGATTCAGGCAATTGGCTAAGGTGATGAATTTAAAGTCTATTTTGGGTTGGCGATGAAGCAAAGCAAGGAAGTGGGGAGGGTTAGGGGCAGTTAGGTGGTTTGGTTGTAGAAGGAGAAGTGGTAGCTTGGGTTGTTAAACTCGCTGTTGAGTAGGGATGTTATGTGTTGTATGATGTGACAATAGGGATGTTATATGTTGAACTGGCAGGTTTATGTTGTATTTACTGGTTGTATGTTAATCATAGGTGAAACTAGGTAGTGGTAGCAATTATATGGTATGGAGATAGCAAATGGGAGTTAGTGAGTGATGTCAGTGCACTGTTTGGTGATGAAGAAATAGGGTAGGCTGTGAAGAAATAGTGAGTGCACAGTGGTTAAGCAGATATTTCTGTGAAGCAAGGAGGTGATATCACTGCGCAGTTAGACATATGTATTTAGAAAAGGACTGTAGCAGGTAGTTAGAAGTGATGCAGGTAGGTTGCTGGCAACAAGTAATGGCAGTGCGGTGATTCAGTGGGAATGTTTGTTGAAGGATGCCATTGATGATATTGTAGTTTGATGAACTGATGCTAATTGATAACAGTGTAATGGTTTGAAGGATGGTACTATAGTTTGAGGAACTAATATGGAAGTCGGGGGCAATGTCTAATGTAGATGGGTGTAGGTTGTTCTATTTTGTGAGAATGTGGAGAGGGTTGGATAGTGGTATGTGCACAGGGAAGGGAAAATTGTATGTGGGTATGTGTGATGGCAGGGCTAGTTTGCAAGGGTGAACTGTGAATGCAGTTGATTTGTAACAGAGATGATGAAGTTCTGTGTGTTGATCTAATGATGGTGATGACTGTGATGCATGGGTGAAGCTTGAACTATTTAGCGAATTGTTTGCTACAGTGGATGGAGGTGCAGCAGCATAGAGTTTTAAGAGGTAATTATGTTGTTTGTGGTGAAGGTGTTGTAAGATGATGGTGGAATGATGTTGTTGTGAATGATGATGATGGTGAAGGTGCTGTAAGAGTTCAAAGGGGAAGGCAGGCAGTTGTTGTGGCTAGAGAAGGCTGAAGTGTGATAGGGGAGAGGGACGCTGGTGATGGTCACTGATGTGCACAGTGAAGTGGGTGGTTAGGTGCATAGTAGAAATGGTAGAAATTGTGTAGTGTAATGTTAGAGGAAGATGTATGAATAGTGCAGGCAGAAACAATGTAGTGTTAGAGGAAGGTATTTGGTTGGTTTGATGTAAATCGATTAATGGAAGAACACAGTCTCATTATTGTCGACTTGGTTGCACTCTCAGGTGCTGCATTTTTATAGATATAACTAAAAAAATTCTAGAACGATGTGTAGTCAGTGTAAGTTATAATTGATTGGTTATAAGAGTAGAGTTGATTGATTTAGGTATCTTATAAATATAACCAAGTTTATATTAATAATAATACTAATAAAAATAATAATATAATTAATTTAATCTTGTTTTTTATTAATAATAATAAATTAACTAAGTTAACCAAGTTAATAAAAATTAACTAAGTTTTGTTAAAATTAAACAAGTTTTATAAAATTAGTTCAGTCTAAGCTAACTAAATTTCATAAATAATAATATAATTAATTTAACAAAGTTTTATAAATAATAACAATGATTATGATGATGGTGAATTAACTATGTTTATAAAAATTAACTAATTTTATAATAATAATAATAATATAATTAAATTAACCGAGTTTTAGTAATAATAATAATAATAATAATAATAATAAATTAACTAAGTTAACCAAGTTAATAAAATTAACTAAGTTTTGTTAAAATTAACTAAGTTTAAGTTAACTAAATTTTATAAATAATAATAATATAACTAATTTAACAAAGATTTATAGATAACGATGGTGATGATAAATTAACTTAGTTTATAAAATTTGACTAAGTTTATAATAATAATAATACTATAATTAAGTTAATCAAGTTTGAATAATAATAATGATAATAATAATAAATTAAGTTAACCAAGTTAATAAAAATTAACTGGGCTTTGTTAAAATTAAACAAGTTTTATAAAATTAACTAAGTTTGAAACGGGACATATTTAATGATTAAACAAGTTTGAAACGGTTGATCCTTTTGCTTATTTATTTGATGATTACGACATATTTGATGATTATTTATTTATTTGCTTATCCAACAGGGTGCAAATCTGGTACCAAATAGTAGCTGTAAGCTGATTGATGTGGGTGCAACGGGACAAGTACTGGCTGAAGGAACTATCGCTTCAACTGATCCAACAACGATGGTTCAATGTGTTGTGCTAGGAAAAGATGCGGTAAAGTTTGGGTAAACTTTGCGAGAGTTAATGAGGCATTGCTATGGCAACCTACATCTGAGTGTACGTACATGGAAGATGCCTTTGGTACTACGATAGCTTGGCCAGCAGCATATGTCATTGGAGAATCAAGTTCCAGTAAGTATTATTTTTCAGTACATCATATCTCAACATTAAGTTTTAGTTCTGTTTATTCGGGTATTAAAAAAAATAAAAATCTGTATCACAACGTTTAAGTTTTTATCTGCAAAGCCACAACATTTCAGTACATATCCTCTATGGTAAACGTGTTTATCTGCAGAGCCACAACAATTGATACACCTGAAACTAAAACTTAAATAAACCATTTTTCCTAAAACTGTCTACTCAGATTAATCGTTATGTCATTGCACATGTATTACACAAATGTAGTTATACAAGAGGGCTAACACAAATAAATGGAAGTAACTGACACTACAGTTGTTGCCTAATACAGTTACGGCAATGTGAATTTAGGGAATATTTTTGTTTTAGAGAACCGAATTGATAGAAAACGACAAGGGTAAAGAAAATTGTACATTTCAATTAGTGGATGGATGCATCATCGATGGATTACGGACGTTCCAGATACTTTTTCGTATTTTATAAGATTTAACTTGACTATAGTACTGAATACACAATCTGTCAATAGTATTGAATGCACAATCTGCACATAGAATGAAATCCAGTCAGACTTCTAACCCAGTTTTGATCTGAATATCTGTGTAAATTGAAAATTGTGTATTCGTTGGGGAACTATATAGGATGCATATAAAAATAGAACAATTTTTGTTAATATGTGTTAATATAGAATATCGAGTTATAGATTACATGATTTTCATATATACATATATATATACATATATACATACATACATATATATACACACATATATATATTGTTGATTGTTAAACTCGTTTGCAGGTAATTAGCTATTTCGAAGCGAAGACTGTCGACAATAAAGAACTATTGGTAATCAAGCAATGAACATGAATTTAATTGTTATATATGTTGTCGTATTTTGTCAGTACCATTTATGGAAACTTGTCTATGCATGCTTGTAGTATGTGACTTATTTTGTTGAAAAACTACTATCGAATTGATTATGGATATTATATTTGATTGTGAGATTAGCATGTTTTTGCAATTATTTGAATATGATGGTCATATGATTGATTGTTTGTATATGCTAATTATGTGATTTAATTGTTTGTTTGAATATATGAAAATTATGCAATTGATCGTTCGTTTTAATATGAATAGTATATAAGTGATTGCTGGAAATGGTGTAAACCATCAACCGTAAATAGCAGCATTTAAAATATGCTACCAAACAACCAATAACTTTTAGTAGCTTTTCAGAAATGCTACAGAAACAAATGTAAACTAATATAAAAATTATACAGTTGCATTTTAAAAACGCTACTGAAAATCAAAAAAAGCATATAAACAAAAAATGCAACCAAAAAATGAAGACTTATGATAGCGTTTTTTTAACCCTACAGAAAAAACCTATAGCTGCATTTAAAAGTGACTTTTGGTAGCGTTTTTTAAATCCTACAGAAAATACCTATAGTTGCATTTAAAAGTGACTTTTGATAGCGTTTACTATAATGCAACAAAAAGTTTTAGACTTTTAGTTGCATGTCGTATAGCAGCGTTCCTAAAACGCTACCATAAGTTATGGTAGCGTTTTTTCAACGCTACCAGAAGTCTTTTCTTGTGTAGCGATTTGTGTTTCACCGATTTTTGTGATTTCCATTGATATGTGTTATCAATATTTGTGCACTGGTGAATTTGTGTGTCATTAACTTTTATGATTGGCATTGATATTATTGTCAATATTCATGGTTTTGGTGAATGAAAATATAGAGTATGACATTCCTTTTGATCTTTGAGAAGATTCTTGTGATATTGATTAATCCCTAGTTGATTTTCAAATGCATACTTTTCACAGTATAGCTTTACGGTTGTCATGTGCTTTTGTTGTATCTCTTATTCTATATCATTTCATCAGATATTTATAGCTAGACTGATCCGTTTATTATTTTCTTATTAAATAATACTCGGGTCAGACCGAGATGTTACAGGTGCTTCTGCTTGACTACAAATCTGGGATTATCACCCTGACTTTTGGCTAACTACTTGGATTAGTAGTTTTGTTGTATACATTTGAGATAAAGACTCATTGATGTATCCATATTCTTTTGTCTAGCACTTGTAGCTATTCTTTTGCGATATTGTGGGTCTTGTTTGACCACTACTCTGATGTACACTTTCATGTGTTATATTCATATCTTTTTCCGCCTTTGTGATATCGATATCTGTGACTGGTTTGTGCTATGTTTATTTCTATATTTGTTTCCGAAGAATATATATAGCCACTGTGTAGTAGCTTTGAGTTTGTATCAATGTGACGGATTTCCTCCTGAAACCAAATGCATGTTGTATTATCTGACATATCGGTGCTCGCACAAAGCAATTACACGGGTGGTCGCTCCTCAACAGCCATATTCTCCACGCTAGTTGACGGCATTACCCCGTAGTGTCCTTGGCTAGCGTGGGTATAGAGGTGGGGCATCACACTTAGCACAAGGCAAAGGAGGCGTACTCAGATCAGAAAGTGGAACAAAAGGAGGAGGGATGGTCTGAGAGGCGGGGGCCTTGGGAACCCAAATCCAACGCAGGGGGCAAGGCAGAGGGATCTTCGGAGCAGCTTCGGAGGTCACAGAGTGCATGCAAACATTTGTCAGGTGGCCAAAAGAGTGACAAGAGGCACAAATATCTGGAGCCCAGCCATAGCGAACACGGACATCCACAACATGGCCAACAGCAAGACGAACAGGAATAGTAGAAGGAAGAGGCTTATGGGGGAAATCTCAATTAGAGCCTTAGCATACATCATTTTATCACGCGCAACTGTATTAGAGTCAAAACATTTCAATTTTCCAACGTTACAGGCTAACCATTTCAAACCAAGAAGTGCCTGAAGGGCAGAGGGAATTTGAGAAAAATACACCCAAATAGGAATAGATAGAACCTGTTTATGAGCACGCGCCACTATTGGAGTCCAAGGAGTAACTATAAAAGGCCTTCCATCAAAAAATGAAGGCTCAGCCTCAAGAACAAGTTGCCGATCCTCAGAAGAGGAAAAATTGAGATAATACAAGGAGTCGATGAGCTTAACATGCAAATTACCACGAATCTTCCAAGCCCTTCGACAAACCGAAGACGCATTAAGAAGCCGGTGATTAGGTTCCAAAAAGAAACCGACCAAACAATCAGACCAAAATTCAACGCTGGCTTGCAATACAGAAGGGGGAGGGATCATCACTCCATTCTCCTCTACCGGATCAAAATCAATCGAGACATAGTCGCCCGCATTACGGGGCAGGGAAGTGAATAGAGAAGACCATAATTTGGGGTTTGGCGGCGGAGGAGCAGCAGGGCCAGGATGCTCCGCAATGATGTGGGAAACATTTAAGGCAGACGAAATTGAGTTACTAGAATAAGTTACAGTATCAATAGGAACAGCTACCTCAGTGGCAATATTACAAGCACCGGGAGTGCATTGGCCTAAGCTCACAACATCAGACGAGAAACAACCCTTATCACAACCAGTCAACACAACATCGGTCCTATCACCAAAGTCACCACTCGACACGAGCTTTCCCAATCCACAATTCAAAATCTCAAGATTGCTCTCATCTACACCACACGAGTCAGAAAAGGAAGGCTTACCAGGCAAGGATGAACTCAGACCGAAGTGCGAGCTCACAGGGCGAACGACGCTAGCTTGCAATGGCAGAAATTCAGAGGCAGATTGAAGGAGAATTTGAGGACGAGCAGACGCAGAAGCCATGGATCTGAATACGCGACCAGACCGGGTCGATGAAGGAGAAAGAGGTGGGGACCGAGGCGGAGACGCGGGCATGAAGTGGGGAGAAGGAGCGGGAGGGCGAAGAGGAAGGGAACGACACCAAATCGAAATCAGGGAAGGCAAATCGCAGAAGCCATTTTTAATCGCCGAAGCTTAAGGCGATGAAATCAAAATCAGTTTTTCAGTTTAAGTTTAAACTTAGATTGAAGATTAAAGTGTAAATTAAAGCATCAGTAGATTCACTCATGTGCTCGATCTAAAACCCGAAGCAACCAACCTCAAAACTTGAGCACGACTCGAGACGCAAGCCCTCAACGACAGTGACACCCATCTCCTCGCCGTACACGTGCACGGCGATGTGCGAAGCTCCCGTGAACTCCCAAGATCATCGGCAAGTCACAAAATCCCCATAAACTCGAAAACCCAACTCGAATCGTCTCCACACATTTCAAATTGAAATTAAGGCATTCGCTCGAAAAACTGTAACCAACTTCCCCTCAGCACAACGCCTCGTCACCGCCGCCCAAGCCAACAGAGACGCCCAGAGTTCATCCACACCACGATAACGCACGAAGCTTCCATCCTCCAAAAATTCATGCAGCTCGATTGTGCGTAGAGGACGAACACACCACGTTATAGAAAAGTGCAAAAACTCAAACAAAAACCCTAATTCGGCCTCGTTTCTTAAATTCACACAACATAAAAATTATTGCACATTTTTTCTCGAGATCACGGATGTCCATACTATTTTCATACCAAATTTCAACATTTTAAATTGATTCAATTGTCTGAAATTTGTAAAAATGAAATTTTTATTCAAATTCAAACTGCTCATAAAATACTAATCTAAAAATCTTAATTTTCTTTTCAAAAATCATGATTTGCAGTAAGCATTCAAGTTATGATCTTGAATCAGCTTTTTATAACAATCAAATTTATCAACTTCTTACTTGATTAACTGTAAACAATGTTTCCTGAAGTAATATTTCACTAACATGTCTAATCAGCTTCAAAAATCTTGTTTGAGTTTTAAACATCTTGTTTGATTAAAAAAATTAAAGCTTAACAATATTCTGATGAGAATAATTAGAATTTGAAAACAAATATGCACCATTTATCAATTTCAGGGAAGCACAGAGCATCACAAAATCATATGCAAACTGAAGCATATACAAACCATATTATCAATGAAGTTTGAACTTTTTTAATTAACTTAAGACTTTAAAAATTATGTTTACTCACCAGAAAATCTTTGAACAGAGAATACTTGAAGATATGAAAACCTGTAGTTTGAAACTGTCTGTGAATCTACCTTTAATTCTTGTCTGTTTTGTTTGAATTTGAGTTATGTTTTTAATTTTGAAAGAAAATGAAGATGTTGATTTCTTATTCTCTGGTTAACTAAAATTTTTACTGAACGAACTTGGAATAGCAGATGCACACACATATATATATAAGAGAAAACAGTTGTAATATGGGAAGGTATTAACTGGTAAAGATGTTTTCTTTTTTTTTGTTTTATCTTGATCAGATCTTTATTACTGAAATGTACAGATTTGTAATATTTTGAATTGACTAAAATTATACTTGAGAAAATGGCATTTAATGCCTTGTTTCCAAACGTGTTTACATATTATAATTATGTTTGTTGTGTACAGATATTTGTATAAAGATATACGCTTTGCAGGTAGATATATGGCTTGTGTATGAAGACATTTTTGTATAAAAATGTTTGTTTTGTTGTCTTCTAGCTTGAATAGTTTATACACATATTTTTGTTAGGCTTACTTTTATACTTTGGTCTTGTGAATGAAGATATGTTGTATGTAAATATTTGTTTTATTATTTTCTTGCTTGAATAATTCATATACATATGTTTGTCTTATTATTTATACACTTGTGCTTATTTTTATACTTTGTTCTTACAATTTAAATCTATGTTGTATCATCCCAAACCTACTTAATTCTTGTTTTCATTTTAATTTCTATTTGTATTTTTACTATCAATATTTAAATTATATACATAAGTTTTACTTACAAATTGAAATCTAATTCTATCAATATTTAAATTATATACATATGGTTTACTTACATTTTATACTCTATATTTTATATGGAAAGAATTAGATTTTAATTTAAACATTATTATCCATATGTGTATTTACCAATTCAAGACAAAGTATTTTAAATTTAATTATATAAGAGAGATTTTATTGTAAATATTATTAAGAGATTTTATTTTTAAATTTCCAAACCAAATTTTCTTTTTCAAAATACAAATTTATATAACAAACGGTAAATATTTCCAAAAATCCTGTTCACTTTAAATTGATCAGTTTACATTTTATTTAATTAGGTTAAATATTTATTAAAATAAATAGGGCCAAAATCCAGGGTCGTTACATTCCTCCCCCCTTAAAAGAATTTCATCCTCGAAATTTAAAACAAAAGATAGTTCAAAAGCTGTTATATCAACCA
Organism: Allium cepa; assembly: GCA_030765085.1. Classification (NCBI taxonomy): domain Eukaryota; kingdom Viridiplantae; phylum Streptophyta; class Magnoliopsida; order Asparagales; family Amaryllidaceae; genus Allium; species Allium cepa. Next base: position 806,104,895 of record CM060941.1, read on the forward strand.
TTCAAACATACATATCATTCATACATTAGCAGACAACCAAACAATCTATCCTAAAAAACATCACTAGTTATCTGGACACAAATCCGGATAAGCTTTCTTAAAACTATTCAGAGTTTTCCCAGATGCAATCTTTGGGATCCTCTCTCCACTGTACTTTGACAAGCTTCACTACCTTGCTCCTGAGTTGCCTCTCGTCTTGATCAACAATCCGAACTGGATTACTGACTACAGTCAAATTTGGCTCGACTTCCAATTCTTCCTGGACCACTGGTTCTACAACTAATGATGGATCATGAACAAATTTCCTAGGATGGGATATATGGAATACATTATGAATTCCAGACATCCGTTCTGGAAATTTAACTCTGTATGCTATAGCACCAATCCTTTCCAATATCCGAAATGGTCCTATGTATTTCGAGGCAAGTTTTCCCATCTTTCCGAATCTAATAGCTCCTTAAATCGGGGAAACTTTGACAAAAACAAAATCCCCAACTCAAATTTCAATTGTCTCCTTCTCTTATCTGCGTACTTCTTGATAAGCTCAACTTTAACAGAAGCTTCACGAATCAAATCTGGTCTAAGCACAATGCGATCTTTCGACTCTATCCAACAAGATGGGGATCTAAGTTTCATAAGAAGCCATCTTAATACTCGCTTGGTAACCGTTATTATAGGAGAATTCTACCAAATGAAGATGGTCTTCCCAAGATCCACCAAAATCGAAAACACAAGCTTGCAGCATATCCTCTAGAATTCGGTTCAGTGTCCGTCTGTCCATCTGTCTCAAGATGATAGGCTGTACTCAATCTCAAACTTGTTCCCATAGCTGATTGTAGAGCCTCCCAGAATTTGCTGGTAAAGATAGGATCATGATCACTTACTATGCTAACAGGAACACCATGCAATCTAACTATCTCCCTTAAGAAAATCTCTGCCAGAGAAATTGCAGTACGAGTTGCCTTAACCGGTACAAAATGAGCACTCTTAGTTAACCGATCCACAATAACCCATATTCCATCGTTTCCTTTCTTAGTTCTTGGCAAACCGTCGATGAAATCCATCGAAATAATCTCCTATTTCCATTCTGGGATTTCCAAAGGCCGCAACAAACCGGCCGACTTCTGTTAATCTCCTTTCACCTATTGACAGATAGCACAACTATTAACGAAAGCAGCTACATCCCTCTTCATGCTCAGCTACCAGAAAACTCTTCTCATATCTTTATACATCTTAGATATTCTTGGGTGAATATTCAGTTTGGAGCGATGACGCTCAGCTAAGACTTCTTGCCTCAATCCATCAATATTAGGCACACACAAACGACCATTAATCCTCAAAACACCTTGATCGTCCACCTTGAAATCCGAATATCGACCATCCTTAGATCAAAGAATTAGTTCCTCAAAAGATCTATCCTCCATTTGCTTACTTATGATTCTTTCCTGGAGAGATGGAACAACTTCCAAAAGAGACAAGACTGCATTCCTGCTAAGAGCATCAGCCACAACATTCGCCTTTCCTGGAGTATACAGAATATCCAAATCATATGATGCCAGAAACTCGACCGATCGATGCTGCCTTAGATTAAGATCCTTTTGAGAAAAAAGATATTTCAACGGTTTGTGATCCGTGAATAACTAAAACTTCTCTCCCAAGAAATAGTGTTTCCAAATCTTCAAAGCAAAAACAATGGCTAACAACTCAAGATCGTGCGTAGCGTAGTTCCCTTCATGTGTCTTTAATTGCCAACATGCATACACAATTACTCTTCATTCTGCATCAAAACTATTCCCAATCCAACTATGCAAGCATCTGTATAAACTTCAAATTTGCTTTTCCCATCCGGAATAGCTAGCACTGGTGCACTGGTTAGCCTCGTCTTCAACTCTTGAAAAGCTTCTTCACACTGGGGTGTCAATTTGAATTTAGCTCCTTTCCTTGTTAACTTAGTCAGATGCGAAGAAATCTTGGAATAATCCTTGATAAATTTCCTGTAGTAACCAGCTGAACCTAGAAAATTACGAACTTCCGTCAGTGACCTCGGTTGCTTCCATTCTAGAATAGTCTCGACCTTCGCTGGATCTATAGAGATACCTTTACCAGAAACAATGTACCCCAAAAATTTAACTTCCGATTTCCACAAATGGCACTTAGAGAATTTCGCCTTCAAAACATGCCTCCTCGGTGTCTCCAATACTATTCTCAATTGCTGCTTGAGCTCTTCTTCCGACTTAGAATAGACCAGAATATCATCAATGAATACCAGAACAAACTATTCAACACATCCCGAAAGACTCGATTCATCAGATCAACAAAGAACCTTAGCGATCCATCCGACTTAGCGGCAAACACCGCAGTAGAACCCCAACAAGAAAAACTGGGCCTAATCAACCCCTTCTCCAAAAGATCGTGAGTCTGCTTAACTAATTATTCCCTCTCTAGAAGCCATCCTCCTACTAGGCTGAATTATTGGCACTGCTCCTGGAATCAAATCAATACAAAACTCCATCTCTCGATGTGGAGGTAAACACTTAACTTCCTCAAATATATCAGGGAAATCTTGGACCACATCGATATCTTCAACCTTCTCTTGAGAAGTCTCAACTCCATGTAAAAGACTACTCAAGTGAATTCCATAATTATCATAGGACACTCTGGAAATTCTACCCAAATCGGTTTCCAACGAAACTGTTCTCTCATCACAATTCAGAACAGCCTTATACTTATCGAGCCAATCCATTAAAGTAATGGATCCACTCTGCTACTTCTAAATTACCTCAAGGAAAAATGCTAACTAAGAAAATTTTCTCAACGGCACACAGAACACTCCGAGCTGCACTGCTGACTCAGATGCCAAAGACTTTCTATCCAAAGCTCTTCGAGAAACTCGAACCTCGAACCAACCAGAAACAACCTACCGAACTTAGCCACAACACCGAAGCAGACACACTTCCTTAACTTGTTCCAAGAAACATCTTCAGAGACATCCATAGTCACTGTGTCTCATCGCACAGCTACTACATTCTGAGGTATCAAGATATCATGACTTGCTTCCATCCAACCGACAGATCCAAATTCTAGCTCATCCAAACATACACTTCAAAGATGAACTCCGAACCTTAACAGGTTTCCTTCAGAGATCGATGAAATCCTTACACCACCCAAAGTTTAATCGAGACGGTAATAGGTATACAGTCTCGACAGATACACTTCCAACCTAAACCATTCAAACTCCAACCATTGGTAGTCGTGTTACACACACCACTACCCTATCAACCTTTATAACTTATATTGGAAAACCAGAAAAGGTAACCCAACAAATAGGTAGAAATATATATATATATATATATATATATATATATATATGAAAATTACAAATACGCTCTCTCAAGAAAGAAATCACTCAACAGCCTAGGTATTCGCTCAACCTAGCGCTCTAATACCACCTGTGACGACCCGCCCTTCTACTCCCAGAAAGACGTATCATCAATAAGAAAAGAAAGGGATAGAAATAGAAAAGAATAGAAAGAAAGCAAAACAACATCAGAATCTCACAACGGAATGGAACAAAATATAATACATCGCATAACTATTACATCATTTTACATATATCAGAGTTACACAATATCATACACATAAGAGTCATATATACATCTGTCACTATATACATCAGAGATCTAGCATACATCACCTAACACAGCGGAACTAGATAGATAGATATATAGATACGTCTGGAACTCCTGCTCCAAGCTCCTCCAGAAATAAAATCAAAAACCTATCACTTGGCTACTCATAAAAATTTGAGTACCCAAGAGTTTATGAAAAACAGAAATAAACTCCGGGTCAGACATGGGTCTGGTATGAGTAAACCGTTTAAAGTTGTTTAACTTTGAAAAACATTTAAAAATAAAGGTATCACGTAAGCCTCCCTACACACAAATACAGGTAAGTTTTTACCTTACGCTAACCAAAACAATTTATAGGAAATCTAGTGATATTATAATAATGTCTAGGGTTTCCAAGTAAAATACAGAAATAGCTGAAATGCTTACATCTCACATTCCAACATAGTTGGGCACAATCAAAACGTACGGCTCTTATTAGAAATTGGATTACATACAATGGCAGGGCTACTGGGGTACTTCCCTTCACAGTACGGGGCCTAGATCACCGTATCAAGGAGCCATCCTAATTCCCCTGCAACAGAAGGCCGGAACCATTCCTTACTGAACAGTCCCGAACAAGATAACCCCGTTGTTGTAGCTAGCAACTGCCCACACAACCGAAATAAAAAAGGACATCTAGACAGGGATATATCTCGTCCTGCTTGGGAATAACCTACCTAACCTTGCTGCACATCCCCTGTTTTAGCCATTCCCGGTTGATGAGGCTTGAGGCTACGATTACCTTTAATGGAACATATCTCTTATAATTCTCATCGTCCGCCCGACGATGTGCTGAAAGCATTCAATCCACACAAGTTCGTTTCGGGTTCGAACGAAACCGAAGGCATTATCTCGTTACACTCATTTTGGAATCACCCTCAGAGTTAACGACAATAACCCTTGCATTCTGAAAACACCATCTCGATCTTCACTTGAGAATTCCCGACCTAACGTTTAATTTGGATCGATGTGGTTTTCGGATAATCCTAAATGACACCCGATCCCGGTCTCATCAAAATCCAAATGCCATTTTAAAGGTCAAGTTGTTTAATAGTTTTAAACAGTTAAATTCAACACTTTGAACTCATATAGCATTTCACAGATAAATCATACACAATCATCATAGATATATCAAGGCATATCACAGAACATCACAAAATATCACCAACTAAATATCACAAATCAGTTATTCTACATATACAACATTCATAAACAATCATCTTTAATTCTAATTGTAATTAATTCAATTAAAATAAATCAATTACTTTAGAATTAATCACTTAATTAATTGATTATTTCATTTCACCATTAAATTAAGTACTTCTTAATCAATTTATTTAACTCATAATTACTTAATTAATTACCCTTAATCATTAATTAATAACCTTAATTATTAATTAATAAAACTTAATTATCCATTTATTAATTACTAATTACTTAGTTAATTAATTATTAATTCTTAATTAAATTCCTTAATTAATTAAATATTAATCATTCATTAATTAACTTAAGTAGTTAATTACCATTTATTTATCACTTAATCATTAAGTAATCCAAACTCTAATTAAAATTAAAAAGATAATCATTCTTAATTACTTTCTAAAAATAATTAATTGATATTAATTATTCATCTTAATTAACATTTAAAAGAAATTTTATTTAACTTGAAAATCAATTTGTTATTAACTACACAACTTAATTGTTAATTAACTTTATACTTAACCTAAATTAATTGCTTAATTAAAATAAATAAGAGTTTAAAACTTCGTTAAGTGTTAAGTAAGACAATTAAAACTTGTATTAAAGTTTTAACTTACATTGTTAAACTTCACTAAATCTACAGTGCCTGAACTAGTAGAAAGAAGTTGCTTAACCTATTTTTTTTAACATAGCAAATTTGGGTAACAAACCCGAGAACTACCCCTAATTAACTCAAGTGTCACTTCGAGTTCACACCTGCTTTCCTCCGAGACACTCCCCTGTACGCAACCCTTCTTCTCTCTTTTTCTTTCTACTTCCAGTAAATTTAAGTTTAAACTTAGGTTGAAGATTAAAGTATAAATTAAAGCATCAGCAGATTCACTCACGTGCTCGATCTAACACTCGAAGCAACCAACCTCAAAACTCGAGCACGACTCGAGACGCAAGCCCTCAACAACACTAACACCCATCTCCTCGCCGTACACATGCACGACGATGCCGAAGCTCCGGTGAACTCTCAAGATCATCGGCAAGTCACAAAATCCCCATAAACTCGAAAACCAACTCGAATCGTCTCCAAACATTTCAAATCGAAATTAAGGCATTCGCTCAAAAAACTATAACCAACTTTCCCTCAGCACAACGCCTCATCACCGCCGCTCAAGCCACCAGAGACGCGCAGAATTCTTCCACACCACGACAACGCACGAAGCTTCCATCCTCCAAAAATTCGTGCAACTCGATCGCGTGTAGAGGACGAACACACCACGTTACAGACAAGTGCAAAAACTCAAACAAAAACCCTAATTTGGCCTCGTTTCTAAAATTCACACAATAGAAAAATTATTGCACATTTTTCTCGAGATCACAGATGTCCATACTATCTTCATACCAAATTTCAACATTTTAAATTGATTCAATTGCCTAAAATTTGTAAAAATGAAATTTTTATTCAAATTCAAACTGCTCATAAAGTATTAATCTAAAAATCTTACTTTTTGTTTCAAAAATCATGATTTTCAGTAAGCATTCAAGTTATGATCTTGAATCAGCTTTTTATAACAATCAAATTTATCAACTTCTTACTTGATTACCTGTAAACAATGTTTCCTGAAGTAATATTTCACTAACATGTTTAATCAGCTTCGAATATCTTATTTGAGTTTTAAACATCTTTTTTGATTAAAAAAAATTAAAGCTTAACAATATTCTGATGAGAATAATTAGAATTTGAAAACATATATGCACCATATATCAATTTCAGGGAAGCACGGAGCATCACAAAATCATATGCAAACTGAAGCATATACAAACCATATTATCAATGAAGTTTGAACTGTTTTTAATTAACTTAAGACTTTAAAAATTATGTTTACTCACCAGAAAATCTTTGAACAGAGAATACTTGATGATATGAAAACCTGTAATTTAAAACTGTCTTTGAATCTGCCTTCAATTCTTGTCTGTTTTTGTTTGAATTTGAGTTATGTTTTTAGTTTTGAAAGAAAATGAAGATTTTGATTTCTTATTCTCTGGTTAACTAAAATTTTTATTGAACGAACTTGGAATAGCAGATGCATACATATATATATAAGAGAAAACAGTTGTAATATGGGAAGGTATTAACTGGTAGAGTTGTTTTTTTTTATCTTGATAAGATCTTTATTACTGAAATGTAAAGATTTTAATATTTTGAATTGACTAAAATTAGGCTTGAGAAGATGGCATTTAATGCCTTGTTTCCAAATGTGTTTACATATTATAACTATGTTTGCTATGTATAGATATTTGTATAAAGATATATACTTTGCAGGTAGATATATGGCTTGTGTATGAAGACATTTTTGTATAGAAATGTTTGTTTTGTTATCTTCTAGCTTGAATAGTTTATACACATATTTGTGTCAGGCTTACTTTTATAATTTGGTCTTGTGAATGAAGATATGTCGTATGTAAATATTTGTTTTATTATTTTCTTGCTTGAATAATTCATATACATATGTTTGTCTTATTATTTATACACTTGTGCATATTTTTTACTGTTCTTACAATTTAAATCTATGTTGTATGCATCCTAAACCTGCTTAATTTTTGTTTTCATTTTAATTTCTATTTGTATTTTTACTATCAATATTTAAATTATATACATAAGTTTTACTTACATTTTATACTCTATATTTTATATGGATAGAATTAAATTTTAATTTAAACATTATTATCCATATGTATGTTTACCAATTCAAGACAAAATATTTTAAATTTAATTATATAAGAGATATTTTATTGTAAATATTATTAAGAGATTTTATTTTTAAATTTCCAAACTAAATTTTCTTTTTGAAAATACAAATTTATATAAACAAATGGTAAATATTTCCAAAAATCCTATTCACTTTAAATTGCTCAGTTTACATTTTATTTAGCTAGGTTAAATATTAATTAAAATAAATAGGGCCAAAATCTAGAGTCATTACAGAAATACATGGACATTTCAAATTATTATTAAATAGTTTTTTTAAAATTATTTTTCTAAATAGAGATAGATTTATTTCCTATAATAAAGGAATTTCAAATATTGGTTTTAATAATTGTTTTCGTAAAATCATTTTAAATTTCTATTTTCTCTAATAAAATTATTTTATAAATAAAATTACTTATTTTTATGAATTTTGGACGTATAAGAAAGACAATTAAACGGTAAAGTAAAACATGTGGTATGAGACACATGGATTTGCTTTATCGCTTAAAATCAGACATATACGATCGAAACCCTTTCGATGAACTGTTTGAGATGATTTAAGATGCCAATAAATTTTGGGTATATTATATCGTCCAAGAACTCCAATTTAGGAGTGCATTCGATGAAGGATCATTTTAAGATGTGTTTCTTGACGCCGATGAAATAAGGTGAATTAAGAGCAAGAAATTTCTGACTGGAATTATGGTTATAAATAATCATCTAGATGTTATTTTTACTTGCCGATGAGATTAGATTAGCTTCTTTATGATGATTTTATGATGTTGAGATGTATTATGATAATTTTTACTTGTCGATGAGAAGAGACAAGTCACGATGCAGCTAGTACTCGTCAATGAGATGTGACAAGTATGGTATTGTATTTACTCGCCAATGAGATGAGGTTGGGTATATTTTCATGATGTTTAAGATGTTTTACTAGTGCGGTATCAACTAACGGCTAGTAAACCATTAGGTGCGAACGTATGGTATGAGACATATATTAACACCTATTGGGTTCCTGTCCAAGAATTTGAGACACATTCATGACGTTTACTAGTACTACAGACCACGAGTACTCTATTGGAGTCATCACGATGTAATTGCTTCTACGATCATGACGACGTTATTAACCAGGGTCTTGTGACTGGGAGTCATTATGATGTTATGGACTATAGTCATTCATGAGGTTCATGATGTTAAGATGTTATTTGACTCTAGTCATCACGATGTTTATGGTACCAAATAGTAGTACTAGTCACGATGTAGCGGACGTAGCATTGCTTCGACGTGCAATCGAGGATCTAGTCAATTAGGGATTTCTTTGAGTTTTGATGTTTTAGGCTTTACCATTTTTAGATGATTATTACATTGATAGCCTAGTGCCAGATGAGATGTATACATATATGGTGAAATCATTTATGATGTTACTCTTTGATTGAGTTATTTGCATTATGGATCGATGATTTGATGATTTTATAGAATACTTGATGTTAAGATGGTGTTGAGATGTATTTATGTATTTATACTGATGAGATGAAGTATAAATGATTATGAAGAATCTTTTATGATGAGTTTCAATGATGGATTTGAGATGTATCTATATTCATACCAATGAGATGAGGTAAGAATAAGTATAATGCTTCTTTTATGATTGGGTTTTATATTTCTTGAAATGATTGTTGGGATGTGCTAATGAGATGAGGCACATCCATATGTGTTTTACTCTATGTATGATGGATATGTACCTTTGATGTATTGTTATATTGACAACCACTTCTAAGAAGATAGTTGAATCATTTGAAGACATTATCCATATTCCTTTATACCTCGAATGATATGAGGTGAAAGCGATGTTTATTGAGTCTTATCTTTAAAACTTTGCTCGCCGATGTTCCGTTTTCTTAAGTGTCAGTTATGCCACTTAAGTATGACTTTATCTTCATTATCTCTTCTACTTGCCAAGAAGAGATGTTGTCCTTTCTTATGACGTTGGAACCCTGTTTAGGGCATGGCACCCTTTAAGAAAAAGGATACCATAGCTTTCACCTACTCATCCCTATCGATTATACTGTTTAACTGATGATTTTAGCTAGCCTGACCCATGTGTTTTCACTCAGGTTAGACCGAGTTGTTTCATGTATCATCTATTGGACTTAGCTTAAAGTTGATGTTGGATATTAGCTCTTCTTTCGCTTGAGTAGTTTATTTCTTCCACATACTCTGATGTTTTTACATTTTATTTGATGTATATGGTGTGGTCGTGTACCACCTTTATTGTATTCATATTGTATTATACTGAACGTGTATCAGTGTATATGTATATATATGATGTTGATTACTATTCTGTGATGTGATTTACATTCAGTTATTGTATTTTGTTCTAATACATCCGTTAGCCACTTATAGTTTTCAATTAAGCATTTACTGGGTATGTCGATTCACTTGAGATAGAAAAAAATATTGCATTTATCGACGCATTCAGTAGATGTTTAAGACAAAATTATAGATGGTCTCCCTTAACCAGCCCTATTCCCCGCTTCAGTAGATAGAATTACTTGTTAATTCTCTTTCCTAAGGTGGGTCTCGGGGTGGGGCATTACAGTTTGTCTATGGCTTGATTAAGAATCTCAAAAATCCATTACTTTTGAAGATAGAAGTTTCTTTCGATCAGCTTGTTGATATCGCTCTTCGACTCGAAGAGGCCGATAAAATAGATGATGTTGAAGTTGTGGATCTCAAACCGAACATCAACAACAATAAGAAGAGGCGTATTATGTTCAAAGGTCCTTATTCCAACAAGAAAGGTAACAAGCAACTCCGGTAGCAAAGACTTCTACCACTAGTCGTGGGCAATGCTACAATTGTGGTTCTAAGGACCATTATGCTAATAGATGTCTGAAACCTCTCTTTTGTCATTATTGCAAAAGTTCGGGTCATCTTCTATCTTCGTGTCCCAAACTTCAAAGCAAGAATGAGGGAAAGCTAAATGTTGTGCAAGCCCCTAATAACACTTCTCGTGGACAGGGTATTTCTCATTCTATCCTTGATGGAATTATTATTTTTCGTGATCATCCTATTCGATTTCTTTTGGATACGGGTGCATCCCATTCTTTTATGTCAAAAGAGCTGTTGATACTTTTTCTTGAAGTGTTGTGGCTTTGAAGACTTCACTAAGAATTGGGAATCCGGTTGGTGGATCCGCAACACTCAGTTTGCTTTGTAAAGATGTCGAGATTATTTTATGTGATTATTCTTTCCAATCCGATTTGTATGTTATGCGCTACTTAGGTTTCTGAATGATTTTGGGAATGTATTGGCTTAACCGTTACGAAGCCCATATCCTATGTCCTGAGAGGACTATTCATCTTCGACATCCTCAATCTATTAAGCAGATTTCTATTGTTCTTAAAGATTCGGATTCCAACTTGGGAGCATCATTATATTCTCTAAACCCTCATGATGATGATGATGATGATGAGGAAGATGCCATTTCTCTCATTCACATTGTTCGTGAATTTTCCAACATATTTGAGCCCCATTTTGGATTACCACCTAAGCGAGCAATTGAGTTCAGAATTAATCTAATCCCTAGAGCTCTACCAATCACTCGTCCTCCTTATCGTATGTCCAATAAGGAAAATAAGGAGATGCGTAAACAATTATCCAAATTGGAAGTGAAGCAATTTATTCATTCTAGTTCCTCTCCTTGGGGAGCTTCAGCTATTTTTGTGAAGAAATTCAAAGGTAGACTTAGGCTTTGCGTTGACTACCGCAAGCTTAATGATCTCACCATCAAGAATAAATATCCCTTACCTCGGATTGATGATCTGCTCGATCAACTTAATGGTGCTAGAGTCTTTTCATAGTTAGACTTAGCAACCGGTTTTCATCAACTTCGTATTGCAGATGATAGTGTTCCTTTAACATCGTTCCGTACCCGTTATGGGTCATATGAATGGCTTGTTATGCCATTTGGTTTAAGAATGGTCCAGCTTATTTCGTTGACCTTATGAATCGAGTTTTCAATGACTTCCTCGATCGATTTGTTCTCATCTTTATAGATGATATTCTTGTTTATTCTAAAATCAAGGAAGAGCATGAAAAGCATCTTCGAATTGTGTTGGAAACTCTTAGGAGCAATCAATTGCAAGAAAATTTTTCTAAGTGCCACTTTTGGCTATCTCGTGTGAAATTTCTCGGACATATTATTTCTAAATCTGCAATTTCCATGGATCCTTCAAAGATCAAAGCAATTCAAAATTGGAAGAGACCGGAGAGTGTGATGGAAATCCGTAGTTTCCTTGGATTGGCGGCCTATTACCATCGATTCATAAAAGGCTTTTCTAAAATTTCCATGCTTCTTACTAGCTTAACAAAAAAGGGAGTTAAGTGCATTTGGTCAGACAAATGTGAAGCTTCATTTCAAAGATTAAAAGAACATCTTTCCGATGCTCCTATTTTTGTGATTCCCGAAGGGAATCAAGACTTTATTGTTTATACCGATGCTAGTCGTGTTAATTTGGGAGCCGTTCTCATGCAAAGGGAACGTGTTATTGCTTATGCTTCTAGGCAATTAAAGCCGACTGAGACTAGATATGCCACTCATGATTTAGAGCTCGCGACTATTGTTTTCGCCCTTAGAATTTAGCGTCATTATCTTTTGGGAGAAAAATTTGTTCTCTACACCGATCATAAATCTTTAAAGTATTTATTTTCTCAAAAGAAACTTAATTTGCGTCAAAAATGCTGGCTCGAGTTCCTTGTATCTTATGATCTTGATATTCTTTATACTCCCAGAAAGGGGAATCATGTTGCCGATGCCTTTAGCCGAAAGCAACGGCTGTTGTTTCTATGATGATATCCGAATGGAAAGATCTCGAGCCTTTGTCCACTTGTGAGATTCGAGATCTTGAAACCGATTCTTGTTCATCTCTTGTTTTATATGGCCTTGAGGCTCATCCATCTCTTTTAGACCGCATTCTTAAAGCTTAAAATCATGATCTCGAATTGGTTCTTCTTAGCCAAAGTTGTCGGGAAAGAAATAGTGATGGTTTGAAAGACTTTGAAATCGATGCTCTTGGCGACATTCAAAAATTTGGTAGACTTATCGTGCCAAATATAAGTGATCTTTGTAAAGACATTTTAGAAGATTCTCGTCGTTCTAAATTCACCCTTCATCCCGGTAGTAGTAAATGTATGCAGATATGAAGCGACTTTATTACTGGAATGGAATGAAATCTAATATTGCTAACTTCATTAAGTGTTGCATGACTTGCTAACTCATAAAGGTCGAACATCAAAGGCCTGGAGGGTTAATGCAACCTTTGGATATTCCAATTTGGAAATGGGATCAAGTCTCCACGTACTTTATTGACAAACTTCACCATTCTCATTCGGGCCATGACAGTTTATGGGTGATTGTTGATAGACTTACAAAATCCGCCCATTTTATTCCCGTTCGGTCTAATCGGACCGTACCTCTTTTGGCCAAACTCTATGTTAAAGAAATTATTAATTGCACGGAGTCCCTACTTCTATTGTTAGTGATCGTAATCCATTGTTTACCAGTGGATTTTGGAAGAGTCTTCAAAAAGCTTTGGGAACGAAGCTTAATTTTAGCACCGCTTATCATCCTCAGTCCGATGGACAAACCGAGCACGTGAATCAAACTCTTGAAGATCTTCTTCGTGCGTGTGTTCTTGATTTTGGGGAAGTTGGGAAGATCATATTTCTCTTGTTGAGTTTTCCTGTAATAATAGCTTCCAATCTAGTATTGGTATGGCACCTTTTGAGGCACTCTATGGAAGGCTATGCCGATCTCCTTCTTGTTGGCTTCAGCTGGTGAGAAGCAGGTTTTAAGTCCAGATTTTATTTGTGATTCCACGGAAAAGATTGACCTTATTCGTCAAAGAATGAAAGTGGCTAAAAGTAGACAAAAATCCTATGGCGATAATCGAAGAAGGAAATTAGAATTTTCTATGGGAGATTTTGTGTTTATTCATGTTTCACCTATGAAGGGTGTTTTGCGTTTCAATCGATCAGGAAAATTAGCACCTCGATATATTGGGCCATTTCCCATCACCGAACGCATTGGTCCCGTGGCTTATCGCCTTTTATTACCGGCTCAATTTTCTACTACTCATGACATGTTTCAGGTTCCTCAACTACGGAAATGCCTTAGAGATTCCAATTCTATTATTGAGCCCAGTGTTATTGAAGAAATTGAAGTGTCGTCTAATTTGACTTATGAACAACATCCTATTCGTGTCATTGCTACGAAGGTTAAACGCCTTCGAAATAAAGATGTTCCGCTTATGAAGATTCAATAGTCCTCAAATCCTAAGGATTTCTCTTGGGAATCCAGAGAATTCATCGAGCGAACGCATCTGGACTTACTCTCTCGTGCTCCGTAAAGGTAAACTTCCTACATCAAATTTTCTTTTGTGTTGATATGCTTTTATGGTCGTTACTCTTTGTTTTCTTGTTAAGTATTGCGAGGACGTAATTTCTTTTACTAGGGGAGTCTGTAACAACCCAGATATTTTATGATCGTGTATTTAAATATTTTATATTAATATAGCATCGTTAGTCGGATTTAAGTCCAAAATGTCACTTTTTACAAACAGTCGAATTAGGACTCGAGACCCCTTCCATTGAGTCCAAAATGTTGTTTGCGGCCTTTTCGAGTATAAACATCGATATGTTTGGAGTTGAGTCCTAACTCGAGACCCCTTCCATTGAGTCCTAAAGTAAAAATGGGGGAAAAGACTGGATACTAAAATTCCTAAGCCCTAGATTCTTAGGAAATTCCAATTCAAGCTCTAGAAACCCAAGAAAAGCTTAGATAAGCATCCTCTTTATCTTCTCCATCTCAATCCCTCTTCAATTTTCAGAAATTCCTATATCCTAACTTAGGAAATACTTCACCATTGATAATAGATTTAAGATTCTAGAGGTGTAGTGAAGAGGAATTGATATTGCCTTGTTTTAAAAGCTTCTCCTTCATTGTTTTTGGGTTTAAAGGTGAGTTCTTAAACTCACATCTATGTCTATTGCTTTCATTGTTGTTAGGTATTAATTCCTAACATCTATTCCGTGTTCATTTGCTTTTGATTTGAACTGATATGGTGAATTTTTCAATTTTGGTGTTTTGAAGTCAAAATCTTTAAAAATCCTATCTTTCATGTTTGAACATTGTTTTTGGAGTATATCGAAGAGCCTATAAGGCTGGGTTATCGCTTGGCATAAATCCCTTGTCGCTGTTGCTCATCCGATTGCTTCTGGTTGGATTTTTGCCCTTCATGGGGCTAGGCTGAGAATACTACAGATGGCAGTTCAGTCGACTAAACTGTAAGGTCGGTCGACTGAACCTGGGGACAGAGAATAGTCTGTCGCTGTATCAGTTGATTGACCTTAGTGATCAGTCGACTGAGCTTGGAAACCGAGAGTTTCCGGGCATGTATCAGTCGACTGACCACTGCAGTCAGTCGACTGAGCCTGGAAACCGAAAGTTTCTAGGCATGCATCAGCCGAATAACGTTGCAGTCTAGTCGACTGATTCTGGGAAATTAGCATTTTGCCAATATTAGGCAATTTTTCGTGTGGGCTTCCCATTTTTGATCGATTCTAGTGGATCCGATTAGTTGTTATCACCTTTGTTGACTTTGATAACTTCTTTTTGGGGATTTTTGGGAATATCCATTTTGATGGATTCTGTATCGATTTCTATGGATTTGACTCACGTCTTCGTATGTGAATTTTTAGTGATTGATTATTTTACATTCATTTTTGTGATTTGTCACTTTGAAATACAAAGGTTTCTATATTGGTAGTAAATATTCAAACTCTTTCACAAAGGTGATTTCAACTCTAATTTTTATGCAAAGCTCGTTTATAAAATCATTTTCCAATCTATTAGTATATACAAACCTTTTCCTCATTCGTTCGAGAAATCCAATTAAACGACTTAGCAAAATAAGTGGTATGAAACGCTTGCATTTACTTTGTTTGTTAATTCTTAGACTCGTTTGATTGAAAATCTTATGACAATCTTCGAGTGGAAATCTACAATTTGTTCGTAAATATTTAAGTTAAGCCAGTGGTTATGGAACATGAAGCTAAACTCATTTATTTACTAGCTGAGTGTAATTCACACTTTTTATTGATCAATTATGATCATTTTGAGATTTAGACTAGCGATATGCGATGTCTCTTTGTCCACGTGGGGGACTATACCTCGTTTTATTGAGCTTCGTCTCTTTGTCCACGTGGAGGACTATACCTTGTTTTATTGAGCTTCGTCTAATTTCTTTTATAGGCTAGACCTATTTGTCTTTGGAGTTTTGGCTCATTTTTATGGGCTAGCGACCCATGTCCTTTTATGGAGTTTGGCTCATTGGACGTACCGTTATTGTGCTATGTCGTTGTTTCGAGTTATTCGAGTTTCAGGTTCCTCGGGCGTACCGTTATTGTACTACATCGTTGCACCGGCTTTATGGTTAGAGAGCATGGGTTAGCGACCCATTTGTGATGCATGTGTTGGTGCGTTTTCATGCTCCCGTTTGTGATAGGCCTCCCCCTTTGTGATTTCTGGATTTCTAGTCGATGATTTCAAGAATTTGCGTTTCACCAATTTTACGATTGGCATTGATATATTTGTCAATACTTGTGGTTTGGTGAATAAAACAAAGAATATGACATTCATTTTAGTGTTTTGAGATTCTTGAGATATTGTATGATTTTTTTTGTTGTTAAATGTATACTTTTCATAGTATGGCTTTATTCTTATCATACATTCTTGTCATATCTCGAACCCTATCTCATTTTATCTGATATTTATAGCTAGATTGATCCATTTATTATTTTCTTATTAAATAATACTCGGGTTAGACCAAGATGTTGCAGGTGTTTCTGCTTCACTCCTTATCTGGGACCATCATTTGACTTTTGTCTAACTACTTTAGATTTGGTAGTTTTTGTTGTTATACATTCGAGATAGAGACTCCTTGATGTATACATATTCTTTTGTCTAGAACTTGTACCTATTCTTTTGTGATGTAGTGGATCTTGTAGGACCACTAATTTGATGTACACTTTTATGTCATATATTCATATCTGTTTCCGCCCTTGCGATATAGATATCTGTGACTGATTTGTGTTATGCTTGTTTTTATATTTGTTTCCGAAGACCACATAGCCACTACGTTTTAGCTTTGAGTTTGCGTTGATATGTCGGATTTCCTCTTGAAATGTAATGCTTGACAATACCATCTGACATATTGGTACTCGCACAAAGCCATTACATGGATCGTCGCTCCTCAACATTCTTATTCATCATGCTAGTCGACAGCATTACCCAGTGGTGTCCTTGGATAGCGTGATTATAGAGGTGTGGCGTCACAATCGCGCTTGACAAAGTTGATATGTGTAACACCACTCAACAAATCGTGAATGTTCCTGCCTTGAAAATGTCGAGTAGAGGCAATCCTTTTGCTAGTCTGTTGAATGCTATGAACTCAACATAAATTGCCGCATCTCATCTGCCTGACTATACTTTGGTTGTTGGGAGCACTCTATATCACCACTTTTAGCTAAGGCTGGTGATTCCTCTTGCACGTTGTCTGGCGTTGATTTGAATGTTGGATTTAATATTGGTGATGTCGAAAATGTGCTTAATGAAATTGTTAATGGGTCCTTGGCTGTCGTCATAGATGGCAATGATGATAGTGTTTCTGTAGTTGAGGCGGTAGAGACCAAAATTTCTGACATTAGAATATTGCGTGGCTTTAATCCAGGTGCTTATGGAAATGTCGAACCCACTATCCCCTTAAATAGTACTCCTTATGGCCATTGCCCGATGTAAATCACGCTGCCCCTGTGGAACCTTCTCCCCCTTCGGAAGCACCTTTGTCATCATCACCATTCTTCGAATTTCCAAAAATTGCAGGTGTGCATACTCCTCGATGCTTTGATTATGTTGAGATTGACAGTGTTATGATACCTTCGATGGAAGCGATTGAGGCCTGTGTACGGTTTTGGAAAAAAATTTGGTAGGATTTTTCCACGACTCCAATCCATTATATCATCTAGTTAAGGCTAGATGCAATCAGGTTTGGAAGCCTAGAGGGAGTTTGTTTGTTCATTTTGATAATGAAATGTTTTATTTTAAATTCTCGCGTAGTGATGAAAGACAGCGTATTCTAGAAGCCGACCCAGTTCTCATAGATGGGAAACCATTAATTATTATAACCTGGAGTTCCTTTGTTGATAAGGCTCGAGATCAAGTTTTATCTATTCATGTTTGGGCCCACTTTTCTCACATTCCATCCGTTCTTTAGCCTCTTATTGGGATTGATTGGCTCACAGGTCTTGTTGGTAAGGTGATAACTGTGGCTAAAAAGAGATTAGTTTATGCCAAAGCTCTGAATGAAATAACACCTGCCAAATCTTCACTTACAGTAATAAAAGTCAGATTAGATGAGGTCAGAGTTCGCTATAGTTGGAAACCTAAGATATATATGTCCTGTCAATATTTTGGGAATCTTTCGGATGCGTGTTCTAGCCCGGCCTCTGCTAGCTTTGTTCCCCTTGCTGATCAGATTCTACTTCCTCATCCTCCTATCCAAAAATGGGTTTCGAAAGTTGCTCCTCCCACAACTATATCGTCATCTTTTGATGCTCCATTTTGTGTAGCTCACATTGTTGATGGTCCTATCGTTCCTTCCTCTGCTAGTTCGTCTCCTGTAGACCTAGTTGAGGGTGTTTCTGCTACACCATTCGACTCAATTATTTAGAATTCTGAGGAACAAGCCTAGATTCATGCTCCTTCTGATATGAGGTAATTGCCTGATAATGACACTTTTTATGTTATATCGGTGATATTGAGGTTAAGAGTCATTGTCTTATCTACCATATTGAGGGTGAGGGTTTGTCCCTTACTAGGATTAGAGAGATTGGTGAGGTGAACAAAATTCACTTTTATGATATCAATTGGGATAGGAAATTTATTTAATGTCCAGCTTCAGAAGGATATGATCCAAATCTGGCTACTCTCTCCTCTGGTTATTCTCATGTTATTTGTCCAATGTCGGATGATGGTCATGGCTATTCCTCCTCTTCTAAGGGAGACTAGTCTTGTTGTATTAGTAGTCTAATCACCTTTGTCTAGCTCAAATTCTTTTTGTTTATTGTGATTTGGGCTCTTTTTGCCTATTTAGCTAATTTGAGCTTGTTCAAAACATCCAATTTTACCTTTTATTATATAGTGGCACGACCCACTATAAAGCCGGCTAGCTTTGCTAAAAAATAAAGTCCTTTTGATAAAAAAATGATTATTTAAAACACCTTTACTAAAATCATTACATAACTTGAAACCAAAGTATGATTGATCTTAAAAATTAGAAAGAATCTTAGTGACCAAACTGGTTCCCATTTAACTAAGTTTACTTTTCAAGTTATTACATGGGTGTTTACATAAAAAGTAGATATGTATAAGAGAATCAAACCAATAATAATCAATCATATATGTAAATTTCCAAGTTACCAAAATAGAAGATGGGGATTTGCTCTGCTAAACATATATCTAAGTTAATATAATGACAGAATGAGTTTTTATTCTGCCTAATAAATGCCAACAGAATCTACTACGTGAACTATGGTAGAACGGTATGTTATTCTACCAAATAGATGTCAAATACAAGTTAATTAGCAGAACGGTAATTTATTCTGCTAAACGGATGTCATTGGGTTTCATATTCAATTGGGGTTACTAAAGAATTGTTGACAAAGAAATCCCTTAGATTAAAAATCTTTCTTTAAAAAAAGGTGCTCCTTGAAAACAAAATATATCTTTGAAAATAGGATGTTCTACCTTCTAAAAATTTTATTTAATGGTTAAATAACATTTTAACTTTTCATTTAAAATAATTAAACCTTTAATTAATAATTAAACAATAATTAGCTATTAAAAAAATAATTAAACACTAATTTATTTTTATTAATTATTAAATAATAATTTAAATATTTAATTAATAATTAAATATCAATCAATCTCAATTAATTAATTAAATATTCCTTAATTAAAACTTAAATAAATAAATTAAACCTTTAATAAATAATTTATTTATAAATAATACTCTTAATTAATTTATAATTATAATTAAACACTTGCTTAAAAATATAATTAATAGTTACCCAATACTTGGTTAAGCAAAAAAAATCACATACTTAATTCATAATTAGTTAAAACATAATCTTACTTAATCAATAATTAATTAAAATTTAATCTTACTTTCAAAGATAATTTAGTGCTAATCTTGAATTAATTATAATTAATAAACATAGTTTAATAGTTAATTAATTATTAATTACCAAAATTATTTAATCAATAATAAATTCTTAAGTTCTTAATTAACTTTCTTAAACATCATTATTAAGTTTATAAAAAATTTCTAAAACAATTCAAAGTATAAAAAAAAACTGGATTTTCAAAAATCTGACTTTTATCGAAATTGAGCTATGGATACCATAACTTTAAATTTTATTTTGGCTATTTCTTTTGAAGACTTAACTTATGGAAGCTTACTAACTTTATCAAACTTTGAGTAAGTGTTTTGTAAACTACAACAAAGTTTGGACTTTGAAATTGATTTCTATTTTTAAACTAGAACTATTGTTTCACAAGGATTTTGAATAGCCATTATCATACAAAGATGCTAACTTTTTATAGCATACAACCATATAATCACATCCATAACATAAATACACATGCCATATACAAAAATATAAGCAAGGTCATATCTTTACATGCATAAACAACATTTAGACATCAAATCTCAAGTCTAATATTAACATTACATCCAAGCATATATAAGCTTATTTATATAACCATAACATCAAATCATTTCTTAACCAAACATCCAACAAATTTACACCAAGTTAAGCATAACTTATGAAGATAAAAACTTTCAATTTAAAACAAGAGTTTACTTATTTTTAAAGCTACCATAATAACCCGAACCTCCACTAAATTTGAATCAGACCTAGACCTTTGCTTTGACTTTAGTAAGAATAACATTTGGTGGTCTTATGGTGGCTTCATGGTTCGGCCAACGTATGGTGCACATGGCCCAAAGGTGGTGGAGCTCGGCCTTGAAAGCTGGAGGGGGTTTCGAATAGTCATCGAATTCACAAAAAATAAATTCGAAAATGGGTCCAACTGATTTTTTGACAAGTAACTCGCAAAAATTGGGAAATCTGTCAAAGTGAAATTTCTGAAATTCTTTTATCTATAATTTTAGGAAAAGAATCAATCGGTTTGGATTTTTTTGAGGGAGATATAGTCAAAAGAAAAGGAGGCATTTTTATACTTGAAAATCTAGGTCCGAAAATTCTCTACAAAGAAATAAGATTTGGGCAATGTTAATGACAAAATTTAAAGAAGTGGTACATAATAAAGTTGTAGCCATTGAAATTGTATAAGGTTTTAGAAAAGAAAAACTCCATTTGGATATGAGAAAGATATGGAAGAAAGAAGAGAAAACTAAATTGAAGAAATGGAAGGGGTATTTATAAGCTAGAAACAAAGTAAATTACTTGAACTCCCTTGGTCTTTTACCCTCCATCTCCTCTTTCCACATCACCAGGTTCCTTACCTTCATGTATGACGGCCTATAAGCTTATCCCCTCCTTCCCTTTGCTTAGCCAATATATTTTTAACGCATGGTATACTATGTTTCATGAGTTTTCTACGGCATCTTCTCTTCTTTTTTTAATATCACCTCTTACTTTACATACTTAAGTATGTATATACATATACAAATACATACACACATACTGATATATATATATATATATATATATATCATAACTAATTTGTATTTGTATTTGTATGTTTATATAATAGAGTTTACAGCATTTTCGATAACTTTTAGCCAACGAAAAATCAAAAATTCGAAAAATGAATTCTAACCACATTTTTTATTTTTCTTCGAACTAAACATTTTAGCAAAAAAATATTTCACCATAACTAACTATAATTTAAAATAGTTTTATTGTAACTATAAATTCTACTATTTGAGTATTCAAAATTAATTAAATATTCGCAATTCAAAGCGGTGAAGTTCCGGGTCGTTACACTTATTTTGTCTAGAACAATTTTAATTCAATGGGATAATTGGCGTTTACCAAAATACTTCTTAATTAACCTCAATGTCTATAAAAGCTATTGATGCATTTATAAGAATTCACTAGTGATAAGCACAAATTTTAACTTCATTTCCATTTAGTTAATTATCTATATATGTGTTTGTCTATGTGCGTGCATAAGTTTTATTCTTCTAATTTAGACATATAAGAATATTTTTTTCTTCTTTTTTATCCTTTTTAGCCAAGCACCCTAAAGGACATGTCTCTAAGTTTGTAGGCTTAGATTTGTGTCTCACATATTGTATATTGTTTTGAACATGGCTTTGATGCCAAGCTGTAACGCCCACCTCTATACCTACACTAACAAAAGGATATTACTAGGTAATACTATATTAATGCAAAGAATTAAACTAGATAAGAGCGATCATCCATGAATATTTCTTTGAGTGAGTATCGACATTTTAAATTAGGTGATAATAATTTTTCTCGAAGTGGATTCGACGTGTACGTTACATGCTCAAAGCAATGTCACGGTGGCTTAAATATAATTCAGAACAATATAAAATATTGCAAAACACAAAAAACTCATAGTGCAGCGATATACAAGAAATGAGATCTTATACACATATCCTACACAATTTACAAAAATCGTTTTACAAGATCCTACTTCTTTGCATAAAGAAGTACAAAATTAAGTTTAACTAACTACACATCATAAATTACTAATTAAAAAAAGTGTGGTCGACTCTTAAATCTAAGCTAACGGTACAAACATCATAGGAGAGCCTTGTCTTCAAGCTAGGTATCTCTATAAGTCATTGGGAGAATAATACCTAAAATCTCGATCTTACCCGAGTATTATATAAATAATAAATGGGTCAATTTAGCTCCAAACAAATGAGTTAAAGGATAGTAATATGACATATGAATTATAACACATGATCAAGTTTAATAACTTGCATAAAATTAGCACAAAGAATTGGCAACCTAGAAGGTGCAAACACAACACGGAAATAGGCCATTAATAAATTGATGGCCTTACTAAATTGCATTATCAAATACCATAAACAGGCAATGATTAAGATGAAATCCCAAGTCCTAAAATTAGTCATATATAATGCAATGACACTAAAATCTCATTGACAAATCCAATATGACATAAACAAATCCAAATAGGTCATAAATACTACAAATGGCTTTGTTGTCTCTAATATCACCATTTCAAAAACCCAAAATTATGCCTTTCATAGAAAAATACTAAATTATGGCGAATCACAAAATCAAAATCAAATCATAAGATTTCAAAATTTAAAATGTAAAACAGTGTCAATCCCACAGAAGAGCTGATACACGCCAATCATGCATGCAAATGTGAAGTACTGTCCCCTTACGGATAGAGGTACCACCCCCTCCCGGTCAGCAAAGACAAACACAAAGAGGATCACGAAGGCTACACCGAATGCAAAAACGAGCACAAAGGCTATGCTAAAGCAAAATGAGGTATTATCCCCTTATGGACCACAAAGATGAACCCAAAGGCTGCACCAAGAACAAAGACAACTGTTAAGGCTACATCGAACACAAAGGTGAACCCAAAGGTTATGCAAAACTGAAAGTGTCACCTAATCTCATTAGTAACTAAGTGAATTTATCCAAATCATCCCATACAACTTGGCGAAATTCAATTATTTACTAAGAGGTTGTAAACTCCATTATAGAAGCAATAAAATAATAATATTACTAACAAAATATTCAGTCAAACGAGTCTAGTAATTAACTGATAAATGTAAATGCAAATGTTCCATACCATTTACTTTACTAGATTGTTTAATTAAATTTCTCATCTAAGTGAAATAATGGTTTTATATTAAAAGCTAGTTCTTTGGAAAGAACCTTGAAAGGTTTAATGACCAAAAAATAATTAATTGGAAATATAGTGTTCTTTATGTAATTTAACATCTTATTTTAAAAAAAAAAATTGGTTTGGAAGCTTTATATACATAAATTTACGTTACAAATGATAATTTTTGAAAATTATTCTTTTATATAAATTATATTCAAGAAATTCACCATTTAAACAAATTTTAAAATCTAATATATATATATATATAACCAACATACATACTGAAATGACCCGACTTTCTCACAACAGAAAGTCGCATCATGTTGAAGAAAGAAAGGGATCGAAAAGAGAAAAGATAGAGAAGGAAGAAAGAAACACATCAGAATCTCAACAACGGAACGAATAAATTATATTATCACATAAATATTATATAGTATCATAAACATCAGAGTTACACAGTTTATACAACACATACTAGACAGTTTTAAACACCTGTCTAGTTATACAACTCAATATACAATATAGATAACGACTCAGAGAACAACACAGCGGAACCATCTATATATATCTACAAACGCTGAAGCCTCCTACTCCATTGCTTCTCCAGAATTCGTCAAGCCTAAACTGAATCCCTTGGCTACTCGTAAAAATTTGAGTACCCAAGAGTTTAAATAAAATAGAAATAAACTCCGGGTCAGACATGGGTCTGGTGTGAGTAAACGGGTTAAAATTGCTTAACTTTTAAAACCTTTTGAAAGAATAGGTATCACGTAAGACTCCCCACACATAAACATGGGTAATTTTTTAATCTTACGCTAACAAAAACATTTGATAGGAAATTCTATGATATTATAATAGGGTCTAGGGTTTTCAAGTAAATAGAAAATAGCCGAAATTGTTACATTCATTAAATTCCAGCTACTAGCCACAAAAGTGGGTAATACAATCAAAACCATAAGGGCACGTAGGAAGAATGGGATTCCATCAATGGCAGGGCTACTAGGGTACCGCCTGTCAGAGTACGTGGCCTAGATCAACGTACCGAGGATTACTCCCAATCCCCTGCAACACAAGGCCGGAACCATCCCTTACTGGACAGTCCCGAACAAGACAACCCCGGCAGTTGGAGCTCAACAACTGCCCACACAGCCGAATAAAAAGGGACCTCTAGACATGGGAAAATCTCGTCCTACTTGGGCATGACCCACTTAGCCTTGTTGCACCTCCCCTGTTTTAGCCATTCCCGGTTGATGAGGTTGAGGCTACGATTAGCTTTAGAGAACACATCCCTTAGAATGCTCATCATCCACCTGACGATGTTCTGAAAGCATTCAATTCATAAAAGTTCGTTTCGGGTTCGAACGAAACCGAAGGCATTATCTCGTTACACTCATTTTAGAATCACCCTAAGAGTTAACGACGACAACCCTTGCACTTCAAAACTCCATCTCGATCTTCACTTTGAGATGTCACGACCTAACATTAATTTGGATCGATGTGGTTTTCGGATATCCAAATCTGGAAACTGATCCCTGTCTCATCGAAATCCAAAATGCCATTTTTTAGGTCTAAGTTGTTTAAAGTTTTAAAACAATTCAATTCAATACAATACTTGAATTCACACAGCATCAACACAGATAAATATCACATATTTATCAATGATATATCAAATATCACATCATAGAATATCACAGCATAACATCCAATAGATATCAACCAATTCAGATACTCTACTCAAACAATCGTCCATAAGCAACAATTATTAATCCATAATATGATTAATTTAATTAACTTAAATTAAATCAATTACTTAAGAATTAATTACCAACTTTGCTTAATCAAAGATTCATTAATTAAAAGCCTTTAATTTATTAACCCTCCTTCAAATATCTATCTTAATTAATATCCTTGATTAATTATACTTCAATTACATAAAGTAATTATCCTTCAATTAATTTCACAAATTAATTATCCTTAACCACTTAAAGTAATTAATCTTTAATTACTCTCATTAATTACATTAATTAATGATCCTTCATTAATTATTTCCAATAATTAATTAATTATAATTAATTACATTAATCTTTAATTAATTACATTAATTAATTATATTTTAATTAATTAATTCCATTAATCAAACTTGATTAATCATAAACAGTAGCTACCCTTCTGTAGTTATTTACTTAATTAATTAACTCTTTAATGCATTATATTAATCCTTTGATTAATTACACTAAGTAATTAATCCTTAATTGCTTTTACTAAATAATTACCCTTTAAATACTTCCCATTAAGTAATCCCTTTTAATTAATTACATCCTGTAATTATACATTAATTACTTCACTAAGTAATTACACTTATCAATCTCATTAAGTATTTATACTTAATTAATTACCAAAAGATTACCTTTAATTAATTAACAAATTAATTAATTAAATTAATCACCTTCATTTGATTAATTGCAATTGGATAATTCATCCCTTGATTATCCTTAAAACAAATTAATTAAATCTTAATTACAGATTAATTAATTCTTTAACCATTAATTAATAAACCTTAATGATTAATTAATAACACTTAATTACAAACTAAGTACTTCTTAATTACCTATTAATCAACCCCTTAATTAACATTTAATTAACCCTTAATTAATCTTTAATTATAGATTAATTATTCCTTAATTATTAATTAATAAAACTTAATCATTAATTAATAAAACTTAGTTAAGAATTTCTTAATTACCAATTAATTAACCTCTAATCATTTGATTAATTAATTTCTAATTAAAAATTAATTAATCTTTAATCATTAATTAATAATCGTTAATTGCAATTAATTAACTATTAATTGATTAATTATAACCCTTAATTAAAAAATTAATTAAATCCTTAAAAATTAGTTAATTAAATTAATTAATTGTTCTTAACAAAATAATTAATTAACCCTTTATCCTTAATTAGTTACACTTAAATTTCATAATTAACTTAATTAATCTCAAATTATTAAAAACCATAATTATCTTAAGATAAAACCTTATCTTAATTATGCCTATTAAAACAATTTACTTTAAAAATTAACTTTACTTAATTAAATTATTAATTAAGTTTAAATACTTATTCAACATAATAATTTAAAGTTTACAAATCACAACTTCCTTTAAATGCTTTAAAATATCATCAAGTAATGGTTTTAAATCAAGTTTTAAATTTAAATCAATAAACTTGCTTTCTATAAAATCTTTATAATTCCATTTCTACTAAATTTTTAAAATACTTTAACTTGATTTAACAAAATTTAAATTAAATAAAGTTTAAACTTCATAAACAATGTTAAAGAAAACATTTATTTTTATCAAGAATAAATTTAAAAACAAGATTCATGCCAAAAATTTAAAACATACTTAATTTAAATTTTAAACCTGTTTTATAAAAAAAAACCTTTTAAATACCTTTGAAAATTTTCTTTAATCATACTTCGGGTCTAACCCGATCAACACCTGAGAAACACCCGAGTTCCTCTTCTTCTCTTCTTCTATTTCAAAACTTAGTTTAAGTTTTTAGTTAAAATTTTAAATCATAAAACTTGTAAACGAAAGAAAACTGTTGACAAGTTTTAAAAACACTCGGCATCACTCGAGTTCAAACTCGAGCGAACTTGCCACAATCTCGAGATACAACCCGAGATAAATCCTCTTCCCCAAACTAACAAAAACCACTGACACACGCCTGTGCATATGCACCGGCGATCGACGTTGTGGCGATCGACTCCAAAGCCTCCTACACATCAGCGATCCACTCAATAGCCAATTTCGATCATCCCTTCGTGTGACACCCCATCTCTATACCCACGTCAGCCAAGAACATTATGATGTAATGCTGTCAACTAGCACGGAGAATAAGGCTATTGAGGAGCGACCATCCGTGTAATTGCTTTGTGCGAGCACCAATATGTCAGATAGTACAAGGAAGTCCGACATGCCGGTACAACCTCAAGGCTACTACACAGTGGCTATATGTATTCTTCGGAAACAAACATAGAAATAAATATAACACATATCAGTCACAGACATCCATATCACAAGGGCGGAAAAAGATACGAATATAACACATGAAAGTGTACATCAGAGTAGTGGTCAAACAAGATCCACAATATCACAAAAGAATTGTTACAAGTGCTAGACAAAAGAATATGTATACATCTAGGAGTCTATATCTCAAAGGTATACAACAAAAACTACTAATCTAAGTAGTTAGCCAAAAGTCAGGTTGATAATCCCAGAAGTGAAGTCAAGCAGAAACACCTGTAACATCTCGGTCTGACCCGAGTATTATTTATAAGAAAATAATAAACGGATCAGTCTAGCTATAAATATCAGATAAAATTATATAGAATAAGAGATATGACATAACATATGATAACCATAAAGTAATACTATGATAAGTATGAAATTGAAAATCAACATGAG
Source organism: Allium cepa (assembly GCA_030765085.1). NCBI lineage: Eukaryota > Viridiplantae > Streptophyta > Magnoliopsida > Asparagales > Amaryllidaceae > Allium > Allium cepa. Next base: position 806,132,957 of record CM060941.1, read on the forward strand.
ATTAATCAATATCACCAGAATCTTCTCAAAGATCAAAGGAATGTCATAATCAATATTTTCATTCACCAAAAAAGTTAATGACACACAAATTCACCAATGCACAAATATTGATTACACCTATCAACGAAAAACACGAAAATTGGTGAAACAAAAATTCTAGAAATCATCAATGGAAATCAAGAAATCACAAAAAGGTGGAAAAGGCCTATCACAAAACGGGGGCATGAAAACTCACCAACACGTGTACCACAAACGGGACGCTATCCCACGGTCGCTAACCATAGAGCCGGTGCAACGACGTAATACAACGGTACGCCCGAGGAACCAGAAACTCGGATAGTTCGGAACAACAGCGTAGTACAATGGTACGCCCGAAGATCCGAACACCATAAAAACGTGGGTCGCTAGCCCACAAGAATTGGGTCGAAACCCCAAGAAATAAATAGGTCGTTAGCCTATAATAAAAATGAGACGAAACTCAATAAAACGAGGTACTGTCCCCTATGTGGACAAAGAAACATAGCATATCGCTAGTCATAATCACAAAAAAGATCATCATCGATCATCAAGAAGTGTCAATTACAATAAGCTAGTAAATATATGAGCTTAGCCACATGTCCCATAACCACTAGCTTAACTTAAATATTTACGAACAAATTGTAGATCTCCACTAGAAAATTGTCATAAGAGATTCAATCGAACAAGTCCAAGAATTAACCGACGAAGTAAACGCAAGCGTTTCATACCACTTGTTTTACGATGCCGTTTAATTAGATTTCTCGTACGAGTGAGGTAAAGGTTTGTATATTTTTAAAAGTGACAAATCAAAAAAATGAATGTAGAAACGATCAATCATAGAAATTCACATACGAAGGCGTGAGTAAAATCCAAAGAATACGATTCCAAATTCATCAAAGTTGAAATAGCCTAGCGACTCAACACCGCACGACCTAGCAGTGGAACGACCTAAGGAGTAGCGGCATAAGTGTAGGGGCGAGCGACCTAAAGGATGGTGCGACTCAACATAGCGCGACCTAACGGTGTAAGCAGGCCGAGCGACCTAAGGATGGTCAACGACCTAAGAGATAAGGGGGCCGAGCGACCTAGTGGGCGAACGACCTAAGGGTTAACAAGGCCGAACGACCTAACCGAGCGACCTAGCAGTTAAATAAGGCCGAGCGACCTATGTGGTCAAATGGTCACGACCTAAAAGCACTCGCGACCTAATGGTGAAATAGGCCTAACAAAAACAAGGCCGAGCGACTTAGGAAAGGGTGCGACCTAACATTGGCGCGACCCAAAATAGCTTGACCTAAAAGTACACACGACCAATGGAGGTAAGGATAGGCCGAGCGACCTAAGTAGTAAGGCCGAGCGACTTAACGATCTAGGGAGTATAAGGCCGAGCAACGACCTAACGACCTAACTAATGCCGAGGGGCTTAAGGAAGCGAAGACGGCCGAGCGACCTACGACCTATGGCCGAGCGACCTAACGACCTAGGGGGAGAACGACCTAAATGCAGGCCGAGAGTCCTACATATGCAGGCTAAGCGACCTAAGGGTTTTGGAGCTCAAAACTCGTCCAATTTGCAACCGATCGAGCACGGACGCAAGGGGATTATGCCCATAGGCTACCCGGTCGTATTGTCTCCTCGGTGCATCACCAAAAACGTGTTTAAACATCAAAGGATGGATTTTTAAAGATTTGAACCCAAAACACTAAAAATTGGGATTTTCACCAATTCAATCCAAATCAATGACAAATGCATATGTAAAGGTGTTAGGAATTCATACCTAGCAATCAATGATAGTTAGACAAAGATGTGAGATGAAAATCTCACATTTACACAAAATTTAAGAAGAAGAAGCTTGAAAGCAAGGAAAAATCAACCCAAGAAGCTTGAATCAATGTCTTCTCTTTGAATTTGGAGTTGGATGTTGGATTTGCAAATGATCTTGAGCTTGGAGTTTTAATTTCCCATTCCTTTCCCCATTTTTGATGTAGCTTGAGTGTTATAAAATGAAAGTAAAGTTATGAAGAGAAGGGGGTTGTGTTAGAATTAATAGCTTAGGCTAATGGGCTAAACCAAACCCAAAACCCAAAGTGAAAAAGTAACAAAATTCCACTAACTCCAAATATATCAAAGTTTACACTCAAAAAGATCGCAAATGGTGTTTTGGACCCAATGGAAGTGGTTCCGAGTCCTAATTCGACCGTATGCAAAAAGTAACTTTTCGGACTAAAATCCGACTAACGGTAAAATATTTAAATATCAAATCGTAAAATATGCGGGTTGTTATTGACTCCCCTCCTTAAAGAAATTGCGCCCTCGCAGTAATTAAGAAGAAAATATATAGTAACAACCATAAAAGCATATTCAACACAAAAGAAGTTTGAAATAAGAAGTTCACCTTAAAGAGCACGAGAAAGTAAGTCCGGATGTGTTCGCTCGATGAATTCTCTAGATTCCCAAGAGCAATCCTTAGGATTTGAGGACCATTGAACTTTAAAAGCGGAACATCTTTATTTCGAAGGCGCTTGACCTCCGAGGCAATAATACGAATAGGATGTTGCTCATAAGTTAAATTAGGTGAAACTTCAATTTCTTCCACAACACCGGGCTCAAGAATAGAATCGGAATCTCGAAGGCACTTCCGTAATTGAGAAACGTGAAACACGTCATGAATAGCAGAAAACTGAGCCGGTAATAAAAGGCGATAAGCCACGGAACCAATACGTTCGGTGATAGAAAATGGCCCAATATATCGAGGCGCTAATTTTCCTGATCGACTGAAACGTACAACACCCTTCATATGTGAAACACGAATAAACACAAGATCTCCCACATAAAATTCTAATTTCCTTCTCCGCTTATCGGCGTAGGATTTTTGTCTACTCTGGGCTTCTTTCATCCTATGACGAATAAGGTCAATCTTCTCTGTGGAATCACGAATAAAATCTGGACCTAAAACCAGCTTCTCACCTGCCTCAAGCGAACAAGAAGGAGATTGACATGGCCTTCCATAGAATCCCTCGAAAGGAGCCATACTAATACTAGATTGGAAGCTATTATTATAGGAAAACTCAATAAGACAAATATGATCTTCCCAACTTCCACCAAAATCAAGAACACATGCACGAAGAAGATCTTCAAGAGTTTGATTCACAAGCTCAGTTTGTCCATCGGACTGAGGATGATAAGCGGTGCTAAAATTAAGCTTCATTCCCAAAGCCTTTTGAAGACTCTTTCAAAATCCACTGTAAACAATGGATCACGATCACTAACAATAGAAGAAGGAACTCCATGCAATTTTACAATTTCCTCAATAAAGAGTTTGGCCAAGAGAGGAACAGTTCAATTGGACCGAACGAGAATAAAATGGGCGGATTTAGTAAGTCTATCGACTATCACCCATAAGCTATCATGACCCGAATGAGAACGGGGAAGGCCATCTATAAAGTCCATGGAAATTTGTTCCCACTTCCAAATTGGAATCTCTAAAGGTTGCAATAACCCACTGGGCCTTTGGTGTTCGGCCTTGACAAGCTGGCAAGTCATGCAACACTTAACAAAGTTAGCAATATCAGATTTCATTCACTCCCAATAATAAAGCCGCTTCATATCCACGTATATTTTACTACTACCAGGACGAATGGTAAATTTAGAACGATGTGAATCTTCTAAAATATCTTTACGAAGATCACTAATATTTGGCACGATAAGTCTACCAAATTTTCGAATACCGCCACGAGGATCAATATCAAAATCTTTCAAACCTTCAATATCAATTTTATCCCTAAAATTTTGGCCAAGAAGAGACAATTCGGGATCTAGCTTTTGAGCTTCAATAATGCTGTCTAAAAGAGAAGGATGAGCCTCAAGGCTACATAAAACAAGAGATGAACACAAATCAGAAACATGATCTCGAATCTCACAAGTAGATAAAATTCCGAGATCATTCCATTCGGATATCATCATAGAAACAACCGCTTGTTGCTTGCGACTAAGTGCATCGGCAACACGATTTCCCTTTCCGGGAGTATAAAGAATATCAAGATCGCAAGGTGCAAGGAACTCAAGCCAACGTTGTTGACGTAGATTAAGTTCCTTTTGGGAAAATAGATACTTCAAAGATTTATGATCGGTATAGAGAACAAATTTCTCTCCCAAAAGATAATGACGCCAAATACGAAGGGCGAAGACAATAGCCACGAGCTCTAAATCATGAGTAGCATATCTAGTCTCGGCTGGCTTCAATTGCCTAGAAGCATAAGCAATAACACGTTCACTTTGCATAAGAACGGCACCCAAACCAACACGACTAGCATCGGTATAAACAATGAAATCTTGATTTCCTTCGGGAATCACAAGAATAGGAGCATCGGAAAGGAGTTCTTTTAATTTCTGAAAAGAAGCTTCACATTTGTCCGATCAGATGTATTTAACTCCTTTCTTGGTCAAATTAGTAAGAGGCACGGAAATTTTGGAAAGGTCCTTTATGAAACGGCGGTAATAACCTGCCAATCCAAGGAAGCTATGGATTTTCGTCACACTTTCTGGTCTCTTCCAACTTTGAATCGCTTCAATCTTTGAAGGATCCACGGATATTCCGGGTTCGGAAATAATATGACCAAGAAACTTCACACGAGAATGCCAAAAGTGGCATTTAGAAAATTTTGCTTTCAATTGATTGCTCCTAAGAGTTTCCAACACAATCTGAAGATGTTTTTCATGCTCCTCCTTGGTTTTAGAATACACAAGAATATCATCAATAAAGATGAGAACAAACCGATCGAGGAAGTCTTTGAAAACTCGATTCATAAGGTCAACGAAATAAGCCGAGGCATTCGTTAAACCAAATGGCATAACAAGCCATTCATAAGATCCATAAAGAGTACGGAATGACGTCAAAGGAATGCTATCTTCTGTAATACGAAGCTGATGGAAACCGGTAGCTAAGTCTAACTGTGAAAAGAATCTAGCACCACTAAGTTGATCGAATAGATCATCAATCCAAGGTAAAGGATATTTATTCTTGATAGTAAGATCATTAATCTTGCAGTAGTCAACGCAAAGCCTATGTGTGCCATCGGATTTCTTCATAAAAATAGCCGAAGCTCCCTAAGGCGAGGAACTAGAGCGAATAAATTGCTTCGTCTCCAATTCGGATAATTTTTTGCGCATCTCCTCATTTTCCTTATTGGACATACGATAAGGAGGACGAGTGATAGGTTGAGCTTTAGGGATAAGATTAATTCTACTCTCAATTGCTCGCTTAGGTGGTAATCCTAAAACGGGCTCAAATATGTCGGAAAATTCACGAACAACGTGAATAAGAGAAATAATATCCTCCTCATCATCATTATCGTCATCATGAGGATTTAAAGAATATAAAGTTGCAACTAAGCTGGAACCCGAATCTTTAAGATCAATAGAAATCTTCTTAACAGATTGAGGATGTCGAAGATAAATAGTCCGCTCAACACATAGGATTTGGGCTTTATAGCGGTTAAGCCAATCCATTCCCAAAATCATTCCAAAGCCTAAGTAGCACATAACATGCAAGTCGGCACGGAAAGAAAGATCACACAAAATAATCTCGACATCTTTACACAATAAACTGATTGTTGCGGATCCACCAACCGGATTCGCAATTCTCAAAGAAGTCATTAAACACAAAACATCCAAAGAAAAAGTATCAACAAGTTCTTTTGATATAAAAGAATGGGATGCATCCGCATCAAAAAGAACTCGAATAGGATGATCACGAAATAAAATAATGCCATCAAGGATAGAATGAGAAATACCTTTACCACGAGATGTGTTGCCAGGGGCTTGAGCAATATTAAGCTTTCCCTCCTTCCTGCCTTGAAGTTTGGGACAAGAAGATAAATAATGATCCGAACTTTTGCAATAGCGACAAAAGAGAGGTTTCAGACATCTATTGGCATAATGGTCTTTAGAACCACAATTGTAGCATTGCCCACTACTAGAGGCAGAAGCCTTTGCCACAAGAATTGCTTGCTTCCCTTTCTGGTTGGGATAAGACCCTTTGAACTTAATAGGCCTTCTCTTATTGTTGTTGAATTTTGGTTTGGCACCCACAACATCAGCATCACTCTCTTTATCTGCCTCTTCAAGTCGAAGAGCGATATCGACAAGTTGATCAAATGAAACTTCTAGCTTTAGAAGTAATGACTTCTTGAGATTTTTATTCAAGCCATGGACGAATCTCTGATTTTTCTTCAATGGGGTATTAATATATTCAACACCGTACTTAGAAAGAGATTCAAATGATGCGACATAATCTATCACGGAAGATTCACCTTGAATAAGGTCAATGAAACGGCGAGCTAATGTCACATTCTCAGCTTCTGGTACAAATTTCAACTCGAATCGTTCTCGGAATTTCTCCCAAGTAAGATCTGCTTCAACTATTTCAGAAATAAGAAGCTTATACCAATCTAATGCTCTTTCTTGGATCATACTAGAGGCCACCTGAACACGGTGAAGATCAATAAGATTCATGCGAGAAAAGATTCGATCGCACGATCTCTGCCAAGCCTGGACTTCGATAATAGTCTCAGAACCTTTGAATGGCTTCCCATCCAAATTGGTATAATGCTGCACAAACGTGAAAATCTAGACCTAGGGTGAGTAGATTCCGAATTAGATCTGGCTGCTTGAGCATTCCTCACTAGATCAAGAAGCTGCTGGGCAGACATAAATACTCCATTCTGGGGAGTAGCACGAGATTGACTGGCGCTGGGACGGCCAGGTCTAACCATTTCTCTTCCTTTTTGAAAGAAAGAAAGAAGAAGGATAAGGTTATTTACCAAAAGAATATCAAGCAATCTTGATAGATAAACAAGGAGTCATAAAGAAAATAGGATGAATCGGTACGAAGACTCGAATTAAATCCTAATGCACAATTCCTAAGATGGACTTAGGACGATGATCCTTGTTAGATTATTCTACATTGTTCCGAAGATTGGCTCTGATACCAAGCTGTGACGCCCCACCTCTATACCCACGTCAGCCAAGAGCATTAAGATGTAATGTTGTCAATTAGCACGGAGAATAAGGCTGTTAAGGAGCGACCATCCGTGTAATTGCTTTATGGGAGCACCAACATGTCAAATACTACAAGGAAGTCCGACATGCCGATACAAGATCAAGGCTACCACACAGTGGCTATATGTATTCTTCGAAAACAAACATAGAAATAAACATAACACATATCAGTCACAGACATCCATATCACAAGGGCGGAAAAAGATATTAATATAACACATGAAAGTGTACATCAGAATAGTGGTCAAACAAGATCCACAATATCAAAAAAGAATGGTTACAAGTGCTAGACAAAAGAATATGTATACATCTTGGAGTCTATATCTCAAAGTTATACAACAAAAACTACTAATCTAAGTAGTTAGCCAAAAGTCAGGTTGATAATCCCTGAAGTGAATTCAAGCAGAAACACCTGTAACATCTCGGTCTGACCCAAGTATTATTTATAAGAAAATAATAAAAGGATCAGTCTAGCTATAAATATCAGATTAAATGATATAGAATAAGAGATATGACATAACATATGATAACCATAAAGCCATACTATGATAAGTATGAAATTGAAAATCAACAAGAGATTAATCAATATCACCAGAATCTTCTCAAAGATCAAAGGAATGTCATAATCAATATTTTCATTCACCAAAAAAGTTAATGACACACAAATTCACAAATGCACAAATATTGATAACACCTATCAACGAAAAAACGAAAATTGGTGAAACATAAATTCTAGAAATCATCACTGGAAATCCAAAAATCACAAAAAGGGGGAAAAGGCCTATCACAAAACGGGAGCATGAAAACTCACCAACATGTTATCACAAACGGGACGCTATCCCATGGTCCCTAACCATAGAGCCGGTGCAACAACGTAGTACAACGGTATGCCCGAGGAACCAGAAACTCGAATAGTTTGGAACAACAACGTAATACAACGGTACGCCCGAAGATCCGAACACCATGAAAACGTGGGTCGCTAGCCCACAAGAATTGGGTCGAAACCCCAAGAAATAAATAGGTCGTTAGCCTATAATAAAAATGAGACGAAACTCAATAAAACAAGGTATTGTCCCCTATGTGGACAAAGAAACATAGCATATCGCTAGTCATAATCACAAAAATGATCATCATCGATCATCAAGAAGTGTCAATTACAATAAGCTAGTAAATATATGAGCTTAGCCTCATGTCCCATAACCACTAGCTTAACTTAAATATTTACGAACAAATTGTAGATCTCCACTAGAAAATTGTCATAAGAGATTCAATCGAACAAGTCCAAGAATTAACCGACGAAGTAAACGCAAGCATTTCATACCACTTGTTTTACGATGCCGTTTAATTAGATTTCTCGTACGAGTGAGGTAAAGGTTTGTATATTTTTAAAAGTGACAAATCACAAAAATGAATGTAGAAACGATCAATCATAGAAATTCACATACGAAGGCGTGAGTAAAATCCAAAGAATATGATTCCAAATTCATCAAAGTTGAAATAGCCTAGCGACATAACACGGTACGACCTAGCAGTGGAACGACCTATGGAGTAGCGGCATAAGTGCAGGGGCGAGCGACCTAAAGGATGGTGCGACTCAACATGGTGCGACCTAACGGTGCAAGCAGGTCGAGCGACCTAAGGATGGTCAACGACCTAAGAGATAAGGTGGCCGAGCGACCTAGTGGGTGAACGACCTAAGGGTTAACAAGGCCGAACGACTTAACCGAGCGACCTAGTAGCTAAACAAGGGCCGAGCGAACTAAGTGGTCAAATGGGCGCAACCTAAAAGCACTCACGACCTAATGGTGCGAAGCCTAACAAAAACAAGGCCGAGCAACTTAGGAAAGGGTGCGATCTAACGTTGGCGCGACCCAAAATAGCGCGACCTAAAAGCACGCGCGGCCAAAGGAGGCAAGGATAGGCCGAGCGACCTAAGTGGTATGGCCGAGCGACTTAACGACCTAGGGAGTATAAGGCCAAGCAACGACCTAACGACCTAACTAATGCAGAGGGGCTTAAGGAAGCGAAGGCGGCCAAGCGACCTAGCGACCTACAACCTAAGGCCGAGCGACCTAACGACCTAGGGGGGAGAACGACCTAAATGCAGGCCCAGAGTCCTACATATGCAAGCTGAGCGACCTAAGGGTTTTGTACCTCAAAACTCGTCCAATTTGCAACCGATTGAGCACGGAAGCAAGGGGATTATGTCCGTGGGCTACCCGGTCGTATTGGTTCCTCGGTGCATCACCAAAAACGTGTTTAAACATCAAAGATTGGATTTTTAAAGATTTGAACCCAAAACACTAAACATTGGGATTTTCACCAATTCAATCCAAATCAATGACAAATGCATATGTAAAGGTGTTAGGAACTCATACCCAACAATCAATGATAGTTATAGACAAAGATGTGAGATAAAAATCTCACCTTTAGACAAAATTTATGAAGAAGGAGCTTGAAAGCAAGGAAGAATCAACCCAAGAAGCTTGAATCAATGTCTTTTCTTTGAATTTGGAGTTGGATGTTGGAATTGCAAATGATCTTGAGCTTGGAGTTTTAATTTCCCATTCTTTCCCCCATTTTTGATGTAGCTTGAGTGTTAGGAAATGAAAGTAAAGTTATGAAGAGAAGGGGGTTGAGGTAGAATTAATATCTTAGGCTAATGGGCTAAACCAAACCCAAAACCCAAAACCCAAAACCCAAAGTGAAAATGTAACAAAATTCCACTAACTCCAAACATATCAAAGTTTACACTCAAAAAGATCGCAAATGGTGTTTTGGACCCAATGGAAGTGGTTCTGAGTCCTAATTTGACCGTATGCAAAAAGTAACTTTTCAGACTAAAATCCGACTAACGATAAAATATTTAAATAAAATATTTAAATGTCAAATCGTAAAATATGCGGGTTGTTACACTTCGTCACCATAGAACCCAAAATAAAAACGAGCTTCACAAGAGAACTCGAACCAAAATCACTGCCTGAAAACTACCCCGCATCCATGTCGCCGATCACCAGAGCACCCCTAGACTCGGCCACATCTCCATCAACCATCCACGCAGCCTCCTTCCAAATCCCAAGCGACTCGATGTATTGGAAACGACGCAGTACCCACTTTTGCATGATCGACCAAAACTAGGGTTAAATCATCAATCCCCTTCTCCTTGTCGCCTTGACGATCGTGAACAACTTCGGGCATTTTTCCTGAACACCCCACAACTTCTTCCATCTACAGAAGAAAAAACTGAGACCCCTCTCCTTCTTGATCGCCAAAGGTGGCTCTAACATCCATTTCCAGTCAAACCCAAATTGCATATTCAATGCAACATTAAAAATTTTGGTTTTAGTTTTAAAAATCATAATTTGCTAAATAGATTCAAGTTATAACCCTGAAACAATGAATTACAACATTTGATTTAATGTGATTTTAACATCACCACTGAATTTTACATATTCAAGCATAGTTCAAACCTTTAAAATTCTTGAATCTATTTTTGGTACTTAGGTTATGATTTAACAAAACTATTTTGTTTTAAATTCAGGTCCTAACAGTGGTTAAATAAAAAGATTTTGAATTTTTTTAGTTGTCACTTACACTCTGTAACCATAAACAGAGAAACACCAATATACACAAATGAATCACATATGTTCTCAGGTTTAAAATCATTCATATATTCAAAATAAAACAACATGCATACATATTTTCCAACATACTTCATGAGTTTACTTCAAACACTTTCCATATGCATCAAATTTTTAAAAAAAAATGTTTCATGCCACAGTATACAATAAAGAGGCATAAACTAAGCACAGAGATGATAAATCAACTGGAAAACACATAGGCTCACATATGTACAGATATGCAAAGCAACCATCACATCGTAATTCACATGCAACATATAACTGTTACTTAAGTTTTTAAATTTGAAAGTTTACTCACCTTTTTCTGTAGAAAACAGAGTGTTTGAAAAATAGGAAACCTTGAACTAGCTTTGACCAGTGAACCAGAAAGATGATGCTTTGAACTTGAAGAAGAAAACATTTTGAAAACCGAAATGCTGAAGCTTGAAAAACTATGTTAGATACAGGTTGAAGCTTTAATTCTGCTGATTGCATTGATTACCCAGATTGCATTATGAAACTTGCAATCTTTGATTCATTTGCTTTTAAAATGGGTTTCAGGCTTGCTTTTAAAAATGGGTTACAGGCTTGGAAATTGTTTTGAGAATTTGATGGCAGATTTTTTGGAAATTTCTTTGAGATGAAAATGGTTACAGGGTTGGGTCTTTGATTTGGAAAATGAATTACAGGTAGTGATTCTTGAGGAAAATTTACAGGCCTTGCCTTTTGATTTTGTGAAACAAATTACAGTGTTTGGTTTTGATTCTGGAAAGTGATTACAGGTTTGATCTATTTCATTTGAGAAATGAATTACAGGGAGATGACTCTTTCAGCTTTGTAGAATATAGATCAGGTTGAAGTTTCTCTTGACTTTTGAATTGAGAAGAAAAAAAGAAGAAAGAGATGAAGGTGTAGGTTTATGTAATCTAATTTATGGTTTAAAAAAAATTAAGAAAATAAATTACAAGAGGTGACACTTGTCTTCCAACCTATTTAACTATCCAACACATGTTACTAAGGGTGTTTATAGATTAACACATGTCTTAATTGATTTTTATATATTTTTAAATTGATTTTAAAAGCTTGTATATAAATATCTTAATTAGTTAATCCATTTCTTAATTAATAAATGCTTTTGTAAATTTAAAAAAAAAAACCTTTAAAAGAAAATAAAAATAAGCCAGTCATGTTTTAAGTAAAATCATACCTAGTGCATTTAATTAATTTATAAATATAAAATATAAAACTTTTGTATTAATTTAGTATTTAAATAAATACTTTCCAATTTATATAAGTAAATTTCTTTAGGAAAAACAATATAAAACAAATTATATTCCAATGAAAATTTTATTCATATATTTTTATATCCAAACTATTTCAAAATAATTATTCTTTTAAATTCAAATTTAAATCCAAATATAAAATTCAAATTCAAATTCAAATTTTAAAAATCAAGTTTAAAATCAACTTAAATATATATATATATATATATATATATATATATATATTAGTCCAAACATACATACTATTAAATTTGAAAATAACAATTCTATTTTTAAAAATTAACTTAAATAAATATATATATATATATACATATATATTTAATTAATACTTATTTAAAATTGTAACGACGTGTAAAATTTTGATAATTTTTAGGGGTTTTATTTAGCGTATTTAACTTGATTTTTGAGAAATTTTAAATAATAATATTTTGAAATAAAATTTTACATTTGGATTACGTATAGTTAAATGTGGAAAATGATAAATTTTCATCAAAAATTAAGAAAGTGTATTTTAGGGTGTGATTCAGTTCAATTCAAGTCAGTAATAATTGATGTTCATAAAATAATTTATTTTGAGAAATTCAAGGCACGGGAGTTTTATTTGCCATCATTTCTTTTATTTATTTTCAAACGTTTCATTTTGCCTTTATAACGTGTCCTTCCATATTTATTCTTGTTGTCCAATCAAGCTATTAATTGCTTTGATTTTTTCTAAAACAATGTGTAGCTGTTGCCTTTTCTACCATTAAAATTTCAATTGCTTAATAATTTTTCCAATTCACAAATAGACTTCCCCATTCCTAGCCATTAATAAACTTTGAAATCATCGTCCTTGCCTTTTGTTATTCCCCATATTATAATAATAATTGAAATTTATAGCCGTTTCAGCATATAACTTTTACACATTTTATACTCATTTAATTTCAGCAGTCCATTGCCTTTAATTTTTAAACCGTTCCATTTTCTTCCCAGGCAAAAGCTCACATTCCATTTCGCTTACAAATCAGTTTCCACTTTTACTCATCTACTCACCTTTTCTTCCATCTATCCGTTTAATAGTTATATATAAACTATAATACATTTCCCTGATTCATCTCCTTTCCTTTTTCATTGACATATTAGTTCTGGAAAGTGATCAATTTAAAAACCCATCTTCCCCTCATTTCTTTAAACTTTCAGCTAAATTTTAGCTTGTGACTGTTGATGTACATTTCATTAAAGAGGTATGTTACCTTGTTAATCTCCAAAATTTAAGGGTGAAATTTTTATTTTTCTAAACTTTCCTTTCCTACGCTCCCTGTTTCCACTTCTTTCATTATGACCGTTCATTATATATATACACTACAGCTGGAAAGTTATAAACGTATAAACTTAGATACGTTTTGTATTTATTAAAAATTTAAAGCACACCTTAAATTGTGCAAAGCGTTTTTCCTCTACCTTTATAACTCTGGGTTTATACATACTATTGCTTTCTCTTCCTCCCTGAAGCCTATTTTCTTTCTTTCCCAAGTTGTTACAGCGCGTCTTCAAGGCCATAATACCCGATACCCCTATCGTCATCACCCATCAGACACTTGTCACCACTAGCTTGCATACGTTCGCATATATAAGGTATAGTACTTCTGTCTGTTAGCATATTGTATATTAGTGAATTTGTTACATGGGTTATATTATCTTGGGTTTCCCTGTTTCCAGTTTAATAATATATTATACAAATTTTGCAGCGTCTATTATATAGTTTTTATATATATATATATATGTCAAAGTTATTCTTTTATATATAAAAATGTATTTGTGTATATATGTGTATATGCCGTTATATTAGTTTATAAAATAAAATTTTCCTTTTTCAGCTGTTGTATGTAAAGATGCTTTTTGTTCTAATTTGTTTAAGCTCAGTATTTTGTTTTTTAATAATACTTTAAACGTGAATTTGATTTAAGTGAAGCTTTTCGTATCATGTTATTAAATGAAGTAATATAAGGTGATTTAAAAATATATAAACTTTTTTTTGTCTTTGAATCTTTTTGGGGTTTTGTTGGTTTTGTTATATATTACTCTTTCTTAATGCAATGTACTGGAAACATCAAAATAGGTTCTAGTGGTTATTGCGTAAGTGAATTCGTGTTTGTGTACGTGTTATTATAACTTATATTTATACATTGTTTATTTGTTTCTATATAATTACGTAAAGGATAGTAGTGTCTACATTATATATATATTGTTAATATATATAGTCTGTTTTATATTTGGAGTAGGCAGGTGTATATGAGTTTTAGTGTAGACCAGTTGCTTTCGCAAAAAAAATGTATATATATTAAAGTTTATATTAGTTGTTATTTTTATATATTGTATAAAGTTTACATTCTAACTTATACTTTCGGTCTGCATAGGTTACAGTATTATATATATTTATAAAATAAGTTATAATATAAGTTATATAAGTAATTCGTACATCCGTTGTCTAAAATTTTATATAAGTCTGTGTATAGGCTTTACTGCTTACGTATGGGTAGTTATATATTTGTTTATATATACAGGTGAAGTGTTTAAAATTTATAATTGTATTGTGAAATGGATTTTGTACCATATGTATATAGTAGTTTATAAATGAGATTTGAACAGTGTAATTTGTTGAAGTTTTATATATTAATCTTATTTTAAAATATAAATCTTAATGATATTATATACATATGTCGTATGGCGTGGTTTGGGTCTTAGATTTGTAAATAGAAATTTTGATCTATGTGTAAAAATTAAAATGGTTTAGAAAAATTATAAGGATTTTTATTTAACATATATGTTTTATTTCAAATGTTAAAACTATTGGATTATGTATGAAAAAAAGGTAAATTATATGTGTGTGTGTGTGTGTGTGTGATTCGACTTTAAATTTTTCTTAGGGATGCAATTTTAATTTTTAATAAAATAGCAAAAATTTCTGTGTATATCAGACTGATTCTGATTCAATTCATAAATTCTTGATTATCAGCCTCGTTCGTCCAATTCGTGTCAATCCTACTTTGCTTTGAAATTCGTGCTCGGATTTATAATTCAAATTTCAGTGTCCGTATCAGTGTGCGTATCCATGTCATCTTATGTATTCTCTAGCCTCGAAAGGTGAGAAATCACTCACATTTTACATTCTTTTATTTGTTAAATTTGATTAAATTGAAACGACAATTGAAATATGACGATGTAGTTATTTAAATTGTTATATATGTTGTTACTTGTAACTGTTCACTTATGGGATATGACACCATATCCTATTGTTTATATTTATTTTTGATGATATATGCCTGTTGTTATTATTATTTTCATATCTGTTATCACTCTCAAGTTCCCTGTTAGTATAGAAATCACTATGGGTTGAAATGATACATATCCGAATGGACTTTAGAATAGGAGAATTTCGTTATGGGTTGAAATGATAAACCCAAGCGATTTTCATTTGACTTGAATTTGTGATTACGGGTTGAAATGATATCCATCCGTATATATTTAACTTACGTATTGAAATGATAAATATCTGTATCCCTTGTCCATAGAATAGAAAATTTTACATCGATGTCGTGGTCTATATGAATGTTTTGAAAATAATTTCTATGGCCTTGAAAGGAAATATATGGTTTTAATGAATATTGATTTAAAGTATTTATAAAGGTTATTTTATATATAGATTTAATATTAAGATAATTTTATTAAGATTTATTTTATTAATAAGAAATATGTTTAAGGATTTATTAAACTTGTATTTCTAAAATAGATATGTGGAATAAATTTTATAAGTTAAGGTTTGAAGATATATTTGGCACTTATTTGAATTTGTCAATAATTAAGGATTTTATTTAGTTAAATCAATTTGAAACTATTAAATTGGAAAGTTTAACATATGATCCTATAACTTGAATTTTTATTTAAGAAATTTAATGGATGCTTCATGTCTAAAGAAATCGAAGGTAATCTATAGAAAATTTAAATTTAAGGTCATATAAATAATATTGAATATATTAAGTGAATATTTCAAAACTAAATAATAGTGAAGGCAAGTTGGGAGATAAACGCAACTATCAAAGTTTAGTCTTTGTAACATTGAATATTTATAGGTCCGAAATATATTAACTTCGAATTATATTGAAATTTAAATGGTTTATTTTGTGGTTCAAAACCGTATTTAAAATAGATAAAATTTGAATTAGTTTAGTCGGAAACTAAATTGAATGGAAATTGATAAATTTTGATTTAATTAAATTTGAACGGGAAGGTCGAGTGGATTATGAAATATAAATAAAATTGAAATGGCCACGGTGTTATAGTGTATATTTCTACCCTGTAGATAGTTCCTTGGATCCTTAGAGGATGGTTATCCTAAACATCCTCTAAGTTAATTATATTTCAGTTGATATTTCACTTGAGTTGGATTTATAGATATAAGAATGTTAATCCTGACTCGAGTGTTTTGTGTTTTGCTTTATGCTCGGGTCAAACTGAGTGACACATCATTAAAGACTCACCTTTGGAGTTTGGAGCTTAGCTTGGAAATCCAACTATCGCTTAGCTTTCAGCACTTCTAGTTGATTCGTTAAGAGAAGTCATCTTTTGCATTGGAGACTTCACTGTATCTGGGATTTTCTGATGTATTTTATTTCTAACTTTGTTATATAGTAGCTTCATGAACTACTATTCATTTATTCCGCTGCATTTTATTGTACTACTCTGTATCTGTGATTCTGTGATTGATTTATTTACTGTACATGTTTTTGCCAAATTTAAATTAACAATTCGGTATTTTGAATTATTCAAGTCGGACATGTATAGTATTATTGTCGATTTGAATGGTCCAAAATAGCGAGTCGTTACAGTTGGTATCAAAGCTATGGCTCTAGGCAAAACTTAACAAATATGGTAAATTTATTTACAGAATCACTTTCGTTCGAGTTAAATCTCTTCCTTTTTGACTCGATTTCCTTTGAATTTTGGAATGTCCCTCGGTTTCGAAATTCATTCTTGTCTCTTTCTATTTATATTCGTTTGACTCTGGAGTATCCCATAACCCCACTGAATGTTTTGTAAACGGGGTGAAAACTCCTTTACAATTGGCATCGATTCACCTAAGATTTTTGTATCCTCGGTTTACGGTGCTGCTATATCATGATATGCTGAATTCTATCTTTGCCAATCGAATGTCGATTTTCCTTGGAATTCCGCATCGATCATATTCCTGAAGTCACGGTTGGCTCGGTTAAGGTCGCCCGCGATTTATATCCATCTTCTATTTTAAAATTTTAATTACCTCGTCTTCGATCAAGCCTATCTTCGAATCAGAATTCTATTTGATTAGAGTTCCTCTAATTTGAATCTCTAGCTTTGTTTTGAAATCCATCCGTGAATCACCCTTTGAAAATCGGGTATGTTTACATTTTTGAAATTGTTTTATATATCAAAATTATTATTTTGATAGGTATGATTTTATTCTATATATAAAAGTGAAATATTTTCGATAAGGATTATATATCTTTTAAAAACGAAAGTTTGAAATTTTGAAATGTGGTTTTGAGATTTCAAAAATATATAAAAATAATACGATTTAAAAGTATTTTCTGGATAAGAAATATTTCAAAAGAGTTCAAATAAATTCCAACGATTTAGAAGAAATCTCAACGAAGTTTCAAGAAAATAGAAGTCCAGAACTCATTTTGTCGCTGGGAAATAATTTCGGTGATGAGTGCACGCATCATCGACGTTGATTTTCGAGTTTCAGAGTGGGGAAGAGGCCACTTTAATAGCTTCGTTATGCAAGTGATTTTGTAAAACCATTGTTGATTTCAAATTCTGATGTATAATTTGATATTTTCTAAAGATATATGCATATATTTGAAACAATTTAAAGTGAGACCGGTGTTCAGTCCTCGAGTTTCGGATTTTATTTGGTATAATCCTACCTGTTGAAATTGATTTATTGATTCATTGTTAATTTTCAACTCTTAAATTGGAAATTTGATTTCCCTAACTATTTTGAATGTTCGAACACTTCCAAATCGAGGTTAAATTTTCAAAACTAAGAAATTTCGAAGAGGATAAAATATTTGATAAAGCATATAAGTTTAGTTTTGTAGGTTTAAGTTTGAAACCTTTTGTTAAGTAAATGAATATGAATATTTTGAATTATACTAATATGGAATTTAGTTTTGAAATGTTTTAAGAAGAAAAAATTAGTTTTAAATAATGGTTTTCAGAAAGGTAAATTGAATATTTCAAATAGAAATAAATAGTTAAGGGTTTAAAGGGATAATTATAAATTTGAAAATCATTTTGAGTATAATTGATTTAGGGAAAAATATTTGGTTTTGAAATTTGATTTGGAATTAAAACCAGTACTTATATGGTGATTTTGGAAATGAATTTGTTTGACCTAAATTTTGTTGATTTGAAATTTTGGATTATTTTCTAAACCTATTGTTTAAGAAACTTTGAAACTAAATTGATATTGAAATGAATTGAAATTGAGAACCTTATATTATTAAGTGCTTGATTGGGAGTGGTCGAATTTATATAAAATGGATTTGTATAAGTATGAAGTTGATTTGAAAGATACTCAATTTGGAAAGAGAATTTTTTTATAATCGAAGTCTATATAAGTATGATTTGATATAGTACTGATTTGGAAAGTATTCGATTTGGAAAAGGAATCCTATATATAATGGACTTTATATAATATGACATCTGAAAGTATTTGGAAAGGTACTATATGATATATATATTTTCGAAGTAAAGATATGGAAAGTGCATTCTGCTTGATATCCGCTTTGTGGCCACATTGTGGATTCATTCTATCGATATTATTCTCTATGATTTTTGGTTTTTCGAATGTGATACTCGAGTGTCCCACCGTGGCGTAACCCATGGTTTTTTTTCTTGCGACTGCATAGCGCAACTGCCTGGCTGAGACTGGCCTAGGGGTACGGATTGTTTCCTGAGAGACCCAGGCGTAACCATAGTGTATCCTGCAATCTGTATAGGTCGCATTAGTAGCGAAACTACCTGGCTAAGACAGCCTAAGGGTACGGATTGTTTCCTGAGGGACCCAGGCGTAACCATTGTGTATCCTGCACCCTACTAGTCATCATGGCGTAACTCGCAGGGCTGAGAAAGCTTACAGATACGGATTGTTTCTTGGGGGATCCACGTGTAACCATTGTGTATCTGCGAACCATGGTTGGACAAAGGTTTTGGTTTGTTGTTTTGTTTTGATTGTACTTTCCATATCTTTTTTTAAGGTTTTTCAAGTATTTTCACTGGGTGTTGAAATAGGTCTACTAAGTACTTGAAGAATTCTAGATTTGCGCCTGATCAACGCATGGCCAGAGTCTGCAGGAACGAGGATAAACTTGTTGAAACATCTAGTTATAAAAGTATTTTCGAAAGGAAAAATTCATTTCGATATAACAGTATTTTATTATAAAGGTATTTCCAACAAAGGAATTTTGTATTAATATTTGAGATTAAAATTTTATGGTTTGACTTAATTATTCGAGCCCGATACTATTCCTTCGAACCTACCTATCTGCTCAGCTTTATTTATTCACCTATATTCCGTTTTTCTGAATCTACCCTCCTTTCCTTTTTGAATATAATCTTTAAAATATTGTTTATTTATATACTAAATGGTTTAATAGTAAATCATTAGTGTCATTAATATTTCAGAAGTTATTAATTTAATATAACATATTTAAGAAATGAGTATTAATTTATCTATAATGTTGAAAGTGTCTTAAGATAAATTAGTAAATTATAAACTATGGATTTAATGTTGTCAAATAACTTCCTTGAAAATATAACCGAGGATGTGAATAACTGTTTCCAAATAGTTTTCATACATATATTTATAAAGGTGTTATTTATAAGGGAAGCAGGAAATTTTACAAATGGGTTTTGAAAAGTTTTAAAGTATTAAAGATAATTGAACTGCAAATGAAGTTTTCAAAAGAATATTTCTAGAAAAATTTATATGGTCTTAAATTAATTGTTTATCCTTGTCTTTCAATCTATTTATCTTTCAGGTTGTTTCTATTCTCCTACCTTTTCATTTTCGGGGATGAAAAAATTTGAGTGGGGGAGAGTGTAATGACCCGTACAATTTTGATAATTTTTAATGGTTTTATTTAGCGTATTTAACTTGATTTTTGAGAAATTTTAAATAATAAAATTTTGAAATAAAATTTTACATTTGGATTGCGTATAGTTAAATGTGGAAAATGATAAATTTTCATCAAAAATTAAGAAAGTATATTTTAGGGTGTGATTCTGTTCAATTTAAGTCAGTAATAATTGATGTTCATAAAATAATTTATTTTGGGAAATTCAAGGCACAACTGTTTTATTTGCCGTCATTTCTTTTATTTATTTTCAAATGGTTCATTTTGCCTTTATAACGTGTCCTTCCATATTTATTCTTGTTGTCCAATCAAGCTATTAATTGCTTTGATTGTTTCTAAAATAGTGTGTATGTTACTTTTTCTACCGTTAAAATTTCAATTGCTTAATAATTTTTCCAATTCACAGATAGACTTCCTCATTCCTAGCCATTAATAAACTTTGAAATCATCGTCCTTGCCTTTCGTTATTCCCCATTTTATAATAATAATTGAAATTTATAGCCGTTTCAGTATATAACTGTTACACGTTTTATACTCATTTAATTTCAGCATTCCATTGCCTTTAATTTTTAAACTGTTCCATTTTCTTCCCAGGCAACAGCTCACATTTCATTTCGCTTATAAATCAGTTTCCACTTTTACTCACCTGCTCACCTTTTCTTCCATCTATCCATTTAATAGTTATATATAAATTATAATACGTTTCCCTGATTCATCTCCTTTCCTTTTTCATTGACATGTTAATTCTGGGAAGTGATTAATTTAAAAACCCAACTTCCCCTCATTTCTTTAAACTTTCGGCTAAATTTTAGCTTGTGACCATCGCTGTACATTTCATTAAAGAGGTACGTTACATTATTAATCTCCGGAATTTAAGGGTGAAAATTTTATTTTTCTAACGTTTCCTTTCCTACGCTCCCTGTTCCCACTTCTTTCATTATGACCGTTCATTATATATATACATTACAGCTGGAAAGTTATAAACGTATAAACTTAGATACGTTTTGTATTTATTAAAAATTTAAATCTCACCTAAAATTGTGCAAAGCGTTTTTCCTCTGCCTTTATAAATTTGGGTTTATACCTATTGTTGCTTCCTCTTCCTCCCTGAAGCCTATTTTCTTTCTTTCCCAAGTTGTTACAACGCCTCTTCAAGGCCATAACAGCCGATAACCCTATCGCCATCACCCATCAGACACTCGTCACCACTAGCTTGCATACGTTCGCATATATAAGGTATAGTACTTCTGTCTTTTAGCATATACATATATATATATATATATATATATATATATATATTAGTGAATTTGTTACATGGGTTACATTATCTTGGGTTTCCCTGTTTCCAGTTTAATAATATATTATACAAATTTTGCAGCGTCTATTATATAGTTTATATATATATGTCAAAGTTATTCTTTTATATATATAAATGTATTTGTGTATATATGTATATATGCTGTTATATTAGTTTATAAAATAAATTTTCCCTTTTTCAACTGTTGTATGTAAAGATGCTTTTTGTTCTAATTTGTTTAAGCTTAGTATTTTGTTTTTTTTAATAATATTTTAAACGTGATTTTGATTTAAGTGAAGCTTTTCGTATCATGTTATTAAATGAAATAATATAAGGTGATTTAAAAATATATATACTTTTTTTGTCTTTGAATCTTTTGGGGTTTTGTTGGTTTTGTTATATATTACACTTTCTTAATGCAATGTGCTGGAAACAACAAAATAGGTTCTAGTGGCTATTGCGTAAGTGAATTCGTGTTTGTGTACATGTTATTATAACTTATATTTATACATTGTTTATTTGTTTCTATATAATTACGTAAAGGATAGTAGTGTCTGCATTATATATATATATATATATATATTGTTAATATATATAGTCTGTTTTATATTTGGAGTAGGCAGGTGTATATGTGTTTTAGTGTAGACCGGTTGCTTTCGCAAAAAAAATGTATATATTTTAAAGTTTATATTAGTTGCTATTTATATATATTGTATAAAGTTTACATACTAACTTATACTTTCGGTCTGCACAGGTTACAGTATTATATATATTTATAAAATAAGTTATAATATAAGTTATATAAGTAATTCGTACATCCGTTGTCTAAAATTTTATATAAGTCTGTGTATAGGCTTTACTGTTTATGTATGGGTAGTTATTATTAGTTTATATATATAGGTAAAGCGTTTAAAATTTATAATTGTATTATGAAGTGGATTTTGTACCATATGTATATAGTAGTTTATAAATGAGATTTGAACAGTGTAATTTGTTGAAATTTTATATATTAATCTTATTTTAAAATATAAATCTTACGTATGGGGTGGTTTGTGTAACGACCCAGAATTTTTGATAACTTGAATTTGAATATTTAATTTATTTTTAATATTAATAAGTGGAATTTTTAAGTCGAATAATTTATTTTTCGAATATTGGATTTAATGGGATAATTAAATCGATGATTTAATAGTGAAATTCCAAAAATAATTAAATATTGGGTTAAATATGATTGAAAATGATTTGGAAAATTTTATTTTATCATATTAAAGTTATAGAAATATTTTAGAACTTGTAAAATTGAATTTGGAGCTAATTTGTAAAAATTGAATATTTTAATATTTAATTATCGACTGAAAAATAGCCAATTTTTGAACAGTCTCAGAATTGAACGAAACGAGTTCCATTGGATCCGTAATAGTTAGTTATTATCAGATTTCAAATTTCGTAGCAAACGGAGTTGTCGTTTGACCGTGGCAGCTCGAAACGCATCCAAATTGTTTTAATTTTAATTCGGCGAGTTAAAATAGCCATTTTTCAAACGGTCTCGGATTTCGACGAAACTAGTTTCATCGGATCCGTAATGTGATATTATTGTAAGATTTCAAATTTCAAGTCGTTTGGATTTGCCGTTTGTCCGGTACAAGCCAAAAACGCCTAGAAATCGTTTAAATCGGTTTAAGTTTAAATTGAGCGTTTATAGTCGTATCTCACACATACTTCCGAATTAGCTTACGAAACCTGTTCCATTGCGTCCGGAATGTGGAAAAACATTAGAATCGCCTGTCGGAACGTGCGAGTTGGAGTTCGTTTGCATAAGTTATTAAGAAGAGAATTTTATTAATAAAATAATATTAATAACATATATATATATATTCAATTATCTCTACTAAACCCTAATCCATTATCGTGGCCGCCTCATTTGCAGTTAATGGCCGAAATCTTCTTGTCTTCACCTCTCAAAATCTCAAAATCCAAGCATCGAATCGAAAATCTTTCAACTGGAAAAACGTGGAGCGCTTCGAGATCTTGAAATCCAACGGTCGAGATCGAAATTGGAGCGACGGGTTGGAGGATAGGGGGCCGCGTTCCTTGGCGGCTGCGCACGCACTTCGAGGCCGAAGCCAGGGCCGAGCTCCATGTGGTTCCTGGTGGTGGTGCTGCTCGAGACAAGCTTCAGGATGGCGCTTCCCGATCGTCACGAAGTGAAGTACATTAGTTGCGTTTTGAAACCCTAGTATTTACTATATGGGTTCAAGTGCGTTCAAGTGTTACTGGGAAGAGAAAATGCGAACGGGAGAGAAGGTGAGGGTGGGGGCCGCATGCGTGTGTGAGTGGTGAGGTGGATTCTTTTTTTTTATTTGTTTTGGTTAGTTTAAATTTAAAGATTCAAATCGTGTAACTTTAAAACGTGATATCTTTTGCATGCGAGGTCGGATTCGAACGAGATTTTTTGCGTTGGCTTCGTATCGCCGTGCTCTTCGCGATGCAACCAGTTTGGAGTCGATTGGAGGTCGTTTGAATTTCGGGTAAAATTAAACGTTCGTTTAATTTTATTCGAAACGAACGCGAAAAACGGAAATAAAATCAAGGTGAGAACTCCTCACTCAATCGAAAGGTTTTGTTTAAAATTTTAAATAGTTAATGTTGATTGATGATTGCCGTTTGATTGTGCTAGTAGATATAGTAGGATATATACTATATATAGCGATATATATATATTGGCATATGTATATATCGGATTTGATTTCCCGCCTCGTATAGCGGATGAGACCCTATTGCGCCGTTATTAAGCGGATATTTATAAAATCCCATATACCGCGATATTCCACCTTGAAGTGGAATTGGTATTGTGCTAACGTCTGTGGATGCAGGGTAACAGGTTGGAGGGATCCAACTGGATTCCTCACATATTTGTTTATTTATAAATATTATGTTGATCGTTGATAACCATATTGATATATGACACTTATTCCCGTGATTGACCATTCGATGTCGTTGCATCATCGGATTCAAATTTTTAAAATTAAAAATAACGGTTTTGAATTAAAAAGGGGTTTAAAAGTGATTTCTCAAAGAATATGGTTTATTAAAAAAAAAATTTGAATTGATTCAAATTTTAAAATAAATCAACGTATAAGTTTTATGTAAAAAAAAAAAATTAATATTTTTATAAAATATAACTTAAAAGAAATTTTTAACAATAATAGGTTTTTATAAAATAGTTAAATTTGGTTTTTGGGAAGTTATTATTATTAATGGTTCATATAAAGGATTTTATAAATGGATGTTTTTAAATTAAATTTATTGAAGTTATAGAATAAATTTATAAAGTGTTAAGTTGATGTATAACATGAATTTCACTAGGATTTATAGATTAATAAATGTGAAATTTATAAAACGAATGGTGATTGGAAAATTTTAAGTTTATAAGTTATTAACTTATAGAAATGGATTTGGGCATTAAAAAGGGGAATTTTATAGAAATTGTTAATAAATGAAGATTTCATTAGTTGAAATTATTATAAACCATAAAGAAATCTTGTAAGTGATAAGATTTTAAATTGGTGAAGTTCAAAGGAACGATTTGGTAAATAAATAATATTATAAGTATTTAACTTACAATATGGCTTTTGGGTATGAAATTGGGTTATGTAAATTGCATCGGATTAATAAAGGGATTTATAAAATTGGGGTTTATAATAGAAATGGAATTTATAAACTATGTTTATAAATTTGAAATCCATCAAATTTGATAAATGAAATATGGGAATTTGTTAAGTGGGCTATATTCACTATTTTGAATATTGAATAGATTATTAAATAAAATGGGTTTGTTTTTGGGAAAGGAATGTTTTAAATGGAATTTAAAACGAATTAAAGGTGTTTTAAAATGTATTGAGTGTCGAAAACATAGATTTCAACATTAATTGTTGAAATAGACGTTTTCGAGGAAAAGAAGGGGATAATTTGTATAGTATTGGATTCATATATCTATTTTTAATTTCAAATCCATATACTAGTGTTTTTGGGTTGTCGTAACGATGTTTTACGCAACATTCGTTTTTAACCCAAATAAATGTGAATAAAAGAATGTTTTCTTAAAGAGAATGGAATAAAATACTTAACGGTAACTTAAGTATATTGAATATTTCCAAATTGTTGAAAATAAGTTAAATTGTGAATTACTTATTATTAAATAAGTATGGGAATGTTTTTTTTTTCCAATATAAAAGGAACGTTTTTGAGGATTCACCTTTTAAAGGTAAATCGAAGTGAATAGTTTGAAATTGATTTGAAATCGTGTATGTGTAGATATTTGGGAAATTGGAAATTCACTTTGGAATTTATAAATAGGAAGGGAAATTGTGTTCAAATGGTTGAGTTGTGTAATTTGAAATTTGTTTTCAAATGGTTGAGGTGTTTAATTTGAAATGGGTTTTCAAATGGTTAAGTGTGGAAATTATATCGTGAAGGTGTTTTGGTAAAGCAAATAAATTGGGCAATTATTTGGAAATTGTGTATATATATCTTGTAAAGATATTTTGGGACTTAATAATTTTTGGAAAAATTATTTGGAATCTGATGATGTGGCGCATCTTTATTGATAGTTAAATAACCGACTATCAATATTTACCCCTGGGATGGTATTGGTTGTGTTTGTTTGGAATTGAATGCACACTTATTTTTAAAAATAAGCGCTCTCTATTCGGTTTAGCCGGGAGAGGACCTTTGTGTCATATATCCCATTCCGAATATGCGATACGTCGTTTGGATTGCATTTGAAGACCGGTGTTGAAGACCGGGTATTTGTGAAAACGATAGGATGACCTATCGATTGTCTCCGCATCGTTAGCTACGATATGGAGATTTCCTTTGTGATGGGAAATTTTATCGGGATTGTGAATACCCGGATTTCAAGGGCTTCCTTGGAAGTGCCTTCGGTTCTGTTCGAACCCGGAACAGACTTGTATGGTTACGTGTCTGACATTACATTTTGAGAGATAGAGCAGATTTCTTTCAAATACATTTCTGTTGGTGGCGGAGAATTTATTCTCTTAGCTTAACACCCTTCTCTGAGACGTACGAGCTCAGAGGTTATGTAGTTGAAGGTTATCAGCGATATTTCCCAATCTGGTAATGTGGCATGCTGAGTGCTGCTGTGTGATGATCATTGGTTGATCGTTTGGATTGGATCATTTGTTGATCATTTATCTGTGTGATCTTGCTTTGGTCATCTGTGGACCCAAAGCATGGCTTTGTTGCACAAAGCGTAGCTTTGTGGACGAGACTTCGTCAGGACCTCACTCCCCGGAAATGGTCGAAACAGGAATATGCGGCAAGGTTATGAGGGTCGCGCCCTTTAGGGTATGTCATTCCCTTCTGGAAAAGGGTGGTATCATGGTATGGAGCCTAGATATTTACTCATGTGGAAACACTATATCTATTTCTGTGTGGTGTTGTTGGTATCGAGCGCTCGGATAAAGGTCCCAAAGGACCGGGGGATGACATATTCGTGTAGTAGTTACCTAGTTACAGAGGTAACCCGGCCTTGTGTTGGCAGAGATCTAACCGTAACGTTAGTTCTCGGGACGTCCCGCCAGAGGCGATCCCATGTGGCAGTAGGAAGTTCCTTAGCCTGACCATTTGTTGGAAATCCATTCATCCAATACGTGCCTTGTACGGTTTTAGTTGTAGAACCTGCCATTTAACATGGCAGCTATAGTAGGCATAGCATCATGGTACCTATGCTGGCTAGGATTTATATTATACTTTCGAAATATTTTCCACTATGCACTAGTAATAATATCAAAGAATTTTTCTCGTAGTAAGCATGTTTGACTATCATAAGGAGAAATCTCCCCCATGTGTGCGTTTGCATTGTGTGTGTGCCGGGAGGCCTTATGGTAGTTTCATTTTCCAAAAAGCATTACGGATTTCAAAATTTAAACTTTCTTGTTGCGTGTTTAAAGATAAACTGTTTTGAGTTCTCACACCAGTCCCATGACTGACCTGGAGTTTATTGTTCCTTTCCTAAACTCTGGGTGCCCACTATTTTCCACACGGGCAGTCTAGAGTTAGGTTATCAGGTTATTCTGGATTCGGGAGTTGCTGTGCAGATCTGGAGGCGAGCCAGATAGCGTAGTCTATTATCTATTGTATATAGTATTTCTTTCCGCTGTTGTTGTCGTACACTCTGATTGATGTAATGTAATGTGATGTAATGTATAAAATGTATAGTTCTTTTGTTTTAATGAATATTCATTTATCTATTATATGTTGTTCCGCTGCGACTGTGAGATTCTGTTATTGTTTCTCGTTCTGTTACTTGTTTTTCTGTTTTCTCTTCTCTTTCTTTTCTTTCTTCTTCTACCTCTTTCTTCTTCTAAAACCCTAACGGTTCGATTTTTCGGCAACGAAAAATCCCGATCGTTACATTTGGCATCAGAGCATATGGTTAAGCGACAACCTGCTCTGTTGGGTATTACTCATTAGAGATAGAGTCAGCAGTACTCTAGAATGAGTGTGAGTGTAATAATAGATATGAGTGCGTATTTGTTAGTGAATATAAAATTGTTTTATATTGTGATGATTGGTTTGTTGAGTGGTATATGAACCTTCGTCGGCGCAGCCTCGAAAACTGAATCGAAGGGGTTCCTAAACACTTGAATAGAACAATTCGACACAATATTGTTTTAAATTGGGTAAATGAAATAATTTTACCTCGATTATATTTTATATATAAAAAGAAAATAATTTTTCAAGGATTATTGAAGTGTGTATATAATTGATTGCTTGGTTGTTGTAAATGATATATATATATATATACATATAAAATAATTAAAAGTTGTTTGAATAAGCTAATAAAAGCAACTATTGTAAAAGAATAATGGTATAAACCAATGAATCATAAGATGAAATAATAATTAATGATGATTTACAATTGTAAGATAATCATGTATGTATATAAGAAGTAAAAAATTATATAAGTAAAAGGTTTATAAAAGTGATTTATGAATAGAAAGAAACTTTTTGAAAGAATAATTAGCATTGATTTCACTATTGTCACTGGGAAATAATAAGGGTGATGACTGCAGCATCATCAGTATCATTTTCGAGTTTCTATGTGATGGATTTGCTACAAAAATGAATTAAAAATTGAAGTTTTGTTGTAATAAACAAATTTGAAAATTAAAATTCAATTTGAAATTGATAAATATAAGTGAAAAAGGTTTTGAACTTATAATATAAGTTAGAAGTTGAATAATAAGTTTTATAACTTATTAAATGGGAAAATGTAAGTGAAACCAGTTGTTGAAGTGGTTAAACAATTAAGTTAAGTAAAATGGAATATGAATTTGAATATTGATATGAATTTGACTTAAGTAAAAGTTAAATAGGATTTACTTTGGAATTTAAAATCCGAATTGAATTGATAAGTAAAACTTAAGTTTAATTGACAAATGATGTTTAAATGGAATAACTTAAGTGAAGTTGAATAAAGAATCGATCTTTGCATCAAAGTTAAATAATCAAGTGAATTAAATGAGGTAAATAAAGTTGAAATGGAATATAACTTAAGTAATATTGAAAGAATTGATGTTAATATTAAAGTAAGTGAATAAAGTAAATTTAATGAAATTGTTAAAGATATGAACTTAAGTTATATAAATGAAATTCAATTTTATTTGTAAAAAGAACTAGCAATTGAATTAAAACATGGATTGAATGTTAATCAATAGAATATGAATAAGTTGATATGAAATGATGCATGCAAGTGTAAATTCATTTGAAAATAGTTGAATAGTAGAATGAAAATCAAGTGAATGTTAAACCAATTGGAATTAAAACAGTTGAACCAAATTGAATTTAAGTAAAACGAATAAAATTTGGTTGTATTGGATGTGCATTGGTTGTTATTTGCTTGTTGGTTGATTGTATGTAAATTCATTAAGTGTTAATGAAATTGAATTAGTAAAATTTGAAAGCTATGTAATTGAATTCAAATGAAAATTGAAATGCAAAGTTGAATGAAAATGAATATGCAACTTTAATAGTAAACTAAAAGTGGTATAAGAAGCATGTATTGGAAATTTTATAATTGAATTGGCAAATTGGTTTGAATATTATAATTGGATGTTATGCTAGCAGGATATACAGGTTATAAAGGAATTGGGATTTTGATTTCAAAGTTAAAAAATTGAATCGCTCGACAAAAGGTACGTATTTCAGTTTTTTTTGGTGAGATTTGATGATTTCTTTCTCCAGCCACTTGGCTTTCTCTTTTCTTTTTGATTCTGAGGGGCCGTAGTGCCATTTTGTAGTCGTGCCGATCTAGCCGCGCAAAGGAGACTCTGGCGAAATTTTTTCGAAAATTTCGGGTGTTAGAAAAATTTTGAGAAATTTTGAAAGTTGAAAATTTGAATTGAAATTTAAATTTGAATTGTTAAGCAAACAAAGTTGTTTGAAACCTAAAATTGAGTTTGGAAAGCTAATTGAAATGATAGTAGATCTTTAATAAAAAGATTTGTTTGAAAAGTTGATAAAACTAATTAACTTTGGAAAAATAATAAACGGTTTAGGATCATTTCTCCTTAACTTGTAATTTCGAGGACGAAATTCTTTTAAGGGGGGAAGATTGTAACGACCCAGAATTTTTGATAACTTGAATTTGAATATTTAATTTATTTTTAATATTAATAAGTGGAATTTTTAAGTCGAATAATTTATTTTTCGAATATTGGATTTAATGGGATAATTAAATCGATGATTTAATAGTGAAATTCCAAAAATAATTAAATATTGGGTTAAATATGATTGAAAATGATTTGGAAAATTTTATTTTATCATATTAAAGTTATAGAAATATTTTAGAACTTGTAAAATTGAATTTGGAGCTAATTTGTAAAAATTGAATATTTTAATATTTAATTATCGACTGAAAAATAGCCAATTTTTGAACAGTCTCAGATTTGAACGAAACGAGTTCCATTGGATCCGTAATAGTTAGTTATTATCGGATTTCAAATTTCGTAGCAAACGGAGTTGTCGTTTGACCGTGGCAGCTCGAAACGCATCCAAATTGTTTTAATTTTAATTCGGCGAGTTAAAATAGCCATTTTTCAAACGGTCTCAGATTTCGACGAAACCAGTTTCATCGGATCCGTAATGTGATATTATTGTAAGATTTCAAATTTCAAGTCGTTTGGATTTGCCGTTTGTCCGGTACAAGCCAAAAACGCCTAGAAATCGTTTAAATCGGTTTAAGTTTAAATTGAGCGTTTATAGTCGTATCTCACACATACTTCCGAATTAGCTTACGAAACCTGTTCCATTGCGTCCGGAATGTGGAAAAACATTAGAATCGCCTGTCGGAACGTGCGAGTTGGAGTTCGTTTGCATAAGTTATTAAGAAGAGAATTTTATTAATAAAATAATATTAATAACATATATATATATTCAATTATCTCTACTAAACCCTAATCCATTATCGTGGCCGCCTCATTTGCAGTTAATGGCCGAAATCTTCTTGTCTTCACCTCTCAAAATCTCAAAATCCAAGCATCGAATCGAAAATCTTTCAACTGGAAAAACGTGGAGCGCTTCGAGATCTTGAAATCCAACGGTCGAGATCGAAATTGGAGCGACGGGTTGGAGGATAGGGGGCCGCGTTCCTTGGAGGTTGCGCACGCACTTCGAGGCCGAAGCCAGGGCCAAGCTCCATGTGGTTCCTGGTGGTGGTGCTTCTCGAGACAAGCTTCAGGATGGCGCTTCCCGATCGTCACGAAGTGAAGTACATTAGTTGCGTTTTGAAACCCTAGTATTTACTATATGGGTTCAAGTGCGTTCAAGTGTTACTGGGAAGAGAAAATGCGAACGGGAGAGAAGGTGAGGGTGGGGGCCGCATGCGTGTGTGAGTGGTGAGGTGGATTCTTTTTTTTTATTTGTTTTGGTTAGTTTAAATTTAAAGATTCAAATCGTGTAACTTTAAAACGTGATATCTTTTGCATGCGAGGTCGGATTCGAACGAGATTTTTTGCGTTGGCTTCGTATCGCCGTGCTCTTCGCAATGCAACCAGTTTGGAGTCGATTGGAGGTCGTTTGAATTTCGGGTAAAATTAAACGTTCGTTTAATTTTATTCGAAACGAACGCGAAAAACGGAAATAAAATCAAGGTGAGAACTCCTCACTCAATCGAAAGGTTTTGTTTAAAATTTTAAATAGTTAATGTTGATTGATGATTGCCGTTTGATTGTGCTAGTAGATATAGTAGGATATATACTATATATAGCGATATATATATATTGGCATATGTATATATCGGATTTGATTTCCCGCCTCGTATAGCGGATGAGACCCTATTGCGCCGTTATTAAGCGGATATTTATAAAATCCCATATACCGCGATATTCCACCTTGAAGTGGAATTGGTATTGTGCTAACGTCTGTGGATGCAGGGTAACAGGTTGGAGGGATCCAACTGGATTCCTCACATATTTGTTTATTTATAAATATTATGTTGATCGTTGATAACCATATTGATATATGACACTTATTCCCGTGATTGACCATTCGATGTCGTTGCATCATCGGATTCAAATTTTTAAAATTAAAAATAACGGTTTTGAATTAAAAAGGGGTTTAAAAGTGATTTCTCAAAGAATATGGTTTATTAAAAAAAAAAATTGAATTGATTCAAATTTTAAAATAAATCAACGTATAAGTTTTATGTAAAAAAAAATTAATATTTTTATAAAATATAACTTAAAAGAAATTTTTAACAATAATAGGTTTTTATAAAATAGTTAAATTTGGTTTTTGGGAAGTTATTATTATTAATGGTTCATATAAAGGATTTTATAAATGGATGTTTTTAAATTAAATTTATTGAAGTTATAGAATAAATTTATAAAGTGTTAAGTTGATGTATAACATGAATTTCACTAGGATTTATAGATTAATAAATGTGAAATTTATAAAACGAATGGTTATTGGAAAATTTTAAGTTTATAAGTTATTAACTTATAGAAATGGATTTGGGCATTAAAAAGGGGAATTTTATAGAAATTGTTAATAAATGAAGATTTCATTAGTTGAAATTATTATAAACCATAAAGAAATCTTGTAAGTGATAAGATTTTAAATTGGTGAAGTTCAAAGGAACGATTTGGTAAATAAATAATATTATAAGTATTTAACTTACAATATGGCTTTTGGGTATGAAATTGGGTTATGTAAATTGCATCGGATTAATAAAGGGATTTATAAAATTGGGGTTTATAATAGAAATGGAATTTATAAACTATGTTTATAAATTTGAAATCCATCAAATTTGATAAATGAAATATGGGAATTTGTTAAGTGGGCTATATTCACTATTTTGAATATTGAATAGATTATTAAATAAAATGGGTTTGTTTTTGGGAAAGGAATGTTTTAAATGGAATTTAAAACGAATTAAAGGTGTTTTAAAATGTATTGAGTGTCGAAAACATAGATTTCAACATTAATTGTTGAAATAGACGTTTTCGAGGAAAAGAAGGGGATAATTTGTATAGTATTGGATTCATATATCTATTTTTAATTTCAAATCCATATACTAGTGTTTTTGGGTTGTCGTAACGATGTTTTACGCAACATTCGTTTTTAACCCAAATAAATGTGAATAAAAGAATGTTTTCTTAAAGAGAATGGAATAAAATACTTAACGGTAACTTAAGTATATTGAATATTTCCAAATTGTTGAAAATAAGTTAAATTGTGAATTACTTATTATTAAATAAGTATGGGAATGTTTTTTTTTTCCAATATAAAAGGAACGTTTTTGAGGA
Source organism: Allium cepa (assembly GCA_030765085.1). Lineage (NCBI taxonomy): Eukaryota > Viridiplantae > Streptophyta > Magnoliopsida > Asparagales > Amaryllidaceae > Allium > Allium cepa. The sequence goes on from CM060941.1 coordinate 806,166,224, forward strand.
TTCACCTTTTAAAGGTAAATCGAAGTGAATAGTTTGAAATTGATTTGAAATCGTGTATGTGTAGATATTTGGGAAATTGGAAATTCACTTTGGAATTTATAAATAGGAAGGGAAATTGTGTTCAAATGGTTGAGTTGTGTAATTTGAAATTTGTTTTCAAATGGTTGAGGTGTTTAATTTGAAATGGGTTTTCAAATGGTTAAGTGTGGAAATTATATCGTGAAGGTGTTTTGGTAAAGCAAATAAATTGGGCAATTATTTGGAAATTGTGTATATATATCTTGTAAAGATATTTTGGGACTTAATAATTTTTGGAAAAATTATTTGGAATCTGATGATGTGGCGCATCTTTATTGATAGTTAAATAACCGACTATCAATATTTACCCCTGGGATGGTATTGGTTGTGTTTGTTTGGAATTGAATGCACACTTATTTTTAAAAATAAGCGCTCGCTATTCGGTTTAGCCGGGAGAGGACCTTTGTGTCATATATCCCATTCCGAATATGCGATACGTCGTTTGGATTGCATTTGAAGACCGGTGTTGAAGACCGGGTATTTGTGAAAACGATAGGATGACGTATCGATTGTCTCCGCATCGTTAGCTACGATATGGAGATTTCCTTTGTGATGGGAAATTTTATCGGGATTGTGAATACCCGGATTTCAAGGGCTTCCTTGGAAGTGCCTTCGGTTCTGTTCGAACCCGGAACAGACTTGTATGGTTACGTGTCTGACATTACATTTTGAGAGATAGAGCAGATTTCTTTCAAATACATTTCTGTTGGTGGCGGAGAATTTATTCTCTTAGCTTAACACCCTTCTCTGAGACGTACGAGCTCAGAGGTTATGTAGTTGAAGGTTATCAGCGATATTTCCCAATCTGGTAATGTGGCATGCTGAGTGCTGCTGTGTGATGATCATTGGTTGATCGTTTGGATTGGATCATTTGTTGATCATTTATCTGTGTGATCTTGCTTTGGTCATCTGTGGACCCAAAGCATGGCTTTGTTGCACAAAGCGTAGCTTTGTGGACGAGACTTCGTCAGGACCTCACTCCCCGGAAATGGTCGAAACAGGAATATGCGGCAAGGTTATGAGGGTCGCGCCCTTTAGGGTATGTCATTCCCTTCTGGAAAAGGGTGGTATCATGGTATGGAGCCCAGATATTTACTCATGTGGAAACACTATATCTATTTCTGTGTGGTGTTGTTGGTATCGAGCGCTCGGATAAAGGTCCCAAAGGACCGGGGGATGACATATTCGTGTAGTAGTTACCTAGTTACAGAGGTAACCCGGCCTTGTGTTGGCAGAGATCTAACCGTAACGTTAGTTCTCGGGACGTCCCGCCAGAGGCGATCCCATGTGGCAGTAGGAAGTTCCTTAGCCTGACCATTTGTTGGAAATCCATTCATCCAATACGTGCCTTGTACGGTTTTAGTTGTAGAACCTGCCATTTAACATGGCAGCTATAGTAGGCATAGCATCATGGTACCTATGCTGGCTAGGATTTATATTATACTTTCGAAATATTTTCCACTATGCACTAGTAATAATATCAAAGAATTTTTCTCGTAGTAAGCATGTTTGACTATCATAAGGAGAAATCTCCCCCATGTGTGCGTTTGCATTGTGTGTGTGCCGGGAGGCCTTATGGTAGTTTCATTTTCCAAAAAGCATTACGGATTTCAAAATTTAAACTTTCTTGTTGCGTGTTTAAAGATAAACTGTTTTGAGTTCTCACACCAGTCCCATGACTGACCTGGAGTTTATTGTTCCTTTCCTAAACTCTGGGTGCCCACTATTTTCCACACGGGCAGTCTAGAGTTAGGTTATCAGGTTATTCTGGATTCGGGAGTTGCTGTGCAGATCTGGAGGCGAGCCAGATAGCGTAGTCTATTATCTATTGTATATAGTATTTCTTTCCGCTGTTGTTGTCGTACACTCTGATTGATGTAATGTAATGTGATGTAATGTATAAAATGTATAGTTCTTTTGTTTTAATGAATATTCATTTATCTATTATATGTTGTTCCGCTGCGACTGTGAGATTCTGTTATTGTTTCTCGTTCTGTTACTTGTTTTTCTGTTTTCTCTTCTCTTTCTTTTCTTTCTTCTTCTACCTCTTTCTTCTTCTAAAACCCTAACGGTTCGATTTTTCGGCAACGAAAAATCCCGATCGTTACAGTTTGGGTCTTAGATTTGTAAATAAAAATTTTGATCTATGTGTAAAAATTAAAATTGTTTGGAAAAATTATAAGGGCTTTTATTTAACATATATGTTTTATTTCAAATGTTAAAACTATTGGTTTATGTATGAAAAAAAAGGAAAATTATATATATATATATATATGATTCGACTTTAAATTTTTCTTAGGGATGCAATTTTGATTTTTATTAAATGGCAAAAATTTCTGTATATATTAGACTGATTCTGATTCAATTCATAAATTCTTGATTATCAGCCTCGTTCATCCAATTCGTGTCACTCCTACTTTGCTTTGAAATTCATGCTCGGATTTATAATTCAATTTTCAGTGTCTGTATCAGTGTGCGTATCCATGTCATCTTCTGTATTCTCTAGCCTCGAAAGGTGAGCAATCACTCACGATTAACATTCTTTTATTTGTTAAATTTGATTAAATTGAAACGACAATTGAAATATGATACTGTAGTTATTTAAATTGTTATATATGTTGTTATCTGTAACGGTTCACTTATGGGATATGACATCATATCCTATTGTTTATATTTATTTTTGATGATATATGCCTGTTGTTATTATTATTTTCATATTTGTTATCACTCTGCAAGTTCCCTGTTAGTATAGAAATCACTATGGGTTAAAATGATACATACCCGAACGGACTTTAGAATAGGAGAATTTCGTTATGGGTTGAAATGATAAACCCAAGCGATTTTCATTTGCATTGAATTTGGGATTATGGGTTGAAATGATATCCACCCGTATATATTTAACTTACGGATTGAAATGATAAATAACTATATCCCTTGTCCATAGAACAGAAAATTTTACATCGACTCCGCGGTCTATATGAATGTTTTGAAAATAATTTCTATGGTCTTGAAAAGAAATATATGGTTTTAATGAACATTGATTTAAAGTATTATATATAAAGGTTATTTTATATATAGATTTAATATTAAGATAATTTAATTAAGATTGATTTTATTAATATGAAATATGTTTAAGGATTTATTAAATTTGTATTTTTGAAATAGATTTGTGGAATAAATTTTATAAGCTAAGGTTTGAAGATATATTTGGGACTTATTTGAATTTGTCATTAATAAAGGATTTTATTTAGTTAAATCAATTTGAAACTATTAAATTCGAAGCTTTAACATATGATCCTATAACTTGAATTTCTATTATAAATTTAATGGATGTTTCATGTCTAAAGAAATCGAAGGTAATATATAGAAAATGTAAATTTAAGGTCATATAAATAATATTGAATTTATTAAGTTAATATTTCAAAACTAAATATTAGTGAAGTCAAGTTGGGAGATAAACGCAACTATCAAACTTTAGTCTTTGAAATGTTGAATATTTAAAGCTCCGAAATATATTAACTTCGAATTATATTGAAATTTAAATGGTTTATTTTGTGGTTCAAATCCGTATTTAAAATAGATAAAATTTGAATTAGTTTAGTCAGAAACTAAATTGAATGGAAATTGATAAATTTTGATTTAATTAAATTTGAACGGGAAGGTCGAGTTGATTTTGAAATATAAATAAAATTGAAATGACCACGGCGTTATAGTGTATATTTCTACCCTGTAGATAGTTCCTTGGATCCTTAGAGGATGGTTATCCCAAACATCCTCTAAGTTAATTATATTTCAGTTGATATTTCACTTGAGTTGGATTTAAAGATATAAGAATGTTAATCCTGACTCGAGTGTTTTGTGTTTTGCTTTACGCTCGGGTCAGATTGAGTGACACAGCATTAGAGACTCACCTTTAGAGTTTGGAGCTTCGCTTGGAGATCCAACTATCGCTTAGCTTTCAGCACTTCCAGTTGATCCGTTAAGAGAAGTCATCTGTTGTACTGGAGACTTCACTGTATCTGGGATTTTCTGATGTATTTTATTTCTAACTTTATTATATAGTAGCTTCATGAACTACTATTCATTTATTCCGCTGCATATTATTGTACTACTCTGTATCTGTAATTCTGTGATTGATTTATTTATTGTATATGTTTTTGTCAAATTTAAATTAACAATTCGGTATTTTGAATTATTCAAGTCGGACATGTATAGTATTATTGTCGATTTGAATGGTCCAAAATAGGGAGTCGTTACCAAAATAATAAGTCTATTAAAAATCTATTTATAAAACAATCAAATTAAATTTGTAAAAATAATTATCCCTTTTAAAAATCTATTTATACTACACTAAAAATCATCACATTATATTGATTTAAAATAACCATTTTGCCAATTTTAATTAATTGAATCAAGGAGATCATCATATTTAAATTGCTTGAAATTCCGGGATATCACATTCCTCCCCCTTAAAAGAATTTTGTCCCCGAAATTTAAACAAAAGATAATCTCAAAGTTTTTATTAAATTTCAAACAATTTCAAACATACATATCATCCATACACTATCAACCAAACAACCAGTCGTCCAAACAAACAAATTTATCTAAATAAACAATTCTAACTATCCGGACACAGATTCGGATAAGTTTCCTAAAACTAGCTTGAGTTTTCCAGATAAAGATATTGGAATACTCATCCTACTAAATCCAAACTAGCGACACAACTAAGCTACAGAGCTCCTACTCATCTAGATCTATCATCTATACAAGAGATCTGACCACAGTCAAGACCGACTCAACAACCAAATCCTTCCAAACAGCTGGTTCCAAACTAAAGATGGACCAAACACGAACTCCCTCAGAGACACGTGAAATACCACGAATCCCAGTCTCCAAGCTGGCAATTCAACTCCCGAAGACCGAACCATTAATCTTAATCGGGACATAGAAAGATCCAATACATCTCAAAGCTAGTCTTCAAATCTTACCCAGTCCTATTGCTCCCCTTACCGGAGAAAAATCTTATCCAGAATTCAAATCTCCAGCTTCGAATTCCAAATTCCAACGTCTCTTAGCCACAAAGGTCTTCTGACATTCCTGGGCTGCCTACATCCTTCCTTGATCAGCTCGACTTTTGCTGATGCTTCTTGAAATAAAATGGATCAAAAACAACCAGCAGAATGATCCTCTCAAGATCAATCCAAAACCAGAACTCAAATTCTACTTCAAAATCAATAGTAGACTTCATACTTACTTCTCCTACTTGGAAAAGACAAAACAGGTGCACTTGCCAATCTGGCCTCAAATCCAGATTAACTTCCTGAAGAAACCCTCTAATCCAAACACTGCAACTTCCAGTTGCTTCCACTCTAGAACAGCTGCCATCATGCTTCTGCTGCATAACTCTGATCTGGAGCACATAACAACGCCATCGATGAACATGAGCATAGACTAGATCGCACATCCTAGAAATAAGGTTTCCTAGATTCACAAAGAGAAAACACAGAAACACCCAGAAATCTTGAGTTGCTTCACCAAATCCTCTCTTTATGAGACATCCTTCAACCTAGTTGAATCACCGGTAGCTCCATGAATCAATTGACGCAGAACTCCATCTCCAATTCTAACAAATCTCAGACTTCCCAAGAAACATTCGAAAAATCTTTGACAACTCTATAACTCCTACATCCTCTGAAGATGTCTCAAACCCAAGCAAAAGATTGTCCAAGAGAATCACTCAACTATCGCAAGTCACTTTGGCGATCCTATCCAATTCAATATCCACAGATACTATTCCCTCTTTACAAATCAGAAAAGCTATACTAAACCAATCCATCGAAGAAATGGATCCACTGTGCTGCTTCTGAACTCCTCCAATAGGAAACTGCAAAGCCAAAAGATCTTCCTGATGGAACACAGAACACTTCGAGCTGCAACGCTGCCACTGATGCCAAAGAATTCTTATCCAAAGCTCCTCGATTCTCCAAACTAAACACAACACCCTGTTGGACTCAAACTCATCACCGAAGTAGACACACTTCCTCAAACTCGTTCCAAAGAAACTTTTCTAAACATCCATAGTCACTGCGTCTCATCACACAACTACTTCTCCCTGAAGCTACCAAAATATCATCACTCGCTTCTGCCTAGCTGATGGATCCAAACTCTCAAAAATCCGCTCACACGAGCGCGATCAATTTATACTCAAATGATGGACTCTGAACCTTAACAGGTTTCCTTTAGAGATTAGAGAAGTCCTTACACCATGCTACAAAACTCATTCGAGACGGTATTGGGTCTACAGTCTCGACAAATACACTTCCAACCTCAAACATTCAAACTCCAACCATTGGTAGTCGTCGTGTTACACACGACACTACCCTATCTACCCTTTATAACTTATATTGGAAAACCTGAATAGGTAACCCAACAAATAGATAGAAATATATATATATATATATATATATATAGTTATATAGTTATACAGTTATATATAAAAATTACAAATACGCTCTCTCAAGATAGACACCACTCCAGAGCCTAGGTATTCACTCAACCTAATACTCTAATACCAAATGAAACGACTTGACTTTCTTACCATAGAAAGTCGCATCATCTTGAAGAAAGAAAGGGATAGAAAAGAGAAAAGATAGAGAAGGAAGAAAGAAACACATCAGAATCTCAATAATGGAACGAATAAATTATATTAATCACATAAATATTACATAGTATCACAAACATCAGAGTTACACAGTTTATACAACACATACTAGACAGTTATAAACAACTATATAGTTATACTACTCAATATACAATACAGGTAACGACTCAGAGAACAACACAGCGGAACCATCTATATATATCTACAAATACTGAAGCCTCCTGCTCCATTGCTCCTCCAGAATTTGTCAAGCCTAACCTGAATCTCTTGGCTACTCCTAATTTTGAGTACCTAAGACTTTAGATAAAATAGAAATAATCTCCGGGTCAGACATGGGTCTGGTGTGAGTAAACGGCTTAAAGTTTCTTAACTTTTAAAACCTTTTGAAAGAAAAGGTATCACGTAAGACTCCCCACACATACACATGGGTAAGTTTTTACCTTACGCTAACAAAAACATTTGATAGGAAATTCTGTGATATTATAATAGGGTCTAGGGTTTTCAAGTAAATAGAAAATAGCCGAAATTGTAACATTCATTAAATTCCAGCTATTAGCCACAAAAGTGGGTGATGTAATCAAAACCGTAAGGGAACGTAGGAAGAATGGGTTTCCATCAATGGGGTACCTCCCGTCACAGTACGTGGCCTAGATCAACGTACCGAGGATTACACCCAATCCTCTACAACACAAGACCGAACCATCCCTTACTGGACATTTCCAAATAAGACAACCCCGACAGTTGGAGCTCAACAACTGCCCACACAGCCGAATAAAAAAGGACCTCTAGACAGGGGAAAATATCATCCTACTTCGGCATAACCCACTTAGCCTTGCTGCACCTCCCCTGTTTTAGCCATTCCCGTTTGATGAGGCTTGAGGCTACGATTACCTTTAGAGAACACATCCCTTAGAATGCTCATCGTCCACCTGATGATGTTCTGAAAGCATTTAATCCATACAAGTTCGTTTCAGGTTCGAACAAAACCGAAGGCATTATCTCGTTACACTCATTTTGGAATCACCCTCAGAGTTAACGACAATAACCTTTGCACTTCAAAACTCCATCTCGATCTTCACTTTGAGATGTCATGACCTAACGTTAATTTGGATCGATTTGGTTTTCGGATATCCAAATCTGGAAACCCGATCCTGGTCTCATCGAAACCCAAAACGCCATCTTTTAGGTCCAAGTTTTCTAAAGTTTTAAAACAATTCAATTCAATACAATACTTGAATTCACACAGCATCAACACAGATAAATATCACATATTTATCAATGATGTATCAAATATCACATCACAGAATATCACAACATATCATCCAATAGATATCGACCAATTCAGATACTCTACTCAAACAATCATCCATAAGCAACAATTATTAATCCCCAATATGATTAATTTAATTAACTTAAATTAAATCAATTACTTAAGAATTAATTACCAACTTTGCTTAATCAAAGATTAATTAATGACAAACCTTTAATTAATTAACCCTCCTTCAAATATCGATCTTAATTAATCTCCTTGATTAATTATACTTCAATTACATAAAGTAATTATCCTTCAATTAATTTCACAAATTAATTATCCTTAACCATTTAAAGTAATTAATCTTTAATTACTCTCATTAATTAATGATTCTTCATTAATTATTTCCAATAATTAATTAATTATAATTAATTACATTAATATTTAACTAATTACATTAATTAATTATATTTTAATTAATTAATTCCATTAATCAACATTGATTAATCATAAACAGTAACTACCCTTCTGTAATTACTTACTTAATTAATTAACTCTTTAATTAATTATATTAATCCTTTGATTAATTACGCTAAGTAATTATGTAGCGAGACGAATTTTGCCCGCTCGAAAATCGACATCCATACTTCAAATCGTATTCGAATGCCATAGATTCGACCGTTCAAATCCGATTCGCCGGAGCTTATAACGGTCGAATCTATGGCATTCGAATACGATTTGAAGTATGGATGTCGATTTTCGAGCGGGCAAAATTCGTCTCGTTACATTTGGTATCAGAGCCAGGTTTTAGGTATATTACTGTATACTATAAATACTTCTATTTTAATGTGTTGTTAATTATTGTTATAAGATGGCATTTTGTTTAAGCTTTTTTTTTTTTTTTTTGAGATGAGATTTACTTTAGATTTCCTTAGCTTTGGAATGGTTGAACTGAAATGAATGGATTTATACATATATTTTTGTTTTAGTCTATGTTATAAATCTTAACTTATGTACAGTATATACTTTTTAACTTAAGTATTTATTTTATAGTTTAATTCATTTTATATTTAACTTATACTTTGGAATATGAATAAATTTCTATTGTTAACTTAAAATATTATTTTACTTGTTTTGTAATATGAATGACATTAAATGTTATTATATTTTGTTCAATGTGTTTAATTTATATTTTATAATTCATCTTGTATGGATTTATTTACACTTCTAACTTAAATATTTCATTGACTTGTATGTCTTGTTATACATAGATTTATATTTTATAAATATACTTTGTTTGTAGTTCATATTTCCTATATATTAAATTCAAATTTACTCAAACATTTATTTCTTATTTTATTTCAAATCCAATATATACAAATTTTAAATTTCATACGACTTAATATTTTTTTTCTATTTGAATCGGGGAAACTCGCATCATTTATAATCAATTTTACAAATTTTAATTCAAAAATTCATTTAAATTATCAATTTAAATTCATAAAAATCCGGGGTCGTTACAAATTAATCCTTAATTACTTTTACTAAGTAATTACCCATTAAATACTTCCCATTAAGTAATTCCTTTTATTAATTACATCATGTAATTATACATTAATTACTTCACTAAGTAATTACACTTATCAATCTCATTAAGTATTTATACTTAATTAATTACCAAAAGATTACCTTTAATTAATTAACAAATTAATTAACTTAAATTAATCACCTTCATTTGATTAATTACAATTGGAAAATTCATCCCTTGATTATCCTAAAACAAATTAACTAAATCTTAATTACAGATTAATTAATTCTTTAACCATTAATTAATAAACCTTAATGATTAATTAATACCACTTAATTACAAACTAAGTACTTCTTAATTACCTGTTAATCAACCCATTAATTAACATTTAATTAACCCTTTATTAATCTTTAATTATAAATTAATTATTCCTTAATTATTAATTAATAAAACTTAATCGTTAATTAATAGAACTTAGTTAAGAATTTCTTATTTACCAATTAATTGACCTTTAATCATTTAATTAATTAATTTATAATTAAAAATTAATTAATCTTTAATCATTAATTAATAAGCCTTAATTGCAATTAATTAACCATTAATTAATTAATTATAACCCTTAATTAAAAAAATTAATTAAATCCTTAAACATTAGTTAATTAAATTAATTAATTGTTCTTAAATAATTACTTAATTAACCCTTTATCCTTAATTAATTACACTTAAATTTCTTAATTAACTTAATTAATCTCAAATTATTAAAAACCATAATTATCTTAAGATAAAACCTTATCTTAATTATGCCTATTAAAACAATTTACTTTAAAAATTAACTTTACTTAATTAAATTATTAATTAAGTTTTAAATACTTATTCAACATAATAATTTAAAGTTTACAAATCACAACTTCCTTTAAATACTTTAAAATATTATCAACTAATGGTTTTAAATCAAGTTTTAAATTTAAATCAATAAACTTGCTTTTATAAAATCTTTATAATTCCATTCCTACTAACGTTTTAAAATACATTAAATTGATTTAACAAAATTTAAATTAAATAAAGTTCAACTTCATAAACAATGTTAAAGAAAACATTTATTTTTATCAAGAATGAATATAAAAACAAGATTCATGCCAAAAATTTAAAACATACTTTATTTAAATTTTAAACCTGTTTTATAAAAAAAACCTTTTAAATACTTTTGAAAATTTTCTTCAATCATACTTCGGGTCTAACCCGATCAATACCTGAGAAACACCCGTGTTCCTCTTCTTCTCTTCTTCCAATTCAAAACTTAGTTTAAGTTTTTAGTTAAATTTTAAATTATAAAACCTGTAAACAAAAGAAAACTGTTGACATGTTTTAAAAACACTCGGCATCACTCGAGTTCAAACTCGAGTGAACTTGCCACAATCTCGAGTCACAACCCGAGATAAATCCTCTTCCCCAAACTAACAAAAACCACTGAGACACGCCTGTGCATATGCACCAGCGATCGACGCTGCCGCGATCAACTCCAAAGCCTCCAACACATCAACGATCCACTCAACAGCCAATTCCGATCATCCCTTCGTCACCATAGAACCCAAAACAAAAACGAGCTTCACAGGAGAACTCGAACCAAAATCACTGCCTGAAAACAACCCCGCATCCACGTCGTCGATCACCAGAGCACCCCAAGACTCCGGCCACATCTCCGTCAACCATCTACGCAGCCTCCTTCCAAATCCCAAGCGACTCGATGCTTTGGAAACGACGCAGTACCCACTTTTGCACGATCGACCGAAACTAGGGTTAAATCATCAATCCCCTTCTCCTTGTCGCCTTGACGGTCGTGAAAAATTTCGAGCATTTTTCCTGAACACCCCACAACTTCTTTCATCTCGAGAAGAAAAACCCGAGACCCCTCTCCTTCTTGATCGCCAAAGGTGGCCCCAACGTCCATTTCCAGTCAAACCCAAATTGCATATTCAATGCAACATTAAAAAAAATTTGGTTTTAGATTTAAAAATCATAATTTGCAAAATAGATTCAAGTTGTAACCCTGAAACAATGAATTACAATATTTGATTTAATATGATTTTAACATCACCACTGTATTTTACATATTCAAGCATAGTTCAAACCTTTAAAATTCTTGAATCTATTTTTGGTACTTAGGTTATGATTTAACAAAACTATTTTGTTTTAAATTCAGGTCCTAACAGCGGTTAAATAAAAAGATTTTAAATTTGTTCAATTGTCACTTGCACTCTGTAACCATGAACAGAGAAATACTGATATACACAAATGAATCACATATGTTCTCAGGTTTAAAATCATTATATATTCAAAATAAAACAACATGCATACATATTTTCCAACATACTTCATGAGTTTGCTTCAAACACTTTCCATATGCATCAAATTTAAAAAAAAAAATGTTTCATGCCACAGTATACAATACGGAGGCATAAACTAAGCACAGAGATGATAAATCAACTGGAAAACACACAGGCTCACATATGTACAGATATGCAAAGCAACCATCACACCGTAATTCACATGCAACATATAACTGTTACTTAAGTTTTTAAATTTGAAAGTTTACTCACCTTTTTCTGTACAAAGCAGAGAGATTGAAAAATAGGAAACCTTGAATTAGGTTTGACCAGTGAACCAGAAAGATGATGCTTTGAACTTGAAGAAGAAAACATTTTGAAAACCGAAATGCTGAAGCTTGAAAAACTATGCTAGATACAGGTTAAAGCTTCAATTCTGCTGATTGCATTGATAACCCAGATTGCATTATGAAACTTGCAAGCTTTGATTCATTTGCTTTTAAAATGGGTTTCAGGCTTGCTTTTAAAAATGGGTTACAGGCTTGGAAATTGTTTTGAGAATTTGATGTCAGATTTTTGGAAATTTCTTTGAAATGAAAATGGTTACAAGGTTGCGTCTTTGATTTGGAAAATGAATTACAGGTAGTGATTCTTGAGGAAAATTTACAGGCTTTGCCTTTTGATTTTGGTAAACAAATTACTGTGTTTGGTTTTGATTCTGGAAAGTGATTACTGGTTTGATCTATTTGATTTGAGAAATGAATTACAGGGAGATGACTCTTTCAGGTTTGTAGATCAGGTTGAAGTTTCTCTTGACTTTTGAATTAAGAAAAGAAAAAGAAGAAAGAGATGAAGATGTAGGTTTATATAATCTAATTTATGGTTTATAAAAATTAAGAAAAATAAATTACAAGAGATGACACTTGTCTTCCAACCTATTTAACTATCTAACACATGTTACTAAGGGTGTTTATAGATTAACACATATCTTAATTCATTTTTATATATTTTTAAATTGATTTTAAAAGCTTATATATAAATATCTTAATTAGTTAATCCATTTCTTAATTAATAAATGCTTATGTAAATTTTTTTTAAAATAAAACCTTTAAAAGAAAATAAAAATAAACCAATTGTGTTTTAAGTAAAATCATACCTAGTGTATTTAGATCATTTATAAATATAAAATATAAAACTATTGTATTAATTTACTATTTAAATAAATACTTTCTAATTTATATAAGTAAATTTCTTTAGGAAAAACAATATGAAACAAATTATATTCCAATGAAAACTTTATTCGTATATTTTTATATCCAAACTATTTCAAAATTATTATTCTTTTAAATTCAAATTTGAATCCAAATATTAAATTCAAATTCAAATTCAAATTTTAAAAATCCAATTTAAAATCAACTTAAACACACATATATATATATATACATATATATATATATATTAGTCTAAACAAAAATACTATTAAATTTGAAAATAACAATTCTATTTTTAAAAATTAACTTAAATAAATAAATTTATATACGTATATATTTAATCAATACTTATTTAAAATAATAACTTTATCAAAAATCTATTTATAAATCAATCAAATTAAATTTGTAAAAACAATTATCCCTTTTAAAAGTCTATTTATACTATCATTAAAAATCATCAAATAATATTGATTTAAAACAACCATTTTGCCTATTTTAATTAATTGAATCAAGGAGATTATCATATTTAAATTGCTTGAAATTCTGGGATATCACACATATACACATAAGATGTATGTGTATGCATGTATGTATGTATGTATATTTCCATAAGATGTAAGTCCATGGCATCTTATTGTAGTAATAATTCAAATCAAAATCAGAAGTATATGAACATATTTGTTAGTTCGAAGGGCTAAATTCAACACAAATCGCTTTGCAAATAACTTAATCTATAGATTTCAACTCCATATCATCCTAAGACTAAATAATCTCGAGGTACATAATGGAGGAATAAAAATCTCAGAAAATCAAGAAGTAATTGAAAGCAACAAAACGAACAATGCAATTCAAACAACCAAGAAGAGATAAGGAAAGTAAATTAGGGAAATTAGACCATTGGGAAAAGCAAAACAATTTCAATCCAAATATATTTGCATGCAACTAGAAGCACAATGCGTGTGTGTGTGTGTGTGTGTATATATATATATGTAATTTCATAATCCATCATTGAATTAAATCTAATATTCTAAACATTCTATTCATCTTATTCAAGCATCAACCAATTGAAATCATAGCATGTAAGCATTCAGTCATTCAATGATTCACAGGATGGATTACCATCATTTATAATCAATGCAAGGCATGCATAAAGGTTAGACCTAGATGTGAGCTGTAACCAACTCACCGAAATGACGAATGCAAGAATCATCCTTGCTCTAGCTTTCACTCCTTGTTTTAAGACAATCTCTTTTCTTACCAAAAGATCCATCTCTTACTGCCTTCTTTTAAGGCTCGACTTTACTATCCCGAAAGCTCACGCACCACCATGCCAGCCTCCGCAAGCTCACTACCATGTCTTAGCATCATGACGCCAATCATCGTCTTTCCTCCAGCAAGTAGTTCGTGCCATACTCTCCCCGATCCTCACCGTCTACATTGTGAGTTTGATATCCGCCAAACCCATGTCTCATCACGCTGTTTGCCTTCAGACATATTGTAATGCATGCGACTTGGCATCGCAAGCTCCTTCCATTTGCATGCTCGAGTCGTTGACCATGATGACTGATCCAAGACCGTGTGCAATTTCCCTTCGCGACTTTCGTTCGATCGCTTTTTTTTCTTTTTCACATTTGATTTGTTGAATGGCTAGGGCATGAGCTCAAATGGGGTTTTAGGAATTAGGTTAGTAGATGAAAGTCTGGGTAAGGGTTAGGTGGGAAGAAGAATAAGTAATCCAGTGGGGATCAGAAACTAATATGAGGCTTAAATGGGCTTTAGTTTTTAATTTCCAATTTTGTCCCTTTTTATTTCTATTTGTTATATCTTTCTTTTAAACAACTAATTTTATTAATTTATAAATCTATTTCAATCTAATTGAAACTAATTTACACTTCTTTCTACATATATTATATTTAAATAACTAGACAACTCATTCCAGTTCGATAGTTATTTTCTTATTGTTAATCATTTAGTGTATTATAGGAAATAGAATTATCTTTATCCCAACTATCTTGATCATATAGATATTATTTGCACTCTAAAATATTTTAAATTTAACAAAATTTTATCTGGTTGTTCAATATATTTTCTAAAGGAATTTATTAATTAATTCAATTTGTTAAAACAAAATATGTTATTAAATAAATATCAACTGAGTAAAAATTGAATTTTAAAATAATAATTAAAAAATGCATCTCCTTTATTTCAATTAAATTAGCTTAATATTACATCTTCATGACAGTGTTGTTACAAGAGTATGTAACACTCTCCCAATGTTAGATAGTGTTTCACTCAAGGCTACTGAACGAATGAAGGGTTACGTTCTCATAATTATTAGATAATTGTATAATGACTCGCCTATGTGTTTCTAATTTGTTGATAACATCTAGCTCAAACAAGAAATCTCATGGTGATGATGTTACACTGTTCTCTCAACTTGAGAATATTGTTGAACTATAATGTGGAAACTCCATTTTGATTATGGAAACTCAAATTTGATTACAGTTAAATAATGGTATTGTGAGTATCGAGCAACTATAGGTGGATTTGAGTTGAAGCATTGGAAGTGAAACATTATGAAATAGATAATTCATATCGTCGGTTGTATAAGGTTAGTATCACGGTCAACTGTAGTAAACTTAAACTCAAAATCTTTGGCCATAGTAGTGTGGCTAATAATAAATATTATTATTGAACCAAGTACTTTGGTATGGACAACTTAGTGTAATATTGGCGATATTAAAATTTCAACCAAAACCAATTTTCATAAATCTTAAAGTAATATAGTGTTGATGAAGAGAATGTGTGCGAATAATTGTTGCTATAAGGTACCACTTAAAATTTGAAATTAGATTCAACCATTGATGATTTATAAGTAATAAATTTAACCAAACTGTCACACCACTATCTAACGTAATGTATGAACATTAATATTCAAATTGTTTGACAATGCTGATTGAATATACACCTATAGTTGAACAACTACATTGATGGTTTCTCTGAAGTATTTAATTATTTTATGTATTTGGTACCATTAGTATTTTCTAAATGTCATCGGTAACTAATTTGGTACAAGTATTAAATTTATACACACACATATAAACATATGATATCCATATGCTTTTAAATACGATTTAAATGATATTGATTATTTAATCAAATGAAGTGTTTTTATCGGCTCATGTAGCCTATAGCACGGTTGGCCATAGCATAGAAGGTATTTTTAGTTTGAATTCAAATCAAGATCTTGATACCCGATAAAAGGAGAAAAGGTAAAAGGAGGAAAATTTATGCCCTCCTCATTCTCTATAGATAATCCTCATTGGCTGCACTCCCCAAGCACCCTACCTTTATAGCCAATCTTCCCTAATATATAAACACATCAAAATGAAATAAAATCAATCGTACTCTAGGCCGTTGCAAGGTCTAAAGAACCGTTCTTTTAGAATATAGGAGATTTTGTCAAGCAAGGTGCCCTCAATGCCATCTCCTCAATGTATATATCTATGTTTTATAATTTCATAATTTTTGCATCCATATAACGATTTCATGTATGCATTGGTCTTCTCCCTTATATTAATAATGTCTTAATCATGTTAAATAACTATTAATATAATAGAGTTTAAATCATAGTTTGGTCAAATTAAATATTTATCCATACATGTGTTTTAAGGTAAATAATATTTGTATAAATATAGTAATTAATTTTATGATTTTTAATAATGGTTTATTGACTTTAAAATTTAAATATATTAGTATATTTTTATGATACATAAATGCATACATACTTATGTATATGTATATATATAACTAATTTCGAAATACTAGTGGTAAAAAAATTGCCGAGAGCAAATTCAATTATATATATATATATATTAGTTGTTTAACAATATATTCTTTTACGAATAATGATACTAATGTGTGTGTATATAGTTATGGATTTTTAAATCCAAAAAATTGTTTTGTTCAAGAAGAATAAATCATATATTATATATATATATATTTAGATTTATTTTATAATAAAACATATGTATATTAATGTACTCAAATATTCTAAACAATTATATATATTAATATATGTATGTATGTATGTATTAAAATAAAAAAAATATCAGTAATAAAATTAATAATATATAAATATACATGTTTATTTTAAGTAGAGATAGTTTAATTAATTAATATCTAGATCCAATTTTTAATTTGAAAATTATCTACCCAGTCCTTATTAGATATTTTAAATTAAAAACTGAACCATAAATCTCAACGACTTAGTCAAATATATAAATTAAATTAAAAAATCTCTTATTTAATACAAACTAATTTTAAATATGTGATGACCCGGGATTTTGGTCATTTGAAATTTGAATATTTAATTGATTTTAATTATTCAAAAGTTAATTTCTAACTTGAATTTCAAATGCCACTATTTATTGAGTGATTTAATTAGTTAATTAAATAATTGGAAATCGGGTAAACGGTTGAATCTGAAATTTTAAGCTTGTTAAAAATAATTTAAAGGCTTGTAAAATTTATATTGACAGTACTGAAGATAGCAATAGTAAGGAAAGTAAGAAACATTCGAAACATTAAAAAAATTCCATTGTTCAAAAATGGCTGCTCCCTTCCATTTCGAGTCAAATTCAAGCAGATCGAAGCCTAATGAAATCAATTCTTATAAATAAATAAGAAGATGAGAGAAGCACGGAATCGTTCGAGGCAAGTTAAGATGAGGGTCGCGAGTTCGAATTCGTTCGAACGAAAGGGGGTTTTTCACGACTTAATCGCGATGAGCTTCGCGAGTGAGAGCAGGCGCTCGCACGTGCGTTGGTAGTCCACGGCAGTCGTCGTATGGGAAGCATTGGGATCGCGAAGCAGGGATTCGCAAGGAAGGGTTTCGCTATGGGGTCGCTTTCACTCCTAATCGATCGTACGCGAGGGTTCGAATTTTTATTTTCGATTATATCTTGATTTAATATATATAATCTGATTGAAAATATGTAAATTTAGTTTTGGCTTTTGTTTTAATTTTTCAGTTAAATTTAATTTAAATGTATATTATAGATAAACATAAATTATTGCAGTAAGGTTGTTTATTTTTTTAAAACACACATAAATATTGGAAATTTAGAATATATTTGCAGAGAAAGAAGCGGACTTTTACATGAATATATGTTAAGAATATATATCAGTAAGGTTTAAAAAGGGAACTCTGTTTTAATCTATATATGTATGTAAGTAAGATCACAACAGAAAATATATATATAAAAAGTTTAGAATAGAAAACTATTTTTTTATATAAAATGATTTTAGAAAAACTAATATTGGAATTTTGAAAGGGCAAAGTTTATGTAAAAATCAAAGTTTTCGAAGTCTATAATTTATCTTTAAATAAATATATGTATCTTTAAAGTGGGAGAATAATAAAAATAAGTATCTCATGCACATTATAAGTCTAGTAGTTATTAAAATAATGGAGACTAATTTGTTTAACAATTTATTAAGTTATTTTGGTCACTAAAAATATTCATATTAAAAGAAAATTAGTTTAAAATTATATTGTTAGTTTAAACCCAAATTTTTTGTTTAAATTAAATAAATAAGTGGTAAATAATTTTTCAAGGTCGAAGTCTAAAAGAAAGCAAGTTCGATTAGAAGTGGGCTGCAGATAAAGTAAGGTGAGTTAATCTCACTTATTTGGATTCTGTTTAAATTTAAATAGTAAAATTTACATTATTGATTGATTGCTTGAATTTTCTGGATGTGATAGTACATATATAGTAGTATATATAGTATATATTGGAGTGATTGATTTCCTGCATTATATAGCGGACGATACCCTTTGCGCCCCGCATAATAGCGGATGACCCTTTATACCGCGATATCCTGCCTTGAAGCGGGATTGGTATTTTATATTGTTGTGCAAACATTTGTTGATGCAAGGCAACAGGTTGGAGGGATCCAACTGGATTCCTCAAATGTTTGAATTTATTTCATATTCTCTGATATGATTAATTGATAATCTGTGATGATTATATTGATTATATTGGTAATTGAAATTATAGAATGCTATGGTTTGGCTGAATATATTTGGATATTTTGAAGATATGAAAAATATAAAAGATTTTATTTTGAAAAGAGATATAAGAGGGAAATATTAAGTAATATAATTTTAGATAAATTAAAGAATGAATTTAGAAAGAATAAAGGTTTGATTTTAGATTCTAATTAAATAAATGCTAGGTGCGGAAAAGAAAAATATGAAGATTTTAAATAAATGAAATTAAAGGAGTTTTGGAGACTTGAGTGTATTGCTTAAAAATTAAAGGATTTGTTTTAAATTTTAAGATTTAAAATGATTGGGAAGAATTAAAAGGAAGAATTTTGAATAAAGAATGAAATGGATATTTTCGGTTTAAAATAAGATTTTAAATCATAAATATATAAGCAAATATGGAATTAATGGAATTTAAAATAAATTTGGGTAAGTAAACGAATTTATTTTAAAAATGGAGTTAGTTTTGAAACTCGATGTGAAAACTAATTAAGTGTTTGAAGCTGTGATTTAAAAGGTGTATGAGACTACGGAATTTATAAATTAGATTTATAAAGTAAAATAAGATATTAGTGGATATTTGGAAGTATCACGGTGGGAATTTATAAAGGAATGGGTAATTTGTTTTAAAAATAAATAGTGATTTATTTTTAAAGGTGTGAAAGTATAGTGTATTTCTGTAACGTCCCGCCTTTACGCACGGTTTAAATCGACGATAAACCACACACGTCAGGGTTAAACCATACAGAAGGGCAGATTGTTATGGGGTAAAAAGAAAAGGAAGAAAGAAATAAAAAAGTAGAATCTTGCAGCGGAACGATAAAATATAATAATCAAATATATAGTTTATGAAGCTGTTTTACAAAATATTCGATTATACTTATATAATACATATCAGAGTTACACATACCATAGAATGATAATTAATGCAGTGGAACAGATGTGATGTAGTGGACTAATATAATATATAATAGTAATAAAATCTTCGCCTTCGTCCTCCAGAAGTAAGGTCTTCAAATCCTGAAATGTTCAGGCTGACCCGAGCGAATTGAAAAGACAAAACACTCGAATCAGAACTAAAAGATCTTATGTAAGTTAAATCAACGGTAAAATATGAGTGGAACGGCGTCAGAGATGTTTACGGGATTTGACATCTCCTATCCAGTGTATAACGTGAGTGCAGTAACTTAAGAGGTGCTCAGGAGTCACATCTCCTAAGGATCCGTTAAACTATTTACTATGTAGTAATATTACGCTATTATAATCATGTCTAATAGTAAAATAAACTTACTTTTAAATAGCATTAAGGCTTTACCTTTTCCACCTTAACACGTAATAGTCCCAGTAGTCCATCCAGTATCAGCGCATCTCCAGATCGGGAGACTACCCTAAATACACCATGGGCTATGGGGGAAAACCAAACTTGTACAAGGCGCGCTAGGGTAGGTGACATAATACAACTAGGCAATGGCAGGGCAGATATACCAATTACGCATCCGAGCTGTTGGTAATGCGTAGCGCGCAGCTACCGCCCATGTAACAACCCGCATATTTATCGATTTTATACTTCAATATTTTATTTAAATATTTCATCATTAGTCGGATTTTTGTCCGAAAAGCTACTTTTTGCATACGGTCAAATTGGGACTCGAGACCCCTTCCATTGAGTTCAAAATGCCATTTGCAACCTTTTTGAGTATAAACATTGATATGTTTGGAGCTAGCTAAAAATTTGACCTTTTTCACTTTGGGTTTGGGTTTGGGTTCAGCCCAATGTTCTAAATTAATACCCCAAACTGAAACCCCCTCTTCATTCACTCCCTCTTCCTCTACTTTTCAGTTCTAAAGAGATTAATGGTGAGTGGAATGGGAAATTAAAACTCAAGCCCTAGTTTTCTATTTGCAAATCAACTTCTAGCTCCAAATTCAAGAGAACCCATTGGTAAGCCTTCTCTTCACATTCTCCAACTTCTTCTCTTTTGAATTTTAGAAATTCCTAAACCTAACTTTGGGAATGTTCTTCTTTTGAGCATAGATTCAAGCTCATTTGGGTAGTGTGGAAGAGTGGATGATTCTCCCTTTGGTTTCAAGCCTCTTCTACATTGATTTTGTGAAAAGGTGAGATTTTTATCTCACATCTAAGTCTATGATTATCTATGATTGTTAGGTATGAATTCCTAATACTTATTCATATGCATTTGGTTTTGAATTAGATTGGTTCTATGAATATTCAAATTTTTTGTGTTTTGAGTTCAAATCTTCAAAAATCATAGCTTTATTGTTTGAACATGTTTTTGGTGATGTATCAAGAAGCTTATAGGGCCGGGTAGTCGAATGACATAAATCCCTAGTGTCTGTTGCTCGCCTGGTTGCATTTTGAAGAAGATTGCATCTTCATTTCATAGGCTAAGAAAACAGCCTTGGTGCCAGTCAATCGACTGGTCTTGAAATTCAGTCGACTGACTATAGCACATAGGCATTCCAAAGGCAAAATTTAGAGGCTCGGGTCCTCTGTTTCCCTGCAATCAGTCGACTGGATTTTTAGGTCAGTCGACTGACTGCAGGAAATTAAAGATTTTAGTTTCTGGTCCAGTCGACTGAACTCAGTGAGCCAGTCGACTGACCTGCTCCTATATGCCAAGTATGCCTATTTTTGCCTATTTTTGCTTGTGATTCCAATCTTTATCGATTTGTTTTGATTCCTAGTTGATGCTATCAATTATTCGACTTTGATGACTTCTATTTGGAATTTTTGGAAATATCCATTTTGATGGATTTGATATTGATTTATTGGAATTAGTTCACGTCTTCGTATGTGAATTTTTATGATTGTTTGTTTCTACAATCATTTCTGTGATTTGTCACTTTAAAATACAAAGATTTCTATACTAGTAGTAAATATTCAAACTCTTTATCAAAGATTATTTAAACTCTATTTTCAATATCAAACTCGTTTATAAAACCGTTTTCCAACCTATTAGTATATAAAAGCCTTTACCTCACTCGTATGAGAAATCTAATTAAACGGCTTGGTAAAACAAGTGGTATGAAACGCTTGCGTTTACTTCGTCGGTTAATTCTTGGACTTGTTCGATTGAATCTCTTGTGACAATTTTCTAGTGGAGATCTACAATTTGTTCGTAAATATTTAAGTTAAGCTAGTGGTTATGGGGCATGAAGCTAAGCTCATATATTTACTAGCTTACTATAATTGACACTTCTTGATAATCATGACGATCATTTTTGTGATTTAGACTAGCAATTATGCGATTTCTCTTTGTCTGCGAGGGAGACTATGCCCCGTTTCAGTGTGATTTCGACTCACACATGTGGGGTAGCACCCCATGGTCTTCGGGCCGTTCGTGTGCCAAAAATTAATGGCTAGCTACCATGAGATAGCGTCTCGTTCTTGTGATACATATGTTGGTGAGTTTTCATGCTCCCGTTCGTGTGATAGGCCTTTCTTCCCCTTTTTTGTGATTTCTGGATTTCTATTGATGATTTTCGGAATTTGTGCTTCACCAATTTTCGTGATTTTCATTGATAAGTTTTATCAATATTTGTGCATTGGTGAATTTGTGCGACATTGACTTTTGTGATTGACATTGATATAATTGTCAATATTTATGGTTTGGTGAATGAAATAAGGAGTATGACATTCCTTTTGATCTTTGAGAAGATTTTTATGATATTGATTAATCTCTTGTTGATTTTCAATTACTTATTTATCACAGCTTGGCATTGTGATTATTATACATTTAGTCATATCTCTTATTCTATATCATTTCATCTGATATTTATAGCCAGACTGATCCGTTTATTATTTTCTTATTAAATAATACTCGGGTCAGACCGAGATGTTACAGGTGCTTCTACTTGACTTCTCATCCAGGATCATTACCTTGACTTTTGGCTAACAACTTAGATTTATTATTTTTGTTATATACACTTGAGATATAGACTCATGGTTGTATCCATATTCTTTTGTATAACACTGGTAGATATTTCTTTTGTGATAGTGTGGATCTTGTTGACCACTACTCTGATGAACACATTTATGTGTTATATATATTCATATCTATTTCCGCCTTTGTGATATGAATTATCCGTGACTGATTTGTGTTATGTTTATTTCTATATTTGTTTCAAAGGTTACATATAGCCATTGTGTAGTAGCTTTGAGTTTGTATCGGCATGTCGGATTTTCCCTTGAGATGAAAAGTTATATTTTCATCTAGCATATCGGTACTCGCACAAAGAAATTATACAGATGGTCGCTCCTCAACAGCCTTATTCTCCGTGCTAGTTGATAGCATTACTCCGTAGTGTTCTTCGCTAGCTTGGGTATAGAGGTGGGGCTTCACAGCTTGGTATCAGAGCCAAACTTCGGAATAATGTAGAATAATTTAACAAGGATCACCGTCCTAAGTCCATCTTAGGAGTCGTGCCTTAGGGTTTAATTCGTGTCTTCATACCGTTCTATCATATTTTCTTTTATGATTCCTTGTTTTATTTATCAAGGTCGCTTGATATTCACTTGGTGAATAACCTTTTTCTTCTTCTTTCTTTCTTTCTTTCTTTCTTAAGGAAGGGAAATGGTTAGAACAGGCCGTCCCAGCGCCGGTCAATCTAGTGCTACTCCCCAAGATGGAATTTTTATGTCTGCCCAGCAGCTTCTTGATTTAGTTAAGAATGCTCAAGCAGCTGGTTCTAATTCGGAACCAACTCATCCTAAGTCTGGATTTGCACGCTTGTGCAACGATTATACCAACTTGGGTGGGAAACCATTCAAGGGTTCTGAAACTATTATTGAAGTCCAGGCTTGGCTGAGATCATGCGATCGAATCTTTACTCGCATGAATCTTATTGATCTTCATCGAGTTCAGGTGGCTTCTAGTATGCTCCAAGAAAGAGCATTGGACTGGTACGAACTTCTTATTTCTGAAATTAATGAAACAGATCTCACCTGGGAGCAATTCCGGCCACGTTTCGAATTAAAGTTTGTGCCAAAAGCTGAGAAGGTGACTTTGGCTCGCCGTTTTATTGACCTTGTTCAAGGTGAATCTTCCGTGACTGACTATGTCACGTCTTTTGAATCTCTTTCTAAATACGGGGTGGAATATATTAACACCCCATTGAAGAAAAATCAGAGATTTGTCTATGGCTTGAACAAGAGTCTCAAGAAGCCATTACTTCTAAAATTAGAAGTTTCTTTCGACCAACTCATTGATATCGCTCTTCATCTTGAAGAGGCGGATAGAGAAAGTGATGTTGAAGTAGTGGGTTCCAAACCAAATTTCAACAACAACAAGAAAAGGCCTAGCAAATTCAAAGGTCTTTATCCCAACAAAAAGGGGAAGCAAGCAACCCCTCTGGCAAAGACTTCTTCCTTTGGTCATAGAGAATGCTACAATTGTGGTTCTAGGGACCATTTTGCGAACAAGTGCTCAAAGCCCCGTTGTTCTCGCTATTGTAAGAGCCCAGATCATTATATACATCAATGCCTCAAACTTGAAGGCAAGAAGGAGGGAAAGTTAAATGTTGCTCAAGCCCCTGGCAACACATCTCGTAATCAAGGTATGTCTCATTCTATCCTTGATGGCATTATTATATTTCATGATCAACCTATTCGAGTTCTTTTTGATACAGGTGCATCCCATTCTTTTATTTCAAAAGAACTTGTTGATAGTTTTTCTTTAAGTGTTGTTGCTTTAATGACTTCTTTGAGAATTTTGAATCCAGTTGGTGGATCCGCAACTCTTAGTTTGCTTTGTAAAGATATCGAGATTATTTTGTGTGATTTTTCTTTCCTAGCCGATTTGCATGTCATGCATTGCTTAGGCTTTGGAATGATTTTGAGAATGGATTGGCTTAACCGTTATGAAGCTCATATCCTATGTCCTGAGCGGACTATTTATCTTCGACATCCTCAATCTGTTAAGCAGATTTCTATTATTCTCAAAGATTCGGATTCCACTTTATCTGCAACTTTATATTCTTTAAATCCTCGTGATGATGATAATGATGATGAGGAAGACGTCATTTCTCTTATTCACGTTGTTCGTGAATTTTCCGACATATTTGAGCCCGTTTTAGGATTACCACCTAAGCGAGCAATTGAGTTCAGAATTAATCTTACCCCTGGAGCTCAACCTATTACTCATCCTCCTTATCGCATTTCCAATAAAGAAAATGAGGAGATGCGCATACAATTATCCGATTTGGAAACGAAGCAATTTATTCGCTCTAGTTCCTCGCCTTGGGGAGCTTCAGCTATTTTCGTGAAGAAATCCGATGGTACACTTAGGCTTTGCGTTGATTACCGCAAGCTTAATGATCTTACTATCAAGAATAAATATCCTTTACCTCGGATTGATGATCTATTCGATCAAGTTAGTGGTGCTAAAGTCTTTTCACAATTAGACTTAGCTACTGGTTTTCATCAGCTTCGTATTGCAGAGGATAGCATTCCTTTAACATCGTTCCGTACTCGATATGGATCTTATGAATGGCTTGTTATGCCATTTGGTTTAACGAATGCTCCGGCTTATTTCGTTGACCTAATGAATCGAGTTTTCAAAGACTTCCTCGATCGATTTATTCTCATCTTTATTGATGATATTCTTGTGTATTCTAAAATCGAGGAGGAGCATGAAAAGCATACTCTTAGGAGTAATCAATTGAAAGCAAAATTTTCTAAATGTCACTTTTAGCAATATCGTGTGAAGTTTCTCGGTCATATTATTTCTGAATCTGGAATAACAGTGGATCCTTCAAAGATTGAAGCGATTCAAAGTTGGAAGAGACCATAGAGTGTTACGAAAATTCATAGTTTCCTTGGATTGGCGGGTTATTACCATCAATTCATCAAAGACTTTTCTAAGATTGCCGTGCCTCTCACTAGCTTAACGAAGAAAGGTGTTAAATACATTTGGTCGGATAAATGTGAGACTTCTTTTCAGAAACTAAAAGAACTCCTTTCTGATGCTCCTATTCTTGTTATTCCCGTGGGGAATCAAGACTTTATTGTTTATACTAATGCTAGTCGCGTTGGTTTGGGTGCCGTTCTTATGCAAAAAAGAACGTGTTATTGCTTATGCTTCTAGGCAATTGAAGCCAGCTGAGACTAGATATGCCACTCATGATTTAGAACTCGCAGCTATTGTTTTCGCCCTTCGTATTTGGCGTCATTATCTTTTGGGAGAAAAATTTATTCTTTACACTGATCATAAGTCTTTGAAATATATATTCTCTCAAAAGGAACTTAATTTGCGTCAGCAGCGATGGCTCGAATTCCTTGCATCTTATGATCTTGATATTCTTTATACTCCCGGGAAGGGAAATCGAGTTGCCGATGCACTTAGTCGCAAGCAACAAGCGGTTGTTTCCATGATGATATCCGAATGGAATGATCTCGAGGTTTTGTCCACTTGTAAAATTCGAGGTCGTGTTTCCGACTTGTGTTCATCTCTTGCTTTATGTAGTCTTGAGGCTCATCCTTCTCTTTTGGACCGCATTCTTGAAGCTCAAAAGCTAGATCCCGAATTGTCTCTTCTTGGCCAAAATTTTAGGGATAAAATCGATATTGAAGGTTTGAAAGACTTTGATATTGATTCTCGTGGCGGCATTCGAAAATTTGGTAGACTTATCGTGCCAAATATTAGTGGCCTTCGTAGAGATATTTTATAAGATTCTCATCATTCGAAATTTACCATTCATCCCGGTAGTAGTAAAATATGCACGGATATGAAGCGACTTTATTATTAGGAGGGAATGAAATCTGATATTGCTAACTTTGTTAAGTGTTGCACGACATGCCAACTTGTCAAGGCCGAACATCAAAGACCCGGTGGGTTATTGCAACCTTTAGAAATTCCAATTTGGAAGTGGGACCAAATTTCTATGGATTTTATTGATGGCCTCCCCCATTCTCGTTCGGGTCATGATAGCTTATGGGTGATAGTTGATAGACTCACTGAATCCGCCCATTTTATTCCCGTTCGGTCCAATCGAACCGTTCCTCTCTTGGACAAACTTTTTATCGAAGAAATTATAAAATTACATGGAGTTCCTACTTCTATTGTTAGTGATCGTGATCCATTGTTTACTAGTGGATTTTGGAAGAGTCTTCAAAAAGCTTTAGGAACGAAGCTTAATTTTAGCACCGCTTATCACCCCCAGTTCGATGGACAAACTGAGCGTGTGAATCAAACTCTTGAAGATCTTCTTCGTGCATGTGTTCTTGATTTTGGAGGAAGTTGGGAAGATCACATTTCTCTTGTTGAGTTTTCCTATAATAATAGCTTCCAATCTAGTATTGGTATGGCACCTTTCGAGGCACTCTATGGAAGGCCATGCCGATCTCCTTCTTGTTGGCTTGAGGCCGGTGAGAAGCTGGTTTTAGGTCCAGATTTTATTCGTGATTCCACAGAAAAGATTGACCTTATTCGTCAAAGGATGAAAGAAGCCCAGAGTAGACAAAGATCCTATGCCGATACCCGGAGAAGGAAATTAGAATTTTCTGTGGGAGATTTTGTTTTTGTTCGTGTTTCACCTACGAAGGGTGTTGTGCATTTCATTCGATCGGGAAAGTTAGCACCTCGATATATTGGTCCATTTCCAATCACCGGACATGTAACGCCCCGGAAATTTTCGACTTTCGAAAATTCAACATCGATACTCACTTTATCGACTGCCGAGAAATCGAAGGCCAAAAACCCGAAATGTTATGGTTTTTAAGAAAAAAAAATTTAAGAAAAGTAAAAGAAAGAAGAAAGAGAAGAAGAAGAGAGAGAAAAAAGAAGAAGAAAAAGAATAGGGGGGAAGAGAATAGAGAGGATGGAAAATAGAAAATAGAAAGAAAACGGAACAGAAAGAAGACAATAGAACAACATCAGAATTTCACAATTCGCAGCGGAACAACATATAATAATAAATGAATAATATTTAAACAAAGAACTATATCAGTTATTACATTTTATACATTTCATTTCATTACATCATGTCATCAGAGTGTACAACAACAACATACAGTGCAGCGGAAAAAGAAATACTATATACTAGTAATTACGCCATGCCATCCAGCTTGCCTCCAGCAACTCCAGAATATCCAGAATATCCTGATTAAACCAAACTCTTGACTGCCCGTGTGAAAATTGGTGGGCACCCAGAGTTTAGGAAGGAAAACAATAAACTCTGAGTCAGTCATGTGACTGGTGTGAGAACTCAAAACAGTTTATTTATCTTTAAAATCAAAATAGAGGAATATTTTTAAATTAAATTCGCAATGCTTTTAAAAATGAGACTATCATAAGGCCTCCCGCACACACACACATGCAAACGCAGAATCGGAGGAGATTTCTCCTTATGATAGTCAAAGATGCTTGATACGCATTTAAAAGAACATTTTATATTATTACTAGTGCATAGTGTAGGAAAAATTTATTTCGAAAGTAGAATATAAATCTTAGCCAACATAGACATTTCGAACTATGCCTACTATAGCTAACTATGTTCAATGGCAGGTTACCGCCACATTCCATAGCAGGTTATACAACTAAAACCGTACAAGTCTCGTATTGTTTCTTTGGATTTCCAACGAATGATCAGGCCAAGGAACTTCCCATTGCCACATGAGAATGCCTCTGGATGGACATCCCCGAGAACCAAACCGGATCTCTACCAACACAAGGCCGGGTTACCCCTAACTGAGTAACAACTGACCGAATATGCCATCCCCCGGTCCTTTGGGACCTTTCATCGAGCGCTCGCAATCAATTCACACAATCATAACAAAGTGTTTTCAACATGAGTAAGTATCTGGGCTCCATACCATGATACCACCTTTTTCCAGAAGGAAATGCACACATCCTAAAGGGCGCTACCCCTCATAACCTTGCCGCATCTTTCCTGTTTTGACCATTCACGGGGTGTGAGGCTCGACGAAGTCACGTCCACAAAAACATACTTTATACAAAAGCCATGCTTTGGGTCAACAAATGATCATAGAAATGATCACAAAGATAGACGATCAAATAAACGATCCTATCACAAATAATCAACACAATGATCATTTACAGCAACACTCAGCATGTCACATTACCAAATTGGGAATATATCGCTGATAACCTTCAACTACATAACCTCTGAGCTCGTACGTCTCAGAGAAGGGTGTTAAGCTAAAAGAATAAATTCTCCGCCACCAACAGAAATATATTTGAAAGAAATCTGCTTTATATCTCAATTTGTAATGTCAGACATACAATCCATACAAGTCTGTTCCGGGCTCGAACAAAACCGAAGGCACTTCTTACGAAGCCCTTGCAAATCCGGGTATTCACAATCCCGATCGAATTTCCCATCACTTAGGAGATCTCTATAGCAGGAGCTACCCAGTGCAGAGACAATCGATAGGTCATCCTATCGCTTTCACAAATACTCGGTCTTCAACACCGATCTTCAATGCAATTCATAACGACGTATCACATATTCGGAATGGGTTATACGACCCCATGGTCCTTTCCCGGTTAACCCGAATAGTGAGCGCTTATTCAAAAATAAGTGTGGCATTCACATTCAAACAAATCACATCAATTACCCATTCAAAGGGAAATATTGATAGTCGGCTATTGAACTATCAATTGATATGCACACATCACCAGTTTCCAAATAATTTTCCAAATTATTTATTTTCCAAAATATCTTTACAAGATATAAAATTTCACACTTCAAAATAATAAATCAATATTTATTTTTAAACAACTTCCCTCTTCATTCATAAATTCCATAATGAATCTATATTTCACAATATCCATGCATATACGATTTCAATTATTCATTTCAATATTCCTTTTCAATTTATCTTCAAAAAGATAAACTCTCAAAATATTCACTTTATATTGGAAAACATTTCCATACTTATTTATTCATAATAAATTCACAAATTTTATTTATTTTCAACACTTGGAAAATATTCAATATACTTAAATCGAGATTAAGTATATATTTCATTCTTTAAGGAAATCATTCTCTTAACCATATTTATTTGGGCCAAAACGAATGTTGCGTAAAACATCGTTACGACAACCCAAAATCACTAGTATAGGGATTCGAAATTTAAATAGATATATAAATCCCAATACTATACAAAACATTTCCTTTCGAAAATCATTTACTATAACAACAGTGTTATAGTCCACTATTTCCTTTTATTTCTCGAAAACGTCTATTTCAACAATAAATGTTGAAATCTATGGTTTCGAATCTCAACATATTTAAAACATCGTTAGATCGTTTTAATTCTATTTGAAACATCACATTCAAAACAATTTCTTTAACATATTATTCACTATTCAAAAACGTGAATATACTTGTTAACATATTTCATCCTTTCTATTCATTTTATTTTAAAGGATTATTCACAGTCAAAAACGTGAATATAACTCCATTACTAAGTTTCAACAATTTACTTATCAAAATAAGTCGTTTGCGAATTTATAAAACAATGTTTATAAATTCCATTTCTATTTATTTTATAACTCCTTTTTATAAATCTCCTTTATTAATCTATTCGATTTATAACTCAATTATAAACCAAAGGTTCACATTATAAGTTAAATGCTTATAAAACGATTATTTTACCAAAATCATTTCTTTGAACTTCATAATTATAAATCTTATAACTTATAAGATTCAATGATTTATTCAAAACTATTCTTTTAATAACTTTATAAAATTTATAACTTCACCGTTTATAATTCTATAAATTCCATTCACTTATGCAATCTATTTTCACTTCATTCAAACACTTATAAAAACTTGTATTATAATGTCAATATTTCAATTTATAAATATCCATTTATAAATCTCTTAATATAAATTTATACTATTATTTTAAAACATCTTTAATCTCCTTTATTATTTCACCATTTTGATTCATAAAATAATTAAATTTTATAAATCCTATATTTAAACTTTTCACAATAAATTCTAAAATCCAATTTAAACTATTTTATGAAATCATTAGCATCACATTCTCAAAAATCAGTTTTTTAACTATATTTCTCAAAAATCATAATTTTTATAACTTTAAAAATTATAACATTTATTTATATAAAATGGATCAATTCCAAAAATATTTTATATTTCAAAAATCACTTTAAAAATCATTTTAAAATCCCAAAATTTGGTCCAATGATGCTACATATCGAATAGTCAATCACGACAACAACGATATCATATATCGATATGAAAATCAGTCAAATATCAAAATATCTGAAATCAAATAAAAACTGTTGAGGAATCCAGTTGGATCCCTCCAACCTGTTTTCCTGCATCCACAAACATTAGCACAATACCAATTTCGCTCCAGTACGAAATTATCGCGGTATATGGGATTTAAAATATTATCCGCTTAATAGACGGCGCAATAGGGTCTCATCCGCTAAACAAAAAATGCGGGAAATCAATAACTCCAATATATACATATGTCAATATATATATATTGCTATTATATATAATACCAATTTCACCGTTTATGAAATATTCGCGGTATATGTTTTTAATAAATAACATCCGCTTACTAACGGCGCATAATGTCTATTTTAACAATCAATAGATAATAATCATCATTTAAACATACATTCAAATATTTTAAATCTAACTATTTAAAATAAAATCGAAACTGATTCGATTGAGTGAGAAGTTCTCACCTTGATTTCAATTTCGTTTTAGCGATTTATTTCGAATAAAATTAAACAGACGTTTAATTTTACCCAAAATTCTCACTAACTCCAAACGACTCCAATCCAACTCCATCGCGTAGTTCTCGTCCATACGATTCCAACGCAACTGGTTTCGCGCGTTTTCGACCTCGTATGAAAAAGTTATGATTTTTCAAAGTTTACTCGAATTTATATACATAAATTTATAACATAATTTATAAAACTTATAACCTAACTCATTATCTACCGTTCACTTGAAATCAACGCATCTGGGCCTCACGTCTCCATCTCCCCCTTCTCCTTCGTTCACACAGTAAAACCGAACCCATATACAAATTATTAGGGTTTAAATTCGCACCCCAACGCTTCACTTCCACGACGATCAGAGGGTTCCATCGTGTGCGCCTCCCCCAGAGCCATGCTCGGCCTGAAGCACATGAAGCTCGGCCCCACGTTTATCCTTGAATTGCGTGCGCAACCTTCGGCCTTCATCACCTCTTTCTGGCCACCACGTCGCTCAATAGTTGATCATAACCGTTGAATTTGTAGAGCTCGCTGAACTCTACAACATTGTAGTTGGAGATTTTTGGTAATTGTTTATGGATTTGATGAAATCAAGGGAAGAAGGTTGGTGGTTTTCGGCCGTTCGTTTCTAGGGTGGCGGCTGCGTTATTATTAGGGTTTTGTTTTATATTTTTTTTTCTAATTTGAGTGAGGGCTATTTATAGAGAAAAATCGAACACTATTCATCCGGAAATTCCAAACTCCGATTTACGCGCCGTAACCAGCGTTTCTAGGGTTTACCCCGCGTTCCGGACACAATGGAACAGGTTTCGAAAGCTAATTCGGACATCTGTGCGAGTTATGGCTATAAACGCTCAATTTAAATCAAACCGATTTAAATCGATTTCTAGGCGTTTTAATTTGTACCGGACAAACGGTAAATCCAATTGACTTGAAATTTGAAACCTTACAATAATATCACATTACGGATCCGATGAAACTGGTTTCGTCGAAATCCGAGACTTTTTGAAAAATGGCTATTTTAACTTGCCAAATTAAAATTAAAAATAATTCGATGCGTTTCGAGCTGCCACGATCAAACGATAACTCCGATTGACACGAAAATTGAAATCCGGTAATAACTAACTATTACGGATCCAATGGAACTGGTTTCGTTCAATTCTGAGACTGTTCAAAAATTGACTATTTTCACTAGTCGATTTTAATATTAAAATATTCAATTTTCACAAATTAACTTTTAATTCGATTTTAAAAGTTCTAAAATATCATTCTAACTCTAATATGATAAAATAAAATTTTACAAATCATTTACAATCATATTTAACTCAATTTTCAATTATTTCTATAATTTCACATATTAAATTATCGATTTAATTATCCAATTAAATCCAATAATTCAAATAAAAATTTATTTGACTTATAAATTCACTTATTAATATTTAAAATTAATTAAATATTCAAATTTTAATTAATAAAAATTCTGGGTCGTTACAATCTTCCCCCCTTAAAAGAATTTCGTCCTCGAAATTAACAAGTAAGAAAAGTTACAGAATTTATTAACTTTCCATAAAATCCATAATTAAATTTCTTACAATACTTTACTAAGTTTTCAAATCATACTTAGTTATCTTTTCAAAAACAACTACTATTGTTTAACTTTCAATTCTAAAATCAAAGTTAAAGTTTTCAAAATTTTCCAATTTTCTCAAAAAAAAATTCTAACGCCTTAAATTTTCGGAAAAATTCGCCATAGTCTCCTTTGCGCGGCTCGATCTGAAAAAAAATGACAGTATATATATCACAAATATACATCTCATCAAGTAATGAGGCATCCCGAAGGGAAAAAAGTATAAAAGTATGGTATGTAATCCGAGATATGTACCTTATATTTTATTAGCGAGCATATACGGCTAATATAGCGCGAAAGCGAGCTCCAAATGCGAAGCAAACGCAATCCGCACCTACTAAACACTTAACAAACAACATGAGAACCATGTATATAGATAAATAGTATCGATATACATCATATAGCAACATAATAACTATATATGTCAACATAGCAAATGCAATAAACAACAAATGCAAACATAAACCAACTAACATCCATAACCAATAAATATTCATTCATATTCTCATAATATTAAATGAAATGGCTTTCAATCTAATTACATTTGATTCATTCACAGTGGATGTTTTTTTTCTTCTAACATTCTTTTTCACTTAGTTTATATTCACTAATTCATATTCAAGTTGGTTCACTTCCAAATCAAATTCAATTCTATTTAAGATTCACTTAACTTTCAATTGAATTTTAATTACTTTAGCTTTCAATTTCATTAATCCAATTTCATTAACACTTAATGAATTATACACAATCATCTAACAATCATATAACAACCAATGTATATTAATTACAACCAAATTCCTTTGCTTATATTCATTCATTTTGGTTTAACACCACCCCTTTCAATTGGTTTAATTAAATTGATTTTCATTCAACTATTCAACTTTCAATAACATTAGATTTTAATGAATTACACTTATATTCATTATTCCATATCAACTTCATTCAACATTTCTTAAGTTATATTTCATTTTATAAACGTCACTTGGTTTTTTACATAACTTAAATTCCAACTTATAAATCAATTCAGATTCCAAATTCTAAAGTAAATTTCCATTTAACTTTAAATTAATTTTTTATTTATAACTCATATTTATAAATATATTCATATAGTTTCACTCTTTATATATATAAGTTTATTTCACAATTGTAAATCACTTTAATTATAATTCCATTCTTATAATTCTTTTGCTTAGATTACTCACACATCTAAACAATCAATTTACATACACTTTAATAATTCTGAAAAATTATTCTTTCATATATAAAAATATAATCAAGTAAAATTATTTCATTTACCCAATTTTAAAATCAATATTGTGTCGAATTGTTCTATTCAAGTGTTTAGAAACCCCTTCGGCATAGTCTTGCGGACCACGCTGACGAAAGTTCATATGCCACTCAATAAACCAATCATCACAATATAAAACAATTTTATATTCACTAACAAATACGCTCTCATGGCTATTATTACACTCAAACTCATTCTAGAGTACTACTGACTCTATCTCTAATGAGTAATACCCAACAGAACCATGGTTGTCGCTTAACCATATGCTCTGATACCAAATGTTACGCCCCGAAAGTAGCGGTCACAACCGGTAGGCTTTTCAACCATCCCAGCCCCACCATGGCTTACGCTGATATCCCAAACTTGCTTTTACGGCCAGCCTCTCGACTGTCTCAGGTTACACCTAACCAACCCCCTAAAAGAGGACGTGTAGGGGTAAGAGTCTCCCGTTCGCCACCAAACCGCGAAGCGAGAACCCCCCATCACATAGCCCAAAGCTTAACAAGACTGGTGTGAGAACTCAAAACAGTTTATTTATCTTTAAAATCAAAATAGAGGAATATTTTTAAATTAAATTCGCAATGCTTTTAAAAATGAGACTACCATAAGGCCTCCCGCACACACACACATGCAAACGCAGAATCGGAGGAGATTTCTCCTTATGATAGTCAAAGATGCTTGATACGCATTTAAAAGAACATTTTATATTATTACTAGTGCATAGTGTAGGAAAAATTTATTCCGAAAGTAGAATATAAATCTTAGCCAACATAGATATTTCGAACTATGCCTACTATAGCTAACTATGTTCAATGGCAGGTTACGCCACATTCCATAGCAGGTTATACAACTAAAACCGTACAAGTCTCGTATTGTTTCTTTGGATTTCCAACGAATGATCAGGCCAAGGAACTTCCCATTGCCACATGAGAATGCCTCTGGATGGACATCCCCGAGAACCAAACCGGATCTCTACCAACACAAGGCCGGGTTACCCCTAACTGAGTAACAACTGACCGAATATGCCATCCCCCAGTCCTTTGGGACCTTTCACCGAGCGCTCGCAATCAATTCACACAATCATAACAAAGTGTTTTCAACATGAGTAAGTATCTGGGCTCCATACCATGATACCACCCTTTTCCAGAAGGAAATGCACACATCCTAAAGGGCGCTACCCCTCATAACCTTGCCGCATCTTTCCTGTTTTGACCATTCACGGGGTGTGAGGCTCGACGAAGTCACGTCCACAAAAACATACTTTATACAAAAGCCATGCTTTGGGTCAACAAATGATCATAGAAATGATCACAAAGATAGGTGATCAAATAAACGATCCTATCACAAATAATCAACACAATGATCATTTACAGCAACACTCAGCATGTCACATTACCAAATTGGGAATATATCGCTGATAACCTTTAACTACATAACCTCTGAGCTCGTACGTCTCAGAGAAGGGTGTTAAGCTAAAAGAATAAATTCTCCGCCACCAACAGAAATATATTTGAAAGAAATCTGCTTTATATCTCAATTTGTAATGTCAGACATACAATCCATACAAGTCTGTTCCGGGCTCAAACAAAACCGAAGGCACTTCTTACGAAGCCCTTGCAAATCCGGGTATTCACAATCCCGATCGAATTTCCCATCACTTAGGAGATCTCTATACCAGGAGCTACCCAGTGCAGAGACAATCGATAGGTCATCCTATCACTTTCACAAATACTCGGTCTTCAACACCGATCTTCAATGCAATTCATAACGACGTATCACATATTCGGAATGGGTTATACGACCCCATGGTCCTTTCCCGGTTAACCCGAATAGTGAGCGCTTATTCAAAAATAAGTGTGGCATTCACATTCAAACAAATCACATCAATTACCCATTCAAAGGGAAATATTGATAGTCGGCTATTGAACTATCAATTGATATGCACACATCACCAGTTTCCAAATAATTTTCCAAATTATTTATTTTCCAAAATATCTTTACAAGATATAAAATTTCACACTTCAAAATAATAAATCAATATTTATTTTTAAACAACTTCCCTCTTCATTCATAAATTCCATAATGAATCTATATTTCACAATATCCATGCATATACGATTTCAATTATTCATTTCAATATTCCTTTTCAATTTATCTTCAAAAAGATAAACTCTCAAAATATTCACTTTATATTGGAAAACATTTCCATACTTATTTATTCATAAGAAATTCACAAATTTTATTTATTTTCAACACTTGGAAAATATTCAATATACTTAAATCGAGATTAAGTATATATTTCATTCTTTAAGGAAA
Organism: Allium cepa; assembly: GCA_030765085.1. Lineage (NCBI taxonomy): Eukaryota > Viridiplantae > Streptophyta > Magnoliopsida > Asparagales > Amaryllidaceae > Allium > Allium cepa. Next base: position 806,203,307 of record CM060941.1, read on the forward strand.
TCATTCTCTTAACCATATTTATTTGGGCCAAAACGAATGTTGCGTAAAACATCGTTACGACAACCCAAAATCACTAGTATAGGGATTCGAAATTTAAATAGATATATAAATCCCAATACTATACAAAACATTTCCTTTCGAAAATCATTTACTATAACAACAGTGTTATAGTCCACTATTTCCTTTTATTTCTCGAAAACGTCTATTTCAACAATAAATGTTGAAATCTATGGTTTCGAATCTCAACATATTTAAAACATCGTTAGATCGTTTTAATTCTATTTGAAACATCACATTCAAAACAATTTCTTTAACATATTATTCACTATTCAAAAACGTGAATATACTTGTTAACAAATTTCATCCTTTCTATTCATTTTATTTCAAAGGATTATTCACAGTCAAAAACGTGAATATAACTCCATTACTAAGTTTCAACAATTTACTTATCAAAATAAGTCGTTTGCGAATTTATAAAACAATGTTTATAAATTCCATTTCTATTTATTTTATAACTCCTTTTTATAAATCTCCTTTATTAATCTATTCGATTTATAACTCAATTATAAACCAAAGGTTCACATTATAAGTTAAATGCTTATAAAACAATTATTTTACCAAAATCGTTTCTTTGAACTTCATAATTATAAATCTTATAACTTATAAGATTCAATGATTTATTCAAAACTATTCTTTTAATAACTTTATAAAATTTATAACTTCACCGTTTATAATTCTATAAATTCCATTCACTTATGCAATCTATTTTCACTTCATTCAAACACTTATAAAAACTTGTTTTATAATGTCAATATTTCAATTTATAAATATCCATTTATAAATCTCTTAATATAAATTTATACTATTATTTTAAAACATCTTTAATCTCCTTTATTATTTCACCATTTTGATTCATAAAATAATTAAATTTTATAAATCCTATATTTAAACTTTTCACAATAAATTCTAATATCCAATTTAAACTATTTTATGAAATCATTAGCATCACATTCTCAAAAATCAGTTTTTTAACTATATTTCTCAAAAATCATAATTTTTATAACTTTAAAAATTATAACATTTTAATAAAATGGATCAATTCCAAAAATATTTTATATTTTCAAAAATCACTTTAAAAATCATTTTAAAATCCCAAAATTTGGTCCAATGATGCTACATATCAAATAGTCAATCACGACAACAACGATATCATATATCGATATGAAAATCAATCAAATATCAAAATATCTGAAATCAAATAAAAACTGTTGAGGAATCCAGTTGGATCCCTCCAACCTGTTTTCCTGCATCCACAAACATTAGCACAATACCAATTTCGCTCCAGTACGAAATTATCGCGGTATATGGGATTTAAAATATTATCCGCTTAATAGACGGCGCAATAGGTTCTCATCCGCTAAACAAAAAATGCGGGAAATCAATAACTCCAATATATACATATGCCAATATATATATATATTGCTATTATATATAATACCAATTTCACTGTTTATGAAATATTCGCGGTATATGTTTTTAATAAATAACATCCGCTTACTAACGGCACATAATGTCTATTTTAACAATCAATAGATAATAATCATCATTCAAACATGCATTCAAATATTTTAAATCTAACTATTTAAAATATAATCGAAACTGATTCGATTGAGTGAGAAGTTCTCACCTTGATTTCAATTTCGTTTTAGCGATTTATTTCGAATAAAATTAAACAGACGTTTAATTTTACCCAAAATTCTCACTAACTCCAAACGACTCCAATCCAACTCCATCGCGTAGTGCTCGTCCATACGATTCCAACGCAACTGGTTTCGCGCGTTTTCGACCTCGTATGAAAAGTTATGATTTTTCAAAGTTTACTCGAATTTATATACATAAATTTATAACATAATTTATAAAACTTATAACCTAACTCATTATCTACCGTTCATTTGAAATCAACGCATCTGGGCCGCACGTCTCCATCTCCCCCTTCTCCTTCGTTCACGCAGTAAAACCGAACCCATATACAAATTATTAGGGTTTAAATTCGCACCCCAACGCTTCACTTCCACGACGATCAGAGGGTTCCATCGCGTGCGCCTCCCCCAGAGCCATGCTCGGCCTGAAGCACATGAAGCTCGGCCCCACGTTTATCCTTGAATTGCGTGCGCAACCTTCGGCCTTCATCACCTCTTTCTGGCCACCACGTCGCTCAATAGTTGATCATAACCGTTGAATTTGTAGAGCTCGCTGAGCTCTACAGCATTGTAGTTGGAGATTTTTGGTAATTGTTTATGGATTTGATGAAATCAAGGGAAGAAGGTTGGTGGTTTTCGGCCGTTCGTTTCTAGGGTGGCGGCTGCGTTATTATTAGGGTTTTGTTTTATATATTTTTTTTTAATTTGAGTGAGGGCTATTTATAGAGAAAAATCGAACACTATTCATCCGGAAATTCCGAACTCCGCTTTACGCGCCGTAACCAGCGTTTTTAGGGTTTACCCCGCGTTCCGGACACAATGGAACAGGTTTCGAAAGCTAATTCGGACATCTGTGCGAGTTATGGCTATAAACGCTCAATTTAAATCAAACCGATTTAAATCGATTTCTAGGCGTTTTAATTTGTATCGGACAAACGGTAAATCCAATTGACTTGAAATTTGAAACCTTACAATAATATCACATTACGGATCCGATGAAACTGGTTTCGTCGAAATCCAAGACTTTTTGAAAAATGGCTATTTTAACTCGCCAGATTAAAATTAAAAATAATTCGATGCGTTTCGAGCTGCCACGATCAAACGATAACTCCGATTGACACGAAAATTGAAATCCGATAATAACTAACTATTACGGATCCAATGGAACTGGTTTCGTTCAATTCTGAGACTGTTCAAAAATTGACTATTTTCACTAGTCGATTTTAATATTAAAATATTCAATTTTCGCAAATTAACTTTTAATTCGATTTTAAAAGTTCTAAAATATCATTCTAACTCTAATATGATAAAATAAAATTTTACAAATCATTTACAATCATATTTAACTCAATTTTCAATTATTTCCATAATTTCACATATTAAATTATCGATTTAATTATCCAATTAAATCCAATAATTCAAATAAAAATTTATTTGACTTATAAATTCACTTATTAATATTTAAAATTAATTAAATATTCAAATTTTAATTAATAAAAATTCTGGGTCGTTACAGGACATATTGGTTCCGTGGCATATCACCTTTTATTACCGGCTCAATTTTCTGCTATCCATGACGTGTTTCACGTTTCTCAATTACGGAAATGCCTTCGAGATTCTGATTCGATTCTTGAGCCCGGTATTGTGGAAGAAATTAAAGTTTCACCTAATTTGACTTATGAGCAACATCATATTCGTATTATTGTTTCGGAGGTCAAGCGCCTTCGAAATAAAGATTTTTCGCTTGTTAAGGTTCAATGGTCCTCGGATCCTAAGGATTGCTCTTGGGAATCTAGAGAATTCATCGAGCGAACACATCCGGAATTACTTACTCATGCTCTTTGAGGTGAACTTCTTATTTCAAATTTCTTTTGTGTTAATATGCTTTTGTGGTTGTTACTTTATGTTTCCATCTTATATATTGCGAGGACGCAATTTCTTTAAGGAGGGGAGTCTGTAACAACCCGCATATTTATCAATTTTATACTTAAATATTTTATTTAAATATTTCATCATTAGTCGGATTTTTGTCCGAAAAGCTACTTTTTGCATACGGTCAAATTGGGACTCGAGACCCCTTCCATTGAGTTCAAAATGCCATTTGCAACCTTTTTTAGTATAAACATTGATATGTTTGGAGCTAGCTAAAAATTTGACCTTTTTCACTTTGGGTTTGGGTTCAGCCCAATGTTCTAACTTAATACCCCAAACTGAAACCCCCTCTTCATTCACTCCCTCTTCCTCTACTTTTCAATTCTAAAGAGATTAACGGTGAGTGGAATGGGAAATTAAAACTCAAGCCCTAGTTTTCTATTTGCAAATCAACTTCTAGCTCCAAATTCAAGAGAACCCATTGGTAAGTCTTCTCCAACTTCTTCTCTCTTGAATTTCAGAAATTCCTAAACCTAACTTTGGGAATGTTCTTCTTTTGGGCATAGATTCAAGCTCATTTGGGTTGTGTTGAAGAGTGGTTGATTCTCCCTTTGGTTTCAAGCCTCTTCTACATTGATTTTGTGAAAAGGTAAGATTTTTATCTCACATCTAAGTCTATGATTATCTATGATTGTTAGGTACGAATTCCTAATACTTATTCATGTGCATTTGGTTTTGAATTGGATTGGTTCTATGAATATTCAAATTTTTTGTGTTTTGAGTTTAAATCTTTAAAAATCATAGCTTTATTGTTTGAACATGTTTTTGGTGATGCATCGAGAAGCTTATAGGGCCGGGTAGTCGAATAACATAAATCCCTAGTGTCCGTTGCTCGCCCGGTTGCATTTTGAAGAAGATTGTATCTTCATTTCATAGGCTAAGAAAACAGCCTTGGTGCCAGTCAGTCGACTGGTCTTGAAATTCAGTCGACTGGCTGTAGCACATAGGCATTCCAAAGGCAAAATTTAGAGGCTCGGGTCCTCTGTTTCCCTGCAATCAGTCGACTTGATTTTAAGGACAGGCGACTGACTGCAGGAAATTAAAGATTTTAGTGTCTGGCCCAGTCGACTGAATTCAGTGAGCCAGTCGACTGACCTGCTCCTATATGCCTAGTATGCCTATTTTTGCTTATGATTCCAATCTTTATCGATTTGTTTTGATCCCTAGTTGATGCTACCAATTATTCGACTTTGATGACTTCTATTTGGAATTTTTGGAAATATCTATTTTGATGGATTTGATATCGATTTATTGGAATTAATTCACGTCTTCGTATGTGAATTTTTATGATTGTTTGTTTCTACAATCATTTCTGTGATTTGTCACTTTAAAATACAAAGGTTTCTATACTAGTAGTAAATATTCAAACTCTTTATCAAAGATTATTTAAACTCTATTTTCAATATCAAACTCGTTTATAAAACCGTTTTCCAACCTATTAGTATATACAAGCCTTTACCTCACTCGTATGAGAAATCTAATTAAACGGCTTGGTAAAACAAGTGGTATGAAACGCTTACGTTTACTTCGTCGGTTAATTCTTGGACTTGTTCGATTGACTCTCTTGTGACAATTTTCTAGTGGAGATCTACAATTTGTTCGTAAATATTTAAGTTAAGCTAGTGGTTATGGGACATGAAGCTAAGCTCATATATTTACTAGCTTACTGTAATTGACACTTCTTGATGATCATGACGATCATTTTTGTTATTTAGACTAGCAATTGTGCGATGTCTCTTTGTCTGCGAGGGAGACTAGACCCCGTTTCAGTGAGATTTCGACTCATACATGTCGGGTAGCGCCCCATGGTCTTCGGGTCGTTCGTGTGTCAAAAATTAATGGCTAGCTAACATGAGATAGCGTCTCGTTCTTGTGATACATATGTTGGTGAGTTTTCATGCTCCCGTTCGTGTGATAGGCCTTTCTTCCCCCTTTTTGTGATTTCTGGATTTCTATTGATGATTTTCGGAATTTGTGCTTCACCAATTTTCATGATTTTCATTGATAAGTTTTATCAATATTTGTGCATTGGTGAATTTGTGCGACATTGACTTTTGTGATTGACATTGATATAATTGTCAATATTTATGGTTTGGTGAATGAAATAAGGAGTATGACATTCCTTTTGATCTTTGAGAAGATTTTTGTGATATTGATTAATCTCTTGTTGATTTTCAATTACTTATTTATCACAGCTTGGCATTGTGATTATTATACGTTTAGTCATATCTCTTATTCTATATCATTTCATCTGATATTTATAGCTAGACTGATCCGTTTATTATTTTCTTATTAAATAATACTCGGGTCAGACCGAGATGTTACAGGTGCTTCTGCTTGACTTCTCATCCAGGATCATTACCTTTACTTTTGGCTAACTACTTAGATTAGTAGTTTTTGTTGTATACACTTGAGATATAGACTCATGATTGTATCCATATTCTTTTGTATAGCACTGGTAGCTATTTCTTTTGTGATAGTGCGGATCTTGTTGACCACTACTCTGATGAACACATTTATGTGTTATATATATTTATATCTATTTCCGCCTTTGTGATATGAATTATCTGTGACTGATTTGTGTTATGTTTATCTCTATATTTGTTTCCGAAGATTACATATAGCCATTGTGTAGTAGCTTTGAGTTTGTATCGGCATGTCGGATTTTCTCTTGAGATGAAAATTTATATTTTCATCTGGCATATCGGTACTCGCACAAAGAAATTATACAGATGGTCGCTCCTCAATAGCCTTATTCTCCGTGCTAGTCGATAGCATTACTCCGTAGTGTCTTGGCTAGCGTGGGTATAGAGGTGGGGCGCCACAGCCCACCTCGAGCCACACCCCCAAATAAAAAAAATCAAAAGTGGCCACCGAATCAATCCAAAAGTCAATGTATAATATCGAAGGGATGTGTCTGATCAAAGGTGCTACCTCATTGGCTTGAGAATCGCTCCTGTTTTAGCCACCTTACGCCAACTCACGGGAGTTGGGTTCATGTATTTACCTCAAAGGAAACGCCGCCACCATCCTACTTCATTCTAGAATCTCCACCGCATACACAGTTGTTAAAGTGGTTTTCGAGGTTGGCAGAGAATATGACAACTTCCGATCTCGGTTTCTTTAACAACCAAACGTTATATAACACCGCGGTCATTTTAAAATGATTATACTTCAAAACCAGAATATAATACCCATTTCAAAACCATATAAATACGATATCATTTCTATGTTAAACCAAATCAATATGATATCATTTTAAAGAAATCCCAAATCGATATAGTATCATTTTTATTTCAAATATCCTTTTCCCAAAATCATAGCACTTTCAAATCATAATACCTTGAAATTCATAACTTTGAAACATAACATCCAATACTTAAATGGTTTACTATTAAATTACTTTATATAATAAATTAGCTTCTTTAATTTCGCATTCGATTCCAATACAGATACAAATCCTCAAATAAACCATTTCAAATTTCATATATTTCAAAGCTTTAATATTCAATGTTTCAAAACTAAACTTTATAATTCATATATATATATATATATATATATACACACACACACACACACACACCAAATTTACTTTACTATTATTTAGTTTCGAAATATTTAATTAATAAATCCAGTATCCTTTAAATAAACTTCAAATTTCAACAATTTAATATTCCTCAATTTATTTAGACTTGATATATTCTCTTAAATCACCTTAACCCCGAATTTTGTTATAAAACCATATTCTTTTAAAATCTAAATTTCAATAAGCTCCAAATGGATTCTTATTAAATATTATTCTTAATTAAATAAAATCTCAATCAATTTCAACTATCTTCTTAACCTTGATTTATAAAATAAATATAAGCTCTTTATTAAATATTATTTAAGTAAATACTTATCCATATTATATTTAATAAAATCAAACTTTATTTTATACTTTAAACCAATTTTATACATAGCTTAAAATCAAAAATTTAACTATATATAAAATAACCTTTATCAAATATCCAAATCAATATCTCATAAAATCATATATAAATATATTCTTTACAAAACTATATAAATTATTTCAAAATATTTTTTTATAGACCGCGGTGCCTGCATATAATTTTCTATCATATGGTCAAGTGATACGAATATTTATAATTTCAATCCGTAATATAAATAAAATTATGGTTATATATCATTTCAAACCGCAATCCCGAATGAAATAAAATGCATAAAAACTTGCAGTTTAAAATAATATATAATACAACATCCATTCATCCATCAACAGATCATACATCCATCACAATCATCATCCAAAACGATCAATCAATGCCAATAGATAACTGATAATATATAAAACAGGTATTTAATGGCAGTTATATTCAATAATAAATTAAATAACGATTTAATTGCAATAAATGCAATAACTGAGTGATGATTAAAATATATGAAAAAGTCATAAATAAATGCATAATCACAACAAAAATTTAATTTAACAAACATATGAAATTTTAGAAGTTCTGAGTGGGTTAAAACACTCACATTTTGAATTTAAATTGAATTTAAATCCAAAAATTGGACAGTCTCCAAATTCGTCCAAATCAGAGTCAAAATGTCCGAAATCCCAATATGAATCTAGCGGAGAAAACCGCACGTGAATTGGAGTTCGTATGTAAAAGTTATTCGTGTTAGACGGTTGAAATTTAAATTTTAAATTAAAATAAAATAAATGGCACAATTGAAATTTACGTTACCATCTTCATGCGCACACAAAACATCACTCAGGATGCAGCATGCATGAACCCAACGTGGCCCAACTTTGACCGTACCTCCTCGCCACCTCCGGCCGCCGCTGGCCACGGCACCACCGCCTACGAAATCGTCTCCTCCCCCTCTACCTTCGGCCCGAGGCCGCAGGTGTAACAACCCGCATATTTTACGATAGAATATTTAAATATTTTATCGTTAGTCGGATTCTTGTCTGAAAATTACTTTTTGCATACGGTCGAATTAGGACTCGGGACCACTTCCTTTGAGTTCAAAACGCCATTTGCGATCTTTTTGAGTATAAACTCTGATGTGTTTGGAGTTAGTGGAATTTTTCCACCTTTTCACTTTGGACTTTGGGTTTGGTTTAGCCCATTAGCCTAAGCTATTAATTCTAACTCAACCCCCTTCCCTTCATAACTTCACTTTCATTTCCTAACACTCAAGCTCCATCAAAAATGGAGGAAGGAATGGGAAATTAAAACTCCAAGCTCAAGTTCATTTGCAAATCCAACATCTAACTCCAAATTTAAAGAGAAGCCATTGATTCAAGCTTCTTGTGTAGAGATTCAAGGGTGGTTGATAATTCCTTTGCTTTCAAGCTTCTCCTTCATTGATTTTGTGAAAAGGTGAGATTTTTATCTCACATCTTTGTCTATAACTATCTTTGATTGTTAGGTATGAATTCCTAACACTTATTCATGTGCATTTACTATTGATTTGGATTGAATTGGTGAAAATCCCACTTTTTAGTGTTTTGGGTTCAAATCTTTATAAATCCAATCTTTGATGTTTGTACACGTTTTTGGTGGTGAATCGAGGAGCCAATAGGATCGGGTAGCCGATAGGCGAAATCCCCTAGCGTTCGTGCTCGATAGATTGCAAATGGAGTGAGTTTTGAGCTTCAAACCCCTTAGGTCGCTCGGCATGCACCATATAATCCCCTCGGCCTGCAGCTAGCTCGCACACTCCATAGGTCGCGTCAAAATTAGCTCGTTTCATCCCTAGGTCATTCGGCTTGAACCACCCCTCGGCCTGCAGTTAGGTCGCTCGGCCATAGGTCGTAACCCATAGGTCGTTAGGTCGCAACCCCCTTAGGTCGCGTGGCCTTGTTTATTCCTTAGGTCATTAGGTCGCTCGGCTCGTAAGTCGCTAGGTCGCTCGGCCTACTCTCCTTTTTATCTCTTAGGTCATTGCATCCATTAGGTCGCTCGGCCTTCTTACCCCTTTAGGTCGCTGACCTTTAGGTTGCACCACATAGGCCGCTCACCTCCTTAAGCCGCGTATTCCTTAGGTCGCTCGACATTGATTAGGTCGTGCCATATTTTGGTCGCGCCATGCTAGGTCGTCTACTGTGCCTTAGGTCGCTTGCTCCCTTAGGTCGCACCCATTTGACCACTTAGGTTGCTCGGCCTTCTTGCGCATTAGGTCGCGCCATTCCTTAGGTCGTTGCAGTTTGGTCGCGCCACCCTTTAGGTCGCCCCTGCTTTAAGCCGTGTGCTATTTCTTGAGCCGTTGATTCCTTGTGTTGACTTAGATTAAGTCGTAAGTCGTGGCTATTAAGTAGCAAGGACATTTCCACTTTGATGAATTTGGAATTGAATTCTTTGGATTTCATTCACGTCTTCATATGTGAATTTTTGTGATTGATCATTTCTACGATCATTTTTGTGATTTGTCATTTTTTAAAATATACAAAACTTTACCTCACTCGTACGAGAAATCTAATTAAACGGCGTAGTAAAATAATTGGTATGAAACGCTTGCGTTTACTTCGTTGGTTAATTCTTGGACTTGTTCGATTGAATCACTTGTGACAATTTTCTAGTGGAAATCTACAATTTGTTCATAAATATTAAAGTTAAGCTAGTGGTTATGGGACATGAATCTAAGCTTTTATATTTACTAGCTTACTGTAATTAACACTTCTTATGATCGTTGATGATCATTTTTTGTGATTTAGACTAGCAATTGTGCGATGTCTCTTTGTCTACGAGGGAGACTAAACACTGTTTCTGTGGAGCTTCGGCTCAATTTGGTGAGGTAGCGACCCATGGTCTTCGGGCCGTTTTGTGGAGCTTCGGCTCAAAATTAATGGTTGGCAACCATGGAATAGCGTTTCATTTTGTGATACACGTGTTGGTGAGTTCATACTCCCATTTTATGATAGGCCTCCCCCCTTTTTGGGATTTCTGGATTTTCATTGATGATTTCTGGAATTTGTTTTTCACCGATTTTCGTGATTTACATTGATATATGTTATCAATATTTGTGCATTGGTGAATTTGTGTGTCATTTACTTTTGTGATTGGCATTGATATTATTGTCAATATTCATGGTTTTGGTGAATGAAAATATAGAGTATGACATTCCTTTTGGTCTTTGAGAAGATTCTTGTGATATTGATTAATCTCTTGTTGATTTTCAATTACTTATTTATCACAGCTTGGCATTGTGATTATTATTCGTTTAGTCATATCTCTTATTCTATATCATTTCATCTGATATTTATAGCTAGACTAATCCGTTTATTATTTTCTTATTAAATAATACTCGGGTCAGAACGAGATGTTACAGGTGCTTCTGCTTGACTTCACATCTAGGATTATCATGCTGACTTTTGGCTAACTACTTAGATCAGTAGTTTTTGTTGTATACATTTGAGATATGGACTCGTCGATGTAACCATATTCTTTTGTCTAGCACATGTAGCTATTCTTTTGTGACATTGTGGATCTTGTTTGACCACTACTCTGATGTACACTTTTATGTGTTATATTCATATCTTTTTCCGCCTTTGTGATATGAATATCTGTGACTGGTTTGTGTTATGTTTATTTCTATGTTTGTTTGCAAAGAATATATATAGCCAATGTGTAGTAGCTCTGAGTTTGTATCGATGTGTCGGATTTCCTCCTGAAACCAAATGCATGTTGAACTATTTGACATATCGATGCTCGTACAAAGCAATTGCACGGATGGTCGCTCCTCAACAGCCTTATTCTCCGTGCTAGTTGACGGCATTACACCGTAGTGTCCTTGGCTAGCGTAGATATAGAGGTGGGGCGTCACAGCTTGGTATCAGAGCCAATCTTCAGAATAATGTAGAATTCTTCCTAAGTCCATCTTAGGAATCATGCTTTAGGATTTAATTCGAGTCTTCATACCGATTCATCCTATTTTCTTTATGATTCCTTGTTTGTCTATCAAGAATGCTTGATATTCATTTGGTGAATAACCTTATCCCTTTTCTTTCTTTCTTTCAAAAGGAAGAGAAATGGTTAGACCTGGTCGTTCCAGCGCCGGTCAATCTCGTGCTACTCCCTAAGATGGAGTATTTATGTCTGCCCAGCAGCTTCTTGATCTCGTAAGGAATGCTTAGGCAGCCGGTTCAAATCCGGAGTCTACTCACCCTAAGTCTGGATTTGCACGTTTGTGCAACGATTTTACCAATTTGGGTGGAAAGCCATTCAAAGGTTCTGAAACCATTATTGAAGTCCAGGCTTGGCTAAGAACGTGCGATCGAATCTTTTCTCGCATGAATCTTATTGATCTTCACCGCGTTCAGGTGGCTTCCAGTATGCTCCAAGAAAGAGCATTAGATTGGTATGAGCTTTTGATTTCTGAAATAGTTGAAGCGGATCTTACCTGAGAGAAATTTTGAGAACGCTTCGAATTAAAATTTGTGCCAGAAGCTGAGAAGGTGACTTTGGCTCACCGTTTTATAGACCTTGTTCAAGGTGAATCTTCTGTGGAAGACTATGTCGCATCATTCGAGTCACTTTCTAAATATGGGGTTGAGTACATAAACACCCCATTGAAGAAGAACCAAAGATTTTTCTATGGCTTGAATAAAAATCTCGGGAAGCCATTACTTCTAAAATTAGAAGTTTCTTTTGATCAGCTCATTGATATCGCTCTTCGACTTGAAGAGGCGATAGTGAAAGTGACGTTGAAGTTATGGGTGAAAAATCGAACCTCAACAACAAGAAAAGGCCTAATAAGTTCAAGGGTCCTTATCCCAATAAGAAAGGGAAGCAAGCCTCTCCGGCAACTAAGACTTCTATCTCTAGTAGTGGGCAATGCTACAACTGTGGTTCAAAGGACCATTATGCAAACAAGTGTTCAAAGCCTCGTGCTTGTCGCTATTGCAAAAGACCTGATCATTATTTATCTTCTTGTCCCAAACTTCAAAATAGGAAGGAGGGAAAGATTAATGTTGCTCAAGCCCCTGGCAAAACATCCTGTGGTCAAGGTATCTCTCATTCTATCCTTGATGGCATTATTTTATTTCTTGATCATCCTATTCGAGTTCTTTTTGATACGGGTGCGTCCCATTCTTTTATTTCAAAAGAACTTGTTGATACTCGTTCTTTGGATGTTTTGTGTTTAATGACTTCTTTGAGAATTGCGAATCCGGTTGGTGGATCCACGACAATCATTTTATTGTGTAAAGATGTCGAGATTATTTTGTGTGATTTTTCTTTTCGAGCCGATTTGCATGTTATGTGCTACATAGGCATTGGAATGATTTTGGGAATGGATTGGCTTAACCACTATGAAGCCCAAATCCTATGTCCTGAGTGGACTATCCATCTTCAACATCCTCAATCTGTTAAGCAGATTTCTATTGATCTTAAAGATTCGATTCCAGCTTGGTTGCATCTTTATATTCTTTAAATCCTCATGATGACGATAATGATGACGAAGAGGATATTATTTCTCTTATTCACGTTGTTCGAGAATTTTCCGACATATTTGAGCCCGTTTTAGGATTTCCACCTAAGCGAGCAAATCTCATCCCTGGAGCTCAACCTATCACTCGTCCTCCTTATCGCATGTCCAATAAAGAAAATGAGGAGATGCGCAAACAATTATCCGAATTGGAGACGAAGCAATTTATTCACTCTAGTTCCTCACCTTGGGAAGCTTCGGCTATCTTTGTGAAGAAATCCGATGGTACACTTAGGCTATGCGTTGACTACCGCAAGCTTAATGATCTTACTATCACGAATAAATATACTTTACCTCGGATTGATGATCTATTCGATCAACTTAGTGGTGCTAAAGTCTTTTCACAATTAGACCTAGCTACTGGTTTTCATCAGTTTCGTATTGCAGAGGATAGCGTTCCTTTGACATCGTTCTGTACTCGTTATGGATCTTATGAATGTCTTGTTATGCCATTTGGTTTAACGAATGCTCCGGCTTATTTCATTGACCTTATGAATAGAGTTTTCAAAGACTTCCTCGATCGGTTTGTTCTCATCTTTATTGATAATATTCTTGTGTTTTCTAAAACCGAGGAGGAGCATGAAAAACATCTTCAGATTGTGTTGGAAACTCTTAGGAGCAATTAATTGAAAGCAAAATTTTCTAAATGCCACTTTTGGCAATCTCGTGTGAAGTTTCTCGGTCACATTATTTCCGAATCTGGAATTTCCGTGGATCCTTCAAAGATTGAAGCGATTCAAAATTGGAAGAGACCGGAGAGTGTGACGGAAATTCATAGTTTCCTTGGATTGGCAGGTTATTACCGCCATTTCATAAAGGACTTTTCCAAAATATCCGTGCCTCTTACTAGCTTGACAAAGAAGGGAGTTAAATACATTTGGTCGGACAAATGTGAAGCTTCTTTTCAAAAATTAAAAGAACTCCTTTTTGATGCTCCTATTCTTGTGATTCCCGAGGGAAATCAAGATTTTACTGTTTATATCGATGCTAGTCGCATTGGGTTCGGTGCCGTTCTTATGCAAAGAGAACGTATTATTGTTTATGCTTCTAGGCAATTGAAGCCAGCCGAGACTAGATATGCCACTCATGATTTAGAGCTCGCAGCTATTGTTTTCGCCCTTCGTATTTGGCGTCATTATATTTTGGGAGAAAAATTTACTCTTTACACCGATTATAAATCTTTGAAGTATTTATTTTCTCAAAAGGAACTTAATTTGCATCAACAACGTTGGCTCGAGTTCCTTGCACCTTATGATCTTGATATTCTTTATACTCCCGAAAAAGGAAATCGTGTTGCCGATGCCCTTAGTCTCAAGCAACAAGCAGTTGTCTCTATGATGATATCCGAATGGAATGATCTCGAAATTCTATCCACTTGTGAGATTCGAGTTTGTGTTTCCAATTTAAGTCCATCAATTGTTTTATATAGCCTTAGGCTCATCCTTCTCTCTTAGACCGCATTCTTGAAGCCCAAAAGAAAGATCCCGAATTGGCTCTTCTTGGACAAAATCTTAAGGATAAAACTGATATTGAAGATTTGAAAGACTTCGATATTGATTCTCATGGCGGTATGCGAAAATTTGGTAGACTTATCGTGCCAAGTATCAGTGGACTTCGTAAAGACATTTTAGAAGATTCTCATCGTTCTAAATTTTTCCATTCATCTCGATAGTAGTAAAATGTACGCGGATATGAAGCGACTTTATTATTGGGAAGGAATGAAATCTGATATTGCTAACTTTGTTAAGTGTTGCATGACTTGCCAACTCATTAAGGCTGAACACCAAAGGCCCGGTGGGTTATTGCAACCTTTAGAAATTGCAATTTGGAAGTGGGAACAAATTTCCATGGATTTTATAAACGGCCTTCCCCGTTCTCATTCGGTCATGATAGCTTATGGGTGATAGTCGATAGACTTACTAAATCCGCCCATTTTATGCCCGTTCGGTCCAATCGAACCGTTCCTCTCTTGGCCAAACTCTTTGTTAAATAAATTGTTAAATTGCATGGAGTGCCTACTTCTATTGTTCGTGATCGTGATCCATTGTTTACTAGTGGATTTTGGAAGAGTCTTCAAAAAGCTTTAGGAATGAAGCTTAATTTTAGCACCGCTTATCATCCCCAGTCCGACGGACAGACTGAGCGTGTGAATCAAACTCTTGAAGATCTTCTTCGTGCATGTGTTCTTGATTTTGGTGGAAGTTGGGAAGATCATATTTCACTTGTTGAGTTTTCCTATAATAATAGCTTCCAATCTAGTATTGGTATGGCACCTTTCGAGGCACTCTACGGAAGGCCATGCCGATCTCCTTTTTGCTGGCTTGAAGCCGGTGAGAAGCTGGTTTTAGGTCCAGATTTTATTCGGGATTCCACAGAGAAGATTGACCTTATTCGTCATAGGATGAAAGAAGCCCAAAGTAGACAAAAATCCTATGCCGATAACCGAAGAAGGAAATTAGAATTTTTTGTGGAAGATCTTGTGTTTATTCGTGTTTCACCTATGAAGGGTGTCTTATGTTTCAGTCGATCAGGAAAATTAGCGCCTCGATATATTGCGTCATTTCCTATCATCGAACGTATGGGTTCCGTGGTTATCGCCTTTTATTACCGGCTCATTTTTCTGCTATTCATAACGTGTTTCACGTTTCTCAATTACGGAAATGTCTCCGAGATTTCGATTCTTTTCATAAGCCCGGTGTTGTGGAGGAAATTGAAGTTTCGCCTAATTTAACTTATGAGTAACATCCTATTCGTATTATTTCTTCGGAGGTCAAATGCCTTCGAAATAAAGATGTTCCGCTAGTTAAAGTCCAATGGTCCTCAAATCCTAAGGATTGCTCTTAGGAATCTAGAGAGTTCATCGAGCGAACACATCCGGACTTACTTTCCCATGCTCTTTGAGGTGAACTTCTTATTTCAAATTTCTTTTGTGTTGAACATGCTTTTATGGTTGTTACTATATATTTTCTTCTTAAATATTGCAAGGACGCAATTTCTTTAAGGAGGGGAGTCTGTAGCAACCCGCATATTTTACGATTGAATATTTAAATATTTTATCGTTAGTCGGATTCTTGTCTGAAAAGTTACTTTTTGCATACGGTCGAATTAGGACTCAGGACCACTTCCGTTGAGTTCAAAACGCCGTTTGCGATCTTTTTGAGTATAAACTTTGATGTGTTTGGAGTTAGTGGAATTTTGCCACTTTTTCACTTTGGATTTTGGGTTTGGTTTAGCCCATTAGCCTAACCTATTAATTCTAACTCAACCCCCTTCCCTTCATAAGTTCACTTTCATTTCCTAACACTCAAGCTTCATCAAAAATGGAGGAAGGAACGGTAAATTAAAAATCCAACTCAAGTACATTTTCAAATCCAACATCTAACTCCAAATTCAAAGAGAAGCCATTGATTCAAGCTTCTTGTGTAGAGATTCAAGGGTGGTTGATTCTTTCTTTGCTTTCAAGCTTCTCCTTCATTGATTTTGTGAAAAGGTGAGATTTTTATCTCACATCTTTGTCTATAACTATCTTTGATTGTTATGTATGAATTCCTAACACTTATTCATGTGCATTTGCCATTGATTTGGATTGAATTGATGAAAATCCCAATTTTTAGTGTTTTGGGTTCAAATCTTTAAAAATCCAATCTTTGATGTTTGTACAAGTTTTTGGTGTTGAATCGAGGAGCCAATAGGACCGGGTAGCCTATAGGTGAAATCCCCTAGCGTTCGTGCTCGATAGATTGAAAATGGAGTGAGTTTTGAGCTTCAAACCCCTTAGGTCGCTCGGCCTGCACTATATAAGCCCCTCGGCCTGCAGCTAGCTCGCACACTCCATAGGTCGCGTCAAAATTAGGTCGTTTCGTCCCTAGGTCATTCGGCTTGTACCACCCCTCGTCCTGCAGTTAGGTCGCTCGGCCATAGGTCGTAACCCATAGGTCGTTAGGTCGCAACCCCCTTAGGTCGCGTGGCCATGTTAATTCCTTAGGTCGTTAGGTCGCTCGGCTCGTAAGTCGCTAGGTCGCTCGGCCTACTCTCCTTTTTATCTCTTAGGTCTTTGCATCCATTAGGTCGGTCGGCCTTCTTACCCCTTTAGGTCGCTGATCTTTAGGTCGCACCACATAGGTCGCGCACCTCCTTAAGTCGCGTATTCCTTAGGTCGCTCGGCATTGATTAGGTCGCACCATATTTTGGTCGCGTCATGCTAGGTCGTCCCCTATTCCTTAGGTCACTTGCTCCCTTAGGTCGTTCCCATTTGACCACTTAGGTCGCTCGGCCTTCTTATGCCTTAGGTCGCGCCATTCCTTAGGTCATTACAGTTAGGTCGCCCCTGCTTTAAGCCGTGTGCTATTTCTTGAGCCGTTGATTCCTTGTGTTGACTTCGGTTAAGTCGTAAGTCGCGGCTATTAAGTAGCAAGGGTATTTCCACTTTGATGAATTTGGAATCGAATTCTTTGGATTTCATTCACGTCTTCGTATGTGAATTTTTGTGATTGATCATTTATACGATCATTTTTGTGATTTTTCATTTTTTAAAATATACAAACCTTTACCTCACTCGTACGACAAATCTAATTAAACGGCGTAGTAAAACAAATGGTATGAAACGCTTGCGTTTACTTCGTCAGGTAATTCCTGGACTTGTTTGGTTGAATCACTTGTGACAATTTTCTAGTGAAAATCTACAACTTGTTCGTAAATATTTAAGTTAAGCTAGTGGTTATGGGAGATGAAGCTGAGCTTTTATATTTACTATTTACTGTAATTGACACTTCTTGATGATCGTTGATGATCATTTTTTGTGATTTAGACTAGCAATTGTGCGATGTCTCTTTGTCTACGAGGGAGACTAAACCCCGTTTTTGTGGAGCTTCGGCTCAATTTGGTCGGGTAGCGACCCATGGTCTTCGGGCCGTTTTGTGGAGCTTCGGCTCAAAATTAATGGTTAGCAACCATGGAATAGCGTTCCATTTTGTGATACATGTGTTGGTGAGTTTTCATACTCCCGTTTTGTGATAGGCTTCCCCCCTTTTTGTGATTTTTGGATTTTCATTGATGATTTCTGGAATTTGTATTACACCGATTTTCGTGATTTACATTGATATGTGTTATCAATATTTGTGTATTCATGAATTTGTATGTCATTTACTTTTGTGATTGGCATTGATATTATTGTCAATATTCATGGTTTTGGTGAATGAAAATATAGAGTATGACATTCATTTTGGTCTTTGAGAAGATTATTGTGATATTGATTAATCTCTTGTTGATTTTCAATTACTTATTTATCATAGCTTGGCATTGTGATTATTATTTGTTTAGTCATATCTCTTATTCTATATCATTTCATCTGATATTTATAGCTATACTGATCCGTTTATTATTTTCTTATTAAATAATACTCGGGTCAGACCGAGATGTTACAGGTGCTTCTGCTTGACTTTACATCTGGGATTATCATCCTGACTTTTGGCTAACTACTTAGATCAATAGTTTTTGTTGTATACATTTGAGATATAGACTCGTCGATGTATCCATATTCTTTTGTCTAGCACATGTAGCTATTCTTTTGTGACATTGTGGATCTTGATTGACCACTACTCTGATGTACACTTTTATGTGTTATATTCATATCTTTTTCCGCCTTTGTGATATAAATATCTGTGACTTATTTGTGTTATGTGTATTTCTATGTTTGTTTCTGAAGAATATATAGCCACTGTGAAGTAGCTCTGAGTTTGTATCCATGTGTCGGATTTCCTTCTGAAACCAAATGCATGTTGAACTATCTGACATATCGATGCTCGCACAAAGCAATTACATGGATGGTCGCTCCTCAACAGCCTTATTCTCCGTGCTAGTTGACGTCATTACACCGTAGTGTCCTTGGCTAGCGTGGGTATAGAGGTGGGGCGTCACAGCTGGCCTCTGTTGCCCGCTAGATCGTCGTGCCGCCATTGAAATATAGGGTTTCGAAACCCTAAAAATGAAATTCCGATTGCCTCAGGTCGGAACAGATATTGCGACCACCGCCGATAGCCTCCTGACATCGCCCTTTACAAACCCCAGAAACCGTTTCCTCGATTGTTACCCCAATTGAAAACGCCCAAATTGACTTTGACCGCGATTTCTGATCGATCCGGTCACCGTCTCTAAAAACGAACAGCAGACTAGGTTCGTATCATTGAGATCTTCGATATATATTTTTTTTCAAATTTTTCTAAGGAGTTTGACTTTTTTTGCTAAGGATCCAGAATTCGTTTGTCTGCCATTGAGGAGGAGTGATAGTTGAATTGTATGTACAAATGAAAAATAGAGGTAGGCTAGGGTTTATAACCGGGTATTTATAGACAGAGTTGAAATTAGAATAGATGGATAAGATAGATATACGCGCTAACGACATAGTGGCCAAAAAAGCCCGTTCTAACTTCGGAACGAAATTGGGTCAACCCGTATATCAAAATAGATGTTTTAAAATATTTTAAACGCAATGGAAAAGGTTTCAAGTCCAAATTCTGTCATATGAAGAAGTTATGCTGAAATCAATATTTTCCAAATTGATTTCAATTGATTTCAATTAAATCGATTTCAAGGCGTTTCGCGTTCGTACGATCACGATCAAACGACAGCTCTGATTGCAACGACACTTCAAATCCTACAATAATTTGCTGATAAGGATTCGATGAAACTAGTTCGTCGAAATCCGAATCAGTGGCCAAAATGGCTATTTTTCCATTAATTTAATAATTAATTAATTAAATAAATAAAATCCAATTTTAAATTTCAATTCTATAATTGACAATTTTATCACTTTTATATTTCTTAATCATCTACCATACTTTAAACAAGTTTAGATGTCAATTTAAAGTTGATTAATCTATCAATTGCAATGTTAAATTTTCAATTTCATTATATTCAAATTTATAAATTAAATTCCTAATCATTCGATTTAATTTATTTTTCATTCTATTATTCAAATTTACATTGGTTTATGGTTTATTGCATTATTATTATCAAATTTAATCTTAATTTCAATAACGCAATATTTTTAATATTTAACTCCACTTATCTGCAATTAATTTAATTACTAAACTTTAATTTCCAATAAACTAATAAATCCTGCCTTCCATTCTTTTAATTCAACTAATTATCATATTATGAATAAAATTTACGTTATTTCCAATCATTACCTCAATTTACATTAACGTAACATTAATTTAGGTTTTATTGCAATTGATTACCTGTTTTAATTTAATAGACTAAATAAATGGTTAACTTATAATAATTGTGGTCACTATCTCTTAATTACATTTATATAAGTTATCATTTCCGAACAATCCATACAGAACGTTGATTTTATTCAGTTACTATTTATTAATATTAATTCATCGTTAAATTCAATCTTTACCTTTTGTTTTTCAAATATTAAATTTATTACCAAATATCACTATTTACGTTCAATTATAACCTTGCAATAGTTTCAATTAATTGGGATTGCATTGAATTTATTTATTTATTGGCCTACATTTATTTTCATTAAAGTAATATTTAATTACCTTATTGTAATAACCATTTAGCACCAATATACTCTTTATAATACTTGTATGTTTATCCTTCACACAACTACTATTTAATTATATTTATTGAAATTTATTTCATATTTTCTAACTACAAATCAGTTACAACCTTACCATTGTTGCAATTAAATTGGGATTGCACTAAAATGGTTATTCATCAACTGCCATCAACATTACTACCTAAATTTACATATAGCTACTATTAATCAACGTATTATTCCATTAGTAAATTAAATGCCTACTTTTATTTACTTATATTTTAATTTTATACCCAAATGCAACAATTTACACTTTCTATTATTATATTAATTTGAATTCCATTCTAGTTAATATTTTTATTGATAATTCACTAATTCAACATTCCCATTTGTTTCTTGTATTAAACTTATAGCCAAGTATGACAATTTACATTATTTTATTAGTAAGTCAACATTTTAAATTATTAATTTACCTTTTATATCCCATTATAAATTAATACACCCATTAATTAAGATTTTAAATCAAATTAATCATTTCATCTTGGTAACATTTTTTATTCCAAGAAGAATATAATTAACAATTAACTTACATTTTATACTGTTACATTCAAGTTATTAAAAATTAACTTACCAATCTTATTCAAGTTATTATTTCCATTAATAATTCAATAAAATTTTTTTCCTTGAATATTAAATTTCAAAATCTTATTAAATTAACAATTTTAATTATTGAAAATATGTTGGTCATTGCAATTTCCCTGAAAAGCCAAGTACGTTTGCGAAGTAGATTTTTAAGTATAAGTTAAAAGTTTTAAAGTTGTTTTAAAAAAAATGTTTTTGAGAAATTTTTATTTAATTTGTTTAAAATTTTAAAGGTAAATATTTATTAAATTGGTTTGTAGTAGTAATTATTTTGAAAGGTTAATTAGTATTATGATTTTAAAAGATGATTATTAATATTTATATTTTATAAAGTAGTTTTATTTTAAAGAAAGTTGGATAAGTTTTTATTTGAAAACTTGTATAGAATTTCATAATTTTTGTTTTTATTTTAAAATTTGTTTTGGCTTATGTTTTACTTGAGAATTTTTTAGAAAATTTCAAAGTTAGAATTTTAAATAAAGTGTTTTAAATAGTTTTTATTTTAAGTGTTTTAAAGCATATATTTTTGGATAAAGTAATTTAAATTATTTTGAAATCTAAAGTATTTAGACTTGGTGATTTTCAGTGGGAATAAACAATGTTTGGAAATTTATTCCGCGAGAGAGAAAGTGATTTGCAAACTATTTTCAAAGGGTTGAAGTATGGAATATATATCTTGCGAGGATATTTTGAAATAAATAATTTGGGGAAAATTATTAAGGCTGATGGTTGTTTTAAATGTTATATGATAGTTAAATAACTGACTATCAATATTGACCAATGCGCTGATCGTTTCGAAGAGACCGGGATCGGGATTAATTTCTCGAAACCCACCTCGATCCGGTTTGAACGTTTCGTGAGGAAGACAAAAGCTTGGAGTCGAAGATGGAGCAGTGAAGTGCAAGGGCTAATCGCTACTAATCCTGTGGGTGATTCCAAAATGGATGTAGTAGAAATAGTGCCTTCGTCTCCTTTCGGACCTGGAACGGACTTGTATAAACGAATGCTATCAGAACATCGTCAGGAGGACGATAAGCATTCTAAGTGAATGCATGTTAAAAAGGTAATGGGTAGCCTCGAGCCGCATCAACCTGGAATGGCTAAAACAGGGGAGGCGTGCACAAGGCTAAGTGGATAGCAACCAATTAGGGTAAGGTTGTAATGATCGTGATTTTTACCATCGTAAAAAAATATTTTAAAAACCTATAACGACCGTGATTTTTTTGAATTACTGTCAAAGAAGATATTTAAATAGAAATTTTAAAAACTTAAAATTTCGGAAAAAAAAGTGATGCAAAATCTGTTGCCAAGTCAGTTAACAATATCAGAGTTGTGTTATAAAAATTCCTTCTTCCTCACGTGCATATGAGGAGCGATCCATTTATAAACAAAGTTGGTCAAGTGATGTCACCAATTTTATAAAACAATGTATGAACATTTTTGCGTGCTGTCGCACACACTTATTTGGTAAAACAAAGTGAACACAGTTGCTTCCTCTAATTTATATGCTGGTAGTATGTCCTTTTTCCTGATGCACGTTTGCATTTAATGCTTGTGTACTAAAATGTTTGCAAGCATATTCTTTATTTGACCTGTATACACAAATGGGGAAAGAAAAGTATGCTTTTACTCATTATTCCAAGAGCATGCAAGTTCCACTTTTCGTCTTCAGAAGCTCTGCAAAAGAAAAATTAATGGTAGTTTAAATTCTTTTTTGGCTACTTTTGGATCTTGGTAGTTAAATGATTTTTGAAGCAAACTTGAGGTGAGTGTTACACTCACATTTCTAGTGCCTATTTATTTGGATGCTTTTCTATTGTTTATTTCAACAATCTACGTGCGAAGTAGAAATAGATAGGTTGTTTTATTGTTTCTAAACTTCATCTTTGCGTGTAAAAGGGTGGCATTGAAAAAATTTAGTTCAGGTGATATTTTAAATTTCTATTTCAAGTTGCGTGCATATATTTATCAAGTGTCTAGGTCCTTTATTTTTGGCCATTACTGCATAAAATTTTTAGTAGCGAAATCAAGTTTAGCATCACCTTTAAAACTGAGTCTTTTTAGTTGGTTATTGTTTCATCAATTGCATGAAAATTATATAGCACGTCAATAGCAAGATACAATTTGTTCAATTTGTTTTTATGTGTGCAACAAAGAATTTGCTTGGCTATTTTCTTTTATATTTGTACGTGCATTCAAAACCGAGCCCAAGTCATAAAAAATTTAAAAACATTTCTTGCGTGCAAACTGTGTCACATATAAAACAAGTCTGGTCATTTCACTCTTTTGTATTATGATGTGCCATGCAAGTTGTGGTATGTGCTACATGTATTGTTGTCTTGCTTTCTTTCATTTGAACGTGTGTGCATGTTTAATTTAGCCCAGGTCGTTTATTACTCTTCTTCATATCTAATGAAATGCATCTTTTATATTATGTGCTCACTGTTGTGAACGAAATAACGTGGAATGAGAATATCATGAAATCATTGGAAAAAATAGTTTTAACAGTGCTTTTCATTTTAATGCTTACAAGAAAATAAATTCCAGGTTCATACTATATATATATATATATATATATATATATATGGGTACGTGCATACCAAATGGAACGTTGCCTGATCATTGTTTTTTAAATGGTTCACTTGGAATTTTTCACTTTCATGCAAAATGCACTAACGTGCATCATTATTTGATTTGCATCAAAATGCACTAACGTGCATCCTTATTTAAAATGTTGTCCAAAACCAGTATTTAACTTGCATGCAAAAATTATGTTGTGTACATGTATTCATCCCGGTCACTTTTATTATTTTGTCAGTTTCATTTTGTGCATACTCAGTTTTAATCCGGACATGTATATTGTAGTGCACGGGTATATTGAGCAATGCAATATTTTTGAATTTATAGCGGTGCAGTCCACTATTTAATTCGCGTTGAACCGGTGTTACGTTTTAAAACATATTTGGTTGCCGTTATTTTTAATAACGGAATATTTGCGCCGGTATTATATTTTTGAAGCGTGTTGTTTTGGGGATATTTTTGACGAATAAAAATTACTGTTGTTTTGACTTCAGTAACCATCAATTTTAAAGTGACTTTTCAAGCGGTTAGCCCACAGCACTGATTTGGTATCCGTTTTTACGGTGTTTTGTAAAGCGCAATTTCCTCGTCGAAATTGCTACAGATGTTGCTGTTTTAATCACGTGTTTTAAAAATCGTTTTAAAATAAAAATTATTTTCAAATTTTTTTACAGTTTGCGCTTTCAAAAGAATGATGAAGCGATTTAAACGATTCAGCAAAATTAAGGACTATGAACCCTTACTTTTACTGATTCGGTTAATTCCGGACTTGTCCGTTTGAGAACGTAAAATGCTATATTTATAAAGTACACAATTTTGCACTTTCAAGGAAACGGTTAAGAGATTTAAACGATTTAGAAAAAGTACTGAGTATGGAACCACACTTTTACTATTTCGGTTAATTCCGGACTCGTTGATTGAAACATCTACTGTTTGATGATTTTGATGATTTTGTTGGGCTTTCGAGCCACTCTGCTGGATCTTCGGCTCATTTGTTGGACCTTCGGGTAATCTGATGGACCTTCGGGTCAAATACCAGTACTAGACCTTCGGGTCACTCTGCGGACCTTCGGGTCATCTGATGGGCGCCAAAATTTATAGTACTTGGCAGGCTTCGGCCATCTGAGATGCACGTGCAGTGTGGCTAAATCTCGCCATCTGTTGGGATCGATCCATATTTTATGTTGATTTTCTAGTTATCTTATTTTGATTTCTAGATTTTGTGACTGTTAATTTGTCTAGTTATCTTAACTGATTTCTAGATTTTTACGTACTGCTTCTTTGAATTCAATTGTAAATTTGGAAGTGGATTTTGATGATGTTTAATGGGATTTCTTCCTTTAAACTATGTTGATTACTCTGTTGTATAGTCTCTTCCGAGACTATAATTTCGTGTATAGTCTCTTCCGACATTACAATTTTGTCTATAGTCACCAGAGATTATAAATTTGCGTATTGCCGTTTTGAATTCAACTGGGAATTTAAAAGCTGATTTTGATGGAGTTTAAATTGAGATTTCTTCATTTAAACTATGGTGATTATTTATGTTGAATAGTCTCATTCGAGATTATTGATTTTGATGGAGTTTAAATTGAGATTTCTTTATTTGAACTATGTTGATTATTTATGTTGTATAGTCTCGTTCGAGACTATAATTATTTGCTTAAGTGTTGTTTAGTATACACTTAATTCTGAAGTTTAAATTAGACTGATTCGTTTATTATTTTCTTTTAAATAATACTCGGGTCAGACCGAGTTATTTCAGGATATTCGCTATCTCTGATTCTGTTGCAGCTTCAGCTTTTGGGACTTCACTCCATTTTTTTGTCTAGTCTTCAAGGTGTGCTATTGGTGTTGACTCTCATCTCGTGTATGTTGATAAATAGGTATATGTACATTGGTTCTTGTGAACTATCTATTGTTGTGGCATGTATTCCAGACTTGTCTTCCGCTATATATCTGATATTTCTGTTCTGATGTGATTATACTATCAGTATTGTTGTTATTATGAGTTGTTTTGGATTTTTCCTTAGCCACTGAGGTTTCATTTTAGATTTGGATTGAATTTATATCTTTGGGAGTAATTTTCACAACTCCTATCGATGTAATCAATACTCGTCTAAGGCATAACTTACAGATGGTCGCTTCTAACAAGCCTTATTCTTCGCGATAGTAGACGTTATTCCTTTTAATAACCTTTGTTACTGTGAGCATAGAGGTGGGGCGTCACAAAGGTCATCCCTGTCTAGAAGCTCATTTTTTATTCAGCTGTGTGGGCGGTTGCTGATCCTAATCGTGGGTGATCTTATTCGGAATATCCAGTAAGTGGTAGCTCCGGTCTTGTGTTGTAGGGGATCGGGGTGGATCGTTGGTACGGTAATCTAGACCACCAACTGTGACGGGCGGTACCTCAGTAGCCCTGCCATTGATGGAAATCCATTCTCCTTACACGCCCTTTACGATTTTGATTTGTAGAGCCTGGTATTGTTGGAATCTAATAATGTAACAATTTCGACTATTTGAATAAGTATTTGTATATAGACACTACTATAATATTAGAGGATTAGGTAAGAAATGTTTTGGTTATCGTAAGGTAAAAACCTGACATGTTTATTTGCGGTGTGGTCTTACAAGATACCTTTGATTTCAAAGGATTTTGAAAACTTTAATAATCCAACTGAATGTGATTTCTTACTCTGGTATTCCAGACTGACTCGGGTGTTATTTCGCTCTAATGCTCGTGTCACCGAGTATTATAGAGTACAGATTCTGAATGGACTGCTGTGGAGCTCAAGAGACGAGCTGGATGATGAGGCATATTTCCATAGATGTATATTCCGTTGTACCGTATAAGCTGTGTATTCAGCTTTGGGAGGATGAGTTATCATAACTGTCCTGAACTGTGATGTTAATTTTTTTGTACTCCGATGATGTAATGTGTAAAACATATACAGTTCTTTGCATAAAGATTTAGTCATTTATCTATTATATATTGTTCCGCTGCGTTTGTGAGATTTTGATATTGTTTCTATTTCGTCTTCTATCTCCTTCTTCTTTAACCCTAATGGTTCGTATTTCCGTTCACTTGAGTTGATATAATGGAGAATAGTGTTGATTCAAGGGGTACGTATTTGTGGGTCACTACAGTGGTACCAGAGTTGACGGTTTAATGAGAACCTTGACTCTGGTGGGGATTACTCATTGAAATAAAGTCTATATTTCTCTAGAATGAGTTTTAGTGTATTAATAGATATGAGCGCGTATTTGTTAGTGAATATAAAAATTGTTTTTATATTGTGTTGACTAATCGGTTGAGTGTTTATGGATTCTGGTTGATGTGTAGGATGCCACGCCATCGATAGGAGTTTGTTAACTCATAAACAAGATAAACCGACACAGTATTGTTTTAAAATAGGGTAAATGAAATAATTTTACCTCAACTTATTTTTGTATATAAAAAAAATTCCATAAATTATTATAGTTATATATGGTTGCTTGGTTGTTAGGAAATGATAATATTAAATTGTTATCATTTATATATGGAAATTGAACTAGGAATTAAAATTATAACCAATGGTTAAGGAATAAATTTATATAATAAATGGGATTTGTAAATGTGATTTATAATTGAAAATGAAATAAAAATTCCAAAGTAATATTTATATATGAATTGAAAGGATTTAGAATTCAAAATTTTGGAAATTAAATTTCTTTGAGGTTGAAAATGATTTTCGAAGGTTTAGGGGGAATAATGGCGATATTATTTGAGAAATATTTTGAATTGGATTTGAAATCTGGTGAGACCTGGAATTAGAAATATTTGGAATGTTTTTAAAAGGGTAAAAGCAGTGAACTCTTTTCGGTCGTTGGAAAATAACTTCGGTGATGACTATAGCATCATCGATGTTCATTTTCGAGTTTCCATGAGAGGAATTGCTGCTAAATTGTTTTAAATTGGAATTTTTTTCAAAACTGGGTCTAGTTTTAAAATTCAAAGGATGATTTAATATGAAAATGAATTATGTATATATATATATAATTGATTTCAAAAAAAATGATTTTGAAATATTGAGTAATTGTTTAAAAGACTCTAGAATATAATTGGGTTTGATAGCTGATAGAATTTGAGATTGGTTAGAATAAAATTCGGCTTGAAAAGGGATTGAATAAAAATAATTGTGAAAACAAACTAAGTTGGAAGGTAAGCTAATTAATTGAAGTGAATGAATAGAAGATAGCAAATGTAATTAAATTTGGAAAACTTATAGAAGTTTAAAATTTAAAAGCGAATTTAAAGAAAAATCTAAGGAGACTAAGTGAAATGGTTACATAAATAAAAAGCTATAAGTTGGACATAAAATTGTGGATAGACAAATGAATTCACATCTGTAAGTAGATGGAACTGAAACTGGATATTGGATTTAAATTTGAATTGTGTTGTATGGAAAATTAGTCAAGTTGGACTAAATAAAGCAAAGGATTGTAATAAAATTTGTAAGTAAACGAATTGGTTTAAATTGGTAAGCAAATGAATTAAATTGAAAATTGGGATGATATTTAAATTAAATTGTGTAAAGTAAAGTGAAGTTGAAGGATTAATTCAAAATGGACTAAGAACAGTAAGGGTTTGGAAATAAAAACGATTTGAGATAAGGTCGATTGAATTCAGGATTTTAAAATTTAAAAGTGAATTGAATTCAAATGAATTGAAAATTAAAGTTAAATGTAAATAGATGTGGAAACTTAAGTTGTGAAGTGAAAAATAAGTATAGGAAGTGTATAAAATGTTCATATTGAACTTTAAAATAAATGGCAAAATTCTTAAGTAAATTTAGTATTAGAAATATACAAAGTTAATAATTGGGTGAAGATTAAAAGGGAAGTTGTGAAATGGGGATTGTGAATAAGTGGATAGAAATCAAGATGAGTGTGAATAAGAAGAGAATTGATATAGCTAATAATCAATTGGAAATAAATACGTAGGATGTACGTATATTATTTAATTCACATAGCGATTTGATCCAGATTCGAGCAAAGAATTTCGAGATAGTTATATCGATCTGAGTTGGGATTTTTCACTCGATTTTCGATGGCGAACCCTGGATATGGATTTTTGATTGATTTTGGAAATTCCCTATCATAGTATGTGGCTATACAAGGGGAATGACGGTTCTTGATCAAGAAACCAGATCTGAGTCCGCACTAGGAAATTTGGGGGAGATACTAATTCGGAAGTGAAATTGTGGTATGGAGTGAGCGATTGAATTTGATATTGCGTACGGATGATATGCATGCATCGTACGGCTTAAGTAAAACATATATTGAAATTTCGTAAAAAGGAGTGAATAAAATGACTTTGAAATCTTTAATTGGATATTATTGCTAAGTAGGATATACATGTGTTTTAAAGGAAATGAAATTGGTGTTTTGAATTCAAAAGATAAATTGAATTGCTCGACAAAAGATATGTATTTGAATTTCTATAAGAAATTTGATGATTTTCTGGTCTAGCCACATGGCGTTTTGTTTTCTTTTGAAATCTGGTGGTCCGTAGAGTCATTTTGTAGTTGTACCGATCTAGCCGCGCAAAGGAGACGCTGGCAAAAAAATTCGAAAATTTATGGAGTCAGAAAATTTTTGAGAAAATTTGAATAATTTAAATATTGGATTTACATTTAAATTTGAATTATTGAGAAATAATATAGTTTGGAAGTTATCGTTGAGTTTAGGAAGTTAGTAAGTGTGATAGTGTCTTTAATAAAAGATTGTTTGGGTGTGTTAAAACTGTTTATTTTGGGAAGAAAAATTAAGGGCATGTGGGACATTCCTCTTAACTAGTAATTTCGATGACGAAATTCTTTTAAGGGGGAGGAATGTGACAACTCGGGATTTTGGACATTTGAAATTTGAATATTTAATTGATTTTAAATATTTAAAAGTTAATTTCTGACTTGAAATTCAAATGCCATTATTTATTGAGTGATTTAATTGTTTAATTAAATAAATAGAAATTGGGTGAATGGTTGAATCTGAAATTTTAAGCCTGTTAAAAATAATTGAAAGGCTTGTAAAATTTATATTTATAGTACTAAAGATAGAAAAAGTGTTAAACTTTAATTTGGAAGTGTTTTGTTAAATTTTGAAATTATATCGTTTAAATCGATATTTAAAAATAGCTTTCTGAGGCACTGTCTCGGAATTCAACGAAACCTGTTCCATTGGATCCGTCATTGTGTATTATTATTGGATTTCAATTTTTGTAGTGTTCGGAGTGACCGTTTGGCCCTACGGTAGACAAACTCGCTGAAATCAACATCGAAAATTTAGTATAATAACCGAGTCCAAAAAGCTATCTTCTCCATACGATCGAATTAGGACTCGAAATATTTTCCATTGTGTTCGAAAATAGGGGTTTAACATTATGAATGCCTAGCGGCACGCCTCGATAGGAGATCGAGACTTTTAGCTCAGTTTCAAGACACTTTAATTCAAATTAAAATTAAAATTGTATGTGGTGACTTGTCAAAAGCTGTAGCTTGTGATTTAACACATTGCTTGCCTTTTCAAGCATGTGTTCTCCCTATGACATGCGTCGTTGCTTTTAAAAAAATAAAGAAAAATAATGAGCAAAGGAAGAAACATTCGAAACATTAAAGAAAAATTCTATCGTTCAAAAATGGACGCTCTCTTCCTTTTCAAGTCAAATTCAAGTAGCTCGAAGCCCGGTGAAATCAATTCATATAAATAAAAAAAAGATGAGAAAAGCAAAGATTCGTTCGCGGCAAGTTCATATGAGGGTCGCGAGTTCAAATTCGTTCGAACAAAAGGGGGATTCTCGCGACTTAATCGCGATGAGCTTCGCGAGTGGGAGCAGTCGCTCGCGCATGCGTTGGGAATACATGGCAGTCGTCATATGGGAAGCATTGGGGTCGCTAGGTAGGGATTTGCAAGGAAGAGTTTCGTTATGGGGTCCTTTTCTCTCCTAATCGCCTAATCGAGCGCATGGAAGGTTCGAATATTTATTTTCGGTTATAACTTGATTTAATATATATAATCCGATTGAAAATATATAAATTTAGTTTTGGATTTTGTTTTAATTTTTCAATTAAATTAAATTTAAATGTATAATATAGATAAAAAGAAATTATTACAATGCGGTTATTTTTTTAAATACATATAAATATTGGAAATTCAGAATATATTTGCAAAGAAAGAACCAGACTTTTATATGAATATATGTTAGGAATGTATAGCAGTAAGATTTAAAAAGGGAATTCTGTTTTTAATCTATATATGTATGTAAGTAAGATCAGAACAGAAAATATGTATATAAATTCTGGAACAAAAAACAATTTCTTTATATGGAAAGACTTTGGAAAAACTAATATAGGAATTTTTAAAGGGCAAAGTTTACGTAAAAATCAGATTTTTCGAAGTCTATAATTTCTCTTTAAATACATATATGTATCTTCAAAGTAGGAGAATAATAAAAATAAGTATCACATGCAAATTATAAGTCTACTACTTAATTTTAAAATAATGGAGACTAGTTTGTTTAACAACTTATTTAATTATTTTGGTCCCTAAAAATATTTTTATTAAAAGAAAATTAGTTTAAAACCAAATTTTTTTTAAATTAAATAAATAAGTGGTAATTAATTGTTCGATAAATTTAAATTGTAATAAATTGTGAATTGTCTATACAAGATCGAAATCTGAAAGAAAGCAAGTCGGATTAGAAGTGGGCTGCAGATAAAATAAGGTGAGTTAATCACACTCATTTAGATTCCGTTTAAATTTAAATAGTAAAGTTTAAATTATTGATCGATTGCTTGAATTGTCTGGATGTGATATATATATATATATATATATATATATATATATATATATATATATATATATATATATATATATTGGAGTGATTGGTTCCCACATTATATAGCGGATGAGACCCTATGCGCCTCGCATAATAGCGGATGACCCTTTATAGCGTGATATCCTACCTTGAAGTGGGATTGGTATTTTATATTGCTGTGCTAACATCTGTGGATGCAAGGAAACAGGTTGGAGGGATTCAACTGGATTCCTTAAATGTTTGAATTTATTTAATATTATGTGGTATGATTAATTGATAATCTGTGATGATTATATTGATTATATTGGTAACTGAAATTATTGAATGTTATGGTTTGGTTGAATATATTTGGATATTTTGAAGATATGAAAAATATAAAAGATTTTATTTTGAAAAGTGATATAAGAGAGAAATATTAAGTAAAATAATTTTAGATAAATTAAAGAATGAATTCAGAAAGAATAGAGATTTGATTTTAAATTCTATTAAATAAATGTTGGGTATGGAAAAGAAAAATATAGAGATTTTAAATAAATGAAATTAAAGGAATTTTGGAGACTTGAGGGATATTTCTTAAGAATTAAAGGATTTTATTTCAAATTTTAAGATTTAAAATGATTGGGAAGAATCAAAAGGGAGAATTTTGAATAAAGAATGAAATGGACATTTTCAATTTAAAATAAGATTTTAAATCATAAATAAAGAAGTAAATGTGGAATTAATGGATTTTAAAATAAAATTAGGTAAGCAAAGGAATTTATATTGAAAATGGAATTAGTTTTAAAACACGATTTGAGAACTGATTAAGTGTTTGAAACTGTGATTTAAAACGAGTACGAGACTATGGAATTTATAAACTAGGTTCATAAAGTGAAATAAGATATTAGTGATATTTGGATGTATAAATTCAGGGTAGGAATTTATAAAGGAATGGGTAATTTGTTTTAAAAATAAATAGTGATTTATTTTTAAAGGTGTGAAAGGAGAGTGTATTTCCCTGAAAAGCCAAGTATGTTTGCGAAGCAAATTTTAAGCATAAGTTAAAAGTTTTAAAGTTGTTTTAAAAGAATTCTTTTGAGAAATTTTTGTTTAAGTTGTTTAAAATTTTAAAGGTAAACATTTATTAAATTGGTTATAGTAGTAATTATATTGAAAGGTTAATTGGTATTATGATTGTGACGACCCAACTTCCATACTCCAGGAAGTTGCATCGCTAAGAAGAAAGAAAGGGATAGAAGAAGAAAAGAAAGAGAAAGAAGAACACAAACAACATCAGAATCTCACAGCGGAACGAATAAAATATAATATATCACATAATACTTTACATAGTATCATATACATCAGAGTTTTACAGCCAATACAACACATACTAGACAGTTATAAACATCTGTCTAGTTATACAACTCTAAACAGTACAAGAAATAACTCAGAGAGACGACTCAGAGATACCAACACAGCGGAAAATAGATAACTACAACGCAGAAGCCTCCTGCTCCATTTGCTCCTCCATAACTCGTCAAAGCAATCCTGAATCACTTGACTACTCATACATAATATGAGTACCCAAGAGTTTAATAAAACAGAAAATAAACACTCGGGTCAGACAGGGGTCTGGTGTGAGTAAATAGTTTAAAAGTTTCTTAACTTTAGAAAATCCTTTGAAAACAAAAGGTATCACGTAAGACTTCCCACACATAAACATGGAAAAGTTTTTACCTTACGCTAACCAAAACATTTGATAGGAAATCCAGTGATATTATAATAGTGTCTAGGGTTTTCAAGTAAATATGAAAATAGCCGAAATTGTTACATGATTAAATTCCAGCTACTAGCCACAAAAGTGGGTAATACAAACAAAACCGTAGAGTCTCGTAGGGAAAATGGGTTTCCAACAATGGCAGGGCTACTGGGGTACCGCCCGTCACAGTACGTGGCCTAGATCACAGTACCGAGGATTACTCCCTTCATCCCCTGCAACACAAGGCCGGACCCATTCCTTACTGAATAGTTCCGAACAAGATAACCCCGACGGTTGGAGCTCAAAAACCGTCCACACAGCCGAAATATAAAGGGACCTCTAGACAGGGGTAAATCTCGCTCTCCAGTGGGCACGACCCACGAAGCCTTGCTGCACCTCCCCTGTTTTAGCCATTCCCGGTTGATGAGGCTTGAGGCTGCGATTACCTTTAGAGAACACATCTATCTTAGAATGCTCATCGTCCACCTGACGATGTTCTGAAAGCATTCAATCCATACAAGTTCGTTCCGGGTTCGAACGAAACCGAAGGCATTATCTCGTTACACTCGTATTGGAATCACCCTCAGAGTTAACGACAATAACCCTTGCACTCTAAATCACCATCTCGAATCTATAAGTACTATTCCGTCAAACTCATTACGGAATCACCCACAGAGTTATACTGACGTATAGCCCTTACACCTCGAGTCTTCACTTGCTCCACTTGGATTAACGACCTAACGTTTAATTGGAATCGATGTGGTTTTCGGATATCCAAATATGGAAACCCGATCCCGGTCTCACCGAAACCAAACGCCATTTTAATGTCCAAGTTATACTTAAGGGTTTTAAACAATTAACTCATTTTATTTTTATCTATTTCACACAGATAGATAAACTACATATTCTTATCATAACAGATAACTCATAACATTATCACAACAGATAATCATCACAACAGTCAAATATCACAACAACAATCATCACAATCAAATCATCCATCATACTATAACTAAGCATCCATATTCTATAGATTCTACTCATCTCATTTCTGAGATCACAACCATCCAAAGGTATATCAATATCATTCACAAACAATGATATATTATCCATCATTTATAATTAATTTAAAATGAATTAAATTAATTACTTCTATCCTTAATTAATTTAAAAATAAAATAAATTAATTATCCATCTATAAATTTTGCTTATAAATTTATTGATTAATCAACCTAGTTAAATAATCACTCATTAAGTATTCAACTTGATTAAACATCTATGATTAATCATTCACTAATTACAATAAGTAATTAGTCTTAAATTAATTCCATAAAATTAATTAACCTTAATCATAAGTAATTAACATTTAATTACTTAATTAATTGACTATAATTAATTACATTTATCCTTAGTTAATTACAATTAATTAATCACTTAATTAATTAATTAATTCTTAATTAAACAATTCTTAATTACATCATTAATTATAATAATTAATGATCTCTAATTAATATTTAAATTGATTACTCAATTAAAAATTAATTACATTTACTAATTAAATTAAATACCATTATTAATCACCTTGATTAATACTTAAATCCAGTAATTAACTATCTTAATTACTCCTTAATAAATTAATTATCAATAATTAATTATCTATATTAATTAATCCTTGATTAATTACAAAAGTAATTATCCAAATTACTTTTAAGTAAATCACCTTTCCTTAATTACATTCCAGTAATTATTACTTCTCTAAGTAATCTTACTCCATAAATTACATTAAGTAATTATTATCATTAAATTATTCTTAAATTAATTAAACTAAATTAATTAATTTAACAAAGCATATTATCAGAATTAATAAATAATTAATTCCTTAATTACTTTTGGTAAAGTAATTATACTTATCAAATTACAATATATTTTCCTAAAATAATTAATCTAATTAATCCATCAAAATTAATTACATTAATTAATTATTAATTATCCTTAGATAATTAACTTATTCAATTAACCATATTTTCATTAATTTCTTACTTGAATTAATTATACATTAATCATTTTTAATTATAAATTAATTCATGTTATAAATTAAAATCAAATAATTAAGTAAATCCTTAATTATTTCCAAAATAATTCATTTACTTATTTATAATCTAATTAATATTCAAAATGTATTTAAATAATACATTTCTAAAATTTAATTCAACTTTCAATTTAAAGTTAACATATCATAATTTTATTTAATACTTAAAAGAAAGAATTCTTTTAAATTTAAACCTTCATTTAAATCAGATTCATATTTAAATTCTACTTAAAAACATTGTTCTGTCCAATATTTAAAATTTCAAAACTGTTTTGAATTCAATTTGTTTTTAAAGCAAAGCTGAAATCATGTTTAAATTTGGTTTCAAACCCCATTTTAAATCTTGCTTATTATTTAAGAGTTTCATTTCAAAACTTTGAATTCAAACTAAATTCCAATTCAAATATACACCTAAATTTGAATCTTGTTTTAAATATTGAATCCACTTTTATATTTTTAAAAGAACAAAAACTGTTTAAAAAAAATCTGGATTCAAAACCTGAACTATGTTTCACTGTTCCAAGATTTAAATTTAAATCTTCCTTAAATTTAAATTTATCATTTAAACTTTTTGAACTCAAAACTTACTTGAATTCAATTCAACCTATACTTGAATTAAATCAAAGCTTTAAACATGTTGAGTTTCCAGATTTTATCAAATACAATACTCAGGCCTGCACTTACACAACCCGAAACCACCCTCAATTTACTTCGAGTTAAATGCCTACTTACTTCGGGTTATAACACCAACTGCACGGGTTCGACTCCGAGTCACCCAAAGCCTGCACCAAAATTTCCACCAGAGACCAACCAAAACTGTCAATCATTTTAACACTTCACTCTGATCATCCTATGGTCTCACTCTGGCCATCTCCAGGAAGCTATCCACCTCTCCACTTGATACAAACACCAACATAACTCTCTGTTGCTTGAAAACAGATTCAAACAATTCATACACCTGAAGAGCTTCACCTCCACAAACCCAAAACCTGTCAACTCTTCACCAAATACTTAACAAACCTGTAAACGACCATCTTCCCCTTATTCTCCCACTCTCTCCATTAACAATTCAACCTCCAGGAAGAAAATTCAGATTCCACAATTTACTAAATGTTCAGATACCTAAAATTCCAATATACTGCACAGACTTCACTTCCTAACTTCCCAGAAGATTTTAAAATTGTGATGCTTGTTTAATAATCATGTTTTTAATATCCATGTTTTAAACATGCATTAAAGCTTTAACTAGTTTTAATAATTTTAAGATGTTGACAACTTACTCCTTGAAACCATTTCCTTTGTTTCTTATTTTCAACAGTAACAGATTTTACATATATATATATTTTTAAAAATTTTACAAACCTGAAACTATGCTACACAACTCAAATTTGGTTACATAATGATTTCTAACTAAAGTTCAAACATAAATGAGTGGATTTGTATTTAAAATCCTAATAAGAGCAGAGACAGGTCTGCTAGAAGGTCTGCATTCACACCTATGTGCATATTAAAAATGTACACAGAACATCATACAACAGTCAACAAGCACACTCAAGGATATCTGTACTAATGCATAGATTAATTCAAAAACAATCTAAAAATACTGATGTTGCTTACCAAAAGAGAGAACAGGGTACTTGTTATATATATTTTTTTTTTATTTACTTATCAATCACTGTTTTGATTTTCTTGTTTGAACAACATTTCAAACTAAACTTTAATTTCTGCAAAATCTAGATGGCTTGGTTTTTAAAAGTAGAAACTGTTTTTAAGACAGAAAATTTACTCACCTTAAATGCAAAATAGAAAGCATCCATCTGCAAGTTCATTTCCCTGCAAATCTGAATTTCCATTGCATTGTGAATCTACTTGCATGCTGGTGGGAATTTTGGTGATACCTTGATGCTTGCAGTCCTATTTGAATTTGCACTTGATGATGCCATGATGCTTCAAGCTTTGGAACTGCATTTGATGATTTGGTCTGCATGCTTCCATTATCTTTGCTTGAAATGATCTTACAGATTGCAGATTTGAATCTACAGGTAGTATACATTTTGCTTGCAGGTTACATGATCTACAGATTTGTGAATTTGGATTTCCATTTTGCAGAGTTTAAAAGAATGTGTTTGCAGATCTTAATAAATATGATTTGCGGATTGAGTTTGCAGATCTTATTGAATTTGGGTTGAGGGATTTTGAGAGTGAATTGGATTTTAGTTTTCTCAGATCTGAATTTTTATTTAGTAGAAGATAAAAATGTTGAAAACAAAAGATATGTTTAAGTTTTATCTAACATAATAAAGTCAAATAGGTTTTAGAATGCCACTTGTTATTTGAATGTAAAGATTTATTTACAAGTGTCAATTTTAAAAATATGAAGCTTACACATGTATGATTTAGATAATAAGATGAATTTATATGTTTACAAATGTTTTTAATTAAAGATAAAACTGTTTCTAATTTAACTTAAGATGTTTTTATATGTTTATATATATTTAGTCTTTACAAATGAATTATCCAAACATATACAAATATTTGTTTGAATATTTTAAGAGTTATTTTAAAACCAATTTCAAAAGAGAAACTTTTTAGAAAGAAAAGAACAATGTTGAATTATATTTTATTTAAAAGATTTCAAATCAACATATTATACTTAAATATAAATAAACTAAATTTATTTCAAAACAATTTTAAAATAAAACAAAATAAACTTTATTGTAAAAATACAATTCTTAACTATATATATTTATAACAAAATATTTATTATAATTTCCTTCTAAAAATACAAGATAGATTTATAAATTGACTTATGAAAAGTTCAATACTATTTTCATTTTAGTTTAATCAATCCATAAATTATACACCTATATATATATTATAAATTTGAAAAGATCCTTTATTAAATTTAAAATTAAAATCAAAACACCTATTTACAATGTATACACATATATACATTATAAATAAATATTTTTAAATCAATTTAGAAAGGAAATTTTATCATTTAAAATATTTTCAACATTTTAAAACAATAAGCTTCTCAAATTAAATCATTATTATAAATCTTCAAAAAAATATCATTTATTAACAAAATAATTATAAATTTTCAAAAGAAAATTATATTTGAATTGGATTATTAAATCAGTATTTCACATTTTAAAATAATTATTAA
This sequence comes from Allium cepa, assembly GCA_030765085.1. Lineage (NCBI taxonomy): Eukaryota > Viridiplantae > Streptophyta > Magnoliopsida > Asparagales > Amaryllidaceae > Allium > Allium cepa. The sequence continues at coordinate 806,242,056 of CM060941.1, forward strand.
TGAAATTATTAAATAAATATTGCTCAAATTTCCGGGACATCACATTCCTCCCCCCTTAAAAGAATTTCGTCCCCGAAATTTAAAAGCAAAGGTAATTTAATAATCTCTTTAAAGATTTTATTTAATACACAAGCATATATCAAACATATGCTAACAATCAAAACAACCAATTCAATCAATCAAACAAATCTAATTATCCAGACAAATTCTGGATAAGATTCTATCGAGTTTTCCCTAGTATATATATATACCGGGATACTCGCTCTAGAGAATCCAAACAATCAATACTAAGAAGCTCCAAAAACTCCTATACAACTATATCTACAACACAAGAAAAGATATCAGACTACAAACGAGTCTGACTCAACAACCAAAACTCCAGAACTGCTGGTTCCACAACCAGAGATAGATCATACACGTATTCCCTCAGAGATACGTGAAACTCATCGAATCCCAGTTATCCAAACTGGCAATCCAATCCTGTAGATCAATCACTTAACCCTGAGAGAAAACAGAAAGGTCCAATCTCTTATCCACAAATCTTTCCTGTCGATCCTGGGCTGCCTTCAATCTCTAGATCAATCCAATCCATCACACAAACTCTACTACAGATATCAGAAAACTTCAGACAAACAACACTTATTCGGAAAACAGAACAGATGCACAGGACATCCAAGTCTCCATATTAAAGTGAATTTCCCGTAGAAATCCTCTGATCCAAGACAAAACACAAATCCCCAAATGAATCGGGTGTTGCTTCTAATCTGGAATAGCTGCCACCATGCTTCCACTGCGCAACTCTGATTTGAGAATGATGTTGATGAATACAGGTACAAACTTGATCAACTTATCTCGAAAACATTGTTCATCAAATTCCATAAAATCTCCAAAAAAAACCAAGTCGAAACAGAACTCAAACTCCTGATGCGGATGCAAAACTTAACTCCTTCGAAGACATCCAGAAAATATCAAACCACTTCGATAACTCGAACATCTTCTAGAGATGCCTCAATCCAAACAAAGGTTACTCAGAAAACTTCCAGATCATCGCAAGTCACTTTTGCGATTCTACTCAGTTCAGATCGTTCTCTCTTCAACAATCAGAACAACCAAAGCCTTCAAATCAAAAGGGAAACTAGTGGTCCACCTTCAACCACAAACATCACACCCAGCTGAGTTTCCAGAAGAAACGGACAAGCTTCACCATCTGCCCGGCCTACTGACAAAAGAATCACAGAGACTTCAGAACCAATGAAGAAACAGGCCACTCACGGCTGCTACTGCTGCCAAAAACTTTCTTACCAAAAACTCATCGAATCTCAAAGCTATACCTGCCACTTCCACAAAAGAGCCTTCAAAAGACAGATACCCCTCAAGACACTCGACTCCCAAACCAAGCACAAAATACTCTGCCAAACTGAGCTTCAAACTCAAATACTGACAGAACTCCTTCCTAAAGTTGCCAAAATACCAATGCTGGCTTTAGTACTCCAAACTGATCCAGACTCAAGAAAAATCCACTCATACGAGTGAAATCAAGCTTAACATCCAAAGATACACTCCAATCTTGAAAAGATTCTCCCCCAGAGATCAGAAAAATCCTTCACACCAAACTGCCAAACTACTCAAGATGCCCAACACTGCCCTAGCAGATCTCTTCCAAGCTCAAACACTCGGAACTCCAACCATTGGTAGTTGTGTTACACACACCACTACCCTATCTACCTTTATTACTTATATTGGAAAACCTGAACAGGTAACCCAACAGATAGGTAGAATTAAATATATTTATATTTAAAATTACAAGTACGCTATCTCAAGAAAAAGACACCACTACAGAGCCTAGGTATTCACTCAACCTAACGCTCTGATACCACGTTGTGACGACCCAACTTCCATACTCCAGGAAGTTGCATCGCTAAGAAGAAAGAAAGGGATAGAAGAAGAAAAGAAAGAGAAAGAAGAACACAAACAACATCAGAATCTCACAGCGGAACGAATAAAATATAATATATCACATAATACTTTACATAGTATCATATACATCAGAGTTTTACAGCTAATACAACACATACTAGACAGTTATAAACATCTGTCTAGTTATACAACTCTAAACAGTACAAGAAATAACTCAGAGAGACGACTCAGAGATACCAACACAGCGGAAAATAGATAACTACAACGCAGAAGCCTCCTGCTCCATTTGCTCCTCCATAACTCGTCAAAGCAATCCTGAATCACTTGACTACTCATACATAATATGAGTACCCAAGAGTTTAATAAAACAGAAAATAAACACTCGGGTCAGACAGGGGTCTGGTGTGAGTAAATAGTTTAAAAGTTGCTTAACTTTAGAAAATCCTTTGAAAACAAAAGGTATCACGTAAGACTTCCCACACATAAACATGGAAAAGTTTTTACCTTACGCTAACCAAAACATTTGATAGGAAATCCAGTGATATTATAATAGTGTCTAGGGTTTTCAAGTAAATATGAAAATAGCCGAAATTGTTACATGATTAAATTCCAGCTACTAGCCACAAAAGTGGGTAATACAAACAAAACCGTAGAGTCTCGTAGGGAAAATGGGTTTCCAACAATGGCAGGGCTACTGGGGTACCGCCCGTCACAGTACGTGGCCTAGATCACAGTACCGAGGATTACTCCCTTCATCCCCTGCAACACAAGGCCGGACCCATTCCTTACTGAATAGTTCCGAACAAGATAACCCCGACGGTTGGAGCTCAAAAACCGTCCACACAGCCGAAATATAAAGGGACCTCTAGACAGGGGTAAATCTCGCTCTCCAGTGGGCGCGACCCACGAAGCCTTGCTGCACCTCCCCTGTTTTAGCCATTCCCGGTTGATGAGGCTTGAGGCTGCGATTACCTTTAGAGAACACATCTATCTTAGAATGCTCATCGTCCACCTGACGATGTTCTGAAAGCATTCAATCCATACAAGTTCGTTCCGGGTTCGAACGAAACCGAAGGCATTATCTCGTTACACTCGTATTGCAATCACCCTCAGAGTTAACGACAATAACCCTTGCACTCTAAATCACCATCTCGAATCTATAAGTACTATTCCGTCAAACTCATTACGGAATCACCCACAGAGTTATACTGACGTATAGCCCTTACACCTCGAGTCTTCACTTGCTCCACTTGGATCAACGACCTAACGTTTAATTGGAATCGATGTGGTTTTCGGATATCCAAATATGGAAACCCGATCCCGGTCTCACCGAAACCAAACGCCATTTTAATGTCCAAGTTATACTTAAGGGTTTTAAACAATTAACTCATTTTATTTTTATCTATTTCACACAGATAGATAAACTACATATTCTCATCATAATAGATAACTCATAACATTATCACAACAGATAATCATCACAACAGTCAAATATCACAACAACAATCATCACAATCAAATCATCCATCATACTATAACTAAGCATCCATATTCTATAGATTCTACTCATCTCATTTCTGAGATCACAACCATCCAAAGGTATATCAATATCATTCACAAACAATGATATATTATCCATCATTTATAATTAATTTAAAATGAATTAAATTAATTACTTCTATCCTTAATTAATTTAAAAATGAAATAAATTAATTATCCATCTATAAATTTTGCTTATAAATTTATTGATTAATCAACCTAGTTAAATAATCACTCATTAAGTATTCAACTTGATTAAACATCTATGATTAATCATTCACTAATTACAATAAGTAATTAGTCTTAAATTAATTCCATAAAATTAATTAACCTTAATCATAAGTAATTAACATTTAATTACTTAATTAATTGACTATAATTAATTACATTTATCCTTAGTTAATTACAATTAATTAATCACTTAATTAATTAATTAATTCTTAATTAAACAATTCTTAATTACATCATTAATTATAATAATTAATGATCTCTAATTAATATTTAAATTGATTACTCAATTAAAAATTAATTACATTTACTAATTAAATTAAATACCATTATTAATCACCTTGATTAATACTTAAATCCAGTAATTAACTATCTTAATTACTCCTTAATAAATTAATTATCAATAATTAATTATCTATATTAATTAATCCTTGATTAATTACAAAAGTAATTATCCAAATTACTTTTAAGTAAATCACCTTTCCTTAATTACATTCCAGTAATTATTACTTCTCTAAGTAATCTTACTCCATAAATTACATTAAGTAATTATTATCATTAAATTATTCTTAAATTAATTAAACTAAATTAATTAATTTAACAAAGCATATTATCAGAATTAATAAATAATTAATTCCTTAATTACTTTTGGTAAAGTAATTATACTTATCAAATTACAATATATTTTCCTAAAATATTAATCTAATTAATCCATCAAAATTAATTACATTAATTAATTATTAATTATCCTTAGATAATTAACTTATTCAATTAACCATATTTTCATTAATTTCTTACTTGAATTAATTATACATTAATCATTTTTAATTATAAATTAATTCATGTTATAAATTAAAATCAAATAATTAAGTAAATCCTTAATTATTTCCAAAATAATTCATTTACTTATTTATAATCTAATTAATATTCAAAATGTATTTAAATAATACATTTCTAAAATTTAATTCAACTTTCAATTTAAAGTTAACATATCATAATTTTATTTAATACTTAAAAGAAAGAATTCTTTTAAATTTAAACCTTCATTTAAATCAGATTCATATTTAAATTCTACTTAAAAACATTGTTCTGTCCAATATTTAAAATTTCAAAACTGTTTTGAATTCAATTTGTTTTTAAAGCAAAGCTGAAATCATGTTTAAATTTGGTTTCAAACCCCATTTTAAATCTTGCTTATTATTTAAGAGTTTCATTTCAAAACTTTGAATTCAAACTAAATTCCAATTCAAATATACACCTAAATTTGAATCTTGTTTTAAATATTGAATCCACTTTTATATTTTTAAAAGAACAAAAACTGTTTAAAAAAAATCTGGATTCAAAACCTGAACTATGTTTCACTGTTCCAAGATTTAAATTTAAATCTTCCTTAAATTTAAATTTATCATTTAAACTTTTTGAACTCAAAACTTACTTGAATTCAATTCAACCTATACTTGAATTAAATCAAAGCTTTAAACATGTTGAGTTTCCAGATTTTATCAAATACAATACTCAGGCCTGCACTTACACAACCCGAAACCACCCTCAATTTACTTCGAGTTAAATGCCTACTTACTTCGGGTTATAACACCAACTGCACGGGTTCGACTCCGAGTCACCCAAAGCCTGCACCAAAATTTCCACCAGAGACCAACCAAAACTGTCAATCATTTTAACACTTCACTCTGATCATCCTATGGTCTCACTCTGGCCATCTCCAGGAAGCTATCCACCTCTCCACTTGATACAAACACCAACATAACTCTCTGTTGCTTGAAAACAGATTCAAACAATTCATACACCTGAAGAGCTTCACCTCCACAAACCCAAAACCTGTCAACTCTTCACCAAATACTTAACAAACCTGTAAACGACCATCTTCCCCTTATTCTCCCACTCTCTCCATTAACAATTCAACCTCCAGGAAGAAAATTCAGATTCCACAATTTACTAAATGTTCAGATACCTAAAATTCCAATATACTGCACAGACTTCACTTCCTAACTTCCCAGAAGATTTTAAAATTGTGATGCTTGTTTAATAATCATGTTTTTAATATCCATGTTTTAAACATGCATTAAAGCTTTAACTAGTTTTAATAATTTTAAGATGTTGACAACTTACTCCTTGAAACCATTTCCTTTGTTTCTTATTTTCAACAGTAACAGATTTTACATATATATATATTTTTAAAAATTTTACAAACCTGAAACTATGCTACACAACTCAAATTTGGTTACATAATGATTTCTAACTAAAGTTCAAACATAAATGAGTGGATTTGTATTTAAAATCCTAATAAGAGCAGAGACAGGTCTGCTAGAAGGTCTGCATTCACACCTATGTGCATATTAAAAATGTACACAGAACATCATACAACAGTCAACAAGCACACTCAAGGATATCTGTACTAATGCATAGATTAATTCAAAAACAATCTAAAAATACTGATGTTGCTTACCAAAAGAGAGAACAGGGTACTTGTTATATATTTTTTTTTTTTATTTACTTATCAATCACTGTTTTGATTTTCTTGTTTGAACAACATTTCAAACTAAACTTTAATTTCTGCAAAATCTAGATGGCTTGGTTTTTAAAAGTAGAAACTGTTTTTAAGACAGAAAATTTACTCACCTTAAATGCAAAATAGAAAGCATCCATCTGCAAGTTCATTTCCCTGCAAATCTGAATTTCCATTGCATTGTGAATCTGCTTGCATGCTGGTGGGAATTTTGGTGATACCTTGATGCTTGCAGTCCTATTTGAATTTGCACTTGATGATGCCATGATGCTTCAAGCTTTGGAACTGCATTTGATGATTTGGTCTGCATGCTTCCATTATCTTTGCTTGAAATGATCTTACAGATTGCAGATTTGAATCTACAGGTAGTATACATTTTGCTTGCAGGTTACATGATCTACAGATTTGTGAATTTGGATTTCCATTTTGCAGAGTTTAAAAGAATGTGTTTGCAGATCTTAATAAATATGATTTGCGGATTGAGTTTGCAGATCTTATTGAATTTGGGTTGAGGGATTTTGAGAGTGAATTGGATTTTAGTTTTCTCAGATCTGAATTTTTATTTAGTAGAAGATAAAAATGTTGAAAACAAAAGATATGTTTAAGTTTTATCTAACATAATAAAGTCAAATAGGTTTTAGAATGCCACTTGTTATTTGAATGTAAAGATTTATTTACAAGTGTCAATTTTAAAAATATGAAGCTTACACATGTATGATTTAGATAATAAGATGAATTTATATGTTTACAAATGTTTTTAATTAAAGATAAAACTGTTTCTAATTTAACTTAAGATGTTTTTATATGTTTATATATATTTAGTCTTTACAAATGAATTATCCAAACATATACAAATATTTGTTTGAATATTTTAAGAGTTATTTTAAAACCAATTTCAAAAGAGAAACTTTTTAGAAAGAAAAGAACAATGTTGAATTATATTTTATTTAAAATATTTCAAATCAACATATTATACTTAAATATAAATAAACTAAATTTATTTCAAAACAATTTTAAAATAAAACAAAATAAACTTTATTGTAAAAATACAATTCTTAACTATATATATTTATAACAAAATATTTATTATAATTTCCTTCTAAAAATACAAGATAGATTTATAAATTGACTTATGAAAAGTTCAATACTATTTTCATTTTAGTTTAATCAATCCATAAATTATACACCTATATATATATTATAAATTTGAAAAGATCCTTTATTAAATTTAAAATTAAAATCAAAACACCTATTTACAATGTATACACATATATACATTATAAATAAATATTTTTAAATCAATTTAGAAAGGAAATTTTATCATTTAAAATATTTTCAACATTTTAAAACAATAAGCTTCTCAAATTAAATCATTATTATAAATCTTCAAAAAAATATCATTTATTAACAAAATAATTATAAATTTTCAAAAGAAAATTATATTTGAATTGGATTATTAAATCAGTATTTCACATTTTAAAATAATTATTAATGAAATTATTAAATAAATATTGCTCAAATTTCCGGGACATCTCCCCCCTTAAAAGAATTTCGTCCCCGAAATTTAAAAGCAAAGGTAATTTAATAATCTCTTTAAAGATTTTATTTAATACACAAGCATATATCAAACATATGCTAACAATCAAAACAACCAATTCAATCAATCAAACAAATCTAATTATCCAGACAAATTCTGGATAAGATTCTATCGAGTTTTCCCTAGTATATATATATACCGGGATACTCGCTCTAGAGAATCCAAACAATCAATACTAAGAAGCTCCAAAAACTCCTATACAACTATATCTACAACACAAGAAAAGATATCAGACTACAAACGAGTCTGACTCAACAACCAAAACTCCAGAACTGCTGGTTCCACAACCAGAGATAGATCATACACGTATTCCCTCAGAGATACGTGAAACTCATCGAATCCCAGTTATCCAAACTGGCAATCCAATCCTGTAGATCAATCACTTAACCCTGAGAGAAAACAGAAAGGTCCAATCTCTTATCCACAAATCTTTCCTGTCGATCCTGGGCTGCCTTCAATCTCTAGATCAATCCAATCCATCACACAAACTCTACTACAGATATCAGAAAACTTCAGACAAACAACACTTATTCGGAAAACAGAACAGATGCACAGGACATCCAAGTCTCCATATTAAAGTGAATTTCCCGTAGAAATCCTCTGATCCAAGACAAAACACAAATCCCCAAATGAATCGGGTGTTGCTTCTAATCTGGAATAGTGCCACCATGCTTCCACTGCGCAACTCTGATTTGAGAATGATGTTGATGAATACAGGTACAAACTTGATCAACTTATCCCGAAAAAATTGTTCATCAAATTCCATAAAATCTCCAAAAAAAACCAAGTCGAAACAGAACTCAAACTCCTGATGCGGATGCAAAACTTAACTCCTTCGAAGACATCCAGAAAATATCAAACCACTTCGATAACTCGAACATCTTCTAGAGATGCCTCAATCCAAACAAAGGTTACTCAGAAAACTTCCAGATCATCGCAAGTCACTTTTGCGATTCTACTCAGTTCAGATCGTTCTCTCTTCAACAATCAGAACAACCAAAGCCTTCAAATCAAAAGGGAAACTAGTGGTCCACCTTCAACCACAAACATCACACCCAGCTGAGTTTCCAGAAGAAACGGACAAGCTTCACCATCTGCCCGGCCTACTGACAAAAGAATCACAGAGACTTCAGAACCAATGAAGAAACAGGCCACTCACGGCTGCTACTGCTGCCAAAAACTTTCTTACCAAAAACTCATCGAATCTCAAAGCTACACCTGCCACTTCCACAAAAGAGCCTTCAAAAGACAGATACCCCTCAAGACACTCGACTCCCAAACCAAGCACAAAATACTCTGCCAAACTGAGCTTCAAACTCAAATACTGACAGAACTCCTTCCTAAAGTTGCCAAAATACCAATGCTGGCTTTAGTACTCCAAACTGATCCAGACTCAAGAAAAATCCACTCATACGAGTGAAATCAAGCTTAACATCCAAAGATACACTCCAATCTTGAAAAGATTCTCCCCCAGAGATCAGAAAAATCCTTCACACCAAACTGCCAAACTACTCAAGATGCCCAACACTGCCCTAGCAGATCTCTTCCAAGCTCAAACACTCGGAACTCCAACCATTGGTAGTTGTGTTACACACACCACTACCCTATCTACCTTTATTACTTATATTGGAAAACCTGAACAGGTAACCCAACAGATAGGTAGAATTAAATATATTTATATTTAAAATTACAAGTACGCTATCTCAAGAAAAAGACACCACTACAGAGCCTAGGTATTCACTCAACCTAACGCTCTGATACCACGTTGTGACGACCCAACTTCCATACTCCAGGAAGTTGCATCGCTAAGAAGAAAGAAAGGGATAGAAGAAGAAAAGAAAGAGAAAGAAGAACACAAACAACATCAGAATCTCACAGCGGAACGAATAAAATATAATATATCACATAATACTTTACATAGTATCATATACATCAGAGTTTTACAGCCAATACAACACATACTAGACAGTTATAAACATCTGTCTAGTTATACAACTCTAAACAGTACAAGAAATAACTCAGAGAGACGACTCAGAGATACCAACACAGCGGAAAATAGATAACTACAACGCAGAAGCCTCCTGCTCCATTTGCTCCTCCATAACTCGTCAAAGCAATCCTGAATCACTTGACTACTCATACATAATATGAGTACCCAAGAGTTTAATAAAACAGAAAATAAACACTCGGGTCAGACAGGGGTCTGGTGTGAGTAAATAGTTTAAAAGTTGCTTAACTTTAGAAAATCCTTTGAAAACAAAAGGTATCACGTAAGACTTCCCACACATAAACATGGAAAAGTTTTTACCTTACGCTAACCAAAACATTTGATAGGAAATCCAGTGATATTATAATAGTGTCTAGGGTTTTCAAGTAAATATGAAAATAGCCGAAATTGTTACATGATTAAATTCCAGCTACTAGCCACAAAAGTGGGTAATACAAACAAAACCGTAGAGTCTCGTAGGGAAAATGGGTTTCCAACAATGGCAGGGCTACTGGGGTACCGCCCGTCACAGTACGTGGCCTAGATCACAGTACCGAGGATTACTCCCTTCATCCCCTGCAACACAAGGCCGGACCCATTCCTTACTGAATAGTTCCGAACAAGATAACCCCGACGGTTGGAGCTCAAAAACCGTCCACACAGCCGAAATATAAAGGGACCTCTAGACAGGGGTAAATCTCGCTCTCCAGTGGGCGCGACCCACGAAGCCTTGCTGCACCTCCCCTGTTTTAGCCATTCCCGGTTGATGAGGCTTGAGGCTGCGATTACCTTTAGAGAACACATCTATCTTAGAATGCTCATCGTCCACCTGACGATGTTCTGAAAGCATTCAATCCATACAAGTTCGTTCCGGGTTCGAACGAAACCGAAGGCATTATCTCGTTACACTCGTATTGGAATCACCCTCAGAGTTAACGACAATAACCCTTGCACTCTAAATCACCATCTCGAATCTATAAGTACTATTCCGTCAAACTCATTACGGAATCACCCATAGAGTTATACTGACGTATAGCCCTTACACCTCGAGTCTTCACTTGCTCCACTTGGATCAACGACCTAACGTTTAATTGGAATCGATGTATCCAAATATGGAAACCCGATCCCGGTCTCACCGAAACCAAACGCCATTTTAATGTCCAAGTTATACTTAAGGGTTTTAAACAATTAACTCATTTTATTTTTATCTATTTCACACAGATAGATAAACTACATATTCTCATCATAACAGATAACTCATAACATTATCACAACAGATAATCATCACAACAGTCAAATATCACAACAACAATCATCACAATCAAATCATCCATCATACTATAACTAAGCATCCATATTCTATAGATTCTACTCATCTCATTTCTGAGATCACAACCATCCAAAGGTATATCAATATCATTCACAAACAATGATATATTATCCATCATTTATAATTAATTTAAAATGAATTAAATTAATTACTTCTATCCTTAATTAATTTAAAAATAAAATAAATTAATTATCCATCTATAAATTTTGCTTATAAATTTATTGATTAATCAACCTAGTTAAATAATCACTCATTAAGTATTCAACTTGATTAAACATCTATGATTAATCATTCACTAATTACAATAAGTAATTAGTCTTAAATTAATTCCATAAAATTAATTAACCTTAATCATAAGTAATTAACATTTAATTACTTAATTAATTGACTATAATTAATTACATTTATCCTTAGTTAATTACAATTAATTAATCACTTAATTAATTAATTAATTCTTAATTAAACAATTCTTAATTACATCATTAATTATAATAATTAATGATCTCTAATTAATATTTAAATTGATTACTCAATTAAAAATTAATTACATTTACTAATTAAATTAAATACCATTATTAATCACCTTGATTAATACTTAAATCCAGTAATTAACTATCTTAATTACTCCTTAATAAATTAATTATCAATAATTAATTATCTATATTAATTAATCCTTGATTAATTACAAAAGTAATTATCCAAATTACTTTTAAGTAAATCACCTTTCCTTAATTACATTCCAGTAATTATTACTTCTCTAAGTAATCTTACTCCATAAATTACATTAAGTAATTATTATCATTAAATTATTCTTAAATTAATTAAACTAAATTAATTAATTTAACAAAGCATATTATCAGAATTAATAAATAATTAATTCCTTAATTACTTTTGGTAAAGTAATTATACTTATCAAATTACAATATATTTTCCTAAAATAATTAATCTAATTAATCCATCAAAATTAATTACATTAATTAATTATTAATTATCCTTAGATAATTAACTTATTCAATTAACCATATTTTCATTAATTTCTTACTTGAATTAATTATACATTAATCATTTTTAATTATAAATTAATTCATGTTATAAATTAAAATCAAATAATTAAGTAAATCCTTAATTATTTCCAAAATAATTCATTTACTTATTTATAATCTAATTAATATTCAAAATGTATTTAAATAATACATTTCTAAAATTTAATTCAACTTTCAATTTAAAGTTAACATATCATAATTTTATTTAATACTTAAAAGAAAGAATTCTTTTAAATTTAAACCTTCATTTAAATCAGATTCATATTTAAATTCTACTTAAAAACATTGTTCTGTCCAATATTTAAAATTTCAAAACTGTTTTGAATTCAATTTGTTTTTAAAGCAAAGCTGAAATCATGTTTAAATTTGGTTTCAAACCCCATTTTAAATCTTGCTTATTATTTAAGAGTTTCATTTCAAAACTTTGAATTCAAACTAAATTCCAATTCAAATATACACCTAAATTTGAATCTTGTTTTAAATATTGAATCCACTTTTATATTTTTAAAAGAACAAAAACTGTTTAAAAAAAATCTGGATTCAAAACCTGAACTATGTTTCACTGTTCCAAGATTTAAATTTAAATCTTCCTTAAATTTAAATTTATCATTTAAACTTTTTGAACTCAAAACTTACTTGAATTCAATTCAACCTATACTTGAATTAAATCAAAGCTTTAAACATGTTGAGTTTCCAGATTTTATCAAATACAATACTCAGGCCTGCACTTACACAACCCGAAACCACCCTCAATTTACTTCGAGTTAAATGCCTACTTACTTCGGGTTATAACACCAACTGCACGGGTTCGACTCCGAGTCACCCAAAGCCTGCACCAAAATTTCCACCAGAGACCAACCAAAACTGTCAATCATTTTAACACTTCACTCTGATCATCCTATGGTCTCACTCTGGCCATCTCCAGGAAGCTATCCACCTCTCCACTTGATACAAACACCAACATAACTCTCTGTTGCTTGAAAACAGATTCAAACAATTCATACACCTGAAGAGCTTCACCTCCACAAACCCAAAACCTGTCAACTCTTCACCAAATACTTAACAAACCTGTAAACGACCATCTTCCCCTTATTCTCCCACTCTCTCCATTAACAATTCAACCTCCAGGAAGAAAATCCAGATTCCACAATTTACTAAATGTTCAGATACCTAAAATTCCAATATACTGCACAGACTTCACTTCCTAACTTCCCAGAAGATTTTAAAATTGTGATGCTTGTTTAATAATCATGTTTTTAATATCCATGTTTTAAACATGCATTAAAGCTTTAACTAGTTTTAATAATTTTAAGATGTTGACAACTTACTCCTTGAAACCATTTCCTTTGTTTCTTATTTTCAACAGTAACAGATTTTACATATATATATATTTTTAAAAATTTTACAAACCTGAAACTATGCTACACAACTCAAATTTGGTTACATAATGATTTCTAACTAAAGTTCAAACATAAATGAGTGGATTTGTATTTAAAATCCTAATAAGAGCAGAGACAGGTCTGCTAGAAGGTCTGCATTCACACCTATGTGCATATTAAAAATGTACACAGAACATCATACAACAGTCAACAAGCACACTCAAGGATATCTGTACTAATGCATAGATTAATTCAAAAACAATCTAAAAATACTGATGTTGCTTACCAAAAGAGAGAACAGGGTACTTGTTATATATTTTTTTTTTATTTACTTATCAATCACTGTTTTGATTTTCTTGTTTGAACAACATTTCAAACTAAACTTTAATTTCTGCAAAATCTAGATGGCTTGGTTTTTAAAAGTAGAAACTGTTTTTAAGACAGAAAATTTACTCACCTTAAATGCAAAATAGAAAGCATCCATCTGCAAGTTCATTTCCCTGCAAATCTGAATTTCCATTGCATTGTGAATCTGCTTGCATGCTGGTGGGAATTTTGGTGATACCTTGATGCTTGCAGTCCTATTTGAATTTGCACTTGATGATGCCATGATGCTTCAAGCTTTGGAACTGCATTTGATGATTTGGTCTGCATGCTTCCATTATCTTTGCTTGAAATGATCTTACAGATTGCAGATTTGAATCTACAGGTAGTATACATTTTGCTTGCAGGTTACATGATCTACAGATTTGTGAATTTGGATTTCCATTTTGCAGAGTTTATAAGAATGTGTTTGCAGATCTTAATAAATATGATTTGCGGATTGAGTTTGCAGATCTTATTGAATTTGGGTTGAGGGATTTTGAGAGTGAATTGGATTTTAGTTTTCTCAGATCTGAATTTTTATTTAGTAGAAGATAAAAATGTTGAAAACAAAAGATATGTTTAAGTTTTATCTAACATAATAAAGTCAAATAGGTTTTAGAATGCCACTTGTTATTTGAATGTAAAGATTTATTTACAAGTGTCAATTTTAAAAATATGAAGCTTACACATGTATGATTTAGATAATAAGATGAATTTATATGTTTACAAATGTTTTTAATTAAAGATAAAACTATTTCTAATTTAACTTAAGATGTTTTTATATGTTTATATATATTTAGTCTTTACAAATGAATTATCCAAACATATACAAATATTTGTTTGAATATTTTAAGAGTTATTTTAAAACCAATTTCAAAAGAGAAACTTTTTAGAAAGAAAAGAACAATGTTGAATTATATTTTATTTAAAAGATTTCAAATCAACATATTATACTTAAATATAAATAAACTAAATTTATTTCAAAAAAATTTAAAATAAAACAAAATAAACTTTATTGTAAAAATACAATTCTTAACTATATATATTTATAACAAAATATTTATTATAATTTCCTTCTAAAAATACAAGATAGATTTATAAATTGACTTATGAAAAGTTCAATACTATTTTCATTTTAGTTTAATCAATCCATAAATTATACACCTATATATATATTATAAATTTGAAAAGATCCTTTATTAAATTTAAAATTAAAATCAAAACACCTATTTACAATGTATACACATATATACATTATAAATAAATATTTTTAAATCAATTTAGAAAGGAAATTTTATCATTTAAAATATTTTCAACATTTTAAAACAATAAGCTTCTCAAATTAAATCATTATTATAAATTTTCAAAAAAATATCATTTATTAACAAAATAATTATAAATTTTCAAAAGAAAATTATATTTGAATTGGATTGTTAAATCAGTATTTCACATTTTAAAATAATTATTAATGAAATTATTAAATAAATATTGCTCAAATTTCCGGGACATCACAATGATTTAAAAAAATAATTATTAATATTTATATTTTATAAAGTAGTTTTATTTTAAAGATAGTTGGCTAAATTTTTTATTTGAAAACTTGTATAGAATTTCATAAATTTTATTTTTAAATTTATTTTGGCTTATGTTTTACTTGAGAATTTTAGAAAATTTCATAGTTAGTATTTTAAATAAAGTGTTTTAAATAGTTTTTATTCAAGTGTGATAAATAATTTAAATTATTTTAAAATCTAAAGTATTTAGACTTGGTGATTTTTAGTGGGAATAAACAATATTTGAAAATTTATTCCACGAGAGAGAAAGTGATTTGAAAACTATTTTTAAAGGGTTGAATTATGGAATATATATCTTGCGAGGATATTTTGAAATAAATGATTTGGGGAAAATTATCAAGGATGATGGTTGTGGTGAATGTTATATGATAGTTAAATAACGAACTATGAATATTGACCAATGTGCTGATCGTTTCTAAGAGACCGAGATTGGGATTAATTTGCCGAAAACCACTTCGATCCAGTTTGAACATTTTCGTGAGGAAGACAAGAGCTTGGAGTTGAAGATGGAGCAGTGAAGTGCAAAGGAAAATCGCTACTAATCTTGAGGGTGATTCCAAAATGGATGTAGTAGGAATAGTGCCTTCGGTTCCGTTCAGACCTGGAATGGTCTTATATGGAAGAATGCTATCAAAACACCGTCAGGAGGACGATGAGCATTCTAAGTGAATGTGTGCTAAAAAGGTAACACATAGCCTCGAGCCTCATCAGCCGGGAATGGCTAAAACATGGGAGGTGCGCACAAGGCTAAATGGCTAGCAACCAATTAGGGTAAGGTCATCCCTGTCTAGAGGCCCCTTTTATTCGGTTGTGTGGGTGGTTGTGGATCCCAATCGCGGGGTGATCTTATTTGGACTAACCAGTAAGGGGTAGCTCCGGTCTTGTGTTGCAGGGGATCAGGGTGGATCCTCGATATGGTGATCTAGGCCATGTACTGTGACGGGTAGTACCCTAGTAGCCATGCCATTGATGGAGATCCGTTCTCCCTAGGTGCCCTTTACAGTTTTGATTTGTAGAGCCTAGTATTGCTGGAATTTAATAATGTAACAATTTCGGCTATTTGAATAAGTATTTGTATATAGACACTACTATAATATCAGAGGAGTTGATAAGAAATATTTTGGTTATCGTAAGGTAAAAACCCGGCATATTTATTTATGGCGTGGTCTTACGAGATACCGTTGGTTTCAAAGGATTTTGAAAACTTTAATAATCCAACTGAATGTGATTTCTCACTCTGTTATTCCAGACTAACTCGGGTGTTATTTCGCTATAATGCTCAAGTCAGGCGGAGTTTAATAGAGTACAGAGTCTAGATGGACTACTGTGGAGCTCAAGAGACGAGTTGGATGACGAGGCATATTTTCGTAGATGTATATTCCGCTGTACCGTATAAGCTGTGTATTCAGCTTTGGGAGGACGAGTTATCATAACTATCCTGAATTGTGTTGTTGATTTTGTTGTACTCTAATGATGTAATGTATATAACAGATATAGGTCTATGTATAAAGATTTAGTCATTTACCTATTATATGTTTTTCCGCTGCGTTTGTGATATTCTGATATTGTTTATATTTCTTCTTCTACCTCCTTCTTCTTTAACCCTAATGGTTCGTATTTCTGTTCACTTTGAGTTGATATTATGGATAATAGTGTCGACTCAAGGGGTACGGATTTGTGAGTCATTACAGAATAAATATACACGCAATGCGTTAAGATAGTTAATGCATATATAAATAGCAAATGTATATATTGTAAATTTAAATCCCAACTTTTATATACATATATATTAACTATGTACACATTGTTATGTTGCACATGCATATCATATACGCATAAGTATATATTGATATGGTTAAAACTATTTAAACATTAAATTATTTAAATCACATTAATTAATTAAGTTAAAAAATTAAATAAAAGTTTTATTTTCTTTAAACTAACTAGTTTAGATCTAGTACAACCCATTAGACATCATAGGCCCACTATGATCCAATAGGAATTTCTTGAGATTCACCCAATTTACATAGCCAAACGAGCCAAATCCAACATGACAAGCATTTACAATACTTTGTGACATACTTTTTCATTTTGTATGATATACAATTGTATACATATATGTTAATTTCTTATACCTTTTGGTTTGAAATTTAAATTCATGTTTCTTTTTTCTAAGAAGAATGATACATAATTTAAGCAGATCACTCATTATGATGTTTTCAAGGGCTCGCATGCATGACTTTCAAGACCTTTGTCTAAAGCGTCATACCTCTAACCAATTAAGCTAGAGATCCTTGACAAAAACATATTACTATACATACATATATATATATATATTAATGTATTTTATTATAATATTTAAAATATAATATTAAATTTTATATTTACTCATACATATATATTATTAATTAACACTTCAATCAATATTTAAACTTAACTATAGCTTTTTATGGACTATAGCATCACTATTCATATTATAATTTGATGTTATTTTGAATTTATTTATTAATAAAAAAAAATTAAATTCAAAATATTTGAAATTTATTTATTTATAACGTTCATAACTTAAATTTGAAAATAATTTCAAATTTATTTATTCAAAACTTTTTATGAATTTAAATTTAAAACAATTTTAAATTTATTCATATCCATTATAGGTTAATTTAAATTTAAACCAATTTTAGATCCAAAATTTATATATTATTCAAATACGCTTATGTCTCACAAGTAGGTTATACACAAGAACCAGAATACCATATGCGCAATGTAAGTATGAGAAAATGGCGTGACGTTTTCCGCTAGTAAGAATGTCCTTGGTTATATAACATATTTCTTAGGACACCTTTACCTAACCACCCTTTCAAATGGAATATATTTAAGAACGCCATAAATGCTAACTAATACGTTAACAAATTGCAGATCTAATAACATTACTGGATAAAGTACATCAAACAATGAGGTAGAAGCAGAAAAATTTCAAAAAAAAATTCTTATCATTCATTATGAATTAGAACGTTTTACTTTATTATCATGAATAAATTTTATTAACATCAAATCATTTTAAATTTTATTAATATAAGTGATTTGAATTTTGAATTTTAAAATAAACTAAACTAAGTTGAATTTGTAATATTATGATTTTGTTTGAGTCATTAATTGAACTTAAATTATATTTAGCAATTATTGTCCTAAATAATATGTAACGACCCAGAATTTTTGATAATTTAAATTTGAGTATTTAATTAATTTTAAATATTAATAAGTGAAATTTTTAAGTCGAATAATTTATTTCTCGAATATTAGATTTAATGGGATAATTAAATCGATTTTTTAATAATTGGAATCCCAGAAATAATTGAATATTGTGGTTAAATATGATTGAAAATGATTTGGAAAGTTTTATTTAATCATACTGGAGTTATAGAAATATTTTAGAACTTTTAAAATTGAATTTGAAGTTAATCTGAGAAAATTGATTATTTTAATATTTAATTATCGACTGAAAAATAGCCAATTTTTGAACAGTCTCAGAACTGAACGAAACAAGTTCCATTGGATCCGTAATAGTTAGTTATTATCGGATTTCAATTTTCGTAGCAATCGGAGTTGTCGTTTGACCGTGGCAGCTCGAAACACATCGAAATTGTTTTAATATTAATTTAGCGAGTTAAAATAGTCATTTTTCAAACGGTCTCGGATTTCGACGAAACCAGTTTCATCGGATCCGTAATGTGATATTTTTGTAAGATTTCAAATTTCAAGTCAATCGGATTTACAGTTTGTCCGGTACAAGCCAAAACGCCTAGAAATCGTTTAAATCGGTTTTAATTTAAATTGATCGTTTATAGCCGTATCTCGCACAGATGATCGAATTAGCTTCCGAAACCTGTTCCATTGTGTCCGGAACGTGGAAAACCCCCAAGATCGCCTGTCGGAACGCGTAGTTTGGTGGTCGTTTGCATAAACTGTTAAAGTGAGAATTTTATTAATTAAATAATATAAAAACTATTATAATTATTCATTTTCTTCTAAACCCTAGTCCACTAGGGAGCCGGCCGCCACTTCCACCTTCTAATGGCCGAAATCCTCTCTACTTCTCCCTCAATTTTCTTCAAATCCACTCATCGATTCAACAAACTCCCAACTACAACATCGAAGAGCATCAAGAGATCTACATATCCATACGGGAGTGATCGTTTTTAGTGGCACGGATTGTCGACAATCGGAGCTGGAAGTCGCGCCATTCGCGTGCGTTTTCAAGGGGAGCGGGGCGACCGAGCTTTTTGGTTCTCTGGTCGAGGATGGAGCTTGTGTTGGCGAACGTTGTGGCATATTGCTGATCGATCTCCAGTTGACCATGGGTGGAGCAATGTCAAACCGTAGATGTGGCCGTATGGGTTCAAACGTGTTTTTACCTGGGTAGAGGTTGCGTGTGCGTGAACGAAGAAGAGAGGGGGGGAGTGGTCCACGCGTGATGTGCGGCCAGATGTGTTTGGGGGTAAATAATGAAATGCAATTTTTAATTTTAATTTTATAAGAGTCGTATAACTTCAAAAATGCATATCCTTTTGCTGCGAGGTCGAAAATTGCTGAAACGAATTGCGTTGGAATCGTATAGTCGAGCACTTCACGCTGCAACCAGTTTGGAATCAATTGGAGCTCGTGTGAATTTTGGGTAAAAATTAAACGTTCGTTTAATTTTATTCGAAACGAACGCTGAATCGGAAATAAAGCCAAGGTGAGAACTCCTCACTCAATCGAACAGTATGGTTTAAGATTATAAATATTTAATGTTGATTGATCATTGTTGTTTGATTGTGTTAGTAAATATAATAGGATATATACTATATATAGCAATATATATATATATATTGGCATATGTGTATATTGGATTTGATTTCCCGCCTCGTATAGCGGATGAGACCCTATTGCGCCGCCTATTAAGCGGAATATTTTATAAAATCCCATATACCGCGATATTCCACCTTGAAGTGGAATTGGTATTGTGCTAACGTCTGTGGTTGTAGGGAAAAAGGTTGGAGGGGTCCAACTGGATTCCTCGCAAATATTTATTTGTTTATAAATATTGTGATGATTGTTAACTATCATATCGATATATGATGTTTATTCCCGTGATTGACCATTTGATGTTGTTGCATCATCGGATTCATTTTTTTTTAAGTTAAAAATAACGATTTTGAATTTAAAAGGATTTTTAAAGTGATTTTTCCAAAGTATATGTTTTATTAAAAATCTTAAATTGATTCACTTTAAAATAAATAAATGTATAAAATTTGATGTTATAAAAATTAACATTTTTATGAAATATAACAGAAAGGTAATTTTTAAAATACATAGATTTTTACAAAATAGTTAAATTGGGATTTTGGATAAATTTTATTATCGGTTTATATAAAAGATTTTATAAATGGATATTTGTGAATTAAATTTATTGGAATTCTGAAACGGGTTTATAAAGTGTTGAGTTGATGTATAAAATGAATTTCATTAAAATTTATAGATTTATAAGTTGTGAAAGTTATCAAATGAACAGATGTTGAAAATAAAAGTTTTATAGGAAATTAACTTATAAACTAGTTTTTGGGCATTTAAATAGGATACTGATAGAAACAGTTAATAAAAGAAATTTTTATAAGTTGGAATTGAAGGAAAATATATAAAGAAATCTTATAAGTAATAAGATTAAAATTTTGTGAAGTTCAAAGGAACGATTTGGTAAATAAATAATATTATAAGTATTCAACTTATAATATAGATTTTGGTTTATAATTGGGTTATATAAATTGAATTGGATTTAATAAAAGAGATTGGTAAATTGAAGTTTATAAATAGAAATGGAATTTATAAACATTGTTATAAATTCGAAAATAAATGGAATTTGATAAATTGAATATAGAATTTGTTAAAGAAGTTATATTCACTATTTTGAACGGTGAATATATTATTATATTAAATGGACATGTTTTGGGAAAGGAATGTTTTAAATGGAATTTAAAACGATTTAAAGATGCTTTAAAATGCATTAAGTATCGAAACCATAGATTTCAACATTTATTGTTGAAATAGACGTTTTCGAGAAATAGAAGGAAATGAATACATAGATTTCAACATTCATTGTTGAAGTAGGCGTTTTTGAGAAAATAAGGGAATGGTGGACTATAACACTGTTGTTATAGTAAATGGTTTCCAATAGAAAATATTTTATATAGTATAGGGACTTATTTATCTATTTTAATTCCGAATCCCTATACTAGTGATTTTGGGTTGTCGTAACGATGTTTTACGCAACATTCGTTTTAACCCAAATAAAAGTGAATAAAAAGAATGTTTTCCTTAAAGGAATGAAATATATACTTAACTATGGTTTGAGTATGTTGAATATTTTCAAATTGTTGAAAATAAATAGAATTTGTAAATTACTTATTTTTAAATAAGTATGGAAATGCTTTCCAATATGAAATGGAACGTTTTTGAGAATTTATCTTTTAAAGGTAAATTTAAAGTGAATATTTTGAAAACGATTTGAAATCGTATATCAGTAGATATTTGGAAATTTGAAATTCACTATGGAATTTATAAAAGGAAGGGAAATTTGTTTAAAAATGAATATTGGTTTATTTTGAAGTATGGAAATGAATTTACGAATTTGGAACGTAAGTTTAAAATAAATCGGTAAAGATTTATTTAATGATTTGAAATTTGTTTTCAAAGGGTATAAATGATGTAAAGTAATTTGAAATTGGTTTTCAAATGGTTGAAGTGTGGAAATTATATCTTATAAAGATATTTTGGTAAAACAAATAATTTGGGCAATTATTTGGGAAGTGTATATATATCTTGTAAAGATATTTTTGGGAATTAAATAATTTTGGAAAATTATTTGGAATCTGATGATGTAGCGCATCTTTATTGATATTTAAATAGCCGACTATCAGTATTTACCCTTGGATGGTATTTGTTGTGATTATTTGAAATTGAAGGCTACACTTGTTTTCAAAATAAGCGCTCACTATTCGGTTTAGCCGGGAGAGGACCTTTGTGTCGTATATCCCATTCCGAATATGCGATACGTCGTTTGGATCGCATTTGAAGACCGGTGTTGAAGACCGGGTATTTGTGAAAACGATAGGATGACCTATCGATTGTCTCTGCATCGTTAGCTACGGTATGGAGATTTCCTTTGTGATGGGAAATTTTATCGGGATTGTGAATACCCGGAGTGCAAGGGCTTCTTTGGAAGTGCCTTCGGTTCTGTTCGAACCCGGAACAGACTTGTATGGTTACGTGTCTGACATTACATTTTGAGATATAAAGCAGATTTCTTTCAAATACATTTCTGTTGGTGGCGGAGAATTTATTCTCTTAGCTTAACACCCTTCTCTGAGACGTACGAGCTCAGAGGTTATGTAGTTGAAGGTTATCAGCGATATATTCCCAATCTGGTAATGTGACATGCTGAGTGCTGCTGTGTGATGATCATTGGTTGGTCATTTGTGATATGATCATTTGTTTGATCATTTATCTTTGTGATCATTGCTTTGGTCATCTGTTGACCCAAAGCATGGCTTTGTTGCACAAAGCGTAGCTTTGTGGACGAGACTTCGTCAGACCTCACTCCCCGGAAATGGTCGAAACAGGAATATGCGGCAAGGTTATGAGGGTCGCGCCCTTTAGGGTATGTCATTTCCTTCTGGAAAAGGGTGGTATCATGGTATGGAGCCCAGATACTTACTCATGTTGATACACTATATCTATTACTGTGTGGTGTTGTTGGAATCGAGCGCTCGGATAAAGGTCCCAAAGGACCGGGGGATGACATATTCGTGTAGTAGTTACCTAGTTACAGATGTAACCCAGCCTTGTGTTGGCAGAGATCTAACCGTAACGTTAGTTTCTCGGGACGTCCCGCTAGAGGCGATCCCATGTGGCAGTAGGAAGTTCCTTAGCCTGACCATTTGTTGGAAATCCAATCAAAACAATACGCGCCCTGTACGGTTTTAGTTGTATAACCTGCCATTCACATATGGTGGCGCCCCACTGTTTGGATGGTAGCTATAGTAGGCATAGTTCGGAATGTCTATGCTGGCTAGGATTTATATTCTACTTTCGAAATTGTTTTCTACACTATGCACTAATAATAATATCAAAAATGATTTGATTTTTGCTTAGTAAGCATCTTCGACTATCATAAGGAGAAATCTCCTCCGATTCTGCGTTCGCATTGTGTGTGTGTGCGGGAGGCCTTATGGTAGTTTCATTTTCCAAAAAGCATTGCGGATTTCAAAATTTAAATTTTCTTGTTGCTTGTTTAAAGATAAACTGTTTTGAGTTCTCACACCAGTCCCATGACTGATCTGGAGTTTATTGTTCCTTTCCTAAACTCTGGGTGCCCACTATTTTCCACACGGGAAGTCTAGAGTTAGGTTATCAGGTTATTCTGGATTCGGGAGTTGCTGTAGCAAATCTGGAGGCGAGCAGGATAGCGTTGTATATTACTAGTATATAGTATTTCTTTTTCCGCTGTTTATTATTGTACACTCTGATGATGTGATGTAATGTGATGTTATGTATAAAATGTATAAAATATACTGCTCTTTTGTTTAATGATTATTTATCTATCTATTATGTGTTATTATGCTGCGATTGTGAGATTCTGATATTGTTATCATGTTCTGTAGTTTGTTTCTGTTTCTTCTATCTTTCTCTCTCTTCTTATACCTCTTTCTTCTTCTTAAACCCTAACGGTTCGGTTTTTCGGCAATGAAAAAATCGCAAACGTTACACTTGGTATCAGAGCATATGGTTAAGCGACAACCATGGCTCTGTTGGGTGTTACTCATTAGAGATAGAGTCAGTAGTGCTCTAGAATGAGTGTGAGTGTAATAATAGATATGAGCGCGTATTTGTTAGTGAATATTAAAATTGTTTTATATTGTGATGGTTGGTTTGTTGAGTGGTATATGGATTCTGGTCGGTATAGTCTGTACAACTCTATCGATAGAGACTCTAAACACTTATACAGAACAATTCGTCACGATATTGATTTAAATTGGGTAAATGGAATAATTTTACCTTGATTATATTTTGTATATAAAGGAAATAATTTTTTCGAGGATTATTAAGTGTATATAGTTGATTGCTTGGTTGATGTAAATAATTTATATATATATAAGACAATCAAAGTTGTTTGAATAAGTTAAATAAAAACGACTATTGTAAAAAGAATAATTGTATAAGCTAATGAATTATAAGTATGAAATTATAATTAATATGATTTACAATTATATAACGATCTTATATATATAAGAAGTGAAAATATATGAGAAAAGAGTTTATAAATGTAGTTATAAAAAAAAGGAAACTTTTTGAAAGAATATTTAGCACTGGATTCACTATTGTTACTGGGAAATAATAAGGGTGATGACTGTAGCATCATCAGTATCATTTTCGAGTTTCTATGTGATGGATTTGCTACAATAATGAATTTAAAATTGAGGTTTTGTTGTTATAAACAAATTTGAAATTAAATATCAACTTGAAGTTAATAAATATAAACGAAATAAGTTTTGAACTTATAATATGATTTGGAAGTTGAATAATAAGTTGTATAACTTATAGAATGGGAAAATGTAAGTGAAACCAATTGTTGAAGTGGTTAAACAATTAAGTTAAGTAAAATAAAATTTTAATTGGAATGTCAATATGAATTTGGCTTAAGTAAAAGATGAATAGAATTTACTTTAGAATTGAAAACTGAATTGGATTGACAAGTGTAAACTTAAGTTTAATTAACAAATGGTGTTAAATGGAGCATAACTTAAGTGAAGTTGAATAAAAATTGATTTTGTATCAAAGTAAAATAATCAAGTGAATTAAATGATGTAAACTTGAGTTATATAAATGAAGTTCAATTTTATTTGTAAAAGAATTAGCAATTGAATTAAAGTATGATTGAATGTTAATCAATCGAATGTAAATAAGTTGATATGAAATTATGTATGTAAGTGTAAATTCATTTGAAGCTAGTAGAATAATTGAATGAAAATCAATTGAATGTTAAACCAGTTGGAATTGAAACAGTTGAACCAAATTGAAGGTAAGTAAAATAAATAAATTTGGTTGTATTGGATGTACATTGGTTGTTATTTGCTTGTTGGTTGATTGTACGTAAATTCATTAAGTGTTAATGAAATTGAATCAGTAAAATTTGAAAACTATGTAATTAAATTCAAACTGAAAGTGAAGTAAGTGAATTTGAATAGAATTGAATTTGATTTGGGTTGAAAGTAAACTAATGTGAATTTAATTAGTGAATGTAAACTAATTGGAAACGAATGAAAATGAATATGTAACTTCAGTAGTAAAGCTAAAATTGAGATAAAAAGTAAGTATCGAAATTTTGTAAATGGATTTGGCAAAATAGTTTGAATGTTGGAATTGGATACTACTACTAGCAGGATATACAGGTATATAATGGAATTGGGATTTTGATTTTGAAGTTAAAAATTGAATTGCTCGACAAAAAGGTACGTATTTGAATTTCAGTATGAGATTTGATGATTTCCTTCTCCAGCCACTTGGCTTTCTCTTTTCTTTTTGATTCTGAGGGGCCGTAGTGCCGTTTTGTTGTCGTGCCGAGCTAGCCGCGCAAAGGAGATGCTGGCGAAATTTTTTGAAAATTTCGGGTGTTAGAAAAATTTTGAGAAATTTTGAAAGTTTAAAATTTTGAATTTAAATTTAAATTTGAATTGTTAAGTAAACAATGTTGTTTGAAACTTATAATCGGAGTTGGAAAGCTAATTGAAACGATAGTGAATCTTTAATAAAAAGATTTGTTTCAAAAAGTTGATAAAACTAATTAGTTTTGGAAAGGTAATAAACGAATTAAGAATCATTTTTCTTAACTTGCAATTTCGAGGACGAAATTCTTTTAAGGGGGGGAAGATTGTAATGATCCAGAATTTTTGATAATTTAAATTTGAGTATTTAATTAATTTTAAATATTAATAAGTTGAATTTTTAAGTCGAATAATTTATTTCTCGAATGTTAGATTTAATGGGATAATTAAATCGATTTTTTAATAATTGGAATCACAGAAATAATTGAATATTGTGGTTAAATATGATTGAAAATGATTTGAAAATTTTTATTTAATCATACTGGAGTTATAGAAATATTTTAGAACTTTTAAAATTGAATTTGGAGTTAATCTGAGAAAATTGATTATTTTAATATTTAATTATCGACTGAAAAATAGCCAATTTTTAAACAGTCTCAGAATTGAACGAAACAAGTTCCATTGGATCCGTAATAGTTAGTTATTATCAGATTTCAATTTTCGTAGCAATCGGAGTTGTCGTTTGACCGTGGCAGCTCGAAACGCATCAAAATTGTTTTAATATTAATTTAGCGAGTTAAAATAGTCATTTTTCAAACGGTCTAGGATTTCGACGAAACCAGTTTCATCGGATCCGTAATGTGATATTTTTGTAAGATTTCAAATTTCAAGTCAATCGGATTTACCATTTGTCCGGTACAAGCCAAAACGCCTAGAAATCGTTTAAATCGGTTTTAATTTAAATTGATCGTTTATAGCCGTATCTCGCACAGATGATCGAATTAGCTTCCGAAACCTGTTCCATTGTGTCCGGAACGTGGAAAACCCCCAAGATCGCATGTCGGAACGCGTAGTTTGGTGGTCGTTTGCATAAACTGTTAAAGTGAGATTTTTATTAATTAAATAATATAAAAACAATTATAATTATTCATTTTCTTCTAAACCCTAGTCCATTAGGGAGCCGGCTGCCACTTCCACCTTCTAATGGCCGAAATCCTCTCTACTTCTACCTCAATTTTCTTCAAATCCACTCATCGATTCAACAAACTCCCAACTACAACATCGAAGAGCATCAAGAGATCTACATATCCATACGGGAGTGATCGTTTTTAGTGGCACGGATTGTCGACAATCGGAGCTGGAAGTCGCGCCGTTCGCGTGCGTTTTCAAGGGGAGCGGGGCGACCGAGCTTTTTGGTTCTCTGGCCGAGGATGGAGCTTGTGCTGGCGAACGTTGTGGCATATTCTGATCGATCTCCGGTGGACCATGGGTGGAGCAATGTCAAACCCTAGATGTGGCCGTATGGGTTCAAACGTGTTTTTACCTGGGTAGAGGTTGCTTGTGCGTGAACGAAGAAGAGAGGGGGGGAGGAGTGGTCCACGCGTGATGTGCAGCCAGATGTGTTTGGGGGTAAATAATGAAATGCAATTTGTAATTTTAATTTTATAAGAGTCGTATAACTTCAAAAATGCATATCTTTTTGCTGCGAGGTCGGAAATTGCTGAAACGACTTGCGTTGGAATCGTATCGTCGAGCACTTCGCGATGCAACCAGTTTGGAATCAATTGGAGCTCGTGTGAATTTCGAGTAAAAATTAAACATTCGTTTAATTTTATTCGAAACGAACGCTGAATCGGAAATAAAGCCAAGGTGAGAACTCCTCACTCAATCGAACAGTATGGTTTAAGATTATAAATAGTTAATGTTGATCGATGATTGTTGTTTGATTGTGTTAGTAGATATAATAGGATATATACTATATATAGCAATATATATATATATTGGCATATGTATATATTGGATTTGATTTCCCGCCTCGTATAGCGGATGAGACCCTATTGCGCCGCCTATTAAGCGGAATATTTTATAAAATCCCATATACCGCGATATTCCACCTTGAAGTGGAATTGGTATTGTGCTAACGTCTGTGGTTGCAGGGAAACAGGTTGGAGGGATCCAACTGGATTCCTCGCAAATATTTATTTGTTTATAAATATTGTGATGATTGTTAACTATCATATCGATATATGATGTTTATTCCCGTGATTGACCATTTGATGCCGTTGCATCATCGGATTCATTTTTTTTTTTAAAGTTGAAAATAACGATTTTGAATTTAAAAGGATTTGTAAAGTGATTTTTCCAAAGTATATGTTTTATTAAAAATCTTAAATTGATTCACTTTAAAATAGATAAATGTATAAAATTTTATGTTATAAAAATTAACATTTTTATGAAATATAACAGAAAGGTAATTTTTAAAATACATAGATTTTTACAAAATAGTTAAATTGGGATTTTGGATAAATTTTATTATCGGTTTATATAAAAGATTTTATAAATGGATATTTGTGAATTAAATTTATTGGAATTCTAAAACGGGTTTATAAAGTGTTGAGTTGATGTATAAAATGAATTTCATTAAAATTTATAGATTTATAAGTTGTGAAAGTTATCAAATGAATAGATGTTGAAAATAATAGTTTTATAGGAAATTAACTTATAAACTAGTTTTTGGGCATTTAAATAGGATACTGATAGAAACAGTTAATAAAAGAAATTTTTATAAGTTGGAATTGAAGGAAAATATATAAAGAAATCTTGTAAGTAATAAGACCAAAATTTTGTGAAGTTCAAAGGAACGATTTGGTAAATAAATAATATTATAAGTATTCAACTTATAATATAGATTTTGGTTTATAATTGGGTTATATAAATTGAATTGGATTTAATAAAAGAGATTGGTAAATTGAAGTTTATAAATAGAAATGGAATTTATAAACATTGTTATAAATTTGGAAATAAATGGAATTTGATAAATTGAATATAGAATTTGTTAAAGAAGTTATATTCACTATTTTGAACAGTGAATATATTATTATATTAAATGGACATGTTTTGGGAAAGGAATGTTTTAAATGGAATTTAAAACGATTTAAATATGCTTTAAAATGCATTAAGTATAGAAACCATAGATTTCAACATTTATTGTTGAAATAGACGTTTTCGAGAAATAGAAGGAAATGAATACATAGATTTCAACATTCATTGTTGAAGTAGGCGTTTTCGAGAAAATAAGGGAATGGTGGACTATAACACGGTTGTTATAGTAAATGGTTTCCAAAAGGAAATATTTTATATAGTATTGGGATTTACATATCTATTTTAATTCCGAATCCCTATACTAGTGATTTTGGGTTGTCGTAACGATGTTTTACGCAACATTCGTTTTAACCCAAATGAAAGTGAATAAAAAGAATGTTTTCCTTAAAGGAATGAAATATATACTTAACTATGGTTTGAGTATGTTGAATATTTTCAAATTGTTGAAAACAAATAGAATTTATAAATTACTTATTTTTAAATAAGTATGGAAATGCTTTCCAATATGAAATGGAACGTTTTTCAGAATTTATCATTTAAAGGTAAATTTAAAGTGAATATTTTGAAAACGATTTGAAATCGTATATCAGTAGATATTTGGAAATTTGAAATTCACTATGGAATTTATAAAAGGAAGGGAAATTTGTTTAAAAATGAATATTGGTTTATTTTGAAGTATGGAAATGAATTTACGAATTTGGAACGTAAGTTTAAAATAAATCGGTAAAGATTTATTTAATGATTTGAAATTTGTTTTCAAAGGGTATAAATGATGTAAAGTAATTTGAAATTGGTTTTCAAATGGTTGAAGTGTAGAAATTATATCTTATAAAGATATTTTGGTAAAACAAATAATTTGGGCAATTATTTGGGAAGTGTATATATATCTTGTAAAGATATTTTCGAGAATTAAATAATTTTGGAAAATTATTTGGAATCTGATGATGTAGCACATCTTTATTGATAGTTAAATAACCGACTATCAGTATTTACCCTTGGATGGTATTTGTTGTGATTATTTGAAATTGAATGCTACACTTGTTTTTAAAATAAGCGCTCGCTATTCGGTTTAGCCGGGAGAGGACCTTTGTGTCGTATATCCCATTCCGAATATGCGATACGTCGTTTGGATCGCATTTGAAGACCGGTGTTGAACACCCGGTATTTGTGAAAACGATAGGATGACCTATCGATTGTCGCTGCATCGTTAGCTACGGTATGGAGATTTCCTTTGTGATGGGAAATTTTATCGGGATTGTGAATACCCGGAGTGCAAGGGCTTCTTTGGAAGTGCCTTCGGTTCTGTTCGAACCCGGAACAGACTTGTATGGTTACGTGTCTGACATTACATTTTGAGATATAAAGCAGATTTCTTTCAAATACATTTCTGTTGGTGGCGGAGAATTTATTCTCTTAGCTTAACACCCTTCTCTGAGACGTACGAGCTCAGAGGTTATGTAGTTGAAGGTTATCAGCGATATATTCCAAATCTGGTAATGTGACATGCTGAGTGCTGCTGTGTGATGATCATTGGTTGGTCATTTGTGATATGATCATTTGTTTGATCATTTATCTTTGTGATCATTGCTTTGGTCATCTGTTGACCCAAAGCATGGCTTTGTTGCACAAAGCGTAGCTTTGTGGACGAGACTTCGTCAGACCTCACTCCCCGGAAATGGTCGAAACAGGAATATGCGGCAAGGTTATGAGGGTCGTGCCCTTTAGGGTATGTCATGTCCTTCTGGAAAAGGGTGGTATCATGGTATGGTGCCCAGATACTTACTCATGTTGATACACTATATCTATTACTGTGTGGTGTTGTTGGAATCGTGCGCTCGGATAAAGGTCCCAAAGGACCGGGGGATGACATATTCGTGTAGAAGTTACATAGTTACAGAGGTAACCTGGCCTTGTGTTGGCAGAGATCTAACCGTAACGTTAGTTTCTCGGGACGTCCCGCCAGAGGCGATCCCATGTGGCCGTAGGAAGTTCCTTAGCCTGACCATTTGTTGGAAATCCAATCAAAACAATACGCGCCCTGTACGGTTTTAGTTGTATAACCGGCCATTCACTTATGGTGGCGCCCCACTGTTTCGATGGTAGCTATAGTAGGCATAGTTCGGAATGTCTATGCTGGCTAGGATTTATATTCTACTTTCGAAATTGTTTTCTACACTATGCACTAATAATAATATAAAAAATGATTTAATTTTTGCGTAGTAAGCATCTTTGACTATCATAAGGAGAAATCTCCTCCGATTCTGCGTTTGCATTGTGTGTGTGTGCGGGAGGCCTTATGGTAGTTTCATTTTCCAAAAAGCATTACGGATTTCAAAATTTAAATTTTCTTGTTGCTTGTTTAAAGATAAACTGTTTTGAGTTCTCACACCAGTCCCATGACTGACCTGGAGTTTATTGTTCCTTTCCTAAACTCTGGGTGCCCACTATTTTCCACACGGGCAGTCTAGAGTTAGGTTATCAGGTTATTCTGGATTCCGGAGTTGCTGTAGCAAATCTGGAGGCGAGCAGGATAGCGTTGTTTATTACTAGTATATAGTATTTCTTTTTCCGCTGCTTATTATTGTACACTCTGATGATGTGATGTAATGTGATGTAATGTATAAAATGTATAAAATATACTGCTCTTTTGTTTAATGATTATTTATCTATCTATTATATGTTATTCTGCTGCGATTGTGAGATTCTGATATTGTTATCCTGTTCTGTAGTTTGTTTCTGTTTCTTCTATCTTTCTCTCTCTTCTTATACCTCTTTCTTCTTCTTAAACCCTAACGGTTCGGTTTTTCGGCAACGAAAAAATCGCAAATGTTACATTTGGTATCAGAGCATATGGTTAAGCGACAACCATGGCTCTGTTGGGTGTTACTCATTAGAGATAGAGTCAGTAGTGCTCTAGAATGAGTGTGATTGTAATAATAGATATGAGCGCGTATTTGTTAGTGAATATTAAAATTGTTTTATATTGTGATGGTTGGTTTGTTGAGTGGTATATGGATTCTAGTCGGTATAGTCTGTACAACTCTATCGATAGGGATCTCTAAACACTTATACAGAACAATTCGTCACGATATTGATTTAAATTGGGTAAATGGAATAATTTTACCTTGATTATATTTTGTATATAAAGGAAATAATTTTTTCGAGGATTATTAAGTGTATATAGTTGATTGCTTGGTTGTTGTAAATAATTTATATATATATATATATATATATAAGACAATCAAAGTTGTTTGAATAAGTTAAATAAAAACGACTATTGTAAAAAGAATAATTGTATAAGCTAATGAATTATAAGTATGAAATTATAATTAATATGATTTACCATTATATAACGATCTTATATATATAAGAAGTGAAATTATATGAGAAAAGAGTTTATAAATGTAGTTATAAAAAAAAGGGAAACTTTTTGAAAGAATATTTAGCACTGGATTCACTATTGTTACTGGGAAATAATAAGGGTGATGACTGCAGCATCATTAGTATCATTTTCGAGTTTCTATGTGATGGATTTGCTACAATAATGAATTTAAAATTGAGGTTTTGTTGTTATAAACAAATTTGAAATTAAAATTCAACTTGAAGTTAATAAATATAAATGAAATAAGTTTTGAACTTATAATATGATTTGGAAGTTGAATAATAAGTTGTATAACTTATAGAATGGGAAAATGTAAGTGAAACCAATTGTTGAAGTGGTTAAACAATTAAGTTAAGTAAAATAAAATTTTAATTGGAATGTCAATATGAATTTGGCTTAAGTAAAAGTTGAATAGAATTTACTTTAGAATTGAAAACTGAATTGGATTGACAAGTGTAAACTTAAGTTTAATTAACAAATGGTGTTAAATGGAGTATAACTTAAGTGAAGTTGAATAAAAATTGATTTTGTATCAAAGTAAAATAATCAAGTGAATTAAATGATGTAAACTTGAGTTATATAAATGAAGTTCAATTTTATTTGTAAAAGAATTAGCAATTGAATTAAAGTATGATTGAATGTTAATCAATCGAATGTAAATAAGTTGATATGAAATGATGTATGTAAGTGTAAATTCATTTCAAGCTAGTAGAATAATTGAATGAAAATCAATTGAATGTTAAACCAATTGGAATTGAAACAGTTGAACCAAATTGAAGGTAAGTAAAATAAATAAATTTGGTTATATTAGATGTACATTGGTTGTTATTTGCTTGTTGGTTGATTGTACGTAAATTCATTAAGTGTTAATGAAATTGAATTAGTAAAATTTGAAAACTATGTAATTAAATTCAAACTGAAAGTGAAGTAAATGAATTTGAATAGAATTGAATTTGATTTAGGTTGAAAGTAAACTAATGTGAATTTAATTAGTGAATGTAAACTAATTGGAAACGAATGAAAATGAATATGTAACTTCAGTAGTAAAGCTAAAATTGAGATAAAAAGTAAGTATCGAAATTTTGTAAATGGATTTGGCAAAATAGTTTGAATGTGGGAATTGGATACTACTACTAGTAGGATATACGGGTATATAATGGAATTGGGATTTTGATTTTGAAGTTAAAAATTGAATTGCTCGACAAAAAGTTACGTATTTGAATTTCAGTATGAGATTTGATGATTTCCTTCTCCAGCCACTTGGCTTTCTCTTTTCTTTTTGATTCTGAGGGGCCGTAGTGCCGTTTTGTAGTCTGCCGAGCTAGCCGCGCAAAGGAGATGCTGGCGAATTTTTTTGAAAATTTTGGGTGTTAGAAAAATTTTGAGAAATTTTGAAAGTTTAAAATTTTGAATTTAAATTTAAATTTGAATTGTTAAGTAAACAATGTTGTTTGAAACTTATAATCGGAGTTAGAAAGCTAATTGAAACGATAGTGAATCTTTAATAAAAAGATTTGTTTCAAAAAGTTGATAAAACTAATTAGTTTTGGAAAGGTAATAAACGAATTAAGAATCATTTTTCTTAACTTGCAATTTTGAGGACGAAATTCTTTTAAGGGGGGGGGAAGATTGTAACGACCCAGAATTTTTGATAATTTAAATTTGAGTATTTAATTAATTTTAAATATTAATAAGTGGAATTTTTAAGTCGAATAATTTATTTCTCGAATATTAGATTTAATGGGATAATTAAATCGATTTTTTAATAATTGGAATCCCAGAAATAATTGAATATTGTGGTTAAATATGATTGAAAATGATTTGGAAAATTTTATTTAATCATACTGGAGTTATAGAAATATTTTAGAACTTTTAAAATTGAATTTGGAGTTAATCTGAGAAAATTGATTATTTTAATATTTAATTATCGACTGAAAAATAGCCAATTTTTGAACAGTCTCAGAATTGAACAAAACAAGTTCCATTGGATCCGTAATAGTTAGTTATTATCGGATTTCAATTTTCGTAGCAATCGGAGTTGTCGTTTGACCGTGGCAGCTCGAAACGCATCGAAATTGTTTTAATATTAATTTAGCGAGTTAAAATAGTCATTTTTCAAACGTTCTCGGATTTCGACGAAACCAGTTTCATCGGATCCGTAATGTGATATTTTTGTAAGATTTCAAATTTCAAGTCAATCGGATTTACAGTTTGTCCGGTACAAGCCAAAACGCCTAGAAATCGTTTAAATCGGTTTTAATTTAAATTGATCGTTTATAGCCGTATCTCGCACAGATGATCGAATTAGCTTCCGAAACCTGTTCCATTGTGTCCGGAACGTGGAAAACCCCCAAGATCGCCTGTTGGAACGCGTAGTTTGGTGGTCGTTTGCATAAACTGTTAAAGTGAGAATTTTATTAATTAAATAATATAAAAACTATTATAATTATTCATTTTCTTCTAAACCCTAGTCCATTAGGGAGCCGGCCGCCACTTCCACCTTCTAATGGCCAAAATCCTCTCTACTTCTCCCTCAATTTTCTTCAAATCCACTCATCGATTCAACAAACTCCCAACTACAACATCGAAGAGCATCAAGAGATCTACATATCCATACGGGAGTGATCGTTTTTAGTGGCACGGATTGTCGACAATCGGAGCTGGAAGTC
Organism: Allium cepa; assembly: GCA_030765085.1. Taxonomy (NCBI): domain Eukaryota; kingdom Viridiplantae; phylum Streptophyta; class Magnoliopsida; order Asparagales; family Amaryllidaceae; genus Allium; species Allium cepa. The sequence continues at coordinate 806,277,333 of CM060941.1, forward strand.
GCGCCGTTCGCGTGCGTTTTCAAGGGGAGCGGGGCGACCGAGCTTTTTGGTTCTCTGGCCGAGGATGGAGCTTGTGTTGGCGAATGTTGTGGCATATTCTGATCGATCTCCGGTGGACCATGGGTGGAGCAATGTCAAACCCTAGATGTGGCCGTATGGGTTCATACGTGTTTTTACCTGGGTAGAGGTTGCGTGTGCGTGAACGAAGAAGAGAGGGGGGGAGTGGTCCACGCGTGATGTGCGGCCAGATGTGTTTGGGGGTAAATAATGAAATGCAATTTGTAATTTTAATTTTATAAGAGTCGTATAACTTCAAAAATGCATATCTTTTTGCTGCGAGGTCGGAAATTGCTGAAACGACTTGCGTTGGAATCGTATCGTCGAGCACTTCGCGATGCAACCAGTTTGGAATCAATTGGAGTTCGTGTGAATTTCGGGTAAAAATTAAACGTTCGTTTAATTTTATTCGAAACGAACGCAGAATCGGAAATAAAGCCAAGGTGAGAACTCCTCACTCAATCGAACAGTATGGTTTAAGATTATAAATAGTTAATGTTGATTGATGATTGTTGTTTGATTGTGTTAGTAGATATTAAATGTATTGATCCAAAAAATATTTCACTAACACTTATTTTCGATTTTTATTTTGAATTAAATTTTTAAATTTTGAAATAAACTTGACTAATTCAAAGTTATCACAATAAAATGTATGTGGTTTTGTGTATTAGAAATTTGTTTCAAGTTTTCGATTGTTATTCTATTGCCATATTTAATATGTGTGTGTGTGTGTGTGCGTGTGTGTATGTATATGTGTAATTGATGTACATATTTGATATACATACATACATATTATGTGTACATAATATATATATATAACAAATTTTAAATTTAAAAATAAATAAATATGTATATTTGTGTGTGTGGGTGTGTGTATTGTAAATTTTTCAAGCATAAGAATAAGATGTGCATATTTGCTAAATGTTGTAAAAAACACCTTTATTCCTATTTATTTTTTGAAGTTAATGCCGAAAATAATATATAGTGCTTGAGAATATAATTTTAAATACTGATAAAAAGAAAAGGTTGCCTAAATGATACATGTCGGTCGGTCGATTACACTTTGCACTATGCATCTTCGATTTGACGTTCCTTCATTCATCTCCTAATTTAGTTTGCAAGGCCAATTTGGAGCTTCAACAACGAAGGATGGCCTCTCCTAAAGTGCATTTATCAAATGAATTATAGTGGGCTTTTACCTATATGGAGAGATTAAGGGGCGTGGGCCATTCCTTGATCGTAAAATTATTCAACCCCTAGAAGAATGAGTAAAGAAATCTACCTCCTAATAGCTTGAGCAATTTTCGTCCCCTTAACCAACCAACCAAGGCTGACCCACTGTGTGAGACCATCCTACACAATTTTCACTTTAAATAGTTTAATTGATTATTTTGGCCCATTTAAATAATTAACTAGGAATAAAACATATAGATATTCAATTAAATAATTAAAGGCCTTTTAATAATAATTAAATTAAAATAATATTTTATTGATTTTTTTTCATAATAACCAATAATATTTATAAATTATTTTATTTTTTCAAAGTTGGATGAATGTAATTGTGTCGGTTATGTTACTCCCTAATATGGGCTTAGTCCTTAGCAATATTTAAACAGTTCACATATTACAACATTATGGACTTCGCTAAAAAGGTGGTAGTGGACATAAGTTTAGTTTCTTATTGATCACTAGGTAAAACCTACTTTAATTCATTTAAGCTATACCTTAAACAAAGATATATTGTGTATTTTTTAACTTCGTCATTATTATATCACTTAGATATCTGGAGCTAAACTAATGGTCAAAATTCTAATTCTATGATTGCTCAAAAAATGAGAAAACACCTCTAAGTCATTTATTATAGAACTGTGGATACAGGACGTATAACATAACTATTATATTTGCATTATGATTGATTTTCAAAGATTACATATGTTATATTTATAAAGTAAACTATAGTAAAGTAAAGAACAAAAATATTTATAGTGGTTTGGCTAAAATGTGCCTACATCCATTACCCATATTTATTATCCTTCTTATAGACCTTTGGTACAGTGCTGGGATACAAAACACAATGATCTATATCTGAATAGAAAGTAAGATGTAGCCCTAAGGAAGTTTGTCGGCTACTAATGTTCATCTATTCATGTTCTTTTATTCCTATTTGATTATTCTTATTTGCTTGTTTCTTTTAGAAATTCTCATTGGCTATTCTTGTTTGCCTATTTCCATTAGAAAATTCATGTTTGGTTATTCCTGGATTTCTTTAACTTGGTTGCCGTTAGCATTGTATGTTTAGCTCCCGCTTTGAGTGCAAATCAGCCCGGATATTTATAGAGGTTAAAATAATAGGGAGGCTATACCTAGAAAATAGTTAATCTCTTTATTTACTCTACTTGGTTAAGTTCTTTTCCATATGCATAAGATATGATCCATCATTTCCATGTATAAGAGATTGAATCTAGAATATCTATAATTAGCTTGCTTGGCATACTTGGTTCGGTGCTCCTTGGTTCGATGGTGACTTGGCCAAATAGTGTCATGGTTCGACAGTCCCTTAGTCTGTTGGTGTCTTAGTTCGGCTATTGATTTTGTTCTACGGTACTTAGTCTAGTAGTAGACTGCCAAACACTAGTAGTCAATAAATGGATGAGATTAGTAGTTCGGTGACTACTACAAACCGAGTGACTGGTTCGAGGTTTACCCAGCTAAGCACTTAGCATCTATTCCACCTTATTTTCTTGTGCTATCTTTTGGTATCCTTACCTCCTTTACTTGGCACTTTGAACAAGTGACAATGCTTTGAATTTTGATTGCAACAATGCTTGTTAGACCTCTCAAGATTGGTTACAACAATTGTTGGTTGCTGGCTTAATGATTGGTGAAACTATGATGCCATAAATCTTGAGGTTGGTCCTCCATAACTTGATGTTGGATGGTGGACTGAATATTTGAAAGTGATTGGACAAGGCTGAGATAATTCATTATTGTTTAAAACTGATCTAATGATTCAGTTAGGTAAGGTTCTATTTGGCAGAGATTTTGTTAAGTAGTTTCTAGAGCTCCGAGCTTGTTTGCCATAATTTCTCATCCATTCTCCCTCCATAGTTGTGCTCATACATGAGGTATTTATAAGTGTGAGGTTAGGTAGAAATATTTTAGTTAGTAAACAATTAGGAAGTTAATGATTATGTTCTATACTGAACCGTTCTCATGCTCCTTTCTCGGCTGACCTTCTTTTTGTCATGGCTCCTTCATTCTAAGTCGAAATTGAGTGAAACTTGGGCCAATAGTTTCATATCAACTAGTAGAATATTCCTATGCTTTTAAATGTTATGTTTTCTTGAAGTAGAGAGCATCTCTCCAAGGTGTGGCTCAAGTCGGTTTGACGGTGGATAAATTTTAAGATGTTCATATCTTTCAGTCCTTAGCTTGGATTGAGATGTAGTTTTGACCTGGGTGCACGTCCTGACCTTAGGAATATTTTACAAGTGGTTTGAGTATACTTTAGACTGTGCAAAATTTTCCCCAAACAATTCACCTTGCTCTTATGATTGCATAATGGCACATTTATTATGTATCTTCTAACCACTTCTATGCTTCTTGACTTCTTTTCTTATTCATAATGCTACGGACGAAAATGCCCACAGCACTTATTCCCTAAAGCATAATTTCATAGAATACAAATTATGATTTTCTTCATGTAAAATCATCTTTGTTTCTTATGCGATGGTTATCTTGAACCTCAAACATGTATATCCGCAATCCCATCCTTTAGGTAAGTTTTCCGCCGCTAGTATGTTGAATTGCCCTGTTTACTCGAGGGAAGCTTGTTGGTCATCTTAAGACATCTTTTTATCAGTATAACGCATGTATCTTGCAATTTCTGGATAAAATAGGCATTTAATATGATTTCACATTAATTCTCATCTCTATCCAGCGGGGCTTTACTTCCTCTAGCATGGCATTCTTCCTCGGATCCTGAAGGCTATGTGCTATCTCATGAGATTTCAAGTGTCTCGAGATGCTCAAGGGAAGGGAATATATTGAAGTTCAATACTATATGGACCTGACAATATATATTCTATAGTGTTGACATGATTTAGCTTATTAAAATCGACGTTTTTGATGTACTTATCCTATATAATTTCTAAGCTACTCTACTAGTGAATCCTTCACCATGAACATACGTACTTGTATAGAATCAATCACCAATAAGCTTAATAAGTAAACGGATTTTGTTGAAGTTTTATAAATATGTTGACATTGCACTTGCAATGTGAATCTAATCTTGTTTAAAAATTATTCATTAGTATGTATGATATATATTCATGTCCATATTCTCCTTTCCTGCTACTAACTGCGATATGTTTATTCCACACACTTGCTTAGTTTTCTTATTCCATTGGCAACATTTTCACCGCTACTGTGAATATTTATATGTAATAAATCACCAACAATTTCTACAACATAAGTGGTTCTTTGTGATTTGTTTCCCTACTATCTTGTTAGCATTTCCAACATCTATTCCTTTGGCCCTAATATATTTGCACAGGATCAATCACAAGCCAGTTCAGCTAAATGAATAATCTTTGTATAGTCATGCTCAATCATTTCATTATCCTTTTTGATAATCTATCCATCTCTGCTCCGTATACTTACGCTGAATCAATCACTATCTAGTTTGTTGGGGTAAGTGACCTGTGATGGAAAGTCTTTCCATTGCTACCTTGCAAACATGCACAAGATCGATTACTGTCAAGTTCGACAAGGTGAATGATCTATGGTGGAGTGTCTTTATAATCATGTCCATCGTGTCCTTATCGGTTTCTGTATCCTTTATCTTGGGTTCGAGTGAGTTCATCCATGCTATAAGATGAGAATACTTGCTATACTCAGACAAATTAAGTCCATGGGTCAATTGTGAAAAATGAACTAACCAATCAGTGATCATGTCCGTTCGTGGGTAAATCGGTATATTGCTGCAAGCTACAATTTGTTAACCGATCGTCAATAGCGAACTACCCACTCAATGACCATATCCTAATCATGAGTAAATCCATTCATTATTGCTAGCTAGAGTTCTTAAACTAATCGTCAATAGTGAACTGCTTATTCTATGATCATGTCCTAATCATGAGTAAATTCAGTTCACTATTTCCGTCCAAGATTTGTAGACCTATTATCAATTATGAACTACCCGTTTTGATCATGGGTATATCCATTTCATTATTTTCAGCCAAGGTTTTTTGCAAGCTTTTATTATTTGATAGTGTTGCATGCCCTTAGTATGCAATATCCTTACCCATATAGTCATAAAATCAGCGACTTTATCAGGTTTGGGCCAATTGTCCTTGTGGTGGTTTGGTAGGACTGATCATCTATCATGGTTTCACACACTCTATCCAAAGGGTTTGGTAAAACCATGATGATAGACATTACTCCTAGGCATGATCCATCCAGTTGCAACATTTGGTATATAAAAAGGAAACCTAACACAAAAAATGTCAAAAGGTTCCCGATCATTAGTCGTTGCAGCAAAATTGCTTTTATTAAAAGATAATAACATTCAAATAAAAACAGACTAGATTAACAGAAATAACAATGGAGGTTTAAAGCATTCCATGTTTTCTTAAATACTACCCCATTTATGGTACTGAGAATGTAAGGTCTATTCCCTAGATGTCGGCTGATAACATATAGTCCTTCCCTGATTAAGTCAAGTTCCCCGATCAAGAATTTTTCTTATCAGCATTAGATTTCCTTCCATAAGTGGGAAATGCTTTATCCTAAGGTTATATTGCTTTCCCACCTTTTTTTATTGCATCACGGTCTTCAAATAAGCCTCGTCCCACTTTTCCTTGGTTAGATCAAGGGACATGTTTAGCAATTCCTACATCCCTTCTAAGTCATAGAGGATATGCCTATGATATAGGACTATAATTCGATGGGAAGCTTAACCTCTAATGCATAGGCCAAAGGAAATGAGTATTTCCTATACCAGTCTCGCAAGAAGTGAAATGCACCTAAAGTGTTGTCAGCGATTCATCCATCCAAACTCCCTTGTCTTGTGTTCCAAATGCTTCTCTATGAATGTTTTGAGATTCCTGTTGACTATTTTAACTAGCCCACTAGCGCATGGGTAAGCACTATAGAAAAGATTTTCTTGATTCTATGTTGCCGATGGAATTTGGCAAGCTCCATGCTATTAAAATACATCCCATTATCTGATATAATATGAAGTGGGACTTCATACTTGGTAAAACCATTATTGCATACTAAACACCACTCATAGCCAATAGAAGTTCTTCGATCATATAGATGCCTCATATAGCAAATGGCCAAGGGCTGACCATGTGAGTTTGTTCATTTGGTGGTAACCTAGGGATCTTAGGAAATTTCTAACATTTACCACTCCATTTTGAACGCTTTACAACATTATTGTTAAGGGTCAGCCAAAAATTATCCATACCGTTAGATTTTCATTGCTAGGGTTTGCATTTTATTATGGCATCCATAATTTCCTTAATTCACCTTGTCCTATATTTCCTTAGTTTCTTTTCCAATAACAAATCCTAGCAATGGGTTAGAGAACACTATTTTGTATAGAATACCATCTTGTGTGATAAACTATGGTGCTTTCCGTAGCACCTCCTTACTTTATTTCAATTCAGGGGTCGGACTTTGTTACGTACTTAATGACAAGGGTCTTCCATGTTTCCTCTATGATCCATTAGACTTTGAGTAAACATCTTGTCAACAAAGAGCTGGCAATCCAAAGGGTCTGACATCATAGTAATATAGTCCTAAATTAATCTAATAACCAATATGGTCTTGGTCAGGGATATACATTACTTTTTGGTTATATTTATAGTTTGCATATATAAAGGAGAGAGGCTCACATCTTGTTGTACCATTCCCTAATTGGTCGATTTTAAAATGCAGTCCTTTAATTATTCATCATTCGATTTTTAAAAGTTGATATAAGTTCCCAATGTCCCATTTGGCTTCTTGACCAACACTGGATCAGATATCGGCTCTAGGTATTGGAACTCCGTGGTAAAGTCATCCGTTAGTCAAGTCTTCACTTTATCATTCAAGGCCACTGATCGATCAAGTTCCATATTCCTCTTCTTCTGCTTTATTGAGAGTATTTATATATCAATGTTTCGTGAATGGCATGTGATCCTAGGAGAAATTTCACACATTTTCGCATTAGACAATGCAATCCCATCTTGGTTATTCCTTAGGAAACCTACCAGCTATGCTCTAAGATTTCACCCAGTTGGGATCCGACTTTCATTAATTTGTATGGATCATGCCCACCTATCTACAAAAAATTGGTTGCCTCGATAGGTTTCTCTATCTCCCCTCTTTTCATCTCTAAGGTCTAGTTCATCGAGGTAATCGTTCGTATACTTATAACAAGGGCTCCTTCCTTAGTTGCAATGCTGTTGACTTTTTGATGCAAAGTGTTCTCTCTACATTCTTCCTTTCCTCCATACATTGATTCTCACAAAGATCTTCCATGTAGCACTCCCTAGTAGCGTCGTAATCTCATTTGATTATTCGGATTCCATTAGCTATAGGGAATTTCATTTCAAGCACCACTAGGCTACAACTATGTAAAAGTCTAACAAAGCGAGTTGTCCAATGAAATAATTGTACATTTAGAAATAATCTACCAAAGAAAAAGTCTGCTTTCATTTGGCTGATCTGGGGCGGTCCCCAAGCTTGATAGGTAAATCCAACTTTTTAGAGGCATTTTCCTTCTCCATTGAATTTATGTAGATGCTTGTTGCATGGAATGACATCCTTAATAAATAATTCCATCTTGTCAAAAGTTTCCACAAATAGAACATTAATGGAGCTCCCACTATCTAGCAGGGTCAAGCAGGGTCAAGCTCTATGAACCATTTTTGGGCCAAGCAGGGTCAAGATCACCATCGGGTCGGTGTGTAAGTATCACTTCCCATGCAAGTGCTTATTATTGAAAGTGACTTCCGCCTCTTCTTAGAAAAGGGTCTTAGCATTATGCTCTTCATATATGGCATACACGAACCTTTCACCATTCTTCAAAGATTTTATGTACCTCTCCATTTCATCACAACTCTTATCAATGATGTGGGGCACTCAAACTATAGTATTGTTCACCCTCCTTTCATTATTTGTATGAATAGTATCAGTTCCTTCTCCCACATCACCATATGGTGATCACCTCAGTGCTTGATGTACGGGGTTTGGAAGACCATTGGGCTTCTTAATGTATCATTGCAGATTCTTTTTTGTTATATATTCCTCAATAAGGTCATGAAAGTGGCGGTACTCATTCGTATAATGTTCGTGGAACATGTGGAAACAACAATGTTTCTTAGGTTTTATATCATCTTCGGTCTCCTTTCTAGGTAGAGGCTCCTTGTATTTCAACTTCGCCTTGGTTGCTAGATAGATGTTCTTAATAGTGTTATTTAGGTCCGTATAAGCATCAAATTCTAGGCATAAACCTTTTATTTTCAAATTTCTTTCATTTTGATCTACCCTGGTTATTGTCCTTTTCTCAACAAAGTCAATTCGATTCTATTCACTATATAATTCACATCGCTAGATGATTCACCAACTCTTGTTGTTATATTGGGCAGTCTCTTTTATATAGGTTTTTCCAAACTCGTTGCCATCTCATGGAAGAACTCCTACAATGCAGATTGTTTCTTCTTTGTCATTCTCCTAACTTTGTTCTTGGGTGCACTCTACTACACAAGGCCATTAAAGTGAGCCTTTTCATCCATCTTCTGAACTATAGTCGCTGCGGCGTTAATTCGAGCTAGGTATTTTTGAAGCGACTCATCCTCTCTTTTCTTTGCATCAATCTTTTAGTTGTTCAACATGTACCCGAAATTGACTAATATGTTTCTCCTTTAATATCACACGGCAATTAATTGATCTAACATTAAATGACAAAACAACATAGTGGATAAACCTACCAAGAATAGAGGAAAGCACATGCACAAGGCTTCCTCTATAGCTCGTTCATCACCATGAACTGGGTATACCATTGTAAATTATAAGTGAATTATGGAGTCAAATTGTCCTTTATGTGGCTTCATAGTAGGCATTAAGAAAGCTATAGGGTTCTTGGAAATCTCTATCACTAGGGAGAAAGGCTAACTAAATATAGCACCAATACCTTAATCCACTTGTTCGACGAACGCATTCTCTGAAGATTTGATCCATCTGATCCTTTGTTTTGTTTGATTGGTGATAACAGTGTGACCTTTTCCTTCAGGGGAAACAATTTCATTCATTCTCTCTATAATTATTTGATCTTCTATTATAGGCATGGTCATGGCTCTTAGACCAATCCCGATGATTGTTTTGTCCTCCATTGAAAACAACTTCGATGAGAGAAGGATAATAGTAATAGAATGAGAAGCCCTAGTTATAGTTACCCCTGATGCAACATCATCCCCTTTTTTTGGTGCCGAACTGCTCCTTAGGTCCATCTTTGGGCTGAACTCTTGTTCTTTTCATCTCTCTAGCATTATTTCTTTTAGCTCTTTGATTTTCTCAATTAGATTCATTATTGGAGTGTGTACTCCTCTTCCTTTTTGATCCCTTAGACTGGGATTTTCCTTATGTTCAATGTTATGATCAATAGTTTATGGCTGCCCTAAGTGAGACATAAGTTGATCTAGCATTTCTTGCTATTAGGTAGGGTAACATTCAATTATCTTGGCCACAATTCTACCCTAGTCTCCTTTGGTGATTACGTCCGCTAGAACTGTAGTGCTTGTTAAATGATCATCCTAATTGGCATTTATTTGGTTGGGAGTGCTAGTGTTCCCTACATATTGCTGGTTGCACCAACCTTATTTTTCAATCTCAAAGGCATGTTGAGAATCAACCCTCGATGAAAGTACCAAAAATATTTGGTCAAAAAATGGGCAAATACCTCCAAGTCGTGTATTGTAGAACTGTGGTTCTAGATGTATAACGCAGCTGGTATATTTGTATTATGATTAATTTTCGGTGTGAAAATCACAAATATATCATATACAAAGTAGACTTTGGTAAAGTAAAGAACACAAAGATTTATAGTGGTTCGGCCAAAATATGCCTATATCCATTGTCCATATTCATTGTCCTTCTTATAGGCCCTTGGCACAGTGCTAAAGATACAAAATACAATGATCTATAGCCCAATAGAAAGTAAGCTAAAACCATAAGGAAGTCCCTTCAGCAACTTTTATTCATCTACTCATGTTCACATATTTCTGTTAAGCTATTGTTGTTTGCTTATTCATGCTAGCCTATTCCTATTCGACTATTTTTGTTTTCTTATTCCAATTAGCCTATTTATATTTGACTATTCTTGGATGTCCCTGACATGTCTACCATTACCATTATATGCTTGGCTCCCCCATTAAGTGCATATCAGCTTAGTTATTTATTGTGACGCCCCACCTCTATACCCACGCTAGCCAAGAACACTACGGAGTAGTGCTGTCAACTAGCACGGAGAATAAGGCTGTTGAGGAGCGACCATCCATGTAATTGCTTATCACACGGTGGCTATAAATAATCTTCGGAAACAAACATAGAAATAAGCATAACGCAAATCAGTCACAGACATCCATATCACAAAGGCGGAAGAAGATATGAATATATAACTAAGACATGAAAGTGTACATCAGAGTAGTGGTCAAAAGATCCACAATAATACAAAAGAATAGCAACATGTGCTATACAAAAGAATACAACTATGAGTCTATATCTCAAGTGTATACAACAAAAACTGCTAATCTAAACAGTTAGCCAAAAGTCAGAGTGATGAATCCCTGGGAAGAAGTCAAGCAGAAGCACCTGTAACATCTCGATCTGACCCGAGTATTATTTAAGAAAATAATAAACGGGTCAGTCTAGCTATAAATATCAGATGACATGATACAACATAAAAGATATGGCATAAACATAAAATATCCATAATGACATACCACTATAAGTATGTAAATAATGATCAACAGAAGATCAATCAATAAGAGATAATCAATATCATAAGAATCTTCTCAAAGATTCGGAAAGGGCATCATACCCTAAACTTGTACTTCTAACAAGTCAATGACATAAATTCTAGAAATCAATGCAAGAAGTTCAGAAATCATAGAAAAGAGAAAGAGGCCTATCACATGACGGTTTGAAGACCAAGGGGAGCTACCCCACATGTGTGAATGGAATCACACAGATTAAGGTCCAGACTAACCAAAAAGCTAAAAGGTATGTGAGTGGAATCACACAAGTGGTGTCTAGTCTAACCTCGCAACAAGAGACATCGCACAGTTGCTAGTCTAAAGCATCAGAATGATCGTCATGATCAACGAGAAGTGTCAATTACACTAAGCTAGTAAATATAGAAGTTTAGCTTCATGTCTCATAACCACTTGCTTAACTTAAATATTTACGAACAAACTGTAAATCTTCACTAATAAAATTGTCACAAGAGGTTCAATCGAACAAGTCCAAGAATTAACCGACGAAGTGAACGCAAGCATTTCATACCACTTGTTTTACTAAGTCGTTTAATTAGATTTCTCATCCGAGTGAGGTAAAGGTTTGTATATACTAATAGATTGGAAAACGGTTTAAGAAAAGAGCTTTGTTATTAAAAATAGAGTTGAAATTGTTTGTTAAAAGAGTTTTGATATTTACTACTAGTATTGAAACCTTTATATTATAAAGTGACAAAACACAGAAGCAATTGTAGAAACAATCAGTCACAAAAATCGCATACGGATATGTGAATAAAATCCATGGAAATCAGCTCAATGTTTTTCAGATAAGATCCCCTACGGAGGGGGGGTCCGGGGGGGTGGCAACCCCCAAGGTGGGGGTGCGGGGGAAACGCCATCGCTTACGGGGTTCGACCTAGTGAAGACAAAATGAGGTCTAACGACCTAAGAGGAATAGGGTCGAGCGACCTAATGGTTGCGACCTAGGGGTCAAACGACCTAGTGGTGTTCGCGAGTTAGCAGAAGCGAGCGACCTAAGAGAGACGAGCGACTTAAGGAACTTGCGACCTAACATTTGAGTAGGTCAAGCGACCTAAGTGGTCAGGCGACCTAAGGTCTTGCGACCTAACGACCTACGGTCTAAACAAGGCCAGGCGACCTAAGGCCAGCAACGACCTAATGTGGGACGACCTAAGGTCCAGCGACCTATCGGTATGAGGATTAACGACCTAATGGAAAAAGGCTTAGGGTCTTACGACCTAACGACCTAAGTCAAGTACAAGGTCACGCGACCTAAAATGGTTAAGAGCCGTACGTGTTAACGAGTTAACGACTTAAGGGGGCCAACGACCTACGGGATATAGGTCACGCGACCTAACGGTTTACAAGGTCTTGCGACCTAAGGAGACAGGGTCTAGCGACCTACGACCTAGGTCAATACGACCTACGACCTAAGGTCCATACGACCTAACTCCGAAGACGTTAGAAATGGCCAGAACGACCTACGACCTAGGGTCCATACGACCTACGACCTAAGCCCGAACGACCTAACACCGAACAAGCATTTAGATGGCCCGGCGACCTATGTTGCTAACTCGCGAGCGACTCAAGGGTTAGGTCGCGAGCGACCTAACTCCGAGCACCAAAAATGGCCAGAACGACCTAAGTGTAGAAAATTCACCAAAACGCTAAAAATTGGAGTTTTTCGCCAATCCAATCCAAATCAATTGCTAATATGCATGCAAAAGTGATAGGAATCATTCCCAATAGTCCAATATAGTTATAGGCTAGAATTGTGAGATAAAAATCTCACCATTGCACAAATTCAATGAAGAAGGAGCTTGAAACAATGGAGAAGCAACTACAAGCTAGAATTCAATGTCTTCACTTTGATTTTGGAGTTGAATGATGGATTTAAAGTTGAAACCTAAGTTTGGAGTTTTAATTTCCTCTTCCACTCACCATTAATGCAAAAGCTTGGTTGTTAGAAAATTTATGAAGAGTGAGAAGAAGGAAGGCGGTTTGGGCTTGAGTTATAATGGCAATCTAACCCAAAGTCCAAAGCGGGAAAAGTCAGTGAAATTCCACTAACTCCAAACCTACCAATGTTTATACTTAAAAAAATTGAAAACGGCATTTCGAACTCAATGGAAGTGGTCTCAAGTCCTAATTTGACCGTTTGCAAAAAGTAGCTTTTCGGGCCAATATCCGATTAACGACAAAATATTTAAATAAAATATTTAAATATAAAATCGATAAATATGCGGGTTGTTACATTTATAAAGGTGCAGATGTAGGGAGGTAAGGCCTATAAAATAGGCAATTTCCTTATTTACTCTGATGGGATAGATTCTTTTCCATATAAAGAAGATACAATCCAAAATTTCAATGTATAAGGGATTAAATCAGAATTTTCATAATTATCCTGGCCAGCGTCCTTGGTACATTGCTATTTGGTTTGTAGAGCCTTGGTCCGATAGCACCCTGGTTCGATAGCACTTGGTCTAATAGCCCTTTGGTTCGATAGTTCCTTGGTCGAGTAGTAAACTATGGAATAAGAATTTTTATTCGGTAGTCAACTACTGGACGAGATTTTTGGTTCGGTAGCAATAACCGAATCGAGTGACCGATTCGGGTATCTACCCAACCAAGCACCTACATCTGTTCTATGTTGTTTTGTTTGTGATATCTTTTGGTCCTCCCTTCTTCCTATCCGGGCACGTTGACTAAGTATTGATGCTTCGATATTCTATTTCTAAAACTCTTGTTGAATCTCTCTATATTGGTTAAAACAATTATGGATTGCTAGATCTATGATTGGAAAAACTCTGATGCCATACATCTTGATGTCTGTCCTCCATAATTCGTTGTTGGATGGTAGAATGTATATTTGAAGGCGAGTGGAGAAGGCCAAATGAATCCTTTTATTCAGAAGAGCTCCAAAGGTTCAATAAGTATAATTCTTTTAGGTAGTAATTTGGTTAGGCAGCTTCTAGAGCTCTAACTTTTTCTACCATTATTGCTCATCCATTCTCCCTCTTTATAGTTGTGCTCATACATGTGGTACTTATAAGCCTGTGATTTGGTAGAGATCTATTAGGTAGTAAACAATTAGGAGGTAAAGGTTAGGTTTCCTACCAGACCGTTTCTTTTGTTCCTTTCCAGATCGACCTTTTTTATGCCATAGCTCCATTATTTTATGTCAGAATTGAGTCAAACTAGGGCCAATAGCTACGTTTCATCGATTAAGAAATTCTAATGCCTTTAAATGTTCCATTTTATTGAAGTAGAAAGTATCTCCCTAAGGTAGGACCCAAGTTGGTTTGGTGGTGGGAAAATTTTAAATGATCATATCTTCCAATTTGTAGCTTTGATTGAAGTGTAGTGATATAGATGCATGTCCTGACCTTAGGAATATTTTACAAGTGCTTTGAGTATATGTTTAAACTGTGCCAAATTTGCCCCTAACAATTCGCTTTGCCCTTGTGATTACATAATCGCACCTTTATTATGCACCTTATGTTGTTTCTATTCTCTTTGATATCCTTTTGTATTTACCAGGCTATGGATGAATAGGCCCATAACAATATCTATAGTTAATTACGAAGCATGACATTAAGTCCATGGTTCAATCTGATAACATTTATTGACTAGCCGGTAAGCTTTAGCTAAAGATGTTGATTTTATGTGGATTTTCAATTACGGTAATACTAACCTTCTAAGCCATATTATCAAATACGTAATGTAGATGGAGAGGGAAAAATGTTATTTCCATGGTAATTCGAAGAGGTGACCATGAGAACATGAAGCAAAATAATATAATGAGAAACTACTTTGAAAGTTTATAATCCAGTAAGCTAAACCAACATCGTTAATCTTAGATGATCCTTCATGCATCATTATATGTAAAACAAAGTCGATTTTATACTCTATTTTTTTATAGTTGATTTGATGAAGCTTCAACACCGTCTTTTGTTATCAAATTTTTCTTCTTATTCATGACGAAATCAAATTGGTGTTATGATGTGTTGATATACCGAATGATCTATTGCTACTTTCTACTTTAGTAATGACTTTTTGCAAATTTCGCATTGTGTTTTATTAGAATTTCATTACTAATTTTTGAATTTCACTTTCTTACCTTGAAATTAAGTTATTGCCTCACATTGATTAAATCATTTACATATTTAATATTTATTTTTTTATTTAAAAAATTATCTCAAACTCTTACAGATGACGATTTTTTAAAAAAATCCATCATCCTCTTAACTAAAACCACTAAATTCATAAAAATTTCTCAAGTGCTTTATTCTGTTTCTATTATTTATTTCAAACCCATAACTATATTTTATGTTTGTCACATCTTAAAATGTTTCTTAAAGCTTAATGGTTATTGATAGGGGATATGATTTGTATTAATTTAGTTTCATAAACATTTTTTAAAATTGGTAATCATGTTGATCTTAACCAAGATTTTAAAAAATATCGAGGAATGAAAGGAGAAGTAGATAATGTTATCATATAGCATTTTTCTTAATTTAATAAAGTAAAGGAAAATCTATTCATGCATAAGAAATAAGCAAACATGCATTGTTATTTTGTTAAGAAAATATCTGAATAAGTTATCCTACTACGTAAATGCTATTTTTAGTCTTTCTCTTATAATTCATCAGACTAAAACATTAGAACTAATCATATTTAATCAAATCTATACATTTTTGATGATGTTATTGAACCATAAATATCAATGAAGACAACTTTTACAAAAAAACAACTCTAATTTAAAAGTATATGGTTTTTCCTTTTAAACTAAAGTTGATTTTGTTGAAATTATGAATTTTCCAAGAAGCGTAAAGATGTGATGTTGGGATGCATATATGAATAATGGGCTTGTATTGGAAAAAAAGGATTATTCCATATCTTGAAAAATAATAGAGGTTGAGCGGTAAATATATGAGTTTAGTCGCATGTAAAAAAACATGATTTCTTTTGTTAAAAGATTTTGACCAAACTATATGTTTTCCTTGAAGAGAGACGTGCAAATGGACCCTGAAATTAAATATGGTATTAGAGCCAACGTTGGCCAGGGAAAACGTGATAGATAGCCTATATGAAGAGATATCAAACGGATCTCGAAATTCAACAGGTTATGATATTTCTAAGGAATTTCCAGTATATACTTTATAAAAACTCTATCATAGGTCTATAACTAAGAAACTGACATTAATTCTCCAAATAAAATCCAGTTTTCCTTCAAAGAGGTGATCCATAAATGCATCCTAGAAAAAACTTGGCTTCGAATACTTGCGACATACAGACTCTAATTTCTCGTCTATCTACAATAATTGTGTCTTCGATTGGAACTCATCATCAAAAACCAAAATCATAAGGTAACTAAATCTCAACCATCAAGTCGAACACCTCCAGTACCGAGGACATGGCCATATGTCATATTCATACTCTTTATCAACAATGCCTTGCACATTACCAGCACTCCATGCAGTACTTCGGAGTCGGCGTGAAAATCTTAACCCTAAGATATTTCAAAGCTATTGTTGCTTTGCCCACTTCTTCGAGTGAAACTACATTACTTATCTACTCAAAATTCTTAGGATCTAGGTAAAAATATAATAACAATAGAGTGAAAAGTATGAATATGCTTTCTTAATTTATCCTAATTCCTTTGATCTACTAGCCTGAGCTCTGACACCAATTGTAACAACCAAAATAGTCACATTAAAGGGCATGGCTATAAATGGTAATAGTGGACAATCCTTGTTTTACGGTTGGCCTCTCGACTTCCTAGGCTACTAGCCTACCAACCCAATCGAGACCTATAGGGGAAAGAGACAAAGCTTCACCACCGTTTACAATGCAAGAACCTCCTATCACATAAGCATCCTAACAAGTTATGGTGACTGGAAAATCTATAAACAATCCATATCATAAATTTATACCGATTAATTTCCATTTAATTATTATTTCCATTAAGGTTAACAATTCTAATCCAACCTTGCATTGCACACATGATTACTTACCTACCCATTCCCAAGGTATAAAATACCGATGTTATTAACCAAACTATACTTCCAAATCCATCTAGCATTATTAAAGTCAGCAATGTGAGAGACTGTACCAGCCACTTAATACCTCTTTAACAAAGACTAGGCAGGCCTCTGACCATTTAAGACCTATTGCATTTAACACCTAGCCTCAAGGTTGACTCCTTACTCGTATAGTATAGCTCACATTACTTGGAGATCCCATTAGGCCACTTAGTACCTGTTTTATATGAGAGATAGGTGAACCCTAGATCAGTCACTTAGTATCTCAAACCTGAACCAAACCCTTAATTATAAATATGGACTCTCGTTAGATTACTTCTTTCGATAGGTAGGCAGGCCTTGCAATATCCTCTTAGTATATTAACACTGAAGTGAAACTTTTTGGAGATATTCTTATTTATTTAAAATCTCACTTGGTTACTTAATACTTTCTCTAAAGAAAGAGGCAAACCCTACAGCCACATAATACCACAAACTAGAAGCGAACCCTTATGGAGATATCCTTCACCGCTCCTAGTTTCAATTTTGGACCATTTAATACTTTTTAATTAGGAAAGAGACGGACCCTCAAATAACCACTTAATACCTCTTACCCTAAAGCAGGTCCTATCTCTCACAAAGTAACGGGTCCTAAGATTAGTGATATCTCAATCAGTAGTAAGTGTACCCGACTACTGGTAGTCCAAAAATTAAGGGCAGACTATCGTCGAGTTACTCTACTAACCATGCATCACTAACTTGCTAAGTCCAATTAACCATCGTAAGTCTTTATTTATATTATCTTAGGTAGACATTGAACTTAGCTTACTAATTCACTTTTTTAAGGCAATAAGATTTATCTTAAATACTTATATATCCAATCCCCTTTTAATGCTCTTAAATGTCAATTTTCCTATAAAATCCAAATAGACATTTCCTAAGTCATTTATGTCATTACTAATTCCAAATTAGTAAACTTTTTATATCTATTCCATTTGTATCAGTTTTTTTATCCATTTGTTCATATTAATTAGAACTCCTAAATTAATTGCCTATTTATTTTGAGTTACAGTTTTTAATTCCCATATTTACCAATTATAACCCTAATATAATCCTATATATTATTTTTCATTAATTGTCCTTCAAATAGGGTTACAATCTTTTATTTCCTATTAATTATGGATAGTTCCTAATTTATTGCCCATTAATAGGAATGACTATATTTCCTAATTCTACATATTTGCCTAATGATTGTTAAGAATAAAAAACGCATGAATAAATGCTGTTCTTATTTACTAATGCAATAAATACATACAAACTACATAATAAAACTACTTATTCATATCTAAATATATTTTATTCGTAAATATTTAACTAGAATATGCTTTCCATATTTAATGTGCTGAAATTAGATTCCTTAGGAAGATTTTTCACTATGATTTCCATAAATTAGTTTAACATAATAAGGAAAGATTGACTCCGTTTGTAAGTACATAGAATGGATTTCTTTTTAGTTAGAATTGGATGTGTAAACTATGATGAATAAATCTGTACTTTACATTCTTCCCTTTTTTGTGAGTATTCCTCGTTAAATCAAAGTCGTGCTTTTGAAAGAAAAATGAAAAAAAAGTAAACAAATTTATAAAAAAATCAAATGGAAGTTCTTCCCATAAATTAAGAGATGAATAATCTACAACATAGCACAAATTGGGCAATAATCCAAAAACCTTATTTTACTCGCAGATCTAGAATAAAAATATACAACATTTATATTCCAAAATATTTGGGACTAATTTTGGATCTAGATGTAAACATATTTTAAATTGGATCTAAAATAAGAATATGTAGGCAATAATTTTCTATACTAATTTAAGCCTACAATTCGCAAATAAAATTGATTTAGGCATAAAAATCAAACGTATGGAGCGGATTATATATAAAATCATAAAAAAAATATAGAATTTACCACTCATCTTTTATAAGCGATCCAAATCTCCAGATCTGAAGTGGAACCTTAAATTCATTTCCAATTCCCTTTTAATCCAAGAAATATTTGTAAAAGGGGATGCGATTTGGAATTGGCAAAGAAATAGATACAAATATAGATAAATATATAAATCATCTCAAATGCACGTATCTTATATTTGTTTGAGTCTATTTTTCTCTAATTTGTATGAATATAACACAAATATCTTATCTTACTTTTATAATTTAGAAAGAAAATGGAGAATAAGAAATGGCAGAGCTTCGCTACTGCCTACAAAATAATATCAGAAGAGAAGGGAGGGTTAGACGTGAATTTATAGGCATAAGAATCAACTTTAACCTTTAGCTCAAAATATATTAAATCTAGACTGTTTGGCCTAGGCTAACCCTACTCGCTATACAGGGAGCGGTTGACCGCCTCCTAACTAGGGGTCGACCGCCCCTGGTCGACCGCCCATTGTGTCGAATCGACTTGTAGGCCCCGATTTATTAATATAAAATGTTAATTTTTGTATTCGAATTATTTCCGTTTTGAACTCATTTTTCATCCGTAACTTCTAGTAACATCCTGCCTTTTTGTACGCTTTAAATCGACGATAAACCACACACGTTAGACTTAAACCATAAAAAAGGGCGGATTGTTATTGGGGTGAATAAGAAAAATCAAAGAAATAAAAAAAACAGAATCTTGTAGGGGAACGACAAAATATAATAATCAAATAAACAGTTCATGAAGCTGTTTTACAAAACATTTGATTATACTTATACAAGACATATCAGAGTTACCTGTACCAGAGAATAATAAATAACAATGCAGCAGAACAATATGAATGTAGTGGACTAATATGATAAATAATAGTAATACAATCTTGTTTTCGTCCTCAAAAAGTAAGGTCTTCAAATCCTGAAATGCTCAGGCTGACTCGAGCGAACCGAAAAGACAAAACACTCGAGTCAGAACTAAAAGATCTTATGTGAGTTAAATCAACAGAAATAAATATGATTGGAACAGCTTCAGAGATGTTTACGGGATTTGACATCTCCTACCCAGTGTCTAACGTGAGTGTAGTAACTTAAGAGATGCTCGGGATTCACATCTCCTAAGGATCCGTTAAGCTATTTACTATGTAGTAATATACGCTATTATAATAATGTCTATAGTAAAATAAACTTACTTTTATGTAGCGTTAAGGAGTTACCTAATCTCTCCCTTAACATAATAATAGTCCCAGTAGTCCATGCAGTATTAGCGCATCTCTAGATCGGGAGACTACCCTAAATACTCCACAGGCTACGGGAGAAAACCAAACTCGTACAAGCCACGCTAGGGTAGGTGACATGGCACAACTAGGTAATGTCAGGGTAGATATACCAATTACGCTTCTGGATCGGTGGTAATGCATAGCAGCTACTGCCGCCCCCCTGGAGCCACACCCCCAAAATCAAAGGGCCCCAATCAATCACAAAGCAATAGAATGGTATCAAAGGAGTGTATTCGATAAAAGGTGCTACCTTCTTAGCCCATCAATCGCTCCTATTTTAGCCACCTTATGCCAACTCACGGAAGTCGGATCCACGTATATACCTCAAAGGAACGCCGCCGCCATCCTACTTTATTCTGGAATCTCCACCGCATACATGGTTGTTAAAGTAGTTTTCGGGGTTGGCAGAGAGCATGACAACATCCGATCCCGGTCTCTTTAACAACCAAACGTTATTATAACACCGCGGTCATTTCAAAATAGTATATACTTCAAAACCAAAATATCATTGCCATTTCAAAAATCATATAAATACGATATCATTTCCATTTCAAACAAATAAGATATCATTTTTATTTAAAACCCTAATCAATATAATATCATTTTATTCCAAATGTATTCTCTTCTAGAATCAAAGCACTTTCAAAGTTATAACACTTTCAAAACCCAACACTTGAAAATATGACATTTTCAAAACATAATACTTTGAAATTCATAGCTTCAAAACTATAACTTTCAACACTTAAACAGTTTAGAGGTTCAAATAGTATATATAGTAAAATAATTTTAAATTTAACATTACTTTATAAATAAAATAATTTCCTCAACTTCATAAATTGATTCAAATCACCTTGAGTCCAAAATTCAATTTAAATCAAATCTCAATTCATAAATTTCAACTCAATTCAGTTTTCAATAATCCATTTCAATTTATATCAATTCCAAATATAGATATGATCCTCAAATAAACCATTTTAAATTCCTTATATTTCAAAACTTTAAATATTCCAAAATTTCCAAACTAAATTTTGATAATTCCATATATATCAAATTCATTTACTATTATTTAGATTAAAAATATTACTTAATAAATCCAATATGATTTAAGTAAAAAATTTAAACTTCTAATAACTGAATATTTTTCCAATTTATTTAACTTGATATATTCATTTAAATCAACTTGATATATTCATACAAATCCCTTTAAACCAAAATCTCAATTTTATTAAGTTTCAAATCAAATTTTTTTGAGTATAATTCTTAAATAAATTAAATTTCAAATCAATTTCATATTTATCTTACAACCTAAATTTTTATTTTAATAATTATAAACTCTATATAAAATATAATTTAAATAAATACTTAACCATATCATATCAAACTTTAGTATTAAACTTGTTTTATATTTTCAAACAAATTTATACATAGCTTAAAATCAAGTATTTAACTATATATAAAATAACATTTATATAATATCCAAATCAAAATTTTATAAAACCATATATTCCATTCCAAAACCATAGAAATCCTTTCAAAATATTTATATATATAGACCAAAGTGTTTATATATAATTTTCTATCCTATGGTCAAGTGATACGGATATTTATCATTGCAATCTCCAATTCAATTTTTACGGTTATATATCATTTCAAACCGCAATCCCGAATGAAATAAAAATCCATAACAAACTTGCAGTTTATAACAATATAAAATACAACATCCATACATCCAATATCAATAATCAAACATTTATCACAGTCATCATCCAATTCAATCAATAACATCAATATAGAACAGATAATAAACAATAGGTGTTTACTGGCAGTTTATATTCAATAATAAATTAAATAACTATTTAATCCAAATAAATCCAAAGTAACTGAGGTGGTGATTCAAAATAGGCAAAGCAGTCATAAATAAATCTCTAATCACATCATAAATCAATTTAATAAACATAAGAAATTTTAGAAGTTGTGAGTGAGTTAAAACACACACCTTTTTAAATCCAATTTGAACCCAAAATTTGAACAGTCTCCAAATTGGTCCAAACTAGTGCCACAATTTTCCGAATTTCAATATGTCCTAATGGAGAAAACCGCACGTACTTTCGACCTCGTTGCAAAAGATATCATCGTTAAAAGATTACATGATTTAAATTAAACAAATAAAATAAATAAATAAATAAATATGTTACCCAAATCAAAATGCCATGTTATCGTCCCTTATCCTCCAACTCTCATTCAAACCCTAAGCCTTTATCTCGATCAATGTGAGATGCCAGAACCGGCCCCGTTTGCCACTGTTACGGAACACCACCGCATGCTAGTCGCGGCACGACCTGACTTCCCTGATCTAGCGACTACGACGACGAACGCCTCATCGTGACTAGAAATACAGTAGCCGTCACCCATAACACGAGCCCTAAATCGAATATCCATAGCCAATCCAACCATCGATTCGCCATACGAACCACCTAGATGCGAATGCCTCGTCAATCTCTTCAATACGTTATCATTGATTCGTCGATCAGTTGCAGTTGATCACGACAAAAAAGAATGGCCAAAAATTATTCTTTAATTTCTGGACAAACAGAGGTTCAAATTGGAAAATGAATTACAAATCAAAGATGCGCTCGTCGAGAGCTTCAAATCGATATATAATCTGATATATATTGAGGAGTTTGAATTTTTGAAGTAGAATTTTGAATTGAAACTGGGTTGTGAATTTTAGGATTTGTCTACCATTGAGGAAGGGGAGCAACAGAAATTTCTATACGTACAGGAATGAGAAATAAAAAGGCTGCTAGGGTTCATAACGACATATATATATATATATATGTAGAGTTGAAAATAGAGGAACGAATACGATTGGTTTGGATATTTGAACAATACTGGCCTAAAAGCCCGTTTCGACTCCGGAGCGAAAATGGATCAACCCATATATCAAAATGGATGTTTTAAAATATTTTAAAGTCAATGAAACAGGTTTCAGGTCCAAATTCCATCATATGAAGAAGTTATAATAAAATTAACTTTTTTCAAATCGATTCCATTTGATTTTAATTAAATTGATTTCTAGACGTTTCGAGCATGTATGTTGAAACTGCAAGTCCAATCGTTCCAAAACTTAAAATCCTACAATAATTCAACATTAAGGATCCGATGAAACTCATTTCGTCGAAATCCGAGTCAGTGGCCAAAATGGCTTTTTTCCAATAAATCAATAAATTAATATTCAATTAATTAAATCAAATTTTCAATTCCAATTATATAATTAGCAATCTTTATCATTTTTGATTTCTTGAACAATTTCAATAATTTAAACAAATTTAGATGTCAAACTAAAGTTGATTAATCCATTTATTGCAGTGTTTAATTTCAATTTCACTAAATTCAGATATTAAAATTTAAAATTCCAAAATCCATTTATTAAAGTTTTAAACCTTATTATTCAAGTCTTTCATTACAATAACAATATAATTAACACTGGTTTATATCTTGGTACATTAATATTTTCCAATTTCATCTTAACTCCTATTTACGTAATATTTAAATATTAAATTTCATTTAATTTCAATTAATCCAATTTATTAAATTTAAATTAATAAATCTTGATTCTAATTCTTTTTATTCCATCAATCATTATCTTATAGGTAAATTAAACATTACTGTATATCCAATTTCTCTAGTGTTTTCCAGTCATCAACTAGGTTCATATTAAGGTAGTATTGAATTACGTTTAGTTACAATGGTTTTAGATCTAATTCAATAGATTATATAAATGGGTAAACAAATATTACTATTTGCCTAATTTACTCCCATTCATACTTCATTATCACCAACAATTATTAAAATTACTTATCTAACATTGATTTTTCCAAATTACAGTTTATTATGTATTATTTCATCAATTAATATAACTTTGAATTTATTTCCTGATTTACTATTTACAATCCATTATAGCCTTACAATTGTTTCAATTAATAGCATTGCACTAAATTAGTAATTTATTAACTTGCATTAACACTCTTACATTTCATTTCCGTTATTAATTCATTAACAAATTATAATTTTTATTTATTCCAAATTTAATTACCAAAATCTTTTTAAATTAACGAATTTTAATCAACAAAATTACGGGTCGTTACACTTCTTTCTTTAAACTCCGATCATAAAATAGAAATATGAATGTTGCTCAAAATTTTGAAACTAAAATGCAATGGTGCAAGTTCGGTGGTCAAATTCCATCATTTGTATAAATTTTATTTTTGTAGCCTAAGCAATTAACCAACCAATTAATTAAATAACTAAAGTCAAATTATAGAGCATTGCAATTGGAGTTGCGTATGTAAGATCTGGAGAGCTTGTCATACTCAATCGATGCTTCTGGTAGACATGAATGTGCCATTTTATGTTTTAGGAGGCAGTATTGCATTTGAATGGACAATTAACTATTTTATATAGCTGCTTTGGTTTTACGCCTATATGAAATAATATTTACCTATTGGAAATAGTGATATAAGAGTATGGTTTTTTACACATTACTAGTACGAACCCATGCTTCGTAGAAGATGTATTTGGCAATACTATGAGTGTGGTGGTAATAGATAAATCAATATGTTGCATGTATTATGAATTTAATAATAAACTTAGTATAGCATAATCGTATTTTGCACACATGTTATATCTATGTAGTAAAAGAATTATTATATTTAAAATATATGATTTGATACTCAAAATTAATTTTAAAGGCATAAAGTAATGGTTAATTAAAAAAGCTTGAATGGCAGGCATGCAAAATTGTGTGTATGAGTGTTAACAACTAAAAGAATTCACATAATATGATAAATTTAAATTCATTCAACATAAAAAGCCATAGAAAGAATGGTAAAAACATGATAGTACAGAAATGAATGAATCAAAGAAAATTCCTTAAACTGGGAAACTATTATTTACTATAAATAATTGGACAGTAAAGTGATGGGATCCTATCTCGCTTTGCGTGAGAAAAATAAGAGGACGAGGTAGTAGTGTGGAGATAATTTTCAATTTAAATTCAATAACAAATTTCATTATGTGTCATCAGAAATTCAAAGAAAAACTATACCAAAATTAGGTACACATAAAAAGAGAAATTGCAAAGTGAAATTAAGGTCTGGTATGTTAATATTATTATTGAAATAATTGTTTCAGTATGACTGATGTTGTTGCATGAAACCCAAAAAGAGGGGAGACAACCTAGAAAAACATAATAGTTTACTTTTAAATATATGATAATAGATATCTGAAGCAAAATCCTTTTCAATTGGATATACTTTCATTAATTCCATGAAAACCCAGTGTATTTCTCTTTTATGAATTCATGCAAGCTGGCACATTACCTTCGTTATCCTAAATACAAAAACACTTAATTTTGAAAAGTAGAACTTTAGGGACTTCATTTGCCTATGAATTGAAGTTGCGTAGCTATTTCTCAACAATACTTCTTACGAAAACTTTTAGCAAGCCAAGTTTCTATCCCTTACTCTATCAGCTTCTATCTCTTTACAGCCTCATAGCCATGTCTTTTAGAGTACATGCATCAACAACATCAAGGCCCGCCATTGCCACCTTGAAACATTGAATCAGAGCGCATTAGCCTTTACTGCTTCATTCCTAGAAAAGCAAAGGAATTCCACCTAGCTGTATATGACATGTATCACCAATATGAATATAACACCATACCTAACATTTAAAAAATGCATAAATTATTGTCAAGTGTTCTTAAATTTTGTCCATCAATGAAATAAAATAATTGTAGGGGAGATTCAACATTAATAGACCACGATATAAATATAAAATGGTACATAAAACCTGTAGATCAAATCCAAGCTAACATATATTTAATTAAAAAGAAATTTATATGCTACTATGCATTTGGATTCAGATGGGAATTTATTATGCATTTATAATAAAACAGTGATACTAATGAAAGAGATAGTCACACTTAGTTACTTTTAGTAGTGGTCAGCACCTTATAAAGGTGACTTTGTCCTTACAGGAAGTGACGACAAACGAGGTTGTGCAGATTGCCAAGTCATAACTGGAGAATGCGTTGTAACGACCCTGAATTTTGAACAATTTAAATTGAAAATATTTAATTTATTTTAAATATTTGAATGATGGTTTGACTTGAATTTCAAATTATCAGAATGAATTTGGCGATTAAATTATAGAATTTAATCTATTGAGGTTGAATAAAAATTTGAATCTTCAATTTTAAGCTGATTAAAAATATTTCGAAGGCTTGTAAAATTCATATTGATGATACTGAAGATAATAGAAGCTTCAGAATTTAATTCGAAACTGCTTTGTTCAGTTTTGAAATTTTATCGTTTGAATCGATATTTAAAAATAGTCGTCCGAGGCATAGTCTCGGAATTCGACGAAACCAGTTCCATTGGGTCCGTAATATTTAATTATTCTCGGATTTCAAATTTCGTATTTTTTGGAGTTGTTATGTGAGCACACGGTGAGTAAACGCGTTGAAAATTGTATTGAAACAAATTTAATTTAAATTTAAATTTAAAATTTTATTACAGACAGCATCCCTAGATTCTTGCCTAAAATCACGTTATCTCCTATCTTCGTGCCAAAAATTTTGTAGAGAATCACGCTGTTTTGATTTTAAATATCCCTCTCCCTTATCATTCAAAACTCACGAAAATAAAACAAATTAATGGCCGCTTCAAATTCGTTCGTATCTCCCCCTCCCTTTTCAAATCCTATTAACGAAAACAAATCATGGACGAAGCTTGCTTCATATCCCAAAATTCACGTTCCGTCCTCAGTTAAAAAAAAAAGAGAGAGGGAAATGGCCGAAGCCCTAAATCGAAATCGCAAGGCGACGAGGGGAGGCAGTGGCAAGTGCGGCGGCGCGCGAGTCATTGGGGGGTCGACGTTCGCGTGAGGGATGAGGTCGCGATTGTACGAGGTGACGCGCGATTCGAAGGAGCGGCGGCACGCGATGACGAGTTAGGGAATGGCGCATGAGATGATGGAGGAAGAGGCGAACTCGTGCTCTACTGGAGAGGGTGATAGGTCGGCCTTGTGCTGCTGTAGAGGACGTAGTCCTGGCAATATCGACCTGAAGGCTTGGCGAGTTCGTCGTAGGCTGTAAGGTATATGTATAGTGCCGTTTTAATTTAATTTAACCAAGTTTATATTAGTATGCATATATAGTTAAATTAAAATGTTTTTTACAGTAAGGAATAAAGTATATTTTTGTTTAAAATTCTCTTTATGTATATGCATATATAGGTCAGAAAATAAATATACTGCAGATTTTTATAGATATAAAAAAAAATGTGAAACCAGTAATTTACAGTAAAGTATGAAAAATATTTATATTTTAATATTGACCTATACAAGTTAAATATGGAATTTTATTTATAAAAAGAGAATACAATAAAATATAAATGCAGTTATATATATATATATATTCGAAAGGAAAATAAATTTGTTTAATTTACTTATTTAATTTTTTTTTAGGAAATGATTAAAGAAGCAAATTTAGTTAAAAAAATTTATCAAAAGGAAAGTTTTTACAGTAAATATATGTATATATAGGATTTTGGAAGTATAGGAATTTTAAAACAATATAGAGTTTATAAAGACTAGATTTTTTTAAAGAAAGGAATTAGTTTAATATTAAAAGTAGTGGATTAATTTGTAAAAGGAAATTTGTTAGAAATTCAAATTTTTAGGTGAAATAATTTATTATTGGAAAAATGGGTTAAGAATAAATTATTAAGATGTTCAATTAACTTAGTCAATTCTTTTGGTTACTAAAGAAAATTAGTTTAAATTTAATTTTTAGTTAAATCAATTATTTGAGAAGAAATTGGTTTAAATAAAACTATTGATTAATTAAACAATCAAGAATGAAAATTGGTTATTGATTGGTACGAATATTAATAAATTGTGTAAATATTTATACAAGGTATAAATCAAGAAAATTGTGAAGGAAACAAGCTGAACTGGAAAAATGGATTGCTAATAAAAGCAAAGGAGAGAACTTCTCACTCAAAAATTTATAAGTTGGATTTGCAGTTATTTATTGATTGCTATATTGGTTGTGATATTAGATATAGTATGATATATTATATATATAGCAATATATATATTGGCATATGTATATATTGCAGTTGATTGATTTCCCGCATTGTATAGCGGATGAGACCCTATTGCGCCGTTAGTAAGCGGATAATATTTTATAAAATCCCATATACCGCGATATTCCACCTCGAAGTGGAATGGGTATTGTGCTAATGTCTGTGGATGTAGGGAAACAGGATGGAGGGATCCAACTGGATTCCTCACAATATTTATTGATTTTAGATATTGTGATATTTGATTGTTTATCATATCGATATATGATATTGGAAAGTCGTGATTGACTATTGGATGTGTTGCATCATCGGATCCAATTTTGAAGTTTAAAAATGACGATTTTGATTTTTAAGGGATTTCTAAAGTGATTTTTGAAAGTATACGTTTATAAAATATTTTTGGAATTGATTCATCTTAAATAAATAAACATTATAATTTTAATATTATAAAAATTATGATTTTTGAGAAATTCAGTTAAAAGTTGATTTTTGAAAATATGGGATTAATGATTTTATAAAATAGTTTAAACTGGGATTTCTGAATTTATTATAAAAAGTTAAAAATAGGATTTATGAAATTTGATTATTCTATAAATCAAAATGAAAGATTATAAAGGAGTTTAAAGACGTTTTAAAAGAATAATATGAATTGATCCATATAAAAGATTTATAAATTAAAAATATTGGGATTGTAAAACGAGCTTTTATAAGTGATAGAATGAATTGTGAATGAATTTCATAAAGAAATGAAATTTATAGGATTTTAACTGTGAAGTTATAAAAGGAATTTTATAAACAATAGGTTTATAAAATTTATAAAGTTATTTAGAGAATGGATTTTGGATAAATAAATGAATCTTACAAGTTATAAGATTTATAATTTGGGAAGTTTGAAAGAACGTTTTTGCAAATAAATAAATTATAAGTATTTAACTTATAATATGGACTTTCGGTATATAATTGAATTATAAATCGGATAAATTAATAAGGGAAATTTGTAAAAGGAAGTTGTTACAAAGTAAATAGAAATGGAATTTATAAACATTATTTTATAAATCCGCAAACGACTTATCTTGATAAGTAAATTGTTGTAATTTATTAATGGAGTTATATTCATGTTTTAGACAGTGAATAATCCTGTAAAACAAAATGAATAGAAATGATAAAATTGGTTAACAAGTATATTCACGAATTTGAATAGTGAATAATATGTTAAAGAAATGTTTTGGATGTGATGTTTTAAATAGAATTAAAACGATCTAAAGATGTTTTGAATGTATTAACTATCGAAACCATAGATTTCCACATTCATTGTTGAAATAGACGTTTTCGAGAAATAGAAGGAAATGGTAGACTATAACACTGTTGTTATAGTAAATGATTTCCGAAAGGAAATGTTTTGTATAGTATTGGGATTTATATATCTATTTTAATTTCGAATCCCTATACTAGTGATTTTGGGTTGTCGTAACGATGTTTTACGCAACATTCGTTTTGACCCAAATAAATATGTTTAAGAGAATGGTTTCCTTAAAGAATGAAATATATACTTAATTTCGATTAGAGTATATTGAATATTTTCCAAGTGAAGAAAATAAAAAGACTTGTGAATTACTTATAAATAAGTATGGAAATGTTTTTCCAATGTGAAATGAAAACTTTAGAGAATTTATCTTTTTGAAGATAAATAGAAAATGAATAATGGAAATTGTATATTCATAAATATTTTTGGAAATATAAATTCAATATGGAATTTATAAATGAAACTTGGAATTCGTTTAAATATAAATATTGATTTATTTTTGAAGTATTGAGATTATATATCTTGTAAAGATATTTTTGGGAAATAAATAATTTGGAAAATTATTTGGAATCTGGTGATGTTGGCATATCTATTGATAGTTCAATAACCGACTATAAATATTTACCTTTAAATAGGTATTTGTTGTGATTTGCTTGAAATTGAAAGCCACACTTATTTTTTTTTAAAATAAGCGCTCACTATTCGGGTTAACCGGGAAAGGACCTTGGGGTCGTATAACCCATTCCGAATATGTGATACGTCGTTATGAATTGCATTTGAAGATCGGTGCTGAAGACCGGATATTTTCGAAAACGAAAGGGTTTCTTCTTGATTGTCTCTGCACTGGCTGATCCCCGGTATAGAGATCTCCATATGTGATGGGAAATTCGGACGTGATTAGAGATTATCCGGATTGCAAGGACTTCTTTGTAAGTGCCTTCGGTTCTGTTCGAGCCCGGAACAGACTTGTATGGATAGTATGTCTGACATTACAAATTGAGATATAAAGCTGATTTCTTTCAAATATATTTCTGTTGGTGGCGGAGAATTTATTCTCTTAGCTTAACACCCTTCTCTGAGACGTACGAGCTCAGAGGTTATATAGTTGAAGGTTATCAGCAATATATTCCCAATTTGGTAATGTGACATGCTGAGTGTTGCTGTGAAATGATCATTGTGTTGATTATTTGTGATAGGATCATTTGTTTGATCGTCTATCTTGGTGATCATTTCTATGATCATTTGTTGACCCAAAGCATGACTTTGTATGAAGCGTGGCTTTGTGGACGTGATTTCATCGAGCCTCACACCCCGGAATGGTCAAAACAGGAAAGATGCGGCAAGGTTATGAGGGGTAGCTCCCTTTAGGGTATGTGCATTTCCTTCTGGAAAAGGGTGGTATCATGGTATGGAGCCTAGATGCTTACTCATGTCGAAACACTTATTATTATGGTGTGATGTTGATTAGAGAGCTCTCGGATAAAGGTCCCAAAGGACCGGGGGATGGCATACTCGTGTCAGTTGTTACCTAGTTTGAAAGGTAACCCGGCCTTGTGTTGGCAGAGATCCGGTTAGGTTCTCGGGACGTCCTTCCAGAGGCGTTTCCATGTGGCAATGGGAAGTTCCTTGGCCTGACCATTCGTTGGAAATCCAAAGAAACAATATGAGACTTGTACGGTTTTAGTTGTAGAACCTGCCATTTAAAATGGTAGCTATAGTAGGCATAATATAATGGTACCTATGCTGGCTAAGATTTATATTCTACTTTCGAAATGTTTTCCAACACTATGCACTAGTAATAATATCAAATGTTTTCTTTTAATGTGTATCAAGCATCTTTGACTAACATAAGAAGAAATCTCCTCCAAGTCTGCGTTTGCATTGTGTGTGTGGCGGGAGGTCTTATGGTAGGCTCATTTTTTAAAAGCATTGCGAATTGAATTTAAAAATATTCCTCTATTTGATTTTAAAGAAAAATAAACTATTTTGAGTTCTCACACCAGTCACATGACTGACTCGGAGTTTATTGTTTTCCTTCCTAAACTCTGGGTGCCCACCAATTTCCACACGGGCAGTCAAGAGTTAAGGTTTATCAGGATATTCTGGAATTCAGGAATTGCTGGAGGCAAGATGGATGACATAGCGTATTACTAGTATATAGTACTTCTTTTTCCGCTGCATTGTTGTTGTTGTTTGATGTTGTACACTCTGATGATATGATGTAATGTAATGTGATGTAATGTAATGTAATGTAATATAATAACTGATATAGTTCTTTGTTTAAAGATTATTCATTTATCTATTATATGTTGTACCGCTGCGAATTGTGAGATTCTGATGTTGTTCCGTTCTATTATCTTTTCTCTCTATTTTCTATCTTTTCTCTCCTCTTCTGTCTTCTTTTTTTTCTTAAAACCCTAACTATTCGGTTTTTCGGCAACGAAAAAATCGCGTATGTTGCATATGGTTAAGCGACAACCATGGTTCTGTTGGGTATTACTCATTAGAGATAGAGTCAGCAGTACTCTAGAATGAGTTTGAGTGTAATAATAGATATGAGCGCGTATTTGTTAGTGAATATAAAATTGTTTTTGAATCGGGTAAATAAGATAATTTTGCCCAAAACTATTTTAGTATAGAAAAAGAAATGATTTTCTATTATTATAGTATATGGTTGCATGATTGTTAGGAAGTGATAATATTAAATTATTATCATTATTATATGGAATTAAATAAAATAAAATGGATTGAATTCAAGTAAACTAACTTGATAAATTATTATTTCTTAGCCTAATGAATTGGAATTTGAATTGGGAAATTAAAGTTTAGTCGTGAGCTAAATTTGAAGATAAATTTGAGTTTGTATATAAATTCAAGTAAGTAAAAGAAATAAATTGAAATTCCCATTGTTAGTAATTAAGTAAATTCGAGATGAATTGAATATGGAAATTGAAATTTAAAATGAATAAGTGAATGTACTAATTGAATTAAATTAGTAAATGGAGTAGATTTGAAAAGGTTTGAATGAAATTTGTTTGGTTAATAAAATAAACCGAATGAAAATATGAAATGCAAATTGAACTGGAGTGGAATTAAAATAAATTGAGTTGGCATCAACTTAAACTAGTTATAAACTAGAACGGATATTCTATTAAGTGAATATCATTAAATTTGCATAGAAATAATTGTCGTTTGACATAAACAAGATTGTATAAAATTATATGAGTTAATGAAAGCAAATAAAATTGATTTTTGAATCAATTAAAATGGTATGAATTCGTTTTACTTGAAAACAAATAGAATGAAAAGAAAATGAGTTGTAAACGACTTGATTTAATGGAAATGTCATGTGATTTGGTCGTAAGCAACTAAAGATGAATTAAAACAATATGTATCGCTAATGGAATTTATCTTGGATGTATTGCTAATGAAATCTATATATTTGTTATTAAAAATGAATGGAATGTTAATAGATTCTTATATTTGTCACTGACATGGTTAAACTGAGTAAGTGCATGTTTTGGTAGCCGTTTGGCTGTATTTTGGGTTGCGCAATAAGCTAATAATTAGCCGCTTTGCTTAAAAATGCTAAATAAGGTACGCCTACGCAATAAAAATAGGAAATATGAACTGTTTTTCTGTTTTCTGACAGTGTGGGTCGATGTATACATATTTATACATATTGTGAAATTGCAAAAGCTCCTCCGTACAAGGGAGAATCTGCCAAAATTTTTCGTGAATTTTGGGAGTTAGAAATTTTTTTGAAAATTTTTGAAAAAATTTAGTTAACGACAAATCAATTTAGAAATTTGCAAATAGAAATGAATTAGTGAATGAAACTAATTTAAAGTAGTAATATGAATTAGTAAATGAAATTTAATCGCTAGAATTCAATATTTAATTGAGAATTGAATTTGAATGAAATTTAAATTATGAATTGAATTCAAATAGAATTGAAATTGTGAATTGAATTGAAATGTAAAATTGAATGAGAATGAATGTGTAACTTCAATAGTGAAGTAAAAATGTATAAGAAGCATATGTTGGAAAATTTTGTAATGGAAAGTGCAAAATGGTTAGAATGTTGGAATTGGATATTATGGATAGCAGGATATACAGGTGTATAAAGGAATTGGGATTTTGATTTCAAAGATAAAAATTGAATTGCTCGACGAAAAGGTACGTATTTTAATTTCAGTATGAAATTTGATGATTTTTTTCTCCAGCCACTTGGCTTTCTCTTTTCTTTTTGATTCTGAGGGGCCGTGGTGCCATTTTGTAGTCGTACCGAGCTAGCCGCGCAAAGGAGACGCTGGCGAAATTTTTCGAAAATTTAGGGTGTTAGAAAATTTTGAGAAATTTTGAAAGTTTGAAATTTAAATTTAAATTTAACTTGTTAGGAGAACAATGTTGCCTGAAACTTATAATTGAAGTTGGAAAGCTAGTTGAAATGATAGTGAATCTCTAGTAAAAAGATTTGTTTTAGAAAGTTGATAAAACTATTGGATTGTGAAAAAAAATAATAGACGGATTAAGGGTATTCTTCTTAACTTGTAATTTCGGGACGAAATTCTTTTAAGGGGGGAAGATTGTAACGACCCTGAATTTTGAACAATTTAAATTGAAAATATTTAATTTATTTTAAATATTTGAATGATGGTTTGACTTGAATTTCAAATTATCAGAATGAATTTGGCGATTAAATTATAGAATTTAATCTATTGAGGTTGAATAAAAATTTGAATCTTCAAGTTTAAGCTGATTAAAAAATTCTCAAAGGCTTGTAAAATTCATATTGATGATACTGAAGATAATAGAAACTTCAGAATTTAATTTGAAACTGCTTTGTTCAGTTTTGAAATTTTATCGTTTGAATCGATATTTAAAAATAGTCGTCCGAGGCACAGTCTCGGAATTCGACGAAACCAGTTCCATTGGGTCCGTAACATTGAATTATTCTCGGATTTCAAATTTCGTATTTTTCGGAGATGTTATGTGAGCACACGGTGAGTAAACGCGTTGAAAATTGTATTGAAACAAATTTAATTTAAATTTAAAATTTTATTACAGACAGCATCCCTAGATTCTTGCCTAAAATCACGTTATCTCCTATCTTCGTGCCAAAAATTTCGCAGAGAATCACGTTGTTTCGATTTTAAATATCCCTCTCCCTTATCATTCAAAACTCACGAAAATAAAACAAATTATTGGCCGCTTCAAATTCGTTCGTATCTCCCCCTCCCTTTTCAAAACCTATTAACGAAAACAAATCATGGCCGAAGCTTGCTTCATATCCCAAAATTCACGTTCCGTCCTCATTTAAAAAAAAGAGAGAGAGAGAGAGAAATGGCCGAAGCCCTAAATCGAAATCGCAAGGCGACGAGGGGAGGCAGTGGCAAGTGCGGCGGTGCGCGAGTCAGTGGGGGGTCGACGTTCGCGTGAGGGATGAAGTCGCGATTGTACGAGGTGACGCGCGATTCGAAGGAGCAGCGGCACGCGATGATGAGTTAGGGCATGGCGCGCGAGATGATGGAGGAAGAGGCGAACTCGTGCTCTACTAGAGAGGGTGATAGGTCGGCCTTGTGCTGCTGTAGAGGACGTAGTCCTGGCAATATCGACCTGAAGGCTTGGCGAGTTCGTCGTAGGCTGTAAGGTATATGTATAGTGTCGTTTTAATTTAATTTAATCAAGTTTATATTAGTATGCATATATAGTTAAATTAAAATGATTTTTACAGTAAGGAATAAAGTATATTTTTGTTTAAAATTCTCTTTATGTATATGCATATATAGGTCAGAAAATAAATATACTGCAGATTTTTATAGATTTAAAAAAAAAATGTGAAACCAGTATTTAAATTTTACAGTAAAGTATGAAAAATATTTATATTTTAATATTGACCTATACATGTTAAATAAGGAATTTTATTTATAAAAAGAGAATACAATAAAATATAAATGCAGTTATATATATATATATATATATATATATATATATATATATATATATATTCGGAAGGAAAATGAATTTGTTTAATTTACTTATTTAATTTTTTTAGGAAATGATTAAAGAAGCAAATTTAGTTAAACAAATTTATTAAAAGAAAAGTTTTTACAGTAAATATATGTATATATAGGATTTTGGAAGTATAGGAATTTTAAAACAATATAGAGTTTATAAAGACTAGATTTTTTTAAAGAAAGGAATTAGTTTAATATTAAAAGTAGTGGATTAATTTGTAAAAGGAAATTTGTTAGAAATTCAAATTTTTAGGTGAAATAATTTATTATTGGAAAAATGGGTTAAGAATAAATTATTAAGATGTTCAATTAACTTAGTCAATTCTTTTGGTTACTAAAGAAAATTAGTTTAAATTTAATTTTTAGTTAAATCAATTATATGAGAAGAAATTAGTTTAAATAAAACTATTGATTAATTAAACAATCAAGAACGAAAATTGGTTATTGATTGGTACGAATATTAATAAATTGTGTAAATATTTATACAAGGTATAAATCAAGAAAATTGTGAAGGAAACAAGCTGAAATGGAAAAATGGATTGCTAATAAAAGCAAAGGTGAGAACTTCTCACTCAAAAATTTATAAGTTGGATTTGCAGTTATTTATTGATTGCTATATTGGTTGTGATATTAGATATAGTAGGATATATTATATATATAGCAATATATATATATATATATATATATATATATTGGCATATGTATATATTGCAGTTGATTGATTTCCCGCATTGTATAGCGGATGAGACCCTATTGCGCCGTTAGTAAGCAGATAATATTTTATAAAATCCCATATACCGCGATATTCCACCTCGAAGTGGAATGGGTATTGTGCTAATGTCTGTGGATGCAGGGAAACAGGTTGGAGGATCCAACTGGATTCCTCACAAATATTTATTGATTTTAGATATTGTGATATTTGATTGTTTATCATATCGATATATGATATTGGAAAGTCATGATTGACTATTTGATGTGTTGCATCATCGGATCCAATTTTGAAGTTTAAAAATGACGATTTTGATTTTTAAGGGATTTCTAAAGTGATTTTTGAAAGTATACGTTTATAAAATATTTTTGGAACTGATTCATCTTAAATAAATAAACATTATAATTTTAATATTATAAAAATTATGATTTTTGAGAAATTCAGTTAAAAGTTGATTTTTGAAAATATGGGATTAATGATTTTATAAAATAGTTTAAACTGGGATTTCTGAATTTATTATAAAAAGTTTAAAAATAGAATTTATGAAATTTGATTATTCTATAAATCAAAATGAAAGATTATAAAGGAGTTTAAAGACGTTTTAAAAGAATAATATGAATTGATCCATATAAAAGATTTATAAATTGATATTTATAAATTAAAAATATTGGGATTGTAAAACGAGCTTTTATAAGTGATAGAATGAATTGTGAATGAATTTCATAAAGAAATGAAATTTATAGGATTTTAACTGTGAAATTATAAATGGAATTTTATAAACAATAGGTTTATAAAATTTATAAAGTTATTTAGAGAATGGATTTTGGATAAATAAATGAATCTTACAAGTTATAAGATTTATAATTTGGGAAGTTTGAAAGAACGTTTTTGCAAATAAATAAATTATAAGTATTTAACTTATAATATGGACTTTCGGTATATAATTGAATTATAAATCGAATAAATTAATAAGGGAAATTTGTAAAAGGAAGTTGTTACAAAGTAAATAGAAATGGAATTTATAAACATTATTTTATAAATCCGCAAACGACTTATCTTGATAAGTAAATTGTTGTAATTTATGAATGGAGTTATATTCATGTTTTAGACAGTGAATAATCCTGTAAAACAAAATGAATAGAAATGATAAAATTGGTTAACAAGTATATTCACGAATTTGAATAGTGAATAATATGTTAAAGAAATGTTTTGGATGTGATGTTTTAAATAGAATTAAAACGATCTAAAGATGTTTTGAATGTATTAACTATCGAAACCATAGATTTCCACATTCATTGTTGAAATAGACGTTTTCGAGAAATAGAAGGAAATGGTAGACTATAACACTGTTGTTATAGTAAATGATTTCCGAAAGGAAATGTTTTGTATAGTATTGGGATTTATATATCTATTTTAATTTCGAATCCCTATACTAGTGATTTTGGGTTGTCGTAACGATGTTTTACGCAACATTCGTTTTGACCCAAATAAATATGTTTAAGAGAATGGTTTCCTTAAAGAATGAAATATATACTTAATTTCGATTAGAGTATATTGAATATTTTCCAAGTGAAGAAAATAAAAAGACTTGTGAATTACTTATAAATAAGTATGGAAATGTTTTTCCAATGTGAAATGAAAACTTTAGAGAATTTATCTTTTTGAAGATAAATTGAAAATGAATAATGGAAATTGTATATTCATAAATATTTTTGGAAATATAAATTCAATATGGAATTTATGAATGAAACTTGGAATTCGTTTAAAAATAAATATTGATTTATTTTTGAAGTATTGAGATTATATATCTTGTAAAGATATTTTTGGGAATTAAATAATTTGGAAAATTATTTGGAATCTGGTGATGTTGGCATATCTATTGATAGTTCAATAACCGACTATCAATATTTACCTTTAAATAGGTATTTGTTGTGATTTGCTTGAAATTGAATGCCACACTTATTTATTTTAAAAATAAGCGCTCACTATTCGGGTTAACCAGGAAAGGACCTTGGGGTCGTATAACCCATTCCGAATATGTGATACGTCGTTATGAATTGCATTTGAAGATCGGTGCTGAAGACCGGATATTTTCGAAAACGAAAGGGTTTCTTGTTGATTGTCTCTGCACTGGCTGATCCCCGGTATAGAGATCTCCATATGTGATGGGAAATTCGGGCGTGATTAGAGTTATCCGGATTGCAAGGACTTCTTTGTAAGTGCCTTCGGTTCTGTTCGAGCCCGGAACAGACTTGTATGGATAGTATGTCTGACATTACAAATTGAGATATAAAGATGATTTCTTTCAAATATATTTCTGTTGGTGGCGGAGAATTTATTCTCTTAGCTTAACACCCTTCTCTGAGACGTACGAGCTCAGAGGTTATATAGTTGAAGGTTATCAGCAATATATTCCCAATTTGGTAATGTGACATGCTGAGTGTTGCTGTGAAATGATCATTGTGTTGATTATTTGTGATAGGATCATTTGTTTGATCGTCTATCTTGGTGATCATTTCTATGATCATTTGTTGACCCAAAGCATGACTTTGTATAAAGCGTGGCTTTGTGGACGTGATTTCATCGAGCCTTACACCCCGGAATGGTCAAAACAGGAAAGATACGGCAAGGTTATGAGGGGTAGCTCCCTTTAGGGTATGTGCATTTCCTTCTGGAAAAGGGTGGTATCATGGTATGGAGCCCAGATGCTTACTCATATCGAAACACTTATTATTATGGTGTGATGTTGATTAGAGAGCTCTCGGATAAAGGTCCCAAAGGACCGGGGGATGGCATACTCGTGTCAGTTGTTACCTAGTTTGAAACGTAACCCGGCCTTGTGTTGGCAGAGATCCGGTTAGGTTCTCGGGACGTCCTTCCAGAGGCGTTTCCATGTGGCAATGGGAAGTTCCTTGGCCTGACCATTCGTTGGAAATCCAAAGAAACAATACGAGACTTGTACGGTTTTAGTTGTAGAACCTGCCATTTAAAATGGTAGCTATAGTAGGCATAATATAATGGTACCTATGCTGGCTAAGATTTATATTCTACTTTCGAAATGTTTTCCAACACTATGCACTAGTAATAATATCAAATGTTTTCTTTTAATGCGTATCAAGCATCTTTGACTAACATAAGAAGAAATCTCCTCCAAGTCTGTGTTTGCATTGTGTGTGTGGCGGGAGGTCTTATGGTAGTCTCATTTTTTAAAAGCATTGCGAATTGAATTTAAAAATATTCCTCTATTTGATTTTAAAGAAAAATAAACTGTTTTGAGTTCTCACACCAGTCACATGACTGACTCGGAGTTTATTGTTTTCCTTCCTAAACTCTGGGTGCCCACCAATTTCCACACGGGCAGTCAAGAGTTAATGTTTATCAGGATATTCTGGAATTTAGGAATTGCTGGAGGCAAGATAGATGACATAGCGTATTACTAGTATATAGTACTTCTTTTTTCGCTGCATTGTTGTTGTTGTTTGATGTTGTACACTCTGATGATATGATGTAATGTAATGTAATGTAATAACTGATATAGTTCTTTGTTTAAAGATTATTCATTTATCTATTATATGTTGTTCCGCTGCGAATTGTGAGATTCTGATGTTGTTCCGTTCTATTATCTTTTCTCTCTATTTTCTATCTTTTCTCTCTTCTTCTGTCTTCTTTTTTTTCTTAAAACCCTAACTATTCGGTTTTTCGGCAACGAAAAAATCACGTATGTTACATGCGTCGTCTTACAACATCAGCTTCTGATATCCGAGTTTCATCTTCGGATACGTGTTCGACGGGATAAAGGAGCCAAGATTAGTCGGATAAAATAGTGGAAGCTCAAAGGTGATGCTTCATGGGTGTTTAAGGATACAGTGATGGGAGAAGGGCATGGAATTTGGAAGGAGAAGCAAATCACATATGGGATGAGATGGCAACGCGCATTCAGAAAGTGGCTACCGAGGTGTTTGGGGTAATGAAAGGAAATAAATGCGAACCTAAAGATTCATGGTGGTGGAACAGTGATGTGTAAAAGGCTATCAAAGAGAAGAAGGAATGCTATAAGTGCTTGCATCATCATAGGAGCAAGGATGGCATACAAAGGTACGAAGTGGTAAAGAAGAACGCAAAGAGAGTAGCAAGTGAAGCAAGGGGTCGAACATATGAAGACCTGTAACATAAGCTAGGAATGAAGGATGGTGAAAAAGACATCTACAGGATAGCTAATCTCGGTGAGAGAATGACAAGAGACTTCAACCAAGTTAAATGCATCAAAGATGACAATAATTGACTTTTGGCGAAGGACGATGAGATAAAAACGACAAGTTATCTAATGAAGAAGGTGATAGCATGATGATCGAGATAGATGACTCTTTTGATGAGACGAGTAGGCATTTTATTCGAAGAATTCAAGAATCCGAGGTAAAAGAGGCGCCAAAATGGATGAAAGTAGGAAAGACATTGGGGCATGATGGCATCCCCATTGAGGTGTGGAGATGCCTTGGAGATGGAAGGATAGCCTAGCTAACTAAATTGTTCAATAATATTTTCAAATCAAACAAGATGCCAAATGAGTGGAGGAGAAGAATATTAGTTCCAATTTTTAAAAATAAAGGAGATATCCAAAGTTGAACAAACTATAGAGGAATTAAGCTTATGAGTCAAACGATGAAACTTTAGGAGAGAGACATTGAACATCGATTAAGAAGAATGACTAGTGTTTCAAAAAACCAATTTGGCTTCATGCCTGGGAGGTCAACCAAAGAGGCGATTTTCTTGATAAGACAACTTACATAAAGGTTTAAGGAGGAAAACAAGGATTACACATGGTATTTATCGATTTGGGGAAAGTTTGGACAGAGTACCGTGAAAGGTGATATGGTAGGCTCTGGGAAAGAAAAAAGTCCCAACAAGGTATATTACCCTTATCAAGGATATGTACGATGATGTTGTGACTAGTGTCAAAGCATGTGATGCTGTAAGCAGTGACTTTCCCAATAACATAGGATTACATCAAGGGTCAACTTTTAAGCCTGTACATTTTTGCCCTAGTGATGGATGAGGTTACGAAAGGTATACAAGAGGAGATTCCTTGGTGCATGCTATTTGCTGATGATGTTATGCTAATTGATGAAAGTAGGATTGGGTTGATAGACAACTTGAGCTGTGGAGATAGAGTTTAGAATCAAAGGGATTTAGGCTTAGCAGAACTAAAACAGAGTAATGAAGTGCGAGTTCAG
This sequence comes from Allium cepa, assembly GCA_030765085.1. Classification (NCBI taxonomy): domain Eukaryota; kingdom Viridiplantae; phylum Streptophyta; class Magnoliopsida; order Asparagales; family Amaryllidaceae; genus Allium; species Allium cepa. Next base: position 806,319,098 of record CM060941.1, read on the forward strand.
CGGTGTCAGGTCAGAGGATGGAGATGTAATTCTGGCTGGACAAATAGTTACTAAGAAGGAGTCCTTTAGATATTTAGGATCAGTATTGCAGTGTAATGGTGAGATTGATGAAGATGTTAGTTTTATTTTCCAAGCGGGATGGGTGGAATATCGGCAAGCTTTTGGCATTCTCCATGGCAGGTAAGTCCATAGAAGCTTAAAGGAAAGTTCTACAGAACGGTAGTTAGGCCTGTGAAGTTGCATGGTGCAGAATGTTGGCCTACTAAAAACCAACACGTCCAGAAGATAAACGTAGCAGGGAAGCGTATGTTGCGATGGAGTTGCAGTCATACAAGAAGAGACCAAATTGGAAATGATGATATACATGAAAAACATGGAGTAGCAACAATTGAGGAGAAGCTAATTCAACATCGCTTAAGATGGTTTGGACATCTGCAATAAAGGCCGCTCGAAGCACCTATGCACGTTGGAATTATAGGCCGCTTCGTATGCTCAAAGAGAGGTAGGGGTCGACCAAAGTTGACATAGGAGGAAGTAGTAAAAAGGGACTTGAAGGATTGGAATATATCCGAAGGGCTGGTAACGGATAGGAGCGCATGGAAGTTAGCGATTCATGTACCAGAACCATGAGCTTTGAGTTTTATAAGTTTTAGTATATAGGACTAGGGAAAAGGAGCCTAAGCCATAACGTTTGGTCTTTGATCAATATTACTATTAGCACCATTATTACTATTTATACTGTTATCATCATTTATTTGTTCATTTTTTTATACATATATTTGGATTTTTTTTCTTTATTTTTACTTTACTTAGTTACTATTATTACTAATTTACTTATTTGACTTTATTTTATTATTGCTATTGTTATAGTTATAACCTTTAAATTAGCTTTGTCATTTAGTTTTGGGTTCCATCTCTAGCCTGACCCAAACTTAGTTTGGGAATAATGGCTTTGTTGTTGTTGTTGAATGACACCAATGAAGGAAGCATTTTTAATACTGTGACTGTTATTTTGGTATTTTATACATATATAGATTTAGGAACTCAAGACCTTAGTGAACCCAATTTTGAATATGTCTATAAGATTCTTTACATGAACTATATAGACATAATCTGTAACTTTAATTATAAGTTGAGTTTTCAAGAGTTAAGAATAGTGCAACATATCTACATGTACTTTGATTATATGCATTCATTAAAATTTATATATTAATAATCTTAAGCTTGAATGTCCCAAACTCATTTTTATACCTATATAGTTCGGTCCGACCAAAAAAGTACTGTTATATCATCAGAATCATTTGGAAATCTATCCTTACTTTCTATTAAATAATGGTGCCAATGAAAATGTGCAATGAAGTTAGAAGCCCATTTAATTATCAGCTTGATATGGTAAAAAAATTCTTACAGAACTAAATTTTGAAGGTCCAAAAGTCTATAGTTGAAATTTAATTGAAAAAAAAAATCTAAATACAATTAGACTGGGAAAAATTACCAAAATACTATATACATTTATTCTACAATAATCACAAACAAATTCAAAAAAACCAAGCAGGGAATGGGCCACTTATTAAAGTCCAACTATTTTGTATAGAAAACATGAAATTAATTTAAAAAAGATACGCATTAGTTCCTTATTTTCTGGAACATTATCCAAATCAATATGACCGACAATTAATGGAGGAAAAAATATTAAACCATGATTAATTTCAAATATCGCTAACAACTTTCAAAGGAAAAAATTCAATCATTAATAAATCCTAATTTAGGAAGAAAGATGCTGAGAAGTATCAAATTAAAATGGAGAAACATTAATTGATGATTATAGGCTGCCAAATAAAATACGATAAATTTCCAAACATAAAATTAATTACAGTAAATATTTTGGTTGGGATATTCGAAGAAATAAACCACATTAGCATTTATTTATGCCAACATACTTATAAATTTATTCTATAAGTATCATAAACATATCCAAAAAAGTAAAAAGAGGACGAACCACTTATCAAAGTCCATTGATATTAGAGGACTAGAAATTAATATAAAAAATGATGCATATTACTTTCATATTTTCTAGAACATTATCCAAATTAATGTGATGGAGGCAAAAATAGTGAATCAAACTAATTTCACATATTGCAAATTACTTTCAAAGGGAAAATTTTCAATAATTAATAAATCCAAATTCGGGGACAAATGTGGTGGGAAGTATCAAATTTAATATAGAAGAAACATTAATTGCAGACTGTAGGCTACCAAATAAAACATGCTATTACTATTCAGATTTATTTTTGGGAAAAAACGGATTTTTATATTGAAATTGAAAATAAGGGTGTAATTTAATACAAATTTCTGAAAAAGGTTTTCACATATTAAATCTGAAAATAAATGGTGGAATCAAATCTTTACTTAATAAAATATAATAGTCCTTGACAAAGAAGGAAAAATTCATGGTGATAATAACGTTGTAACATCCTATATCTGGAGGCCAAAAGTTAAGCACTATAGATGCTGCAGTCATCTATAGTATTAACTTCTAGCAACGAACAACGGCAATACTAATGGTATTCATAATATTAGAAGAACTTGAATATGAACAAATCACTGATTTCTAAAAGTAACATTTTATACATTTCAAACAAATTCATATTCAAATTACATAATCCTATGTCTGTTTCCCTGGGAAAGATCAATTATAATTATTACAAAACTACGCCAAGAGCGACATGACGATGCCTCCTTGGTTGTTCAGAGGAATATAGTCATATTTGACTTAATATACACACTAAAAAAATAAACGGAATAATCTGTATTCCCAATTAGCTATCCGTCAGCCACCTTCTCGTCTTCGGAAGCTTTATTCGTCAAAATATCAAAAACCTAAAAACCTTAGACATTAGCCTACTCAAATCAATGTTTAGCACTGAGAGTTTAAGAGGAAACAAAAACTTCGAGTCGAACATAAAGTCTGGTGTGAATAATTCTGCTATATCTCGATTTACTGATATTAAGTGAGACCACGTCGTTCTTAGCGAAACAGGTATCCCCTAACTAGTATCCTTTTTAGAACATATGTATTTTGCAGATCCTTTCCTTCAACCAAACTGGTTAATCAAACTGATTATATCAAAATAGCAATATCCTCTATGCTAACAAATGGACTATCTGTCTGTAAAATAGGTAATACATGAACTATCTATCCAGAACTGTAACAACCAAGAAATTTAGTTATTTGAAATTAGAATATTCGATTAATTTTAAACATTTAGAAAGTTAATTTTGTAGATTTAATTACTTGAATTTCAAATATAGCGATTTATTGGATAATTCAATTATTGAATTTAATAATTGAAATTGTATAAAATAGTTGAACCTTGGATTTTTATTTGGATAAAAACGATTAAAAGGCTTATTAAATTTCTATTTAATAAGAATGAAGATAATAAAACTTTTAATTTGGATTTAAAAGTGAGTTACTCGATTTTAAAAATAATATTTTTTAATTAACATATAAAATTAGCCTCCCGAGGCATTGTCTCGAATTTTGACGAAACCAGTATTATTGGGTCCGTAATAACGAGTTATAATAAGCCATCAAATTTCGTAGTAATCTGATATATTGTTTGGTCGTATGGGATAAAAACGCGTTGAAATTAATATCGTAAATCTAATATTTGGGTTCAAAAAGCATCTTCTACATAAAATCGAATTAGGTCTCGAAACAAGTTCCATTGCGTTTGATATAGGGGTATAACATATAGAATGCAAGGTGGCACATATCGATTGGAGTTCGAAATTATATAGCTAGATATTTTGAATTTAATATACACACACACACACACACTTTGACTTGACCACACACCCTTGTATCATCATGTCAACAATGACCCCTCACCAATTGATCTAACCTTACACTGTACAAGCCACATCCCCTTTAGATATTTTCCTCCTTCCCTCAAGTATATAAATAAGGGTAGTGGAAAAAAGAAAAAGGGAACTCATTCAAAAATTTACATGCCATAGTCTACTCATTTAAAAAATTTGGAACCTGGTCCTTTGATCTTGAAATCAAGGAGCTTTACTGTAATATAGGTAAGAGGGTGTTAGATCAAGTTTGGAGCAGCTCGATAGTTTTTACAAAGCATGGTCGTTGATTTGGATTTTGAGTATTATTTTGGAGTTAGCGAGCTCGAGTGGCTGGTCGAAGAAGATGATGGAGTACGGTAGCCTAAAGTGGGTTGCGACGTTCCACTATAACAGAGAAAGTAGATATGGTCGTGAGAGAGGAGGGGATCGAGTTCGAAGGCGTTCGGTCCAGAGCGTGGAGGTGTTGAAGACGAAAAGGTTGGCAAAGTTGGATTCTGGAATTGATGCATGTGGTGGAAGGTAGGCATGACGTACCCATGTTTGTGATGTACATAAAAGAGAGAGGATTGGAGAATAAGAGGTAGGAGCGGAGGTATTTCTATAATTTTGTTAAAGTTCATTTTTTAATTTTAGCGATAACTTTAAAATTGTATAACTCTTTCATATGAGGTCCAATCGAAGCATGGATTTTTACATTATGCACGTAATGACAAATGCTTCATAATGAAACTAGTTTGGATGAATTTGGAGACTTTTGAAATTGGCTAAAATCGGATGTCGTTCGATTTTAGTTTCAAACCAGAATGCCTCGGCTACAACAGAAAATTTCGGTGCGTTAGTCTCAACTTTTTGGTTAAATAGTATGATTTATAGTTGATAAAAATTATTGGACGATTGTTTGGAAGAATAATCATATTTGTTAGTTGGTTTGGATATATTCCTGCCTATTGGAGCGGATGAGACCCTATTACACTCACGTGTAAGAGCGGATGACCCTTTGTATACGAATCCCACCTCGAAGTGGTTGATTTATATTTTATGATTATATAAAATTTGTGATGTAGGGTGAAAGTAGGTTGGAGGGATCCAGCGGGATTATTTGCTATTATTGAATTGTTCAATGATATTTCTTTTATATGGTTTATTGAATAGTAAATTTGATTATGGACCCTGTGATTATAACATCATTATATGCTCGAAAATAAAATCCAATAGTAATATAAAATCAGTATAGATGTTGGTTAAGTGTTGGGTGGCGATTGGCCTCAAATTAGTATTTTAAAAATACTATAAATTGTCGTTTAAGTAGGAATTGGGTTTTGATACAAGAAACAATTTTTAAATCTAAAATTGGGTTTCTTGTTTAAGGATTATCTAATTAAATATATAAAAATTGTTTTTATGTTAATTAATTATATAAATATTGTTTTTAAAGTTATATAATTATATGTATATTATTCAAAAGTTATATAATTATATTAATATCACTTTAATGTTATTTAATTATTTAATATTGTTTAAAAGTTATTCTCTTATAGTTAATATGTTTTAAGAATTTATAAAAGGGTTAATAAATTGAAAGGTCAATTATTTCAAGGGTAATTATAGTTTCAAAATTCATAGTAAGGATTATTAATAAGGTTTGGAAATAAGTTATTATTATGGTAATGATATATTATTGTTGTTTATTTAAAAATATTTTGGAATTATTAATTATTATTTAGATGTTTCAAGTTAATAATTTTCATTAATTTAAATGTTTAGTGTTAATAGTTGTTATTATAAAATGGTGTTTTGGAGTAAAAGATTTTAATTGTTTAATAATGTTGCCGAAACATATGAACGGAGTTGAAAGACCTGGCTTTTATAAAAAAGCTTATAAAATGGTTCTGAGACGTAAGGAAGATCATTTACATGGCGAAGGGTTTTATAATTGTATAGATATTTAAAAACGAATTTTAGAAATGGGTACATAGATTTATAAAAGGAATTTTATAAATGGTTTTATGGATTTGTAAAGGGTTTATAAATGATTTTTTTGAATATACAAATTGCGTATAAGTGATTGAAGTTTATAAAGGGATTATAAAGAATTTTTCAAATATTTATAAAACGGTTTTGGAGAATTTTAAAGGAAATTATAAATAATATGAGAATCGAACAAAAAGGAAATCTTTCTTAATTTTGTAGATATGCTTATACCATTGAGATAAGTATATGGATATTTTCTAGGTATTGAAATCATAGGGACGGGCAGATATATCCATGTAAAGGTATTTTTGTAGAATTAATTTACAAAAGTGCTTTTAAAATGAATGGCAGATTTATTAAAAGGAGGCCAGTGGTTGCATATTTGTTTAGCCGATGTTGTTTCACCTATGGAATAAATCTTTGTTTGAATGTGTGTTTTTTTTATATTTAAATAATCAACTATCAAAAATATTGGCCTAAATATTAATCCTTCTTAATTTTGGTGGTACGGAAATATTCCCTACTTAACACCAAAGGAATTTAACGTCTGAAATATCTAGGGGAAACATGAGAATTATATGATACAGTTTCCATAGGTGGTGCTACACTGTAGTAACTTGTTTCGCTCTTCTAGGACAAATGATAAGGAGATATGTCCACTTAAAATGTTAGGGGGTGATACCTACTCTTATGTACTGTCTGATTATTTCAAAAAAAACTAGTACTGAGCATTCTAGAAATTGGAGTTTGGTTTTTCGAAGCACCCAGGAAGCGGAGGAGTGTACTCGTAAGAGATGACTCGAACCTGTAACCACTCCGTAAACCATATACTGTTCTATGGAGGATATTCGTGATATATTGGAATGTTGGTATCACAACCCGAAATCCAGGGTTCGAAAATCGACGTCAAATACCTCACTTGTATTCGACTGCCGGAGGTTCAAACGTCGAAATTCAGTTCGAATGGAGCTTATAACAACATTAGATGTATATAAACAGCGGAACAAAAGATGATCTCATTAATCAACACCACAGATACAACATCAGATGCAATATTCATTACAACATTTATCACCAACATTAGAGTACTACACATAAGATACAAGAACAAAATGATAACTCTATAGCGGAACAATAGGGTTATCACAGCTTCAGAAGAGTCTTCAAAGAAATAAAGCGAAGGCGAGATTCCAAATTAAGCACCTTCTTCCAACTTCAAAGCTTCCAAAATCCGATAACTCCAAAAGACTTCAAAGATCCAAGCTACTATCCAAGCTAGCTCCAAACACCGATAACATGCTTTTAGGCTGCCCGTGTGGAAATTATGAGCACCCAGAGTTTAGGAAGGGAACAATAAACTTTGGGTTAGTCATGAGACCGGTATGAGTAAATAAAACAGTTGTTGGTATAAAACAGTTTATAAAAGAAATCCATTCATGCTTTTGCAAAATGAAACTACCATAAGACCTTCCGACACACACACAATACAATCGCAGAATTGGAGGAGATTTCTTCTTATCATAGTCAAACATGCTTAATACGAGAAAATTCTTTGATATTATTATTATTATTAGTGTAGAAAAACATTTTGAAAGTATAATATTAATCTTAGCCAGCATACAACTATTATTGTATGCCTACTATAGCTACCATCTAAACAGTGGTGACCACCATAAGTAAATGGCAAGTTATACAACTAAAACCATACTGGGTTCGTAATGGTGATTGGATTTCCAACAAATGGTCAGGCTAAGGAACTTCCTATGCCACATGGGTACGCCTCTGGAGGGACATCCCGAGAACCTACCTGGATCTTTACCAACACAAGGCCGGGTTACCTCTGTAACTAGGTAACTACTACTCAAGTATGCCATTCCCCGGTCGTTTGCGACCTTTATCCGAGGGCCCATAACCACAAAACAACAACCACAAAGTAGTGAATTTGCATCAACCACATAGATTAAGTATCTAGGCTCCATACCATGATACCACCTTTTTCCAGAAGTAAATAGACATAGCCTAAAGGGCGTGACCCTCATAACCTTGCTACATCTTTCATGTTTCAACCATTTCCGGGGTTTGATGTCCGGTGAGGTTTCGTCTACAAAGCTATGCTTTACACAAAAATCCATGGTTTGATCAACAAATGGTCAGCAACACACAGCAGAACTCAGCGTGTCACACTACCGAATTGAGGGTATATCACTGATAACCATCAACTACATAACCTCTGAGCTCGTACGTCTCAGAGAAGGGTGTTAAGCTAAGAGAATAAATTCTCTGCCACCAAAAAGAAATGTATTTGATAGAGATCAGCTTTATGATGCAGCACGACCTACGAAAGCACAAGGCTTAGGTCGTTCACGAGTTAATGAAGGTCGGCCCCGACCTAAGGAGTCACGTGAGGAGGAACTGCGAGTTCAAAGACGAGGACCTAATGATCTGCCGCATTGTTGTAGTGAAGACTTAAGTCGGCTGCGACTTAAGGGCTCAAGTCGGCTACGACTTAACAAAGCAAGAGAAAAGGGCTACGACCTAGTGGGATTTCACGACTTAATGGAGAACGAGTCAACTTGCTAAGTCGGTCGAAGTTAAGTCGTTGTTGTCTTTAAGTCGCTATGTTCTTAAGTCGGTTATGTTTAAGTCGCATCCTGTTTTGGAAATGTATGGTCTGTTAGGTCGGCAACGACCTATTGTAAGTCGTAAGTGATGTAATATGTTGTATTCGTTGAGTCGCTAGTACTCAAGTCGAAGGTCGGCATGAAGATAAGTCGGCCGAATGTAGATTGAGTCGTTGTATATATGTGTTGTGCTGTAATTGAGGTGTGTGGTATTAATTAGGTCGGCAACGACCTTGTTAAGTCGTGACATTGTAATTTGTTTGTTTCTTTTCTGTAAGTCATAGGTCATGAGTCGGTAACGTCCTAAAGGTGATTCGTAGGTCGTGTACGACTTGAGGAGCCGGTTGTAAAAATGCTATAAATAGGGCGTGAGTTGTACATTTTGTGGTTGTTGATTTTTGAATAAAATTCTCTTTTGTTAGCTTTGTGCTTTCATTCAAATTGGTAGTTGAGTGTAATCTCCTATATCCACTTTCGGTTAATCGAGTGCGCTCGATTCAACGATTGTTGAAGCCAATTCACTGTATCAAGTGCGCTTGATCAACGTTTGAAGAATTGTAGATCTTCTTTCACGGTATCGTGCGCGATCAACGTGTCGAAGATAGCTAGAATTCGGTATCTTTGTGATCAACAAATTTGGGCATTTCAGTATCTTCAATCCACCATTTGCTACTTTCATCGATCTATATCGTTTTGTTATTATCCGCTCCGTCAGTTTTGGTATCAGAGCTAGACTTAGCCAATCATAGCTAAGCCGAGTCTTGGAGCCAAGGAGTTTGAAGTTTGGTGTTCAACGTGCATCATCTTGCTTGTTCAAGCCGAGTTTGAAGTTGAAGTGAGTTGAGCCGAGTTGAAGTGAAGGCCGAACATAACTTCGTGTTGAGTTTGAGTCGTGCACCATTTTGGTATCATTGGTTGGAGTTAGGGCCGAACTTGTTGAATTTGTGTGAGCTAGTTGAAGTTTGATTTGTAGAAAATTTGTGAAGTTTTGAAGTGTTTGTATTGATTTAATCATGCCGTCGAGAAGAGCTAACCGTCATCAAAATGTTGAAGCGTTGTATAGAAGAGAAGAAGCCGAGCAAATGGAACAACGCATTAATGAGAAATTTGATGAAGGCATTGGAAAGTTAGAGAAGTTGACGAATGATTTGAATCAAAATCAAAGGAGGGGATCACCAGTCTCAAACCATGGAGGAAACAGAGTTTCACCATCGGTTACGGAAGCGAGGAGGGTATCACCGCAATCTTTTAGAGAAAGAAGAGAAACATCAATTTCATCAAGGAGAGATCACCATGACTTTGGACATGAAGAGAGAAGAACTCCACGTGAGTTTGAAGATGAGCCATATCGTGATGAAGAGAGACATAGTAGAAGAGACATGCGTGATCGAAGGGATGTTGATGGTCGAGATCGATATAGACATACATTTGATTTTAATGAAGAAGGTGATAGAGCTAGCATTCATTATCGAGATCGAGACCAAGTACGAAATGTAAATCGGGATGTAGAAGATGATCGACGACGGGAGTCGGGTATGAAGATGGAAATTCTAGAATTCAAGGGTGGAATGGTTGCAGAGGAATTTTTGGATTGGTTGTCTAATGTTGAAGAGATCTTTGATTTCAAGGAGGTTCCCGAGAACCGAAGAGTGAAGTTGGTTGCTACTCATTTGAGAGGTAGAGCTATGGCATGGTGGCAGCAAACTAAACTTACAAGGGAGAGAATGGGAAAGTCAAAGATTGAATCATGGGAGAAGATGAAGAAACTGATGAAAGCTACATTTTTACCTTACAATTATCAATCACTTATGTATCAGAGGTTGCAGAATCTGAGGCAAGGGACGAAGACTGTTAATGATTATGCTGATGAATTTTATCAACTGATTACTCGAAATGACATTATGGAGACGGAGGAATAGCTGACTGCTAGATTTGTTGGAGGGTTAAGGATACAGATTCAAGATATGGTGAATATGTTTGATCCTAGATCTGTAGAAGAAGCACATCAGAAAGCGTTGGCTTGGGAGAAGCAGGGAAGGCGTGGAGGTGGTGTGTTTACTAATTCCAACAATCAAGTGAAGGGTGTTAGTGGAAGCTCTAATGATCCTAAATCTATCAGTAAACCAGTTGTGAATGAAGTTGCGAAGACGAAGGTCAACAACAGTTTCAAGTGTTACAATTGCCAGGAAGTGGGTCACAAGAGTAATGAATGTCCAAAGCCGTAGAAACGAACTATGATTATTGAAGTTGAAGGAGAGGATGTTGATGAAGGTTATTCTAGTCCAATTGAGGAGGATGAACAGGATATTGCGTCAGGAGATGAAAGATGTAATCTAATGATGAGGAGGTCTTGTTTAATACCGAAGCAAGAAGAAGAAGCTAGTTGGTTGAGGAGTAACATCTTTCAGTCAACATGCACTATTCTGGGAAAGGTTTGTAAGTTTGTGATTGATGCAGGAAGTTGTGACAATATTCTTTCTACTGAAGCCGTGAGAAAGTTGAAGCTGAAAACAGAGAAGCATCCAACTCCTTACAAGTTAGCGTGGTTGAGAAAAGGAGGAGAAGTGAAGGTGGACAGGCGAGTTCGAGTTCCATTTTCTATTGGGAAGAAGTATAAAGACGAGATTTGGTGTGACGTTGTGGAAATGGATGTTTGTCATTTACTTTTGGGAAGACCATGGCAGTATGATCGAGCAATGCAGCATGACGGTCAGACCAATAGCTACAGCTTTATGTTTGAAGGTGTTAAGATCATTTTGGTTCCAAAGAAGAGACAACAAGAAGAAAGCAAGTCAGAGGAGATCAAGGAGCTCAAGACTTTGTTGACTCTGAAGGAATTTATTGAAGAAGTAGAAGAGAGTCCAGAGGTATTTTTGTTGATCGGTCATGAAGCCACTGAATCTGTAGAAGTTCCAGAGGAAGTAAAGCTGGTATTGGAAGAATTCAGAGATGTGTTTCCTGAAGAATTACCAACGGAGTTACCACCGTTGCAGGATATTCAACATCAGATTGATCTTGTGCCAGGGGCAGTATTACCACACAGGCCACATTATAGGATGAGTCTTAAGGAGCATGAGGAACTGAGAAGGCAGGTGGAGGAGCTGTTAGAACAAGGGCGTGTTCAGGAGAGCTTGAGTCCTTGTGCAGTGCCAGCTTTATTGGTGCCAAAGAAGGATGGTTCGTGGAGAATGTGTACGGACAGTCGAGCTCTGAACAAGATAACTGTGAGATACAGGTTTCCTATGCCGAGGTTTGATGATTTGATTGACCAGTTGAGTGGAGCTGTTGTGTTCTCAAAGATTGACTTGAAGAGTGGATACCATCAGATTCGTATTAGACCAGGTGATGAATGGAAGACTTCTTTCAAAACCAGGGAAGGTTTATACGAATGGTTGGTTATGCCGTTTGGTTTATCGAATGCACCAAGTACTTTTATGAGAGTGATGAACCAGATTTTCAGACCATTCATTGGGAAGTTCATGGTAGTTTACTTTGATGATATTTTGATCTACAGTGGGAGTATGGAAAAGCATGTCCAGCATTTGCGTGAAGTACCGTTGATTCTACGTCAAGAGCAGTTCTATGCGGCAGCAAAGAAGTGCGTGTTTATGACGGACAGTGTTTTGTTTCTGGGATACGTTCTATCGAAAGAAGGAATTCAAGTGGATGAAAGTAAAGTAGAAGCTGTCAGGAGTTGGCCACAGCCAAAGACAATTACTAAAGTGAGGAGTTTTCATGGATTGGTATCTTTCTATCGAAGGTTCATTCCACATTTTAGTAGTGTGGTGGCACCAGTAACCGATTGCATGAAAGGAAAGAAGTTTGAGTGGTCAGAGGAAGCAGAGGTAGCTTTTGAGAAGATCAAGACACTATTGACGACAGCACCACTTCTAGTTTTACCGGATTTTCAGTTGTTATTTGAATTACATACTGATGCCTCGAAGGTTGGAGTTGGTGGAGTATTGAGTTAGAATGGAAAACCAGTTGCTTATTTCAATGAGAAGTTATCGGAGCTAAGTTGAGATATAGTACTTATGATGTTGAATTTTATGCAATTGTTCAAGCTGTGAAGCACTGGAGACATTATCTGTTTCAGAAGGAGTTTGTTCTTTACACTGATCATGAAGCATTGAAACACTTACAAGGGCAGGATAAGATTTCAGCAAGGCATGCATCGTGGATTGCTTATCTGCAACAATTTACGTTTGTTGTAAAACATAAATCGGGAATTACGAATCATGTAGCAGATGCATTGAGCAGAAGGAATCACTTGTTGACTACAATGAAGGTTGTGGTGATAGGGTTTGAATTATTGCCAAAATTGATTAAAGAAGATCCGTGCTTTATGAAGTTTGTTGAGGAAGTCAAGGATGGGAGTACTGATGAATTTGTATTGGTAGATGGATTCTTATTCAAAGGGAATCAATTATGTGTACCAGATTGCAGCTTGAGAATGAAAATTGTGAAAGAGTTGCACGAAGAAGGACATGTGGGTAGAGATCGAACATTGCAGTTGATTTCCCAGTCTTATTATTGGCCGACAATGAGAAGGGAAATTGAAAGGTTTGTGCGTAGATGTCATGTTTGTCAGGTTTCGAAAGGGACAACTACAAATGCGGGATTGTATATGCCGTTACCTGTTCCAACAAAACCATGGGTTAATATTAGCATGGAGGGTTTGCCTAGAACTCAAAGGGGAAATGATTCTATATATGTTGTGGTGGATCATTTCTCGAAGATGGTATATTTTATTGCTTGTAAGAAGACGGCGGATGCTGTTTGTGTCGCTCAGTTGTTCTTTAAAGAAATCTATCGTTTACATAGGTTACCAGAATCTATTGTTTCAGACAGGGATACCAGATTTTTGAGTCATTTTTGGCTAAGTTTGTGGAAGATGGTTGGAATGAAGCTAAAATTTAGCAGCGCTTATCATCCGCAGACAGACGGACGGACCGAAGTTGTTAACAGATCGTTGGGAAATTTGTTACGATGTCTTGTGAAGGACAATTTGAAGAGTTGGGACATGAAGTTATGTCAGGCAAAGTTTGCACATAATCATGCAGTGAATCGTAGTACAGGATTCAGCCCATTTCAGATTGTATATTCAAGTTTGCCAAGGGGACCGTTAGACCTAACGGTAGTGCCACAACCGAAGGGGACGGTTAAATGAGCCGTAGATTTTGTTGATGGATTGAATGAATGCCATAAAATCGTTCAGGAGCGATTGGAGAAAGCAAATGAGAAGTATAAAAGATCTGCAGACTTGAAGCGACGAAGTGTTGAATTTAACGAAGGTGATTTGGTGTACGCAGTGTTGACGAAAGATCGTTTTCCGGTGGGAATGTACAATAAATTGAAGGCGCGGAAAATTGGCCCAGTTGAAATTCTAAAAAAAAATCAATGAAAATGCTTATAAGTTGAAGCTACCGGAGGATGTGTACACTTCTGACGTGTTCAATGTTAAGCATCTTTTTCCATATTATGAAGATGAACAATTTGATGTGGAAGAATTTACAAAATCGAGCACGAATTTTTCTCAACCAGGGGAGGATGATGCAGCACGACCTACGAAAGCACAAGGCTTAGGACGTTCACGAGTTAATGAAGGTCGGCCCCGACCTAAGGAGTCATGTGAGGAGGAGCTGCGAGTTAAAAGACGAGGACCTAATGTTCTGCCGCATTGTTGTAGTGAAGACTTAAGTCGGCTGCGACTTAAGGGCTCAAGTCGGCTACGACTTAACAAAGCAAGAGAAAAGGGCTACGACCTAGTGGGATTTCGCGACTTAATGGAGAACGAGTCAACTTGATAAGTCGGTCGAAGTTAAGTCGTTGTTGTCTTTAAGTCGCTATGTTCTTAAGTCGGTTATGTTTAAGTCGCATCCTGTTTTGGAAATGTATGGTTTGTTAGGTCGGCAACGACCTAGTGTAAGTCGTAAGTGATGTAATATGTTGTATTCGTTGAGTCGCTAGTACTCAAGTCGAAGGTCGGCATGAAAATAAGTCGGCCGAATGTTGATTGAGTCGCTGTATATATGTGTTGTGCTGTAATTGAGGCGTGTGGTATTAATTAGGTCGGCAACGACCTTGTTAAGTCGTGACATTGTAATTTGTTTGTTTCTTTTCTGTTAGTCGTAGGTCATGAGTCGGTAACATCCTAAAGGTGAGTCGTAGGTCGTGTACGACTTAAGGAGCCGGTTGTAAAAATGTTATAAATAGGGCGTGAGTTGTACATTTTGTGGTTGTTGATTTTTGAATAAAATTCTCTTTTGTTAGCTTTGTGCTTTCATTCAAATTGGTAGTTGAGTGTAATCTCCTATCTCCACTTTCGGTTAATCGAGTGTGCTCGATTCAACGATTGTTGAAGCCAATTCACGGTATCAAGTGCGCTTGATCAACGTTTGAAGAACTGTAGATCTTCTTTCACGGTATCGTGCGCGATCAACGTGTCGAAGATAGCTAGAATTCGGTATCTTTGTGATCAACGAATTTGGGCATTTCAGTATCTTCAATCCACCGTTTGCTACTTTCATCGATCTATATCATTTTGTTATTATCCGCTGCGTCACTTTATATCTCAAAGTGTAATGTCATACATACAGCCATACAAGTATGTTTTGGGTTCAAACAGAACCGAAGGTACTTCGTCCAATAAAGGAAGAAGCCCTTACAATCCGGGTATCCACAATCCCGATCTGACTCCCCATCATATATAGAGATATTTATACCGAAGCAACTAAGTGCAAAGACATTCGATAGGTTATCCAATCGTTCTCTAAGACACCCGGTCTTCACCAACGTCTTCAAGTGCTATCCATTTCGACATATCACTATTCGGAATGGGTTATATGACACAAAGTCCTCTCCCGGCTAAACCGAATAGTGAGCGCTTAATTTTTAAAACACATGGATATATCATTCACAAAGATTCACTTCAGGGTTCGATGTGGGTTTCGGATAGCCAATTGGAATCTGATTCCCTGTCGCATCGAAATTTAAATGTCGTTTTACGGGCTAATTGGTTTTCGCATTCAAAGAAACAAATCACAGATATCACATCTCAGCACAAAGTAATTCATATTACGTAGCATCACAATCAAATATCAGAAATATCAATCCAATACACAGCATTCAATAATAATCAATCATCTTCAATTAAGATGAATTAAACGTGTGATTTAAATTAATTAACCACATAATTACTTTCATTAATTATCCTTAATCAATGATTAATTATCCTTAATTATAAATTAATTAAATCTTAATCACTTCATTAATTAATTATTCCTTAATTAATTATCTTAATTAATTAATCCTTAATTGTTAATTAATTATATCTTAATTACTTTTATTAATTAATTATTCCTTAATTAATCAATTATTAATTACAAATCAATTAACCTTAATTATTCATTTAATTAATCTTTAGTGTTAAGTAATTAATTAAGTAATTATTATTAAGTGATTATATTAGCAAATCATTAATTGCTTAATAAACTAAAAGATAAATCTTTTTAATTACATTGATTATCCTTTGAACCTTGTTTAATAAATCATCCTTATCACATTGGTATCTTTAAAAGGTTAAGATTAGTTTAAATAACATTTTTATCTTAGTTATCCTTTTTAGTTATGTTATTTATTTAATATAAATAACTTTATAAAATAATGTATCAAAATTAAATAAATTTAATTTAATTCCTTAAAAAAAACATCTTACATAAATCCTTAATTAATTCAAAACTTTATTCAAAATCATCACTAGAAAACATGGATTATAAATAGTTAAAAGTTTGAATTTTATTTTAAAGTAAAAACCGTTTTTACATATCAAACCCGAGACCCACTTCGAGTCATACTCAATCAAAATGCCTAAATGCACGAACCCAAACTCGAGCCATCACCTTATTCCCCAAAGATTACTTCGAGTTCAATGCTTCTTCCACCAACCCCAAATTTCAAATACCACAATGACACCGTGCACATGCACAGCCCTTCCAACCAATTACGATTAGTGCTACGATTGTCGACAGGTCATTGACAACCTTTCCTAGCCACCTGAGCACCTAGAAGTCCACAACATTGACGAACTCAAAATTTCGTCACTCATCATCATGTGGAACGAAACACCGATCACCAAAAATACCTCGTCCTCCCTCCTCCGACCATCAGAGGTCACCAAATTTTGGCCAGTGCTACACTTGCCTCCCTAGTTCCGATCGCCATTGGTGCGAACGGCTCCGATGCAACGATGAGGCGACAGCAATTCAAAATATGAACTCGACTAAGTATGGGTTTAAAACCCTAGATCATCAAAATTAGATCACCACGATTATCTATAAATTCGGCTTGCATTTTTCTAGAGTTCGACGACCACCCAAGCATCTACGGAAGCAATCCAGACCCTTGAATGTTCGCAGATCACTAGCACTTCATCAAAAACGTGATTCCGTTCATCCTCGATTTTCTCAGAGGATATTTCATTTAAAATTATGATTTTGCCTTTAAAAGTCATAAATTTAAAAAACATTTCGATTTATAAACTTGAGATCAGGAATCATGATATTTGAATTTTTACACATTTTGAATTTTTGCCTGTAATTTCACTTTCCAGAAGAAAACTTTAATTTTTTTTGCTTGAATTCATTTTTAAAACTTAAAACAGGTTTAAACCAACAGAATTTGTTTGAATCCTAAGATCTAACAAGAATCAGGGGAGAAAGATTTTAAATTTCAAACAGGTTTTGAAAACCTATTTCCAAACAGAAGCAAAATGCCTGATACCAGGCATGCACAGTAATCTTGCATACATTTACACATATTTGCTTGCATATAAACCTTTTACAATTTTATATCAAGCGTCATCACAAACCATAAGTGCCATTCCAAATTTTTAAAGAAATTTACTCACCTGTAGCTTTAAAACTGTGACGACCTGGAATTTTCAAGCATTTAAAATCGGGATATTTAATTGATTTTAAGTATTCAATAGAGAAATTTTAACTTGAATTACAAAAATCATAATTTATTTGACAATTTAATTATTGAATTAAATAATTTGAAGTTGGGAATTTATTGAATCTAGAATTTTAAGCCTGTTAAAAATAATTCGAAGGCTTATAAAAGTTATATTGATAATACTGAAGAGAATAGAAGTGTTGAACTCAAATTTAAGGATGGTTTGTTAAGTTTTGAAATTTAGTATCGTTTAAATTGAATTTAAAATAGCCTTCCGAGGCACAGTCTCGGAATGCAACGAAATCAGTTCCATTGGATCCGTAATATTGTATTATTATCGGATTTTAATTTTTGTGGTGTTTGGAGTTGTCATGTGAGCGTAGGATGTATAAACACGCTGAAAATTTAATTGGTAATAATTTGATGAAATTTAATTTAGTTAATCAAGCTTCTGGTATACGCCATCTTCCTGTCATTTAATCACATACTTTCCCAATTTCAAGCCGTTCAATCAACAATCAAAATGCTTGAACTAAACTAAAAATAAAAATAAAATAATAATATAATAAATAGATAAATAAAGAAAGAGGCTTCAGGTGGAAGCTGTAAGCCGTGTAAAAAAAAGAGAGCAACACAATAGGGGCTGAACCCCTCTCCTCTTTTAAACCCCTAAAACCACTCAGTGATCGGAAGAAAAAAAATATGGCGAACGATAGAAGGGGGGATCGATTCGCCCCAATCATGTATGGCCGCTGCCGTTTTTGGCAACTCGACGTTTTGAAGGGAGGCGCAATCAAGCTTGCATGAGGCTTGGGTCAGTAGCTCGATGGCCGCGAGGTCGATTTCGTCTTTGGGTCGTGGCAGCTTCGTAGAACGCCTGGAAGGATTTGTGCGTGAGGGGCTGTCTTGAGGCACGCCAACGTGGGGCAGGCACGCGAGGGCAGGAGGCGAGCGTGGTGGTGTCAGTTCCTCTTTCGATCGGCGTGGAGGTATAAAGCTGTAATTTAATTTAAGTATAATTAGTTAGTTAACTAAGAACCTAAAAAAAAATTAGACGGCTAATAAACTTTTGCCTAATTTATTTTGAGGTCATAAATTGAACAAAGTAGAGATATAGGAGTCGTAATGTATTATGGAAATAAATTTGTTTAATATCAAATTTTTAGTTAAATAAAGTTATTAAAAGGATGTGGGTAGAGAAAAATTATTTCAAGTATTTTATTAAAAAGAAGATTTGTTTGAAGTTAAACTTAATTAGATAAAATAAAATTTATATCAACGGAATTTAATTGTTCAAACTGTTCGAATATTAATAAATTGTATAAATTATTTATACAAGGTCTATAAATCGAGAAAACAAGCGAGATGGATTGGGTTGCAAAGTAAAGGTCAAAGGTGAGTTAGTCTCACTCAGTTTAAATTTAAATTTAAATGATTAAATTTAAATAATTGTTTGGATGGTTGAATCGTTTGATGTGATATAGTATGAAATTTTGGAATTGGTATATTGTATTGTGCTAACGTCTGTGAATGCAGGGAAAACACGTTGGAGGGATCCAAACTGGATCCCTCAACGTTTATTTAAATTATTCTATACCCTCTGTTGTGATTATTTGATATTCTATGATGAACTTTATTGGAGTATTGAATGCTATGGTTCGATTGGATATAATTGGGTATAATGAATTGTCGAAAATATTTAATTGGATGTTGGAAAGAAAATAAAAGAAGTGAATTTGTAAACAAAAGAAGTGAATTTGTAAGTAAAATAATTATGGAAATTTGAATAAATTGAATTAATAAATTGGAAAAGAAATAAAGTGACTTTAAAATTCCAATTAAGAATCTTGAGTAGGGAAAAGAAAATTTGAATAAATAAGAAATTAATGAATTTTAAAATGCAGTATTATTAATTAAAAAGAATAAACATTTATTGAGAATTTAAGATTTGAATTATTGAAAGAGTAAAGAAGAAATTGAAAAAAAAAATAGAATAACTACTGAATTTGGAAATGAACCGATAAGAAACGAATTTATTTCAAATAAAATATATTGGAAATCAATTTGGGAAAAATTGATTTAAGTGATTGAAGTTGGAATTCTCCCTGGATAACCAAGTACGTTTTCAAAATAAATTTTTAAATATAAGTTTAAAGATTAAAAGTTGTTTTAAAAAGCAAGTTTTGGAAGATTTCTTATTTCAAATATTTAAATTCTAAAGTAAGTATTTCCTCTTAATTTATTATATTAGTAATTATTTAAAGAATGACTTAATATTATGTTTTTAAATTATAAATCTAGTTTTATATTTATTAAGTAACCTTATTTTCAAATATTCATATAGTATCGTATTTTTAATAAATTATTGATGTAGTTTTAACTTAAATGTTTTAAAGTATATTTCAAAGTAAAGTGTTTTAAATTATTTTAGAAATCTAGTTTTGGGCTTGGTGATTTCAGAGGAGATAGAAAATATTTGGGAAAGTTTATTCTGAAAAGAAAGATGGTTTTGAAACTATTTTCAAAGGATTGAAAATAGAAATCTATCTTGTGAAGATATTTTGAGGTAAATAAATAATTTGGGAAATTATTTATTGTTGGATGGATGTTTGTGAATATTAATTGATAGTTAAATCACCGACTATCAATATTGGACAAATATGTTGATCGTTTCGAAGAGACCGGGATCGAGATTAATTTCTCGAAAACCACTTCGATCCGGTTTGTACGTTTTCGTGAAAAACGATTTTGGATTCGAAGATGGAGTAGTGAAGTGCAAGGGCTAGTCGCTACTAATCCTGAGGATATTTCCAAATGGATGTAGTAGGAATAGTGCCTTCGGTTCCGTTCGAACCCGGGACGGACTTGTATGGATGAATGCTTGCGAAACATCGTCAGGTGGACGATGGGCATTCTAAGGGATATGCTCTATAAAGGTAACGCTTAGCCTCAAGCCTCATCAAATGGGAATGACTCAAAATCAGGGGTTATGCAGCAAGGCTAGGTGGGTAGCACCCAAGAAGGGTGAGGTCATTCCAGTCTAGATGTCCCTTTTTATTTCGGCTTAGTGGGCGGTTGCAGATCCCAACCGCGGGGTGATCTCACTCGGGATTATCCAGTAAGGGGTAGTCCCGTCCTTGTGTTGCAGGGGAGCGGGCGTACTCTTCGGTACGGTGATCTAGGCCCCGTACTGTGACAGGTGGTACCCCAGTGCCTAGTCATTAGTTGGAAATCCATTCTCCCTACGAGCCTTGTACGTTTTGTTTGTATTACCCACTCTGTGGCTAGTAGCTGGAATTTAATAGATGTAACAATTTTGGCTATTTTATAAGTATTTGTATATAGACCCTATTATAATATCAGAGGATTTCTATAAAAAGTGTTTTAGCTATCGTAAAGTGAAAACCCGACATGTTTATTTGTGGCGTGGTCTTACGAGATGCTTTTGTTTTCAAAGGATTTTGAAACTTTAATAATCAATTGGGTGTGATTTTCTCACGCTGGTTTTCCAGAATGACTCGGGTGTTATTTAACTGTAATGCTCGGGTTAGACCGAGAATTATAGAATACAGGACATCTTGCTGTGGAGCTCAGGGGACGAGCAGGATGACGATACGTACTCCCGTACTTGTTTATATATATATTTCCGCTGTGTTGAGTTGTTGTGTATCCATTTGTATGATATTGTTGTTGAGTTGTGATTGATGTACTCTGATGATGTAATATATAAACAGAGATATTTGATTTTGAGTAAAGATCATTTAATATCTATTATATTTTATTCCGCTGCGATGGTTAGATTCTGTTGTTTTTTTCTATTTTCTTCTTCTACCTCTTCTTCTTTAACCCAAATGGTTCGTATTTCTGTGCAACTTGAGTTGATTGTTGTAGAATAGTGTTGAAGCTTGAGTTGATTGTTGTAGAATAGTGTTGACTCAAGGGGTACGGATTTGCGGGCTGTTACAATGGTATCAGAGCCAGGTTGGAGATAACCTTGGCTCTGGTGGGAATTACTCATAAAATAGAGTCTATAGTAATCTAGAATGAGTTTGAGCGTATAAACAAATATGAGCGCATATTTGTTAGTGAATATAAATTGTTTTAATATTGTGTTGATTGATTTATTGAGTGGCATATGAATCTTCGTCGGCACAGTCTGCGCAACTGTATTGAAGGGGTTTCTAAACACTTGAATAGAACAATTGACACGGTATTGTTTTAAATGTGGATGAATGCAATAATTTTACCCCAAAATATATTTTGATATAAAGAAAAGTTTTTGTAAACTATTTCAGCTAATATATGGTTGCTTGGATGTTAGGAAGAATAATATTAGAGTATTATCATTGTTAAGTGAAAATTTAACTAGAAATTGAAATATAACTAAAATTTAAAGGAATAATCCATTATAAAATGAAATTTGTAAATATGAAGTATAAATGTAATTTATGAATTGAAGTATAATCAAATGATAATTTGTATAAGCATAAACTATACAAATGAATTTGTGGTTAAAATTGATTTAAGCAGGATTTGAAAATTTAAATACCGGAGATTTGGAAGTGTTTTAAAAATAAATGATAGCATTATTGTTTTGGAGATATTTCTGAATGGAAATCTGTTTTAAATGGATTTTGAAAGTGATACAGCATTGAAATCACTTGGATTATTGGAAAATAATTCTGATGATGACGGCCGCATAATCAGTATTCATTTTCGAATTTCTATGTGACGGATTGCTACCAAGAACTGATTTGTTTAGAAAGTTAATTTTTTTTGAAAATTTCAAAAGCGAATTTGTTGAAAATAAAAACTAGGATTGGTTTAAAGTTTTTGAGAAATGAGATTTGAGATGTTGGAGATTTCAAGATGATTCTAAACCAAAGCCGGGAATTTAAAAATCCTGATGAGATAATTGTAAGCTTATAAATTGAGATGATTTTAAATCAGGAAGGAAATATAAGCTTTGAATGTTGGAACTTGAATTTAAGGTGAAAGGTTAAAAATGAAATTTACTTGGATTGGAAAATAAAATTTAACTGGATTGAAAATTAATTTAAATAGGCTGGAATAATATCCAGTTGTATTCGAATCAAGTTGAAATTGAATTGAGTTAAATAAATTTGAGTTAAAGTAAAATTGAATTGGGATGAGAATTCAATTGAATTAATGAATGGAATAAAATTCTTACCTAAGAAAATGGAAAATAAATTGGATAAGGATTGGAATTGAAATAAATAAATAAGAATAACGTGTAAAAGAGTTATAATGCATGAAATAAAACATGCTTGGGATATAAATAAGCATGAGGCTTGAGTTAAAATAAAAGAAGAATATATTCAAGCCTATGATGAATGGAATTATGGAAATAATAAGTTGTGACTTATAAAATTTGAAAAAAAGTGGGATAGAAACCCAAAGTAAATATTGTTTGATGAATTGAAAAATAAAATAAAAATTCGAACTTGAATTATAAAATAAATTTGAACTTAAGAAAAATTTAAATGAAGAGATGTTGAGATTAAAATCAAGTTTTGGATTATAAGTTGGGGAAAGACTATTTAGATAATGAAATATGTAATGAGAACCCAATGCAGTTAAAATAAAAAGCTGAATTGTGAGATAGTAATGAAGTTTGGAAAATAAAACTCAAGTTATAAATTGAATTCGACTTGAGTTGTCAATAAGTAAATATAACTGAATTGTGAGATCATGAAATTTGGTGGTAAACTGAAAATGGATAGTGGATTCAGAACTTGAGTTATTAATTAGAATTTAATGTGAAGTGTTAACAAATTAAGTATAATTAAAAAGTATCGAATGAAAATGTAAATGGATTAAAATAGTAATGGTATGAATTGCAAATAAAATCCAAATAAGTGAAAATAAATTGGAAAATGACCATGTAATAAATTGGATAAACTAAATCTGGAAAGTTAAATTTTATAATAACTAATGAAATGAAATTGTAAATTTTAAAATGAGATTTAATTCAAATAGAATTGAGTTGAATAGAAAAGAAAATTTTACTTGTAAAATGAAAATGAGCTTAAGTATATAATTTGAAATAAATTGTAGTAAATTGACTTAAGCTAAACAAATGGAAGAGTTGGATTAAAATTCAACTTAAAACCAAGTTTAATGATATTGGATTGAATTTAAATCAAGTAAAAATAAATTTGGATCGGAATAAAATTTGGTGGGTTGTAAATAATATTCAAGGAAATGAAAATTCAAAATGGATTGAGAGGATAAACTAATTATATTGAATAAACAAATGGAGGGGATAAATAAGAATCAAATGGAAGTGGACTTAAGTTTGAAGTGAAATAAATCAAATAAATTAACTTAAGTTGAGAATAATTAGAAGCTCGACTACGAGTAGAATTGGAAGACCATTAAATGAAGCTTAGTTTGAATTAATTCGGGAATGGTTAGTAATGTGCAAGCTTGGAATGGGTCGAGTTGAATAAATGGTCGTGAATGAATTTAAAATAAAAAGAAATTTAATTAGTAACGAAGATGAACCTAATTTGTTAATGGGTTTTGAATAAACTAATTTGGTTAATAAAATGAGAATGCAAGTGAATGGATTCAAATATGAAATGCAATGAAAATGAGGATATATGGATTGTGAATAAATTTAAAAATGGAATAGAATTGAGTATAAATTGAATTGAAATCCATTTAAATTGGTTATAAAACATAAATACTTATTTATTCACATAGATCTCATCAAATTGCATAGAATAAATTGTCATTTGATGTAAATGGAAGTAATTAAAAATTCTATGAATTGATAGGAGTAAAATAAAATTGACTTTGAGAGCAATTGAATTAAATATGAGATCAGATTGCTTAATAATAAATTACATGTAAGTTTGTGAGTTGTTAACCATTCGGATTAAGTGGAACGATATATGAACTGGTTGTCAACAATTAAGAATTATGTTGGAACATTCAAAATGAAACAGAATAAAGTATAAATTGAATTGGTATCAATTTTAAGTAATTATAAAATGGAATGGATATTCTATTAAGTGAACATCATTGAATTTGCATAAAAATGGTCGTCGTTGACGCAAATGAGATTGTATAAAAATCTACGAGTTAATATAAGCAATGAAATTGATTTTTTGAATCAATTGAGATAAATATGTGTTCGTTTGGATTAAAATGAATAGAATGTACGAAATGAAGTGTAAGCCATTTAAATGAAATGAAATTGATTGGTGATTTAGTTGTAAACAACTAAATTTGTATCGGAACCTTATTAATTTGCTTTTGAAGTGTTTAGTGTATATTTTTAATATTATACATGTGTTTAACTACTGAAATTAAGTGAAATGCTATAAACTTTGTATATTTGTCACTTACATGTTTAAATTGAGTAAGTACAGGTTTTTGGAAGCCGTGTGGATGGATTTGGGTTGCATTAACTGCTAAATAAATAAGCCGCTTGCTTAAAATGCAAAATAAGGTACGCTTATGCAATAAAGATAGGAAATATGAACTATTTTTTATTTTTCCGACCGTGTGGGTCGATGTATATATATTTATATCTTTTGTCAAATTGAAAAAGGTCCTCCGTACAAAGGGGACTCTGCCAAAAAATTTCGAAAATTTTGGGAGTTAGAAATTTTTTTGAAATTTTTTGGAAAATGTTATTAACGACAAAACGATTTCAAACTGGGAATTGAAATAAGTTAGTAAATAAAACTAATTGAAGTAATGACATGAATTAGTTATAAATGGAAAATAAAATTCAATATTTAAAGTTAAAGATAAATTAAATTCATATGGAAATGAAAGAATCGATTTGAATAGAAATAGTAATAAATTAAAGTGGTAAGGTGAAAATAAATATAAGGAACATATTTAATGCTTATATTAACTTAAGTAAGGAATGGTGAATTCTTGGTTGGAAACTGATATTACAAATATATTCCTAAGTTAATATTTGAAAGAATAAATGTTGACATTTTGTAAGGAAGTCGATAAAATGTTTTTGGGAATATTGTGATTGGATATTATTGTTATGAAGGATATGCAGGTATGGAAAGGGGAAAGGAAAATTTGGTTTTGATTTCAGATAATAAATTAGAATTGCCCGACCATAAAGGTATGTGTTTAATTTATGTATGAAATTGGATTGGATTTTTGGATCGAGCCACTTGGCTTTTTGTTTTCTTTTTGGATTTGGGAGGCCGTAGAGCCATTTTGTAGTTGTACCGAGCTAGCTGCGCAAAGGAGACGCTGGCAAAATTGTTCGGGAATTTAGGGAGTTAGAAAAATTTTGAGAAAATTTTGATAATTCAGAATTTTAGTTTTGAATTATAATTTGAGTAGCTGAACAAGTAAGTTAATTGAAAACTATAGAAGGTTTTGGAAAAGTTTGAAAAGTTAATAAGAATAATAATGGACCTTTTATAAAAAGATAGTTGGTAAGATGTTGAATTGTTAGAAACTATTTGGTTTTGGAAAAGTAAACGAGTTTTGGATCATTTCTTCCTAGTTAGTAATTTCGGGGACGAAATTCTTTTAAGGGGGGAGGAATGTGACGACCCGGAATTTTCAAGCATTTAAAATCGGGATATTTAATTGATTTTAAGTATTCAATAGAGCAATTTTAACTTGAATTACAAAAATCACAATTTATTTGATAATTTAAATATTGAATTAAATAATTTGAAGTTGGGAATTTATTGAATCTAGAATTTTAAGTCTGTTAAAAATAAATTGAAGGCTTATAAAAGTTATATTGATAATACTGAAGAGAATAGAAGTGTTGAACTCAAATTTAAGGATGGTTTGTTAAGTTTTGAAATTTAGTATCGTTTAAATTGAATTTAAAATAGCCTTCCGAGGCACAGTCTCGGAATGCAATGAAATCAGTTCCATTGGATCCATAATATTGTATTATTACCGGATTTTAATTTTCGTGGTGTTTGGAGTTGTCATGTGAGCGTACGATATATAAACACGCTGAAAATTTAATTGGTAATAATTTGATGAAATTTAATTTAGTTAATCAAGCTTCTGGTATACGCCATCTTCCTGTCATTTAATCACATACTTTCCCAATTTCAAGCCATTCAATCAACAATCAAAATGCTTGAACTAAACTAAAAATAAAAATAAAATAATAATATAATAAATAGATAAATAGAGAAAGAGGCTTCAGGTGGAAGCTGTAAGCTGCGTAAAAAAAGGGAGAGAGAGCAACACAATAGGGGCTGAACCCCTCTCCTCTTTTAAAACCCTTAAACCACTCAGTGATCGGAAAAAAAATAAGTAAATAAATATGGCGAACGACAGAAGGGGGATCGATTCGCCCCAATCATGTACGGCCGCTGCCGTTTTTGGCAACTCGACGTTTTGAAGGGAGGCGCAATAAAGCTTGCGCGAGGCTTGGGTCAGTAGCTCGATGGCCGTGAGGTCGATTTCATCTTTGGGTCGCGGCGGCTTCGAAGAACGCCTGGAAGGATTTGTGCGTGAGGGGCTGTCTTGAGGCGCGCCAACGTGGGGCAGGCACGCGAGGGCAGGAGGCGAGCATGGTGGTGTCAGTTCCTCTTTCAATCGACGTGGAGGTATAAAGCTGTAATTTAATTTAAGTATAATTAGTTAGTTAACTAAGAACCTAAAAAAAATTAGACAGCTAATAAACTTTTGCCTAATTTATTTTGAGGTCAAAAATTGAACAAAGCAGAGATATAGGAGTCGTAATGTATTATGAAAATAAATTTGTTTAATATCAAATTTTTAGTTAAATAAAGTTATTAAAAGGATGTGGGTAGAGAAAAATTAGTTCAAGTATTTTATTAAAAAGAAGATTTGTTTGAAGTTAAAGTTAATTAGATAAAATAAAATTTATATCAACGGAATTTAATTGTTCAATCTGTTCGAATATTAATAAATTGTATAAATTATTTATACAAGGTATATAAATCGAGAAAACAAGCGAGATGGATTGGGTTGCAAAGTAAAGGTCAAAGGTGAGTTAGTCTCACTCAGTTTAAATTTAAATTTAAATGATTAAATTTAAATAATTGTTTGGATGGTTGAATCGTTTGATGTGATATAGTATGAAATTTTGGAATTGGTATATTGTATTGTGCTAACGTCTGTGAATGCAGGGAAAACACGTTGGAGGGATCCAAACTGGATCCCTCAACGTTTATTTAAATTATTCTATACCCTCTGTTGTGATTATTTGATATTCTATGATGAACTTTATTGGAGTATTGAATGCTATGGTTCGACTGGATATAATTGGGTATAATGAATTACCGAAAATATTTAATTGGATGTTGGAAAGAAAATAAAAGAAGTGAATTTGTAAATAAAAGAAGTGAATTTGTAAGTAAAATAATTATGGAAATTTGAATAAATTGAATTAATAAATTGGAAAAGAAATAAAGTAACTTTAAAATTCCACTTAAGAATTCTGAGTATGGAAAAGAAAATTTGAATAAACAGGAAATTAATGAATTTTAAAATGCAGTATTATTTATTAAAAAAACATTTATTGAGAATTTAAGATTTGAATTATTGAAAGAGTAAAGAAGAAATTGAAAAAAATAAATAGAATAACTACTGAATTTGGAAATGAACCGATAAGAAACGAATTTATTTCAAATAAAATAAATTGGAAATCAATTTGGGAAAAATTGATTTAAGTGAATGGAGTTGGAATTCTCCCTGGATAACCAAGTACTTTTTCAAAGTAAATTTTTAAATATAAGTTAAAAGATTAAAAGTTGTTTTAAATAGCAAGTTTTGGAAGATTTCTTATTTCTAATATTTAAATTCTAAAGTAAGTATTCCCTCTTAATTTATTATATTAGTAATTATTTAAAGAATGACTTAATATTATGTTTTCAAAAGTATAAATCTAGTTTTATATTTATTAAGTAACCTTATTTTCAAATATTCATATAGTATGGTATTTTTAATAAATTATTGATGTAGTTTTAACTTAAATGTTTTAAAGTATACTTCAAAGTAAAGTGTTTTAAATTATTATAGAAATCTAGTTTTGTGCTTGGTGATTTCAGAGGAGATAGAAAATATTTGGGAAAGTTTATTCTAAAAAGAAAGATGGTTTTGAAACTGTTTTCAAAGGATTGAAAATAGAAATCTATCTTGTGAAGATATTTTGAGGTAAATAAATAATTTGGGAAATTATTTATTGTTGGATGGATGTTTGTGAATATTAATTGATAGTTAAATCACCGACTATCAATATTGGACAAATACGTTGATCGTTTCGAAGAGATCGGGATCGTGATTAATTTCTCGAAAACCACTTCGATCCGGTTTGTACGTTTTCGTGAAAAACGATTTTGGATTCGAAGATGAAGTAGTGAAGTGCAAAGGCTATTCGCTACTAATCCTGAGGATATTTCCAAATGGATGTAGTAGGAATAGTGCCTTCGGTTCCGTTCGAACCCGGGATGGACTTGTATGGATGAATGCTTGCGAAACATTGTCAGGTGGACGATGGGCATTCTAAGGGATATGCTCTATAAAGGTAACGCTTAGCCTCAAGCCTCATCAAATGGGAATGACTGAAAATCAGGGGTTACGCAGCAAGGCTAGGTGGGTAGCACCCAAGCAGGGTGAGGTCATTCCAGTCTAGATGTCCCTTTTTATTTCGGCTTAGTGGGCGGTTGTTGATCCCAACCGCGGGGTGATCTCACTCGGGATTATCCAGTAAGGGGTAGTCTCGGCCTTATGTTGCAGGGTAGCGGGCGTACTCCTTGGTACGGTGATCTAGGCCCCGTACTGTGACAGGTGGTACCCCAGTGCCTAGTCATTAGTTGGAAATCCATTCTCCCTACAAGCCTTGTACGAGTTTTGTTTGTATTACCCACTCTGTGGCTAGTAGCTGGAATTTAATAGATGTAACAATTTCGGCTATTTTATAAGTATTTGTATATAGATCCTATTATAATATCAGAGAATTTCTATAAAAAGTGTTTTAGCTATCGTAAGGTAAAAACCCGACATGTTTTTTGTGGCGTGGTCTTACGAGATGCTTTTGTTTTCAAAGGTTTTTGAAACTTTAATAATCAATTGGGTGTGATTTTCTCATGCTGGTTTTCCAGATTGACTCGGGTGTTATTTAACTGTAATGCTCGGGTCAGACCGAGTATTATAGAATACAGGACATGTTGCTGTGGAGCTCAGGGGACGAGCAGGATGACGATACGTACTCTCGTACTTGTTTATATATATATATATTTCCGCTGTGTTGAGTTGTTGTGTATCCATTTGTATGATATTGTTGTTGAGCTGTGATTGATGTACTCTGATGATGTAATATATAAACAGAGATATTTGATTTTGAGTAAAGATCATTTAATATCTATTATATTTTATTCCGCTGCGATGGTTAGATTCTGTTGTTGTTTTTTTCTATTTTCTTCTTCTACCTCTTCTTCTTTAACCCAAATGGTTCGTATTTCTGTGCAACTTGAGTTGATTGTTGTAGAATAGTGTTGACTCAAGGGGTACGGATTTGCGGGCTGTTACAAAAACAGAGATGCTTGACAGTCGACTTTTTTCTGTTTTTCTGAGCTTGATCTTGTTGTGATCCTCTGTTTGTTGTTTGATTGTACTAAGTTATGTTGTTGTTGTTTTGATCTTGAAGCTGTTATTGTTTCAACTTGATCAGATTCCATTGCTTGAGATGATTTCCAAGCTTAGGCTTTGAATTGAAGAGGGTGTTTGAATTTCCAGATTTTTTTTGCTTTGTTTTTGTTTTGAGGACTTTTTTATTTTTTTTCTTTGATTTGTTCTTGAAATTTGCTCGATGATTTTCTTTCTCTGATCTGAGGAAGTTTAAAGATTTTTTTTCTTAAGGTTTTAAAAGTTAAAAGAAGGGAGAAAAAAGAGATTTGAGATGTTATATAATTTTTATTTTCTTTTTATAAATTTTCATAAAAATAAAAATAATGTGATGACACTTGTAAATTTTCTTTCTACACGGATTACACTTGTTAATCCATTTATTTAAATTTTGAACACTTGTCTTTATATATATTACTTATTTAACATTTGTAAATTTTATGAGAATAATGTCTTTACATTATTTAAATTGTATTTTTAATTTACATCTTCCATTTTATAAAGATATTTGCTTTTTATTAATAAATACTATTTAAAAGAGAATTTTTTGAAACTGAGTACACATTGGATAAATTATATATACATATATATATATTTGTAAATCCAAAATATTTTACTAAAGCATTTATTTAAAATTTAAATTCAGATTCAAAGTTAAATTCAAATCTACTCATATACACACACATATATATAATTTAAATTCAAATGATTTTAAAAACATTTATTATTTCAAATTTTAAACTCAAATGAAATTGAAATCTTAGTCAAACAAATTAACATTTATTTTATTTTATTTGAATTTTTTTTCAAATTAATTTCATAATAAATTTCAAAAATTCGAATAAACTACTAATTTTAGATTGATAAAATTTTGGGGATGTCACAGTTGGGATCCATGTGCGATCCGAGACCCATTAGAGCATGAGGATCCGAGTGTGATTCTAAGATCTAATTGAGATGTGGGAATCTATATGTGATTCTGAGACCCGTTGGCTATTGGAATCCATGTGGGATTTCATGATCTATTTGGTGGCAGTGCGAAAGCTGGAATGCCGGATGTAGCCTCATCAGTGGGAATGACTAAAACTAGAGATATGAGGCCTAGCCACTAGGGTTGGCAAACGCATAGGTTGTAGTCGACTCCTCTTAGATCTCACTTATAGGTGTTATGCATGCATGGAGCGATATATTCGGTCTTAGCAAGACCTGCTATGTTTTTCCTATGGTACATCACTAGGGATGTATGCAGCTTCGGAAGGATATCACTGAACCTTGTGTAGGAGGATCGTTCCTCAAAGTACTGAGCGCACCTCCATGGAAATCCTACACAATTAGTGAGTGTGGCTCATTGATTTTCGATTATATACCTAGTATTATTTTGATGTACACTCACGAGCATCAAAACTACTTTGAGTATTATTATTTTATCCTTTAGACATTATCATAATATAAACGGATTTTTGTAGAAAATGTTTTGGTTATCGTAAGGTGAAAACCTATCCGTGTTTACGTATGGCATGGTCTTATGAGATATTTTCGATTTTAAAGATTTACACAGAAATTTATAATCCAATTAGGTGTGTTTTTCTCATGCTAGTTTTCTAGACCGACTCGGTAGTTATTTTATTATGATGCTCGGGTCAGACCGAGCATATTACATATTAGTTTGGATGCTTTGGAGCTTAAGAAACGAGTTGGAGGCCCAGAGACGTATTAACGTAGACGGTTATTTTTCCATTGTATTCGTTATTGTATTTATCAACAATTGCAAGGACAGACTATTATAACTGCCCAAGCTGAAATGATTATTGTACTCTGATTGATGTTTGTACATACATATATTACAATTTGAGTTTGTGTAAAGTTTATCGTATATTATAAATTATTCGTTCCACTATGAGATTCTGTGTTGTTTAGTTTTCTTCTTATCTTCTTCCTTTATTCTTTTTCCCCTAATAATTAAGTTTTTCAACATTCGATTTCTCGGCATGTAATCCATTGTATTCGTTCTTTGAGGTTCGAAAAGCCCAGTTCATCAAATTTGGCATCGGAGCTGAAGATTAAGCGAGAACCTTGGCTTTGGTGGGGTAACTCATTAGAGATAGGGTCAATAGCACCCCAGAATGAGTTTGAGTGCATACATTTATATATGAGCACATATTTGTTAATGATATAAAATAAATGTTTTATATTGTGTTTGTAACGTCCCACCTCTATGCTCACAATAACAAAGAGTATTAAAAAGAAATACTGTCTGTTATTACGATGAATAAGGCTAGATAGGAGCGGCCATCCGTAGTTAGGCCTTACACTAGTATTGGTTATCTCGATAGGAGTGGTATATTTTTTTCCTTTTCATCTCTTATTTATTTACTCCCATCGACATACCCAATTCCAGTATAAAACGATCTACGATGAATCATAATAGTTAGGACAATATATATAACAATAACACAGATAAACTAAATGCGGAACATAGATAATATCAAATCTCATATATATATAACTGAAGTCAGTTACAATACACATGATACAATACTTATGATACAACTACAACTGTCGACACAACATGTTACATATACAAGTACATTACTATAATTAATATACATGAATACATATCACCCTATACTATGACAACAACTACTCCAAAAGATATGAAGAGACTTCATAGCTCTAGCAGCAACCCAAAGCAAGGTATCTACAACCTGAAATAACTCGGTCTGACCCGAGTATTAAATTCAACAGAAAATAATACGCGGGTCAGTCTAATTCAAACTCAGTTATTAATGCACGAAAGCAATAATAAATAAATAATCAAATAGACGACAGTCACCATAAACCTCACTTATCCAATCCTTTAATAAGGAAATCGGATAACGGTAAATATAACACGTAATAGTGTTAAACAACAAATCAGCAAATTCAAATTTTCAACAAAGATAAATGAAAAGATTATCAATAAAGATAATTTAGAAAACAACAGAATTACCTAAACGGCAGTTAACAACAAAATCTAATTATTAAATAAATAATTAGAAACTCATAATCTAATTATCAAAAAGATAATTAGATATCAACAAAATCATCAAATTAAACAAAATCAAATACAATTTAAAAATATTGAATTGGACACACAAAACAATTCAAGTAATTGAAATATCAATTCAAAACGTCAATTCTGTGTGGCTGCAGTACACGCTCACGTGCACTACCTCGCCACTACAGTGATGAATTACAAAAAAGCTCAATGAATCAAAATGCAAAAGAAATATCAATAAAATCAATACTTTGTGGCTGCAGTACACGCTCGCGTGCACTGCCTCGCCACTACAGTACATGATGTCATCACAACTCCAAATATTAACATCAAGTCGAAACGGCAAAGGTCAAGTCACGACTATCATGACTCAACACAACTGCAAATCAACTCAACTAGAATGACCAAGCGCACAAAGGTAGTGGAACAAACATGAAGACACATCAGAATAGATTATACAACCTGAACCAACAGAGCACGAAGGCTCGAATGACCAAATGCACATGGCAGTGGTACAACATGAAGACACTGCAAATTGGAGGTGAAAGCAAACAAAGATGGCAACATGACATGAATCAGAGGAAGTCCAGATATAATGCAGTAGTGAAACAACAATGGTGAAACTACAAAACTGTACTTAAGCAAGTGAAACATCAAGGGAAGAACAATTGAAATAGGCTGCGATAGTGAATCACAACCCAAATCAACTATCAATGACCAGTGAATAATGACAGTGCGGAGGTCATCAAAATCAGAGACATAAGGGCCGAAACCATTACACAAAATGCAAAGTCAAAGTTGATGCCAATAGAAAAATGCAGCTCAAATCAAACTGCAATGAACCAGTCAAGTTAAAGAGGCACTAGTGAAACTGCAAATACCGAAGATATGGCAACACAGCACCAAAGCACAAATATGATACAGACACAAAAAGGTACATGAATACTTGCAACACAAGAAGACCACATGCAAGACCAGTGAAGCCAATGCACATGCCAACACAAAAGGGATGCATCAGTGAAACAGCTACTACACAATGGAACAAGCAATAGTGAAGTAGCCTCGACAAAATCAAAATGTATAATTGCTACAAGAAACTGGACAGTGTAAATTCAAATAGAAGATGAATATAAACATGAAGCAGTAACAACTGTGCATGAACATGAAGGCAACAGATACAACTGAGATGCAGTAGTTACTTTCCCACATGCACGTATAAGCAATGCAATTGAACACGGCAGGGACAACTGACCTCAAGGAGGACGCAAATGACTCTAGCATGCAAATATATATAATGGCCAAAGTTAATACACGATCAAGTACAAGCCGAGGCAAAAATCAAGTTTAATTGGTCAAGACCAATGTCAACAGAAAAATGCTCAAAGTCATCTGCGGTTCAAGTCAAACTATGCCAAAGTTACAAATACCAACAACTATTCAAAGCCATGGTGGTCACGAGATAAAAACAGTAAGTAAAATCAAACAAAGTTGAAAGTACTACCAAAGGCATTGAATAGTGTAGACAAACCAAATACAATTACACACGGCAATGTACTGATACCAGGGACTCAAACCCGGACCTATGAGCAGTGCCAACGGACCAGGCAACAAAACAAGTAGCTTCAACATGTGACTTCAATATAATGTGACAAGTAACATATAGATGTCCAAAAACCAGACTCAAACACACAGTGAAGACCTGTACATAGTGACCCAATCAACTCAATATGCAACCATAGCATGCAGATTCAAGCCGTGATTATCATGAATTCAAACAAGTCAGGTTTAAATGCCGGAGCAATATCTTCACAAAAATCAGGGGTTTCAAAATGCCGAAGTTATGCAATAGCAGGTACTAGTAAATATCGTAGAGATGACCGAAGTGCCAAATTCACAATTGACCAAGTCAAAAATGTCAAGTGACCAAAGTCAAACAAGACATAAATAGCAGAGTCATGAAACAGTAAGAAAATCAAACAAATTCAACATCGTAAAATCAAGTAAAAGCTGAAGACAGCAAGAACAAAATCAACAAAGCATCAAAGAATCAAACGGTGATAGCAAGTTCGAACGAACAAAATTAAACAGCAGTTTTATCAAAATCGAATAAGTTCAAAATCAATCGAAGCTGTGATAAACCAGCGACGAAATTCACGAATTTGAGCAAGTACGAAATCATCAATCATCGAAACAATTTCGACTGCCGAAGCATAGTATTGAACTATATGTGAGGGTCACTCACCTTATTTCAAAGAACACGCCCTAAGATCGCACATTCCAAAATCGAAGCAGAGACGAACCCAAAAATCAAAAGAAGTAATTCAAGTCGGCCTCTTCAATTTTTCACGAAAGCCCTAATTTGCAAGCGAGCCGCCATTTCTGTTCTTTCGTACGTTTTGTTTTAGGGTTTTCGAAATAAATGAAGGGAGAAAGTAGAACGGGTATTTACTTTAGATAATGCAACACCAAAATAAAAAGGAATGTGGGCTGAAATTTCATTTTAAAGCCCGCTTAATTCCTTAATCAGATTATAAAAGAATTTCAACCCGGTTTAAAAACTCCATATAGCCATTAGCTATCAACATTAATCGTTTCACGACGATAATTAATTTTTACAAAACCCCGGGTTGTTACAGACTCCCCTCCTTATAAAAATTGCGTCCCCACAATTTTCATAATTAAATCGTCAATAACAATTATTTTTCTAACTTAATATGGTTAAGCTAGAAAAATAAAGGTCAAGAACACAGATGTCAAAGAAATCTTTTAATTCCATAAAAGAAATTCACAAATTCTCAACAAAATCTAATTATCAAGCAGATAATCAGAAAACAGTAAACTGAATAATTACAGTTATCAGCAAAATTTAATTATCAATTAGATAATTAGAATACAGAAATCACAAAACAGCAATATCTAATTATTGATACGATAATTAGAAAACTGCAAAATCTAATTATCAACAAAGACAATTAGAAAACACAAATCACATATCGCAAAACCGCAAATATCTTGTTATCCAACAGATAATTAGAAAACTCAAATATTTAATTATCAAAAACAATAATCAGAAACAACAAATATCTAATTATCAAAAACGATAATCAAAAATCTCAAATCAACAAATATCTAATTATCAAAAGCGATAATCAGAAATCTCAAATCAACAAATATCCAATTACCAAAACGATAATCAGAAATCTCAAATCAACAAATATCTAATTATCAAAAAGGATAATCAAAAATCTCAAATAAACAAATATCTAATTATCAAAAACGATAATCAGAAATCTCAAATCAACAAATATCTGATTATCAAAAACGATAATCAGAAAACATCAAATATCTAATTATCAACAAAGATAATTAGAAACAACAAATATCTAATTATCAACAAAGATAATTAGAAACAACAAATATCTAATTATCAAAAACGATAATCAGAAATCTCAAATCAACAAATATCTAATTATCAAAAACGATAATTAGAAATTTCAAATCAACAAATATCTAATTATCAAAAACGATAATCAGAAATCTCAAATAAACATGTGATGACCCGATATTTTTAGCAATAGAAATTGGAATAATAAATTGATTTTAAATATTTAAAAGTTAATTGTAAACTTGACTCCCGAATATTTATATTTACTTGATAATTAAATTATTGAGTTATATAATTTGAAATTGGGTAAATTATTGAACATGGAATTTTAAGCCTGTTAATAATATATCGTTTAAATCGATAGTTTAAAATATACTATCTACACCATCTCTATTTTATTTATATTTATGTATGCTTTTAAATAATACAAAAGGTATATGTATGTATACATTTATAAGTATAAGATAAGTGGCATGACATGGTGAAGACAAGTGGCATAATATGGACCATACACCTATCTTAAGATGAAATAGAATTATGACACATATATCACTTTGGTGTACACTTCTAGAACACCTTAAATGATTACTAAATATGGTATGTGTCATGAAATAAAGCTTGCATAAAAAAATGAAGGACATGTGTCACAAGATTAAATAAAATAGTGACACATAACCCCATTCGGTGTCCATGTGTAGAAACATCTTAAGACATCTAAGTAGGCATGTGTCAACATTATGAAGCTTGTGCAAAGAGAAGTAGACAAGTGTCCAAAACTAAAATTACCAAACTAGCCTTGAAAATTACTATATAAAGGGTGGAAATGTTCACTTATTTTTCTTTCTTTGACAAAATTAAAAAAAAAGTAAGATAAAGTGAAAAAGCTTGGAGAAAGCTAGGGAAAAAGAGTCAAGGCAAATATACAAGTTTAAGGTGAGAAAACCTATTTAAATTTCTAGTATTCATGTGATTTTTGAAGAGATGATAGTTGTAAGTAAAAGTGGCTCGGTTCTATCAAAAACACAGCTTAGTAATTTGACCATAACTTTCACAGTTCTTAATGAAATTTTGATTTCTTGGATGTTCTATAAAGCTTATTTCATGTGCTACAACTTTGATGTTTTTTCTGTAATTTTAATGTTAGCTATGTCAAAATCGAATTTTTCTACTGTAATCCCGAGAGCAAAACCAATATTAGCTCTGTGCTTAAGGCTGAAACTAAATTGGCCATAACTTCTTCGTTTCTTAACCGATTTCGATAAATTTAGATGTTGCAGAAAGCTTAGACTTTGTTCTAAAACCTTTATGTTTTGAGTTTTCCAAAATTTCGACGTTATCTTGGCCAAAATTATAATTGTTTATCGCTGTCCCGAGACAAAATGACAGAAGTTATGAAATTCAAATCTCGGAATTGTTTTATCCATAACCTTTACAATTCTTATCGGAATTCGGTAATTTTTAATTTTCAGGAAAGCTTAGAAACTAAGCTACAACTTTTGTTTTATTCATTTTGCCTGATTTCGATGCATTCTATGCTAAAATTGCAATTGTTGGTCG
This sequence comes from Allium cepa, assembly GCA_030765085.1. Taxonomy (NCBI): domain Eukaryota; kingdom Viridiplantae; phylum Streptophyta; class Magnoliopsida; order Asparagales; family Amaryllidaceae; genus Allium; species Allium cepa. The sequence goes on from CM060941.1 coordinate 806,357,124, forward strand.
CTGTCCTGCAAATGCATAAGTTCAGGCTAAGCTTAATGTTTTTAGTAAAATGGTCATAACTTTTGAACCGTTGATCCAAATTTGATGATCTTGGTCATTCTGAAAAACTAACGGAAAGACCTATAACTTTTATTTCTATAATTTTCTGAAATTCGTTGATTAAAATGTTGAAAAACCTCTTGCAAACTCGCTGTCCTGTTGTTTTAGAGTACTCGGTGTCTTGTGCAAACCTGAGCTAGTATTTTGTGCATAACTTTTGCGTTTCTTATCCAAATCCTATAATTTTTATATTTTTGGAAACTGCATGAAGAATGTGATAACTTTCATTTGTATCACTATTTAAAATTCGGCCATATATATATATGAATTTGAGGTGCAAGCTCGGGTTAAATTTCTGCCCGAAATGAACATGTTTGTTTCTAGGAAAATGAAATCGATGATGTACTTAGAAGTTAAATAGTTTGTAATTAAGAATGAATTAACGAATTAACTTGTAATTAAGTGTTTAATTTAAGTTAAGAACTTAGAGAAGTACATTAAGGATTGGTTAACGAATATAGCTAATGAAAGATCAATGATTAAAGGCTATTAAATGATTCATTGATGTGATTAATTTAAGGTAATTAATTTTATTAATTAATAAAGGGTAATCAATTGTGAAATTTGAAAGGTATAATTACTTAATGTAATTTATAAAGTAAGGTTACTTAGTAAGGTAATTAGTGATACATGAAATTACTGGATGTAATAAATTAATGGATGGATAATAAATGGAAGTAATTCAGATTTAAATTACTTGGTGAAATGGATGAGAAGGGTAAGTTCTTAGTAGAAGCAATTGAAGGAAAATTTATCAGGAGGCTAATTAGAGAAATTTAACTATCCTTTAAAACAAGTACAAAGGTGATAAATTTAAGATGGATATTTAGGAAATTATAAGTTACTGGAGTGTAACTAATTATTAGTAAGTAAGCAAGATTTCAATGATGAATATTGTGGGTTTTAATTATATAATTAAATTAGATGTGTAATGATGTAATCAAAGCCCGGTTAATTAAGATTGATTAATCCATAACAAATGACTTGTAAGAAACTAATTAACGTAAGTGATTAAGGGTTAATGTAATTGAAATAGTTGGGTAATTCATGAAGTAATTAAAATTTCTTCTTGATTTAGTTAAGAATAATTAATATCGAGGATTTAACTAAAAATAATTATTTGAAGGTAATGGAAGGATAATTAATCCAGGGTGATTAATCAAGATGAATTATGAGGGGATGATTGATTAATTTGTTTGTAATTAATTAATATTGAATGAAGAAATCTAAGTGATTGAGGTTTGAAATTCAATTAGAATCAATTGAATTGGTTTGTATATGATTAAGTTTTGCGTATGGATGATTGATTGGTATTGGTTGCTTTAAATGAGTTGATATCTCTGATATGAAACGTTGTGTATTTCATTTGGATAACTTTGGTAAGGATGGCATGAATTTCGAAGAGACCGGAGTCGGGTATTGGTTAATACCCGAAATCACTTCGATTCTTTACAAATTGATACGTGGAATCAATAGGGTATATTGGAATGATTTTAAGTGAGTTGGATCATAAAATCTAAGTTCTGGCACTAAGAAATTGATGTGTGAAATAAGTGATGTCTATAACAGCTTATGAAGTGGAAATTGATATAAGTTACCTGGGTTTATATGATTTATAAACTTTTGTATTTCATGTTAGTTGGGTTTACTCACGCTGGTTTCCAGCCTGACCCGGGTGTTACTTTGGTGTAATGCTCGGGTCAGACCGAGTATTACAGATTTTCAGGTAGGGACGTTCTGGAGCTTAGGAGGCAAACTGGATGGCAGTAACGAGTAGAGTATTTCCGCTATATTTATATATTCGTTAATCTGAGACATGATACTTGTATTCATTCAGTGACTGTATATGTGTGGAACTCTGATGTATATTAAATGTAAGCAACAGATATAGTATTCATTTGTAGACATTTATTATTTATTATATTTTATCTGCTGCGAATGTGAGATGTTTGGTGTTTCTCTTCTTCTTCTTCTATCTCTTTCTTTTTTTTCATAACTATCTGGAATTTTCGGCTTCGAAAATTTCGGGTCGTTACAGTTGGTATGAGAGCCAGGTTAAGCGAGAACCTTGGCTCGGGTGGGGATTACTCATTGAATAGAGTCTGTAGTACTCTAGAATGAGTTGAGTATATATATATATATATATATATATATATATATATATATATATGAGAGCGTACTTGTTATTTGTTTATAAAGATTTTTAATGATTTTATATAAAAATATATTTTGATATATATAGCAACATTTCCTTCTAATGAATATTTAGGTGATTGGTTGTTAAATTATTGGAATTAAGTTAAGAAGTAATATAAAATACGACCAAATTGAAACTTATAACCAAAGTTGAAGAATAAACTTATATAACAAAATGGAATTTGAAATATAGATTGTAAATGTAATTTATAAATTGAAATAAACTACATAAATAAATGAGATTATAATTTGAAATAGAATTCCAGAGTAATGTTTAATATGAATTGGATGGATTGGGAATATGGAATTTTTGGGAAAATTTAAAATTTCTTTGGATTTGGAAGTGGTTTCCAAAGGTTTTGGAAAATTAATAGTATTATTTCAAAAATATTTTTGTGTTGAATTTGAAATCTAGGAGATTTGAAATTAAAAATATTTGGAAATGTTTTTAAAGAGATAAAAGCATTGAACTCTTTCGGTAACTGGAAAATAACGTCGGTGATGACTGCAGCATTATCGATGTTTATTTTCGAGTTTCTAGAAGAGAAATTGCTACCAAATTGTTTTATATTGGAATTGTTTGTGAACTGGGTTTGGTTTTGAAATTCAAAGGGGTAATTGAATTTGCCAAAGAATTTTGGGTATAGTTGAATGCTAAGGTGCTACTGAAATTTTGGAAATTTGTTTAAACTCTTGAATCTTGATTGAAATGTTTATGGAATAATAAAAATATATTGGCTAAATAAAATGTATAATTCCGAGTTAAAAGCAAAATGCGAATGTAATTGATTATAAATAGAAATTGTAAAATTGAAATTGTAATTAAAGTTGTACAAGTTTAAAGATCAAACGGAATTTGATTTGAAGTTGGAAGGAAATTGAGAATCAATTCAACTTAAATTGGGATTAAATCCATTTCAATGGAAATTGAAGATTATTCAATTTGGAATTGGGTCAATTTAAATGGGAGTGGAAATTTAAATTGAAAATGTTGGGAAGTGAACAGTTTTGACTCTAGACTATTTTCAATATAAATTGTCTTTATATAATCTTATTTTTCTAAGCTATTAAATATGTACAACCTTTCTTTCTTAAAGCCAAATTATTTTATACTTGTTTTACAATTATTTTGGAGCTATTTAACCATTTTTCAACTGTTTTCTAAGCTCATTACTATATTTTAACTATGTTACAAATTAATTACTACTTTACAACTATTTTGCAATTACCTAAAAAAATTTTGAAACTATTTAAATATTTTACAGCTATTTTGCAAACTAAACATTATTTTTCAACTACTTATCTATTTTTAAATTTTCGAGCTATTTCCTAAATATAAACTGGCCGGAATTCAAACTGTTATTGATTAAATACCCAACTGGGATAAGAATTGAGGTAATAATCCAAATGGGGATTAAGGCAAATGCGAATAAGTGAATGAAATTTTAGGTGAATGTGAATAGAAAGGAAATTGATATTGGAAAGAGTAATCAAATTTGAATATTTGATTTTGGGTAAACAAAGTTATATCTTTGTTATATATTCTCCTCTTGTTGAATCTATTGTTGGAAGGAAAAGGATTTTGGAAGTGTATGAAGTATAAAAGAAATTTTATACTAGTTTAAAGTGATCCAAAGTTTTAAAAATTATATATATCTGTATATATATAAAGGATCTTATGAGGATTTTGGAAAGGGTTTTGGGAACCTTTGGATTTGGAAAGGCTTTTGATTTTTGGGTAAAATCATTATAAGGAATTTGGAAAGCCTATTTTGAGAATTATCGATTTTGGGATAATCGATTTTGTGTAAAGGAGCTTTGATAAAATTCATACTAGGTGTATGATTTGAAAGATACTGTATGTGTATAGTATAGAGTGTTTTGATGATGGCTCTGGGGAAAAAGGCGCTCCCTTGGAATGAACTTCTCAGGAGTGCCACCGGGTGGTGCTTCCTTGAGCCCCAAGTGGGGGATCTAAAGTTGATCCTATGAGGAGTCCGGACAAAAGTAGTTCCTGAGGATTATGAGCTGAGTATACCATAGTGTAAGTCGTGTGTGCCGCTAAGAGCCAACGGTTACATGGACTTTTGCTGCGATGGCAACGTAACCCAGGATGTAACTGCGACCTATGGCATAACATAGCGAAAGTCGTGTGTGCCGCTGAGAGCCAACAATCTGTGTTTGATTTTATATCGGCAAACTGCGACCTATGTAGGAGTGGAGAGGTTTCATTTCGACAGCGAATATCAGAGGCCGCTGAGAGCCTGCAGTTTCATGGACTTTTGTTGTGACGGCAACGTAACCCTAGATGTAACTGTGATCTGTTGTGTGGGTTCCATGGCGTAATCGAGAGGCCGCGGAGAGCATGCAATTGCATGGACTTTTGCTGCGACGGCAACGTAACCCTGGAATGTAACTGTGACCATGGATGGGGGTGATGATTTTCAGAGCAATGTCACCAAAGATATTTCCTCTATTTTCAAAAACAGTTTTCTATATTTTTAATAAAATTATTTTCAAGAATTTTCACAGGATGTTGAAAACGGGTTTACCAAGTACTTATAAATTTTCAGTCCTACGCCTGATCAACGTATGACTGAAGTTCTGTGAGAACAATGATGGACTGTTTGAGACATCGAGTTATAAGAAATATGTTTTATAAAAAGCTATTTTAATTGTATTATCTGAATTTAAAGGCATTTCTAAATTTTAATAATTAAAAGGGAAATCCAACAGGAATTATAAAATAAAATTTGAACTCGATAAAATTTAATGAAGCAATTTTCTTTGTAATAAAAGTTGGAAGTAAGCTAATAAATAATTATTTGATAGAGTATGTTAATAAAAATTTAACTCGGTTAAATAAATGGATTATAAGTTAATAAGGGAGTTTGGATATGAACTTGAGTTAAATAAAATAGGGTTGGATCAAATAGTGATGGTTTAAATTACAAATGAATATTTAAGTGTGTTATAAGTAATATTTAACGCAATGCACAGGTAACTTAGGTAGAATGAAAGTGTTGTTGAATGAAATAAAAGTGATAATAATAGAAATGGTTTGAATTTCAAACAAAACCCAAGTGAGTAGAAATAAATTGAGAATGGTTTTGTATAAATAAAATAAATTCGCAAATGAATTAAGTAAGTGAAATTAAAAATATAAAATGGGGAAATAAATGGGTTAATGGAATTAAATAATAAATGGATGAGGCCTGATTGAATAACAACTAAATCAAGGTTGTAACTGGAATTGGATTATCAGACTGAACTTAAGTTCGGTGACATATTAATTTGAAGCATAAATGAGTTAAGTATGTGCTTGGATATTATTTTGACAAATTGAGAAGGTGAATTAATGTTAAAGTAAATTAACTTAAGTTTAAAATTTATGGAAGCTTGGCTTCGAATAAAGGTGAAAGACCATTAAATAAAGTTTGGGTTAAATTAATTTGGGAATGGTTATAAATTTATAAGTATTTGAATGTGCCAAGCTTACTAAATTATTTTGAAATGAAACGGTTGCGGGAAAGAAATGGAATGCAATGTATAGTTGGTGAATAAATTAAAAATGAAATGAACTTAAGTACATAATGGGTTGAAATTAATTTGGAGTAGTTATAGACTGAAATGAATACTTTATCAAACGAATATTGTCAAATTTGCATGGAATGAATTGTTGTTTGCCGTAAATGAATGTAATTAAAATCCTATGGGTTGAGAGAAGTAAAATAATTTGATTTGGAATCAATTGAATGGAACATGAGCTTGTTCGGATTAAAAATAAATTGAATGTAAGCACTTGAGTTGTAAACTATTAAAATGGAATGAAATGGCATATGAATTAGATGAATGCATTTGAATTAGCTTTAAAAGTTAAATAAATCGCTTGTGGGAAGCGTTTGATACTTGTTGTTTATGTAATACTTGTGTTTAGCTATTGAAAGTGCGTAAATGCTAATAAATTCTCTATATGTGGCACTTACATATTTAAATTGAGATAGCACAGGTATTGAAGGCTGTTTGGTTGGTTTGGATTGCGCTAATTGCTTAAATAAATATAGCTGCTTGCATAAAATGCTAAATAAAGGTACGCCTACGCAATAAAAATAGAAAATATGAACTGTTTTTGCTTTTTCCGACCGTGTGGGTCAATGTATACATATTTATATCTATTGTCAAATTGCGAAAGCTCCTCCGTACAAAGGAGACTCCGCCAAAATTTTCCGAAAATTTTGGGAGTTAGAAAAATTTTGAAAATTTTTCGTTAGCGACGAAACGATCACAAATTGGAAATTAAAATAAATTAGTAGATGAAACTAATATGAATCAATTATAAATGGAAGTTAAAATCCAATATTCAAAACTGAAAATAAATTGAATTTGTATGAAAACGGGAAAAACTAATTTGCATAGAAGTAGATGTGAAAACTTCTGTAAAGAGTTGTATAAAATAATTTGAAAGGTTGCGATTGAATATTGTTGCTAAGTAAGATATGCAGGTATTAAAGGGAAAAGAAATTTGATTTGATTCCAAAAGATAAATGTGAATTGCCCGACAAAAAGGTATGTATTTAAATTTCTATATGAAATTGGATTGGGTTTTTTATCTAGCCACTTGGCGTTTTATTTTCTTTTGGAATTTGGAAGCCCGTAGAGGCCTTTTGTAGTAGTACCAAGCTAGCCGCGCAAAGGAGACACTGGCAAACTTTTTCGAAAATTTAGAGAGTTAGAAAATTTTTTGAGAAAATTTCGATAACTCAAAATTGGTTTTAAATTCAAATTTAAAGGATTGAGCAAAAGGGTATTGCGTGAAAACGATAGAAGGTTTTAGGAAGTTAGTTAAGGTTAAGTGTCTTTAATAAAAGATAACTGGTAGAATGTTGAATTGTGGGTTTTGGGAAAAGTAAACGGGTTTTGAACCATTCATCCTAACTATTAATTTTGGGGACGAAATTCTTTTAAGCGGGAAGGAATGTGATGACTTGATATTTTTAGCAATTGATGTTGGAATAATAAATTGATTTTAAATATTTAAAAGTTAATTGTAAACTTGACTCCCGAATATTTATATTTACTTGATAATTAAATTATTGAGTTATATAATTTGAAATTGGGTAAATTATTGAACATAGAATTTTAAGCCTGTTAATAATATATCATTTAAATCGATAGTTTAAAATATACTACCTACACCATCTCTATTTTATTTATATTTATGTATGCTTTTAAATAATACAAAAGGTATAAGTATGTATACATTTATAAGTATATGATAAGTGACATGACATGGTGAAGACAAGTGGCATAATATGGACCATGCACCTATCTTAAGATGAAATAGAATTATGACACATATATCACTTTGGTGTACACTTCTAAAACACTTTAAATGATTACTAAATAAGGTATGTGTCATGAAATAAAGCTTGCATAAAAAAATGAAGGACATGTGTCATAAGATTAAATAAAATAGTGACACATAACCCCATTAGGTGTCCATGTGTAGAAACATCTTAAGACACCTAAGTAGGCATGTGTTAACATTCTAAAGCTTGTGCAAAGAGAAGTAGACAAGTGTCCAAAACTAAAATTACCAAACTAGCCTTGAAATTACTATATAAAGGGTGGAAATGTTCACTTATTTTTCTTTCTTTCACAAAATAAAAAAAAAGTAAGATAAAGTGAAAAAGCTTGGAGAAAGCTAGGGAAAAAGAGTCAAGGCAAATACAAAAGTTTAAGGTGAGAAAACCTATTTAAATTTCTAGTATTCATGTTATTTTTGAAGAGATGATAGTTGTAAGTAAAAGTGGCTCGGTTCTATCAAAAATGCAGCTTAGTAATTTGACCATAACTTTCACAGTTCTTAATGAAATTTTGATTTCTTAGATGTTCTAGAAAGCTTATTTCATGTGCTACAACTTTGATATTTTTTGTTTTCTGTAGTTTGAGTGTTAGCTATGTCAAAATCGAATTTATCTACTGTAATCCCGAGAGCAAAACCAATATTAGCTCTGTGCTTAAGGCTGAAACTAAATTGGCCATAACTTCTTCGTTCCTCAACCGATTTCGATAAATTAAGATGTTACAGAAAGCATTGACTTTGTTCTAAAACTTTTATGTTTTGAGTTTTCCAAAATTTCGATGTCATCTTGGCCAAAATTATAATTGTTTATCGCTGTCCCGAGACAAAATGACAGAAGTTATGAAATTCAAATCTCAGAATTGTTTTATCCATAACCTTTACAATTCTTATCGGAATTCAGTAATTTTTAATGTTTCGAAAATCTTAGAAACTAAGCTACAACTTTTATTTTATTCCTTTTGCCTGATTTCGATGTTTTCTATGCTAAAATTGCAATTGTTGGTCGCTGTCCTGCAAATGCATAAGTTCAGGCTAAGCTTAATGTTTTTAGTAAAATGGTCATAACTTTTGAACCGTTGATCCAAATTTGATGATCTTGGTCATTCTGAAAAGCTGACTGAAAGGCCTATAACTTTTATTTTTATCATTTTCTGAAACTCGTTGATTAAAATGTTGAAAAACCTCTTGCAAACTCGCTGTCCTGTTGTTTTAGAGTACTCAGTGTCTTGTGCAAACCTGAGCTAGTATTTTGTGCATAACTTTTGCGTTTCTTATCCAAATCCTATAATTTTTAAAGTTTTGTAAACTGCAGGAAGAATGTGAAAACTTTCATTTGTATCACTTTTTAAAATTCGGCCATATATATATATGAATTTGAGGTGCAAGCTCGGGTTAAATTTCTGCCCGAAATGAACATGTTTGTTTCTAGGAAAATGAAATCGATGATGTACTTAGAAGTTAAATAGTTTGTAATTAAGAATGAATTAACGAATTAACTTGTAATTAAGTGTTTAATTTAAGTTAATAACTTATAGAAGTACTTTAAGGATTGGTTAACGAATATAGCTAATGAAAGATCAATGATTAAAGGCTATTAAATGATTCATTGATGTGATTAATTTAAGGTAATTAATTTTATTAATTAATTAAGGGTAATCAATTGTGAAATTTGAAAGGTATAATTACTTAATGTAATTTATAAAGTAAGGTTACTTAGTAAGGTAATTAGTGATACATGAAATTACTGGATGTAATAAATTAATGGATGGATAATAAATGGAAGTAATTCGGATTTAAATTACTTGGTGAAATGGACGAGAAGGGTAAGTTCTTAGTAGAAGCAATTGAAGGAAAATCTATCAGGAGGCTAATTAGAGAAATTTAACTATCCTTTAAAACAAGTACAAAGGTGACAAATTTAAGATGGATGTTTAGGAAATGATAAGTTACTGGAGTGTAACTAATTATTAGTAAGTAAGCAAGATTTCAATGATGAATATTGTGGGTTTTAATTAATATAATTAAGTTAGATGTGTAATGATGTAATCAAAGCCCGGTTAATTAAGATTGATTATTCCATAACAAATGACTTGTAAGAAATTAATTAACGTAAGTGATTAAGGGTTAATGTAATTGAAATAGTTGGGTAATTCATGAAGTAATTAAAATTTCTTCTTGATTTGGTTAAGAATAATTAATATCGAGAATTTAATTAAAAATAATTATTTGAAGGTAATGGAAGGATAATTAATCCAGGGTGATTAATCAAGATGAATTATGAGGGGATGATTGATTAATTTGTTTGGAATTAATTAATATTGAATGAAGAAATCTAAGTGATTGAGTTTTGAAATTCAATTAGAATCAATTGAATTGGTTTGTATATGATTAAGTTTTGCGTATGGATGATTGATTGGTATTGGTTGCTTTGATTGAGTTGATATCTCTGATATGAAACATTGTGTATTTCATTTGGATAACTTTGGTAAGGATGGCATGAATTTCGAAGAGACCGGAGTCGGGTATTGGTTAATACCCGAAATCACTTCGATTCTTTACAAATTGATACGTGGAATCAATAGGGTATATTGGAATGATTTTAAGTGAATTGGATCATAAAATCTAAGTTCTGGCACTAAGAAATTGATGTGTGAAATAAATGATGTCTATAACTGCTTATGAAGTGGAAATTGATATAAGTTACCCGGGTTTATATGATTTGTAAACTTTTGTATTTCATGTTAGTTGGGTTTACTCACGTTGGTTTCCAGCCTGACCCGGGTGTTACTTTGGTGTAATGCTCGGGTCAGACCGAGTATTACAGATTTTCAGGTAGGGACGTTCTAGAGCTTAGGATGGCAGTAACGAGTAGAGTATTTTCGCTATATTTATATATTCGTTAATCTGAGACATGATACTTGTATTTATTCAGTGACTGTATATGTGTGGAACTCTGATGTATATTAAATGTAATCAACAGATATAGTATTCATTTGTAGACATTTATTATTTATTATATTTTATCCGCTGCGAATGTGAGATGTTTGGTGTTTCTCTTCTTCTTCTTCTATCTCTTTCTTTTTTTCATAACTATCTGGAATTTTCGGCTTCGAAAATTTCGAGTCGTTACACAACAAATATCCAATTACCAAAAACGATAATCAGAAATCTCAAATCAACAAATATCTTATTATCAAAAACGATAATCAGAAATCTCAAATCAACAAATATCCAATTACCAAAAACGATAATCAGAAATCTCAAATCAACAAATATCTAATTATCAAAAACGATAATCAAAAATCTCAAATCAACAAATATCTAATTATCAAAAACGATAATCAGAAATCTCAAATCAACAAATATCCAATTACCAAAACGATAATCAGAAATCGCAAATCAACAAATATCCAATTACCAAAATGATAATCAGAAATCTCAAATCAACAAATATCCAATTACCAAAACGATAATCAGAAATCTCAATTCAACAAATTTCTAATTATCAAAAACGATAATCATAAATCTCAATTCAACAAATATCTACTTATCAAAATCGATAATCAGAAATCTCAAATCAACAAATATCTAATTATCAAAAACGATAATCAGAAATCTCAAGTCACAAATATCTAATTATCAAAAACGATAATCAGAAATCTCAAATCAACAAATATCTAATTATCAAAAACGATAATCAGAAATCTCAAATCAACAAATATCCAATTACCAAAAACGATAATCAGAAACGACAAATATCTAATTATCAACAAAGATAATTAGAACTCGTAACAGCAAATATCTAATTACGTGTAGATAATTAGAAACAACAAATATCTAGAAATCAATTAAGATAGTCTAGAAAATCAACATAAAAGGTTGGATCGATCCCATCATATGGCGAGTCTGAGCTACGCCGCGCATGCAACAACATATGGCCGAAGCCTACAAAGTACCGTCATCATAATTTTGGCGCCCAACAAATGACCCGAAGGTCCAACATATGACTCGAAGGTCTGGTACTGGTATTTGACCCGAAGGTCCATCATATGACCCGAAGGCTCAATATATGACCCGAAGGTCCATCATAGTGGCTCGAAAGCACACGAAAATCATCAAAATCATCAAACAACAAATACTCAATTAACGAGTCCGGAATTAATTGAAATAGAAAATGCACATGTCCCATACCATGAGTTTTACTAAATCGTTTAATCCTCTTCATCGTTTCCTTGAAAGTGCAAAATTGTGTATTTCAAATAAATAACATTTTAAGTTCTCAAACGGACAAGTCCGAAACTAAGCGAATCAGTAAAAGTGAGCGTTCATAGTTCTCAATTTTGCTGAAGCGTTTAAATTGCTTCCTCATTCTTTTGAAAGCGCAAACTGTAGAAATTTTGGAAAACAATTTTATTTTGAAACGATTTTTAAAATACGTGGTTAAAACATCAACATCTGTAGCAACTTCGATAAGGAAATTGCACTTCTCAAAACACCGTAAAAACGGATCTCAAAATCAACATTGTGGGATTACCGCTAGAAAATTCAGTTTAAATTTTGATGGTTACTGAAGTCAAAGCGACAGTATTTTATACGTCAAAATCTCATCAAAATAATTCGCATCAAAATATAATACCAGTGAATTTTCATTCATTAAAATGTCAACAAAACACCGTGCTTCAAAAATCTAGCACCGGTTAAATATCCCGTTATAAAAATAACGGCAACAAAATACGTTTAAAACCCAACACCGTTTCAACGTAAAATTAACGCAGTAACGTGCAACTCATATTTGTACGCTTACTGCAAAATGAACAAAGAAATCACTCGAATATATCTTCAATGAAGATAATTCAAAACAGCAAAAATCTCAATAAAATCACATAACTGCAATCGCTTCGGATCCCCAAATCGGATTCGAAATTTTCAAAGAGAAAAAAATAAATACATCTATGTAAACAACAATTTAAATTCATTTCATTATCATATTTTGATTTTTAAATCAAAAGCTTATCAGCTGTACTTAGCGAAGACAGTCTCACTATTTCCGCTGCGCACTCTGATAAACAGAACACAAATTAATCAATCATCAAAACACAATTTCACTTTTATTTTAAATAAAGATATTTAAAAATTTCATCATAATTTCAAAACTTTAGTTTTGACTCATATCACAACTAAAAACATCAACAAATAGTTGTAACACATGTTCCATCTAAGTTATGTTTTATATTATGTCCATAAACCCCTCGCTCTGATACCAACTGTAACACCCCACCTCTATGCTCACAATAAAAAAGAGTATTAAAAAGAAATATTGTCTGTTATTACGAAGCATAAGGCTGGATAGAAGCGGCCATCCATAGTTAGGCCTTACACTAGTATTGGTTATCTCGATAGGAGTGGTATATTTTTTATCTTTTCATCTCGTATTTATTTACTCCCATCGACATACCCAATTCCATTATAAAACGATCTATGATGATTTATAATAGTTTAGGACAATATATATAATAATAACACAAATAAACTAAATGTGGAACACAGATAATATCAATCTCATATATATAACCGAAGTCAGTTACGATACACGTGATACAATACGTATGATACAACTACAACTGTCGACACAGGATGTTACATATACAAGTACATTACTATAATTAATATACATGAATACATATCATCCTATACTATGACAACAACTACTCCAAAATATATGAAGAGACTTCATAGCTCTAGCAGCAACCCAACGCAAGGTATCTACAACCTGAAATAACTCGGTGTGACCCGAGTATTAAATTCAAAAGAAAATAATACACGGGTCAGTCTAATTCAAACTCAGTTATTAATGAAAGCAATAATAAATAAATAATCAAATAGACGACAGTCACCATAAACCTCACCTATCCAATCCTTTAATAAGTAAATCGGATAACGATAAATATAACACGTAACAGTGTTAAACAACAAATCAGCAAAATCAAATTTTCAACAAAAGATAAATGAAAAGATTATCAATAAAGATAATTTAGAAAACAAAAGAATTGCCTAAACAGCAATTAACAACAAAATCTAATTATTAAATAAATAATTAGAAACTCATTATCTAATTATCAAAAAGATAATTAGATATCAACAAAATCATCAAATTTAACAAAATCAAATACAATTTCAAAATATTGAATTGGACACATAAAACAATTCAAGTAATTGTAATATCAATTCAAAATGTCAATTCTGTGTGGCTGTAGTACACGTTCACGTGCACTGCCTCGCCACTACATTGATGAATTACACAAAAGCTCAATGAATCAAAATGCAAAAGAAATATCAATAAAATCAATACTGTGTGGCTGCAGTACACGCTCGCGTGCACTGCCTCGCCACTACAGTATATGATGTCATCACAACTCCAAATAATAACAGCAAGTCGAAACGGAAAAGGTCAAGTCACGGCTATCATGACTCAACACAACTGCAAATCAACTCAACTCGAATGACCAAGTGCATAAAGGCAGTGGAACAAACATGAAGACACAGCAGAATGGATTATACAACCTGAACCAACAGAGCACGAAGGCTCGAATGAACAAATGCACATGGCAGTGGTACAACATGAAGACACTGCAAATTGGAGGTGAAAGCAAACAAAGATGGCAACATGAAATGAATCAGAGGAAGTCCAGATATAATGCAACAGTGAAACAACAATCGTGCAACTACAATGTACTTAAGCAGTGCAACATCAAGGGAAGCACAATTGAAACAGGCTGCGACAGTGAATCACAAACCAAATCAACTATCAATGACCAGTGGACAATGACAGTGCCGAGTTCATCAAAATCAGAGACATAAGGGCCGAAACCATTACACAAAATGCAAAGTCAAAGTCGATGCCAACACAAAAATGCAGTTCAAATCAAACTGCAATGAACTAGTCAAGTTAAAGAGGCACTAGTGAAACTGCAAATACCAAAGATATGGCAACACAGTACCAAAGCACAAATATGATACAGACACGAAAAGGTACATGAATACTTGCAACACAAGAAGACCACATGCAAGACCAGTGAAGGCAATGCACATGTCAACACAGAAGGGATGCACCAGTGAAACAGCTACTACATAATGGAACAAGCAATAGTGCAGCAGCCTCGACAAAATCAAAATGTATAATTGCTACAAGAAGCCGGACAGTGTAAATTCAAATAGAAGACGTATATGAACACGAATCAGTAACAACTGTACATGAACATGAAGGCAATAGATACAACTGAGATGCAGTAGTTACTTTCCCACATGCACGTATAAGCAATGCAACTGAACACGGCAGGGACAATTGACCTCAAGGAGAACGCAAATGACTCTAGCATGCAAATATATATAATGGCAAAAGCTAATACATGATCAAGTACAAGCCGAGGAAAAAATCAAGTTTAATTGGTCAAGACCAATGTCAACAGAAAAATGCTCAAAGTCAACTGCAGTTCAAGTCAAACTATGCCAAAGTTACAGATACAACAAATATTCAAAGCCATGGTGGTTACGAGATAAAAACGGTAAGTAAAATCGGACAAAGTCGAAAGTACTACCAAAGGCATTGAATAGTGTAGACAAACCAAATACAATTACACACGGCAATGTACTGATACCAGGGTCTCAAACCCAGACCTGTGAGCAGCGCCAACAGACCAGGCAACATAACAAGCAGCTTCTACATGTGACTTCAATATAATGCGACAAGTAACATATAGATGTCCAGAAACCAGACTCAAACACACAATGAAGACCTGTACACAGTGACCCAATCAACTCAATATGCAACCATAGCTTGCAGATTCAAGTCGTGGTTATCATGAATTCAAACAAGTCAAGTTTAAATGCCAGAGCAATATCTTCACAAAAATCAGGGGTTTCAAAATGCCGAAGTTATGCGACAGCAGGTACTAGTAAATATTCCAGAGATGACAGAAGTGCCAAATTCACAAATGACAAAGTCAAAAATGTCAAGACCGAAGTCAAACAAGACATAAATACCAGAGTCATGGAACAGTAAGAAAATAGAACAAATTCAACATCGTAAAATCAAGTGAAAGCTGAAGACAACAAGAACAAAATCAACAAAGCATCAGAGAATCAAACGATGATAGCAAGTTCGAACGAACAAAATTAAACAGCAGTTTTATCAAAATTGAATAAGTTCAAAATCAATCGAAGCCGTGATAAACCAGCGATGAAATTCACGAATTCGAGCAAGTCAGAAATCATCAATCATCGAAACAAAATCGACTGCCGAAGCATAGTATTGAACTAGATGTGAGCGTCACTCACTTTATTTCGAAGAACACGCCCTAAGATCGCACATTCCAAAATCGAAGCAGAGACGAACCCAAAAATCGAACGAAGTAATTCAAGCCGGCCTCTTCAATTTTCCACGAAAGCCCTAATTTGCAAGTGAGCCGCCATTTCTATTCTTTCTTATGTTTTGTTTCAGGGTTTTCGAAATAAATGAAGGGAGAAAGTAGAACGAGTATTTACTTTACATAATGCAACACCAAAATAAAAAGGAATGTGGGTCGAAATTTCATTCTAAAGCCCGCTTAATTCCTTAATCAAATTATAAAAGAATTTCAACCCAATTTAAAAACTCCAAATAGCCATTAGCTATCAACATTAATCGTTTCACGATGATAATTAATTTTTACAAAACCCCGGGTTGTTACAGTGTTGGTTAATCTGTTAAGTGGCTTATGGATTTTGATCAATATGAGCAATTAACAATATTGATAGGGGTCTCTAAGCACTTGAACAAAGCAGTTCAACATATTATTGTTTTGAAATTGGGTAAATGAACAATTTTACCTGGATTATATTTTATTTATAAAGGAATAATTTTTAGATAATTATTTTGGTATTTATGTTGTGCTTGGTTGTTAAGAAATGAAAACGTTGATTATCATCATTTCTTGTTGAATATCGTGCTCTAATAATAATTGTTATTATCATGATGCAAACAAGATAAAAAATTGAGAATTGATTTTATATAACCAAATGGAATTATATAAAAATGATGTATAAAAGTAGTTTATAAAAAAAGGAAGGGGTTCAAAAGCTTGGAATTTGGAAATTTTAAACCCCGTTGGTTTGGAAATGATTTTTCAAAGTTTTAGAAAATAATAAAAATATTTTTGGAAAATATTTTTGAAATGGAAATATTTTTAAATGGATTTAAATGGTGTAAAAAGCATTGAACTCACTTCGGTCACTGAAAAATAATTTCGTTGATGACTACAGCATCATCGACGTCTATTTTTGAGTTTCCAAGAGAGGAATTGCTACCATTAGGATTTTGTTTGGTAAAACTAGCTTTGATTTTGAAATTCAAAAGAATGATTAATATACTAAAGCGATTTCTACATATATGATTTAAAAAATAATAATTTGGAATAAATAAGAACAAAGTGTTTAAACTCTATGATTTTCATTTAAATGTTTTATGAAAATATAAGAAAAATAAGTTTGATAACATATAAACATTTAGAATTAGTAAGAAAAACAAGCGTAAAAATTGTTAATCACGAATGTTAAGTAAAGTATATTTGAAATTGAACTATGGAATTAAATTTACTTGATTTATGTTAAATAAAATGAATTCTGAAAAGAAACTTGGCCAAAGTTAGGTTAAATGAAATAATTTTTAGAAATATAATTGACTGTGGTTGAAATGAATTAGTAAATGAACTAATTAATTTAATTATTGAGTTGAATATGGTTTTGTAATATGGTTGATAAAATTGAATATTGAGATTTGAAAATGAATCGAGTTAAATGGACGTGAAATTGGTTTGTAATGGATATGGACTTAAATTGTGAAGTGGTAATAAACATGAGAAGAGTTGAATGAAATGTTTATAAACTTTGGAAATTTTTTGTAATAATTCATCAATCAATTTAACACAGAGTGAGATATGGTTAAACATAGAATTTGAGGGAAAAATTATTAAGTAATATTAGCATTGAAAGAATTATAGTAATAGATAATTGAATGTTGATAAAGCAATATGGATAATTTAATGTAGATTAAATAAATGTGAATAATTGAAAGTGAATGTAATGAATGTGAACAAAAAGAATTTGGTATAGGATAGAAATCAATTGAAATAAATATGTAAGTTTGTAGTATATTATTTTATTCGCAAGACAGTTTGATGCAGATTTGAGTACATGATTTCAAGATAATTTACATCGATCCTAAATAGGATTTTTCACTCGATTCTCGACGGTGAACACTAGATATGGGTTTTGATTGATTCTAGAATTCTCTATCTTAGCACATGGCTATGCAAGAAGAATGGCGGTTTCTAATCAATGAACCGGATAAGAGTCCACACTAAGGTGGTCGTGTGAACAACACTTGTTTGGAAGAGAAATTATGTGATCAAGTGTAACAGCCTGATATTTTCAACCATTCGTATCCACACATGCCGGATTTGAATTGCTCAAAATACCAGATTGTAATTTATATTTGGCAAAACTCAGTATATACAGTAAATAAAAAAATCGCAGAATCACAGACGCAGAATAATATACAATATGCAGCGGAAATAGAAGAATAGTAGTTAATGAAGCAACTATATATATATATATCAGAGTTAAATAAGTAACAAAAGAAGTCTCAAATACAATAGTCAAATACAAGATCAGGATACATCACTGGAGTCAACTGAATTACTGCAATCTGAAAAGATTTAGATGGATCTCCAAACGAAGCTCCAACTCCAAAAGTGAGTCTCGAAAGTTGTATCACTCAGTCTGACCCGAGCGTAAAGCAAAACACAAAACACTCGAGTCGGGATTAACATTCTTGTATCAAAAAATCCAACTCAGGTGAAATAACAACTGAAATACAAGTAATTTAAAAAGATGTTTGGGATGACCATCCTCTAAGGATCTATTAAACTATCTACTATGTAGTAATATAGTCTATTATAATAATGTCTAAAGTAAAGTATAATATATTTAAAAATAGCGTTAAGGCGTTACCCATATCCCCCTTAACACATTTTATGGTTCCAATAGTCTATACAGTACCGTAGTCCATCCGGATCGGGAGGCCATCAAAGGATACTCCACAGCTATGACACAAATCAAACTCGTAGTAAAGCACGCTAGAGTAGGTGACACGGCAAAACTTGGCAATGCCAGGGTGGATATACCAATTACACATCCGGACTAGTGGTAACAAATTGCCGCAGCTACCGCCCACCTCGAGCCATACTCCTAAAATAAAATAAAAAGTCAAAAGTGGCCACCAAATCAATCACGAAGTCGGAATATAGTATCAAAGTAGTGTTTCCGATCAGAGGAGAAACCTCATTGGCCCGGAATCATTCCTGTTTTAGCCACCTTATGCCAACTCACAGGAGTCGGGTCTACGTATATACCTCAATAGAACGTCGCCACCATCCAACTTCATTCTGGAATCTCCACCGCGTACATAGTTGTTAAAGTGGTTTTCGGAAAGGGCAGAGAGTATGACAACTACTGATCCCGGTCTCTTTAACAACCAATCGTTATTATAACACCGCGGTAATTTCAAAATAGTTTATACTTCAAAATCAAAATATCAATGCCATTTCAAAACCATATCAATATGATATCATTTCCATTTCAAAACCAAATACGATATCATTTCTATTTCAAATATATCCACTTCTAAAAATCATAGTACTTCGAAGTTATAACACTTTCTAAATCAAAACACCTTGGAAATCTTAATTTAAAAATCATAATACTCTGAAATCATAATACTTCCCACTTTAATGGTTTAGATATTTAAAATAGTACATATAATAAAATAGTTTATAAATTAAAATAGTTTATATAAGATAGTTATGAGTTAGAATAGTATATATTAAAATAGTTCATATCAAAAATAGTTTATATGAAATTAATTTACAAAGTAAAATATACAAAAAAAAATTGATATAGTCTCTAAGAAAAAAATACTTTATATAATAATGTAGCTTCCTCAAATTTCACAAATTAATTCCAAACAACTCGAATTCCTAAATTCAAATTTAATCAAATCTCAAATCATCAATTTCAAATCAATCCAGTTCCAAAATAAACCATTTCAAATTATATCATTTCAAATACAGATTTGAACCACAAAATAAACCATTTCAATTTCAATAAATTTCCAAAGATTTATATATTCCACAGTTTCAAAACTAAATTTGATAATTCCATATATATAGCAAATTCATTTTACCATTATTTATTTTAAAATATTTACTTAATCATTCAAATATTATTTAAATAAAACTTAAAATTTCAAACTTAATTAAAACTAAATATACCATTTTCGATTTATGTAAATTTGAAATATCCATTTAAATCACCTTTATTCAAAATCAAGTTATAAAATCATATCCTTTCAAAAATCTCAAATTCAATAAGTTTCAGATCGATTTAATTAAATACAATTTCAAATCAATTTTAAATCTATCTTCTCAACCTTAATTTATTAAATCATTATAAACTCTATATTAAAATATAATTTAAATAAATACTTAACCATATTATATTTTAATAGAATCAAACTTTAATACTAAACTTGTTTTATACGAAAACAAATTTATACATTGTTCAAATCAAGAATTTAACTATATATAAAATAACATTTATATAATATCGAAAATAAATATTTATATAAAACCATATATTTCTTTCCAAAAACCATAGAAATCAATTTCAAAATATTTTTATATATATAGACCAATGGTGTCTATATATAATTTTCTATCCTATGGTCAAGTGATACGGATATTTATCATTTCAATCCGCAATTTAAATATATACGGGTATATATCATTTCAACCCGCAATCCTAAATTCAATTCATTGAAAATCGCTTGGGTTTATCATTTTAACCCATAACGATTTTCTCCTATTCTACATATCGTTCGGGTATGAATCATTTCAACTCATAGTGAGTATTTTTTAAAGATTGTTATATATATATATAGTACATTTATATATTATTATACTTTGACTTATGTGTTTACTATGTACTTTATTTTGTAATTGCTTTTTTTTATTTCGTACTTTGACTTATGTGTTTACTATGCACTAGAGTTTTTGGAAGGTATAGTTATTTTTGGGTGAATCGATAGCTACATTACTTGTACCGCTATTTGTTCCAAACTCTTAAACTATGTAACTCTTCTTATTTGCTAATAAAATACCTTTCATATATACACACACACACACACATACATACACACACACAAACACATACATACATATTAAATTCGACATTAGAAGAAAACTTGAAATTTGAAAATTAATTTTTAATAGAGGCACCACATATATTTTATGATAACTTTGAATTAATCAAAGTTATTTCAAAAATTTAAAATTTAATTTAAAATAAAAACTAAAAAAGGATTTAGTTAAAAAACAATTTTTAGACCAATGCATTTTACACAAAGGGGTCAAATATTTGGATACAAAATTAAACATAGTTGATGACATAATACATCTGGACCATTGGGTCTCATTACGTTTTCTCATAGGGTTGAAATCAAGAGGCAAACAATGGTTGAGATTAGTTGTGTCACCATTTTGTATCCCAACAGATTTTCCCTTATATAAAATACACACACACACACACTATATTTTGACTGTGTATTAAATGTAGATATGTATTTTGACCAATTAAATGTCTAAAGATTAAAAATTCAAATTTCAAATTATATAATTATATATATACACATATTCAAATTAAATAAGTATTAAAAAATTATTTTATATAATGCGTCGAGTGTAGTACCGAATATAAATGAATATTTAAAAATCAAAATTCATATTAATAGGTGCTTACATAAACATGTGTGTGTATATATATATATGTATATATGTATGTATTTTAAATAACATTTAAATACAAATATAATAATTAATAATTGTACGTTCTATGTATTTATAGGTTAAAAATAATGTCTATATGCATACAGTATAAATAAACACTTGAATATTTATATCTCTTCGCATATATTGGCACAAATAATATTACTATTAGGCCATATCATAATATGTTATTACACATTCCATTATTAGGCGTTGAACTTGTATAGCTCAGGACAGCAATATTTATTAAATATAATTTGAGTTCAACTAATAATTCAAATAAAATTATAATATTACAAATCTAATTTAATTTAATTTGAAATAAAAATAAAAATTCAAATCCATTATATTAATAATATTAAATATTATTTGAGGTAAATAAAAAATTATTCATGATAATACATTAAGAAAACTAGTGCTTAATGAATAAAAGTTTTTTGTTAGAAATTTGCCCCTTTACCCTATTGTTTGATGCACCTTATCCAATGATGGTAACG
The DNA here is from genome assembly GCA_030765085.1 of Allium cepa. NCBI lineage: Eukaryota > Viridiplantae > Streptophyta > Magnoliopsida > Asparagales > Amaryllidaceae > Allium > Allium cepa. The sequence continues at coordinate 806,379,197 of CM060941.1, forward strand.
AAGTTTGCATTGTGTTAACATGAATAATTAATCAACATTTACATCTGAAAGTCTAGTAGATCACATACTATCTAACTTATGTATAATATGAAAAGTATATAAACCAATGCAATAGTAGACAATGAATAGTAAAATATATAAAGCGTGCAAACCAGAGTTTTTATACTAATCGGACCTCTCGTCCAACGTCTAGTCCCAAAGCTCTCCTTCGATATTTTCTTTAAACAAATTACCCTCACTTTTCCCAGAGGAATAGGCTTAATACAAAAGTGTGTTTGACAATCTTGTGTTCCAATAACACAGGTTTTGACTTATAGTACATCTTCATATGATCTCCTTTGAGTATATGAATATGTATGCTTTAAGTTGTAGGAAGCGATTTAACTAAAAGATTATAATGGATTCAGAGTACATAAATAGTGTATATGCAAGAGAGTGCTTTGAAATCAAGAGAGTAAAGAATAGATCAAATCAAGTTAATTAAGTGATTTCTACTTCTCAATCAAGATTGTGACGACTTCGGGATTTTGGACATTTGAAATTGGAATATTTAATTGATTTTAAATATTTAAAAGTCAGTTTCTAACTTGAATTTCAAATGTTTGAATTTCAAATGCCACTATTTATTGAGTGATTTAATTTTTAATTAAATAATTGGAAATTGGGTAAATGGTTGAATCTGAAATTTTAAGCTTGTTAAAAATAATTTAAAGGCTTGTAAAATTTATAGTGATAGTACCGAAGATAGTAAAAGTGTTAAACTTGAATTTAAAAGTTTTTTGTTCAGTTTTAAAAATATATCGTTTAAATTGATATTTAAAAATAGCCTTCCGAGGCACAGTATCAGAATTCTACGAAACTAGTTCCATTGGATCCGTAATATTGTATTATTATTGGATTTCAAATTTTGTATTGTTTGAAGTAATCATATGATCGTGCGATATGTAAACGCGCTGAAATTTAAATCGAAAATTCAATATAATAACTGGGTCCAAAAAGCTATCTTCTCCATATGATCGAATTAGGCCTCGAAATCTTTTCCATTTCGTTCGTAATAGAGGTATAATATTATAAACGCCTTATGGCATGCCTCGATAGGATGTCAAAATTTTAAGCTTCGAATTGAAGTCGATTTAAATTTGAATTTAAAATATATTTCTCATCTGTGCTTTTTTCTTTCTTTTCTCAACCACTGTGGAAAGCCTTTGCAACACTATAGAAATTTAAAGCACGTGCTTCCAGGTATACACGCGTCTCCTCCCAACTTCAGTTTCGAAAATCGAATTCTTTGAATAATGAAACCCCTCTTTTTACTCTCAAACAAATGGAAATTTAAAAAAAAATAAACAGTGAAAGAAAAGAAATAATGGTCGAAGACAAATCTTCTCAAATCAAATCGTGCCTCATTATTTTGTTCCACGGAATCAGTTTGTGGATACGAAAAAAAGAGGAAGTTGCCAAGATGGTCAACGACGAGCAGCCATGGGGATGAGGAAGACGCGATTGGCTAGGCGATCAAGGATAGCCACAACCTTGGATTTCGTGAGCCGCCTTTGTGCACACGCAACGATGATTCACGAGGGCATGATGAGGGTTTCGCGGGGTGAGGCGAACTGTGGCATGCTTGGGAGAGGGGACTTATACTCGCGTGCGGTTTGGGTTTCGCAGGTAGTGGCGATTCGAGGCAGAGGGACTCGACAATTGTTTATGGGTCAGGCGTCCATTACAGTGGAGGCTCAAAGTCATGTTTGATAGAGATTAACTACAGTAAGGTATATTTTTATTCGTTTTAGTTTATATTAGCAAATTATATATGTATACATATTTGAGAAACAAAAAATATATTTATAAATCATTAACTTGCTGTTTAAAGATTAAAAATATGTACAAAAAAGAAACAAATTTTACACACACATATTTGTATACATATAGGAAAACCAAAAAATAAATATATAGGTATGCACATACGTTAATATATACAGTAAACAAAAGGTTAATTTATTTACTGGAAAGTATATAGGGTTGAAACAGTAATATTAAAACGTTTTGATTTGAATAGTTTATATTAAAAATTGGACCTTTGGTTTATATTGATTATTTTATAGTTCTAAAATGAAAGAAATATAAAAATGAATATACACTTTTTAGCCTACTGTTGTTTTAGAAAAATACTTAGGAGGTAAATTTGTTTAATTTATTTTAGTTACTAAGAAATTTTGAAAGTAAAGATTAGTTTAAATTAAATAAATTAGTAGCAATTAATTGTTCGATTAATTCAAATAGTCATAAATCGTGAATTGTTTATACAAGTTTAAAATCGTGAATAAAACAAGACCAGATTTAAATGGATTGCAAATTAAAAATCAGAGGTGAGTTAATCTCACTCATTTGGATTACCATTAATTTAAATGGTTAAAATTTAAATGATTGGTTGATTACTTGAATTGATGAATTATCATCAGTCTGGATGTAATAATTATATATAATAGTGTGTGTATATATTGGGGTGATTGATATTCCAGCATTATATAGCAGATGAGACCCTATACTCCCCGCATAATAGCGGATGACCCTTTATACCGCGATATTCCGCCTTGAAGCGGGATAGGTATTTAGAATTGTTGTGCTAAAATCTATGGATGCTAGGAAACCAGTTGGAGGGATCCAACTAGATTCCTCAAAACGTTGAATTTATTTTAAATTCATCGATGTGACTTATTTGATGATCTATGATAGATTATATTGATTATATTTGGTATTGAAATTATTGAATGTCATGGCTTAGTTGAATATATATTGGTATTTTGAGAAATGGAATTATATATATATATATATATATATATATATAAAGTTAGGGTTTTTAAAGGGCAATGAAAAGAAATTCTTAAGTAAATAATTATTAGGAATCGGATAAATCGAGTAATAAATTTTAAACGAAATTTAAACCAGGAAATCGGTTTGAAATCGATTTAATGTTTCGAGAACTGTGATTTAAAGGAAAATGAGAAATGGAAATTTGTAAATCGGGTTTATAAAAGAAGTGGAATATTTATCAGTGGATAAATTTGGAAGTGCAGATTCCGATGGAATTTGTAAGAAAAGGTGAAATTCATTTTAAAAATAAAAAGGTGATTTTATTTTTAAAAGTTGGAAAGTATATTCTTCCTGGAAACTAAGTATATTTTTAAAGAAAAGATTTCAAAGTATAAACTAGAAGTTTAAAAAAAAATTGAATGTTTTAGAAAATTTATTATTTTAATTATTTTTAAGAGTAAAGTAAATATTTATTTAAGTTAATTATGATTGTTAATTATTTTTAAAGTTAAATTAGTATTATGATTTTTAAAAGGGAATTTTGTCATAAATATTTGATATAATAACTTTATTTTAAAAGGAAATTTTGGTTTAAGTTTTACTCAGAACTCTTATAGAATTTCATAAGTACTATTTTTATTTAAGTAATTTTAGTAGCCTTAACATAAATAATTTAAGTATATATTTTTGAAGTGATTGTAAGGAGATGGGAAATGTGTTTTAAAAATAAAAAGTGGTTTTTTGTTTAAAGTGTTGAAAGAATATATGGGTTTGAGATGTAAATTAAATTGGGATAAATTGAGTAGGATTTATAGAGGATTAGATGGACTATATTGAAATGGAAAATGTATTTCCTAAAAAGTCAAGTATGTTTTCAAAGCAGATTTTAAGTATAAAATAAAATTTTTAAAGTTGGTTCTAAAAAGAATGATTTGGAGAAATTTATCTGCTAAAATTATTTTAAAAATTTTAAAGTAAATATTTATTAAGTTAATTGTATAAGTAATTATTTTAAAGGTTTAAGTAGTATTATGATTTAAAAGATAATTATTTAATATTTATACCTTATAGAATAACTTTTATTTTAAATTTAGTTTTGACTTAACTTTTACATGAGAAATTATTATAAAATTTCATAACTTGTATTTTAAATAAAGTGTTTTAAGTAGTTTCTATTTTAAGTGTTTTAAAGGATATATTTTTGGCTAAATTGATTTAGAATCTAAAGTATTGAGACTTGGTGATTTTCAGTGGAAATAAAACAATTGGGTGGAAATTTATTCCGCGAGAGAAAAGTGATTTGAAAACTATTTTCAAGGGTTGAAGTGTGGAAAAATAGCTTACGAAGATATTTTGAAATAAATAATTTGGGAAATTATTAAGGCCTGATGATTGTTTGTGGATGTTATATGACAGTTAACTAACCGGCTATCAATATTGGCCAATGCGCTGATCGTTTCGAAGAGACCGAGATCGGGTTTGCTACATTAAAGCATGATAGGAGGTTCTCACTTCATGTTTGGTGGCGAGCAGGAGACTCTTACCGCTACATGTCCCTGTAAGGGTAGGTTGCGAGTTAAGAGGCTGGCCGTAAAAGAAAATTCAAGGTGTCAATGTTTGCCACGGTGGGGCTGGGATGGTTGAAAAGCCTACCGGTCGCCATTGGCTCGGCCCGTGATAGTTGGTATCAGAGCTGAAGGTTAAGTGAGAACCTTGGCTCTGATGGGGAGTACTCATTAGAAATAGAGTCCGTAGTACTCTAGAATGAGTTTAAGCGTATTAATAGATATGAGCTTGTATTTTGTTAGTGAATATAAAAACTGTTTTTATATTGTGTTGAGTTATCGGTTGAGTGTTTATAGATTCTAGTCGATATGTGGGATGCCATATCATCGATAGGGTTTTCTAAACTCTTAAACAAGATAAACTGACATAGTATTGTTTTAAATATGGTAAATAAAATAACATTGCCCAAATAATTTTTATATATAAAAGGAATAATTTTCAAAAATCATTATAGTATATAAATGGTTAAAAGATTGTTAGGAAGTGATAATATTAAATTATTATCAATTTATGTGTGGAAATTGAAATAAGTAAATAATGTTATAACATGAAAGATAAGAAAAGAATTCATGTAACAAAACGAGATTTGTAAATATGAATTAAAAATGTGATTTAAAATTTGAAATAGAATAAAATTCCAGAGTAATATTTGAATATAAATTGAAAGGATTTGGAATTCAAAATTTTGGAAATTAAATTTCTTCGAGTTTGGATATGATTGTCAAAGCTTTTGGAGGAATTATGGTGATACTACTTAGGAAATATTTTTTGGATTGGATATGAGATCTGGTGAGATTTGAAATTTAAAAATATTTGAAATGTTTTTGAACGGATAAAAGCACTAAACTCTTTTCGGTCGTTGGAAAATAATTCTAATGATGATCGCGACATCATCAGTGTTCATTTTCGAGTTTCCAAGAGAGGAATTGCTGCCAAATTGTTTAAATTGGAGTTTTTTGCAAAACTGTATTTGGTTTTGAAATTCGAAGGATAATTTGATATGAAAATGAGTTATGTATGTAATTGATTTCAAAAATGTTTTTGAAATGTTGAGTAATTGTTTAAATGACTCTGGAATCTTATTTAAAATGTTTATGTATTTGATAACTAGTAAAATTTGAAATTTTTCTAGAGTAGAAAATTTTAACTTGAAGAAGATTTAAAAGTTTGAAGTAAGTAAGAAACAAAATAAGTTAGAATGTAAGCCAATTAAATGAAGTAAATTAAAAGAAGTTAGTAAATGGAAAGTAAATAAAATGGGAAACTTATAGAAGTTAAAAATTTGAATTAATTGAAGGGTAACTGAATCAAGGAAAATAAAAGTGAATTTAAAGAAAAATATAAGAAGACGAAGTAAAGTGGTAGAGTTAATTCGAAGTGGACTATGAATAATAAAGGCTTGGAAATAAAATCCATTTAGATTTAAAATAAATTAGTAAGTGAAACTAATTAAAGAAATGACTAATCAAATATGGTTTGAGATAAGATGAATAAAATTTAATATTCAGGGTTTGAAGATAGATTAAATTCAAAAGGAATTGAAAATGTATATTGAATAAAAATAGATACAAAATCTTAAGTAGTGAAGTAAAAATAAATATTAAAGTATGTAGAATATTTGTAATAAACTTAAGGAAGGTAAATGGTGAAATTCTCAAGTAAAATTGGTATTGGAAAAATATTTCAAGTTAATATTTGAATGAAGATTAAGTAAAGAGTGAAATGGGATAATTGAGAATAAGTGAATGGAAATCAAAATCAAATGAGAAAAAAAAGATAATTTATATAGCTAATAATCAATTGGAATTAATACGTAGGATGTGCGTATATTATTTTATTCGCATAACGATTTGATCCAGATTCGAGCACATAATTTCGAGATAGTTATACCGATCCGAGTTGGGATTTTTAACTCCATTTTCGACTGCAAACCCTGGATATGGATTTTGATCGGTTCTAGAAATTCTCTATCATAGTATATGGCTATGCTAGGATAATGACGGTTTTTGATCAAGAAACCAGATCTGAGTCCGCACTAGGAAGTCAGGTGGACAATACTAGTTCTGAAGTGAAATTGTGTGATCGAGTGAGCGATCGAATTCGGTATTGCATACGGATGATATAGGTACATCATATGGGTTTGAATGAAATAGATATTGAAGATTTTGGAAAAAAAATAAATAAAATGATTTTGGATTCTGTAATTGGATATTATTGTTAAGTAGGATGTACAGGTGTTTTAAAAGCAAAAGGAAATTGGTGACTTTGATTTTAGAAGAAAAATACGAATTTCCCGACTAAAAGGTATGTATTTAAATTGGCATATGAAATTTCATAATTTTCTGATCTAGCCACGCGGTATTTTGTTTTCTTTTGAAATTTGGGGGCCTGTAGAGGCATTTTGTAGTTGTACCGATCTAGACGGGCAAACGAGACACTGGCAACAATTTTCAAAAATTTAGGGAGTTAGAAAAATTTTGATAAGTTTAAAACTTGATTTTTAAATTATAATTTGAATTATTGAAAAGATAATATTATGGGGAACCTATGGATGAGTTTGGGAAAGTTAGTGGGGGTGATAGTGAGTCTTTAATAAAAAAGTTGTTTTGAAAAAGTTGTTTGAACTGTTGGTTTTGGGAAATAGTTAATGGGTTATGGGTCATTCTTCTTAACTACCAATTTCGGGGACGAAATTCTTTTGAGGGGGAGGAATCTGACGACCCGGGATTTTGGACATTTGAAATTGGAATATTTAATTGATTTTAAATATTTGAAAGTTAATTTCTAACTTGAATTTCAAATGCCGCTATTTATTGAGTGATTTAATTGTTTGATTAAATAATTGGAAATTGGGTAAATGGTCGAATCAGAAATTTTAAGCTTGTTAAAAATATTTCAAAGGCTTGTAAAATTTATATTGATAGTACTAAAGATAGTAAAAGTGTTAAATTGAATTTAAAAGTGTTTTGTTTAGTTTTACAAATATATCGTTTAAATTAATATTTAAAAATAGCCTTCCGAGGTACAGTCTCGGAATTCAACGAAACTAGTTCCATTAGATCCGTAATAGTGTATTATTATCGAATTTCAAATTTCCTATTGTTTGGAGTTATCGTGTGTCAGGACCCGATTCTTCGTCTATCGAAAATTCAACATCGATACTCACTTTATCGACTGCCGAGCAATCGAACGACGGAAAACCGAACACTGAGGGTTTAAGAAAAAGAAAAGAAAGAAGAAGAGAGGAGAAGATAGAGGATAGAGAGAAGAAAGAAAATAGAAAATAGAACCAAAGGAAAATAGAACGGAATAGAAAACAACAGAACAACATCAGAATCTCACAATTCGCAGCGGAACAACATATAATAATAAATGAATAATCTTTAAACAAAGAACTATATCAGTTATTACATTTTATACATTACATTTCATTACATCATATCATCAGAGTGTACAACAACATACAAACATCAAACAGCGGAAAAGAAATACTATATACTAGTAATACGCCATGCCATCCAGCTTGCCTCCAGCAACTCCAGAATATCCAGAATATCCTGATAAACCTTAACTCTTGACTGCCCGTGTGGAAATTGGTGGGCACCCAGAGTTTAGGAAGGAAAACAATAAACTCCAAGTCAGTCATGTGACTGGTGTGAGAACTCAAAACAGTTTATTTATCTTTAAAATCAAAAATAGAGGAATATTTTTAAATTCAATTCGCAATGCTTTTAAAAATGAGACTACCATAAGGCCTCCCGCACACACACACAATGCAAACGCAGAATCGGAGGAGATTTCTCCTTATGATAGTCAAAAATGCTTGATACGCATTTAAAAGAACATTTTATATTATTACTAGTGCATAGTGTAGAGAAAAATTCATTTCGAAAGTAGAATATAAATCTTAGCCAACATAGACATTCCGAACTATGCCTACTATAGCTACCATCCAAACAGTGGGGCGCCACCATAAGTGAATGATAGGTTCTACAACTAATACCGTACAAGTCACGTATTGTTTCTTTGGATTTCCAACGAATGATCAGGCCAAGGAATTTCCCATTGCCACATGAGAATGCCTCTGGATGGACATCCCCGAGAACCAAACCGGATCTCTACCAACACAAGGCCGGGTTACCCCTAACTGAGTAACAACTGACCGAATATGCCATCCCCCGGTCCTTTGGGACCTTTTCACCGAGCGCTCGTAATCAATTCACACAATCATAACAAAGTGTTTTCAACATGAGTAAGTATCTGGGCTCCATACCATGATACCACCCTTTTCCAGAAGGAAATGCACATATCCTAAAGGGCGCTACCCCTCATAACCTTGCCGCATCTTTCCTGTTTTGACCATTCACGGGGTGTGAGGCTCGACGAAGTCACGTCCACAAAAACATACTTTATACAAAAGCCATGCTTTGGGTCAACAAATGATCATAGAAATGAGCACCAGGATAGACGACCAAATAAACGATCCTATCACAAATAATCAGCACAATGATCATTTCACAGCAACACTCAGCATGTCACATTACCAAATTGGGAATATATCGCTGATAACATTCAACTACATAACCTCTGAGCTCGTACGTCTCAGAGAAGGGTGTTAAGCTAAAAGAATAAATTCTCCGCCACCAACAGAAATATATTTGAAAGAAATCTGCTTTATATCTCAATTTGTAATGTCAGACATACAATCCATACAAGTCTGTTCCGGGCTCGAACAAAACCGAAGGCACTTCTTACGAAGCCCTTGCAATCCGGGTATTCACAATCCCGATCGAATTTCCCATCACTTAGGAGATCTCTATACCAGGAGCTACCCAGTGCAGAGACAATCGATAGGTCATCCTATCGCTTTCGCAAATACTCGGTCTTCAACACCGATCTTCAATGCAATTCACAACGACGTATCACATATTCAGAATGGGTTATACGACCCCATGGTCCTTTCCCGGTTAACCCGAATAGTGAGCGCTTATTCAAAAATAAGTGTGGCATTCAAATTCAAACAATTCACATCAATTACCCATTCAAAGGGAAATATTGATAGTCGGTTATTGAACTATCAATGAATATGCACACATCACCAGTTTCCAAATAATTTTCCAAATTATTTATTTTCCAAAATATCTTTACAAGATATATATTTTCACACTTCAAAAATAAATCAATATTTATTTTAAAACAACTTCCCTTTTTATATATAAATTCTATAGTGAATTTTCATTCTAAAATATTCATGAATATATGACTTCAATTATTCATTTCAATTTATCTTCAAAAAGATAAATTCCCAAAATATTCACTTTATAATGGAAAACATTTCCATACTTATTTATTCATAAGTAATTCACAAATTTTTTTATTTATTTTCAACACTTGGAAAATATTCAATATACTTCAATCGAAATTAAGTATATATTTCATTCTAAAAGGAAATCATTCTCTTAACCATATTTATTTGGGTCAAAACGAATGTTGCGTAAAACATCGTTACGACAACCCAAAATCACTAGTATAGGGATTCGAAATTAAAATAGATATATAAATCCCAATACTATACAAAACATTTCCTTTCGGAAATCATTTACTATAACAACAGTGTTATAGTCCACCATTTCCTTTTATTTCTCGAAAACGTCTATTTCAACAATAAATGTTGAAATCTATGGTTTCGAATCTTAACATATTTTAAAACATCGTTAGATTGTTTTAATCCAATTCAAAATATCACATCCTAAACATTTTCTTTAACATATTATTCACTATTCAAAAACGTGAATATACTACGTTAACAACTTTCATCACTTCTATTCATTTTATTTCAAAGGATTATTCACTATCTAAAACGTGAATATAACTTCATAAATAAGTTATAAAAATTAACTTATCAAAATAAGTCGTTTGCGAATTTATAAAACAACTTTTATAAATTCCATTTATTAACCTGTTCAATTTATATCTCAATGATATACTAAAAATTCATATTATAAGTCAAATGCTTATAATACGATTATTTTACAAAATCGTTCTTTTAAAGACTTTCCAATTTATAAATCTTATAACTTATAAGATTCATTTATTTAACCAAATCTATTCTTTAATAACTTCACAAAATTTATAAATCTTACTATTTATAAATTTCATTTATAACTTCACCATTTAAATTCTATAAATTTCATTTATAACTTCACCATTTATAATTTTATAAATTTCATTCATTTACAAAATTCATTTTCACTTCATTCAAACACTTATAAAAACTCATTTTATAATGTCAATATTTCAATTTATAAATATCCATTTATAAGTCTCTTATATAAATCAATTTATATTATTATTTCAAAACGGCTTTAAAGTCTTATATAATTTCACCATTTTGATTTGTAAAATAATTAAATTTCATAAATCCTATATTTTCAACTCCTTACAATAATTTCAAAAATCCCGATTAAACTATTTTATAAAATCATTAACCCCATATTTTCAAAAATAAATCTTTAATCGTATTTCTCAAAAACCATAATTTTTATAACATTAAAAGTATAACGTTTATTTATTTATAATGGATCAATCCCAAACATATTTTATAAACGTTTTCTTTCAAAAATCACTTTAAAAATCATTTTAAAATTCCAAATTTGGTCCAATGATGCTACATACCAAATAGTCAATCACGACAACAACGACATCATATATCGATATGATAGTCCATCAAATATCAAAATATCTGAAATCAAAAATAAATACTGTTGGGGAATCCAGTTGGATCCCTCCAACCTGTTTTCCTGCATCCACAAACATTAGCACAATACCAATTCCGCTCCAGTACGGAATTATCGCGGTATATGGGATTAATAATATTATCCGCATAATAGACGGCGCAATAGGGTCTCATCCGCTAAAAAAATGCGGGGAATCAACAACTGCAATATATACATATGCCAATATATATATATATATATTGATATTATATATAATACCAATTTCACTGTTTATGAAATATTCGCGGTATATGTTTTTAATAAATAACATCCGCTTACTAACGGGGCATAATGTCTATTTTAACAATCAATAGATATCAATCATCATTCAAACATGTATTCAAATATTTTAAATCTAACTTATTTAAAATAAAATCGAAACTGATTCGATTGAGTGAGAAGTTCTCACCTTGATTTTATTTCCGTTTTAGCGATTTATTTCGAATAAAATTAAACGCGCGTTTAATTTTACCCAAAATTCTCACTAACTCCAAACGACTCCAATCCAATTTCATCGCGTAGTGCTCGTCCATACGATTCCAACGCAACTGGTTTCGCGCGTTTTCGACCTCGTATGAAAAAGTTACAAATATTTCAAGTTACACGATTTATATTTATATAAATTTACAACTTAAATTAAAATTTATAAACCCACTACCCCTCATCACCCTTGGATCCTTCATCATGCCATCATAGCCGCACGTTAGCTTCTCCTACATCACGTTCCCCCTCTCCAGTAAATGGCCGTGTGCATGAACCCACTACATCAATATTAGGGTTCCAAATCGCGACCCACTCGAGCAACGTGAAGCCGATCAGGAAATTCCATTGCGTAGCCCTCACCCACGTGCACCTCCGCCCCCACTATGGTCAAGCTCGGCCACCTATTCCACCTCGTAGGGCGTGCGCACCTGGCCACTGTCGGCCCCCCTTACTCCCTCCATACGACGTCGTTTCAGATCTCAACCGTATAGATTTCTAGCTCTCTTCATGCTCTTCGACTTCCGTGTTGAACACTTTGGCTAATTCTTTGTAGATTGAGAGTGATTGAGGGGGAAAGGAGATTAATTTCTGGCCATGCATTTCTAGGGCCAGCTGCAAGTTTAGATTAGGTTATTTTTTTTTTTAATTTTATGAAGAGAAGGGTGCTATTTATAGAGTTTTGAACGACACTATTCATCCCGGAAATTCCGAACTCCGATTTACGCGCCGAAACTGACGTTCCTAGGGTTTACCCCGCATTTCGGACACAATGGAACAGGTTTCGAAAGCTAATTCGGACATCTGTGCGAGTTATGGCTACAAACGATCAATTTAAATTAAACCGATTTAAGCGATTTTCTAGGCGTTTTAATTCGTACCGGACAAACGGTAAATCCAATTGACACGAAATTTGAAACCATACAATAATATCACATTACGGATCCGATGAAACTCGTTTCGTCGAAATCCGAGACTTTTTGAAAAATGGCTATTTTAACTCGCCAAATTAATATTAAAAACAATTCGATGCGTTTCGAGCTGCCATGATCAAACGATAACTCCGATTGACACGAAAATTGAAATCCGGTAATAACTAACTATTACGGATCCAATGGAACTAGTTTCGTTCAATTCTGAGACTGTTCAAAAATTGACTATTTTCACTAGTCGATTTAAATATAAAATATTCAGTTTTCACAAATTAACTCTTAATTCAATTTTAAAAGTTCTAAAATATCGTTCTAACTTCAATATGATAAAATAAAATTTTAAAAATCATTTTCAATCATATTTAACCCAATTTTCAATTATTTCCATAATTTAACGTATTAAATTATCGATTTAATTATTCAATTAAATCCAAAAATTCAAAATAAAATATATTTGACTTATAAATTCACTTATAAATATTTAAAATTAATTAAATAATCAAATTTAAATTAATAAAAATTCTGGGTCGTTACAATCTTCCCCCCTTAAAAGAATTTCGTCCTCGAAATTAACAAGTAAGAAAAGTTATAGAATATATTAATTTTCCAAAATATATAGTTAAACTTCTTATAAATCTTTACTAAGTTTTCAAATCATACTTAGTTATCTTTTCAAAAACAATTACTATTGTTTAACTTTCAACTCCAAAATCAAAGTTAAAGTTTTCAAAATTTTCCAATTTTCTCAAAAAATTTCTAACGCCTTAAATTTCCGGAAAAATTCGCCATAGTCTCCTTTGCGCGGCTCGATCCGAAAAAAAATGACAGTATATATATCACAAATATACATCTCATCAAGTAATGAGGCATCCCGCAGGGAAAAAGTATAAAAGTACGGTATGTAATCCGAGATATGTACCTTATATTTTATTAGCGAGCATATACGGCTAATATAGCGCGAAAGCGAGCTCCAAATGCGAAGCAAACGCGATCCGCACCTACTAATCACTTAACAAACAACATGAGAACATGCATGTATGAAAATAGTATCGATATACAACATATAGCAACATAATAACTATACATGTCAACATAGCAAATGCAACTAAAGCAACAAATGAAACCATCAATCAACTAAATATTCATTCATATTCTCATTAATATTCAATGAAATATGTTTTCAATTTAATCATATTTGATTCATTAACAGTGGATGTTCTTACTAACATTCATTTTCAATTAGTTTATATTTACTAATTCATATTCAAGTTGGTTCACTTCCAAATCAAATTCAATTCTATATAAGATTATTTACCTTTAATTTGAATTCAATTATATAGCTTTCAATTTCGCTAATTTACTTTCATTAACACTTAATGAATTATATACAATCAATCAACAATCAAGTAGCAACCAATGTATATTAATTACAACCAAATTCCTTTGCTTCACTTACATTCATTTTGGTTTAACTAAATTGATTTTCATTCAACTTTCAATAACATTAGATTTTAATGAATTAACACGTAAATCCATTATTTCATACCAATTTTATTCACATTCAATTGATTTACATTCAATCCATTCATTTACAACAGTTGAATTTCATTTATACAACTTAAGTTCATATCCATCACTTAACTTTAATATTTTAGTTTGATACCAAAATCAACTTCATTCAACATCTCTTAAGTTAAACTTCCATTTAAACATCACTTAGTTTACATAACTTGAATTCCCACTTATAAATCAATTCAGATTCCAAATTCTAAAGTAAATTTTCCATTTAACTTTAAATTCATTTTTATCTACAACTCATATTCATAAATATATTCATTAGTTTCACTTCTCATATGTATAAGTTTATTTCACAATTGTAAATCACTTTAATTATAATTCAATTCTTAAAATTCTTTTGCTTATACAATTATTCTTCAATTTAGATTATTCAAACATCTAAACAATCAACTTATATACTTTAATAATTCTGAAAAATTATTTCTTCATATACAAAATATACTCAAGGTAAAATTATTTCATTTACCCATTTTTAAAACAATACTGTGCCGAATTGTTCTATTTAAGTGTTTAGAAACCCCTTCGGCATAGTTGTCGAGACCACGCTGACGAAGGTTCATATGCCACTCAACAAACCAATCATCACAATATAAAACAATTTTATATATTCACTAACAAATACGCTCTCATAGCTATTATTACACTCAAACTCATTCTAGAGTACTGCTGACTCTATCTCTAATGAGTAATATCCAACAGAACCATGGTTGTCGCTTAACCATATGCTCCGATACTACATTGTCAGGACCCGATTCTTCGTCTATCGAAAATTCAACATCGATACTCACTTTATCGACTGCCGAGCAATCGAACGACGGAAAACCGAACACTGAGGGTTTACGAAAAAGAAAAGAAAGAAGAAGAGAGGAGAAGATAGAGGATAGAGAGAAGAAAGAAAATAGAAAATAGAACCAAAGGAAAATAGAACGGAATAGAAAACAACAGAACAACATCAGAATCTCACAATTCGCAGCGGAACAACATATAATAATAAATGAATAATCTTTAAACAAAGAACTATATCAGTTATTACATTTTATACATTACATTTCATTACATCATATCATCAGAGTGTACAACAACATACAAACATCAAACAGCGGAAAAGAAATACTATATACTAGTAATAAGCCATGCCATCCAGCTTGCCTCCAGCAACTCCAGAATATCCAGAATATCCTGATAAACCTTAACTCTTGACTGCCCGTGTGGAAATTGGTGGGCACCCAGAGTTTAGGAAGGAAAACAATAAACTCCAAGTCAGTCATGTGACTGGTGTGAGAACTCAAAACAGTTTATTTATCTTTAAAATCAAAAATAGAGGAATATTTTTAAAGTCAATTCGCAATGCTTTTAAAAATGAGACTACCATAAGGCCTCCCGCACACACACACAATGCAAACGCAGAATCGGAGGAGATTTCTCCTTATGATAGTCAAAGACGCTTGATACGCATTTAAAAGAACATTTTATATTATTACTAGTGCATAGTGTAGAGAAAAATTCATTTCGAAAGTAGAATATAAATCTTAGCCAACATAGACATTCCGAACTATGCCTACTATAGCTACCATCCAAACAGTGGGGCGCCACCATAAGTGAATGATAGGTTCTACAACTAATACCGTACAAGTCACGTATTGTTTCTTTGGATTTCCAACGAATGATCAGGCCAAGGAACTTCCCATTGCCACATGAGAATGCCTCTGGATGGACATCCCCGAGAACCAAACCGGATCTCTACCAACACAAGGCCGGGTTACCCCTAACTGAGTAACAACTGACCGAATATGCCATCCCTAGGTCCTTTGGGACCTTTTCACCGAGCGCTCGTAATCAATTCACACAATCATAACAAAGTGTTTTCAACATGAGTAAGTATCTGGGCTCCATACCATGATACCACCCTTTTCCAGAAGGAAATGCACATATCCTAAAGGGCGCTACCCCTCATAACCTTGCCGCATCTTTCCTGTTTTGACCATTCACGGGGTGTGAGGCTCGACGAAGTCACGTCCACAAAAACATACTTTATACAAAAGCCATGCTTTGGGTCAACAAATGATCATAGAAATGATCACCAGGATAGACGATCAAATAAACGATCCTATCACAAATAATCAACACAATGATCATTTCACAGCAACACTCAGCATGTCACATTACCAAATTGGGAATATATCGCTGATAACATTCAACTACATAACCTCTGAGCTCGTACGTCTCAGAGAAGGGTGTTAAGCTAAAAGAATAAATTCTCCGCCACCAACAGAAATATATTTGAAAGAAATCTGCTTTATATCTCAATTTGTAATGTCAGACATACAATCCATACAAGTCTGTTCCGGGCTCGAACAAAACCGAAGGCACTTCTTACGAAGCCCTTGCAATCCGGGTATTCACAATCCCGATCGAATTTCCCATCACTTAGGAGATCTCTATACCAGGAGCTACCCAGTGCAGAGACAATCGATAGGTCATCCTATCGCTTTCGCAAATACTCGGTCTTCAACACCGATCTTCAATGCAATTCACAACGACGTATCACATATTCGGAATGGGTTATACGACCCCATGGTCCTTTCCCGGTTAACCCGTATAGTGAGCGCTTATTCAAAAATAAATGTGGCATTCAAATTCAAACAATTCACATCAATTACCCATTCAAAGGGAAATATTGATAGTCGGTTATCGAACTATCAATGAATATGCACACATCAACAGTTTCCAAATAATTTTCCAAATTATTTATTTTTCAAAATATCTTTACAAGATATATATTTTCACACTTCAAAAATAAATCAATATTTATTTTTAAACAACTTCCCTTTTTTTTCATAAATTCTATAGTGAATTTTCATTCTAAAATATTCATGAATATATGACTTCAATTATTCATTTCAATTTATCTTCAAAAAGATAAATTCCCAAAATATTCACTTTATAATGGAAAACATTTCCATACTTATTTATTCATAAGTAAATCACAAATTTTTTATTTATTTTCAACACTTGGAAAATATTCAATATACTTCAATCGAAATTAAGTATATATTTCATTCTATAAGGAAATCATTCTCTTAACCATATTTATTTGGGTCAAAACGAATGTTGCGTAAAACATCGTTACGACAACCCAAAATCACTAGTATAGGGATTCGAAATTAAAATAGATATATAAATCCCAATACTATACAAAACATTTCCTTTCGGAAATCATTTACTATAACAACAGTGTTATAGTCCACCATTTCCTTTTATTTCTCGAAAACGTCTATTTCAACAATAAATGTTGAAATCTATGGTTTCGAATCTTAACATATTTTAAAACATCGTTAGATTGTTTTAATTCAATTCAAAATATCACATCCTAAACATTTTCTTTAACATATTATTCACTATTCAAAAACGTGAATATACTACGTTAACAACTTTCATCACTTCTATTCATTTTATTTCAAAGGATTATTCACTATCTAAAACGTGAATATAACTTCATAAATAAGTTATAAAAATTAACTTATCAAAATAAGTCGTTTGCGAATTTATAAAACAACTTTTATAAATTCCATTTATTAACCTGTTCAATTTATATCTCAATGATATACTAAAAATTCATATTATAAGTCAAATGCTTATAATACGATTATTTTACAAAATCGTTCTTTTAAAGACTTTCCAATTTATAAATCTTATAACTTATAAGATTCATTTATTTAACCAAATCTATTCTTTAATAACTTCACAAAATTTATAAATCTTACTATTTATAAATTTCATTTATAACTTCACCATTTAAATTCTATAAATTTCATTTATAACTTCACCATTTATAATTTTATAAATTTCATTCATTTACAAAATTCATTTTCACTTCATTCAAACACTTATAAAAACTCGTTTTATAATGTCAATATTTCAATTTATAAATATCCATTTATAAGTCTCTTATATAAATCAATTTATATTATTATTTCAAAACGGCTTTAAAGTCTTTTATAATTTCACCATTTTGATTTGTAAAATAATTAAATTTCATAAATCCTATATTTTCAACTCCTTACAATAATTTCAAAAATCCCGATTAAACTATTTTATAAAACCATTAACCCCATATTTTCAAAAATAAATCTTTAATCGTATTTCTCAAAAACCATAATTTTTATAACATTAAAAGTATAACGTTTATTTATTTATAATGGATCAATCCCAAACATATTTTATAAACGTTTTCTTTCAAAAATCACTTTAAAAATCATTTTAAAATTCCAAATTTGGTCCAATGATGCTACATACCAAATAGTCAATCACGACAACAACGACATCATATATCGATATGATAGTCCATCAAATATCAAAATATCTGAAATCAAAAATAAATACTATTGAGGAATCCTGTTGGATCCCTCCAACCTGTTTTCCTGCATCCACAAACATTAGCACAATACCAATTCCGCTCCAGTACGGAATTATCGCTGTATATGGGATTAATAATATTATCCGCTTAATAGACGGCGTAATAGGGTCTCATCCGCTAAAAAAATGCGGGGAATCAACAACTGCAATATATACATATGCCAATATATATATATTGATATTATATATAATACCAATTTCACTGTTTATGAAATATTCGCGGTATATGTTTTTAATAAATAACATCCGCTTACTAACGGCGCATAATGTCTATTTTAACAATCAATAGATATCAATCATCATTCAAACTTGTATTCAAATATTTTAAATCTAACTTATTTAAAATAAAATCGAAACTGATTCGATTGAGTGAGAAGTTCTCACCTTGATTTTATTTCCGTTTTAGCGATTTATTTCGAATAAAATTAAACGCGCATTTAATTTTACCCAAAATTCTCACTAACTCCAAACGACTCCAATCTAATTTCATCACGTAGTGCTCGTCCATACGATTCCAATGCAACTGGTTTCACGCGTTTTCGACCTCGTATGAAAAAGTTACAAATATTTGAAGTTACACGATTTATACTTATATAAATTTACAACTTAAATTAAAATTTATAAACCCACTACCCCTCATCACCCTTGGATCCTTCATCATGCCATCATAGCCACACGTTAGCTTCTCCTACATCACGTTCCCCCTCTCCAGTAAATGGCCGTGTGCATGAACCCACTACATCAATATTAGGGTTCCAAATCGCGACCCACTCGAGCAACGTGAAGCCGATCAGGAAGTTCCATTGCGTAGCCCTCACCCAGGTGCACCTCCGCCCCCACTATGGTCAAGCTCGGCCACCTATTCCACCTCATAGGGCGTGCGCACCTGGCCACTGTCGGCCCCCCTTACTCCCTCCATACGACGTCGTTTCAGATCTCAACCGTATAGATTACTAGCTCTCTTCATGCTCTTCGACTTCCGTGTTGAACACTTTGGCTAATTCTTTGTAGATTGAGAGTGATTGAGGGGGAAAGGAGATTAATTTCTGGCCATGCATTTCTAGGGCTGGCTGCAGGTTTAGATTAGGTTATTTTTTTTTAATTTTATGAAGAGAAGGGTGCTATTTATAGAGTTTTGAACGACACTATTCATCCCGGAAATTCCGAACTCCGATTTACGCGCCGAAACTGACGTTCCTAGGGTTTACCCCGCGTTCCGGACACAATGGAACAGGTTTCGAAAACTAATTCGGACATTTGTGCGAGTTATGGCTACAAACGATCAATTTAAATTAAACCGATTTAAGCGATTTTCTAGGCGTTTTAATTCGTACCGGACAAACGGTAAATCCAATTGACACGAAATTTGAAACCTTACAATAATATCACATTACGGATCCGATGAAACTAGTTTCGTCGAAATCCGAGACTTTTTGAAAAATGGCTATTTTAACTCGCCAAATTAATATTAAAAACAATTCGATGCGTTTCGAGCTGCCATGATCAAACGATAACTCCGATTGACACGAAAATTGAAATCCGGTAATAACTAACTATTACGGATCCAATGGAACTAGTTTCGTTCAATTCTGAGACTGTTCAAAAATTGACTATTTTCACTAGTCGATTTACATATTAAAATATTCAATTTTCACAAATTAACTCTTAATTCAATTTTAAAAGTTCTAAAATATCGTTCTAACTTCAATATGATAAAATAAAATTTTACAAATCATTTTCAACCATATTTAACCCAATTTTCAATTATTTCCATAATTTAACATATTAAATTATCCATTTAATTATTCAATTAAATCCAAAAATTCAAAATAAAATTTATTTGACTTATAAATTCACTTATAAATATTTAAAATTAATTAAATACTCAAATTTAAATTAATAAAAATTCTGGGTCGTTACAATCTTCCCCCCTTAAAAGAATTTCGTCCTCGAAATTAACAAGTAAGAAAAGTTATAGAATCTATTAATTTTCCAAAATATATAGTTAAACTTCTTATAAATCTTTACTAAGTTTTCAAATCATACTTAGTTATCTTTTCAAAAACAATTACTATTGTTAACTTTCAACTCCAAAATCAAAGTTAAAGTTTTCAAAATTTTCCAATTTTCTCAAATTTTTTTCTAACGCCTTAAATTTCCGGAAAAATTCGCCATAGTCTCCTTTGCGCGGCTCGATCCGAAAAAAAATGACAGTATATATATCACAAATATACATCTCATCAAGTAATGAGGCATCCCGCAGGGAAAAAGTTTAAAAGTACGGTATGTAATCCGAGATATGTACCTTATATTTTATTAGCGAGCATATACGGCTAATATAGCGCGAAAGCGAGCTCCAAATGCGAAGCAAACGCGATCCGCACCTACTAATCACTTAACAAACAACATGAGAACATGCATGTATGAAAATAGTATCGATATACAACATATAGCAACATAATAACTATACATGTCAACATAGCAAATGCAACTAAAGCAACAAATGAAACCATCAATCAACTAAATATTCATTCATATTCTCATTAATATTCAATGAAATATGTTTTCAATTTAATCATATTTGATTCATTAACAGTGGATGTTCTTACTAACATTCATTTTCAATTAGTTTATATTTACTAATTCATATTCAAGTTGGTTCACTTCCAAATCAAATTCAATTCTATATAAGATTATTTACCTTTAATTTGAATTCAATTATATAGCTTTCAATTTCGCTAATTTACTTTCATTAACACTTAATGAATTATATACAATCAATCAACAATCAAGTAACAACCAATGTATATTAATTATAACCAAATTCCTTTGCTTCACTTACATTCATTTTGGTTTAACTAAATTGATTTTCATTCAACTTTCAATAACATTAGATTTTAATGAATTAACACGTACATCCATTATTTCATACCAATTTTATTCACATTCAATTGATTTACATTCAATCCATTCATTTACAACAGTTGAATTTCATTTATACAACTTAAGTTCATATCCATCACTTAACTTTAATATTTTAGTTTGATACCAAAATCAACTTCATTCAACATCTCTTAAGTTAAACTTCCATTTAAACATCACTTAGTTTACATAACTTGAATTCCCACTTATAAATCAATTCAGATTCCAAATTTTAAAGTAAATTTTCCTTTTAACTTTAAATTCATTTTTATCTACAACTCATATTCATAAATATATTCATTAGTTTCACTTCTCATATGTATAAGTTTATTTCACAATTGTAAATCACTTTAATTATAATTCAATTCTTATAATTCTTTTGCTTATACAATTATTCTTCAATTTAGATTATTCAAACATCTAAACAATCAACTTATATACTTTAATAATTCTGAAAAATTATTTCTTCATATACAAAATATACTCAAGGTAAAATTATTTCATTTACCTATTTTTAAAACAATACTGTGCCGAATTGTTCTATTTAAGTGTTTAGAAACCCCTTCGGCATAGTTGTCGAGACCACGCTGACGAAGGTTCATATGCCACTCAACAAACCAATCATCACAATATAAAACAATTTTATATATTCACTAACAAATACGCTCTCATAGCTATTATTACACTCAAACTCATTCTAGAGTACTGCTGACTCTATCTCTAATGAGTAATACCCAACAGAACCATGGTTGTCGCTTAACCATATGCTCCGATACCACATTGTCAGGACCCGATTCTTCGTCTATCGAAAATTCAACATCGATACTCACTTTATCGACTGCCGAGTAATCGAACGACGGAAAACCGAACACTGAGGGTTTAAGAAAAAGAAAAGAAAGAAGAAGAGAGGAGAAGATAGAGGATAGAGAGAAGAAAGAAAATAGAACCAAAGGAAAATAGAACGGAATAGAAAACAACAGAACAACATCAGAATCTCACAATTCGCAGCGGAACAACATATAATAATAAATGAATAATCTTTAAACAAAGAACTATATCAGTTATTACATTTTATACATTACATTTCATTACATCATATCATCAGAGTGTACAACAACATACAAACATCAAACAGCGGAAAAGAAATACTATATACTAGTAATACGCCATGCCATCCAGCTTGCCTCCAGCAACTCCAGAATATCCAGAATATCCTGATAAACCTTAACTCTTGACTGCCCGTGTGGAAATTGGTGGGCACCCAGAGTTTAGGAAGGAAAACAATAAACTCCAAGTCAGTCATGTGACTGGTGTGAGAACTCAAAACAGTTTATTTATCTTTAAAATCAAAAATAGAGGAATATTTTTAAATTCAATTCGCAATGCTTTTAAAAATGAGACTACCATAAGGCCTCCCGCACACACACACAATGCAAACGCAGAATCGGAGGAGATTTCTCCTTATGATAGTCAAAGATGCTTGATACGCATTTAAAAGAACATTTTATATTATTACTAGTGCATAGTGTAGAGAAAAATTCATTTCGAAAGTAGAATATAAATCTTAGCCAACATAGACATTCCGAACTATGCCTACTATAGCTACCATCCAAACAGTGGGGCGCCACCATAAGTGAATGATAGGTTCTACAACTAATACCGCACAAGTCACGTATTGTTTCTTTGGATTTCCAACGAATGATCAGGCCAAGGAACTTCCCATTGCCACATGAGAATGTCTCTAGATGGACATCCCCGAGAACCAAACCGGATCTCTACCAACACAAGGTCGGGTTACCCCTAACTGAGTAACAACTAACCGAATATGCCATCCCCATGTCCTTTGGGACATTTTCACCGAGCGCTCGTAATCAATTCACACAATCATAACAAAGTGTTTTCAACATGAGTAAGTATCTGGGCTCCATACCATGATACCACCCTTTTCCAGAAGGAAATGCACATATCCTAAAGGGCGCTACCCCTCATAACCTTGCCGCATCTTTCCTGTTTTGACCATTCACGGGGTGTGAGGCTCGACGAAGTCACGTCCACAAAAACATACTTTATACAAAAGCCATGCTTTGGGTCAACAAATGATCATAGAAATGATCACCAGGATAGACGATCAAATAAACGATCTTATCACAAATAATCAACACAATGATCATTTCACAGCAACACTCAGCATGTCACATTACCAAATTGGGAATATATCGCTGATAACATTCAACTACATAACCTCTGAGCTCGTACGTCTCAGAGAAGGGTGTTAAGCTAAAAGAATAAATTCTCCGCCACCAACAGAAATATATTTGAAAGAAATCTGCTTTATATCTCAATTTGTAATGTCAGACATACAATCCATACAAGTCTGTTCCGGGCTCGAACAAAACCGAAGGCACTTCTTACGAAGCCTTTGCAATCCGGGTATTCACAATCCCGATCGAATTTCCCATCACTTAGGAGATCTCTATACCAGGAGCTACCCAGTGCAGAGACAATCGATAGGTCATCCTATCGCTTTCGCAAATACTCGGTCTTCAACACCGATCTTCAATGCAATTCACAACGACGTATCACATATTCGGAATGGGTTATACGACCCCATGGTCCTTTCCCGGTTAACCCGAATAGTGAGCGCTTATTCAAAAATAAGTGTGGCATTCAAATTCAAACAATTCACATCAATTACCCATTCAAAGGGAAATATTGATAGTCGGTTATTGAACTATCAATGAATATGCACACATCACCAGTTTCCAAATAATTTTCCAAATTATTTATTTTCCAAAATATCTTTACAAGATATATATTTTCACACTTCAAAAATAAATCAATATTTATTTTTAAACAACTTCCCTTTTTATTCATAAATTCTATAGTGAATTTTCATTCTAAAATATTCATGAATATATGACTTCAATTATTCATTTGAATTTATCTTCAAAAAGATAAATTCCCAAAATATTCACTTTATAATGGAAAACATTTCCATACTTATTTATTCATAAGTAATTCACAAATTTTTTTATTTATTTTCAACACTTGGAAAATATTCAATATACTTCAATCGAAATTAAGTATATATTTCATTCTATAAGGAAATCATTCTCTTAACCATATTTATTTGGGTCAAAACGAATGTTGCGTAAAACATCGTTACGACAACCCAAAATCACTAGTATAGGGATTCGAAATTAAAATAGATATATAAATCCCAATACTATACAAAACATTTCCTTTCGGAAATCATTTACTATAACAACAGTGTTATAGTCCACCATTTCCTTTTATTTCTCGAAAACTTCTATTTCAACAATAAATGTTGAAATCTATGGTTTCGAATCTTAACATATTTTAAAACATCGTTAGATTGTTTTAATTCAATTCAAAATATCACATCCTAAACATTTTCTTTAACATATTATTCACTATTCAAAAACGTGAATATACTACGTTAACAACTTTCATCACATCTATTCATTTTATTTCAAAGGATTATTCACTATCTAAAACGTGAATATAACTTCATAAATAAGTTATAAAAATTAACTTATCAAAATAAGTCGTTTACGAATTTATAAAACAACTTTTATAAATTCCATTTATTAACCTGTTCAATTTATATCTCAATGATATACTAAAAATTCATATTATAAGTCAAATGCTTATAATACGATTATTTTACAAAATCGTTCTTTTAAAGACTTTCCAATTTATAAATCTTATAACTTATAAGATTCATTTATTTAACCAAATCTATTCTTTAATAACTTCACAAAATTTATAAATCTTACTATTTATAAATTTCATTTATAACTTCACCATTTAAATTCTATAAATTTCATTTATAACTTCACCATTTATAATTTTATAAATTTCATTCATTTACAAAATTCATTTTCACTTCATTCAAACACTTATAAAAACTCGTTTTATAATGTCAATATTTCAATTTATAAATATCCATTTATAAGTCTCTTATATAAATCAATTTATATTATTATTTCAAAACGGCTTTAAAGTCTTTTATAATTTCACCATTTTGATTTGTAAAATAATTAAATTTCATAAATCCTATATTTTCAACTCCTTACAATAATTTCAAAAATCTCGATTAAACTATTTTATAAAACCATTAACCCCATATTTTCAAAAATAAATCTTTAATCGTATTTCTCAAAAACCATAATTTTTATAACATTAAAAGTATAACGTTTATTTATTTATAATGGATCAATCCCAAACATATTTTATAAACGTTTTCTTCCAAAAATCACTTTAAAAATCATTTTAAAATTCCAAATTTGGTCCAATGATGCTACATACCAAATAGTCAATCACGACAACAACGACATCATATATCGATATGATAGTCCATCAAATATCAAAATATCTGAAATCAAAAATAAATACTGTTGAGGAATCCAGTTGGATCCCTCCAACCTGTTTTTCTGCATCCACAAACATTAGCACAATACCAATTCCGCTCTAGTACGGAATTATCGCGGTATATGGGATTAATAATATTATCCGCTTAATAGACGGCGCAATAGGGTCTCATCCGCTAAAAAAATGCTGGGAATCAACAACTGCAATATATACATATGCCAATATATATATATTGATATTATATATAATACCAATTTCACTGTTTATGAAATATTCGCGGTATATGTTTTTAATAAATAACATCCGCTTACTAACGGCGCATAATGTCTATATTCACAATCAATAGATATCAATCATCATTCAAACATGTATTCAAATATTTTAAATCTAACTTATTTAAAATAAAATCGAAACTGATTCGATTGAGTGAGAAGTTCTCACCTTGATTTTATTTCCGTTTTAGCGATTTATTTCGAATAAAATTAAACGCGCGTTTAATTTTACCCAAAATTCTCACTAACTCCAAACGACTCCAATCCAATTTCTTCGCGTAGTGCTCGTCCATACGATTCCAACGCAACTGGTTTCGCGCGTTTTCGACCTCGTATGAAAAAGTTACAAATATTTGAAGTTACACGATTTATACCTATATAAATTTACAACTTAAATTAAAATTTATAAACCCACTACCCCTCATCACCCTTGGATCCTTCATCATGCCATCATAGCCGCACGTTATCTTCTCCTACATCACGTTCCCCCTCTCCAGTAAATGGCCGTGTGCATGAACCCACTACATCAATATTAGGGTTCCAAATCGCGACCCACTCGAGCAACGTGAAGCCGATCAGGTAGTTCCATTGCGTAGCCCTCACCCACGTGCACCTCCGCCCCCACTATGGTCAAGCTCGGCCACCTATTCTACCTCGTAGGGCGTGCGCACCTGGCCACTGTCGGCCCCCCCTTCTCCCTCCATACGACGTCGTTTCAGATCTCAACCGTATAGATTTCTAGCTCTCTTCATGCTCTTCGACTTTCGTGTTGAACACTTTGGCTAATTCTTTGTAGATTGAGAGTGATTGAGGGGGAAAGGAGATTAATTTCTGGCCATGCATTTCTAGGGCTGGCTGCAGGTTTAGATTAGGTTTTTTTTTAATTTTATGAAGAGAAGGGTGCTATTTATAGAGTTTTGAACGACACTATTCATCCCGGAAATTCCGAACTCCGATTTACGCGCCGAAACTGACATTCCTAGGGTTTACCCCGCGTTCCGGACACAATGGAATAGGTTTCGAAAGCTAATTCGGACATCTGTGCGAGTTATGGCTACAAACAATCAATTTAAATTAAACCGATTTAAGCGATTTTCTAGGCGTTTTAATTCGTACCGGACAAACGGTAAATCCAATTGACACGAAATTTGAAACCTTACAATAATATCACATTACGGATCCGATGAAACTGGTTTCGTCGAAATCCGAGACTTTTTGAAAAATGGCTATTTTAACTCGCCAAATTAATATTAAAAACAATTCGATGTGTTTCGAGCTGCCATAATCAAACGATAACTCCGATTGACACGAAAATTGAAACCCGGTAATAACTAACTATTACGGATCCAATGGAACTAGTTTCATTCAATTCTGAGACTATTCAAAAATTGACTATTTTCACTAGTCGATTTAAATATTAAAATATTCAATTTTCACAAATTAACTCTTAATTCAATTTTAAAAGTTCTAAATATCGTTCTAACTTCAATATGATAAAATAAAATTTTACAAATCATTTTCAATCATATTTAACCCAATTTTCAATTATTTCCATAATTTAACATATTAAATTATCGATTTAATTATTCAATTAAATCCAAAAATTCAAAATAAAATTTATTTGACTTATAAATTCACTTATAAATTTTTAAAATTAATTAAATACTCAAATTTAAATTAATAAAAATTCTGGGTCGTTACATCGTGTGATCGTACGATATGTAAACGCGCTGAAATTTAAATTGAAAATTCAATTTATTAACTGGGTCAAAAAAGCTATCTTCTCCATACGATCGAATTAGGCCTCGAAACCTTTTCCATTTCGTTCGTAATAGGGGTAAAACATTATAAACGGATGTAGGCACGCCTCGATAGGATGTCAAAATTTTAAGCTTTGAATTGAAGTCGATTTAAATTTGAATTTAAAATATATTTCTCATCTGTGCCTTTTTCTTTCTTTTCTCAACCACTGTGGCAAGCCTTTGCAATACATATAGAAATTTAAAGCATGTGTCCTTCCTGGTATACATGCGTTTCCTCCCAACTTCAGTTTCAAAAATCGAATTCTTTGAATAACGAAACCCCTCTTTTTACTCTCTTCGAAAACAAATCGAAATTTACAAAAAATATCAATGATGAAAGAAAAGAAATAATGGACGAAGAAAAATCTTCTCAAATCAAATCATGCCTTATTATTTTTGGTCCACGGAATCAGTTCGTGGATACGAAAAAAAAGATGGATTTGCCAAGATGGTCGACGACATGCGGCCGTGGGGGGAAGTGGAAGACGCGAGTGGCTAAGCGATCAAGGATCGCCGCGACCTTGGATTTTGTGTGCCACCTTTGTGCGCGTGCGACGATGATTCACGAAGGTGTGATGAGGGTTTTGCTGGGTGAGGCGGACTGTGGCGTGCTCGGGAGAGGGAGCATATACGTGCGTGTGGGGTTTAGGTTTTGTAGGCAGTGGTGATTTGAGGCAGAGGGACTCGGCTGTTGTTTGTGGGTCAGGCGTCTAGTACAGTGGAGGCTCGAAGTCGTGTTCGATAGGGATTAACTGCAGTAAGGTACATTTTTATTTATTTTAGTAAATTATATATATGTATATATATTTTAGAAATAGAAATTATATTTATAAATCTTCAACTTGTTGTTTAAAGATTAAAAATATGTACAGAAAAAGTAACAAATTCTACACGCACATATTTGCATACATCTAGGAAAACCAGAAAATAAATATATAGGTATACACATATTTTAATATATACAGTAAACAGAAAATTAATTTCATTCACTAGAAAATATATAGGGTTGAAACAGGAATTTAAAACATTTTGATTTGAATAGTTTATATTAAAAAACGGACCTTTGGTTTATATAGATTATTTTATAGTTCTAAAATGAAAGAAATATAAAAATAAATATACATGTCTTAGCGTACTGTTCTTTTAGAAAAATATTCAGGAGATAAATTTGTTTAATTTATTTTAGTTACTGAGAAATTTTTATAGTAAAAATTATTTAAATTAAATAAATAGGTAGTAATTAATTGTTCGATTAATTCAAATAGTAATAAATCGTGAATTATTTATACAAGGTCAAAATCGTGAAGAAAACAAGACGAGATGGAAGTGGATTGCAAATTAAAAATTAGAGGTCAAAATTGCAAATTAAAATTTTCTCAAATTTGGGAGATAATGGTTTCTGGCGACTCGCGTTTTTTTGTTCCCTCTGCTCTCTTCCTCGCCGTGACTTCCCTATACTAATCGCGTCTTTTCTTCCATGTCCCCCACTCCGCCTCGTCCCTCTCCTCCCCCCCTTACCTCACCCTCTTCGACTAGGTCTGGACGGCCCTTCAAATCCGCTGCCATGCCAGCAATTCTTTCCCACTCCGACTTTCCTCCGCTTCGTGCTTCCAAATCACCAGCTATGTCGTCTGCAAATTTTGGGATTGTGGCATCTGGCCTTGATCCTTCACGCGCTGTGCCGCCAATCTCTGGAACCAAAGTGATTTTGCCTGTTAATTATCGGTGTGGTGTTGGTGGGTTGAGTGGTAGTAACGTGGGGCTGGGTGAAGCTGCTTTCTCTGACCATAGCACGTCACCTACATTTTCAAATGACACAGGCGAATTTGGTCCTATTATTACTGATGTTGGTTTGAAAGAGTCCGAGAGTGTTGAACAGCCTGTTATGCATCTTGTAGTGGATAGTGATGTAGGCAAGTCCACTGTGTTGGTTGAATGTGTCCCTGGTGTGGACGTTGGTTTGCAAGGCCTTGTCCAGGGGCGTGCTTCTGCCTGTCACCCTTGTAGTGATCAAAGCACGTCAGATGTTTGTGTAATTTCCCCAAAGAAATCTGTTCCTAATGTCTCTGAAAATTGCTCTGATGCTACTATACACACTGCTCCTATTGCCCCCAGTATTGTTGATAGACGTGTATCTGTTGGAACGACGAACTCCACTAAATTGTGGTCTTCTCTTTTCACATCCTTGCCCCGTAATGCTGGTAATTACATGCCAATTGATTTCGATTTGGTTGAGGAAAATGGAGTGATGATTCCTCCCCCGAGCGTAATGCAAGCCGGTGAGGATTTTTGGTCAGACTATTTGGTTGGATTTTTCCTGAATCCGCATCACCGCCTTTCGTTTGCGTCTACGGTGCTACGAAGGGTTTGGAAGTTACGTGGAAATTTGCATGTGAAGCTGATTGATACGATGTACTACTTAAAGTTTTCCTCTTCTGAGGAACGTCGGCTTGTTCTGGATGCGGAGCCATCTTTTGTTGATGGAAGGCCCTTTATTGTTACCCCATGGTCTCCTACCGTGGCGTGTGCACGTGAGAAAGTATTCTCTATCCCTGTTTGGGTATATTTTTCTCAGATCCCCTCTGTATTACAGCCTCTTATTGGATTGAATTGGTTAGCTTGTAATGTGGGTAAGCTGAAATGTTTTGACTCCAATACTGTGGCGCGTGATAAGTTGATGTTTGCGAAGGCTCTCATTGAGATTTCCCCAACAAAGCCTCTCCCTTCTTCTATTTCTGTTCAGATAGCTGTCGGCCATGTGGTGGAAGTCAGAGTTCGCTATGGTTGGGTCCCGGATATATGTACTGCTTGTCTCTCTTTTGGACACTCGACTATTGATTGCCACCATTCTATAGCATCCGCGGCTGCTCCGAAGTCTCCTTTGCCGCGCCCCCAACGTAGGATCTGGGTCCCCAAGGCTTCTGCCCCTTCCACTATCTCAAATCCTGCTCCTGAAGCTTTGATGCCGGTTCTGAGTGTTCCTCCTTTGCCTCTTGTTACGCCTGTTTCGCCTCCTGGTTCTGAGGTACCGAGTGTTGCACCTGTCACCTCTTTAGCTGCTCCAGTCCCTTCTGTGCTGCTGCCTCCTGTAGCTTGGGATGAGCCCGAAGGGTGTTGGATTGATCCCATTTCTGATATGAGGTATAACCCGGTTAATGAATCTTTCTTCCGGTTTGTTTCTGACGATCATCTTGACCTTAGGTGCCTTCGCTATAAACTATCTGGTGACTCTCTAGTTCTTGATTTGGACGGTGTGGATGCGGGTTCTAATTCTAAGATGCTTGCAGATCCATCCTGGGATCGATCTTTTATCTACTGTGCTGATGATGTGGTTTATGACCCTTGTATTGCTCTACGGTTTCGCCCCTTTGCTGGTCTTTCTGGATCTGTTCCATTGTGCACTACTTTGGTGTCTGGGGTTGTTGGTCATTCTACCTCCTTGGAGGAGAGCTAGTTATTTGTGGTTCTTTTAGTTATCGTGACATAGCTGTCATGTACCTGTGCTGTATTTTCTGTTTTTTACTTAGTAGTTAAGGTGCTTTTACCTTGCTCCTGTACTTCAATTTTTATTACGTTTGTAATAAAAAGTGGACGGTCCACTATAAAACCGGCTGGCCTTGCCAAAAAAAAAATTAGAGGTGAGTTAATCTCAACCATTTAGATTACCATTAATTTAAACAGTTAAAATTTAAATGATTGGCTGATTGCTTGAACTGATGAATTATTATCAGTCTGGATGTGATAATTATATATATATATATATATATATATATATATATATTGGAGTGATCGATATTCCCTTATTATATAGCGGATGAGACCCTATGCGCTCCGCATAATAGTGGATGACCCTTTATACCGCGATATTCCGCCTTGAAGCGGGATTGGTATTTTAAATCGTTGTGCTAACATCTGTGAATGCAAGAAAACAAGTTGGAGGGATCCAACTAAATTCCTCAAAATGTTGAATTTATTTTATATTCAACAATGTGATTTACTTGATGGTCTGTGATAGATTATATTGATTATATTGGGGACTGAAATTATTAAATGTTATGGCTTAGTTGAATATATACTGGTATTTTTAGAAATGGAGATATATATATATATATATATATATATTGGATTTTTAAAGGGAAATGAAAAGAAATTCTTAAGTAAATAATTATTGGGAATTGGATAAATCGAGTAATTAATTTTAAAGGGAATTTAAACCAGGAAATCGGTTTGGAATCAATTTAGTGTTTTGGGAACTATGATTTAAAGGAAAATGAGGAATGGAAATTTGTAAACTGGGTTTATAAATGAAGTGGAATATTTATCAGTGATAAATTTGGAAGTATAGATTCCAATGGAATTTATAAGAAAAGGTGCATTTCATTTTAAAAATAAAAAGGTGATTTCATTTTTAAAAGTTGGAAAATATATTCTTCCGGGAAAACTAAGTATATTTTCAAAGAAAAGATTTCAAATTTTAAAGTAGAAGTTTAAAAAAGTATTTCGAATGTTTTAGAAAATTTATTGTTTTAATTATTTTTATGAGTAAAGTAAATATTTATTTAAGGTAGTTAATTATTTTTGAAGGTAAATTAGTATTATGATTTTTAAAAGGGAATTTTGTCATAAATATTTGATATAATAACTTAATTTTAAAAGGAAATTTTGGTTTAAGTTTTACTCAGAACTCTTATAGAATTTCTTAAGTGTTATTTTTATTTAAGTAATTTTAGTAGCCTTAATATAAATAATTTAAGTATATATTTTTGGAAGTGATTTTAAGGAGATAGGAATTGTGTTTTAAAAATAAAAAGTGGTTTTATTTTTAAAGTGTTGAAAGAATTTATGGGTTTCATACGTAAATTAAATTGGGATAAATCGAGTAGGATTTATAGAGGATTAGATGGACTATATTGAAATGGAAAATGTATTTCCTGAAAAGCTAAGTATGTTTTCAAAGCAGATTTTAAGTATAAAATTAAATTTTTAAAGTTGGTTCTAAAAAGAATGTTTTTGAAGAAATTTATCTTCTTATAATTGTTTTAAAAATTTTAAAGTAAATATTTATTAATTTAATTATAGAAGTGATTATTTTAAAGGTTTAAGTAGTATTATGATTTAAAAGATAATTATTTAATATTTGTACCCTATAGAATAACTTTTATTTTAAATTTCTTTTTGGCTTAAGTTTTACATGAGAAATTATTATAAAATTTCATAACTAGTATTTTAAATAAAGTGTTTTAAGTAGTTTCTATTTTAAGTGTTTCAATGGGTATATTTTTGGATAAAGTGATTTAGAATCTAAAGTATTAAGACTTGGTGATTTTTAGTGGAAATAAAACAATTGGGTGGAAATTTATTCCGTGAGAGAAAAGTGGTTTCAAAACTTTTTTCAAGGGTTGAAGTGTGGAAAAATATCTTGCGAAGATATTTTGAAATTAATAATTTGGGAAATTATTAAGGCCCGATGATTGTTTGAGGATGTTATATGATAGTTAAATAACTGACTATCAATATTGGCCAATACGGTGATCGTTTCGAAGAGACTAGGATCAGGATTAATTTCCCGAAAACCACTTCGAATCGGTTTAAATGTTTTCGTGAGGAAGACAAGAGCTTGGAGTCAAAGATGGAGCAGTGAAGTGTAAGGGCTAATCGCTACTAATCCTGATGGTGATTCCAAAATGGATGTAGTAGGAGTAGTGCGTTCGGTTCCATTCGGACTGGGAACAGCCATGTATGGACGAATGCTATCAGAACATCGTTAGGGAGACGATGAGCATTCTAAGTGAATGTGTGCTAAAAAGGTAACGCATAGCCTCAAGCCTCATCAACCGGGAATGGCTAAAACATGGGAGGTGCAGCAAGGCTAAGTGGCTAGCAACCAGTTAGGATAAGGTCATCCCTGTCTAGATGTCCTTTTTTATTCGGCTGTGTAGGCGGTTGCTGATCCCATTTTTAGGGTGATCTTATTCGGACTATCCAGTAAGGGGTAGCTCCGGTCTTTTGTTGTAGGGGATCAGGATGGATCCTCGATACTCTGATCTAGACCAGGTACTGCGATGGGCGGTACCTCAGTAGCCCTGCCATTGATGGAAACCCAATCTCTAATAAGTGCCTTCAGACTTGTTTGTATACCTATTATGCTGGAATTTAATGAATGGAACAATTTCGGCTATTTAAATAAGTATTTGTATATGGATACTACTATAATATCAGAGGATTTGATAAGAAATGTTTTGGTTATTGTAAGGTAAAAACCCAGCATGTTTATTTGTGGCGTGGTCTTGCGAGATACCATTGATTTCAAAAGGATTTTAAAGACTTTAATAATCAAATTGAGTGTGTTTTCTCACTCTGGTTTTCCAGACTGACTCGGGTGTTATTTCACTATAATGCTTGGGTCAGACCGAGTATTATAGATAATAGGAAATGTAACGACCCGAAATTTTCGCACCCGAAAATTCCAGATAGTTATGAAAAAGAAGAAAGAGATAGAAGAAGAAGAACAGAAACTCCAACAACTCACATTCGCAGCGGATAAAATATAATAATAAAAATAATAGCTTACAAAAGAATTCTATATCAGTATTACAATCATATACATCAGAGTTTTACATATATACAGTCACTGAATATTTACAATTATTCTGTCTCAGATTAACAATAGTATAAATACAACGGATATACACTATACGATATTGCCATCCTGCTCACCTCCTGAGATCCAGAACGTTCCTACCTGAAAATCTGTAATACTCGGTCTGACCCGAGCATTACATCAAAGTAACACCCGGGTCAGGCTAGAAACCAGCGTGAGTAAACCCAACTAATATGGAATACCAAAGCAAACAACTTATATAAAATCAGGGTGACTTATATCAATTTAATCAATTCACGATTTGCCATAAGCAGTGCTTGTTTCACACATAAATTTGTAAGTACCAAACTTAGATAAAACAATCCAATTTATTCCAGCCTATGGATTTCACTCATCAATTTATTTTCAATCCGAAGTGGTTTCGGGTATTTCCTAATACCTGACCCGGTCTCTTCGAATCCAATGTTATCTATACCCAATTTATCCAATTAAATACAATTCAACTTTAAATACAGGTGTCACAGTAATTTGAAATCAATAAATAACCATACCCTCATGGTTTAAACATATCATATCACCTAGCATTACGAATCACGTATTAGGGATAACAACCAATCCAAGGTTTCCAATATTATTTATTCATCTATACAAGGTTGATAAGCCATACCACTCTAATATACTAAATTAAATTCTCCCATCCTTTTAAAATCCCTATTATTTAACATTAATTAATTATAAATCTATTAATTAATCATCCCCTAAAT
The DNA here is from genome assembly GCA_030765085.1 of Allium cepa. NCBI lineage: Eukaryota > Viridiplantae > Streptophyta > Magnoliopsida > Asparagales > Amaryllidaceae > Allium > Allium cepa. The sequence continues at coordinate 806,414,515 of CM060941.1, forward strand.
TTCCCTTTAATTATATTAAGTCGTTAGCCTTTAACTAATTATCCCTAACCTTTCACTGTAATAGATTCCTTTATAAATTATACTGAATAACTACCCTTTATTTGCTTTAATCACTTCCTTCAAGTAATTACCCATTGATTTATTATTCCCTATAATTATCCGTCAGTTGCTTCATTAAGTAATTATCATTAAATACATACATTGGGTAACTATCCCTTATTAATCAACTTCCTAAATAATTAATCTCCTTAATAAGTCAATACTTAAATGGATTTCACAAACTAATCAACTAATTACCTTAATAAGTCAATTAATTAATTGTTCATTTAACTGATTATCTTAAATCCATCAATCATCCTTACTAAGTGTTATATACTTTATTTCATGACATCATCTAAATCACCTCCTAGACATATAGGGATTTACCTACTTATAAAAGTACTATAAACACACAAATTTTATACATCATCCACACAAAATTTGTTTATCAAAACTTTTTCAAACAACCTTATTTACTTTAATTATATTTAAACTTGATTTTAGTTAGCTCTTAAGACTCAGAAACATTCCCTTTGGAAACAAAATATTGTGTTTGAAATGATTTTAAGGAAATAAATTCTAAAACCCATAACAGGCCCATCGGCCCACTACCTAACCAACCGACCCTTACTTATTCTCTTCTTCCTTAATCCCTCTTCTAAGTCCTACAGTGAAACACCGATACTACTGACACCCCTACCCTCTTGTGCACGTGCACCACTCCGCCCTGATGCTCTGATCACCGAGAGTGCCTCCAGTAAGTCGACGATGACCCATACCATCAATTCCCACCGCCCAGTCATCCACAGCAAAACCAAACCAAAATCGAGCACTCAAGGTCGACTGGAACCAAATCACCATCGGTAATTCATTAACCACCGACGATCCTACCTACCTGGAACCACGCCGCCTTGACTAAAACCTCGCTTCGTCCTCCCGCGTCGATCTCCCCATGTCACGACCATCTCCGGTCTTCCCTAGCCTACGCCATTGCCTCGACAGCAAACACGTCCCAAACTTACTGGAAAACCCTAGTTCAACCTCCCCTGGCCACTACGAACACTATAAAAATCCACCTCCATTTTTCCAAAGAACCCCACCACATTGTCCATCTCCAGGCCAACCGACAACCAATTCGACCACGTCGATCATCGGAATCCTTCGAATTCCCAAATCGCGTCCATCTCGAGATAACTCACCAAATACTTGACTAAAATTTATATTGTAAATTCCTAAATTCATCATTCATTACCACAAATCAAATCATGGATTCAATTCATGAATTTAAGACATTTGATTTTGTCCAAATTTAAAGTTCCCTGTTTTTTTTTTATAACTCTTGAGATGATTACTTAATACAAATTCCTGAATCTATTTTTGAAAGTTATATTATACCACCATCATTATTTTATCCAAAAATTTAGATTAAAATTGAGTGTAATAGGATGTTTGACTCCTCTTCTCTTTAATTTTGTTCTGCTATTTGAACACAAACCATCCCAGACTTCAAATATTTGCATACAGGTATAAATATCCATATTCGCAGAGCAAAGAATATTCATACAGTTTTACTTTAACATCCCATATACTTTATCACAGGCGTCAAGTAAAATTTTAATTTAAAACTGTTTTTAACATTGAATGTTTACTCACCCTGCCGAGATACTGCTGCTTAGATTCTTTGTTCCAGGCTTTGTTCCTGCTTTGCCTCTTCCTCTATTTTGATTTTGATCATCTTTGTGCTTTAATTTTCCTCAAGTTGTAATGGTTGTTTTGTCTTTTACACTTCTTTTTTTATTTAGGATCGAATGAATGAAAACTGGCAAGTGGAGGTATAAATAGAAAAGGGTAGGCTATGTATTTCCCAGCAAGCTTCCTTCTACACTTCTCTTGACCATCTTTTACTCTTTACCAGATTTTTGTTCTCTTCTTTTGACCAAACTAGATTTTGTTTTCTGAAATTGGAAAGATTTGTAAACATGTTGAATTGACAAAATTGAGGCTGAGATGATGACATTAAATGGTCTGGTTTCTAAATATGTTTACATACTATTATTATGTTTTCTGTGTATATAGATGTTTGTACAAAGATATATACTTTTTGCAGGTAGGCTTGGCTTATGAATGAAGATATTATGCTTTATCTTTTTATTTTATGAACATGAAAACATTTTGTCTTCTTGCTTAAATAGTTCATATGTATATGTTTGGGTCAAGTTTATTTATACTTTAGTCTTGTAAATGAAGATTATTTTGTTTAAAGATGTTTGTTTTTAGTAACTTCTAGTTTGAATAGTTACATACATATGTTTATGTTATTATTTATAAATGTGCTTATTTTTGTATACTTTGTTATTATAAATTTAAATTTATGGAATTAAATGGATTTTAAACAATTAATGATAGAATTTGATTCTATTTCAAACATTATTATCTGTATGTATATTTTATACCAAATGTAAATAGGATACATCATTTAATTTAATTATATAAGATAGGTTCTAATTTAAATATTATTAAGAGACTTATCAAACTTCCTTTTCACAAATACAAATCTACACAATAAATGGCAATTATTCCAAAAGATTCATTAGTTTTAAAATGATCGGTTTACTTTTTATTTAATTAGATTAAATATTTATTAAAATAATCGGGCCAAAATCCAGGGTCGTCACATTCCCCCCCCCCCTTTGAACCTTTTCATCCTCGAAAAGAAGCGAAGCCAGATTCATTCAAATTAATTTCAACTCCTTCTATAATTAATTCTATTTCCAATTTATTCACCAACCATCATTGCATTTCATTCCTTCCTGCATTAGTTTCATTTCAAAACTATTTCATTGAGCTTGACAACACTCAATGCTTGTATACTTCTAGCCATTCCCAAATTAATTCAATCCGAGCTTTTATTTAATGGGTTTTCACTCTTATTCGAAACCAAGCTTCCATAAAATTTGAACCTAAGTTACTTTAATTTAATTTATTCCAACACCAAACTTAGGTTTACTTCTATTTGATTCCCATTTAATCAAATTCTATTAAACTCAGTTAGACCACCATTTTAGTTTTAATTCACTTCCTCAATTTATCAGGAAAAAAAATACAAATAAAATATCTAAGCACATACTTAACTCATTTTTTTTATTCAATCAAACTTCATCTATTCATTATTTAACTCAATTAGCCCATTTTAACTTTTTAATTTACCAACTTAATTCATTATAGAATTTATTTTATTAATACAAGGCCATTCTCAATTTATTTTTATTCACTTGGGTTTTGTGTGCAACCCAAACCATTTCTATTATACTTCGCTTTTATTTCATTCAACAACACTTCCATTTTATCAAAATTTACTTGCAAATGTCATTAAATATTATTCAAAGCACACTTGGATTTTAGTTGCAATTCAAACCATCACATTTTTCAATCCAACTCTATTTCATTTTTATTTTACAATATCTCCTCTTATTTAATTCATTATCAAATCCAAGTGGAATTCTATTTATAACTCGAATTCATTTCCAAACTTCATTATCTACTTACAATCCATTTTAGTTATCCGGGTTAAATTTTATTAACATACTCTATCAAACAATTATTTAGCGCATTAACTTACTTCCAATTTTCTACCAAGATTCGATTTTTATTACAAAAATCACCTCATTTAAATTTTTCTCGAGTCCAATTTTTATTTTATAATTCCAGTTTGGATTCCCCTTTATTTTCCCCAAAATTTCAACACTTCTATCTTTAACAATTTAGAAATGCTTTTAAATTCAGATAATATAATTAAAATAGCTTTTATAAAATATTACTTATAACTCGATGTCTCAACCAGTCCATCCTTGTTCTCACAGAAATTCAGTCATACGTTGATCAGGCGTAGGACTAAAAATCTATAAGTACTTGATAAACCCGTTATCAACATCCAGTGAAAATACTTGGAAAATAATTTCATTGAAAATATAGAAATCAGTTTTTGAAAATAGAGGAAATATCTTTGGTGACAATGCTCTGAAAATCATCATCCCCATTCCATGGTCACAGTTACATACCAGGGTTACGTTGCAGTCACAACAAAAGTCCATGTAACTGCAGGCTCTCCGCGGCACTCTCGATTACGCCATGGAACCACACAGCAGATCACAGTTACATCCAGGGTTACGTTGCAGTCACAACAAAAGTCCATGTAACTGTTGGCTCTCCGTGGCCTCTGATCTCGCTATCAAAATGAAACTTCTCCCCTCCAACATAGGTCGCAGTCTACCGAGATAAACTCAAACGCAGACTGTTGGCTCTCAGCGGCACACACGACTTACGCTATGGTAAACTCAACTCATAATCCTCAGGAACTAGTTTTGTCCGGACTCCTCACAGGATCAACTTTAGAACCCCCCCTTGGGGCTCAAGGCAGCACCACTCGGTGGCACTCCTGAGAAGTCCATTTCAAGGGAGCGCCTTTTTCCCCAGAGCCATCATCAAAACACTTTATACTATACACATATAGTACCTTTCTAATCATACACCTAGTATGAATTTTATCAAAGCTCCTTTACACAAATCGATTATTCCAAAATCGATAATTCTCAAAATAGGCTTTCCAATTACCAATATTAATTTTACCCAAAAATCAAAAACCTTTCCAAATTCAAAGGTTCCCAAAACCGTTTCCAAAATCCTCATAAGATCCTTCATATATATATATCCAGATATATAAAAAAAATTTAAACTTTGGATCATTTCAAACTTGTATAAAACTCCTTTTATACTCCAAACACTCTCAAAAACCATAGAAATATCCAATTTCCATCTTTATTCACTTCATATTTCTCAAAATATTCCTTCAGTTCAAATGAACCATTTCACATTCCTTATTCAGCTTTACATTAATCCCCATTTGGATTATTACTTCAATCCTTATCTTAGTTGGGTATTTAAATCAATAATAGTTTGAACTCCGACCAGTTTATATTTAGGGAATAGCTTGAAAATTTTGAAAATAGATAAGTAGTTGAAAAATAATCAAGAGTTTGCAAAATAGTTGTACAATAGTTGACTAATTGTAAAATAGTTGGAAATTAGTTAAATAATTATAGAAATCTTAAATAATTGCGAAATAGTTGTAAAATAGAAATTAATTCGTAACTTAGTTGAAAATTAGTAATTAGTGTATAAAACAGTTGTAAAATAGGTAAAGAGTTCCAAAAGTAGTGGCAAAACCAGTATAAAATAGTTTAGGTTTTAAAAAGAAAGTTGTATAATAAATAGATAAGAAAATAGTTTTAAAACTATTCATATTAAAACAATTTATATTGAAAATGGTCTAGAGTCAAAACTGTTCACTTCCCCAACAATCCAATTTAAATTTCTACTCCATTTAAATTAACCCAATCCCAATTTAATTAACTCCAATTTCCATTGGACTTGATTCCTTCCCAATTCAAATTGAATTGATTCCCGATTTCCTTCCAATTTCAGATCAAATTCCATTCGATCTTTAAACTTACAACCTTAAGTATAATTTTAATTTTACACCTTCTATTTATAATCAATTACATTCACATTTACTTTTAACATAGAATTTACATTTTATTTAACCAATATATTTTTATTATTCCATAAACATTTAATCAAGATTCCAGAGTTTAAACAAATTTCCAAATTTCAATATCACCTTAGAATTCAACTATATCCAAAATTCTTTGGCGAATTCAATTATCCCTTTGAATTTCAAAACCAAACCCAATTCACAAACAATCCCAATTTAAAACAATTTGGTAGCAATTTCTCTTCTAGAAACTCGAAAATGAACATCGATGATGCTGCAGTCATCACCGACTTTATTTTCTAGTGACCAAAAGAGTTCAATGCTTTTATTTCTCTAAAAACACTTCCAAATATTTTTGATTCCAAATCTCCCAAATTTCAAACAGAAAAATATTTTTGAAATAAGACTATTCTTTCTTCAAAACCCTTAGAAACCACTTTCAAACCCAAAGGAATTTTAATTTTTCCCAAAATTCCAAACTCCCAACCCATCAAATTCATATTTAAACATTACTCTGGAATTTTCATCTTACTCTATTTCAAATTATAATCGCATTTATTTATGGAGTTTATTTCAGTTTATAAATTACATTTACAATCTATATTTCAAATTCCATTTTGTTATATAAGTTTACTCTTCAACTTGGTTATAAGTTTCAATTTGGTCGTATTTTCTTTTACTTCTTAACTTAATTTCAATAATTTAACAACCAAACATCTAGATATTCCTTAGAAGGAAATATTGCTATATATATCAAAATATATATTTTTATATAAAATCATTAAAAATCTTTATAAGCAAATAACAAGTACGCTCTCATATATATATATATATATATATATACACACACACACACACACACACACACACACACACTCAACTCATTCTAGAGTACTACGGACTCTATTCAATGAGTAATTCCCACCAGAGCCAAGGTTCTCGCTTAACCTTCACCTCTGATACCAAATGTAACGACCCGAAATTTTCGCACCCGAAAATTCCAGATAGTTATGAAAAAGAAGAAAGAGATAGAAGAAGAAGAACAGAAACTCCAACAACTCACATTCGCAGCGGATAAAATATAATAATAATAATAATAGCTTACAAAAGAATTCTATATCAGTATTACAATCATATACATCAGAGTTTTACATATATACAGTCAATGAATATTTAAAATTATTCTATCTCAGATTAACAATACTATAAATACAACGGATATACTCTATACGATATTGCCATCCTGCTCACCTCCTGAGATCCAGAACGTTCCTACCTGAAAATCTGTAATACTCGGTCTCACCCGAGCATTACATCAAAGTAACACCTGGGTCAGGCTGGAAACCAGCGTGAGTAAACCCAAATAATATGGAATACCAAAGCAAACAACTTATATAAAATCAGGGTGACTTATATCAATTTAATCAATTCACGATTTTCTATAAGCAGTGCTTGTTTCACACATAAATTTGTAAGTACCAAACTTAGATAAAACAATCCAATTTATTCCAGCCTATGGATTTCACTCATCAATTTATTTTCAATCCGAAGTGGTTTCGGGTATTTCCTAATACCCGACCCGGTCTCTTCGAATCCAATGTTATCTATACCCAATTTATCCAATTAAATACAATTCAACTTTAAATACAGGTGTCACAGTAATTTGACATCAATAAATAACCATACCCTCATGGTTTAAACATATCATATCACCTAGCATTACAAATCACGTATTAGGGACAACAACCAATCCAAGGTTTCCAATATTATTTATTCATCTATACAAGGCTGATTAGCCATACCACTCTAATATACTAAATTAAATTCTACCATCCTTTTAAAATCCCTCTTATTTAACATTAATTAATTATAAATCTATTAATTAATCATCCCCTAAATTTCCCTTTAATTATATTTAGTCGTTAGCTTTAACTAATTATCCCTAACCTTTCACTGTAATAGAGTCCTTTATAAATTATACTGAATAACTACCCTTTATTTGCTTTAATCACTTCCTTCAAGTAATTACCCATTGATTTATTATTCCCTATAATTATCCGTCAGTTGCTTCATTAAGTAATTATCATTAAATACATACATTGGGTAACTATCCCTTATTAATCAACTTCCTAAATAATTAATCTCCTTAATAAGTCAATACTTAAATGGATTTCACAAACTAATCAACTAATTACCTTAATAAGTCAATTAATTAATTGTTCATTTAACTGATTATCTTAAATCCATCAATCATCCTTACTAAGTGTTATATACTTTATTTCATGACATCATCTAAATCACCTCCTAGACATATAGGGATTTACCTACTTATAAAAGTACTATAAACACACAAATTTTATACATCATCCACAAAAAATTTGTTTATCAAAACTTTTTCAAACAACCTTATTTACTTTAATTATATTTAAACTTGATTTTAGTTAGCTCTTAAGACTCAGAAACATTCCCTTTGGAAACAAAATATTGTGTTTGAAATGATTTTAAGGAAATAAATTCTAAAACCCATAACAGGCCCATCGGCCCACTACCTAACCAACCGACCCTTACTTATTCTCTTCTTCCTTAATCCCTCTTCTAAGTCCTACAGTGAAACACCGATACTACTGACACCCCTACCCTCTTGTGCACGTGCACCACTCCGCCCTGATGCTCTGATCACCGAGAGTGCCTCCAGTAAGTCGACGATGACCCATACCATCAATTCCCACCGCCCAGTCATCCACAGCAAAACCAAACCAAAATCGAGCACTCAAGGTCGACTGGAACCAAATCACCATCGGTAATTCATTAACCACCGACGATCCTACCTACCTGGAACCACGCCGCCTTGACTAAAACCTCGCTTCGTCCTCCCGCGTCGATCTCCCCCTGTCGCGACCATCTCCGGTCTTCCCTAGCCTACGCCATTGCCTCGACAGCAAACACGTCCCAAACTTACTGGAAAACCCTAGTTCAACCTCCCCTGGCCACTACGAACACTATAAAAATCCACCTCCATTTTTCCAAAGAACCCCACCACATTGGCCATCTCCAGGCCAACCGACAACCAATTCGACCACGTCGATCATCGGAATCCTTGGAATTTCCAAATCGCGTCCATCTCGAGATAACTCACCAAATACTTGACTAAAATTTATATTGTAAATTCCTAAATTCATCATTCATTACCACGAATCAAATCATGGATTCAATTCATGAATTTAAGACATTTGATTTTGTCCAAATTTAAAGTTCCCTGGTTTTTTTTATAACTCTTGAGATGATTACTTAATACAAATTTCTGAATCTATTTTTGAAAGTTATATTATACCACCATCATTATTTTATCCAAAAATTTAGATTAAAATTGAGTGTAATAGGATGTTTGACTCCTCTTCTCTTTAATTTTGTTCTGCTGTTTGAACACAAACCATCCCAGACTTCAAATATTTGCATACAGGTATAAATATCCATATTCGCAGAGCAAAGAATATTCATACAATTTTACTATAACATCCCATATACTTTATCACAGGCGTCAAGTAAAATTTTAATTTAAAACTGTTTTTAACATTGAATGTTTACTCACCCTGCCGAGATACTGCTGCTTAGATTCTTTGTTCCAGGCTTTGTTCCTGCTTTGCCTCTTCCTCTATTTTGATTTTGATCATCTTTGTGCTTTAATTTTCCTCAAGTTGTAATGGCTATTTTGTCTTTTACACATTTTTTTTATTTATTTAGGATCGAATGAATGAAAACTGGCAAGTGGAGGTATAAATAGAAAAGGGTAGGCTATGTATTTCCCAGCAAGCTTCCTTCTACATTTCTCTTGACCATCTTTTACTCTTTACCAGATTTTTGTTCTCTTCTTTTGACCAAACTAGATTTTGTTTTCTGAAATTGGAAAGATTTGTAAACATGTTGAATTGACAAAATTGAGGCTGAGATGATGACATTAAATGGTCTGGTTTCTAAAGATGTTTACATACTATTATTATGTTTCCTGTGTATATAGATGTTTGTACAAAGATATATACTTTTTGCAGGTAGGCTTGGCTTATGAATGAAGATATTATGCTTTATCTTTTTATTTTATGAACATGAAAACATTTTGTCTTCTTGCTTAAATAGTTCATATGTATATGTTTGGGTCAAGTTTATTTTATACTTTAGTCTTGTAAATGAAGATTATTTTGTTTAAAGATGTTTGTTTTTAGTAACTTCTAGTTTGAATAGTTACATACATATGTTTATGTTATTATTTATAAACGTGCTTATTTTTGTATACTTTGTTATTATAAATTTAAATTTACGGAATTAAATGGATTTTAAACAATTAATGATAGAATTTGATTCTATTTCAAACATTATTATCTGTATGTATATTTTATACCAAATGTAAATAGGATACATCATTTTAATTTAATTATATAAGATAGGTTCTAATTTAAATATTATTAAGAGACTTATCAAACTTCCTTTTCACAAATACAAATCTACACAATAAATGGCAATTATTCCAAAAGATTCATTAGTTTTAAAATGATCGGTTTAATTTTTATTTAATTAGATTAAATATTTATTAAAATAATCGGGCCAAAATCCAGGGTCGTCACATTCCTCCGCCCTTTGAACCTTTTCATCCTCGAAAAGAAGCGAAGCCAGATTCATTCAAATTAATTTCAACTCCTTCTATGATTAATTCTATTTCCAATTTATTCACCAACCATCATTGCATTTCATTCCTTCCTGCATTAGTTTCATTTCAAAACTATTTCATCGAGCTTGACAACACTCAATGCTTGTATACTTCTAGCCATTCCCAAATTATTTCAATCCAAGCTTTTATTTAATGGGTTTTCACTCTTATTCGAAACCAAGCTTCCATAAAATTTGAACCTAAGTTACTTTAATTTAATTTATTCCAACACCAAACTTAGGTTTACTTCTATTTGATTCCCATTTAATCAAATTCTATTAAACTCAGTTAGCCCACCATTTTAATTTTAATTCACTTCCTCAATTTATCAGGAAAAAAAATACAAATAAAATATCTAAGCACATACTTAACTCATTTTTTTTATTCAATCAAACTTCATCTATTCATTATTTAACTCAATTAACCCATTTTAACTTTTTAATTTACCGACTTAATTCATTATCGAATTTATTTTTTTAATACAAGGCCATTCTCAATTTATTTTTATTCACTTGGGTTTTGTGTGCAACCCAAACCATTTCTATTATACTTCGCTTTTATTTCATTCAACAACACTTCCATTTTATCAAAATTTACTTGCAAATGCCATTAAATATTATTCAAAGCACACTTGGATTTTAGTTGCAATTCAAACCATCACATTTTTCAATCCAACTCTATTTCACTTTTATTTTACAATATCTCCTCTTATTTAATTCATTATCAAATCCAAGTCGAATTCTATTTATAACTCGAATTCATTTCCAAACTTCATTATCTACTTACAATTCATTTTAGTTATCTGGGTTAAATTTTATTAACATACTCTATCAAACAATTATTTAGCGCATTAACATACTTCCAATTTTCTACCAAGATTCAATTTTTATTACAAAAATCACCTCATTTAAATTTTTCCCGAGTCCAATTTTTATTTTATAATTCCAGTTTGGATTCCCCTTTATTTTCCCCAAAATTTCAACACTTCTATCTTTAACAATTTAGAAATGCTTTTAAATTCAGATAATATAATTAAAATAGCTTTTATAAAATATTACTTATAACTCGATGTCTCAACCAGTCCATCCTTGTTCTCACAGAAATTCAGTCATACGACGATCAGGCGTAGGACTAAAAATCTATAAGTACTTGGTAAACCCGTTATCAACATCCAGTGAAAATACTTGGAAAATAATTTCATTGAAAATATAGAAATCAGTTTTTGAAAATAGAGGAAATATCTTTGGTGACAATGCTCTGAAAATCATCACCCCCATTCCATGGTCACAGTTACATACCAGGGTTACGTTGCAGTCACAACAAAAGTCCATGTAACTGCAGGCTCTCCGCGGCACTCTCGATTACGCCATGGAACCACACATCAGATTACAGTTACATCCAGGGTTACGTTGCAGTCACAACAAAAGTCCATGTAACCGTTGGCTCTCCGCGGCCTCTGATCTCGCTATCAAAATGAAACTTCTCCCCTCCTACATAGGTCGCAGTCTACCGAGATAAACTCAAACGCAGACTGTTGGCTCTCAGCGGCACACACGACTTACGCTATGGTAAACTCGACTCATAATCCTCAGGAACTAGTTTTGTCCGGACTCCTCACAGGATCAACTTTAGAACCCCCCCCTTGGGGCTCAAGGCAGCACCACTCGGTGGCACTCCTGAGAAGTCCATTTCAAGGGAGCGCCTTTTTCCCCAGAGCCATCATCAAAACACTTTATACTATACACATATAGTATCTTTCTAATCATACACCTAGTATGAATTTTATCAAAGATCCTTTACACAAATCGATTATTCCAAAATCGATAATTCTCAAAATAGGCTTTCCAATTACCAATATTAATTTTACCCAAAAATCAAAAACCTTTCCAAATTCAAAGGTTCCCAAAACCGTTTCCAAAATCCTCATAAGATCCTTTATATATATATATATATATATATATATATATATATATATATATATATATATATATATATATCTATATATATATACAGATATATATAATTTTTTTTTTAAACTTTGGATCATTTCAAACTTGTATAAAACTCCTTTTATACTCCAAACACTCTTAAAAACCATAGAAATATCCAATTTCCATCTTTATTCACTTCATATTTCTCAAAATATTCCTTCAGTTCAAATGAACCATTTCACATTCCTTATTCAGCTTTACATTAATCCCCATTTGGATTATTACTTCAATCCTTATCTTAGTTGGGTATTTAAATCAATAATAGTTTGAACTCCGACCAGTTTATATTTAGGGAATAGCTTGAAAATTTTGAAAATAGATAAGTAGTTGAAAAATAATCAAGAGTTTGCAAAATAGTTGTAGAATAGTTGACTAATTGTAAAATAGTTGGAAATTAGTTAAATAATTATAGAAATCTTAAATAATTGCGAAATAGTTGTAAAATAGAAATTAATTCGTAACTTAGTTGAAAATTAGTAATTAGTGTATAAAACAGTTGTAAAATAGGTAAAGAGTTCCAAAAGTAGTGGCAAAACCAGTATAAAATAGTTTAGGTTTTAAAAAGAAAGTTGTATAGTAAATAGATAAGAAAATAGTTTTAAAACTATTCATATTTAAACAATTTATATTGAAAATGGTCTAGAGTCAAAACTGTTCACTTCCCCAACAATCCAATTTAAATTTCTACTCCATTTAAATTAACCCAATCCCAATTTAATTAACTCCAATTTCCATTGGACTTGATTCCTTCCCAATTCAAATTGAATTGATTCTCGATTTCCTTCCAATTTCAGATCAAATTCCATTCGATCTTTAAACTTACAACCTTAAGTATAATTTTAATTTTACACCTTCTATTTATAATCAATTACATTCACATTTACTTTTAACTTAGAATTTACATTTTATTTAACCAATATATTTTTATTATTCCATAAACATTTAATCAAGATTCCAGAGTTTAAACAAATTTCCAAATTTCAATATCACCTTAGAATTCAACTATATCCAAAATTCTTTGGCGAATTCAATTATCCCTTTGAATTTCAAAACCAAACCCAATTCACAAACAATCCCAATTTAAAACAATTTGGTAGCAATTTCTCTTCTAGAAACTCGAAAATGAACATCGATGATGCTGCAGTCATCACCGACTTTATTTTCTAGTGACCAAAAGAGTTCAATGCTTTTATTTCTCTAAAAACACTTCCAAATATTTTTGATTCCAAATCTCCCAAATTTCAAACAGAAAAATATTTTTGAAATAAGACTATTCTTTCTTCAAAACCCTTAGAAACCACTTTCAAACCCAAAGGAATTTTAATTTTTCCCAAAATTCCAAACTCCCAACCCATCAAATTCATATTTAAACATTACTCTGGAATTTTCATCTTACTCTATTTCAAATTATAATCGCATTTATTTATGGAGTTTATTTCAGTTTATAAATTACATTTACAATCTATATTTCAAATTCCATTTTGTTATATAAGTTTACTCTTCAACTTGGTTATAAGTTTCAATTTGGTCGTATTTTCTTTTACTTCTTAACTTAATTTCAATAATTTAACAACCAATCATCTAGATATTCCTTAGAAGGAAATATTGCTATATATATCAAAATATATATTTTTATATAAAATCATTAAAAATCTTTATAAGCAAATAACAAGTACGCTCTCATATATATACACACACACACACACACACACACACACACACTCAACTCATTCTAGAGTACTACGGACTCTATTCAATGAGTAATTCCCATCAGAGCCAAGGTTCTCGCTTAACCTTCAGCTTTGATACCAAATGTAACGACCCAAAATTTTCGCACCCGAAAATTCCAGATAGTTATGAAAAAGAAGAAAGAGATAGAAGAAGAAGAACAGAAACTCCAACAACTCACATTCGCAGCGGATAAAATATAATAATAAAAATAATAGCTTACAAAAGAATTCTATATCAGTATTACAATCATATACATCATAGTTTTACATATATACAGTCACTGAATATTTACAATTATTCTATCTCAGATTAACAATAGTATAAATACAACGGATATACTCTATACGATATTGCCATCCTGCTCACCTCCTGAGATCCAGAACGTTCCTACCTGAAAATCTGTAATACTCGGTCTGACCCGAGCATTACATCAAAGTAACACCCGGGTCAGGCTGGAAACCAGCGTGAGTAAACCCAACTAATATGGAATACCAAAGCAAACAACTTATATAAAATCAGGGTGACTTATATCAATTTAATCAATTCACGATTTTCTATAAGCAGTGCTTGTTTCACACATAAATTTGTAAGTACCAAACTTAGATAAAACAATCCAATTTATTCCAGCCTATGGATTTCACTCATCAATTTATTTTCAATCCGAAGTGGTTTCGGGTATTTCCTAATACCCGACCCGGTCTCTTCGAATCCAATGTTATCTATACCCAATTTATCCAATTAAATACAATTCAACTTTAAATACAGGTGTCACAGTAATTTGACATCAATAAATAACCATACCCTCATGGTTTAAACATATCATATCACCTAGCATTACGAATCACGTATTAGGGATAACAACCAATCCAAGGTTTCTAATATTATTTATTCATCTATACAAGGCTGATTAGCCATACCACTCTAATATACTAAATTAAATTCTACCATCCTTTTAAAATCCCTCTTACTTAACATTAATTAATTATAAATCTATTAATTAATCATCCCCTAAATTTCCCTTTAATTATATTAAGTCGTTAGCCTTTAACTAATTATCCCTAACCTTTCACTGTAATAGATTCCTTTATAAATTATACTGAATAACTACCCTTTATTTGCTTTAATCACTTCCTTCAAGTAATTACCCATTGATTTATTATTCCCTATAATTATCCGTCAATTACTTTATTAAGTAATTATCATTAAATACATACATTGGGTAACTATCCCTTATTAATCAACTTCCTAAATAATTAATCTCCTTAATAAGTCAATACTTAAATGGATTTCACAAACTAATCAACTAATTACCTTAATAAGTCAATTAATTAATTATTCATTTAACTGATTATCTTAAATCCATCAATCATCCTTACTAAGTGTTATATACTTTATTTCATGACATCATCTAAATCACCTCCTAGACATATAGGGATTTACCTACTTATAAAAGTACTACAAACACACAAATTTTATACATCATCCACACAAAATTTGTTTATCAAAACTATTTCGAACAACCTTATTTACTTTAATTATATTTAAACTTGATTTTAGTTAGCTCTTAAGACTTAGAAACATTCCCTTTAGAAACAAAATATTGTGTTTGAAATGATTTTAAGGAAATAAATTCTAAAACCCATAACAGGCCCATCGGCCCACTACCTAACCAACCGACCCTTACTTATTCTCTTCTTCCTTAATCCCTCATCTAAGTCCTACAGTGAAACACCGATACTACTGACACCCCTACCCTCTTGTGCACGTGCACCACTCCGCCCTGATGCTCTGATCACCGAGAGTGCCTCCAGTAAGTCGACGATGACCCATACCATCCATTCCCACCGCCCAGTCATCCACAGCAAAACCAAACCAAAATCGAGCACTCAAGGTCGACTGGAACCAAATCACCATCGGCAATTCATTAACCACCGACGATCCTACCTACTTGGAACCACGCCGCCTTGACTAAAACCTCGCTTCGTCCTCCCGCGTCGATCTCCCCCTGTCGCGACCATCTCCGGTCTTCCCTAGCCTACGCCATTGCCTCGACAGCAAACACGTCCCAAACTTACTGGAAAACCCTAGTTCAACCTCCCCTGGCCACTACGAACACTATAAAAATCCACCTCTATTTTAACAAAGAACCCCACCACATTGGCCATCTCCAGGCCAACCGACAACCAATTCGACCACGTCGATCATCGAAATCCTTCGAATTCCCAAATTGCGTCCATCTCGAGATAACTCACCAAATACTTGACTAAAATTTATATTGTAAATTCCTAAATTCATCATTCATTACCACGAATCAAATCATGGATTCAATTCATGAATTTAAGACATTTGATTTTGTCCAAATTTAAAGTTCCCTGTTTTTTTTATAACCCTTGAGATGATTACTTAATACAAATTCCTGAATCTATTTTTGAAAATTATATTATACCACCATCATTATTTTATCCAAAAATTTGGATTAAAATTGAGTGTAATAGGATGTTTGACTCCTCTTCTCTTTAATTTTATTCTGCTGTTTGAACACAAACCATCCCAGACTTCAAATATTTGCATACAGGTATAAATATCCATATTCGCAGAGCAAAGAATATTCATACAATTTTACTATAACATCCCATATACTTTATCACAGGCGTCAAGTAAAATTTTAATTAAAACTGTTTTTAACATTGAATGTTTACTCACCCTGCCGAGATACTGCTGCTTAGATTCTTTGTTCCAGGCTTTGTTCCTGCTTTGCCTCTTCCTCTATTATGATTTTGTTCATCTTTGTGCTTTAATTTTCCTCAAGTTGTAATGGTTGTTTTGTCTTTTACGCTTTTTTTTTATTTTTTTATTTAGGATCGAATGAATGAAAACTGGCAAGTGGAGGTATAAATAGAAAAGGGTAGGCTATGTATTTCCCAACAAGCTTCCTTCTACATTTATCTTGACCATCTTTTACTCTTTACCAGATTTTTGTTCTCTTCTTTTGACCAAACTAGATTTTGTTTTCTGAAATTGGAAAGATTTGTAAACATGTTGAATTGACAAAATTGAGGCTGAGATGATGGCATTAAATGGTCTGGTTTCTAAAGATGTTTACATACTATTATTATGTTTTCTGTGTATATAGATGTTTGTACAAAGATATATACTTTTTGCAGGTAGGCTTGGCTTATGAATGAAGATATTATGCTTTATCTTTTTATTTTATGAACATGAAAACATTTTGTCTTCTTGCTTAAATAGTTCATATGTATATGTTCGGGTCAAGTTTATTTTATACTTTAGTCTTGTAAATGAAGATTATTTTGTTTAAAGATGTTTGTTTTTAGTAACTTCTAGTTTGAATAGTTACATATATATGTTTATGTTATTATTTATAAACGTGCTTATTTTTGTATACTTTGTTATTATAAATTTAAATTTATGGAATTAAATGGATTTTAAACAATTAATGATAGAATTTGATTCTATTTCAAATATTATTATCTGTATGTATATTTTATACCAAATGTAAATAGGATACATCATTTTAATTTAATTATATAAGATAGGTTCTAATTTAAATATTATTAAGAGACTTATCAAACTTCCTTTTCACAAATACAAATCTACACAATTAATGACAATTATTCCAAAAGATTCATTAGTTTTAAAATGATCGGTTTACTTTTTATTTAATTAGATTAAATATTTATTAAAATAATCAGGCCAAAATCCAGGGTCGTCACAGGAAAGGATGTTGTGGAGCTCAGGAGACGAGCTGGATGGCAAGATGTATCGCACGTACTTGATGAATATTCCACTGTGTATGATTAACTGCATAGTTAGTTTTTGTGAGGACAGGTTATGATAACTGTCCAGTGGTGTGCTATGAATTTTGTTGTACTCTGATGATGTAATGTATAAAACAGATATAGTTCTTATTGGTTTAAAGATCAGTCATTTATCTATTATATATTATACCGCTGCGATTGTGAGATTCCGATATTGTTTTCTATTTCTTCTTCTACCTCCTTCTTTCCCTTACGGTCTAGTTTTCTGGCATTCGATTGTTCGGCATTTAATATAATGAACGTATTGATGTCGATTTTCGAGCGTCGAAAAATCGGGTCATGACAAAGATGCTATTTATAGAATCAGAGAGGTGCAGATGAAGAGTTGTTACTCTTCGAAGAAATATTTTCATTTTAATGTCTGGAACTCTTCGTGAAAGATGATTTCCTTTAGTTTCAAAAAGAATTGTTGACAGTTTTTGCCATGACAGACATCTGTGGTGTAATGACAAACATGTGTGAGCATTTTTAATTTTTAACTTAAGAATACTCATGGACGTCTATGAGTATACCTTAGACGTCTGTGAGGTGAAAAGGCAGTTTTCCACTAATTTTGATGTATATTAAATAGCGTGTGATCGTGTATGCATATATACTCAAGGAGACCTTATCTAGGACTCTTTTACGGTGGAATAACCTTAGTATGGTCAATGAATATTTGTTTCTCTTTGAATCTCAATATCTTCGATCATGGTGTCTGCTTGTAGTATATACATGAAATCATGATAAAGTCCATATATGTATATGACTGTATAGTTTTTTATCATTGAAACATGAAATGGAGATGCTAACAATCTCTCCGTTTTTTATGATGACAACTATACAATCAAAAATCAACAATGCATTCAAATATTAACCATATAATCAAATATCTACAATTGAATAGAAGTATTATCATGTTTGTCTATGTTTTGTCTTCCCCAATGTATATACATAGATATCTCCCCCTTTTTCGCTATCAAAATGGAGAGAAACGATATATGGTACATATATAAACAATTTAAATGGTTAGAGCATGTCATCATTTCATATTATGGAAAAGCAAATCTGAAAATTCAAAGCAAAAGATAGAAGAAATTGTAACAAAAATTATACATATGAGTTTTAAAATGAAATAAAATAAAATAAAATACAATAAAATTATACTAATATTGTGAATAAGATACGTCTCCGTAGTTCTTATAATACTCCCAATAGGCAGATGGATCCTACCTATATATACCTGGCCATGTCGTCTGATCGTGGTACTCCTCATTGAAAGGCCTTGAAATGCCATTTGTTAATAATATGGAGTATCCAAGACTTACATTTTATCAATGTCTTTTTCTTCTTTCTCGGCTTGTGCATGGATGGGAGTCTTTCCTCGATCACCTCTATTGTGAGACGTACCATCAAGCAAGGCTTGAGGATGACAACCCAGTGTTTGAACCCGAGGTGGAGGTGTTGGGGAAGGCAGATGCTGAGCGTGAGGAAGAATGGCAACAGATTTTGTGCGTTACTTTCCCTAATGTGGAGACTACTTTGTCCAGAGTTTTCTCCATCTTTGTCATCCTAGAGGAGAAGGAGCGTTCTAATCCAATCATTTTTTGGTTTAAAGCTCATTGATTGGGCATGATTATTTTTGGTTTTCGATGGCCAAATTGCGAAGAGATTCATTTGGCGTGAGTTCTACCCAAACTTCTAGAATTTCATAGTCCGAAAAAAATTCAGTGCCATGATTGGAAGAGGGTGGATTTTTTTTAGGAGCTCTAGTTTGAGGAGGACCATGATGTTCTTATTGTTGTTGAGTCCATTGGTTGAATGAATGATGCAAGGTAAACTCTTCGGAAGATGCATCGGTGAAAGATATCGTGGTCCGCTCTCTTTGGTTGGAATTTCTTCGTATTATGAGATATACAAAGGAACTTCAAGATTTTGCAAGATAGGCATGATATATGAAACAAAAACAATGGAACAACACTGCGTAGACCCAAATACTTTAATTTGGTCATCAATAAATTTTGCCCAATTAACCTATGGCAAGCAAATATGGCAAACAAAGCTCTACGATTATTGGGATAAGTTTGTTCATGACTACCTAGATGAGGAATGATGGTATTAATTATCATTCAATTTAAAAATCTAGCCCATGGTCGAAGATAAATAGATTTCCATTGTGGCATTCTATCATCCCATATTTGATGGTTACTTCGTCCCTAGGTAGAAGACTATGATTCAGTATATCGGTTAAATCCATCTCCTCATAAGAACATCCTAAAATACAGCCAATGGTGTACACATCAATTTTTACTTCTTTCCCATAAACACTTTACCATAACTAATCCTCACCATTCTTTGGATTCCAAATCTTTGAACTATATAGATTTGAGTAGAAGAGGCAAATAGCAAGAGGATCAATGATTGCCTTATTTGCCTCATAGCTAATCAAATTACAATAGCCGGCATTAACAGTAATTCCTAAGATTTCATATTCCAAAACATTTGCAAGGCAATAAAAAGGACCTTAGTGGATCTTCTTTTGTGTATGCACCCCAAATCACCTAATTGCATTGGGATTATTGTGAAGCCATTGGGTAATATGAGCTTGTGTAACCGATGCGTGAGCGGAGGAAGATGATTGGCTTGCTTTTTCTTTTTGGAGACGGAAACCTTCTTAGGAGCCATTGATTGGAAAATCTGGAGGTTTGGAAATCTAGTTTTTTAGAAATCGGAGGTTGTAATAGAGGTAAAGTGAAAAGAGGGGTAAATTACTTTATATAAGGCCGTTGGCTGAGTAGCGACAAACGTCTGTGGCTTCAGTAATTTTGAGGCCGAGAGTTTGAACAGACGTCTATGTTGGACCTAAAGACGTCTATGGCTAAAAAAATTTTAAACAGAGAGTACTTACGGACATCCATGATGTATCCACAGACGTCTATAGAGATAGGGAAATTTTTTCCAAAAGTGTTGACAGACGTCTTTGCGAAATTCATAGACGTCTATGATAAGCAAATTCTGATATATGGGAAAATTTTCAACATTGATGATTTTTTTTATTAATAACATATTAACTAAAATACATATCAAACATTAATAAATACAATTTAAACGATATATAACAAAAAAATTAGTGTTTGTCGGAGAAGTCAGAATTATTGTTTTGTTGAATATCCTAAGAATTTGGTTCAACTTTTGTATCATCAAGTAATGGCTTTAGTGGATACCAACTTGGACGAGCTGGAGTGTCAATCCAAGCTTGGTTTGATGGTCCTAGTTTGCATAGGTTTCTTGAAGTAATGTAATGTGCTTTTGTAGGAGTTTCTCGTGATCGAGGAGACTTTTGACATATGCAATCTTTTGTTGGTGAATGACCACAAATCACGAGAATACACTTTTCAAGAAAATTTAGATGGGATCCTTGACAACGTTGCTTGTAATACATTTCACATTGAACACCGATCATCTCTTGTTGATAGTATATATCATCGACTTCATTGGAAAATGATGATGATTTCAGATCAATCGATCATTTAGCTTTCTTTCCTTTTAGAGAAAAGCCAGTATGGTACAATGGTGAAGCGATAATGTTTAGAGAATGAGATGATATAGGAGTGGTTTTTGTTGGAGATATATAAGTGCCGTCAAATGATGGGGTTTATAGCCGATAGCTGAATAGGTAGGGTCGTGATCGAAGACGTCATTTTATTTGTTTTTAGAAAATTTATCTGTGTTTATTTATTTCTAAGTAGTATATAACAGAATTTATAAGATAAAATTTAGTTGTATTTAGAAAATTAGTTGAGAAAAATGAGTAAAACCATACAATTTTAAATAGATGTTATTTGATTACTTGTTTTTAAATGGTTGTTATTAAAAAAAATTATGTGGTAGTGGTAAATTCAAAGTTATAAAATTAATTTTTAGTTCAAATTTCAGTTGAAATATCATATAAGATATTACAGATTTAAGTGAACTAAACATTATTTCTATAACTTAAGTTAATCAAGTCATTGCACATTAGATCCCATCTTAACTTAATAAAAGTTTATGCACTTAATAGTTTTATAGAACTATCAACTATTAGATGTTCGGTTTTAATAAATTTTAGAGTTATTATTTCTTTTTCAACATTATCTCTTAGAAAATGGTGATGAATATCTATATGTTTTGTTCGAGAATGATTAATTAGATTTTTAGATAAATTTATAACACTAGTATTACCGAAATATATTGGATATTTGTTTATTATTTATCCATAGTCTTTAAGTTTTTATTACATATTATTACTTGAGCGCAAGCTAAAACAGCAAAAATATATTCGGCTTTACATGTTGAAAGGAGACACAATTTTTCTTTTTACTAAACCATGAAACTAACGATTGACAAATAAAGTGATGTGCCACTTGTACTTTTACTATCCAATTTATATCCACCAAAATCCGCATCACTATAAGATACAAGTTCAAATGTACTACCTTTTGGGTAAAATAGTCCATAGTCTTTAGTGTTGGTTAAATATCGTAAAATCTGTTTAATTGCCCGATGATGTGATTCTTTAGGTTATGCTTGAAATCTTACATATAAACAAACACCCATCGTAATATATGGTCTGCTAATGGTTAAATATAGTAAGGATCCTATCATACTTCGATATTTTTTTTGATCAAACTTTTTTATGTGTTCATCTCTATTTAGATGAGTAGAAGTACTAATTGGAGTGGGTTTACTTGATGTATTATGCATTCCGAAATGTTTTATTTATTCTATACAGTATTTTTCTTGATTTATGAAAATTCCATTATTTAATTATTTTATTCGTAATCCTAGAAATAAATTTAATTCACCCGTATGAGACATTTCAAATTTGTTTGTCATTATTGTAGAAAATTCATTACATAAATTTTCATTAATAGATCCAAATATAATGTCATCAAAACAAATTTAAACAATTAATATATCCTTTTGTTCTCTTTTAATAAATAATGTTGTGTCTATTTTACTAACTTGAAAACCAGAATTAGTTAAATGTGATTTTAATCGATCATGCCAAGCTCGAGGTGCTTGTTTTAAACATATAATGCTTTTTTAAGTTTTAAAACATGATCTGGATATTTTTCATGAACAAATAGTTGTGGTTGTTCTACGTAAACATTTCTTTTATAAAACCATTTAAGAAAACTTTTAACATCCATTTGAAATAGTTTAAAGTTATTATGACAGGCAAAAGCAAGAAATATACTTATGCCTTTAAGATGTGCCATGGGTGCAAAAGTATCTTCATAATCAACGCCTTCTTCTTGATTGTGTCCGTATGCCACTAATCTTGCTTTATTGCATATAATATTTTTGTTTCTGTCAGCTTTTTTTTAATAACCCATTTTGTTCCGATTACTGACTGATCATTTGGCCTTAGTATTAATTCCCAAACATTATATCATTCAAATTGATTAAGTTCTTCTTGCAGCAAACTAAAATATAGAAATCAACATTTGATGCTTCCTTATAATTTTTTCGGTTAGATATAAATGCTACATTATTCATTTGATTTATTTGTCTTCTAGTTGAAACGTTGTTATCTAGATTCCTAGTTATGTATCAATAGGATGATCTTTTTAAAATACGGGGTGATCATCTCAAATCATTGTTGTTTTGATTATTATCATTTTCAATCATATTATTGTGATTATTATTATTTTAATCATATTATTTTGATTATTATTATTTTTAATCATAATTTTGATGGTTCTATTTTGATTAGTGTCAAAAATTTCTTCGTCATATTTATTTAAACTTTTGAAGTTTTCATCAAACGAGACATGAAGGCTTTCCTCTATAACATTTGTTCGTTTGTTAAAATTTCTGTAAGCTTTACTTTGATCGGAAAATCCCACAAAAATTTCTTCATCGGCTTTTGAATTGAATTCACCAAGACTATCTTTTATATTTAGATCAAAGCATTTTGACCTAGATATTCAAAAATATGATACTTTTGGTTTCCTTTTGCACAACATTTCATAACATGTATTTTTAGTCATAGATCTAAGAGTTACCCAATTCAATACGTAACAAGCAGTATCAATTGCTTCGGCCCAAAAATTCTTCGGTAAGCTACTCCTATTTAGGAGAGTTCAAGCACATTCTTGTAAGGTGCGATTTTTTTCTTTCGACTACTCTATTTGGTTGTGGTGTTCGTGGAAATGAAAAATTATGTGTAGTTCCCTTCTTATTACAAAAGTTTGTAAATGATTCATTTTCAAATTCTCCACCATGATCACTTCTTATACCTTTTATTTTTAAATCCATTAGAGTCTTAATCGTTTAGCAAAAAATTTAAACATTTCGAATGTATCACTTTTATGTTTTAAAAATAGCATCCACGTATATCTTGAAAAATCGTCTACAATTACAACAGCATATTTATTATGATTTATTGAACATGCTTGAGCTGGACCAAATAAGTCCAAATGAAGTAATTCAAGGGGTTGTTTAGTAGAGATTTCCATTTCAAATTTAAATAAGCTTTTCTTTTAATGCCATATCCATGGATCATCATGATTTGCGGTTAAACATATGTCATTATTATGATTGATATTCATGTTTAAAATATAAATATTTTGATTTCTTGTTCCTTCAAAAAATAAATTTTTATTTTGATCAAAGATACTGCATTTATCTTTTTCCAAATCAATTCTAAATCCCTTGTCACATAATTAGCTTATACTAAGTAAATTATGTTTTAATTTTTTAACTAATAAGACATTTGAAATAACAGGAGAAGTTGATGTACCGGCACTGATGACATTTCCAATTCCGATAAGATAACCTTTGGAATTATCCCCAAAAGTGATCGTGTCACCACACATGTAAGTAATGTTTGATAGCATGTGTGCATTTCCCATCATATGTTTGGAGCATCCCATCATATGTTTGGAGCATCCATTATTGAGTGTCCATTTATCCTCCTTTTGCTTTTGGATACCTGTAAAATAATAAAGAGTTTTAATTGGTACCCACATCATTTGTTAGGGTCCTACGGGTTAGTAGGAGAAGGTAGTCGTACCCATCTGTGTTCGGAACCTTTAGAAATGTAATTTTCATTATGAACTATCTATTTTACGTATACATCTATGTGTTTTTGTCTAATCAATTTGTTATTTGTTTCAGGAATCCATACCTTAATCATTTTTGTTCCCTTATTTTCATATTTAGATATATTTTTTCTTGAATTTGTATATGATGTACTATACTTCCCAAAACTTTGATTATTATTAGAGGCAATATTATTTTTAGAATGTTTATGGTTATTTTTACTAAATCTTAAACATTCCTATTTGCTGAGGGTTTTGAAATATTTATCAAATTATCCATATTTTTCTTTCCTTTATTAAAATTTGAAACATTGTTGGTAATTTTATCTAACTTATTTCTGATATCAGAAATTTCTATATTATCTAATTCTAAATTTTGTTTTAATTCATGATTTTCTTTTTCAATCTATAATTCTCTATTTTGTTATTCTCTATATTATGTGTTAGAGTAGCATTTTGAGATGATAATTTTTTGCAATCTGTTTGTGCTATTTTTAATTCTTCTTTTAAAATACTTTTCTCGTCTTTTAAAATTCCAATTTCTAATTCAACTTTGTTGAATTTCCTATATTTTCTTTATTTAATTCTCTATACTTGTCATCTAATTCTATACTAATTTCAAGAAGTTAATTGTAACAACCCTGTTTGCGGATTACTATCGAAATAAATATTTTAAATAGGGATTTTAAATTGAGATTCAAAAAAACTAAAGTTTGTAAAACAAAGTTGAACACTTCATAGTGGTGCATGTTGAAAATATAATACTTGCCTATGCTGTGAACAATTTTATTAAAGCAAAAATGTATAAGCACTTTGCTGTCATAAAGTTGAAATCACTTTGCTCCCATCATCACACTTTGCAGCACGTCCTTTATTCTCCCTGAAGCACGTTTTCAATTTAGTGCCAATGTACTACAAAGCATCACTAGCACACTTCCTTTTTGACTTGTTCACAAAATTGAGAAAAGAAAGAAAACACTGCATCGTTCTTTTGGGTTCCATTTTCTTCAGTAGCTCGGTGGAAACGTTAATGGCGGTTTAAAAAAAATTAGCTCCATTCTGATCTCAGTTACTAACCAGTTCTGAAGCGAATCTAAGGTGAGTGCAAACTCACTTTTCTAATTAAAACTATATCCGGGCTATTTTTGGTGCAAGAATGTTATACATAAAAGGTAAGTAAGGTCATTGATATATTTTGTCTATAATTTTATGTACGTGTCAATTGTGTTGTCCAGGCAAATATGCATGTACGCATCTTGCTAGCTTCATTTTATTTTGTTTGCCTATTGTCTTCGTCTTGCGTCCCTACCTTTCGCAATTCCCTGATGCTTTGAAACTTTTACCACGCAAGTACCTGATGCTTTGGTTTCGTTCTGTATATGCTTGATGCTTTAAATTATTGCCACGTCCATATGTGAAATAATGCACATTCATTTGATTGCAAACCTCTCTTTAAGTGAATAATGTATAAACATATTTACTGGAATATTTGATCACACAAGTAGCCTGTACTCTGTGCCTTGCTTTGTGCATCCTTGCTTTCTCATACTAGATGGATGTTCTTTTGTGGAAGTAGATATGTTGCTACGTCCTTTCTCAAACATATGTGTACATCCATTTGAAGTCAGTTGCATCTATTTTCAAACATATGTGTACAGCCATTTTTAAATAAAGTCAGTTGCATACCTTTTATGTGTACAGCCATTTGAAATATGTTTCATTCATTAGCCTATTGCCTTATTATATTTCTTTGTTTAGATTTGAGGTCTGACTAGTCTGTTGATAGCTTACAAACTATATTTATGTTCAACTAAACTAGTTAGTACAGCAGCACATCTATTTTCATAAGCTGTTTTAGAGCCTGACCTTAACTTAATTGATAGGTATGCTTACATTCTAGATGATCAGGTTTCTACTAAAAAGTATACATAAGTTTGGAAATTTTCATGCTCTAGTTTATAGCCTGACACTTCTTAAAATCACGTAGTACTACAAGTAGTTATAATCTGATATCCTGGCAGTGAATGCTCTACATTTTATTATACTTGCAACTATCAAACTATGAAAATATTGTGCGTGTGTGCAAGTATAGTGTGTGTGCGTGAGAATGTTTTGGCCAGGTCATATTTTTATCTTTTTCTTATATCATTTTATGCAATGTGAATTGCACAAAGGCCATATCTTTTGTTATGTACGTGTAATATGTGCGTGCATGCATTTTTTTTAATCTCGATTTAAAATCCCCATTTTAAATATTTATTTCGACGGTAATCCACAAACAGGGTTGTTGCATTAATAATATGTTAATTCAGGATGTACCCCATCAGTATTAGCCATGAAGCAAACATTTTCTTGTCCTGTGTCACTATCTCTATCAGGTGTAGAGGAAAAGTCGGAATCATCCAAAGTTACTTGGAATGCTCTTCTCTTTCTCTTGAAATTTTCAAATTTGTTTTTCTTTTTATCATTATTGATTAGTTGGACAGTCTTTCTTCATATGGCCAAATTTATTGCAATTAAAGCATTTCATTGATGTTTGATTGAGGAATTAGTATTGTTGTTGTTTTAAAATTTCATTATCTTTTTGAACTTCTTGAACTTTTTGGAGATGAACACAATCTCATCTTCTTCAAAATAGGATTTGTCGTTGTTTGCCTGAAATGCGATGTTTTCCTCTGTCAATTTTGTTCTTGTTTTACCTATAAATTAGCTTAATACGACATTAGATTTCCTATTAACTCTTCGACTTTTAGTTAGGAAAGATCATTAGCGTCTTTGATGGCTAAAACTTTTCTTTCCCACTTGTTTGTCAGAGAGTTCAAAATTCGTGTGTCTAAATCAAAATCAGTGAATTTAACTCCAAGTGCCAAAAGATCATGTTGTATAGTTTGAAATCTAACATACATGTGTCAATAATTGACTCATTTGATTTCATTTTAAAAGATGAAATTGATTTTGTAGAACATAAATTTTTGCTTGCTTGACTTTATTTATTCCTTCATGAGAAATTTGTAATGTACACCATATATCATAAGCAGTAGTGCACAATATGACCCGTGAAAATTCATTTTAATCGGGTGAGCAAAACAAAAAAATAGCTTTGGCATTGTTAGACGCCTCTGCTTTTTGTGCATCAGTCCATGTGCCTATATCAGTGTTAGGTGCTTCATATTTATTTTGAGTTGCCAAGCATATTCCTAAACCATTTGCTTCCATAAATATTTGCATGCATATTGACCAATAAGTATATTTAGAAACAGTGAATAGTAGGGGACATGCAGTTGGTTGACCTTCTTGAAATGTACTTGTCATGTTAATAATTTCAATTACGTGTTACTGTCGATTGAAATGACCAAGCTATGATACCAATTGAAAGTATAGTGAATCATATACTATCGAAATTATGTATAATATGCAAGTATATAAATCAATACAATAGTGGATAATAAATAGTAAAATATTAAAAGCGTGCAAACTAGAGTTTTTATACTGCTTCGATGCTCCTGTCCTACATCCAGTCCCGAAGCTTCCCTTCGGTATTTCCTTTAAACGAACAACCCTCACTTCGCCCGAAGGAATAGGCTTAATACAAAAGTGTCTTTGACGATCTTGTGTTCCAATAACACAGTTTTTGACTTATAATACAAATCTTCCAATGATCTTCTTTGAGTATATGAATATGATTGCTTTGAGTTATAGGAAGTGTTTGAAAAGGTTATAATGGATTGAAAATATGTACACAGTGTATATGCAAGAGAGTGCTTTGAAATAAAGAGAGTAAATAATAGATCAAATTAAGTTAAGTAAGTGATTTCTACTTCTTAATTAAGAAGCTATTTATAGAATCAAAGAGGTGTAGATGAAGAGTTGTTACTCTTCGAAGATATATTTTCGTTTAAATGGCTACAGATCTTTATAAAAGATAATTTCCTTAAGTTTCAAAAAGAAGTGTCTTTTCAAATATGATAGTTTTTGCCATGACAGACTTCTATGGTATAATGACGACATATATGACTAGTTTTAATTTTTAACCCAAGAATACTCACAGACATATCTGAGTATACCTCAAACGTTTGTGAAGTGAAAAGGCAATTTTCCATTAGATTTTGATGTATATAAAATTGTATGTGATCGTATATACATATATACTTAAGGAGACCTTAACATTATTTTATCTAGGACTCTTTTACAGTAGAATAACCTTAGTATGGTAAATAAATCGTCATTTCTCTTTGAGTCTCAATATCTTCGATCATGGTGTCTGCTTACCTACGATCTTGATAAAGTCTATATATCTACATGATTGAATAGTTGTTATCATTGAAACATAAGTTAGAGGTTTTAACAAGGTCGTCTTTAAAATATTCTACTTGGATGGATGTTTAGGTAAGGGTGTCCAAGGAAATATGTTAAATAATAAAGGAACATTCTTACTAACGGAAAACCTCATGCCTTTTCTCACTTATTTAACTTACTGCATATTCTGGTTCTAGGGTATGACCTATGTCCAAGGCCTAAACATGTTTGAATAATATATAAAATTTAGATCTAAAATTGGTTTAAAATAAAAGTAAATTTATAAAATTTATGAACAAATTTAAAATTGTTTTTAATTTAAATTCATAGAAGTTTTAAAATTAAAGATTATATTTAAATTTAATTTATATAAGTTAAAGTAAATAAATTTGTAATATTTTGAATTTAAAATTATAAAGTTTATGAATATATAAAATTTAGAATAATATTAAACTATAATATGAATAGTAAGTGTTGTAGTCCATAAAAAGCTACAGTTAACTTGTAAATTGTTTAAATTGTTAATTAATAATATATATGCATAATATAAGATATAGTATAATATTATAAATATTATAATTAAATAAATGAATTTATATAATGCATATAAAATAAAAATAATATGAATTTAAAAGTTAAAATTAAAATAAAACCCATTATAGTTTTAACGAATGTTAACATATGAATACATTTATATATCCTATAAAATGACAAATGACGTCACCACGTATTGTAAATGCTTATCGTGTTGGATTCATTCTAGTTGTTTGGGTTAAGCTGAGTCAACATCAAAAAAAATTCTCTATTGGATCATAGTAGGTTTATGAAGTCTAATGGGTTCTATCAAATTTAATATACTTAGTTTAAATAAAATAATTTTTTAATCTCTAATTTAAGTTAATTAATTTTATAATTATATAGTTTTGACTACATCAATATATAATCGTGTGTATATGATACGCACGTGCAACATAGCAATGTGCACATAGTTAATACATGCGTACATATATGTTGGGATTTACTTCCACAACATATACATTCACCATTTATATGTTCATCGACTGTCTCAAAAATGTGCAAGTGTGTGTTCATGTGCGCATACACACACTCACTCTTATATATGTATGTATACATTTATAAGTTCGAAATTAATTTTTGTTAAATAAGATTTTTTTTTAAATCTTATTTAGAAATTTGACTAATTCATTAAGATTTAAAATTCAAATTTTATTTTAAAATATCTAACAAAGACTTGGTATATAATTTTGAAATACAAAATTAAATCCCAGATAATTATTAATTAAATTATCTTTACCTAAAGCAATTATGCATATTTATATGTAATTAATTTTACTATCAATTTTTTTATATAATTTGTACATACATGCATATATACATACATACATATATGTTTATTAATATATATATATAGAAAGTAATAGACATATATTGTATTATAAAACAGATTTTATATTATACATAACATATGTTTTGTTCTTCTCGACCAAAACATTGTTCATATTCAAAAATCCATAAACTATTTATAATTGTTTATCTGTGCATATATACTAGTATTGTTTTATTTAAAGAACATAAGTTTAGATAATTAAAAAAATTATTAATTTTGGTCTCGACCAATTTTTTATTGAAAGTATTTTGAAATCAATTATAATATATGTCCATGTATTATAAACATATAATAATATATTTTTAAAAGTTAAAGTTAATAAGCCATTATTAAAAATCATAAAATTAATTACTATATTTAAAAAAGTATTTTTATAAACTAAAATATATGTATGGCCATTTTTTTTATTTTTTCTTTAATCAAACAATGATTTAACTTATATATTGTATTAATAGCTATTTTACATGATTAAGGCATTGTTTAACACATGGGAGAAAACTAATATGCATATAACATCATTATATGGATATCGATATTATGAAATTATAAAATAAATATTTATAACTTCAAGAGATGGATCTTGAGTGCACCTTGATGAAATTTCCTAGATTATGAAGGAACGGTTCGTTGGACCTTGCATTGACATAGAGTGCCACTGATTTGGTTTTCTTTTGATATACTTAGCTATATGGATGCTTGGCTATAGAGGTAGGGTGCTAAGGGTGTAGAGGATTTCAGATGTTTTTACAGTTTTAATTATATCAATATATTCTCCTATATATATGATATGCATGCGTAGGGCCGCCCTTTATATTTTGGGGCCATAGGCTAAAATAATTTGGATCAGAGAAAATATAGAACAACGGGAAAACGAAAGCGGAAAATTTCCAAAAAATGCTATAGTGTAGGAGTGAGAAATTGAGCTTGGATCTCCAGCCAAACATTTCTTGCATGTATGACTACACTAAGTTGACTTATATTTATTATCAAATAACATAAGCTATAAATACAATTTTTGAGGCCCCTTGGATATCAGTGGCCCTAAGTCACCGCCTAGGTGGCCTATGCCCAGGGCCCGGCCTATGCTTGTGCAACCTAGCAATTTGTACATAGGTAATGCTTGCATCTACAAATGTTGGGATTTATATCTACAATGTACACATTCACCATTTATATGTCCATCGACTATCTGAAAACTTTGCATGTGTTTAGATCTATACACACACACCCCCTATCTATGTATATATTTATAAATTCAAAATCATTTTATATTAAATAAGATATTTTTAAAATCGTATTTGCATATCTGACTAACTCATTAAGAATTAAAACTAATATTTTATTTTAAAATATCCGACAAAGACTTGGTAAATAACTTTCAAATATAAAATCAGATCCTGATAATTATTAATTAAATTATCTTTACTTATAAAAATAAGTGATTAAATTTACTACCAATTTTTTTTACTTTAATATAAACATACATGTATATTAATATACATATATTTTGTTATAGAATAAATTTAAAATTACATATAATATATGTTTTATTATGCTCCGCCAAAATATTTTTTATATTCGTATATCCCTAAAGTGTTCATAAATGTTTATGTGTGTGTATATACTGGTCTTATTATTATTAAAAGAAATGTTTTTAAATAATTATTTTATATATAATTAAATTTGGTCACGACCAACTTTTTGTTGTTGAAAGTATTTTGAAATTAATTATAATATATGTCTGTGCATTATAAACATACACTAATATATTTTAAATTTAAAATTAATAAACCATTATTAAAAATCAAAAAATTAATTAATATATTTGAAAAATTATTATATATATTAACATATATGTACGGCTAATTTTATTTATTTATTATTTAATTAAGCTATGTTTTGAATTATATATTGTATGAATAACTTTTTTACATGATTAAGACATTGTTTAATATAAGAGAGACAACAAATATGCACATAACATCGTTATATGGATATCAATATTATGAAATTATATTAAAAAAAAATTATACCTTTAAGAGATGGACCTCGAGTGTAGTTTGTTTGATGAAATCTCCCACATTTTGAAAGAACCGTTCGCTGGACCTTGCAACGAACTATAGTACCACTGATTTTGTTTTATTTTGATGCATTAGCTATTAGCAAATCTTGCCTATGCAGGTGGGGTGCAAGGGGTGTGCGGCCAAAGTTGTCGAGGATTTTAGAGAGAAACAAATGAAGGCTTTAGTTGGTATAAGTAGAGAATGTAGAGGACGCAAATTCTCCTCCCTTACCACGTATCCAAATATAGATATGAACTTAAACTAAAACTCTACCCTTTTGTGTTATGGTATACCATACTATTGAACTACATGGGCCAATAGAACATTTAAACCCATTTAATAATTAATATTATTTAAATCTTATTTAAATGTGTACCGACATCGTATATCTTCATGTACATATATGAATTTAATACATGCATCCAATTAACTATTAATGGCATATAGAAATACTAATAAAACCTAATAAATCAAATAATTAATTAATCAATAAATTATAAATATTAATTAATTTAATTAATATATAATTTTTATAAATCAATTAAATCGTATGATATTTCAAAGAAATCATCAATGTGTATGTTCGACTTATATATGTAAATTTAGTCGGTGATTAAGCCGGACAATTTGAGTACAAATGTTCACACATCACTTTAACTGGTGGTACGACAGTTTGGTCGAATTTATCGGCTATAAAATTTCAGTGGTAAAATCTAATTTTACAATTTAAGTGGTATATTATTGCAACAATTATCCATCTGCATTCTTTTCATCAACACTATATTACTTTAAGATTTGTGAAATGTGGTTTTGGTCAAAATTTCAATATCATCTATATTAAACTCAGCAAGTCCATAGCAAAGTCCTTGGTTCAATGATAACATTTATTAATAACTGCACTACACTGGCTAGTGATTTGGACTTTGAGTTAACTATCATGATACTAATCTCATAATTGAGGAGATGGATTATCAATTGAATAGTATTTTACTTCTGATGCTTCAACTCAAACCAATATATAGTTGCTCAACGGTCACCATTCCATGATTTAATCATAATAAAAATGGAGTTTTCATATTAAAAATTAAAAATATTCTCAGGTCAAGAGAACCATGTAACATTGCCATTTCGAGATTTCTTTTTTGTCTTAGTTGCTATTAAGCAATTGGAAACTCATGGATGAGTCATTCCATAGCTATCCAATAACTATGAATACGTAACCCATTTGTTCCCCAAAAGCCTTTAGTGAAACATTAGTTAACATTTGGAGAGCATCACACACTCTTAGTGGATATGCCAATATTCTTTCTCAAAACATCTTGACCAAAAATATTTTAAAAATATTTTCTTTATTGTCGTAAATTTATCGTGATTACAATATTAAACAATATATTACTTTAAGGGATTCTATTTATATACTTTAAATTAATTATTTAATTAATTATATCAGTATACACAATGTATACAATAGAAATTAAACACCTTAATTATGAGCAAGGTTGACTACATAGTTAGATGAATATAATGAATTACATGACTGCACCTAAGGCATACCACTAACTCTCTAATATCATTCTTTATAGATGATAATACTATGTATAGTTAAGCACCCTCAAGATGTACAATGATATTTATATTGTATGCAGATTGATGAGGACATTTTGTAACTTTGTTGATCACCATCACAGGTTACAAAATTTATCCTTTAATAAGTGCGAAATAACGGGTAATGAATATATATTGTATTTATTATTTTTTGAGCACGCTAAAAATCATGATGGATTAAAGCCAGAGTGTACATTGAAAATATTGATGCTATGAAATATATAAAAACAGAGGGGTTCATTTTCTATAAAGGGAAGTACATTATTAGTCTAAATGATGAGAATGTGAAAATATTTCTACTAGAAGAATATAGTACTACTCCCACCATTCAAGTGTTGAAAAGAATAATGAAAAAATTTAACTAAGTACTTTTTAGCAACATTAAAAAAGATAGTGTGCTACAATTTGTCAAATATTATGATACATGCCAAAGAGTAAAATTTGAAATGTGCAATATCTAGATTTATAATAGCCATTTAAGAATCTAGATTTATAACAGCCGTTACCTAAACCCAAAGAGGGTGGGAGTGTATTGGCACGGACTATATCATAGTCCTACCTAAATTCAACATTTGTTTTTTTTCATTGCAGTAGCTGATAAATTTAGTAAATACACATTCTCCCTAACTTTCACCCATATACAACTCCATAAATAGTAGAAGAAGTTTTTGATGGTGTATACTATTGGTGAAATTTTCGTAAAATTTTAGTGTGAGTTGTTTTGTTTTTAAATAAGAAGAAGAGAAAGAGAAGAACGATGGAAATTTGAATAGTCCCACATCATGGAATAAAAGAAACTATATTAGTTTAAATATAAGTTTCTTAAGGGAAGGTTGGACCTTTTAGGCATCCAAATATTTTTTTATTATGAGGAGGAAAGTCATGCATAACCACCACACATATGCTCATCATCACCGTCCATTCGATTAACCGGACCAGACTGCTTTAGGTTTGGATCCAGATTATATTATAGATAGAATTATATTAGTCAAAATAGGCTTGATTTGAACCCATTAACAAAGCCTAGAATTTGAATGGATAGAAATGGTGGGAAATGGATTGTTGAAGTGGCAGGGACGGGACGTTTGAACTCAAATGAAAGAAAGCGTCGTTTCACAAAAAGACGCAACTGTTACAAACGAATTGACACATCTTCCAACTATAAATGGCAATAGCCGAAATTGTTTCAGTTTACTTTTCTTCTCCTTTAAATTCGCAACATCTAAAAAGTGTTTCAAAATACATTCTTCTTCTTGTAGACCAAAAATGCCTGAAAGGTTTTGCAAATCTTTATATCAGAAACACTCGAAAGATGTTGCAAATCTCCTTCTCTTCTTCTGATTTCCTTCTTTCAAATCATTTTGGGTTTACGATACTGCAGATCATAAATTAGATAATCTTATTACTTCAGTCAATTCAGGAGATAGTTTGAATTGATTTCGACAGTCCTATCGCAATCGTTTAAAAAGAATAATCATCTCGGCTCCATAGTATCCTAAGATACGATTTTCCTTAACTCACAGCACCTATTTATTTGTTTAAATGAGTGGTGAGGGCATAACATCTTAAGGAAAGTGTTAACAATATGCCTTAGAGGATCCCTCTGACTTTACAAATTTTAACCATTATCTTTGTCATAATGAAGAAATTCCAACAACAATCTCAAGGCGTTATTCGACAATGGCATCGCATAGTTTGAGAGAGTTCGCTACTGATTTCACCAAATTAAAATGGTCAATGCTGTTAATTTCATGAGTTGGAAGAAGAAGATGCATTTCCCGTTGGTCAGACTAAAACTTGTTTATATACTTACGATGCCAAAGCCGGAGCAAATAGAAAACAAGACTATTGCACAAGCATGATCAAGACTAAAATGGGAACATAATGATTACATATGCAAAGGGCACATATGCAATTCAATGATGGATACTATGTTCGATATGTATTACAACAAATCAACTATCAAAGAATTATGGGATACACTAGAGGTAAAGTATGTAATGGAGGACGCAATAAGTAAGAAATTTTTGGCTACTAAACTTTTTGATTATAAAAAGACTAATGTTGGGCCAGTAGCAGAGCAATTCAATGACATTATGCATATTCTTAACCAATTCAACTAGCATAAAATGAATATGAATAAAGAGATAAAAGCTTCACCCAGAGTAGAAAAACTTCCCATTTTGTAGAAAGATCAAAAGAAAATCCTTAAACAAGAGAAGGAGGATATGAGTCCGGATAATTTTGCACAGTACTTGCAAGTGGAAGAACAATTTAGGCAGAGAAAAATCACTGAAACAGAAGTATTACTATCTAAGATCCATATAGTTGAGGATAAAGTGGAAAATAAAACCTTTGAGAACTCTTTTAATCAAAAGAGGAAATTCCAGAATAAGAAAAACTTCAATAACAAAAAGGCCAAGAAAACGAATGGGTGCTATAATTATGAAAACATGGTCATTTTAAAAGAGATTGTTGTTTCCATGAAAAAGAAACCTCAATCGACAAACGAAAACTTGACAGCTGTAATTTCTTAAATCAATATGATTAAAAGAGAGGATTCCTAGTGGATCGACTCTGGTGCTACTAAGCATATTTGCAACAAGAAGAGCCTATGCAAGAAACTTGAACCGTTTAAGGATAAAAACTATCTCTGCATGGGAAACTCAGCGAAAGCAACGATCTACAGGAAGGGGAAAATAGACTTAGAGTTCATGTCTAGGAATATTCTAACATTGAATGATGTATATCATGCACCCAAAAAGTAGAAATAACCTTGTTCCTGGTAGTCTACTAAAAAAATTAGCTTCAAACAAGTCTTTGAGTCAAATAAATATGTATTGACCACAGGCACAATGTTTGTTGGAAAAGGATACATGTGTGATGGAATGTTGAAATGGGATATTAATAAAATGGTTGCTTCTAATTATATTGTTGTCTCCTTTTCTTTATGGCAAAGTAGATTAGGACATGTTAATGTTAGAAGTGTGGATAATATGATTTTATTAAATATGAAAATAAATTTAATTACGGGTGTAGGATATGCTCGTTAGCCAAAATAACTAGAAACCGTTTCCAGTAAAATCTATTAGTACCACCAATCTATTACAAATGATTCATAATGATGTTTATAGTATGCATAGTACTCCTACTAGAGGAGGAAAGAAGTATTTTTTTCACATTTATAAATGACTATTCAAAAATATATTTATGCTTATTAAATGCATATAGAGGATGAAGTATTGAAACTGAAGTAGAAAACCAATGTGATATTAAAATTAAGACCGTTAGATCTGATAGGGAAGGTGATATCATTTCCCTGAATTTTGTGAATTAGTAGGAATTATATGTGAACATTTGTAGCTTATACCCCACAAAAATATGGAGTAGCAGAACATAAAAATAGAAATAGGATTGAAATGGTTAATGCTTTGTTATGTAATTCTTGTCTTAATACTAGTTTCTGGGGTGAGGAATTACTTACCGCCTGTTACATCTTAAATAGAATACCTCATGAGAAAACCAATGTCACACCGTATGAATTTTGGAAGAAACGTAAAACAAATCTTGATTATTATCGAGTTTAGGGTTGTAGGGCTATTGTTTGATTAGTTGAACCAAAAATTAGGAAATTTTGAACAAAAGGGTATGTAATGTATTTTCTTAAGATATGCTCAACACGGCAAAGGCTATAGGTTTCTTGTAATAGAACATAATAATTCAATTGAGATAAACATAATAATAGAATCTAGAGATGTAATGTTCTATGAAAATAGATTCATGTCTATTCAATCTAATAAAGAAATGGTGCAGGTTAATACACCTATTCGTGAAATGGTAGAGGTCACTGATCCTATTCGTCAATTTGAGAAAACTCAAGAAATAGCGATCAAACTGGTGAAACTCTTAGAAAAGTAAAAGAATGAGAACTACAAAGTCATTCGAACTATATTTTATCACTTATTTGATTGAAGGATCGAGAGATGGATTAGATAGCAAGTCATGCTTTCTATCACCATAGATTCTGATCCTTTAACATATACTGAGGCCACAAAGCCTCAGGATTCGTTCTTTTGTAAGAATCCATAAATGATGAAATGGATTCTATTATGGGAAACCAAACATGGAAACTAGTAAACATACCTCCTGATTCTAAACCAATAGGATGTAAATAGATATTTAAAAAATATTAAGATCAGATGGTACGATAGAAAATTCTAAGGCTAGATTAGTTGCTAAAGGATATACCCAAGATGAAGGAATATACTATTTTGATACTTATACACCTCTAGCAAGAATTTCAACGATTAGGACATTAATTTCATCGACATCTATTTATAAATTTGAAATTCATCAAATGAACATCAAGACTGCATTCTAAAATGGAGAACTTGATGAGGATATATATACACACATACACACAGATATATATATATATATATATATATATATATATATATATATAAACCAGAAAGTTTTCTGATGCCTGGACAATAACGTAATGTAAACTTATTGAATCACTCTTAAACAAGCACCAAAAGAGTGCGATGATAAATTTGATAAAACCATGGTATGAAATGGTTTTAGGATTTACAAATCAGATAGATGTGTCTATAGCAAATTTTTTACTGGTAAAGGTATAATTATATGCCTTTATGTTGATGATGTGCTCATATTTTTGACTGGTGCCTCGAGTACTGTAAAACAAAAGGATTTTTATCTTCATGTTGTGACATGAAAGGTATGGGGGAAGCTGAAATGATTCTAGGAGTAAGAATCATAAAAACACAAGAATGGGTTAGTCATTAATCAGTCTCATTATATAGAGAAGATTCTAGAAAGGTTTAATCAATTTGATTGCAAGCTTTTAAGCACCCATTTAACCCAAATATACAACTGTATTCTAATACTAGTAGATGAATAGATCAACTAGAATATGCTAAAGTCATTGGTAGTCTAATGTATGCCATAATTTGCATAAGACTATATATTGCCTACGTTGTTGGCAAAATGAGTTGATATACTAATAATCCTAGTTATATTCACTGGCTAGCTGTACAAAAAATTTAAAATATTTAAAAGAAACTATGGACTATGGTATATTGTACAATGGGTATCCAAGTGTAGTAGAAGGATACATGGATGCCAACTGGAACACTGGAAGAGAGGATAATAACAAATGAACCAGTGGATGGATATTCATTCTTGGTGGGGAAGCGATATCTTAGGCCTCAAAGAAATAGACTTGCATTAAAGATTCTATCATAGCTACTGAATTTATAGCACTGGCTTCTTGTAGCAAAGAAGTAGAATGGTTAAGAAATTTGTTGTTAGAAATTCATGTATCGTCAAAACTAAGCCTCCGATATCTGTGCATTATGATAGTCAAGCAACACTATCAAGAGCATATAGCTAGGTATATAACGGAAAATCTAGACATAATGGTTTAAAGCACAATGCGGTGAGGCAAACTGTAACGATCCGTATTTTTAGGCCTTTACAATTGAATATTTAATTTATATAAATATTCGAATTTGAATTTAAATTATAATAAAATATATTTTTTAAATTAAGACTTGATTTTTAATGACGTATTTTTAGTTTAATTTTTAGAAATTTTCCATAACTTTTAATTTGGAAAATAATTAAATTTCCATTTGATGCATTCAACGTCAAATGTCGATCCTTTTGAAATTTTACATAATAAGTTAACCAGTCTATTTATTGCTATTTTATGATCGCGTAACATTGCTTTGTGCGAACATGTGTTTATTTCAGTCAATTCGAGGTCTGCACGTGGACGTCGTATGGTGTAGCATCGTATTCCAAAACTTTAATAACTTTTCAAACAAATCTATCTTTTCAATTCTTTTCGTTTTTATACTCTTGGGTGTAGTTTTTTCAAAGAGTATGATGGCTTGCATTAAATTGATGGAACGTTTCATTTATATATCACGCCCTAAACAATTATTTGTCTATATATTGCACACAGTAACCCCATTCTTCTTCGTTGTTTTCCCTTCATCCTTTTTCTTTCCTCCTTACAAAAGCTTATACGTATATATTAATATATATACATGTTTATATTTTCACGTGTGTATATTTTTGTGTGTCATTATGTTTTGTACGTACGTGTGCTAGTGTGTGTTTCATACGTGTGCATGTGAACATGTATATATTGTGTACGTGTGTGTATATATACTTGTATACGTGGGTGCGTATAAACAAAAGGAGGAGTTAGGTGGAAGCATGAGGGAGGGTACAGGTTTGGTGGACGCATGTATGGCCGCAGGTAGAAGGAGTGGGTGCGTGTGTACTGGTGGTCAATGTGCATGATGCTATAGTGGAGGCTGTGCTTGGAGTTTTAGGCAGTGGGAAGTAGGGGAGAGGTGCACGGTTGCAACTGTGCATATGGAGATGCATGCGTGGTCTGGAAGGGAGGAAGCAGGCACTCATATATGGAATACATGGCAGGCATGAGGAGGGTAGCAAGCGGTTGCAATTGCTGCCATCAGGGAGCTCGCAAATTGGAATTTGATTGAGAATCAAGTACACTTATCAAACGGTCAAAAAAAATTTAGTGGTTTCGTGACGATTTTTTCCTTCAGCGTTTCTCTGGCTTGTTTTCCCCATTGCTTTTTTCTTGCTCATTCTGATTTCTCCGTGCGTTTCTTTGGATGCGTCCGCATTGCTTCTGTTTTTCTGGTTTTCTGTTATATTTAGGGTTTTTTTTCTATGGATTTGGGGCCTTTCTCCTTCAGTGGAGATTTCGTGAGGTCTTGTCCCTCGTTCGCCGACCTTGCTGCTGCCTTGCTTGATGTTGTTGCTCCCCCCTTGTCGGTTTGTTTTACGAGCTTTCGCTCGGTCGAGATCTGTGTATTCTCGTCTGAGGCGTTCGCTGCTTTGGCTCGTTTCAAGTTCTTTATTGTGGATGGGTTATTCATGGAGCTTACTCGGTGTTTTGCGGAGTCGCTTCGCTGCCCGCGCAGATCTCCTACCTTGGTGAATCGGGATTTCACCACCCGATTTGTGCCAAATTTGATATTTGGGGATGAGGTAGGTGTTTTGCCTTCGGGTTCGTCAGAGTTTTGCTTTGGTTCTTTTGCCGTTGGTCCCGAGTGTGGTCCTTCGGGCTATTTTAATGATGGTGGTTTCATTTCGAGGAAAATTGGAGATTTCGCCGCTCCTTTTTCACCTCGCCTGTCTATTTTGGGAACAGCTGCAGCTGCTT
The DNA here is from genome assembly GCA_030765085.1 of Allium cepa. NCBI lineage: Eukaryota > Viridiplantae > Streptophyta > Magnoliopsida > Asparagales > Amaryllidaceae > Allium > Allium cepa. The sequence continues at coordinate 806,456,035 of CM060941.1, forward strand.
GTCAGCTTGGGGGTGGATTCTCCTTTGGGTCGATTGGCGCCGTTCGTCTTGTCTACGGTCAGGGACATAAGGAATTGACCACTTTATCTTCTCGACCAGACCGGCGGCTGAATGATCTGTCTGATAGTAGTTCGGTTAAGGCTGGGATTTCTTCCCTGCCATCGGGTGTAGAGCCTGCTCTGTTTATGGTTGTAGGCGATGTTTTGTCTTCTGACTTGGTATTAGAAGATAAGATGCTTACGGTCTCGATCATTGCTCCACCTCTGTTGGCTCTTTCTCCTTCTCTGCTGGATTGTGAGGCCGTGTGCAGGCAGGTGCGCTTCTCTCATTCTTTCTCTTTGTTCGTAGATTATGCTGGCTTGCCTGTTTCTTTTTGGTTGTTGGCCGGAGCCGCCGGATGTGTGTGCTTGAGCTTTGACACACTTAGGTGTGTGCTCCCTGACATTACTGTCTCGTCCCTGCCTGATAGTGTGTATGACCACTTTAGTGTTGTTGCTCCCTTTTCGTCCGATCGTTAGTCTGGCTGTATGCATCAGAGTCTACGGCCTCTGTCTGTTTTGTAGGCTTTCCGATGCCACAGCGGTTGCGTCCATACCAGAATACTAGTATGGAGCGATCTGATGGGTTCCTCTTGTTGGCTTTTGGTGATGTGTCACTACGAGGCCAGTTCTGTGACGTCAGTGACTTGGAATCCTTATCGTTATACTGTTTTGGCGGGATTCCGTTGGTGCCTTCGGAAGGCACAGCGAGCCTGGAGCGATTGGTCTGGGCGGTCTCCCATCTCTGGTCGTATAGTGACCGTCTCTGATCACTATACGGACAGCCTGGGCTATTGCCAGCTTTCATTGTTCCGCTCTGTTGTTCCCTCTGCTTGGTCCGCCTCGCGAATCTTACCGGTATTGCGGGGCTGCTTTATTAGTGACAGTCTGGCATTGGTAAGGTTCCCACAGCAATTTGGGATGCAGCTTGTTTGCCCTCTTACACTTGGCAGTACATCAGCTTGGCTGCCCCGCATCGAATTTTCTTCCCATTCTTATCCCTTTCTTGTTCCACCGTCGGCTGCGCCGGTGGTCTATGCCGCTGTTTGCTCCTCCTCCTCTTTATTATCCTCTTTATCTGATCTTCCTTATCCCGCTCTAGATTGGCTTTCGTGGCAGTTTGGTTTATGTCTAGTCTGTCTCCCCCCCGCTTAGGTCTTTCTCCTGACCCTTCGGATCACATGGGCACTTCTTCATCTTCCTGCTCACTGGCGTGCTCCCTCCCCTCTTCTTCTTGCTCTTAGTCCATTACCATCCCTCTAATGAGTAAGAAAGAAATAGCGCTTCTAAATGAGCGCCTTGATTGCATATCCAGGAACTCTTCTCCAGCGATTTTTGAGGCATCATTGCCTACTTTGAGGGGGATCGATAGTGAGGTGTCTTATGCGACATCTCCACAGCCCTCCGTTCCTCATTCCCACTCGTATCGTCGCAGATCTCGTAGAGTCTTTTCTACTCCTTGCACCATCCGCACACGCTCTATAGCGGCATCCGAGCAGATTGATAGATCTACTCGATACTCACTGTATCTTGTCTGAGCGCGCTCTGTTATTCCCGCTCGCTTCTTGTTTTTCCTCTTTTCTTTTCTGTTTTTTTATTCATGTCGAACTTTCTCTTCTGGAATGTTCGCGGTATTGGCAACGATGCGTCTTTGGTTAGGCTAAAACGCATTGTCAGAAAACACTCGGTTGGCCTGATTGCTCTCCTGGAACCTTTCCTAGACCCGGAGGGCATAACCAAAACTGTTTTATCCTTAGGATTTGGCGAAGGCTATGCCAACGTCTCCGGTAAGATTTGGATTTTAAGGTCCAAATCCCTTGCGGTCCACCCAGTCCTCGACTCGTCTCAGCTCCTCTCGGTTGCCTGCTCGTCTCTTTATATCGATTCTCCTTTTCTCTTCTCGGCTGTTTACGCCAAATGCGATCGTTCGGGGAGATTATCGCTTTGGGCGGACATTTTAGGTATCGGTTCCTTGGGGTTTTCTCACTCTTTGGTACGCGGTGATTTTAATATCGTCGCTTGCCAGGCAGAGAAACGGGGAGGAGTCGCCATCAACCGTCTTGCGATGGCGGATTTCAACTCGTTCATTGTCCTCTCTGGGCTTCATTTTGTGGGCTCTGCTTTCACCTGGTCGAACAACCAAGAGGGACCTAATCGTATCCTTTCTAGGCTTGACCGGGTTTTCGGCTCGGAGGAGTGGTTCCGATTACCCTTTTCCTTCTCAATCACTCATCTTCATCGGACCTTCTCAGACCATTCTCCTCTAATTGTCCGATGCACACCTTTCTCCCACTCGAGGCCCTCTTCTTTTCGCTTCCAGAACATGTGGAGATCTCACCACACATTTCAGCAAGTGGTTGCTAATTCTTGGAGTGTTCCCATTGTTGCCACTCCATGTGCTGTTTTCAGTCGAAAGCTTAAGCGTCTCAAAGACTGTCTTAAGGTATGGAACGCTGATGTGTTCAAGAACATCTTCGATCGTGTCCGTTTGGCTGAGGAATCTCTTATCGTTGCCGAATCTTTGTTAGACGATGTTCCGACCGCGTCTAACAAGGAGGCGTGGGCTTTAGCTCAATCCAACTTCTCCTCGGAACTTCGTATCGAGAATGACTACCTACGTCAAAAGGCGAGGGTCAAGTGGGTGGTCGATGGTGATACGAACTCCAAATTCTTCCACTCTTATATTCGTAAGAAGAATAACCTTCTCACTATTCGTGAGATTTTGCGTCCTGATCAATCGACGGCCTCATCTCAGGAGGAAGTCAAAGATACCATCTTGGCCCATTTCCAATCCTATCTTGGATCTCCGTCGGTTGCGGTAACCGATCCTGCGCTCTTAGCCTTCATTCCCCGGCTGGTCCTTTCTTCGGAAAGTGACAACATTGCGGATCCCCCTTCTTCTGAGGAAATCCGTGCTTGTGTCTTCGCCCTGAGTAAGGATAGTGCCAGTGGCCTTGACGGCTTCAACGGTACCTTTTACCGGTGTTCGTGGCCTATTATTTAGGCTGATTTTTGTCTTGCTATTCAGTCTTTCTTTTCCGGCAGGTTTCTCCCCTCTAGCTGGACATCCACCAACCTGTTTCTTATCCCTAAGTGCGATAATCGCGGTTCTGTGGGGATTTTCTGCCCATTAGCCTTTGCAACTTTTCGAATAAAGTTATTTCCATGATTCTGGCTAACCGTTTGGCTCCTTTCCTTCAACGTATTATCTCTCCATCTCAAGCGGGATTTGTGAAAGGGCGCTTAATTTCTGATAACGTCCTTTTGGCTCAGGAGCTGATCTCCCAGCTTGATAGGAAAGTTAGCGGATCTAATGTTGTCTTCAAATTGGATATGGCCAAGGCCTACGATCGTATGTCCTGCTTTTTCGTCATCAAGGTCTTGAGGACTTTCGGTTTTTCAGAAACCCTCATTGACTTGGTATGGAGGCTGATCTCCAACTGCTGGTTCTTTGTGCTCATAAATGGTTCCGCTAATGGGTATTTCAGGACGGGGAGGGGTTTGCATCAAGGAGACCCGCTTTCGCCCTCGCTCTTTGTGATCGCAGCAGAGGCTTTCATTCGCGGTCTTCAGACCTTAACGATTTACGGTCAGATCCAGTGCTTTGGGATCCCAAGGGGTTGTCCCCTTATCTCTTCCTTATCATTTGCTGATGACATTGTCATTTTCTCAAATGGCAATCGTTCCTCTATCCGTCGGCTTCTTCGTTTCATCCATCTGTACGAGAGGTCCTCGGGACAGTTCGTTAACCCTTCCAAAAGTTGCTTCGTCTGTGCGAAGGACTGTTCCTCCTCTCGATCTTCCTGGATTGAGACCTTCTCCGGGTTCATGGAAGCGTCCTTCCTTTACCTTACCTGGGAATTGTTCTTTACCGTGGTAGGAAGCTTAACGCTTTCTTCGATCCATTGACTGACAAGGTGAGGGGTAAGATCATTCATTGGAATGCGGCTCTCCTTTCCCAGGCCGGCAGGTTAGTTCTCATTAAGTCTGTTTTAGATTCAGTGGGAACTCATGTCTTTGCGGCTATGACCCCCACCTCCTCTTTCTTCCGGTCGTATCGGTCTTTGGTCTCGTCTTTTTTTGGGGCAACAAGGACGACGCCCGTCGTCACCACTGGGTTTCATGGGACACGATCTGTCATCCCAAAATCGAGGGTGGCTTGGGGCTTCGTAATCCTAAGGATCTTTGTGCTGCTTTTGCCTGTAAGTTGTGGTACAGGTTTAGTACTAACGACCCTTTATGGGCGGCCTTCCTTCACGCCAAGTACCATAGGCTGGCGGGTTCTAATTTTTCGGGCTCCCCATCCTATGCCAGTGAGACATGGAGGCACATGCAATCAGTGAAGTCTTTCTCTGATTCTCATGGAGGACTTACGGGCTAGGATGGCGCATCGTTTTCCATTATGAGAGCTTGGTCATCGGTTAGAATTCCAGGCCCCTCCCGCCCTTTGTTTTCCTTCATTTGGGATTCTCGTACTCCCCCCAAGGTCTCTCTTCTAATGTGGCGTATCCTTCATGATGGGCTGCCACTAGATGAGAATCTCAAATCGTTAGGTATCCCTCTTGTTTCCCGCTGCAGATGCTGTGGCAACGGGGAAACGGAATCTTTGAACCATTTGTTCTTCGGCAGTTTCTCAGCCAGACTTGCTGGAATTACTTCGGAAACCTAGTTGGTGTTCGAGGTATTGCCAGATCTGCCTCTGATCTTCAAACAACCTGGTGGGCTGGGAACTCTGGGAAATCTCTTCGCTCGATCTTATTCCGCTTGATTCCCTGTCTTATCTGCTGGCACATTTGGTGCGCGCGGAATAAGGCAATCTTTGAGAGCTCTCCTATGGACCCCCCGACCATTATTCGGCAAGTACGGAATGACGTATTCCTTGATTTCCGAGGAAGACCATTCAGGGGATTCACGGGCTCCCGTATTCGGCGCCTTGTGGGTCTTATTTCTATCTCGTGTGCTTTTAGTTCCGTGAGACGGAGTTGGTTGAACCCTCTTTGTGGGGCGTTGGCCTGCTTTCAGCACCCTCGTTCCCCTCACCCCTCCCCCCTCCCCCCCCTCGGTTTTTTGGTTTGATGGGCTTGCTAGTATTTCAGGTACAGGTGTCTTCGCTGTATATTGTCTGGCAGTTTTATTTTTGGGCTGGCTTTGGCTTTGTTGGTTTTGTCTGCTTCGTTGGCTTTGGCTGTGGTCGGCCCTTGGGGACTCCATCTGATATTCCATCTTTTTGCCCGCGTGGCGCTTGTTGTGCTAAGTGACACCATCTTTGGGGGTGGCCTTGCTGGAGCTCGACTGGTGTTGTCACTTGGGAGCCTAGGGTTTCGCTGCTGTTCGGGCTGCGTTTTGGTCCTCTTTTCGGTCTTCTTCAGTATGGCGGTGGTTGGTATATTTCTTGGTGGTCTGGCCTACACTTTTTGGGTGTAGCGGGGTAGCTGGTTGTGTAGGTTGTTGCTTCATTTGCCTCTTTTCGGTTTGTCTGGCTTCTGTCTGGCTGTAGAGTTTTTATTTTATCTTTTTTGTGTTAAAAAAAAATTGGAATTTGATTGAAGAAAGTAATGTGGCACTATTCATATAACATAGTTTTGCAAAAAGGTCAATATCAATGAGTTCAATTGCACAATCGTGCACTAGAGGGAGGGAATTATATGCATTGTAGGCTGGGCAGCGGGTGCATTTATATTGGGCTTTGCCCATTAACTAAGATGAGAATCTTTATATTGACTTATTTAATTTATTTAAAAGTATTGAACATTGGAAATGGTATAACTCTCTCATATGATATCCGAACTACCCACAATTTTTTTGTTGTGCTCATATGGATGAGTATAATATTTTAGTGTAACATGTAGATAGCTTTGGACATTTAAATTTATGACATATTTAAACGGACCGAGTTTAAATCACGTTATTTTAATTAATAACATCGTTTAAATTTACATACCTTAATTGGTAATATTTATTGCGCCAACTAAACACCATGTTGTAAAGTAAATTAAATAAGATAAGTTGGGCATCTATATAGCGGAATAAAACACCATTCCGCTAATTAAATTGATTTGACTATTAATCAACAAGATAAATCTCCATTCTGCGATTTTATGGATTTGGACATTTGATTATATATCATTAATAGATATTCCGCATTGATTTAGTGATATATTAACTGATGATGGTAAGAGTTGGATTTATTTACATAGTCGCGGATTATGTAAATATCTGTTATTAACTTGAAAAGTTAAGTTGAATAATATGGTAGCTTGTTTAATTACCACGGTAATCGTTAGGCATTTGAAAATTAATTATTGTTCTAAAAGTTATTTTAAGAATAATTATTTTTATTTTAAGTTTTAAAGATATTATATTTTAATAATAAGGTTTAAAAAGATAATACCTTATTAATATAATATTTTAAAAGATAATTTATAATTGTTCTGATAATGATTTAAATTTTATATGATTTTGAAAATATATCTTAAAGTTATTTAATTATTATGCAAAGTTATTTAAATATTGTTTTAATATTTAATTAATTATTTAAAATGATTTAACAATACTTTAATTTAAATTTAAATTTAATTATATTGACTTAAGTTATTTAATTATATTTGAACGATAATTAATTTTTATATTAGTATTAGTTTAAGGTTTATTAATTATTGTTTAATAAATTTTAAAGTTAATTAATTATTATTTTAATACTGTTTCTAAAGTAAACTTATAATATAATAATGGGGTTTTTAGGCTAAAGGAAAAGGTTAGAAAAAAATTTAGTGTCAAGGACAAGAAGTTTGTTTTTTAGGCTGAAGGACACTTTTTAGTGTAAATCAAAGAATGATAGTTGTAACTATCATTTTCAGTTTACAATAAAAAGTGTCCTTTAGGCTAAAAAGCAAACTTGTTGTCCCTTAGACTAATTTTTTTGCAACTTCTTCCTTGTGCCTATTTACGTGATATAATAATAGTTTTAAAAATTAAAATTAATTTGATAAATGAGATTTTAAAGTTATCATTTTAAATGAGGTTTAATTTAGGTAAAATAGAAGGAAGTTTAAATAATAACTTATTATTTTAACTTATTTTAAATAATGTATGATTTATCAAGGGAACCTTGTTGACTTAAGGAATTTATTAAAGAGGTTTGTTAAAATATGGGAAGAGTTTATGTTTTGATATTTACAAAAGAATTTATAAATGAGTTTGAAAGACTTGGAAAAGAGAAGTTTAGTAAAACTAGGTTTTAGATTTATTAAGAATGTTTTATGATGGGATCAGAAATTTATAAAGAACTTTGTAAATAGTTTGGTAACATTTATAAATAATAGAAATTTGAAAAGAGGTGGTTGATATTCATGGCGTAATTCGAGGGGCGGGGATTGTCTATGTTACTATGGATTCGCTGGGATAGCGACGTAACCATTGAGTAAACTGCGATCTATGATTTAAATTTAAATGATACTTTCCAAAATCAATTTTAAGAGTTTTCTATTTTCTAAGTATCGAAAATATAGTGCTTTGTGAATATACTTATACCATTGAGATAAGTATATGGAAATGATTTCCAAGTATCTGAAATGTAAATTTAAATTAATAAAAGATTTATTTAAAGAGGCATAGTGATTTCCATGGGAAATGTAAATTTTGTTTGAATGTTGTTCATTTGATAGTTAAATAAACGACTATCAAATCTTTGCTTAAATATGTAATCCTTCTTAATTTTGGTGGTAGGGAAATATTCTCTACTTAACACCGTAGTATTTTAAATCTAGAAATATCTAGGAGAAACATGGGGATTACATGTTACAGTTACCATCGGTGGTGCTATACTGTACGTATAAACTCATTTCATTCTTCTAAGCAAAATGATAAGAAGATCCATCCTCTTAAACGGTTTGGGGGTGATTGCTGCTCTTGTCTAATTATTTCCTAAAGAACCTGTATTGAGCATATCGAAAATCGATGTTTGGTTTTGTGGAGCAAGCAGGAAATGGAAGAGTGTACTCGTAAGAGATGACTCAAACCCGTGACCATTCCAAAAACCATATGTGGTTCTATGGAGGAGATTCATGATATTTTGAGATATTGGGATCCATGTGTGATTTCGAGACCCGTTGGGGTATGGGAATCCGTATGTGATTCCAAGATCTAATTGAGATGTGGGAATATATGTATGATTCCAAGACCCATTAGGGTATTGGAATCCATGCAGGATTTCGTGATCTATCTGGTGGTGGTGCATAAGCTGGAACGCGAACGTAGCCTCATCAGGAGGAATGACTAAAACCAGATATAGGAGGCATAGCCAGTAGGGTTGGCAAACCCATAGAGTGTAGTCGACTCCACCTAGACTTTACCGACAGTTGTTATGCATGCATGGGGCATGACCTCATAGCGAGGCCAGCTATGTTTTTTCAATGGTACATCACTAGGGATGTATGCTGCTTCGGAAGGATATCTCTGATCTTTGTGCAGGAGAACCGTTCCTCAAAGTACTGAGGGCGCCTCCATGGAAATCCTACACAATTAGCGAACATATGCCTTATCGGGTCTTGATTATATAACTAGTATTGTTGTAATGTACACTCACGAGCATCATATCTACTTGATTATTATTATTTTTTCCCTTAGACATTATTATAATATCACTGAAATTATGATATAAATGGTTTTGCTTATCGTAAGGTAAAAAGTCATTCGTGTTTATGCGACATGATCTTATGAGATACCTTTGATTTTTAAAGGATTTTATAAGTTATAATAAATAAAATTTCTTATGATTTAAGTTCTCACGCTAGTTATACCAGACTGATCAAGCGTTGTTTTTCTATAATGCTCGAGCCAGACCGAGCATATTTTCAGGTTTACTTAGATATTTGGAGCTTTAGGAGATGAACTGGAGGCCTTGAGATGTATTCACATAGATGATTTTTTTTTTCACTGCATTCATTATTGTATATTATTCAGCAATTATGAGGATAAGCTATTATAACTGTCTGCTGAATAGGTTAGTATACTTTGATTGGTGTTTGAATATACATATATTACGGTTTCGTCTTTGTGTAAAGATTTTTTATCTATTATAGATTATTCGTTCCGCTGTCAGATTCTGTATTGTTTAGTTTATTCTTGTCTTCTTTCTTCTTTCTTCTTTCTGTTCTTTAACTATCCATTTTTCCATTCAATTTGGGTTGGTGTGTGGTTTATTGTCAGCTTAAACTGTATGAAAAATTGAGTCGTTAAAAAAATGCTCAATAATGAGGTAATTATCATAGATTTCATGAGATCTAGCCAAAACATTGCTGATACATTTACAGAAGGACTTGCAAGAGATTTGATGGTGAAAACATCAAAATGAATGGGTTTAAAGCCAACATAAAAATCAGTTATGATGGAAACTCAACTCAACATAATGATCTTGAGTTCAATTAGCAAAAGTTTATTATGCGATGTGATTCGATGCACTCTAATATTAGTCTAAACAACTAATATTATATCCATACAATAAGAGTGCTTGGTGCCTATAATGATATAGTGGAGGTTGTACTACATAGTAGTTAATAGGTTTGTAACAGAAGTACTACCAAAGTGTATAATTGTAGGCCCCTTGTAAATAAACCTACTTATGTGAATGCACGAAGGTGGTGTCGCCTTCTGCGAGACTATGGCTAATGTCTTTAAGGACATTTCATGAAACTAAGATACAGACACAAGGACAATCCACATGTCGGCGTATGAACTATCCAAGGAAAAGAAAACAAGCGTGCGAATCACATCCAGTACGTCACATAGGATCGTTGTTTCAATGTCTAGTCAACCATTCCATCCGGTCATACTCTGATAGGTTATCATTATGTATAGATTCGAGTTCACAAGACATCTGTATTTATGCATAAGTTTTCCTGCAACATATGACCAAAAAACATATATTAAAATTTAGTGGAGGGTTGTAAGCAAAAAAATTTATAAAATTTTAGTGTGAGTTGTTATGTTTTTAAATAAGAAGAAGTGAAAGAGATGAAAAATGATGGGAATTTGAATAGTCCTGCATCATGGAATAAAAGAAACTATATTAGTTTAAATATAAATTTCTCAAGGGAAGGTTGAACTCTTTGGATATTCAAATGTTTGCTCTATTATAAGAAGGAGGGAGGTCGTGCAAAAGCGCTATACACGTACGCACCACCCCAGGTCATCTGACAGACCAAACCAAGCCGGTTTGGGTCCAAATTATATTTTGGATAGAATTATATTAGTTAAAATGGGCTAGATTTGAACCCATTAACAAAGCCTAGAATTTGAATTTGAATGGATAGAAATGGTAAGGACCATTGAAGTAGCGGGACATTTGAATTCAAATGAAAGAATGCGTCGTTTAATACAAAGATGTGACTGCTACAAACGAAAAGATACATCTTCACAACTATAAATAGCAACATTCGAAACTATTTCGGTGTACTTTTCTTCTCCTTGATATTTGCAACATCTGAAAAGTGTTTCAAAACATTTTCCTCTTCTTGCAGATCAGAAACATTTGAAAGGTGTTGCAAATCAACAAATAAAAAATGCCTGAAAGGTTTTGCAAATCTCCTTCTCTCCTTCTCTTTTCTTTCTTTCAAGCCATTTCAGGTTTTTGGTACTGCAGATCAAAAATTCGATACTCTTTTCACTACAGTCAATTTAAAAGATAGTTTGAATTGATTTCAACTGTGCTATCACAATCGATTAAGGAGAATAATCATCTCAGTTCCATTATATCTTTGTAGATGATTTGTCTTAACTGACAACATCCATTTTTTTTGTTTGAATAAGAGGTGGAAGCAAATAACGTCTTAAGATAAACGTGACCGATGTGCCATGAAGGACCTCTCTTACTTTACAGATTTCAACCATTGTCTTTGCCGTATCGAAAAAATTCTAAAAATATATACAAGTTATAAGGTTTACCAAAATCGACTGTAAGTGGAGATTCTGTATTTACTAGCAATTTCTTATTTGAACTTTTTAAAATCTAAGGTTTTTCACTTACCAAGAGTTCATCTTATCACCCATAATCAGATGCGTAGAACAAAATCATTAACAAGGTATCAAATGTTATTTGAGATATTTTTGTTCACATAAGCTGCATGAGTGGATGAAATGATTGAGTTTGACCGAGTTTTGGTTTAATACTGCATGGAAATTGCCTATTTAATCAACTCCTGTTGAAGCACTCATGGTAGGCAACCACAAATTTCACTTTCCCATTTACCGAAACCTACAGAAGTTCACCTAGCAGAAGAAGAATCATATGAAAGAGGTAGCATTTCAAGTGACAAAGAAAGAATGACCAAGTATGCTAATGCTAATAGAACAGAAAGAGAATTTCAACAAGGAGACTGGGTATTTTTGCATCGACAACCATAAAGACAATTGGCAGTACGTAGGATGTCAAAAACTACTAAACTCTCTCCAAAGTTTTATGGTCCATATGAGATTAATAAAAATAATTAGTACAATTGCGTATAAGTTTATTTTGCCACCAGCTACTACAATACATCTTGTCTTTCATATATTTCAGCTAAATAAAAGATTGAGTTCAAGAATAATTGTACAAAAGGACTAACCTATTCTCTCCGCTGAATAGTTTGCCTAGGCTTACCGCTAGCAATAGGTCTCGGGTTTGGTCTCGACCATGTCAAATCTGCCATCAAGGACCTGATGTCGGAGCCGACAGTGCCAATGAAGCGCTTGGTACAAGGAGCTTCAAACCATGCTATGAAGAACAAGAGGATAATGTATGCTTTGTAAGTAAAAATTTTGCTTGCCTCATCAAATATGCCAACTGTGGCAGTGAGGGTTGTAGTTGCAAGAATAACATCCAGATTTGCTGAGTAGATGTTGGTGAGGTTTGTCTATTTCACTTTCAAACGCTGCAGTACGTATTTTTAGCTTACTTCTGCAGAAGTTCCATGTATTAGCACTGTATGATCATGCAGAAAAATAAACGAGTATGGTTCTCCTCTGTTTGTTCATGCAACACACATCCAGCGTTTATGTTAATACCCAAATTTTTTATACTGCTTATGGCTTTGTATGCACACATTGCTATCACAACTTTACCCATTTCACCTCTTCAATTTATATTTCACTTATTCTCAAGCAGAACTTTAAGTAAACTCAGCATTTTAGTGTGTTCCCATGCCGACAAATCACACGTCTCCCATTGTCCAGAGCTTTCTATTCAATTGTGTTTGTTAACCTTACTTCCATGCTTAAGTATTTCATGTTCCAAGTTCCATTTGAGGTGAACTTTTTGACTGTAAAGTTTCTACCACCTTAAGCAGAATATATGTACCACCCAGAATGTTAATCAGTTAGATTCCCCATTGAACCAAGGATCAAATCAAGCTAAAGTGTTCTATCCATTTATAATCTATCTTTCCAATTCATCACTCCAAGAAATTGTCCAACATATACTTCAGTTTTAGTAGCCATATAATTAGCCATAGGAATCAAGCATGTGAATGTGTGGTTAATTTCTTTGAGTATCTATCCGCTGGCAAGTGTTTCTTTAGCTGTAGCATACATGTCCGTTTTAACATCTTGCTAGTGAAGTTTGAAAAACTTGACGCTTTTTTACATGAAGTCTAATGGAACTACAGATGCATCAACTTGCTCGGTTATCAAATAAACAAGATCGGCCTACAACATTATGTGCTTGCCTTTTGTTTTGTTCAACCTCATCAGTTGTTCCTTGATGATGACTATCATTTGGTAGTAGAAAATGCTACTATGAAAAAAAAAAGATTTTGTCAAATTCTACATTATACATTAGAAACAAAATTGTATGATGTACCACGAAGTAAATTATCAAATTACTTTCCGAATTCTTTCAAATCCCCCCAAATACGCTATTCATACTTTTTTGACCGATTTTTTTGTCACATTAGCAAAATCCTTTGTTAATACTACTTGAGCGCTGGTTGGCTTGAATCCGCACTTGAAATTCTTTTTTTAGCTTGTTATCAAATTGCTTCCTTTTTTGTTTGAAATACATGTACTCAAGCACACATTTGAGGGACCGCCTCTTACTAAACATCTAGTTTATGTTGATGATTAATCTATATTAGATATGAATACAGAAATCCCATATTGATCAATGGAGAAAAAAGTATATGAAATTAATAACAGAATGCGTACCTGAATACATCGATTCTTAATTGCTGTGAAGATTAATTTGGATTAGATCTTCCAACTTGATACAAGCTTAGATCTGTACACTCCTTTTCGAAGAGAGTAAAGAGGATATGATAAGACTTGTGTAATTTGAGGGCCATAATCTCGTATATATAGTGTGTGACATTTTTCAGTTTGGTCCTTCAACAAACTAAAATTATCGCTCCGGTATCCACACGTTATAATTTTACATGACGACTATACCCCTTAAGTCTTAATACGTTTATTCCAAAAATTGATCACGTAATTAGACTTAATTACAAGATAGCCCACACATTCAAACATTAAAATATGTGGCCCCATTATGTTTAATTATTTCAACAATCTCCCCATGGGCCACATATGTAACTTTATAGAATGGATTCAACTTTATGAGCTCTTAAATACCTATCTTAATAATATGTTATATTCAAAAAAATCTCGTCCATTGATTGTGTTAACAATCAACCAAAATGTCTTTCATTACTGTTTTTGTAAACAAACCCATCAATAGTCACAAATATCAATAAAATCAAAAGACATAGATCAATCATGTATGTGTAGTATGGAAATTAAATGAAATGTGATCTTTACATGTCTATTTCCAGCTGGTCCTACTTTACTTTAATGAGATCAAAATTCCAAATAATATTTATAAACAATTGAAGTGCAAAAGAAAATTTACTTCTAATCAGAAAAACCAAAGCATGTTCATAATCAAAATATAGAGCAGTGTCGCAAAATAAGCGACTAAGTACAAACTCCCCTTAAACCAAAATATCCTTATATAAAAGATACATCCATTTTAGCAACATGCTCATGAAATACCTTGGGTGGCACTCCTTTTGTAAGCGCATCCGCTAGCATGAAATTTGTCTCGATATTCTCTATGGATATTAACCCATTCTGCACTCTCTCTGTTTTACAACTAGAAACTTGATGCCAATATAATTTGACTTGCTTGAGCTTCTATTGTTATTAGAATATAATACTGCATATCTATTGTCACAATATAACTTTAGTGGTCTTTCAATATTATCAATAATGCGCAGCACAGTGATAAAATTCCGCAGCCATTTCACATGGTTAGATGCCTCATAACAATCCATAAACTCTGCTTCCATGATGGAAGCAGCTATGAGCGTTTATTTAACGCTTTTCCATGATATGGCCCCTCCACTTAATAGAAATGTGTATCTTGAAGTGGATTTTATGCTATCCGGACATCAAGCAAAATCAGAATCAGAATACTCAATGATCCCCAACTGATCGAATCTTTTATATGTAAACATATGTCCTTTGTTCTCTGAAGATACCTCATAACCATTTTTGCTGCTTTCCAATGATCCATTACAGGGTTACTAAGATACATACACAACACTCCTATAATGTACGCAATATCCGGACACGTACACACTTGAGCATGCATTAGACTCCCAATAGCAGATGCATAAGGGATATTCTGCATTTCTTTAGCATCAAGGATGTTATTAGGGCCTTGTTTGAGACAAAATTTATCTCTTTTAGCGACAGAGGTATCACCCATTTTACAATCTTGTATGCCAAACCTTTAAGCACTGTTTCTATATAGTTCTTTTATGACAATCCAATAATACCCCATGAGCGATCACGATATATTTGGATTCTTAATACAAAAGAAACATCCTAAAGATCTTTCATTTCAAAATTATCTGAAAGAAACCTCTTGGTTTCGTGTAAATATGTAAATTATTACAGGCAAGCAATATATCATCAACATATAAAATCAAAAATATAAATTTGCCCCACTAAGCTTGTGATACACATAGTTATGAATTATGTTTGCCTCGAAACCAAATGAGGTAATTTCTTTATGAAACTTGCGGTACCAATGACGAGAAGCATGTTTGAGCCTATAAATGGATTTTTTTAGTTTGCAAACTATATTCTTTGGATCTCCGAACACAAAGTTTTCTAGTTGCAGCATATAAATCGTTTTCTCGATGTCTCCATTGAGAAACGCATTTTTAACATCCATTTGATCTAACTCAAGGTCAAAATGTGCAACAAGCGCCAAAATTATTCTAAAAGAGTCTTTCGATGAAATTGGAGAGAATGTCTCTTTAAAATCAATGTCTTCCTTCTGAGTAAAACCTTTTGTTACAAGATGAGCCTCATATCTTTCCGCATTACCTTTTGCATTCCTCTTAGTTTTAAACATCCATTTACAGCCAATGGATTTTTTACCCTCGAGTAAAGAGATAAGGTTCCAAACTTTATTGTCTTGCATGGATTTATACTCCTCGTTCATAACTTCAATCCACTTTTGAGAATTAGCATCTTGCATGGCTTGATGAAAGTTGATAGGTTCATTTTCCACCAATCCATTATTATCCTCTATTTCTTGAAGCATAGTCATTCGGAATGGCATATTTTCTCTCTCTAATGGATCTTTTTAGTGGCAATTCATTTTGAGATTATTGAGTTTGTTCTTGTGGAACATTGTCCTCATCTTGAAGAGGGTTTTCTTCGATATTGTTTTGTTGTGGTTCCGAATTAACTTCTTCGTTAATGACAGGAATGATAATCTGGACACTTTTATAGTAGGAATCATAGATGATGATTCCTCCTCAAAAACAATGTTCCTTACTTCATTTCTCCCCCTTAACTCAACATCCTAAAAAATATTGCAGTTCCCATCTCAAAAAATTTCTTTAGCGTGAGATCATAAAATTTACAGCCCATAAATCGCTCAGAATAATCAATGAAGTAGTTGTTCACTGTTTAAGGGTACAATTTTCTTTCATTTGGCCAATCAGGCTTTGCCTCGGCTGCACATCCCCAAATATGAAAATGCTTTAAAATGGCCTGTTTTCCTGTTCAAAGCTCATAAGGTGTCTTGGCAGCTGCTTTACTGGGTACCCATTAAGGATATAAACTGCTATCTTTAATGCCTCCCTCCAGAGTGATTTTGGTAAGGTTGAATGGCTAATCATACTCCTTAGCATGTCTTTAAAAGTTCTGTTTCGTCTCTCAACAACACCATTCATGCTAAGTGAACCTAGCATGGTGTACTATGAGACTATTTTGCATTCCTCTAGGAATTGGAAAATGGTCCTAGACATTATTCATCCGATCCATCAGATTTACCATAATATTCACCTCTCCACGATCAGATCTGATAGCTTTAATTCTTTTATTGAGTTGGTTCTCAACTTCTACCTTAAATTTCTTGAACATGTCCAAGGATTCTGATTTATTATGTATAAGATATAGGTAGCCATAGTTTGAGTAGTCGTCTATGAATGTGATAAAATATTATTGGCGATTCCATGATGCCATAGGGAATGGTCCACAAATGTCCGTATGTATCATTTCTAAGACGTCGGTTGCTTTATTGGCACCAATTTTCTTATATTTGGTTTGTTTTCCCTTGATGCACTCTACACAGACATCGATGTTTGAAAAATCAACAGATTCCAAAATGTCATCTGACACAAGCCTTTGAATTATAGTTTTAGATATTTGACCTAAGCGTTTGTGCTGCAATGTAGCTGAATTTTCCTTATTAGCTTTTCTTTTAGTACCAAGCGATTCCATATGCAAGGCTTCATAATAAGAGGTATAACATCAAGCATATATAAGTTATCATAAACATTGAGAGAACCAGTTCCAACAAGATTTGAATTTATTGATAAACGAAAAATACCATTCCCAAATGAACAAGAATAACCGGATTTGTCCAATTTAGAAATAGAAACCAAATTTCATCTAAATGACGGTATAACAAAATTATCAAATAAATCCAAATAAAGCTGAGTTCTCAATAACAACTTAAAATGCCCAATAGTCACCACTTTAACCGATTTTTCATCACCAATATAGATGTATCTTTCAGCATCGGTTGGATTTCGGTAGCTCAGGCAACCCTACATAGAAACACTTATGTAAGTAGAAGTATCAGAATCTAACTACCAAGTGTCTCTAGGTATTGTAGCTAAATTTACTTAAGAACAGACCAAAGCAAAGGATATACCTTTCTTAACACACCATGCATGATATTTAATATAATTTTTCTTTAAATGTCCAGCCTTCTTACAAAAGTAATAAACATCGGCCTCCTTATGTTGTTTCTTTTCCATTGGACCCTTAGCAGTTTCCTTATCATTCTTTCTCTTTTTGTCTTTTCCTTTAGGGGTGTGTACCAAATGAGCACTTTCAGTCTTATCATGCTTCAATCTCTTTTCTTGTTGTATACAATACGAAATGAGCTCACTAAGAGTCCATCTCTTCTTTTTGACGGTTATAACTGATTTTAAATTGGTTGTATTATGAAGGAAGATGATTAGTACCAAATACACGAGCAAATCATCCGAAAGCTCAAGGATAAGTTCCTTAATTTTTGAAGCAACATTAGAAATTTCCATAATGTACCCCTTTTCTTTGATACTTCATGGAAATCAAGCTCTACAAAAGCATGCTTGTTTCTGCCTTATTGTTTTTAGAAAAAAAAAATTCAATCGCAGCAAGGAAATCTTTAGTATTGGTTATCTTTTCAGATACTACACCCCTAAATGTCTTTGGAATACTGCGCTTCATGATCATTAGACTCATACGATTTGAACGATCAAATCTCTCAAAGTTATTTATAATATCGGAAGAACTCTCATCCGTAAGAGGGATGGGTGCATCCATTCTAAGTGCAAAGTCAAGATCCATGTTCTCTTTCCAATCCTTATAGTTTGTTCCAGTTAGAATAGAAATATTATTAAGATTGACAAATACCGTAATTAAATTAGCTGTAATTTTAACATAAGAATCAATCAAATATGCTCATATTGCAAAATAAAATCGCAGTAAATTCAAATAATTGGTAAGTCTCTTCTCAAGATACGTAGCACAACATCAATATCAAGTCTTTGGACAATAATATTACTTGTAAGTGATACTCTTGTTGTAATGATCAAATATTGACAATAAGTTCAAGTCAAGTATCAATCTTCCTTTGGGCCGATTAGACATTCACTTGCAAAACTATACGATTGTTGCATATTTATCATCACACATGTATAAATAATTCAACCAAATATTAATCTTCCGTTGGGGCGGCTAGTATCCGCATGAATAAATACACACAAACATCAAACTTTTTTTATGAATAACTAAAAGAAGAGAGGTCACTTTGATGATATGTTATTTCAATTAATTCACTTGTAATGTAGGATATTTACAGTTAGTTTGCAAAGAGACACCAAATAATATTTGAATTGGTTTATTTTAACTCATTCATTTATGCGTATTCTATAAATTTCAATTTTCAGTCTTATACATATTGAAAATACGGTTTCATAGCCGTAATAAAAAAAATTGACATCAACTAAAACTGTAACAATACATAACAAATGGTATTTGCAATAACAATTAGTGATAAAATATTGGATACTTTATTTAACTGTCAATATTCAAGACAGAATATAAAATAAATTTTAACATAGCATGGTCGATACATGTGATATCGCAAGAAAATGAATAGTTGAAAACTGCAGCAGTGGTTGATCCCAAACATAGTAGGAAGCAACGAAAATAAATAGTTCATGTCAAAATAGCTTATTATATCAGTGCGACGGGTAATTAGCTTTCAATGGAAACTTATTTGAATAAGCAAATATGAATACATGTGTTATAATATTACAGAAAGTGAAACTTATTTTTCAATAAGCGGGCCATACATATAAAATATATGTATCAATAAAATATAAATGCATTAAATAATAAACAATTTATCTTTTCTTATTCCAAATACAAACACGCTGCATCGTTAAATTTATTGCAACTGACGTATTTACTGCATTTATGATAATAAATTAATTAATATATTAGTATAACAACTGCATTTAATGCAATTATGATAAAAATAAATGCAATTGACTGTTATATGGTCCAATACGAATTACAAGAACATTAAAAGGCATGAAGATGCTTTCATGTGTGTGAATGAAACAAAACTTAACATGATAACCATGTATAGCAAAAAAAAATATTTGTACAGTCGCATGACAATAAAATATGAATAATATGAGTAGTAACAATTAAAAGCATCAGATTCGAACAAGCGGAATTAATTCATGAATTATTTATATAGATCTGAAACAAATGCACCATATGAATCAACAAGAAAAGAGCAAATCTCACAGATCCAAAATAAAGGCATTGAATGAATCAACTAAAATTGTAAATCTCAGAACCATAATTTCATATGTACTTAAAATTAGATAATTTCTCGATAAAATCAATGATGGGTGGCTCTGATACCACTTGTTGGTGATTAATCTACATTAGATCTGAATACATATTACCATGTTGATTCAATTGAGAAACAAGTATATAAAATTAACAGCGGAATGCGTACCCGAATCCATCGATTCTTAATTGATGTGAAAATTAATTTGTATTAGATCTTCCAAATTAACACAAGCTTAGATCTGTAAATTCTTTTTTGGAAGAGAGTAAAGATGATATGATAAGACTTGTGTAATTTGATGATCATAACCTCATATATATAGTGTGTGACATTTTTCAGTTCGGTCCTTCAACAAATTAAAATTGTCATTCTAGTATTCCTACGTTACAATTTTATATGACGAATATGCCATTTAAGTCTTAATATGTTATTCTTAAAATAGATTACGTAATTATACTTAATTATATGATAGTCCACACATTCAAACATTAAATATGTGACCTCGTTATGTTGAATTATTCCAATAGTTTATTCACGTATACATAGGAAACAATTTTTTAACATCAGATTTTAAGTTGGCTTGGGCAGATCGACATTGTTTAAATCATGTTTTTAGTTGGCTTTAGGAAACAAAATCAATGATTTTCCATTCATAGGGTTCGAGTATACTTGACAAATTCTTAAAAGAACACACCATTTCATTTATTCTTAAAACAAATCCATTACAATGTTCTTTCACAATACCCGGACACACATAAAATTAAACTAAAAACAGCATAACAAAAGCGATTAAAAGGACATGATACTTAGGAACAATGCTATACTGCACACCTTTTATATGGTAAAAAAGGAACATATGAACTCCTTAAGAACAATGAAGCCTTATGCCCCTTTCTCTGGGTAGCACCGCTCTACCACATAAAAACTGTGAAGAGCAGCATTTTTGGCAACTTAAAACCAGAAACTAGAAGACACAAAGACACTGACAGACTGACAAGAATGACTGGAAAAAATCGATCAACATCCACAAGTTTCACATAATCATCAATAATTTAAAAGTCAACCAAATAGTTCCGGATTCATCCAAAGAAGATCCTCCTCTATGTTGGCCAAATGCCGATGCCCCTCACCTGTGCTTAGGGCTGTCAAAATGGGTTGCAACCCATTTACCCAACCTATTTACCCAAAAAATAAGTGGGTTGGGTCAAACCATTAAAATAAATTAGTTTTGTTGGGTTGAACCATTTAACCCGGTTAATTAAACGGATTAGGTGGATTTGACCCGTTTATACGTTAATAACCGTTTACCCTGAAGAAATTGACGTTCTCCTTTCTGAAATTCTCACCTAAAAAACTAGGTTTTTTTACTTTCTCAAATTCGTTCATCTATTTATTCTCATCCACGAATCTTCTCTGGAGTAGGCTGCTGCGATTGAGCTATAATCCACGCCTTTTATCTAATCAAGTTGCTGCGTTATTTCGTGATATATAATCTTATAGAGGACTTGGATCTAACTAATATTCATCCTAACTTGAAAAGGACTTGCGGGAGACTTCTATCTGATCGAGGTATGTAATTTTTAGCTGAAAACATAAACTTGGTCTAAGATGGAAATTGGCTTCAATTAAAACTATGTCTATATGATATGACAGTCTTAGAGTTCATTGTTTAACTACTCTACAGGCGAGTCAATTTCCATGATCACCTACTCATTTTGTCTAAATTGTTCATTGTTTCTTCATGATCTGCATAGATGTTTCCCTTATTTTGTTCCTCCATGTTCTCTCCTTTTTCATTGGCATGGTGACTTTTTGGATCCATTACCTTCTCATCTTTCATCACTGGTTTCCATGTTTTGATCATTGGGCACTATAATTTAACATGCCCACAGTTGACGTAGTTATCATAGCGCAGTTATCATCTAAAAACTATGGTTCATTTTTTAAGATTGTCTCATAGTCTTTTTCTAACTGAATCTAGCAAGGAAAAATCCCCTTCATTGGAGAGAAAATTCCTCCTTAGTGTTCAAAATTCTGTGTGTACGATTCTACATTTTTATAATATGGCCTAAATCCAACTATATACAATAAAATACTGTGTTTCCAACCCTGTTCAGCTTTAACCATAGCCCTTGATGAGAAAATACCTGTTCTCTTACTTTGAATAATTTTTGGCTGAATATATAAGTAGATCTATCAATATTGCCTTACGAATATTTAATCGCATCTAAGTATGAGAATTTTTTGCATCCAGGCTTATTATGAATTTCTTCTCTAGTTGGTTCCAGATCTAGATGGAATGCTAGGCTTTCCTCTACTCCATCCGTTGTTTCTTAGTGTTACTCCATAAGTTTTCTTCATGTTTATGATTTATAAATGTAACTTTATGCATGTAAATTGAAATAGCTGACAGCAAACTTGGGATACCAGGTGAGCAGGAGCGGTAATTGGTTTTAAATATATTATTCTAATAATGTTTTGATAACATGTTTAAATTATTGAATTTGAAATGTCCATAACAAACTCATACAATGTCTTTAGTTAGAATTATACTTTATTTTTCTGAATTCTAACAACTCGGGCTTTATGATTGGATATGTATACGTGTCAACGTTTTCGTTTTATGTAATGTTTATGCTTTTTTCGTATATATAGTTTATTAGTAATGACTCTGGTACTTAAAGTATACATTGCTAAGCTGAAAGTGATGCTGTTTTCATATAAAGTACTTAATATATCTTTTTGTCTAGCTAATAAGATTTAGGCATGATTGTTGTTTGCTCACAGTTCCTGTATACTACATTTGATGGATTGTATTATTCATTTTCTCACTTAAGCCTTGCCTTTTGTAATTTAGAAAACAAACTCATGTATACCTCAGTTGTGATTAACATTACACAAAAAGTAATGAAACACACATTGTTGCTAGACGTAAACACAATGAAATGGCATAAGCAACTCCTATATTTTAGAGAACAATACAAGCAGCTGCATCCAATATTTTCTTATTTGATGTTGCATGCTGCAACAAGCCAACAATAAGTATATGAATATATACCATGAGTTTATAAACTATTTCAACATTCATCTGTGTTGCTGGTTGGAAACTACATGCAGTTGGAGGTTGGACAATATAGATGCAAAGGAAGAGAAAAAAATAGATTTAGCGCTTTCATTGAACTAATTCATGTTTCATGCATTTTTATGCTATGTAGTTTTGAATTATATGTTGATTAATATTGTACTAAATTCTACAAATTGATGCAGTCTGGATACTTTGCTTGCTGCAGATCTTAAATGTCACTTTATACTATGTTTTTGTATTTGAAAACTGAACTGATCTTTGTACATGTTAAATCTTGAATGGTCTTGTACTAGTTTTGAATGTTTTTTATGCAATTTTATTCAGATTGGGTTAAATGGGTTGGATTTGGTTGACCCATTAAATTAATGGGTTGGGTTGGGTTTACCTATTTAATAAATGGGTCTAATGGGTTGGGTCTATTTTTTTTTAACTGGGTTGGGTTGATTTTTAAACCAACTCATTTATACCCAACCCAACCCATTTGACACTCCTACCTAATATTCAGAATGAAAGTCAAGCGATGGCATCAAGCGCGGGTAGGAGTGTCAAATGGGTTGAGTATAAATGGGTTGGTTTAAAAATCAACCCAACCCATTTAAGAAAAAATAGACCCAACCCATTAGACCCATTTATTAAATGGGTAAACCCAACCCAACACATTAATTTAATGGGTCAACCAAACCCAACCCATTTAACCCAATCTGAATAGAATTGCATAAAAAACATTCAAAACTAGTACAAGACCATTCAAGATTTAACCTGTACAAAGATCAGTTCAGTTTTCAAATACAAAAACATAGTATAAAGTGACATTTAAGATCTGCAGCAAGCAAAGTATCCAGACTCAATCAATTTGTAGAATTTAGTACAATATTAATCAACATATAATTCAAAACTACATAGCATAAAAATGCATGAAACATGAATTAGTTCAATGAAAGCGCTAAATCTATTTTTTTTCTCTTCCTTTGCATCTATATTGTCCAACCTCCAACTGCATGTAGTTTCCAACCAGCAACACAGATGAACGTTGAAATAGTTTATAAACTCATGGTATATATTCATATACTTATTGTTGGCTTGTTGCAGCATGCAACATCAAATAAGAAAATATTGGATGTAGCTGCTTGTATTGTTCTCTAAAATATAGGAGTTGCTTATGCCATTTCATCGTGTTTACATCTAGCAACAGTGTGTGTTTTATTACTTTTTGTGTAATGTTAATCACAACTGAGGTATACATGAGTTTGTTTCCTAAATTACAAAAGGCAAGGTTTAAGTGAGAAAATGATTAATACAATCCATCAAATGTAGTATACAAGAAATGTGAGCAAACAACAATCATGCCTAAATCTTATTAGCTAGACAAAAAGATATATTAAGTACTTTATATGAAAACAGCATCACTTTCAGCTTAGCAATGTATACTTTAAGTACCAGAGTCATTACTAATAAACTATATATACGAAAAAAGCATAAACATTACATAAAACGAAAACGTTGACACGTATACATATCCAATCATAAAGCCCGAGTTGTTAGAATTCAGAAAAATAAAGTGCAATTCTAACTAAAGACATTGTATGAGTTTGTTATGAACATTTCAAAATCAATAATTTAAACATGTTATCAAAACATTATTAGAATAATATATTTAAAATCAATTACCGCTCCTGCTCACCTGGTATCCCAAGTTTGCTGTCAGCTATTTCAATTTACATGCATAAAGTTACATTTATAAATCATAAACATGAAGAAAACTTATGGAGTAACACTAAGAAACAACGGATGGAGTAGAGGAAAGCCTAGCATTCCATCTAGATCTGGAACCAACTTGAGAAGAAATTCATAATAAGCCTGGATGCAAAAAATTCTCATACTTGGATGCGATTAAATATTCGTAAGGCAATATCGATAGATCTACTTATATATTCAGCCAAAAATTATTCAAAGTAAGAGAACAGGTATTTTCTCATCAAGGGCTATGGTTAAAGCTGAATAGGGTTGGAAACACAGTATTTTATTGTATATAGTTGGATCTAGGCCATATTATAAAAATGTAGAATCGTACACAAAGAATTTTGAATACTAAGGAGGAATTTTCTCTCCAATGAAGGGGATTTTCCTTGCTAGATTCAGTTAGAAAAAGACTATGAGACAATCTTAAAAAATGAACCATAGTTTTTAGATGATAACTGCGCTATGATAACTACGTCAACTGTGGGCATGTTAAATTATAGTGCCCAATGATCAAAACATGGAAACCAGTGATGAAAGATGAGAAGGTAATGGATCCAAAAAGTCACCATGCCAATGAAAAAGGAGAGAACACGGAGGAACAAAATAAGGGAGACATCTATGCAGATCATGAAGAAACAATGAACAATTTAGACAAAATGAGTAGGTGATCATGGAAATTGACTCGCCTGTAGAGTAGTTAAACAATGAACTCTAAGACTGTCATATCATATAGACATAGTTTTAATTGAAGCCAATTTCCATCTTAGACCAAGTTTATGTTTTCAGCTAAAAATTACATACCTCGATCAGATAGAAGTCTCCTGCAAGTCCTTTTCAAGTTAGGATGAATATTAGTTAGATCCAAGTCCTCTATAAGATTATATATCACGAAATAATGCAGCAACTTGATTAGATAAAAGGCGTGGATTATAGCTCAATCGCAGCAGCCTACTCCGGAGAAGATTCGTGGATGAGAATAAATAGATGAACGAATTTGAGAAAGTGAAAAAACCTAGTTTTTTAGGTGAGAATTTCAGAAAGGAGAACGTCAATTTCTTCAAGGTAAACGGTTATTAACATATAAACGGGTCAAACCCACCTAACCCGTTTAATTAACCGGGTTAAATGGTTCAACCCAATAAAACTAATTTATTTTAATGGGTTTGACCTAACCCACTTATTTTTTGGGTAAATGGGTTGCAACCCATTTTGACAGCCCTAATATTAGGTGCTTGATTTGGGTTGTGGATATAAGTATCAGCAGACTGCTGAATCATAAGTTGTTGGTTGACATTTGATGCAATCGCTATGTTGTTGCTACTTGAACAAGCATTTGTTTGCTGATGCATCAATATCTGATCATTGACGTATGGTACAATCATCATCTGATTTAGGTTCTCCACATAATTGATAACAGACCACTGAATCATAAATTTCTGGTTAAAATTTGGTACACTCGGTTGGTTTTGATAATTGAAATTTAATGAAACCGTCTGATTTTGATTTTGAATCATTAGCTCGTTTATATACGATGCAATCGCATCATCAAGATAGTAATCCTTTTTCGTAAGTGGTGGATTATTCACGCCCTCGGAGGAACTTCCTTGTACTACCATTGTATTCTCCATCTGCTCATAACCCACCTTCTGCCTCGACCCTGCAATGTAATACACTTTCCTGGCTTCCTGTCAAAAAAATTTATACACTTGCCATCACTAGTTAGTTTGAGCAAGAGCAAAATATGAACTGAAAACAAAAGGTTGGTTTTAAGTAGCACTTAATTGGTTGTAGATCAAGTTCCTCCATGTCACGCTCTGACATGAACTCATAAATCAGAATACTATTATCCATATCCTGAATCTGGTTTACGAGCCTTTGATATTGTTGGATGGTTTTAGTCAACTTTTCTTCCAGAAAAGTTTCCTGGTTCATCATTTTCTTGCGTTGTATGATTTCAGGCAGCTCTTGGAAAGATTGTAACATCATTGTGGCTTCGGGGACATTTGGCCAGGCTTCAGGTTCAGCGTCATGATGAGGTCCATAAACAACCGCACAAGCTTCCACATCACACAATGTTGTGAACTCATTTATTTTCATCAAAAGTCCATTGCATCTCTTTTTCAATGTATTTCTTCTCACCATGTCATCAGCAATCCATGCTTGAATGGTCTTTTTCCTTGCCATGAATGTACGTTTATTTTCTTGTTTTCGAGATCGATAGAAAATTCATGCTAGCTTCAGAGGGTTTATATACTGGAAAAATAGAGGGGTAGAACGGGAAGAACAATGCTGAAAATTGTGATTATGTAGAAGTTAATGCATGCCAGGTTACATTCCGTGTACAGGTATAATGTGATAGTAATTGTTATGATAATTTACATGGAAATTAGTGTATATGAGATTAAGATAACGTAAGATGAATTCATGAACCCAGTGCAACAGGCTGGAAATTAATTTAATAATTAAATCAATAACGGTACAATTCCTAGGTGAGTTCCATTTACCTGCACTCAGTGGAAAAAAATTACGATAGGTACTGCAGATTAATCTTAGGCACTTCCTATAAAATTTTGAATTAAATTTCTGCTTACCCAATGCAAATCTAAGTGTAAAAAAGAAAAATAAAATAAAATAAAATCAATTACGAACTTTTTTCCTTTTGGATTTGTAAATGGTTAGAGACATGAAAATAACTACAGAAAAATAGTTAAAAATAGTCTATCAGTCTTAGTTCAGTGCACTATCCAACATAAATCAATAAATTTATTCAAAAAACCAAGGAAAACTTGAAGTTATGGAATAATAATGAGAATAAGGCAGAAATAAATCAAATCAAAAAGGAATATGTGAGACTGGAGAACATTATTGATAACGATAGCTCAGACATTAATCAAGTAAATAATTTTTTCTAGTTGCTGGGTAAGCTAATTAAGGCACTTGATGTGCAAGCCACCAACATGAAGCAGGAAGCCAGAGTGGATTGGTTAACCGATGGTGATGAAGCAAGCAAATTTTTCATGCTAAAATAAGAAAATTTTGGCCGTCTCTCAATTTGAAAATAATTAGACTCACATCCCTCTATTTTATAAATTATACTCTACATCCCTTTTTCTAAATAATTAAAAAACATAAACCCACATTACCCTACTCGTTTTCTTCTGTCAATCGATCGAACCAAAAAAACACATGTAAATCTCAAAATCGAACAAAATACCTAATTTGCAAATTAGGTTTTCTTTACACTTTTGATTGATAGAATAGAAATAAAACTTGTTGCTTACAATTTCAATCGAGCAATCGTACGAGAGTAAGAAGATATTGAAGTGGTTTCTCAAAAAAATAGAAAATATATGTAGATTTATAGAAATGAATTTTCAGTGTTCAAATACAACAACCAAAGATAATTATTCTGCAGAACACGCATCGGTTCGAACTAAAAATCTAGAAAACGAAGTAATAAAAGGTAATTTGAATTTTGATTTTTTTTATATTATAAATGAAAGGAAACTTATGGCATATATTTGACATACATTATTTTAGTACTTGATAGATTGGAATTGTAGATTCGTGTACAATGAAATGAAAATGACGAATATTTTCCTGACAAATATTTGTCATAAGTTATTATCACTAATTGCTTATATATGTAGATTACATAGCTAAATAATTGCAAATATTTTAATATAATATTTACCTGGAAAATAGTGTGAGACCGATATTAGGTGATAAGGAATTATTAGTGAAAATATTTAGCTGGTAAATATTTACCATAATATTTACTTGGAAAATATTAAAATATTTTTAACTCAAGTACTAAAAATGTCTAATAACTCATAAATGTAGTTTTGGTTGATGATAGATTCTAACTATAGTGTAAAAGTAAACAACGAAGTGAGCATAGTAAATATTAACATTAGTAAATTTATTTTAGAAATAGCAGTATTTATTACAATTACAAAAATCTTTAACACAAATATTGAGAGTTTCAAATACTTATCTTATGTAGCTCTGAATCATTGAAGATTGAAATTAGCGGAAATTAGTATCAAATATAGTTAGACGATCAAATAAGGATAGCAAATATTTACCGAACAATTTATGAGTGTAATTTTATGCATTTAATTCTTTTTACTACAAATACTAAAAATATTAAATATCTATAAAACAAAGTTTAGATTTTTGATAGATTGAAACTTTAGTGTATATATATTAGTATTAAATGCATACATTATTTTGTTTTGAAAAAGAATTTAAACTAACTTGATAAAAATGGATATTACCCAATATGCATGTTGAAACAACTAAGGGTACCCATGTGATTTGCTGAACTTCTTCAATGTTCCATCTCTCTAAATTACGATTGTTTTTCAAATCTTCATGATGCCTGAAAAGGTGCTTAAAATTTTAACTTGAAATGGGTAAAAAGAAACGAATGGAAAGTAGATTAAATTGGAATAAAAGAGAGATCATGGGACATATTATGCAGGCAAATATTTGACAGATAAATATTTGTCATGCCCATATTTACTACTCAAATATGTAATAATACTTTGATAATTTTAAAACCATCACAGTTACATTGACGAAGTCACAAAATCGTAGCATAAAAAAGAATACTACCATTAAAAGCTAGGAATTTTGTAAATTTACCTGAATCTTCTCACAGCAGAATCACTTCAAAGCACTGAACCCTCAATTTAGAAACTCCAGCAACTCCAACATCAAAATCTTCAAAATATATACCATCATAAGATGATGTTCCTCTTTCATCCCTCAAGCGAAAAAACCGTTAACAAGAAGCAGTAGTAAAAAAGTACCTGCAAAGAAAAAGAAGAAAGAAGAGCCAAAAGAAAATTCAAAAAACTATAGAAGTAAATTTAAGTCTTTCCATACATTAGTAGAAAATTTAATAAAACAAAAGCTACTTCTATAAACAGACATGGAATTATTGAAGAAAACTTTATTCTTCAACATCAAAAATCTGTTCTTCGAAGGAACTATAACAACATATGACATATCGAAAAAATCAGCTCCAATAGATATGACAATAGAATCTTTTTTAAATGAAGAAAAATGTTTTTCTATTGGAGACATGAAAGCAATTTTGAAAGAAAGTGACATCGCAACAATTTTCTGATTCTCAAATGAATGCATCACAATCATTACAGCATCTCATTTCAAAGAATCTGACATGAACTCTGTAATATAAGCATTCAAACAGAAATATTTCAGTAATTCAAAAATGATTAAAGCAAAGGAAATTGAAATAAGCATCTGGTTTGTTTTAAAAAGCCAAAAGAAACAAAAAATACAGTTGGTGTTGCAAGGTTGCTTATATGTATTTGATTTCAATATACTTGTTATCCAATCCAAACTCAACATTTCCTATGGTGGTGTTACCATATGTTCATAGATTAAAGCAAATGAAAACTATTTCTTGCATAGCAACAATAGAAAAGCATTTGATGCAGTAAGTAATAAAAAATAGAGATAGTCCAAGAAAAATACGAGTATGTGTAAGCCGCTATTGGTAACTTTAATAACTCATTTTTATCTTTTTTAATTTCAGTTTTCAACTAAACTAACATCTAACACCTCTTTGTGCAATATTGGTTCTGTGATATTACAAAAATAATTCTTCCAAATTTAAGTTATCAACGAAATGAACCAACTTTTTCTAAATGAATGCCACTGGAAGTCAATACAAGAAAAATGAAGTGCTTCCTTGACGAAAAAGTAAATCTCCGAACAATACACAAAATGCTGCTATAAGTAGTTGCATGCCTAATATTTGCTTGGCAAATAGTTGCTTGCTTATTACTTACTGTGTAAATACAAAAGTTTTTTTTTTTAATTTGCAGAGAAAAGAAGAAAAACAAAAAAATAAAATAAAATCTATCAAAGCTAAATCTCCTAAAGAAAAAGCTTCAATTGTCGATAAAAAATATAAAAATACCTACAAATAATTGAATGATATAGAAATGAAGAAGCCAAAAAAGGAGGATGCAACTAAAAAAAAGAGAACAAGCTCCTGAAAAAAGAAAACAAAGATTTTTAAAAAGAAAGAAGAAGAAGAAAAAGAAGAAGAAGAAGAAGAAGAAGAAGATGCTAATGACGACAAAGTTGATAATGATCTAATTAATGATGACTAAATAGTAGATAATGATGATGATGATGATGATGATGATAATGATTAAGAACAAGATGAAGATGAAGACAAAGGTGGAGATGGTGCTGACAAAGATAAATATGTTGGTACTGATAAAGAGGATGATGGTGATGGTGATGGTGATGGTACTGACAAATGTGAAGATGGTGATGGTGATGATGTAGGTATAGATGTTGATGTTGATGGTCTTAATGAAGACAAAGTTGGTAAAGGTGATGGTGTTGAGAAAGATAAAAAAGATACTGATGAGGATAAAGATAGTAAGGCTGCTAATGTTGATGATGATGGGGAAGATGACGATGAGGATAAAGACAAAAAAGATGGTAATGAGGAAAATGAGCCTAAAGATGGCGACAATGACTGTTGAGATGAAGTTAAACTTGAGGATGAAGATGATGAAGATGGTGGTGGTGGTGGTAGTACTGTTGATGGTGGAGTTGATGGTGATGGTAATGGTAATGTTGATGGTGAAGCTGATGGTGGTGGTGATGGTGACGACAAAGAAGTTGATAGTGCAGAGAAAAGAAAAGATGATGGTGGTGGTGCACAGGAAAGAAAAGGTAATGATGATCAAAGCAAAAAATGATGATGGTGATGACCAGAATAAAGATTATGCTACTGCCAAAAATGAGGATGATACTATTGTTGACCAAACAGTAAGCCAATTTGAAACAGTTGTCGTGCAAAAGGCGGTAAAAAGCAATAAACAAAAAGAAGCTGCTAAAGAGAAAAAAGAAAGCACGAAAGGGTAAACATATACAACTTATTGTTAAAAAATCAGTCAGACAAATATTTGCCTTCTATATATAAGCTAGAAAGCAAAATATTTAACAGTTTAAATTTTTTGATAAACTAGGTGATAAATCAGAAGTTTGATCACAGAAGAACATCAGGAAAAATAATAATAAAAGGTATATATTTTAAAAGAAAATTCATTGTCTTATGTACAATAATATGTCTCCAATATTTGACATATACTAAATATACAATTGTAACAGACGTTTCAAAGTAAGACAAGCCTGGTATAAACTACACAACATTTTACTTACTGGCATCATCAAGCGAGAGTCTAGAAAGCAGCCAAAAATTGATCTAGAAATCAGAAAACATTCAACAAAAAGTGGATGTAGATTTCAAAATTAAGCTTGAAAAGGAGTTGAAAAGGTCAAAAAAAAAAAGTTCTCCATCTTTACTTTCAAAACTAGAAAAATAAAAACCAAAAAGAGCGAAAAAAAATCCTAATTTTCAGAATTTAACTCAAAAAAAGATGATATCAAGAAAAATCAGATAAAAGCAATATTGACAAAAAAGATGAAGAAGCTTATCGACCTGAAAATATATAAGACTACAGTATAGAATCTGATCATGATTGGTTTGAAATAAAAGAAGAAGCAAAGATATTGGTTCAAAAAAGCAAGCTTGGAAGAAAATGGCTCACGAATGAACAAACTAATGAGCTTAATACTTTTTATGAAGCAGATGGAAATATGTAATTTATTTTATTAAAACATGAAATGCAAATATACAAACAAACATAGAAAAATATATGAATTTATAGCAAATATGTGTCCGACAAACAATTGAACGGCAAACATTTGACTGGCAAATACATGCAATCAATTGTTTGCCAGCAATATATATGCAAAAAAAAATGTTAAAATAATATTCACATATCGAAGTATCAATTTTCAACACAAACCACAATTAAAATTTATATGTTATATTCCAACTTTCTTACTATAATACATACCAATATGCTTTATCTATTATTAAAAAAGGAAAGCTACGTACTATAACCGGATACAGACATTGAAATAAGATAAGTCAATATTTCTGACATACTATTCAATAGATTCATTGACTCTACGATATATACATCAATGTAATATTATTAACTAAAAATAACAAAGCTAATATAAAATCTAATTTTTATGCAAGTTATAGACTGGTACTCGCGATAAAATAGAAGACAAATCACAAAGACATCATATACTTAAAATCCTATGCAGCGGTATTAATACTTAAAATTGCAAATAAATATCATTTGAAAGTTTGAAAGATAATCAATATGTAATCACAGAGATATCAATTATTCAAGACTACAAACCAACATCTGAATCATTGGTAGTCAAAGTGCTAGAAGAAGAAGCAATAAATTGCTGAAAATTAATGATGTAATTACATTATAAAAATCATTATATGCTATTTGAGTTCAATGCAGTTGGCAAAACCTAAACACATTATGATTCCCAAAGACCAAGAAGAAAAAACTTCGACTGCCCACAAATTCAGCAGAAAATATAGTGGTAAATTTAAAATGTATTAATAACTATTAGTGACAAATATTTTCCTTGTGGCAAATATTTATTCACTTAATTAACTAGATTATTTTTTGCATAGAGATAGAATGATGGATGTTCTGAAGTCAACTTATGCATGAAAAGGGAAAAACCATCAGAACATCAAGACTAACCAGTGAAATATGTTAATTGTCCATAGGAAAAAAACTATTCAAAATTTTATAGAAGCGAATTTAATAATATTAAAAAAAATTAAACTGATGCATAACTGATCGTGCAATATTTGTTATGTGATGTATGGAAGACCAATCCAACGACATACAAATAGAAGGAAAAACAATTTTAAACGAAGACGATGAAATGTAGAAACCAAGAGCTCACATCCTATGTGTGATCGTCAAAGACAAAGACCATGGCTGTAAATCAGAATTTGACACTGTCAAATGTATTAAAGATTGTACGGATACAAGAATTTCAGTTAAATGATCATGGTTTATATAACTTGGCTGAATTATCAAATCTTGGATGATAGATGCTAGATATGTTATCTTACTTGTGCATATTTAATATTTAAAAAACAATTTTGGATGATTGCTAGAAACTTTTATCGCAACGGTAATGGAAAGTACTTAGTGTCAAAACTATAATATCCTATATAGAAAATATGTTGGTGTAATATATAAATTTGATGTTTAACCCAATTATGTTAGATATTGAATGTTGTATACTTTTAACATGATGTAGTATACAATATTTTATATCTGAAATGTAATGTACAATATTCAAATGAAATTTTGTTACTATCATACAGTATAATACTATTTAACCTCTACACTAAACTAAAATTTCAGGCAAACATTTGTCGTGCAAATATTTGCGAGGCAATAATTACACAAGAAATATAAGTAATGACACTAAATATTATTATATTGATTCTCAAAGGTTATAGACAAAACTATAACATAATCAACTGCATACTCTAATTGAATTTCTAAGAAATATTATATAATTAAGATATATTGTTTAACTAAAACAAACTACCGAATGTAAAACCTAAATAGATACACAACTTAAAGGAGGATATATAGATACAAAAGCTAACCAAATACCAAACAATTTCCAAATTTAATTGGGTATGTATGAAAGCAAAAGCCAAATAAATACCAAATCTAATTGAGTACGTATGGATGCAAATGCAAATCAAATGCTAAACCTAATCAACTATGGGTTTGATTATGCACTCAATTATGGGCTGGGTCATTAGCTCAATCATGAGCTCAGTCATGAGCTTAGTGATATGCTAAGTATGGACTTGGTAATAGGCTTAGTTATAGGTCCGGTCATGGGCTCGATCATGATGTCTTCATGTGTTTGGTCGTGTGCTTGGTCATGGGCTCAGTCATGTGCTTGGTCATGGGCTTGATCATGGACTCGGTCATGTGCTCGGTTATGTGCACGGTTATGGACACACAACCGAGATATATGTTTACTGAGCATACAATGGAATGCAAAACTAAGAAAATGCCAAACTTAATCGGGTAAACATGAATGCAAAAGCTAACCGAATGCAAAAGCCAATCAAATGCCAAACCTCATAGAGTATATATGGATGCAAAAGCCAACAGAATGTCAAACTTAATCGGGTACGTATGGATGCAAAAGCCAACTGAATGCCAAACCTTATAGGGTACATATGAAAACCAATTTATACCCAAGATACATTGTTTAAACGGGTCAACCATGGAATGCAAAAGCCAACCAGATGCCAAACATAATCTAGCATATATAGAAGCAAAAGCCAATTGAATGCCAAGCCTAATTGAGTATGTATACATCGAAAAGCCAACTGAATTCCGGACCTAATCGGGTACGTATAGGGATGGAAATGGGGTGGGTTTTTCATGCACTATACCCGACCCAAGTTTTTTAACCCTGCCCCGTAGACCTTGTGCTGGTTAAGATTTTTGCCCCAACCCAAGACCCGTATGGGTCAGGGTAAGCCCCGAGCCACCCCGAAACCCAGTGCATCTTGTTTGTTCTCTCAAAATTTGATTCTAATTTGCATTTTTGTGTGCAAGAAAGATGATTAATTATAGATAATAATGAATATATAATTCAGAGAAAAAAATATTCAATTAGAACTCAAACAATATGCATATTTGTTTGTACAATTAGTAATAATGCAACTAGTATCTCAAAATAATATAACTTATTGAATAAAACATTACGATACCTTTACTATAGAAATTTTTGTTAAATAGATCAAAGAGTCATAATTAGTTGATATAATGAGCTTCAATAGTACGGGTCGGGTTTCCCAAGACCCAACCCAACCCAAACCCGGAGCTTTCATAAGGAAGGCACGGGTTAATCCACCCCGATGGCCTAATGGGGTGGGTCTTGATGGATCAAAATAGGGGGGTCAACCGGATTTGGACCCTGAACCCACCCTACCGCCATCTCTAGGCTCTATGGAAGAAAAAGCCAACAGAATGCCAAACCTTATAGGGTACGTATGGATGCAAAATCCAACCGAATGATGAACCAAATTGGGTATGTATGAATACATTAGCCAATCGAATGCCAAACTTAATTGAATACGTATGACACTGATCTATACTCAAGATATATTGTTTAATCGAGCAAACCATGTGATGCAAGAGCCAACTGAATGCCAAACCTAATAGGGTACATATGGATGCAAAAGGCAACCGAATTCCAAACCTAATCGGATGTGTTTGGAATCAAAAGCCAACCGAATGCCAAACCTATGGATGCAAGAACCAACCAAATTCTAAACTTAATCGGGCACATGTGAATGCAAAAGCCAACAGAATGCCAAACCTAATCGGGTCGTATGAATGCGAAAGAGAACAGAATACAAAAGCTAATTGGGTATATATGAAAACCATTTTATACCCAAAATATATTGTTTAACTGAGCAAACCATGAAATACAAAAGCTAGCTGAATGTCAAACCTAATCAAAAACATGTGGATGAAAAAGCCAACCGAATGTCAAACCTAATCAGGTATTTTTAGATGAAAAAACCAAACGAATGCTAAACCTAATTGGTACATATGAAAACCGTTCTACACCCAAGATACATCGTTTAACTGATCACACCATAGGATGCAAAAGCCAACTGACTGTCAAACCTAATAGGGATGTATAGCAGCAAAAGCTTGTCGAATGCCAAACCTAGTCAGTTATATTAATGAAAAAAACAATCGAATACCAAACCTAATCGAGTACATATGAAAACCAATCTATAACAAAGATACTTTGTTTAACCGAGCATAAAATATGTCAACCCTAATCGGGTACGTACGGATGCAAAAGCTAACCAAATG
This sequence comes from Allium cepa, assembly GCA_030765085.1. NCBI lineage: Eukaryota > Viridiplantae > Streptophyta > Magnoliopsida > Asparagales > Amaryllidaceae > Allium > Allium cepa. The sequence continues at coordinate 806,492,131 of CM060941.1, forward strand.
CCAAACCTAATCAGGTACATAGGGATGTAAAAGTCAACCATGTGTTAAACCTAATCTGGTACGTATGAATGCAAAAGCCAATCGAATGCCAAACCCAATTCAATACATATGAAAATTGATCTATACCCAAGATACAATATTTAACCGAGCAAACCATGGAATGGCCAAACCAACCAAATGCCAAATCTAATTGAGTATATCAGAAAGTAAAAGCTATCTGAATGCCAAACCTAATCGGGTACATATGGATGCAAAAACCAACGAATCTCGAACCTAATCGGCTACATATAAAAACCAATCCATACCCAAGATACATTTTTTAACCTAGCATATCATATAATGCAAAAACTAGCTGAATGCCAAACCTAATTAGCTGCATATGTCTGTAAAGCTAGCTAAATGCCAAACCTAAACGGGTACATATGCATGTAAAAGCCAAATGAATGCCAAACTTAATCGAGTACGTACGGATGCAAACCTAGCCGAATGTAAAACCTAATCGAGTAAATATGGATGCAAAGGTCAACCGAATTCCAAATCTAAGTGGGTATGTATTGATGAAAAAGCTAGCCAAATGCTGAACTTAATCGGGTATGTATGAATACAAAAGTTAATTGAATGCCAAACCTGATTGAGTACATATGGATACAAAAGCTAATTGGATGCTAAACTTAATTAGGAACGTATGGATGCAAATCAAACTGAATTCCGAACCTAATTACGTACATATAGAAACCAGTGTATAAAAAGGTATATTATTTAACCAAACATACCACTGAATGCAAATGCCAACTGAATGCCTAACCTAATCCGGTATGTATGAATGAAAATGCTAGTTGAATGCGAAATCTAATCATGTACGCATGAATGAAAAGCTAACAGTCTATTAGTTAATGTCAAACCTATTCATGTATAAAAAATAACAATAGTTAAGCAATATGATCATGAAAGGAAAAAGATATTTTCAAGCAAACATTTTCCAGGAAATATTTGTTGGGCAAAGGCAAATATTTGCCGCTGGACATTTGGCTAGAGTAGAACATAATAAGAATCATGTGAATGCAAAATCCAACAAGATATAAAACATAATCATATTACGGATGCAAAAGATAATCAAATACAAATCACGGTCAAGTACAAAAATATAACAATTTTTAACACAATAATAACAATGACTAACCAAACTTATCTTCAGAAACAACTAAAAACATATTATGATGAATATATATATATATATATATATATATATATATATTCATCACATATACACAACTAGCAAACATAAACTACTAAATATATCACTAGCAAATATTAGCTTCATAAATATTATCTAGCCAAATATTTGCCAGACTATTAATTTCCGGATTTTTACTAACCAATAAATGAAAATTACACTACTAACTAAACAAATAAGTAAAATAACAAAATAAAACATTTAATTCAACAAAACAAAGCATGAAGTTACATTAATAGTCTTCATAATAAAGGCCAATAATGTATAAAAATCTCACTTAATTTTTTAACAAATAAGATCTTTTGTTATGACCTAATTTCTTAACAAACTACAATGTTTGTACTTATTCACTACACCAGCAGACTTAATTCGTTCAGAAGGAGGAGGTCTTCTTGCACCATGTCTTATTTTAGGACGATGAACTTCAACATCTTCAGGTAAAACATCTTTCGTCTGAAAATCAACAACTTGATGAATCGGATGAGAAAAAGATGCTTGGAAAAGCGATACTCCGAAATAGTCCTCAATATAGGAATAAACATCCAAATCAAAAGCAAGAATATATATAATAGTATGAGCACATGGAAACTCATTAATCTGCCATAAGTCACAACTACATCGTCGAACAATAAAATCTACACGATAAGATTGAGTTGAATGAACTTCATAAAGATCAATAATAGATCTGGTAACTTTCCATTGAATACCCTCAAGGTATAAATCCCTTAAATGCTTCTCCATAACATAGCACAATCGATTATTCCAAGTTTTACATAACCTACGTCTATCAGGCATAAGATTCATGAGCTTTAAACAATCCATCTAAACATGTAACGATACGTAAATATCTTTCCTCTAAAATTCATCAATTAAAACTTTCCACAAAATTAGAACTCATTTCATCATATCGATTACTAATAAAAAAACATTAGAAAGTTTTTCAAAGGGCAACCATGTAAGAAGTTTTCTATTTCAACCCCACTAGCACTTTAAAGTCAGACAAAGCTTGACTAAATATATCCACTGTAGCAGCATTTGCAACTTGATAAAACAATGAATTAATCCACTTCTTTTTACCTTGAGGACACATTCTTTAAAAAAATCTTCAAATGATAGTAACAGAACCATGCGTTGAATCTGGAAAAACTCGAGGATCAACAAGCAAAATACCAAGATGCCAATCAGATATAAAGATGAAATAACGATCATCATGACATCACATTTCCTGAAGTTTCGTAAAAAAAACCAATATCAATTAGGTTCATCTTCCCCAGATACAATCCAAAAGAAACTCCCTAAAATAAATAATTTTTTTCTTCACATAATCAAAATAGAAATAAATGCATAATTCTACAAACTGCAACATCAAAGGTATGTCAAATATTTTGCATAGGAATATGAAAAATATTGGACATTGCAATATTTAGCAACCTAAATCATTCAATATAACAAAAACATTAAACCACTCAAAAAAGGTTTTTAAGTAAATAAAATAACATATAAAATACTGCTTTAACAAATAAAATAACAAGAAAAAACATGTCAAATAAAATGAAACAACACAGGTATTTCAAATATTAGCCATAAAAACATAGCAAATATCTTACAGGAAATTATTTACCGTAAAAATATGAAAAACATTTGACATGCAAGTATTTCACTAAATGAAATACAAATAAATTATATTATAATTTCCAGAACTAAACCATACCTTGATTATCACTCTTAGCTATAGTATACATAATACAACCTTGCCCTCTACCTCTCATAAAAGTCCCATCTAAAAAAATCAAAGGACGACAATAATCAAATCTATATTTACATGCTTCAAACCCAATAAAAACCCTCTCAAATTCATGAATAACAAAATCACCTTGAAGTTTAACAGTACTACGAGAACTACACTCGACCACGGTTTCACAAAGATTTCAAATAATGATATGAAAGCAAGCCATTTCCATGTATTTCTTCCAAACCAATCGTTTTTCCATATAAGAAAAATAGTAATGTAACATAATATTGCACCCGGTCTGAAATAAAGGAAAAATATCTTTCTTTTTCATAAAAGGATTTGAACGAATAAAATAACAACCAACTTCTTAACTAATCTGTTAGAAATAGATGGATGGTTAACTTCTACATTACTAACTCCATATGAATTATTAGGTTGTATAGTTTTAATAACAGAAAAATTTGGTAGGTTAAATTTGCGAGAAGCATGAATACAGAATGTAAAACCTTCCCATGAACAAACAATTGTAACTCGCTTCCTATCATTTTGAACAACATTAACTTTATAGTCCGAGGCCTTGGTGCAGTGGTAAAACGCCAGGCTGTTGACGACAAGGTCGGCAGTTCGATCCCTGCCTCTGGCATATTAAACTGTGCGCCATGATGATTCTTGCAGACTTGTGTGCTGCCTACTTTGTAAATATAAGTACCCAGTTTCAAAAAAACATTAACTTTATAACCATTCTTAATACAATATATCATAAGATATAATCGGAATTCCTCAATGTCACCAGCAAATTTTTGGCCAGCACAAATAAATATTGGGTTGCTAGAATCATTTTTTAACAACCGTTTCCAAGTACAACTAGAATCAACTAAAGAACAAACCATGTAAAAAGTAGATGAACCGCACTCACCAAAATGACCAACAAATGAAGAGTTAATGGAACAGACCTCAGCCTAAATACTTTTACACTACTTAGATATATCTAAAATAAGTAAAAGAAATCATCACGGCTATGATCAATAAGCAACAATATACAATGTAAATCAGAATTAGTTTCAATTACTCTTTACTTTTCATATCTTTCATAAACCAAATCAATAGAACCAGGTGTTAACTCAGGCCAATGTTCACAAATACATTTCTCAATCTCAACACACAACTCAAATAAGACACGTACTATAAGTATCATTACCCAACAGAAGAACGATAAGAACATCAATAGGATCAGGCCTGAAAAAACAAATATAATTTAAAATAAAAGTACAACATAACGAACAGTAAAAACTACCATAACAAATATTAACAAAACAAATATTTATGTGGCAAATATTTGACTAGCATATATTTATGGGTCAACTATTTTCCATAATAACTGTGCGCCATTATTAAACTGTGCGATCCCTGCCTCTGGCATATTAAACTGTGCGCCATTATGATTCTTGCAGACTTGTGTGCTGCCTACTTTGTAAATATAAGTACCCAGTTTCAAAAAAAACAACGTCCTACATAAAACTTTACTTCCACATACCACCAATATCATATAATTTAACAACAACATACATGAACTATAACAATACCAACACTACTATTTACAACAAATGATAATGATAATGATAACAATAACAACAACAACAAACACAGTAAATTCAACAAACACAAATGTATGTCATATCAATATTTTCCTCCATGTCATAAATAACAGCAACAAAGTTGAACTAAAAAATAAAGATTTAGTAATAAATTGCAGCTACAACAAAATGAATAAAATTTAACTCAACATAATCCTAGAACAAAAATTAAACAACTTAAAATAACTATGCACAAAAATAAACTAATCTTGTACTCATATTTGTACGCAAAGTAGAAGAGATGAAAAGCTGAAAACAAATCGACATGTAGCAAAAACTAATCAAGATGTAGCAAAAAATGAAAACTGAAGATCGAATCAAATAAGATATATTAAAAGTCGGCACCTAAATTCCATGGAAGTTAGAAGTTAAAATTTTCAGAAAAAAATTGGAAGCTATTGAACTGGAAGTCAAAATTAGGATATAGAAGGGTAAAACGTAAAGGAGAATGTGAAAAATAAAAAGAAGGATGTAAAACTAAGTGGAAATTTGAGGGATATATTTTATAAAATGATTAAAACTAAGGATGTGTAACAAATTTCCACGCTAAAATTTCTAACTGAAGATACAAAAATGACATAGGAAAATTGGTTGATGCTAAGGGATTCTATTAAATGAGGCATCTCAAATAGAAAAGGAAGTAGTAAATTACTCTATTTCATTATGTAATTCAGAATCTTAATTACAAAGATTCCCAAGTATAGCTATCAAGTATTTATTGTATTCTAATAGTTGAGAAATTGTGCTTGCTCCAATCTTTTTGGAAGAAATTAAAAATATTATTTTTGCTGCAAATATTAACAAAATCCATAGATCAGATGGATTTGAGACTAAATTTTATAAAATACATTAGGTGAAAATTAAACATAATTTTTTTGAGGTGATAAATGAATATTTTATCCTTGGAAAAACTTTGAAGAATATAAATCATACTCTTTAACCCTTTTACCAAAAGTCAAAATTCCCAATGGATTAGGAGATTACAAGATAATAGCTTGTTGTAATTTATTTATAAACTCGTTATTATTAATAATTATATAATATAATAATAATAAATTTGAAATATAATATATTAGAAAATCTAAGTGTTTTTATTCTTGGAGGCTTACTGTAGAAAATACCTTTCTAGCATATGAAATGATCAAAAAATTTAATCAGGATGTATTAAAATAGATTTGCATAAAATTTTACAAAATATATAGGAACTTTATAATACGTATGATCAAACAATTAGGGTTTCATGAATATATTTGCAAACTTATGAGAGAATGTATTAATAATGTTACTTATTCAATACTTACAAGTGGAACTCCTTGTGGCATTATACATAGCAATAGATAAATTAGGCTAGGAGACCCACTTTCTCCTTGCTTGTTCTTTATTGCCATGAAATATTTTTCATTTCAAGTGGAATTTAAGCAATTAATGGGAATTTTAAACCCATAGATTTAAGCATTTAAATGGGAATTTAAAGCCCACAAATAGAACTAAAAGTATGAACTATAGGGATGCACATAGTTTAAAAAATTACTTTCTTTCTATTGTTTTATTTCCAATTATTTATATCTATACAATGATATAATGATCATTTGACATTCACTAATTTTATTATAATAAAAAATACAAGCTAAGCACATAACTTTAACTAGCTGCTCAATACGCTTTACAAACAAGCATAACAACCTTAAGAGGAAGATGAAAACAACCAATGCTTCTGCAATAATTTATGCAAATGTTGGTTTCATTACAGGCTATGTGATAATCAGTGGTCCGTTCACAATCCAAATAGTCCAATCTTTTTACACACTTTTTGCTAATCATGTACTATCTCGTGGCTTCTCCATCCCTTCTCATCATGGTATACTGAATACTTGTAGTTTGCTCATTTCCCAACCCTGGATTGGTAAACTAGACGCAATTGACTGCACAATTTCATATCCATCCCTGAAGAAATAAAAATTAAAGTTGAAAGTAAGCAAGATATCAAATTGTGATAATCTACAGCATAAGATAATATATATTCCAATCTAAGGCATAAGATAAGTACATTCCGCTAGAGTGCTCTACATACTCAAAGGTCCAAATGTTTGGTTCTTAAAAGATTAGTTTTGCCTTCTTTAGGGAAGTTCAATAAATACAAATAAATCTGTGTTACTCAAATCACAAATCCTAACGAATGCATGATAACTATCTTACACAAAGAAAGCATGTGATGTCAAGATATTCCACAGTTTTTCCAATTATTCGCTACTAAAGCTCCACCAAAATACATGAACCATCACATATAAGTAGACAGTTTCAGTAATCTATTGTCTATAATTTATGATCTTAGGTAGATAAGTATATTGCTTTCAAATTCAAAATTCATTATGGGAACTCAACTCAATTGCCAACTTAAAGTGTATGTGTTAGTACTTAAACAATACTCAGATTCACCAAAAGATAAGTTAGAAGTTCAAGAAACAAACATAGGACATGGTTCCAAAGTGACGCAGCGGATTACAGAAAATCGATAAAACGATGAAAATGTAGCAATCGGTGATTTGAAAATACTGCAATGCCCAAATTCGTTGATCCGAAGATACCGAATTTTAGCTATCTCTGACTCGTTGATCCGAAGATACCGGGAAAGAGATCTACGATTCTTCAACGTTGATCTTGCGCACAAGATTCCGTGAATCGGCTTCACAAACGAAGATTCGAGCGCACTCGAATGACGTAGGTGGAGATAGGAGATCAAACACTCGACTACCAATTTAATGAAAGCACAAAGCTAACAAAAGAAGAATTTTATTCAATTTTCAACCACCTTTACAAATGATATGACTTGCCTATTTATAGGCTTACAACTCAATGCACGACTTAAAGAGATTACAACACAATGGTTACACGACTTAAAGAAAAGAAAATAGACAGCGACTTAAAATATCTCATCTCCGACTCAGGAAACTCGTTCACTTAATTTTTGGTTCAGGGAATAACTCGTTCGCGACTTAAAATTTTAACACGGCATAGTTATGTCGTTCACGACATATAGAGGCGGCTTCGTTTCTTCCTTCACGAACGAGCTACCGGGGAAGGGATAAGTCGCGCGCGACATATGAAAGAGGCGGAGGGGAAGTTTAAGTTGTTCGCGACTTATCGCAATATCGCGATTTAGGGTTTTGGGTCGGGGAGATGGTAGGTCGCTTGCGACTTACTGGAATAGGTCGTTCGCGACTTATTTTGGAGTCGCGACATATGGCTTTGCGTGTTAACGAGGCAGGAGATCTCGCGACTTATGGTGAGCTGTTCGCGATCTAGGGTTTGCTCATGGTGAAGGTTAGGTCGCGTAGGAGGGTTAGGTCGCAGCATTTGGTGATGTGGTCGGTCGCGGCAAGTGGTGGAGGGGTAGGTCGCGGCAAACGAGGTTGGGTCTAAGTCGCGGCTATGGGGATTGAGGTTGGTCGTGGAATTAGGTCGTTGCCGATCTTCATTAGGTCGCTCGACTTTGCTAATTAAGGTAAGCACTGCATCATCCTCCCCGGGTTGAGAAAAATTCATCCTCGAATTTAAAAGTTCCTCCCCATTGGATTGTTCATCTTCATAATAAGGTATAAGATGTTTAACATTGAAAACATCAGAAGTATGAACCTCTTCCGGCAACCTTAATCTGTACGCATTATCATTTATCTTCTTTAAGATTTCCACGGGACCAATCTTCCGAGCTTTCAACTTGTTGTAAGTGCCCATCGGAAAACGATCTTTCGTCAAAACGGCATATACAAAATCCCCCTCTTTGAAGACAACATTTCTTCGTTTCCTATCCGCCATTTGTTTATACTTCTCATTTGTCTTCTATAATCGTTCCTGAATGATTCTATGGCATTCCGTCAACCCATCTACAAAATCAGCAGCCCGCTTAACTGTCCCCTTCGGTTGTGGTACTATTGTCAAATCCAACGGCCCCTTCGGTAAGCTTGAATATACAATCTGAAATGGACTGAAACCCGTACTACGATTTACTGCATGATTATGAGCAAACTCTGCCTGGCATAACTTCATGTCCCAACTCTTCAGATTGTCCTTCACAAGACATCGCAATAAATTCCCCAGCGATCTGTTAACAACTTCGGTCTGTCCATCTGTCTGCGGATGATAAGCACTACTAAATTTCAGCTCCGTTCCCACCATCTTCCACAAACTAAGCCAAAAATGACTTAAAAATCTGGTATCCCTGTCTGAAACAATAGATTCTGGTAAACCATGCAATCGATACACCTCCTTAAAGAATAATTGTGCCACTCGAACTGCATCCGCTGTCTTTTTACAGGCTATAAAATGCGCCATCTTCGAAAATCTGTCTACCACAACAAATATAGAATCATTCCCCCTTTGAGTTCTAGGCAAACCCAAAACGAAATCCACGCTGATATCAACCCATGGTCTGGTAGGCACAGGTAACGGCATATATAATCCTGCATTCGTCGCTGTTCCTTTCGAAACCTGACAGATATGACATTTCTCCACAAATTTCTCTACTTCTTTCCTCATTGACGGCCAAAAATAAGATTGTGAAACTAACTGTAAGGTGCGATCCCATCCAACATGTCCTTCTTCATGCAACTCTTTAACAATCTTCATTCTCAAGCTACAGTCTGGTATGCATAATCGATTTCCCTTGAACAAGAATCCTTCAACCAACACAAATTCATCAGTATTCCCTTCCTTAACTTTCTCAACAAACTTTGCGAAGTAAGGGTCCTCCTCAAACAATTCTGGCAATAATTCGAATCCTGTCACTTCAACCTTCATCGTTGTCAATAAGTGATTCCTTCTGCTTAAAGCATCCGCTACACGATTTGTCACCCCTGATTTGTGTTTCACAACGAAAGTAAACTGATGCAAATAGGCAATCCATGATGCATGTCTCGCTGAAATCTTGTCTTGTCCTTGTAAATGTTTCAACGCTTCATGATCAGTATATAGAACAAATTCTTTCTGAAACAGATAGTGTCTCCAATGCTTAACGGCTTGTACAACAGCATAGAATTCAACGTCATATGTATTGTATCTCATCTTTGCTCCTGACAACTTCTCACTAAAGTACGCAATAGGACGCCCATTCTGACTCAACACTCCCCCAATTCCAACCTTCGATGCATCAGTATGTAGTTCAAACAATAACTGAAAATCCGGCAAAATGAGAATGGGTGCTGTCGTCAAAAGTCCTTTGATCCGCTCAAAAGCAACCCCTGCTTCCTCTGTCCACGAAAACTGTTTTCCCTTCATACAATCAGTAATCGGTGCCATCACGCTACTGAAGTGTGAAATGAATCTTCGGTAGAATGACGCCAATCCATGAAAACTTCTCACTTCCTTTATTGTTCTCGGCTGTGGCCAATTCCTGACTGCTTCAACTTTATTCTGGTCCATCTGTATACCTTCTCCAGACACAACATATCCCAGAAATAAAAAACTATGCGTCATGAACACGCATTTCTTTGTAGCAGCATAAAATTGTTCCTCACGAAGAATAATCAACACTTCCCTCAAATGTTGAACATGCTCCTCCGTACTCCTGCTATATATCAGAATATCATCAAAATACACCACCACGAATTTCCCAATAAATGGTCTAAAGATTTGATTCATCACCCGCATGAACGTACTAGGCGCATTTGATAAACCAAATGGCATAACCAACCATTCGTATAGACCCTCCCTGGTTTTAAAAGCAGTTTTCCACTCATCACCTGGTCTAATACGAATTTGATGATATCCGCTCTTCAAATCAATCTTCGAAAAGATAGTTGCCCCACTCAACTGATCTAGCAAGTAATCCAACCTCGGCATTGGAAATCTATATCTCACTGTAATCTTATTCAATGCTCGACTGTCAGTGCACATCCTCCACGTTCCGTCCTTCTTTGGTACTAATAAAGCTGGCACAGCACACGGACTCAAACTTTCCTGCACACGTCCCTGCTCAAGCAACTCTTCCACCTGCCTTCTCAGTTCTTCATGCTCTTTCGGACTCATCCGATAATGTGGTCTATGCGGTAATACTGCTCCTGGAACAAGATCGATTTGATGTTGAATGTCTCTCAGTGGCGGTAACTCCTTGGGCAACTCTTCTGGAAATACATCCTTAAATTCTTTCAAAACTGGCTTCGCTTCTTCTGGGATTTCAACCTCTTCACTACAATCTCGTCCAATTAACAGGAATACTTCAGGCTCCTCTTCAATTTTCTTAACAAGCTCTTTCAAGGATAGCAAAGTTTTTAGCTCTTCAATCTCCTCAGATTTACTCTCTCCCTGTTGTCTCTTCTTTGGGACTAAAATAATTTTAACGCCTTCAAACATAAAACTATAGCTATTGGTTCGACCGTCATGCTGCACTGCTCGGTCATACTGCCACGGTCTTTCCAAAAGCAAATGACAAACATCCATCTCAACTACATCACACTAAATCTCGTCTTTATATTTCTTCCCAATAGAAAATGAAACTCGAAGTCGCTTATCCACCTTCACCTCTCCTCCTTTTCTTAACCACGCTAACTTGTAAGGATTATGATGTTTCTCCGTTTTCAACTTCAATTTTCTCACAGCTTCAGTAGAGATAATATTGTCACAACTTCCTGCATCAATTACAAACTTACAAACTTTTCCCAGAATAGTGCATGTAGATTGGAAAATGTTGCTCCTCAACCAACTAGCCTCATCCTCTTGTTTCGGTGTTAAACAAGACCTTCTCATCATTAGATTACACCCTTCATCTCCCGACGCGATATCCTGTTCATTCTCCTCCACTGGACTAGAATTACCTTCAACAGCATCCTCACTTTCAACTTCAGCTATCATAGCTCGTTTCTTCGGTTTTGGACACTCATTGCTTTTATGACCCATCTCCTGGCAATTGTAGCATTTGAAACCATTGTTAACCCTTGCCTTCTCGCTCTCCTTTACTACGGGTTTACTGACAAGTTTAGAAACATTAGAACTTCCGCTAACACCCTTCACTTGATTATTAGAATTAGTAAACACACCACCTCCGCGCCTTCCCTGCTTCTCCCAAGCCAACGCTTTCTGATGTGCCTCCGCTACAGATCTTGGATCGAACATATTAACCATATCCTGGATCTGCATTCTTAGCCCTCCAACAAATCTAGCAGTCAGTTGTTCTTCTGTCTCCAATATGTCATTTCTGGCAATGAGTTGGTAAAATTCGTCTGCATAATCATTAACTGACTTCGTCCCCTGCCTTAGATTCTGCAATCTCTGGTACATTAGTGACTGATAGTTGTATGGTAAAAATGTAGCTCTCATCAATTTCTTCATTTTCTTCCACTCAACAACCTTTGACTTTCCCATCCGTTCTCGTGTTAGTTTAGTTTGCTGCCACCACGCCAAAGCTCTCCCCCTCAACCTAGTAGCAACCAACTTCACTCGACGATTCTCCGGAACTTCCTTGAAATCAAAGATTTCTTCAACATTAGATAACCAATCCAAGAATTCTTCTACAACCATTCCACCTTTAAATTCAGGAATCTCCATCCTCATTCCCGTTTCCCATCGACGATCATCATCTACATCTCGATTCTGACGTCGTGTTTGTTCTCTATCTCGATAATGTACACTTCCCCTATCACCATCAAACTCCTCATCAAAATCTGAAGTATATCGATGTCGATCACGACCTCCAACATCTCTACTACCACTCCTTCGATCAACATTCCTATCACGATTGTCAATACTTCTATGATCTTCTCTTCTCTCTCGATCTGAATGTATCGAAGCTCTACTTCCCCCATGGTTCGATTCAGGTGAAACTCTTCTTCTACTTTGATTCATTTCAAGCATCATTCTCTCTAATCGACCAATTCCTTCGTTCAACTTTTCAGTAAAGCTCTCGTTGATTCGTTGCTCCATTTCATCGGCCTCTTCTCTTCCATACAAAGCATTAATATTGCGATGTCGTTGAGCTCGTCTCGGTGGCATGATTGAACTTCACAAATAATTCAACAAATCTCCAAACTTCAACAAATCAAAACTTCAACACAAAATCAAACAAGTCACGACTCCTTAGCTCGGCTTCAAACTTCAAAAACAACTTCACAAGGCTCGGCTACTTCTCACAAATATACACGGCTTAACTTCAACAAATGATGCCAAAATTGACGCTTTAAATTCCAACACTTTTGTACACTTTGACCCAAAAGGCTATGGATCAAATACTCCAATCTTGTTGCAACTTCAATATGAACACGATGAACAACTTCAAACTTCAAATACTTGGCTCCAAGACCCGATTTAGCTATGATTGGCTAAACCATGCTCTGATACCAAACTGACGCAGCGGATTAACAGGAAATAGATAAAACGATGAAAATGTAGCAATCGGTGATTTGAAAATACTGCAATGCCCAAATTCGTTGATCCGAAGATACCGAATTTTAGCTATCTCTGACTCGTTGATCCGAAGATACCGGGAAAGAGATCTACGATTCTTCAACGTTGATCTTGCGCACAAGATTCCGTGAATCGGCTTCACAAACGAAGATTCGAGCGCACTCGAATGACGTAGGTGGAGATAGGAGATCAAACACTCGACTACCAATTTAATGAAAGCACAAAGCTAACAAAAGAAGAATTTTATTCAATTTTCAACCACCTTTACAAATGATATGACTTGCCTATTTATAGGCTTACAACTCAATGCACGACTTAAAGAGATTACAACACATTGGTTACACGACTTAAAGAAAAGAAAATAGACAGCGACTTAAAATATCTCGGCTCCGACTCAGGAAACTCGTTCACTTAATTTTTGGTTCAGGGAATAACTCCTTCGCGACTTAAAATTTTAACACGGCATAGTTATGTCGTTCACGACATATAGAGGCGGCTTCGTTTCTTCCTTCACGAACGAGCTACCGGGGAAGGGATAAGTCGCGCGCGACATATGAAAGAGGCGGAGGGGAAGTTTAAGTCGTTCGTGACTTATCGCAGTATCGCGATTTAGGGTTTTGGGTCGGGGAGATGGTAGGTCGCTTGCGACTTACTGGAATAGGTCGTTCGCGACTTATTTTAGAGTCGCGACATATGGCTTTGCGTGTTAACGAGGCAGGAGATCTCGCGACTTATGGTGAGCTGTTCGCGATCTAGGGTTTGCTCATGGTGAAGGTTAGGTCGCGTAGGAGGGTTAGGTCGCAGCATTTGGTGATGTGGTCGGTCGCGGCAAGTGGTGGAGGGGTAGGTCGCGGCAAACGAGGTTGGGTCTAAGTCGCGGCTATGGGGATTGAGGTTGGTGGTGGAATTAGGTCGTTGCCGAGCTTCATTAGGTCGCTCGACTTTGCTAATTAAGGTAAGCACTGCATCACAAAGTAAGTGTACCCTCTTTCTAAATGTGAAAACAAACAGACTACACACACCTTTCTCTCTAAATCATAGTCATCAACTGTGCAATTTGGATTATAGTCCCATTTAGCCTCATATTAAATATATTTTTCAAAATGGTATTTTAGAGATTAGACGAAACTATTTAGATGCCGCCACGTTGACTTGTAATTTTAGATGTGTTTGCAATCAATCGAAGTACAAAATTTTCACTAAGGTCTGGTTTTGTTAACAAATTATAGTATCAAATCTAGTTTATAAAGATACGCAATGAGCCAAACGCAAATAGTACAAAGTCAAAACATCTTAACACTTAAAAGACAAATGTACGGTAATAAAACTAAAATCAAACAAAGAAAAAGGCATAACAAACCATCATCGCCACTGCCTATCAAGCACCCAATTCTTTAACCAAGCACCCAAAAAGCATCAACCAACCCCACCAACCATGATAGTTCAAGATCTCGGAGAACTTGAATACAATGTGGGAGGTGTGGCAGTCGAGAATGGGAATGTACTCATTGTCGATCTGACTCGAATGGTTCATGATGATGACCTGGGAGGTGAAGCCTACTACCTCCTTGGTAGGCTCATCCTTTGAGTTGGAGGCCATGTACTCTCTCTTGAGGTCCTTTACAGTAATATTCTTGATGTTGAAGCCTACGTTGTCACCAGTTATAGGTGGAATGAGCCCACTAATTTCTATGCAAATTAGGGATTGTGTGGAAGGTTGAGTTTATGGAAGTGTAGGGATTTCGAAGGGAAAGAATACAAGTGGAAATTTGCTTTTGGATTTGGAAGTGATTTCAGTTTTCAATTTGGAATTATTATTTACTAATAATTAAGTATTTATATTAAATATTAATAGTAATAATTTAATACTAAATACTAATAGTAATCATTATAAAATATAATTATTAATAATTTAACATTAAATACTAATAGTAACTATTTTTTTGTATATATTTAATATTTTAATTCATCTCAAATTTCAAATTCGAACTTGAACAAGATATATTGTTTCTCGGATAGAGCATTGCCCCCGGACCACTGTAACCTGATTAACCAAGTCGACCATCGTCAGTGGGGCATTGCCTCCGTACGCCCACCTAGCGGGCACCCTTTTGAACCCTCCTTCGTAGTGGCAATTAATTGTTATACAGATGTATATAAACTGAAGTTGTGTGACAGGTGAATGGTTTAAAAATATATCTATGGATGATATATACAAACTAGTATTTTATTTATATTTTGAACTGCTAGTATGTAATAAGAAGTTTCTTTCTTATTGTATTTTATAGAACTTCATAATTATATTATAAATTCATTTAACTGCATTAATTTAAAAAAATTAAAACAAAAATATAATAAAAATAATAATTATTCATAAGAAAATAATTAAAATGCCATTTTCAAAATGCCCCTTTTGTAATATAAGAACGCATTTCATTTTAGCAAACCATTCCCATTTTATGCCACTTTCAAATGCCCCTTTTGTATGCCCATTTCGTGTCCTATAAGAACGCACCCTTAATATTGGTCTTGATTAATATTTAATAATTATTGAAAATTAAGTAATACATATTAAATATTAATATGTAAATATTTAATATTAAATACTAATAGTAATTATTAGTAAAATATTCTTATTAATAATTTATTAATAAATGAATTCATTCAATTATATTATTTAAGAATAAGTTAAGAAATAAAAAAATTAAAAAAATTATTAGTTATTAAATTAGTCTTAACTATTAGTTATTTATTATTTAGTAGAAATTATTTAATAGTAATCATTGTTTATTAGTTATTAAAAATTATTTATTGAATATTACTTGTTATTTTTCAATTATTATTTACAAATTTTAAATAATTAATTCTATATTATAGTTAAATATTAATTATTACATACTAATTATTATGTAAATATTATTAATTATTAATGGTAGTTATTAATTGTTTGCATCAAAATTGGTCACGAACAACCAATAGAGTTCTGTAGAGAAATAAATGAAGAAATCTAAATGAAAATAGAAGAAACAAGCTATTAAATAACATAAAATAAGCAAAAATAAGTACATAATGATTTATGGTGGTTAGTCGTTGAAAGCCTACATCTACTTTGGAGAAATTGCTTTATTATTGACTTTGAACTCAAAGTACAATAGGGATCGGATTGGAATCCGTGAATACAATGGAGTACAAAGAAAACAACAGCGTATAGATACCTTAAATGAACCATGTAGCCTTTATTTATAATGGGGGATGACTGGATATCTTCTTGAAATTTCGACAACGGAAACCTCCAAATGCAAACAAGGTTACATGAGCGATCCCCCGGCCTAAATCCCAATGAATAAGGTTCGGCCACGATCCCTCTTAACGGCT
Source organism: Allium cepa (assembly GCA_030765085.1). Classification (NCBI taxonomy): domain Eukaryota; kingdom Viridiplantae; phylum Streptophyta; class Magnoliopsida; order Asparagales; family Amaryllidaceae; genus Allium; species Allium cepa. The sequence goes on from CM060941.1 coordinate 806,508,497, forward strand.
ACGTGGGGTCTCGCGATCCCTTTGGTGGGTCCCCCTTCATGTTAAATCCATGTCACCATATTTATTTGCATATTTGACTTCTAGTTGTTGAGATATCAATTAGTCTCGATTGAGTTGAACTATTAAGCTTATACGACCCGATCTCTATATAGAGGTAGGGATCATAACCAATCCCTAGCCTAGTTAAGACAATAATCCATATTTAAAATGTTCTATATGGTTCATCTTTTTGTTTCCTTTGAACATTACTTCATATTACTGTTTGTATTTGATCTCCAAACCCTGTTACCATATCTCGAAACTGCTTTTCCTGTCTATCATCGAGTCTACCTTGTCCAGTCGGCCTAAATATATAGCCAGGTCAAAAGGCTGGATAAAATTATTCATTAGTTATCATTTTTTAATTTATTGAATATAATTTTAAATATTAAATTAATAATTAATATTAATTATTAAACTATAATAATTTATTAAATATTAATTATTAAAGTGTAAATTAATTAAATATTAAATATCAAACATTAACTATGAAATATTAATTATTAATAGTTAATTATTAATTATTTAATAGTAATTATTTGATATTAATTATTAACTATTTAATATTAAATATTAATTATATTAATTATTTATTAAATGTTACTAATAAATATTAACTGTAATTTACTAATTATTAATAATTAACTATAATAAACTATTGAACATAAAAAATAATTTTTGATTATAAATAATAACTAGTAGTTATAAATTATTTATTTACAATCATTAATTATAATAAATCATAAAAAATGACCTATATAAGCTGTCATTTGTGATTGTTAATTATAAACTACCATTAATAAATTATTAAGTATTATTTATTTGTTATTAATTTTAAATTACCAATTACTATTTGCTATACAGTAAATATATTCGAAAAAAATTAACATTAATTTGGCATTTCCCTATAGTAAACGTGTCTTTAAGACTTTTACGGCCAACGAGTATAACAACTTTTATTATAGTAAATTAATATTTACAATGTATAAGGAATAGTTTTATAAAAATAATATTTTTTAAATAAAAGTTGTTATAAGGGTATTATTACAATATTTGTGGAAAAATGTTGTAAAAAAACAAGGTTTTTACAGCATTTGCTTCGAAAACGTTGTATAAAGGCTTTTTTTACAACATTTTAAAAATAAATGTTCTAAAAAAACGTCTTAATCGACATCTTTTGTTGCAGTATGCAACATATAATTAACTACGACTGCAAATTCATTGGAAAAAAATTGCTCTTGTATGTTAGGTGTGAATAATCTGATGAAAATTGTGAAATAAAAATATCTGAATGTATAGAATCTATAAGATTATTAACTTTGCAAGTACTCACGTGAATGTAATCCACGTACAGATATAATCATGGTATGGTAAATGAGTTGTACTGCATAAAATAATTGCCTACTTTAACTAAAATAACAATATTTTTGTCCTAAAAATAGACAGATATGACCTTCAATATACTCATATTTAAATGTTGAGTTTATTTTAGCTAAACGCATGGCTAAATTTAATTAGATAAGAAAGACATCTCTAACTTTAAGTATTATATTATTGTATAAAGATTAGTTATAAAAATGAACGGTTTAGCTCTAAACTTCTAATATAAACATCGATATGTTTCTTAAAAGATTTGACATCATGTATGAATGATGAGTTTATGTTTTGTAGATTGGCATTAAGTGTATTACTTTACATTCATGTAATATCATAATTATTAACTAATTACTATGCAATAAGTTTACCATAAAATTTATCATTTACATCTTACTACTATATTAAGTCTGACACATGTGTTAAAATATCATCACAAATTTGAGCAAATATGCAATTGCTATCACAAGAATATGACATATATCATTGATTAACATGACATATTATATTGTATTGCATCAAAATAATTAAGAATTATATCTAACAAATCTATTTGGCAACTGTCAGTAAATTAACATGTTGATATATGCATTAGTGGATTGCTATTAGTAACAAATTTTTAACTATATATCATTATCAAATATCTAAAGAAATGAATTCTATGTATACTTATATAGGGTGAATGAGAGATGGTGTATGGAATAGACTCTTTGAGTACTAAAACAAAAAGATGGATTTGACCACGAATTCCTAATCGGGCATGTTTGATTATATCTTTTACATGTTATCTTATATATTAAAAAACCGTATGAAAAAAAATCATTTTAATGATTAATAACTATTATCAGCAGACTTTGAACATACTCAAACAATTAAGCTGGACCAAGGAACGATAGAGAAGTGGATACAAATATCATTGAATAATAAAATAGAGAATTGTGAAACAAATAACAAAAATGGATAAGGTTTCACAACTTGATCATCTAGGATCCCTACTGAATTGACTCTTGGATCCCTACCGAGTCGAGAATGACGGTTGAAAATGAAGAGTCATGAATGATAAGATAACAAAGATTAGCAAAGGAATGGAGTTGGCAAGAAGCATAAGGCAAAAGGAAATGAACTCAAGGATTAACTCTGTCCCTTTTGGGTAAGACCCGAGTTGAGAATGGTGACACATGAGAAAATATTGCACAAAGAAGGAAGGCCAAAAGGATGAAGTCAAAAGGCGGCTAAGCCACCACAACTTGGTGCCGAGTTGTAGGCCCATAACTTGGTACAAGTGAGTTCGACAATGATTTTTCAAGGGACGGATGTGCATGACATAGAGAACATGTCATACAGTTTTCGGGTGATTTTGGTGGTGGGATTCATCAATAAATAGAGAAGGAGATGTATATAAATGGGATCTTCTTTCTCAGCTCTAATTTACGATGAGTTAAGAAGTATAATTTTGAATTAAACTATGTATAACTCATACCTCAGTTGAAAGATATCGACTTGTAAAATATAGCACATAGAAGTAAAGTATGATCAATAGAAAATGATAAAATAGACGCAGTCAGACTATTCGCTGAACCACTATAAAAATTGTATGTTCTTCTTTCTTTTATTTTCGTCCTTTTAATGTCTGAAACTTGATTGGGTGTTTTTCATTTTTAATTCAAATGATCACATACTTCCTATGGCATAGTATAATAAACAATACTGATTATCGAGTATTATGTATAAATTGTTAATTACTAAATACAAATATTTTTTGCTAGATGTAGAAAATAAATTTGTCGCGACCTAGAAATTCGAACACTTCGTCTTCGAATCTAGAAATGTTTTCAAATATAATTAAGTGTTATAAATATGGAAATGTAATAAAGTAATCTGTAATTTTGGAAATTTGTGTTTTGTTTCATATTCAAGTGCTTCTGATATTATTGACACCATTAACATAGCCGTATTTAGTCGTCGAAAGCTAATACTATAGATGACTGTAGCATCTGTAGCGTTTAGTTTTAGGCCTCTAAATAGGGGATGTTATAGCTTGGTATCAGACCACGGTTTATGAAATACTTTAACTAAAATTGATTTTTGAAAACATAGTCCATAGAAATTAGAGTTGAGACTGAGGTATGGGATAAATAACGTACTTGTATGTATGTATATATATAAGTGTACGCTCTGTCTTCAGACTCCTATCGTAGTCAGGTTATTCATCTGTATCTCACGAGGTTTGAATACGTATATGGAGGGAAGAAGAAGCCGAATGAATGTTGGAGGAGACAGCACCACTACCAACCGAAATGCCCGACCAAATGCAAGGAGAGATCCTGGTCAGGCACAAGTTGATAATTCTAGTGCAGGAGTTCCCCAAGTGGATATGGTGGCAATGTATCAATTCTTTGTGAATATGGTGCAAGATGGAGCAGCAGCAGGTGTTGTTAGAGGAAACTCTTGGGAGGAGGAGCTCAAGAAGTTCCCGTGGTCAATCAGTATGCCAATTTGAGTAGAGATTACATTAGGCTCGGAGGAAAGCCGTTCATTGGTACCGACGATGTAATCGAAGTGGAGAACCGGCTACTGCATTTTGAAAGAGTTGTTGCTGATTTAGAGCTAAATGATGTACAGAAAAGGAGGTTGGCCTCAAGGAAATTGAATTATTTTGGTGGAACACTATCACTGTCGGAGTTAATGAAGAGACCATTACTTGGGATGAATTCAAAAGAAGGTTTTCGGAGAGACTCGTGTCTGTTATGGCACAGGCTTCATTGGTAAGGAGGTTTGTAGAACTGGAGCAGGGAGATATGAGTGTGTTAAAGTATACCAGAAAGTTCAAGGAACTAGCCCGTTACGGGTATGCATTGGCCGATACTGTTATTAGTAGAAATGAGAAGTATGTCCATGGATTAAGGCCAGAACTGATAAGTGCTATTTTGCCGCACTTAAGAGACCTTAGTGATGTTGTTGTTGAGATTGCATTGAGGCGAGAAGAAGCATTGGCTCGCCTAAGGAAGAAAGTGAAAGAGGCTTAGATTGGACAGGTTCAATAGAGGAAATTTTTCCAGAAGACAATTGCTCCTAAAAAAGGGGCACAAAAGTTGAGTAAAGCCGAAGTTTTTTATTACAACTGCAACCATGGTTTTAAATCTTCTATATTGCGTGAGATCTTCTTTTCGCACTTAAACGAGATGTGACATCAAATCTCCTCCCGATCTCTCTCGACCCTCATCTCGTCCGAGATATTCAAATCTCACCCGAAATATGGATCAAAATCTTAATCCGAGATCTCACCTAAAATTCTACATTTTTGTTATTTTACATAATATTTTTTATTTTCACATTGATTCAAAGAAATTACTTAATCCAATTATAATTTACTAACTTCCTGAACATATTCTTTACTTTTTTATCTTAATGGGTCATAGCGATAGGTTTCACTTCTTTATTATCTTCAAATAAAAAGTTAATCATTACCAAATCCATTAAGCTAATCAAGCTACCACTCTTCTAAAAATATTCATTTTTTCGCGTAAATAAGTATGTTACCATTTTTATTTTTACCAAAAAATTTATCGCGATTAAATAAATTTTTGACACATCAATTTTAGACACATAAGTACATCTGAGATATTCCCGAGATGCATTATAAGACTTGAGATGTCAATCCGAATGTACAATCGATATGTACTCATCTCGTCCGAGATCTCCCCCGATATGAGATAACTTGTGTAAAAATTTCGAGACGAAACGTGACTGAAATCCGATATTTAAAACCTTGACTGCAACAAGAAAGGACAGTATGCCAACGAGTGTCGAGCCAGCAAGGGAAAAGCAAAAGAAGCTGGTATGAAGAAGAATGTCAGATGCTTTAATTGCGATCAAGTGGGTCATTTCAAGAACAAGTGCCTAGAGCCACCAAAGGAAGGAAGGGGGTTTATGCCTTGGAGCCTAGAACCGCAAAATCAGTTGCTCAAAAAAAGGAATAAGATGTTTTAGGAGTCTCACTACAGATCCATGGTATGTCTGTTAGTGTCCTATTCGATACGGGGGCATCACATTCTTTTATTTCTCGATGTATGGTAGATAGACTTAACCTAGAACCCACTTACTTAGTTACTTCCTTAAGGGTTGCTAATTGAATAAGAGGTTATGCAACACTTGGGATAAGGTGTGACCATCTAGAATTTGATTTGTTAGGCCATAACTTTGATTATTGTTTGCATGTATTTGACTTATGGGATTTGGGATTATCCTAGGGATGGATTGGTTGAGTAGGTATGATGCTAGGTTATTTTGCCAAGATAGAAAAATATCGCTTAGTCATCCAGATTGTAGTGATCGGATAATTTATGCAATAGAGGACCCTAGTTGTGAGGTGAATGCTTTACTGGGTGTTATGGAGTTAGGGCATGAGTTGCATCAGGTTTTTGTAGTTAGAGAATTTAACGACATGTTTGAACTTGGGCTGCCACCAAATTGAGCTATTGAGTTTCAAATTGATTTAGTGCCTAGAGCTGAACCGATGAGTAGCCACCGAGTAGGATGACACCTACATAAATGAAAGAATTAAAGGTGCAGCTAGAAGATCTGGAAGGCAAAAGTTTTATTAGGCCAAGTAATTCGCCATCGGGAGCTTCTACTGTGTTTGCTAAGGTACCAGACGGATCATTAAGGCTATGTATCTATTATTGCAAGTTAAATGAGAAAACGATAAAGAAACAATATCCATTGCCGAGAATTGACGATTTTTTCGATCAGTTGATTGGAGGAAAGGTATTCTCTCAGCAAGATTTGGCGATGGGACTTCATCAGCTTAGAGTGGCAGAGGATAGCATTACTTTAATGGTGTTTAGAGCGAGACATGGATCGTATGAGTGGCTAGTTATGCCATTCGGACTAACTAATGCACCGGCATTCTTTGTAGATCTGATGAATAGGATTTTTCAAGAATATTGGATAGTTTTGTATAGGTTTTCATTGATGACATTTTAATATACTCTAACGATGAGAAGGAGCATGAAGTTCATCTCAAAGTCGTGCTCGAGATTTGAGGGAGCATCAATTGAAGGCTAAGTTTATGAAGTGTCATTTCTAGAAGAAGGAAGTGAAGTTCCTAGGTTATGTCGTCTCTACGAAAGGGTTGTCTGTAAATCCGACTAAGATTAAAGTGATCAACAATTGGAAGAGACCCAAGATGATGATCGAGATAAAGAATTTGCTTGGATTGGCGAGGTATTATTGGAGATTTATAAAAAAAATCATTGCCGATGACTAAGTTTACGCGAAATGATGTGGAAGTTCATGTGGACTGATAAGTGTGAAGAAGCATTCCAGAGCTTGAAACATTTATTGACCCATGCACCAGTGTTAGTAGTTTCCGAAGGTGATTCAAGATTTACTTCTTTATACAGATGAATGTTGAACAAGATTGGAAGCTGTGTTGATGTAAAGGGGTAATTAATTGCTTACTCTTCTAGACAGCTCAGACCACATGAGGTTAGATATCCAACACATGTCTTGGAGTTAGATGTCGTTATGCTTGCTTTACAGGTGTGGAGGCATTATCTTATGGGAGATAAATTTGAGCCATGTACCAATCATAAGTCGTTGGAGTATTTGTTCTCTCAAAAGGAGTTGAATATGAGACAGCAGAGATGGTTGGAGTTTATTGTTGCCTATGATTTTGGAATTGAGTATACACTCGGAGAAGGAAACAAGGTAGTAGATGCACTCATTCAAAAACATCAGAACGCAGTATTGGCTATGATCACTGAGTAGAAAGACTTGGAAATGTTATCGGATTGTAGTGTGTGGTTTAGGTCCGAAGTACGATCGCATATAGGAAGCCACGAATTGTTTTGTTTGGAAGTCTGACCGATAATGATTGAGAAGATGGCTTCTAAGGAAGAGGGGGATCCAGTATTGGATGAGCGGATCAAAAGGTTGAAGGAAGGAATGGAGAGCGATGACCTAAAAGATTTCGATCTTGACCATAATGGGTTGTTGAGAAAGAAAGGAAGATTATGTGTTCCAAAAATAAGAGATATAAGGAAGGAGGTTTTGGATGAGTGACATCGTTCGAAGTTCACTATCCATCGAGGAACAAAGATGTATCAGGACATGAAGAGAAATTTCTTCCGAGAAGGTATGAAGTGAGATATTGGATTTTGTGTTAAGCAGTGCTTAAATTGCCAACAGGCAAAGGCTGAACACCAGAAGCCAAGTGGATTGCTTCAACTGTTAGAGGTTCTATCATGGAAATAGGATTCAATCTCCTTGGATTTTATTGATGGGTTGTCGAGATCTAGAAGGGGAAAAGAAATCATATGGGTCATAGTAGATAGACTAACTAAGAGTTTCCATTTTATTCCGGTAAAGTCAACTAGAACAACACCCGATTTGGCAAAGTTATTCATGAAGAATGTGATTAGACTGCATGGGATTCCTAGTAGTATTGTCAGTTGTGGAGATTCTTTATTTACTAGTGAGTTTTGGAAAAGTCTACAAGAAGCATTAGGAACCAAGCTCAACATGAATACCGCTTACCATCCACAGACAGATGGGCAAATGGAAAGAGTTAACAAAGCCTTTGAAGATTTGTTAAGAGCATGTATATTAGATTTTGGGAGACCATGGGAAGACCATCTTCATCTAGTCGAGTTCTCATATAATAATAGTTATCATACTAGTATTGGGAGGGCACCGTTTGAAGCATTGTATGGAAGACCTTGCAAGGCTTCTATATGTTGGTTAGAGACGGGGATAGATTAGTTCTTGGTCCGAATTTAGTGAAGGAAGCTCAAGGAAAGATTGAGTTGATTCAAGCTAGGATGAATGAAACTCAATCTAGGCAGAAAAGCTATGCAGATAAAAAAGGAAGAATTTGGAATTTTATGTCGGAGATTATATGTTTGTTAAGGTTTCGCCAATGAAAGGTGCAATTGGATTTGGAAAGTTAGGGAAGTTAGCACCCAGGTTCATTGGTCCATTTTGTATTAATGAGAGGATCGGGAAACTACTTATAAGGTGGAGTTACCGAATAGTTTGGGTAGATTCCCTAATGTTTTCTATGCTTCTCACCTTAGGAAATGTGTTAGAGACCCAGAGACTACTATAGCACCTATAGTATTAGAAGACTTAGTAGTAGAACCGGATTTGGCTATAGTTAGAAAACCGATTTAGATTATGGCTAGAGATGAGACAAAATCGAGGAACAAGATAGTCAAGTTAGTAAAGATCTAGTGGAGTAATGATTCTAGAGAATGTACTTGGGAAGTGGAGACAAGATTAGAGACTCTTACCCAGATTAATTAGATGGTATGTTTTACCTTAGATTGTTTTGTTGTGTACCTTATCGTAATTTTGAGGATGAAAATCTTTAAGGTGGGGAGTCTGTATCACCTGAGATATTTTATAACCTTATTTAAGATATTTAATTGGTTAAATTAAGTTAGATAATGTGAAGATTAATATGTTGAGATCTGATTAGTTAGAGGTAGACGTACCATGATTTAGTGGGTTAATTAAAATAAAATAACACTAGGTAATGTGTTAGGAAATGAGAAGGGCATTTTGCGAAATAGCAAAACCTTACACCCTAAAGCCTTAAGGAATAGGTAACTCACGTTCATTATTCTCATTTCATTAAAAATGAAAATAGCTAAGGCCTACGCCATTTTCAATCTCAGGATAAGAAGTAAAGCTAAGATTCAAGAGGAAAGAAGAAATAAACTAATTCAACACTCAAAAATATCAACTATAATCTCTAAATCCAAGATGAATAATTATTACATCCCTAATACTTTTAGTTTTCAGTTTTATGGTAAAATCCAAAATGTTTTTGCTATAATATTGCCATGTTGGATGTTTTAAGATATATATGTTTATTGTTGATGAAATTATAAATGTTTATTCGTGTTTTATGATATGTTTACCATGAAAACCAATATTTAATGACATCCGAATACCTTGAAAATTTAAATATAGGCCTAAAATAATATTTTAGAGATGAGTTTTGATTTTCATAATTTTCTGATTATTATGAATTTTCAAATGAAGGAATTTGTTTACTGGGTTTTAAATTATTTTCAGCTGAAATAATAATTGTTTGGGGTAGAGATTTTAATATGTTAGACAATATATTAAAATATATTTTTGGAAATTTTTCAGAATTATTCTAAGTTGTTTTGGGGGATATATAAAATTATTTAAGGTATGAGACTTAAATGTTTTATATATTTTTAAAGGAGAAGGGGCATTTGCAAAATAAAATGATATATAAATTCTGGTAATTGCGGCAGCAAAATTATGAAAAGTATTTTATTGGCCAATGAAAATTTGACAAACAAAGGTAGGTTGGTTGAAAAGTTTTCTTTTTAAGTTTAAAAACAAAAACTGCTATTTTCCATGTTTCAACCCATACAGCAGTATATCTTCCGCCCTAGACCTTTCGTCTCATTCGAAGGGTTAGCTTTTGATAAGGTCAAAATTCAATGCATAAGGTATCAAGTAATTGGTACGCAATGAATTGAATATAGCCGAGGCCGAAAGGTTGATGGCCTAAAAGGTTGAAATATAATTGTCTTATAAGTGAAAAGCTTTCACTTGCTTTGCTTTCGAATTTGAGCTTTTGACTTGGTCACTTCCGGCCAGGTCAAATTATTTAAAGAAAAGACTTTAAAGCCTTCCGATGTAGTCGATAGGTTGTAGCTACTACCACCATTATTTTGTTTTGAAACCTTCCGGCATAGCCAAAGGTTTCCACTGCTTTTATAATGGTTTTACATTAAACCTTCTGACCTAGTCGAAAGGTTTGCTAGTTTTTAAAACTAGTCGTTTCTCCAATGCTTTTGAATGGAAGCTTTCGACTTATGTGGTTACCCTTGTTTTGTTAACCAAAGGCTTTCGAAAGGTTATTTAGAAATTTTCGAAAGGTTGTTTATATAAAGACAAAAGGTTTTGAAAGAAGGTTTCCAGATTATTTTAAGTTGAACCTAGTATGCCAATGAAGGGTTTCTATTTTAAAATGTTTGTTGTATTCGAAGGGTTTTGTTTCGAAAGGTTTATTAGAAGTTTTCGAAAGGTTTTTGATGGAAGGTTTTCCAAAGGTTTTTCTAAGGCAATGACTTAAAGTGATTTTAAAGAAGGGTTTCTAAGGTTTATAACTTCCGAAAGGATTGCTTTGAATAAATTCGAAAGGTTTTAGCGATGATTTCGAAAGCATTAAACTTGGATTTTGAAGGAGGTAGTTTCAAAGTATGGAAAGAGGTTCTTTCAAATGGTAAAGTGTTTTCATCAACTAAGTTTTGAGAAAATGATATATATCAACATGGTAATATGATTTGAGTAAAGTATAAAGACTTATTTCTTTTCCTTGTTTGAAATTTAATTTAAAGGTCTCAATCATTTTGAAATTGTTTTCAAGGAAAATTATGGAAGGGGATACTTAAGTATAAATGACTCGGATATTAGAAAACTAGATGGAACTAGTATGGAGTCGTGCCCTATACAATAGCTTGTAGCCCCAGCTAATTGTTATCCAAAATTCCAGTGTGTAGGGCTTGGTCATAAGTAGACTAAAATTATGATTACACACCGAAAGGAATATATGTTGTACACAGATAGGTTATTGGTAAGCCCGGAAAACTATTAGGCTCAAGAGAACCTAGAAGATGATTAAGTTAGGGACAAACTGTCCAAAAGGGAGATATTTAATAGATAGTTCAGGATAGACCATCCAGATGGAACATGTTAAATAGATAGATAAGGATAGATAATCCCAAATATGAATACCTAACAGATGTTATGTAAATTTTGATTACATTGTCTGGTAGGCCCGAGTCAGCCAAATGTTAAAAGTTATTTGTGTTTAATGGGCAGTTCATTATTACCTGACTTTTATGTTGGTTTACATAACGTTTATTTTGTAATATTTAACCATTGTGGATGCAGGCTGGTTATACTGAAGGATTTGCAAAGATATGTTTTAAAAAGATGTTAGTGAGAGAAAACCCGTTCTGCTAAGCAGCATGGTCTCACTTAACATAATTAAACTTGGATGTATAGTATTATTCATATCAAGCATTATGTCTGACTCGGAATTTATGTTTTCCTCTTAAACTCTCGGATACTCAAAATTAATCTGAGTAGGTTGAGAGATTAAGGATCTTTTCAGGTTTTTAGAAAGTTGACAAACAAGGTACCGAAGGATGCTGGAGGTAACTGATAGCCATTTAGGATTTGCTGCTTTTATTTATTTTTAGATGATTTTCCGTTGTGTTATGATGTATTAGGTCTTATATGACCATTTGACTCTGATCAATCGAGGGGGTATCTTCATATACCGATCTCGACGTAAATTGTAATAACTATATTTAATCTGTGCCTGGGAAAACATTTTGGGTTATGCGGCATGAATGTGGAACAAATTTTATATAAAAATGTAATGAAGTAATCTGTGAGTTTGGAAATCTATTTTTTTTCATATTCAAGTGCTTTTGATATTATTGATACCATTAACATAGTCGTATTTAGTCGCTTGATAACATCTAAGCTATCCTGTTTTTGGAAGAACCACTCCTTCAGATCTTCTTTGACATCTTGTTGGTTACGAAGTGGTCATTTGAACACCGACATACTTAGCTTCAGCAATCGGTCCATCCTTATTGCCAATGTCATGCAATTCAGTCTCGAAATCAAACAGTTTGACGGCGCCAGGCCACCCTTTAGAATTTCTCAAATTCATGTTGGTGCCGACCTGATTCTAGTCAGTACCGATATGAATTCCATAACTCGGGGCCTGGCCACTTCCTTCAGCGTTCTTCCCTGCTGCTCTAGTAGTTTTCTCCTTTATCTTGACCGAAAGCAGATGAATTCTCCTCTTTAGAACTAGAAGGTGACCCTTCTCTCCTACCTCTCCTAGGCCTTTAAGACTTCTAGGTCAGAAAGGTAATGCTGGCAACCATCTTATCAAGGAGAGCCTTCTAGCTATTATTCATTCTTTGATCAACTCCGCCATCATCCTATCGAACTGGACTCTCATTGCCATCTTCTGAAGGGTAGATAGTCCTGGCAATGTGATTATTTGTTGGTTTGTCTTCTCATTATGGTGGGAAGCTTCACCTTCTTCACTAATAGCTGCTTTAGACCTACCTGGTCTATTTAGTGCCACTGCTTACAATATGAAATTCCTTTAGATTTAAGATTTAAAAAAATGGATTTAACTTCTATAGACTCTAATCCAACTAGAGAGCTAGATCAACACCCGAGAAGCTCTGTTCTCAGTGAAAGCACAAATAATGTTGGGTCAAAAAAGGGGACAACATCCCAAAGTATATAAGAAAAATGGATCCAACAAAAAATAACAAATAAAAAGTATAAACGCAAGGATTTCTATATTGATTCAAATTATATTGTTTACATCCATTTTAATCTTATTATAAAGATAACTGTCGTAAATACAAGGGCTTTATGGTTCAATTCATTTAGAACAGTAAATGGTAGCCTCTTAAGTGGAAAAAATTAGGTGGACGTAAGAGAATAAAGAAGAAGAATGACCAAAAGACCTCCCCAACTTGCTATAGGTTTGCTTTTTATAGGAGAATCACCCAATCAAAATCGTTGGATTACAAAATAGTAGGTAAGGGAAGACGAAGTACTATGTAGCATAAAATCTTGTTGGTGCTGACCTAATTTCCTTATTGCAAATCCTTTGACTCTCATATATCTTGTCTTCTAACTTCGATACCCTGAAATTTAACGGAAATTTAATAAGAAAATTAAATATAAATAAGAAAATTAAATTTAAATAAAACAAGGACTAAAATGAAATTATCGTAGACGTCCAAATTTGGCTACAAAACTTGAACCATTTCGACCGTAGCTATTTTGTGGACAGTTTTCATACATAATACTTCGAAATCAGAGTTATTACAGAGAAGTTACGAGCGTTTAAAATTTTAAAATACAATAAAACTTAAAATTAATATTTTTCCAAAAATAAACTATGACCGGTTGATCCAAGGGTCTCAATGGTCGACCGCTAGCGGCTGACCCTAGGGGATGAGACGGCCGATTATTCACGTTGTTAATTTGAGATTTCTAGAGTTCATTCAAGCGGTCAAGATGGTTTGCTTCATTGCGAAGTTATGATGACCGAACGAGATGGTGCTATATATTCACCAAGCCAGATCCAATGTCCCAAGCTAATCCCTAGCCACTATAAATTCAAATCTAAGCTAACCCTAAAATCGGTATAAAAAATTTATCGTACCAAAACCCTGCTAAAATCCATCCTCTCCTCTAAAACTAAAATTTTATCAAAATCAAATTAAAAAAAAAGAAGAAAAACAACAAATTAGATCTAGAAGGGGAAGCTTACGGAGGGCGATTCATGAGCAAGGAATGAAGTTAGAGCTTAGGCATACGGTGAGTGGGAATAAGTTTAATTAGATGACTATTTACAGTTAAATTTGCTCTATTCTATTTGACCTAGAATGTTGAAAATCCAATTGTATACTGTAAAACCCTAACTTAAAACCTGTGATCTAGGGTAGAAATTGAAGTCGCTGTAAATTTATACATCTAATGTTTAATTCTAGCACACCCCTCTATTATTGAACTGTAAGCCCAAGATTAAACAATTGAAAATTAATAAGATAAATCTATAAATTAAAACATAAGACTGGCCACTAATTAGGGTTAACTGTTAAACCAGAATTGAAAATTGAACTAATAATAAAAATTGCATAATTAAAATTCGAGTCAGGAAATAACAATACCCTAATTTTTGAGCTGCAACCGGTCAACCACTCGTCCTAAGAGGTCGAACGATTAGGGCATAGCAGTTGACCGGTTAAGACATAAATTGTAGAATCTGAACTCGGCCTAAGGCTCAGATTAGAAATAAAATTTATATAAATGGCTATTTGTTAAGTGATCCCATCTTAGGACTAGGTGTGTATGTTAGAGATAGTAGGGAAGCTAGTTCCCTATGAGAGGACATCGGGTCATTGCGGTATTGGGTAAATGTTCTTTACCCATTTAAACGTTGATTACTTAACCTTGGGCGATTTTTATCGGTAAGTGGCACTCATGGAAGGTTCTACGGTGGATGCACAGTGCTGACGGATGCCTAATGGAGAGTGTGGGTCCGGCATAATGGAATTCCTGGCATGCATGGTTTCCGATGCGACATGATACAGATTTCGATGGTGGATGCAGGTGCGTGCAATAAGAGACGAACACTACGATTGAGAGGAAGACATGGATGTAGACAATGAGACACACCAGCAAGTCGATATTGTGGGATCCCCCTCAAGGCATAGTAAGGTTAGTCGTACTTATGGGAAATTAGTTCCTCATTAGCTCTAATAGCAGTGATATTATTGGGGAGTAGTTCCCACGGTAGCATTATGCAATGATATCAGTGAAACTTTATTTCCATAGCAACTTAGTAGCAGTGTTTCTTTATTAGGTTGCTCTAGGAGTAGGGGTCTATTATTAGACATTGAGGTTTGATCTGTAGTTTGATTCTTATAGCAACCTGCACACTTTATAATGTAGGTGTGTATTGGACCAAAACCTTTAAGTAATGGACACTAGGAATACATAGACACTTATAGTACACCCTATGTCACTAAGTTTAGAGTTAAAGTTAACTACATATGACCATCATATATTACATTTGTAGTCACTCACCAAACTTTTTCCTAACTCATACCTTTCCATCTTTTTTCCACCTGTAGGTGGATAGGGCAGCAGGTTATTGACCCATTCTTGATGCTTGGAGAGGTGAATTCATCTTTGGACTTGCCTTTACCATATTTACTCTCTATGTATTTATCTATCTTATTAATTCAGATTATTTCATGCATAAGACTTGGAGGGATATTTTCTATGTAATCTGTACTTGACTACATACTGATTTTCGTGATTGGATATTTTCTGAGATGGATATTTTTCGGTATTATATGTTTTGTTCCTTTCGCTCTGAGTTCTGGAAGTGTAGTATTTCTTAGATTATATCTACTTCTTCATTCTTTGCAATGTTATGAATACTTGATATCTTGTATTTTTGGCATAAAGTGAGTCTAAATGTCACACTAGACTTTGGATTGGTGTGCCGAGAGGTATGAGTTTTCATAGTACAAGGCATGGGCATGAACTAAATGTGCATTTAATGCTGATGGAAAGCTCATCAAATCAGCTGCCCCACTAAGGTGCTCTAAATTGAATGGAATGACAACTTTGTCTTTCACTTGACTACCTACATAGCCAAGTTAGGCAACCAGATGTCAGAAACACGGAAGTTGTTTGGAATTGCTTAGGACCATGTAGGGAAGGCAAGTAATGCAGCGGGCATAGGGCATCTAGAAGGAAGGCCGGGTGCCGGCTGGATTTGGCTGTATGGAAGCCATGCCCGAGGGCGGTTTATTCTTTTGGGATGTGATGCTTGTTGAGATGAGCTTAGATAAGGGTCGAGCATTAGCTAATATGGAGTCGAGCGAACCGTTATAGTCTTTAGCTACTACTGGAAGTCCAATACAGAGGAGCTTGAAGGGCCTGGTCCTGGTTTGTTCATGTGAAGGTTGCTTAAGAGGTTGGGCTTTACCATGGTGCCTTGCCGAGTTGAAGGGTGGTTTGGGACCGTTGGCTTGGATTGGCCTTTGGTAGGGCCAACCAATGATTGGTTAGGCTGGCTTTGTTTGGTCAGATTGCCTTTAATTGGGCTTGCTAGTTTCTTGTAAAAAATACGAGCAACACTATAACTAAGTCATATTTTATTATGATTTGTTGTATCCATCTCTTAGGACTATTTAGTCACAAGTTCATCTCTCTAAGGACTGTAGGTCAAGATAAGTGGTTACGTGTAGAATACTTTGTTGTCTTTGATATGTATTAGGGTCTGCATTCCTTGATATATGTCCCAAAACTTAACAGTTGAAAGTCTCTGCTTCCCTTAAGGCTGTAAGTCGATTGTAAACCTCATTATTGCTTCCTATGTTATATATGAGTTGTATTTCATACAATTAATTATGACACTTTTGTGGATGTGCTATATTCCCATCCTTAGTCTTTGGTTATCCATATATGTTTATTAGATGGCACCCAATTCATATTCGTTGCGATACTACATTTTCTCTTATATCTCATAGGCGATTATTCTTGTAATGTTCAAGGTACTTATATTGCTGTTGGTATTAGTTTAGATATTTATGCTACACCATACTTCTACTTTAAATTTTTCTACCATGCTATATTATTACGTTTTATTAACTTTAGATATAGACTGAGCTATTTGTTATTTATTTAATACTCAGATCAGTTTAAAATATTGGAGGTATAAGGACACATTGACCTTTGGATGATGGGTCAAACTTTGGGAGATAGTTTAGCTGATATATTTTGAATGGCAATGTATATATTCATTTTGATGTGTCTTCATGTATGTGTTGATATATGACACTTGCAATGTATCTTTTTGATCATGTTTAATATCTATCTATGTATATCTTTTGTTTGTAAGTTAGATATTCTTTTGTAGACTCACTTTTTTATGTTTATGCGATGTATTATGTACTGCGATTTGTGACTTAATGATCATATATTAAATTGTGTATTATTCTACCTTGGCAAACCAATGTGTTTATTTCTTTGTGCCTATGCCGAGCACTTATATTTGGGTACATTGTGAGGCAAGAATATGTATTGGTGTTAGTCCAAGGGAATATTTAAGTGCATTCACTCACAACAAGCTTCACTTTTCATATTACCAAACAATAATATTCTCTAATACTCTTTGGTAGTTTAGACATATAAGTGGGACGTTACATCGGCTTTAAACATCCTAATACATACTAACTTTCTTGATCATCTTGATGCGATTCTAATAGGAGTTTATCTACTCCCTGATTGAGCAAACCTGCATGTTCAACAATTCCTAAAATCATCAACATCTGGTTATTGAATATAGACAAGCACATCATAATATAGCCAATAAACTTTTATTTTCATGTACAGAAATTGATAAATATATTTATCAGCATGGCTATATACATATATATTGGAACCATCATATGCATGTATTAGAACTTATATTCGAATCATTTTAAAATATTAAATTTGGTTTAATGTATTAGAAGTTATTTTCAAGTTGAGCATGATTTATATTCAAATTAAAATTTATATATATATAAGAATTGCTATATATGTATAAATGATATACACATACATACATACGCATACTTCAAAACTAATAAACGCACTCGCGCGCACATGTATGTGTATTAGGACTAATATGTGTAAATATCAAAACCAAACACACACAAAAGAATTGCTTTACACTTATCAAAAAAGATATACACATGTATACATACATACACATACTTCAAAGAGAATACACCCGCGTGCGCACACATGTGTGTATCAGAACTAATATATATAGATATCAAAGCCAATAAATATGAATTTCATAAATGAAATTTAAGTTTAATATATCAGTTATTATAAAGCTAAGCATAATCTAATATTCGGGTTAGAAGTGCTAGATGTGTGTATAAGAACACAGACACGCATCAAAAATGATATATAAAAGTATGTGTGTGTCAAAGCTGATAAAAACAGCACCATATAATATATTTTTTGAATTAGTGAATTAGAAACCATTCTAAAGCAGCGCATGATCAAATAAGAAACTAAGATGAATTTTGTTGTAAATTTAATAAAATCTTTTAATGAATTAAGAAAATACAATGAAAATCATATAATTTTCAAGGTAAAAACATTAAAATAAAATTTGATCAATTTATAGACAATAAAAAATAATGTGTTAATCATTTTCCAATGAAATATTTTAAATATTCTGCAAACTGCATAACCGATGATGATATTGATTTAATTCAAATTGAATCCAAAATAATAGAATATTTTTGTAAATAGCACAAATGTCTTTTAGATGATGAATAGGCAATTTCCACTTCGGTTATTAACAAAGATCATTTTCGGTGTTTAAATTAAAAAATAGAGTCTAAACTTTCATTAGAGGAAATTAGGGAAGAGGACAAACTTTAATAAAAATTTTGTCTCAAGGACATCAAGATTCATTTTTTAGCTGAAGGACAAACTTTGGGAAAAGTTAGGCTAAAGGACAATGCTAGTTCAAACTAGCATTATATTCAGTTTTTACATTATACAAAATGCTAGTTCTAACTAGCATTTTATTCAGTTTTTACACTATACAAAATGCTAGTTCTAACTAGCATTTTCTTTCAGCCTAATTACTTTCAAAGTTTGTCATTCAGCCTAAAAATGAAACTTCAGTCTAAAATTTTTTCAAAGTTTGTCCTTATGCCTGTTTTTCACCTTTAATTATTGGTATGTCCTTGTTACAAATTTCCACTTTTTGGAATTTAATGATAAGATATAAAATTGCAATTCCACTTCATTTATTAATAAAATTATTAAGTTTGACACGTTATTAATTGTATTGTTTCATCGGGTAACAGTGGCTATATATTCAATATATGTGTGAATATTAACGTTGTTTGGCAACATTGTGTCTTTTACTTATTAATTAATCGTGGAAAAAAATATGGGTTGTGCAAGGTTTCTAATAGCGTAAACTTTCACCTCCAACGGCCCATTGGTACTCCTATAGAAATCTCGTTTCATGTCCGTTCTATTTTACATCTATTAAATAATAGTAAAGAGGAAGAATTTGAAGCCCTCTCATTAATTCTAGGAATTATCCGTGGTCTCCTTAATTCTCTCAAAGTGGATGTTTTATGTTCAAAATTATATGATTTCCTACTTTACAATTATTCTATAAACTTTTCACACTATTTTACATATGAATAGCTACTATTAAAAGAATCCACAATTATTTACAAATATTTCACGGTTCTTTCCCATATTTTACATTATAGTCCATAAATTTAATTTTATTACATAAATCTAAAATTTAAACTAATTGATAAACTTTATCAACTAATACTTACTAATAAATCCTAAAAGATGAAAATCTCAACATGTATATTATAGGTGCATAACAAATTGGCATTAAAAAAAATCATTTAGATGCAAATATATGTAAATTACATAATATAAATTATATCATAAATGACATTAATAAATTTATTTTATAATTCATTTACTAAATGAATTTATCATACATTGCACTATAAAATTTTAATAACATCAAATACCTAAAAATTTAACTTTTTTTAACAATCTGTAAAGGATAAAATTATATTTCAGAACATAATGATGTGAACGCATAAACTAAGCCGACAAAAATTAGATTATATATAGCATTCTCACTTTCAATATGTTATCAAAGCATATCCAACTCATAACTCAACTAAATACTGCATAACATTATTCTGCAACTATCAAAGTTGTAAGCATGGCCCTTCTACAAGAACGTGAAATCTATGGTTAACTACAAGGATAAAATTGTTTAAGACTTAAAAATTAATAAAAGTTCATGTTTGTTTCAAAAAAAATCCACATGCGGATAAGCTAACCGTAAGACCTATTCTCTTCTCAATTACAAATTTGTAAAAAGCTCTTATCTATTTTAACTTTTTTGCATTTAATTCCTTATATTTAATTAGTTATATCGATCATTAATACAAATTATTCAAGTAAATTCAATTATTTAATGTTCATTAATCCATTTATAAATCCTTCAAGAAAGATGATAATTCAATGTATATATATAACAATCATATTAATAAAATAGTGAAGTTACGTATTCACTTATATATATGTATGTATATATGTATGTATGTATCACATAACATAAATTATTTACATATACGGTATTAACAATTTTAAAGTATTATTTTTTGAGTTAGGATATTAACTTCCACAACGATATGTAGTTGATAAGTATTGAACCCTCAACCTTATATCTGAGCATCGCAAATCATTTTAGTTTATAATTAATACATCACAATAAATTTATCATATATATATATATATATATATATATATATATATATTGCATAATAAAAATATATTTTAGCATTAACTAAAATCTAAATAATATTTTTTAACAACATTACCGTATGCAACGCATGAGTTATAAACTAGTTTGCTTCAATTACCAAACTGCTACTCGTCATACCACAAACGAGCCCCTCAAGAGAGGATTCAGCATCGGCCAATCAAACGCCAAAGGGTTTAAGTGGAGTTTTAGCGTAAAGGTAAACGTAATTACAATTAGGCTTGTCAATGGTACGGGTTTTGGCCCGAGCCCGGTCCGAACCCGCCCTATTTATGCAGGTACGGATTTTGTCTTTTACTACCCAAGCTGGACTCAAGCACAACCCGGGTCGGGTACGATTTTATTAAAACCCGATCCAGTTAGGGTCCGACCTGACTATTAGTTTTTCGTCGTATCAAAATATAAATGTATGTTATTTATTTACCATTTTGTTTGTTTACATGTAGATATTTTTTCATACTTCTGTTATGAGCTTGACAACATCACCGTTCAATTTATATGTTAACATTAGCTGTATACAAGTTTTAAGATATGGTTTTAACATAAATATTCTGAATTAGGTATACGGCTATTATCCAGCAAGCTTAAAAAGTCCGACGGATCGAAATCGCATATTGGTGTAACGACCCATAAATTTTAATGGTTTTAACAACGTAATTAATTGAATTTTATAAAATTTTAAATAATAAAAATATGAAATAAAAAAATTATATTTGAAATACGTTTAATTAAACATAGCAAATGGTAAATTTTCGTCTGATAATATGAAAGTTCATTTTCTAGTGTAATTTTATTTCAGCTTAAATCAGTTAATATCTGATGATAATAAAATATTTTTCAAACTTGAATATTTTTATACAATAAATTTGTAAATCATCTTCTGAGTGAGACGTCATATTTCGTTTCGCCAAATTTTGACTGTTATTTCTCCGTTCATCTTATTTCTGGAGTTGTAGTAGCATTTTTCGGTACCGATTTTCGACATTTGATCGGATGATCGTACCACTGATATCTGTATACATTTTGATCGCCTCGTCGTACTGATTTCTATGGTATATCGAATTTAGTGTTTTGGTGTCCGGTGCATCACGGAATATGTGAAACGCTTCACCGCATCGTTATTGTTTTACCCTTTTGAATTCTTTGTCCATTCATTATCCACGGTATACAACTAAATGGCCACTTACCTCTTTGTTTTCCTGAATTAAATTTTGACTTTTGTAATTCCTATTGTTATTTATTTTACGCTAGTTCATGTTCTTGCTTTTGGGTCTCTAGTCTTGAAAACTGTTCATCTATATATAATGTTGGACAAAGTCATCTGTTCTTCTTCTTCCTTTCTTTTCCTCTAATTTTTTTTCCTTCTTCCATTTATTGTTTGGCCACCATTATTCGCCTTCCCGCCGTCTGCAGACTACCCGAACTCAGCAACCACATCTCCATCCCACTGCTTCGCCTTGCCCCATCCATCTCAGCCACACACGGACTCAACAACAGCCCTGCTCCCCTCTTCCATCCTCATCATCTCAGACCACGTCACACCCCTTAACACCCACTGCCTGACCGAACCTGAGCTTAGGCAATTCCGGCCCCACTCCATCGCCAGTTTGCAACCTACGTGCTCTTTCTTCATTCACGTGTTCGGCCTCCCCTCTGACTTGCATGTAGCTGTGCTAGCCTCTCCCCTAATAAGCGAAAAGAGATAATGAAGTATTCAGCAGTCATCTGGCAAACCATGTATTTATGTTAAAAAGCTTTATATATCAGCCATCCATCATCTCAGAAGCATCACAACCGTTGCCTTTACATTATTGTTTACATGGGCTGAATTGTATAAAGCCCGCTATTGTGTATTTGAATACAAAAACTGTACAAGATGATTGTATCATTCTTTCATTTTTCAGCAATAAAGAATTTTGCTTACTGATTCAAATCTCTCCAATACAGAAAATAATCTCAATCAAAACTTCCCTCAAACACGAATTATCTTAACATGGTATCAGAGCTTATCAAGGCTTAACAACATCTATTCAGTTAATCAAATCCCACCAGAAACCGTGTCATCACTTGGGTGATTAATCTTCATCAGAAGCTAAATTCATCATCTGAAGAGATTATTGAGTCGATGATACAATCCAGTGCGGTGCCAAACAGCAGTGGCTGCATCAGGATTCATTCACATATTCTCTCAGAAAATCAATCAAGAAAACCAGAAAACAAAGAATCAAGAAATCAAGAATCATCCCAAAACTAAAGAAGATGCCCTACTGCATAACATATCAGATCGAAGAAGTGATCATCATTTATGTCATATAGTTGCATCAAATTCACTGTGAGAAGTTCTTGACTTAGTACCTTTATTTTGTGTATTGAATTGAATATTTTCTGTTGCTCTGCATTTCCATTGCTTTTCTGCATTGGATCTTGTTTTTGAGATCATCATGGGTGATGAATCGAATAATCAACCCAGCATGGCAAGCTCAACTAATGAAGTAACAACAGTCAGCCAAGTGTTGCCGCAAAGAAATTTATAAAAATAGTGATTAGCCCATAAAGCAATCTTGTCACAGTCCAATTGAATGAAGATAACTTTCTTCTCTAGAGATTACAAATTGAGACTGTAGTTCAAGGATATGGGCTTGAAGGCCACATTCTTGGAACTATCCCAATTCCTCCCAAATGTATAACTGATCAAGAAAATAAAATTGTCAGTAATGAGGATTATGTCAAATATCATAGGCAGGATAGATTAATTTGTTCCTGGCTATTATCTTCAATAAGCACATATTTGCTATCACGTGTTATTAGATGCAAAACTGCAAATGATATATGGAAAACTATTGAAAAAGTGTTCAATACACAATCAGCAGCCAAGGTGATGTATTATGAAAGACAACTGCACAGCATAAAGAAAGACAACAGCACTATGAGAGAATACATCTTCAAAATCAAAGGAATATGTGATTCACTGGAGGCAGCAAATCACAAATCTCAGATTCAGAACACATTCTGACCATCCTCAATGGATTGAGTGAGGACTATGAATTAGTTATTGCTGTTATAGCATCACAGAAGGATTTACCATCACTTGATGATGTTTATACCATATTACTTTCTCATGAGGCCAGAATTGATAATAAAAGTCCACAAGAATCGGAATTTACAATTAACTACACAGCCACTTCAAGAAACAAAGTTTAAAATAACAACAAATCAGATCAAACTACACAGAAAGGAGGCATACAGAGAGGAGGTTATTCAAATAGATCAAGAGGAAGGGGTAGATACATCAATAACAATAGACCAAAGTATCAAATCTGTGAAAGGATTGGACATACTGCTGTAAAGTGCTATTTTAGATACTCTAATCAAAACAACAATCAAAAAGGTGGAAATTACAGTGTCAACATGGCTCAAACTAGCTCTAGCAGTCAATCAGATAACAAAGATCATAATGCAAGTGAAAATAATCAATCCATGAATGATGACTGCTGGTACCCAGACTCAGGAGCAATCAATCATATAACAAATAATCTTGACAATGTAAATCTTGGTAATAGAGAATACAAAGGTAAAAAATCCATTTGCATGGGGAATGATAAGTGTATCAATATCTCACATATAGGAAATGCTACTATTATAGGGAAGAAACAATTATTTTTATATAACTTGATGAGAGTGCCAAAAATAAAAAAGAATCTCATAAATGTATCCAGTTTGCTAATGATAATAATGTTTATTTTGAGTTTTACCCTAAGTACTGCCTTGTTAGAGATATATTAACTAAAGATGTTTTATTGCAGGCTGATGTTGAAGGAGGACTATACAGATTTAAATCTATCAACAACAGTCAACACACATATGAGAAAAACTGTTGTAATTACTGTGAAATAGAAAACAGTAATAGTATTTTTTATGTATGGCATTATAGACTTGGTCATCCCAGTACTAAAGTTGTTAAGCAAGTTCTCTCTGAAAATAATATAGTATATAACAATATACCTCTTCCCCATGTATGTACCTATTGTCAAATGGGGGAAAGTCATAAACTACCATTTAGTGATCCTATAACAAAGTATTCTAAGCCAATTGAACTTATTGCCACTGATCTTTAGGGGCCTGCCCCAATACACTCAGATTATGGATTCAAATATTATATATCATTTGTTGATGCACACACAAGACACACTTGGATATACTTTCTGAAAAACGAATCTGACACATGCAATGTTGTGATAAATTTCATTACAGTGATTGAAAAACAGCTTGGTATGTATGTCAAAACCTTACAATCAGATGGAGGGACTGAATATAAGCCACTTAAGGATTATTTTAAGGTAAAGGGAATAATTCATCGCTTTACCTATCCCTATACTTCAGAACAAAATGGTTTAGTAGAAAGAAAGCACAGGCATATAGTAGAATCAGGGCTTAGTTTACTAGCTCATGAAATCTACCACTAAAGTTTTGGCCTGAAGCCTTCAGTACAGCTGTCTATCTCATTAATAGACTGCCAACCAAAACTTTAGATGGTACATCACCCTTTGAAAAGTTGCAAGGAATAAAACCAGATTATCATAGTTTATAAGTCTTTGGATGCTTATGTTTTCCATGTTTAAGACCCTATAACAACAATAAATTAAATTTCAGATCAAAACAATGTACCTTTCTGGGATATGCCTCTAACCAGAAAGGGTACAAATGTATTGATAATACTCGAAAGATCTTTATAAGTAGGCATGTTATGTTTAATGAAAAAGTATTTCCTTTTAAAAGTTCTGAAGTAAGAACTAAAGGAAAAATCCACAATCCACATGTGTCTATACCTGATTTACCACTGATATCTTAAAGCAAGAGCTCAGTAGAAATGAAGAGGACTACTGCTGAACATCAATCACACTCTCCAGTATCTACTCAACAAAATCCAGAGTGGGAAGATGATCACAGTCATGCCATCCACTCACTTACACATCAAAGAAATGAGGAAAATCAAAACTATGATTCAGAGAGCAGTAGTAATCACAATGAAAATACTGAGTTACCTCGAACTGAAGCTCCTGTCAGACCTAGTCACCCCATGATCACCAGAGCCCAAAGTGGGATATTCAAACCGACATATATTGCCAACATAAATACTGATGAGCCATGTACATTTGATCAAGCTGCAAAAAACAAAAACTGGAAGGCAGCAATGGATGAAGAGTATAATGCTCTTATAAAAAATAAAACTTGGGATCTAGTATGTCAACCTGCACACAAAAATATTATAGGTTGCAGATGGACATACAAGATAAAAAGGAATCCTGATGGATCCATTAATAAGTATAAGGCAAGATTAGTTGCCAAAGGGTACATTCAACAATATGGGTTTGACTTTACTGAGACATTTTCCCCAGTAGTCAACCCCACTACTATAAGGCTTATTATCACAATTGCCCTGCATAAAGGATGGAATATAAGGCAATTGGATGTCAATAATGCCTTCTTAAATGGTGTACTAGAAGAAGAAATTTATATGATGCAACCACCTGGTTATGAATAAGAATCAAGTCTTGTGTGTAAACTGAACAAGACAATATATGGGCTAAAGCAAGCCCCGAGGGTATGGTTTGATAGATTAAAATCAACTTTAATGGCAATAGGATATCAATCTATCAAATCAGACACCTCACTATTCATTAAAAATAATACATCCTCAATCATTTACATACTAATCTATGTTGATGATTTAATTGTTACAGGAAAAAACCAGGATGAAATCAATCAAGTCATATGCTATCTGAACAAGCAGTTCTCAATCAAGGACCTGGGACATATCAACTATTTTCTAGGAATAGAAGTACACAAGATTTCAAATTCAAAAATCATTTTATGTCAGAAAAAATACATAACAGAACTGCTTGTCGGAACAAAAATGGAAGATGCTAAACGTATGGTTACTCCCATGATCAGCAATCAAAACTTATCAAAAAACATAGGAGAAGCCATAAGCAATATTAAAAAATATAGAAGTGTTATAGGGGCACTACAATATGTCACTATAACACGACCTGACATTGCTTTCAGTGTTAACAAACTCTCTCATTTTATGCAGAGTTCACTAGATGAGAACTGGAAGGCCGTAAAAAGAGTTTTGAGATATCTAAAGGGAACAATCAATCATGGACTGACATTCACAACAAGAAAAAGTCTTAATATAACAGGCTATGCAGACTCAGATTGGGGTACCGATCCTGATGACAGAAAATCAGTTACAAGATACTGCATATTTGTTGGAGATAACTTAATATCATGGAGTTCAAAAAAGCAATCAACCATTTCTAGATCCAGCACCGAAGCTGAATATAGAAGCATAGCAAGTGCAACAGCAAAAGTAATGTGGCTACAATCAATCATAAAGGAACTAAGACTGGATGCAAACATCAAAGCAACATTTTGGTGTGATAATCAGAGTGCTGTTTACATGACTGCAAATCCTATAATGCACCCAAGCACTAAACATATTGAAATAGACTTACATTTTGTCAGAGACCAAGTACTCAAAGGGAATTTGCAAGTAGATCACTTACCAGCCACTTACCAAATGGTGGATACTCTGGCGAAGTCACTATCAAAAAGAAATTTTCTGCAATTCAAAAGTGACCTCAGAGTTACAGAAAATCGATCGTTGGTCAAGCAAAGCCAGATAAAATTTGAGAAAGCTCAAACTCTTCTTAAGTTGAAGCAAGACAGACCAAAGCCTTGAAGAAACAACTCAGATCTAATCAATTTAGAACTCAAAGTTGATACACTTTTCCTAAGCGAAGGTCAAGAGAAGAAAACATTACAAAGTCATCAACTTTCTCATGACTCGGCTCAGAAAACTTCTACCGCAACTCAAATCAATAAAGATCGTCGCTAATTTGTACTGGAAGACAATGATTTTACTCAAACCCTAACTCTAAGAGAGCTAGGGTTCGAAGGGGGAATAAGCGAAAAGAGATAATGAAGTATTCAACGGTCATCTGGCAATCCACGTATTTATGTTAAAAAGCTTTGTATCTCAGCCATCCATCATCTCAGAAGCATCACAACCATTGCCTTTACATTATTGTTTACATGGGCTGAATTGTATAAAGCCTGCTATTATGTATTTAAATACAAAAACTGTACAAGATGATTGTATCATTCTTTCATTTTTCAGCAATAAAGAATTTTGCTTACTGATTCAAATCTCTCCAATGCAGAAAATAATCTCAATCTAAAACTTCCCTTAAACACGAATTATCTTAACACCCCTGAACCAATTTTTTCCACCACTAATTCTTCCTCTACCGAGCTCAACACCACAGCGGTAGCTAGCCATTGTCGCTCTTTGGCAGCCCAAACCATCGATCCACCTCTGGCCATGCCTCTTCCTATTGCATATATATATAAGTCGTTTATATATTTATTTACTTAAACTATAGTCTGTAAGTTCAATGTGGTTTATATCATTATATATTTGGGGTTTTATAACTTATGTGTCATTATATATAGTACCATGTATTATATCACAAAAGAAATATGTTAGTTTTGAGATCTGCATGTATTATATAAGCTTTTGGGATCTATATATATTATATTCTTTCGTTTGATTTTGTTTCTTTCATTTCAGTTTGCTTTTGGCAAGCATATTTGTGATCTAATGCTTATGTATGTAATAAACATAATATATGTGTATATAATCGATAAAATTTTGTATGTTCCATATATTTATAATTGATGTTTCTAGTATCCTTAAAACAAATTATATTTTGTTCATATATAAGTATGATCTGTTGTATATATTTTGATAGTTTTTATAAATATATTTCTGTATAAGCTATATTTTATAACTTGAAATATATTTGATGGTTATGTATTTGTATATGTTCCATATTATATATTGCTAATAGATATTATTGATATATGTATATAAATCTTAAGTTCTTTGAGTATATTAGTTTATATATTACATACGTCAGTGTATATGTATGTTTATATATAAGCAATAAAAGTCCGTGTTATACATATGAATATATACGGTATTATTGTATTGTTGTTCATTTATAATGTACGTAAGCTATTTTGTTTACCTATAGTATGATAGTTTATATGTCAGTATATATGTAGTTAAGACTGTAGCCTGTATTAAAATTATGTAATACGTTCAAATGTTATGTTATATAAGTTTATATATGTGTTTTACTATATGAGTTATAACATTGATTTCATGCATAAGTTTATAACTGATGATATATATTAGTTTGAATATATATGTATAATTTGCAGTTTGGGTTTGAATATACTAAGTTTGCCTGTATATATATAATAGAAATATAAAATTGGATTATATGAAGCATATTTGTTTTATTAATCATTGATGTAAATTGTATATGTAAGGTTATATACATATTAGTTTCTATGCATTAGTTTTTATATAAGTATTGCCTTAGATTATAATATATCAGATTTGAATATAATTGTTACATTACAAGATGCAGGCTTTACATGTAGTTATATGCAAGATTTTGAAAGTAATTTTATTATTATTAGTGTATGATTTTGAGTAGTTATATATATATATATATTCTTTTATATGCTATGCATATATTTGAAAGGAAAGTGAAGATATATAAGATGTTTAAGATTAGTTGCTTAGTCCAAGTTTATATCTGTTAAATAGCAATATATATATATAATTTATTTTATATATGTTTTATATTTGATTTGAGAGAAAAGTTTATATGTAGCATATATTTTGGTTAGTCTATAATAAACTTGTGTTGACTTGCTTCCATCAATTCCAACTTCCAGCATTGCTTTGATCGTCAAAATTCATACCAATTTTTGCTTTGCTTTGGAATTTGTGCTTGGATTCGTAACCTATCTCATTCTCGTTCATCTTTAGCCTCTAAAGGTGAGCAATCGCTCACAATTAACATTATATTAAATTTGATTTCAGTTGAAACGACAATTGAAATATGCTGTTGTTAGTATTTACATTGTTATATATGATATTATCTATATCTATTCACCTATGACATCTGACACCATTATCTATATTTATGTTGATGATATATGCATGTTATATTGTTATCATATCTGTTATCACTCTGCAAGTTCCCTGTTTGTTTAGAATTCCCTATGGGTTGAAATGTAACATATCCAAATGATCTTGTAGAATAGGAGAAAATCGTTATGGGTTGAAATGATAAACCCAAGCGATTTTCATTGAATTAAATTTGGGATTGCAGGTTGAAATGATATATACCCTTGTATATTTAAATTACGGATTGAAATGATAAATATCTGCATCACTTGACCTTAGGATAGAAAATTATATACAGATACCGTCAGTCTATATATAAATATCTTGAAAATGATTTCTATGGTTTTGAAAGGAAATATATATAGTTTTATTTAAATTTGAAAATATTATGTATATGATTAATTTTTTATACAAAATATATTTAATAATAAGCTTTAAATTTAGTAAAATTTGACTTAAGCAAAATTCATTGTGTTTAAGTATTTATTTAAAATTATATTTTAAAATTGATTTTTATAATGATTTCTATAAGTTAAGGTTGGAAAGATAAATTTGAGTTTATTCGAAATTGTATTTAATTAAGAATTTTGTTTAATTAAATCAATTTGAAACTTGTGGAATTTGAGGGTTTTAAGATATGATTTTATAACTTGATTTTTGGTTTAAGGTAATTAAATGAATATTTCAAGTTTATATAAATTGAAGGGAATATTTAGTTTATTTATAATTTTGGGTTTTATTTTTAAATGTTATTGGATTTATTAAGTAAATATTTCAAAATAAATAATAACGAAGTTAAATTTCGATATATATGAAATTATCAAATCTAGTTTTGAAATGTTTGAATATTGAAAGCTTCAAAATATATTGAAATTTAAATGGTCTATTTTGTGGTTCAAATCTGTATTTGAAATCGATATAATTTGAAACGATTTATTGAGAAACTTAATTGAATCGAAGTTAAAGAATTGAGATTGGATTAAATCTAAATTTTGGAATTCAAGTTGATTTGAATCGATTTGTGGAATTTGAGGAAACTATTTTATATAAAGTGTTTCTAAATTATATTCTACTTTATAAATTATTTTAATATAAATTATTTTAACATAAATCATTTTAATATAAACTATTTTTATATAAACTATTTATAAACTATTTTATTATATATTATTATTAATATCTAAACTATTTAAGTGGTGGAAGTTATGATTTCAAAGTTATGATTTCAAAGTTATGATTTCAAAGTTATGGTTTCCAAAGTATTATGGTTTCAAAGTGTTATGATTTCTAAAGTGTCATAATTTCAAGTGTTTTGATTTCCAAAGTGTTATATCTTTGAAAATGATATGATTTTTGGAAATTTGAAATGGAAATGATATCGTATTGATATGGTTTTGAAATGGAAAAGATATTTTGGCTTTGAAGTATAACCGACTGTGGTGTTATAACAACGTTTGGTTATTAAGAGACCGGGATCGAATATTGTCACACTCTCTACCAATACCGAAAACCACTTTAACAACTGTGTACGTGGTAGAGATTCCAGAATGAAGTAGGATGGTTTGGTGGAGATTTAATATGGTATTTACGTACCCTGACTCCCGTGAGTCAGCTTGATGCGTCTAAAATGGGAGCCATGCCGTGCCAAGTGAGGTCATTCCTCCTGTCGGACACATTTCTTCGATGTCATTCTATTACTTTTGTGATCTGATTGGGTGCACCCTTGATTTGATTTGGGAGTGTGTCACGAGGTGGACGGTAGTAGTTGTTATGCATAACAACAATCCGGATACGCAAATGGTATATTCACCCTGGATTGCCTCGTGTGCCATGTCGCATGCCCTATCGCGCCTTCTATGAGTTTGGTTTGTACATACATATGGAGTGCCCTCTGATAGCCCTCTAGTTTATGAAGGAATTACGGTACTGTATAGACTACAGGAATATATTAAAATGTGTTAAGGGGGGTATGGGTAATGCCTTAACGCTATTTTGATACCTTTACTTTACTTTAGACATTATTATAATAGCGTATATTACTACATAGTAGATAGTTTAACGAATCCTTAGAGGATGGTTATCCCAAACATCCTTTGAGTTACTTGTATTTCAGTTGATATTTCACTTGAGTTGGATTTATTGATATAAGAATGTTAATCCTGACTTGAGTGTTTTTTGTTTTTCTTTATGCTCGGGTCAGACTGAGCGACACAGCATTTGAGACTCACCTTTGGAGTTGGAGCTTCTCTTGGAGATCCATCTATACCTATTCAGCTTTCAGCTATCCAGTTGTTGGTTCAGACTTATCATCGTATGTATTCGAGACTGCATTGTATTTGAGATATTCTGTTGTATTTTATTTCAACTCTGTTGTTTTTTATAGTAGCTTCATGAGCTACTATTTATTTATTCCGCTGCATTATTATTATATTACTGTGTCTGTGATTTTGTGATTGATTTAATTACTGTATACGCTGAGTTTTTCCAAATATAAATTAATAATTTGATATTTTGAGCAATTCAAGTCTGACATGTGCGTCTGCCTATGCACTTGGTGGGTGAAGCATGATAGGGGGTTCTCGCTTCTTGGTTTGGTAACGAATGGTTGACTCTTACTCCTACATGTCCCAGCGGGGTTGGCGCGGTCGAGAGGTTGGCCGTAAAGGCAGAACACAGGTACAGCTATATACTACGGTGGGCGTTATCTCATTGACGCGGTCCGTTACATGTGGTATCAGAGCTCTGGTTTTAGGCAAACTCAGCTTATGTAGTAGAATTAATTACGAAATCTCCTTCGTTCGAGCTTGAATCGTTTTCTCTTTATTTCGGTTTCTTTTGTATTTTGGAACTTTCTCCTTCATTCTGAAATCCTTTCTTATCCTTCCTATTCATGTTCTTCTTGATTCTGGAGCATCACATAGCTCCACCAAATGATTTGTGAAGGGGTGAAACTCCTTTACAATAGCATCGTTTCATCGGAGATTTCTATATCCTCAATTTAGGTACTGCTATCTTTTACTATGCTCGAATTCTATTTATGACGAATGAATGTCGATTTTGCCTCAGAATTCTACATTTTTGTAAAAGTCATGATTGACCCAGTTAAGGTCTCCTTCGATTTATATAAGTTTATCCATTCTTTTCTCTCTTTGTAATCTATTTATCTCCCTATCGGGCTTGTATTCTATTTAGAATTCTCTATGATTAGGGTTCTCTTGGATTTGGGTCTCTACCTTGCTTTGAAATCCATTCTAGAATTATCAAGTGAGGGAGTGTATTTGTAATTAATATAAAGATATTTTATATGTTGTGTTGTTTGAGATGTTAAGTTTGAATTTTTGGTTTTGATCGATTCTTCTAGCTAACGCTGTCGATAAGAATCCCAAAATACTTGAACAGAGCAAGATGACACAATATTGTTTTCAACTTTGGTTAATGAAATAAATTATATATATATATATATATATATATATGAAAATTTTATGAAATTAATTAGTTAAATTTATTGGTTGTTAGGAATGATAGTATTTGAATTTCATTTATTGTTGACTATTGCAACGTGATATAGATAAATGAAATTTTAAAATATGGTTTATAACTTTGATTTTGAATTGAAATGAAGCTAAATTAAGAATTTGAGAATTTAAATTTTCTGTATTTTTTCAGAAATTTGGTTTTTAAGGTTTTGGAAAATATTATTTGAAAGTATTTTCGAATAGAAATTGTTTCAAAAGAATAATTTTAAAGTTAAACACGGTACTCTCCTCCAGTGTCACTGTATTCAGTGATGACTGCAGCATCATCGACATTCATTTTCGAGTCTCAAAGTGAAGAAACCACGTAGCAGCTTTGCTACACTTTTGGACAATGAATTTTGTTTGAATTTCTTCCATAAAAATTGATTTATAAAATATATATTTATATAATTATTTCAAAATAGTTTAAAGTGAAACTGAAAATTTGAATCTTAAGTTTTATATTAAGAAATGGTTTCAATTTTTGAAATAGAGTGAAATGTTTGAATAATTGGAATACCTAAAATGATAAATGGAATTAAACCAACCTGAAATAATGAATTTGAACAAACTTATTGGTATAACACTGAATTTCATTCTAATATATAACTTGCTTAAAATATTCAAAAAGTTAAAATGTTAGGATATAATAAAGGGTTACAAGAAGAAAACTTAAGTAATAAATTGTTCAAACCAAAATCTGGCTTAATATGAATGTTGTAAATGAAAGAAAAATTTGTACAATGTTTAAATACACTCTGAAACATTAATTTCTGGTTTAAATGTAATTATAATGTAATTGGATAAGACACACTAGGATGTAAGTAATAGGAAAAAATGATATTTTGTTAAGGGAATTTACTGATAATAAATTTGATAACAAAATGGATAATAAAAAGAAAATTTATTTGTTGAATAATATATGGATATAAAATGTATACATCTAGTATATGTTGCAAAATATATTAAGTGAAATAAATTAATTTAAGCAGGTAAATTTAAACTTAAGAATATTGAACTTCAATTTTAGTGTACTGATTTCTCTGGTATATTCAATTTAGTGTTTTGGTGTCCAGTGCACAACGGAATATGTGAAACGGTTCACCGTATCGGTATTGTTTTACTCTTTTGAATTCTTTGTCCATTCATTATCCATGGTATACAAGTAAATGGCCACTTACCTCTTTGTTTTCCTGAATTAAATTTTGACTTTTGTGATTCCTATCGTTATATTTATTTTACACTGGTTCATGTTCTTGCTATTGGGTCTCTAGTATTGAAAACTGTTCATTTATATATAATGTTGGACGAAGTCATCTGTTCTTCTTCTTCCATTCTTTTCCTCTAATTTTTTTCCCTTCTTCCCTTTATTTTCTACCACAATTATTCGCCTTCCCTCGGCTTGCAAACTACCCAAACTTAGCAACCCCATCGCCATCACACTGCCTCGCCTTGCCTCGCCCATCTCAGCCACACACGGCCCAAACAACAGCCTGGATCCCCTCATCTATCCTCATCATCTCGGACCACGTCACACCCCCCTAACACCCACTGCCTGATCGAACCCGAGCTCAGGCAACTCCGGCCCCACTCCATCGCCAGCTTGCAACCTACATGCTCTTTCTTCATTCACATGTTCGGCCTCCCCTCCAACTAGCCTATAGCCGTGCTAGCCTCTCCCCTGTATCGAGTTTTCCACCACAAATTCTTCCTCTACCGAGCTTGACATCACAGCGGCAGCTAGCCACTGTCGCTCTTTGGCACCCCAAACCTTTGATCCACCTCTGGCTGTAATGACCCGATATTTTTAACCATTCGCATCCGCACATATCGGACTTGAATTGCTCAAAATACCGTGTTGTAAATAAAATTTGGCATCAGAATATACAGTAAATAAACAATCACAGACATAGAGTAAATAATAATGCAGCGGAAGTGAAAGAGATAGTAGTTCATGAAGCTACTATATAAAACATAAGATACATCAGTGTTAAAAAAGATACAACAGAAGAATAACAAGATACATCAAGTGCAAATCAAAATACAACACTGAAATCACTGGATACTGAAAGCAAAATAGATGGCTGGATCTTCAAGGAAAGCTCCAACTCCAAAGGTGAGTCTTGAATGTTGAATCACTCAGTCTGAACCGAGCGTAAAGCAAAACATAAAACACTCGAGTCAGGACATAAATACTTATGAACTGTAAATCAACTCAAGTGAACAATAACAAAATGCTTCAGTAACTTAAAGGATGCTTGGGATCGCCCTTCCTTTAAGGGTCCGTTAAACTATTTACTATATAGTAATATTGCGCTATTATAATAATGTCTACAATAAAATAAACTTACATTTAAATAGCGTTGAAGGGTTACCCATATAGCCCCCAACACGTAATAGTCCCAGTAGTCCATCCAGTATCAGCATATCTCCAGATCGAAAGACTACTCTAAATACTCCATGGGCTACGGGAGAAAAACAAACTCATAGTAAGGCTCGGTATGGTTGGTGACATGGCACACAAAGCAATGCCGGGGAAGATATACCAATTAAGCACACGGGCTGGTGGTAACGTAGCAGCCACATACGCCCACCTCGGAACACACTTCCAAATCAAAATCGAAGGATGGCCATCAAATCAACCACAAGTAAGATTATAGTATCGAAGAAATGCGTCCGATCGGAGGAATGACCTCACTTGGCCCGAGATCGCTCCTGTTTTAGCCACCTTATGCCAACTCGTGGGAGTTGGGTCCACGTAATATACCTCAAGGACGTCGCCACCATTCTACTTCGTTCTGTAATCTCTACCGCGTACATGGTTGTTAAAGTGGTTTTCGGAGTTGGCAGAGAGTATGACAACTTCCGATCCCGGTCTCTTTAACAACCAAACGTTATTATAACGATGTTGTCATTTCAAAATAGTTTATACTTCAAAATCAAATCATTTCATTTCATAACTATATCCTTTTTAAAATATTTTATACTTCGAAACCAAAACCATTTTTATTTTAAACATATATTCAAATCAATATGATATCATTTCCATTTCAAACATATATTTACCTTTCAAAAATCATAATACTTTCAAAGTTATAACTCTTTCTAAACCAAAATACTTGAAATCATTACACTTTGAAAATCATAACATTTTGAAATCATATATTTGAAATCATTAAATATTCCTTTAATTCTAAATTTTTAAATTTATTCAATTAAACCCAAATTTCAATTTAATTCAATTCAAACCATCAGTTTTAATTAAATTCAGTTTCCCAACAAAAACATTTCAAATCATATCAATTTCAAATATAGATTGGATCCACAAAACAAACTATTAATTTTTAATAACTTCAAAGCTTTAATATACCACATTTCAAAACTAAATTTATAATTTCATATATCACAAATTTAACTTCATTATTACTTAATTTTGAAGTATTCATTTCGTAAATCCAATATCATTTAAATAAACTCAATTTACAAATAAACTTCAAATATTCATTTATCAAAATCAAATATCATTCTAAATTCATATTCTTTATCAAAATAAAGATCAAATCATTTCCAAACCATTTCAATCATCAAAATATCATGTCCTTTCAAAACCTCATTATTAAATCATTATTTGAATTCAAATTCAAATTCAAATATTTAAATTTAAATATCACTTTTAAGTCAAATAATTCATTCATTTATTATGCCAAATATCATTCCAAACAAATTTCAAAATTTCATTCAAAATTCAATTATCACATTTCGTTCCATTTAACATATATCCAAGTAAACCTTATTTAAATTCAAATTAAATTTAAATTCCATACAATTCAAATTTAAATATTTAAAATATATTCAAAACTTCTTAAATTTCACAAAATAATCAATTCCCAGAAGTTAAAACATTTAACACTTTAAAATATAACTCAACAGCGTTAAAATCTATAACATTTCAAAACATTGTCAAATTATAGCAACGACGGCATTTTTAAAGTGTTATCGTAGCTTGTAGTTTCAAAGTAGTTTAGTTCAGAAACAACTGCATTTATAAAATGTTGTAATAGATATTTAGTTATTTCAACAAAGTTAAATTCAAAACAACGGCATTTAAAAATACTGTCATAAAACCACAACATTTTTGGAAAATGCTGTTAATAAAATTCCAGATTTTATTATAACTTTTCAAAAACAATAAAACTTCAATTTTAACAAATTTTAAACTTATAAATCATATTTTTAGGCTTCTAAACTTTCGCATTTAAATCAACTAAAATATGATTTATCACAATAAAATTTTATAATTAAATATCAAATTTTAAAAACTCAATTCATTTGTTAAGTCAAAATTCACCATTTATTAACTTATAAATTAAATAAAACTTAACATTTTACTTTAAATATCATTTCAAACTTTAAATTAAATTTCCATTATTTACTTACATTTTTAAAATATAATTTAAAGTCCAAAATCACAATTACTTCAAATTTACATACTTAAATTCACAAATTCAAAACTTAATATTTAGTTTTCTTAAAACCATAAAATATATATTTTAAATCGAAATTTATACTTTTAAAAATATATATTTTAAGAAAAATCATTTAAAAATATACCACGGGGACTGTATAATTTTCTAACCTAGGTCAAGTGATACGGATATATATCATTCAATCCGCAGTTAAAAGAGAAAACCAGGATTCTATCATTTCAAACCCGCAATCCCAAGAAAATAAAAAAAAATAAAAAATCGCTCAGCCCTATCATTTCAATCCATAACGATTTTTCCCTATTCTGAAGTCCATACGGGTATGTATCATTTCAACCCATAGTGATTCTATTATAACAGGGAACTTGCAGTGTGAACTTATGCAAAAACAATATAAACAATTTCACTAACAGGTAAATGTCATAATATAATGTCAAATATCAGATGCCAAGTGATAATTAACAGAGTTAACATGGTAATAACATGGCATATCATATCATATCATCGTCATTTACTTGCATAACAATTTAAATTACTAAACACTTATCATCAATTCACTATTTCATAAGTGAAATGTCAGAGTGAGAAAGACTCACCTTTTCAAGCTGAAGTTAGCAAATCAACTACACGAATAAATTCCAAAAAAGCACGATATGGCACGACATAGCATGACAATTGATTCAAGCGGAGAGAGAGCCAAGATAATGATCTTATAAACTACCAAAACAAGACAAGACAATACAGACACAGACACACACACACACAGAGACACACACACACACACACACACACACACACACACACACATATATATATATATATATATAACACAAAACAATATCGAAATGACTTGAAATAAAGCAACAAAGGACAAAGTGACAACCTTTCTTTAACCATCCAAATGCTTGGCCATGACATCATTTGGCTCAGCCATGATCAGGTCTAGACTTGAAATGATCATCCAATGATCAGCAAAATGAAGGCAAAATAATGGGATGATGATGATAGGATTTGCAACTTGAAGAAGATAAAAGGTCAAGGCAAAATAAGTGGAGTTTTGGTGCATGTAGGCTCGGTCTACACTATATTGGGCTCGGCCATGCTCTGGTTCAGGTTAGGTCAGTGGAGAGGGGACGACCAGAGGTGGTATATTAGATGATGGTGGTGGCCAAGAGGTGGCCGTGGTAATATATGATGGGTAGGGTGAAGTATTGGCTCGACTAGCATGGTTTTGGTGGAGTTTGTGCAAAGCTTTTGTAGTGATGGCTTCCTCACCCAATGGTCATGTCCAGATCTGGACAAGGGGAAGGTGATGGTGCTGACGTGGCTGGTGATGGTGGGGAGGATGGTGGTGATGAATTAGTAGTGGCCTAACAAAGATCAAGTAAAAATCAATGTAAAATAAGAAGAAAAATAAGAAAGAAGCTATAAAAAACTTACAAAAATTTCTCTCAAGAAGGAG
Organism: Allium cepa; assembly: GCA_030765085.1. Taxonomy (NCBI): domain Eukaryota; kingdom Viridiplantae; phylum Streptophyta; class Magnoliopsida; order Asparagales; family Amaryllidaceae; genus Allium; species Allium cepa. The sequence continues at coordinate 806,547,426 of CM060941.1, forward strand.
TGGCCATGAGTTTTGAGGGGAAGAAAAACTTTCTCACGTGAATGAGAAAAAAATTCACGGCATAGCATAGGAAAGTGGACGGCTTAATCAATGCAAATGCCAATTGCAAAATGAAAGGACAAAAAGAAAATGAAAAGTCATGGCACATATGAAAGGGTTTGACTCTTTATATTTCTATTTCCTTTAAATTAAAATAAACCATATATATTTCAGTAAATAAAATATAAAAACTAAACAAAATAAAGTTAAAAAAAGAAAATAAATAAATATTTTAGGAAAATATAAAAGTAAATAAAGAAAATAGTTATTAAATTGAAACTAGCATTTTAAAATATAAACAATGTATACTTAACATTGGAAAATTATAACTACACTTATAAAATATTTTAAAAATAAAATAAGTACGTAACATATCATATAACGCATATATACAAAAGATATGATAAACAAAAATATTATTTATATAAATTATAATAAACTATTTTGTTAAATAAACAATTTACACACAATATTGAAAAAAAAAACATAACTTTCATAATATAAATCGAATTTCAACGAGACGAAAAGAAATATTCTTAAAATTTAATTTATTTTCATAATAAAAGATAAAATTTAAAAATTCAAATTTTTAAATTTAAAATTTAAAAGTCAAAGTTTGACCATATTGATCAAAATTCACATTTCTAGAAAATATTAAATTTATTCATGTTTGGAATTCTAATTTGCATAAAAATCAAAAATTATATTTAAAATAACAGAATTAATTCATTTTAATAAATAAAATAAAGTTTTTAAATCAGAAATTAAATTTAAAATAATTAAAAGATACAATTGAAATAATTACAAAATACATGGTTGTTACACTGGCCATGCCTCTTCCTATTGCATATATATATATATATATATAAGCCTTTTATATATTTATTTACTTAAACTATAATCTGTAAGTTCATATATGGTTTATGTCATTATACATTTGGGGTTTTATAACTTATGTGTTGTAATATAAAGTACCATGTATTATATTACAAAAGAAATATGTTAGTTTTGAGATTTGCATGTATTATTATATAAGCTTTTGATATCTATATATATTATATTCTTTCGTTCGATTTTGTTTCTTTCATTTCAGTTTGCTTTTGGCAAGCATATTTGTGATCTAATGCTTATATATGTAATAAACATAATACATGTGTATATTGTCGATAAAATTTTGTATGTTCCATATATTTATAAGTGATCTTTCTAATACCCTTAAAACAAATGTATATTTGTTCATATATATAAGTATGATCTATTGTATATATTTTGACATTTTTTATAAATATATTTCTGTATAAGCTATATTTTATAACTTGAAATATATTTGACAGTTATGTATTTGTATATGTTGTATGTTATATATTGGTAATAGATATTGTTGATATATATATATATATATATATATATATATTAAGTTGTTTGAGTATATTAGTTTATATATTGCATACTTCAGTTGTATATGTATGTTTATATAATAAAAGTCGGTGTTATATATATATATATATATATATATATATATATATATATGAACGTATACGGTATTTTTATATTGTTGTTTATTCATAATGTACGCAAGCTATTTTGTTTACCTATAGTATGACAGTCTATATGTCAGTATATATATAGTTAAGACTGTAGCCTGTATTCAAATTATGTAACACGTTTATATGTTATATTATATAAGTTTATATATGTGTTTTACTGTATAAGTTATAACATTGATTTCATGCATAAGTTTATAACTGATGATATATATTAGTTTGAATATATACATATAATTTGCAGTTTGGGTTTGAATATACTAAGTTTGCCTGTATATATATAATAGAAATATATATAAGATTTGATTATGTAAAGTATATTTGTTTTATTAATCATGGATGTAAATTGTATGTGTTAGGTTATATACATATTAGTTTCTATGCATTAGTTTATATATAAGTATTGCCTTAGATTATGATATATCAGATTTGAATGTAACAGTTACATTACAAGCTGCAGGCTTTATATGTAGTTATACGCAAGATTTTGAAAGTTATTTTATTATCATCAAGTATAAGTTGTATATGATTTTGAGTATGAATATATATATATATATATATATATATATATATATATATTCTTTTATGTGCTATACATATATTTGAAAGGAAAGTGAAGATATATAAGATGTTTAAAATTAGTTCTTTAGTCCATGTTTATATCTGTAAATAGCAATATATATATATATATATATATATATATATATATATATATAATTTATTTTATATATTTTTTAAATTTGATTTAAGAGAAAAGTTTATATATAGCATATATTTTAATTAGTCTATAATAAACTTGTGTTGACTTGTTTCCGTCAATTCCAACTTCCAGCTTTGCTTTGATCGTCAAAACTCATTCTAATTTTTGCTTTGCTTTGGAATTCGTGATTGGATTCATAACCTATCCAGATACGCAAAAAGTATATCTACCCTGGCATTGCCTCGAGTGCCGTATCGCATGCTCTATCGCACCTTCTACGAGTTTGATTTGTACCATACCTATGGAGCACCCTTTGATAGCCCTCCAGTTTACGGAGGAATTACGGTACTGTATAGATTATGAGAATATATTATAATGTGTTAAGTGAGATATGGGTAATGCCTTAAAGCTATTTTAATATCTTTACTTTACTTTAGACATTATTATATTAGCGTATATTATTGCATAGTAGATAGTTTAACGGATCCTTAGAGGATGATTATCCCAAACATCCTTTGAATTACTTGTATTTCAGTTGATATTTCACTTGAGTTGGATTTACTAATATAAAAATGTTAATCCTGACTTTGAGTTTTTTGTGTTTTGCTTTACGCTCGGATCGGACTGAGTGACATAGCATTTGAGACTCATCTTTGGAGTTGGAGCTTCTCTTGGATATCCATCTATATCTATTCAGCTTTCAGGTATCCAGTTGTTGGTTCAGACTTGTCATCTGTTTGTATTCGAGATTGCATTGTATTTGAGATATTCTGTTATATTTTATTTCGACTCTATTTTTTTTATAGTAGCTTCATGAACTACCATTTATCTATTCTGGTGCATTATTTTTATATTACTCTGTGTCTATGATTCTGTGATTGATTTAGTTACTATATATGCTGAGTTTTGCCAAATATAAATTAACAATCTGATATTTTGAGCAATTCAAATCCGACATGTGCAAATGCGAATGGCTGATAATATCGGGTCTTTACAAATGGGTTGAAATATCCTATGGGTTCAGGCCCGGCTTCGATTTAAATTATTGTAATTGGATCTGGGTCCGGGTTTTATAGTACCCGGACCGAATCTGATCCATTGACAAGCCTAATTACAATATAGTTCAAATTCATACATATACATGCTTGAAACAAATAGATAAATTATATATTCTTGAAACAAATGGAATACCCATGAAAATAATAACAATTTCAAGTTTTATTTTTTATACATACTAACGGAAATTCCGTTACGGAATTTCGAATTTTGGTGTACAATCGTTTGACATTTGTTCTATAATTTTGGAGCGTTGACATGCCACCCTAGTATCTCTTACTTTTATCTTTATTTTTTAAGGAAACAAAATGTTGACGTTATTCCCATTGGCGACTGTTGTCAAAAAATTTAACAAATGGCTACGGAGATGCCGAATGCAGTAAAAAAGGGCTTTAAGATACGGGTAAAAACAAGGTAATTGTATGTGGTAACAAATGACTATGGTACCTCGAAATTTCGATGTTACCGTACCAGTGGTGTTAAGTGGTGGATCGAAACTGATCAAATTTATCGGTTTCGGTTACGATTATAAAAAAGTCAACGGCGACATGAAACCCTAATTGCAACAAAATCGCAAGAAATCAAAGTGAAATAAAATCAAAAAACCATTTGAATATCGGTTCAAATAAACTGCAGAAGTAATTACTCGAGCTCGACTTGTCATCTTAGTCATCTTCAACGACTTCGGCCATCTTTGTCTTCTTCTTCAGTCGACGGTGGTTATTTTTAATTTTTTGATCAACGTCTTCTTCAGCAACATTGAGAATCCATCGCTTTTTCTTTTGTCTTAACGTTTGTGTTTGAGCAGTATGTGTGTGCTTGTGTTTGAGTAGTGTGTTTGGTTATGGACTGAAAATGTCTGTATAATTTAGTTTTAGGATTTAACTTCATTTAGTTCTAATTTTTTATTACTATTTAGTATAAGGCTACATCTATTAACATCTCCAATTTTATATTTCACACTTCATTACATATAAAATTTTCTTTTGGACAAAATCATTATCTGAGCTGTAGCGTTAGTTGATCGAATCATTTAAAACAAATCCATACTCACGAGAAGAGTGAAAATTTATAAATTCATGCGCAATATACGACTAGATCCATTCAAAATCAAATTAGGATGAAGTGAAAGAATATAAAAAACCAAGATCAAAATGAGTGAGAAAATATTAAAAATCAAGTTTGAAGTGAGTGATAAAACTTAACAAACCACGCTTAGTTGAAACGAAGGTAATATGTATTTTAAGAAAATAATATGTGCTCTGTGTGCATGTGGTTTCTTACAAAACCTTGTTCGATGCAAGCTTTCAGTACAAAACCTTACTCAAGCTTGGTTTTATATGATACCTCGCTCTGTCTGAGCGAGATTTTATGCCGAACCACGATATTGGTATTTTAAAAGTGAATATTAACTATGGAAAGATACAAGGTGTTAAAAGAAAATGACTGGACATGCAAACGTTTTTGAAACACTGGGGGAAAGGCAAAATTTAGATGCTAATAGAGCTGCAATTTCATTAATAAACCACTAAAAAATCGTCCAAAAGAAAAAAAAATTCAGATGGTGGAGGAGCAGAGTCCGAAACCGAAACCCAGTTCTCTCCAACCTTGGCTAATATATTCGTGCAGACAACATCACTCTCATCCCACGTTTCAAATTATAAAACTTCAAATTTCCACACCAAAGGGTTGCTGCTGCTAGTGAATACCAATCTGTGGACAACTACATAAATGCATTTGATAACTTTTTATGGCTTCGAATATTGCACAAATTTTACATATATCATAATAATCTCAGTATGTTCCTCTACTGTCTTGAAACCTTCCCTGAACTATACAACAAAATTTAGTTTGGTAGAAAAACTTGAACAAATCCTAACATTTATCGGCTCTTGTTATCTTCAGTCTCTTCACAGTGTTCAAGAATAACCTACACGAACAAAAAATACATCAAAATCATAGCAAACAGAATACTAGCAACAGATTATGATTATTTTAAGTTACTTACTCCCAGGGAACATCGCCAACTAACATCCAATCTCCTTCTTGATCTTCGTATGTCAGGACATGAGCCTTGCTTGATCTTATTTTGTTCTCATCTGCGTCTATATTATTAATCAGAACTGAAATACAGAAGGGAAAAAAATAAAAGAAAAAAGAAGAAAAAACTGTTTAAAGAGCCTTGATTATGATCCAACGTCAAATACTCACAGGTGATATTAGTTCTAAACATGTGTCGTAGTGTAGTTATCAAGCTTTCGTAGCCATCAAACACGCATAAGTCGAGTTTCCTTCCAATTGTAACTCCTTCCATGTACACTTTTATGTACTTTGCCTTTTCTTTTAGCATGCTCCTCCGATGTGGTTTGATTGGTGGCCAATCTGATAATTCTTGCCTAAAATAGAACATTTTGGTACACGGTATCGATTTTAAATGCAAATAGAAAACATCAGATTCACCTAAAACGAAAGCTGGACATAAATATACCTTGTATTTGAAGATTCTTCGTAAATGGATGAATAAGATAGGCTGAGACCAAGCCTAAGATCGGTGCTCAAGTTAGTTCTCGCTTCGGAGAGAGATGAAGATGAAAGAGAAGGGTAGCTGCTACTGTTTGTGGAAGAAATTGGAGAGTTTTCTTCTTCCATTTTATTTCAATGGAAAAGTGACATGAGGTGAATAGTTTGAAGTGTTATTTATATGTATGGATGCAAAAATAAAATAATAGGGGTTAATTAAATATGATAAGTATACACACTATAGTGTAGAGTAAGAAAATGGAGTACTATGTTGCACAATGTCATGCAGGGAAGTTTACTAGGACTTGTGTATAATTTTTTATAAGTTGTGTTACTAACTACTAGATGTTACGTGAGTCATGCTCAATGTTTGCACATGAATTGAATTTGTTATTATTTACCTGACAACGAAATATATTTGAGTGAAATTAATAGACTGCAACTCTGTTATCAAGAAAATTAAACTTGATCTGATTACTTACAATGACAGAGCAAATTTTCTTAATCACATAATTTTCCAATTGATGTAGAGTTCAGCAAAGAGTGCCATTTAACGTCCTATTCTTTAAACGAACTTTTCAATTACGTACACTATACTCGATTTTTCAGTCCAACGTTATGGTCATAATAGCATCGTTGAGCTAGGGAGACATTAGTGATTTCACACAGTAATTTTAATGAAAGTGTTCCATAATCAACGAACAGGATTAGTCGTGAAAGTGAGATCTTGATGTAACCGTTCACATTGTTACCGTGAATCAGATGATTCTTGCACAGTTAAGCATTATTTGTTGTTAATTTATTCAAGGCATAACAATGTGTACTCATCCCTGGTTCTGTTTACATAAACAAGGATAAATAGATATTTCAACTACCATTTTTCTAATTTTACACGGGACAGTTGCAACTATGTTTTGTTCAAAATTTAGAATGCCAACGCTTTAAATTGTATATAAAAAAATGGAAGTAAAAATAAATAAACTGGAATAAATAGGCAGACAAAATGACTGTGTTTTCTCTTCTGTTCCCTTCTATTTTCTTTTCATGATACATGTGCATGGAAAGTCGCTTTTTGCTTGCTTGCTCTTGTTCAGCCATACCTAAACATTAATTGCTAGTTTTTGTATGCATAATTAAATCTGTTTAGCTGGCGTTTCACTTTTCAAGAATTAGCCCATAATATATAAACCATTTACCAATTGTATAGTTTCTCAACATTATATTTTAGTGAATTATAAAAGATGAAGAAAAGTATTCTCAATAATATGAAGTATGAGCCACAATATCAGATATAATCATTTCTTTTGAATCGCAATTTTTCTGATGTCATTACCATGATAATATTTTCTGTATCTGTTCTAGAAGAAATAAGGTTTTAATGTTGTCACCTACGATGAAATTGAAATCTCTGAAGCAGTAGAAAGTTGGAAGAAAGAAGTACTAGTAGTAAACTTTATGTCAATATATAAGGTAAGTATTTAATAAGAAAACAGAGACAAAGTCTGCATGGGATTATGAGGTTAGGAATGAAAATGAAAACAAAGTGATGAGTTGTTGAAAGTTGATTGAAGAATGGTATGATTAGTGTTTAAAGCAAATGGAAGACTCCTCCAAAAAGAAAACATGATGGCTACTCATGGGAGACATGCAATCAACTATCTCCCCTACCAATATTAGAATATGTAGAACTATAAAACAACAATATTTCTCAGACAACCCAACAAAATCTTGGGACTATAGTCAAAACTTGTAAAATAATTTAAATCAAAAGTCAATACAATCTTCAATGTTCATGTGTTGACTGAAATTGTAGTGGGCATGAACTAGATTAAAGCACATGTAGCAATTGCATTTAATCAAAACGTACGTACGATTTACTGGAAATAATGAAATACAATGAATTGTGAGATGATATACATCAACAAAAACAAATAGTTGATAAACACAATTGATTCTCTTGTTATTTTTAGTCAAAGGACTTAGACTACCTAACATTATGAATAAAATCATAGACAACTATAAACTAGTAGGACTTAGCGAGAGACTTCATGGATTAACAAGGGGGAAGGGGACAATTTTCCATTTAAACAGTTAAAATTGATGTTAATTATGGGAACAATTGCCTTTCTTTCTGCTAAAGAAAAGGTATATGAAAGGTTTATGTTGTAGCATGAGGGAAATATGTTCTTTTGCCTCATTGGTCTTGCTTTCTGTTCCCATGTCTCCGTTGATGTTGAAATAAATTGAATAAAAGTTTTATTGATATGTTCTCTGATTTTGTTTGTACAATCTTTTGGAATTAATAATACAAACGTTTGTAGTTTGCTTGTATTTATAACAGAAAAATAATAATACACAAGCTTTGGGCCGACTGCCAAGCCCAATATGATTTGTATTTGCTATTTGCAACCCACTTTTAATAATACGCTACTGATAATAATTGATCCATACGTTTGTTCCCTTTTGCATCTTATTGGTTACGCCTCCTCAAACTCAACTTAGAGTTGGGGTTTGCTCTATCCCCAAATTACAACATCAGTCACAAAATCTCTCAATCTTCTGAAATTGAGTGAAATTCTGCTTCATTTCATGCTTCACACTTCATTATCAATAAGTTTCTACTCAAATCGATCTAAATTTGACTTCAATTATGGCAGTAGATTTTTGTCTGACTTGAGTGAGATTTTACTTCGATTAACATTTTCGGTCACTGATGGCAGTAGATTTCAGCTGTTGCCTGGATCGTATGAGATTCTGCTTTGATTATTATTGCTAACTTCATAAATCTTCAGACGTATCCAGTAATTTTTGTGGTCTTGCATGATTCAAGTATTAATCCATGACGTATTGTTCTTTTGAAATATCATAATATTCTTTTTACTGCCTTTTAGTATTCAACCACTGAATTCTGCATAAACTGACTTACTTTGCTCACACAAAAAGTGATATCTGGTCTAATAATTGTAGCATATTGTAGTGCTCCTACTATACTCATATACTGCCTGTTATTTGTCATTGCTTAACCTTTGCTTTTAGATAAGTGTGAATTGGTTGCCATAGAAGTAGAAGTGAATTTGCTTCGCTTGGTCCATTTTTGCTCTGGTCAGAATTTAAGAGATGTATTTTGTAACAACCCTCATATTTTAACCCTCATATTTTATGATTATATATTTAAATATTTTATTTAAATATAGCATCGTTAATCGGATTAAAGTGTGAAATGCTACTTTCTGTAAACAGTCGAATTAGAACTCGAAACTGCTTGCATTGAGTTCAAAATGGCGTTTACAACATTTTTGAGTATAAACATCGATATGTTTGGAGTTGATTAGGATTTTGGTATTTTGTTTGGACTTCGGGTTGTATTCTAGCCCACTAACCCAATAAGGGAATCCAAACCCTTTACCATATACATCACATTCCTCTCCTCTTCATTCATTTCATTTCTAAATTTCCTAACACCCTCAACCCCTAAAAGAAAAAAAATGGGGGAAAAGAAATCAAAATTTCTAAGCCCTAGTTCTCTTAAGAAATTCAAGTCCAAGATCAAAGAGAAGCTTAGATAAGCATCTTCTTCATCTTCTCCATCTCAATTTCTCTTCGATTATCAGAAATTTCCTATAACCTAACTTAGGAAATATTTGTATATGATCACAGATTCGAGATTCTAGAGTTGAAGTTGAAGAGTGGCTGATTTTTCCTTTGTTTTAGAGCTTCTTATTCATTGTTTTTGGGTTTAAATGTGAGTTCTTTAACTCACATCTATGTCTATACCTTTGACAGTTGTTAGGTATGAATTCCTAACATCTATTTCATGTCCATGTGCTTTTGAATTAAATTGGTTTGGCGAATTTATCAATTTTTAGTATTTTGAAGTTAAAATCTATGAAAATCCTATTTTGAATGTTTGGACATGTTGTTTGGAGTGTATCGATGAGTCTATAGAGCTGGGTTGTCGCTTGGCATAAATCTCTAGCCATTGTCACTCATTCGATCGCTTTCGAGATAATTTGGCCATCAATGGCCTAGGCTAAATCTTTTCCTGAGCTTCAGCTCAGACGTCAGGTGATATGCTCAAACGTCTGAAGCTACAGAATTAAAATTCCAGACTTACAGCTCAGACGTCTGAGCTTATTCACTAGACGTCTAGGCGATCTGGAAGAAAATTCCAGTCTTTCAGCTCAAACGTTTGGGATAACCACCAGACGTTTGGAGTTGTTAAATTCAGTCAATTTGTCTATTTTATGTGGGTTTCCATTTATATCTATTTTTGGTTAATTCGATTAGTTGTTATCACTTTCATCGACTTTGATGACTTCTTTTCTGAATTTTTAAAGTATCCATTTGATGGATTTGATATCGGTTTTTTTTATGGTTTCAATTTACGTCGTCGAATGTGATTTTTCGATGATAGATTGTTTTTACAATCAATTCTGTGATTTGTCACTTTAAAATACAAAAGTTTCTATACTAGTAGTAAATACTCAAACTCTTTCACAAAATTGATTTCAACGTTATTTTTAAGACAAAGCTTGTTTTTAAAACCATTTTTCAATCTATTAGTATGTACAAACTTTTACCTCATTCGTATTAGAAATTTAATTAAACGAGTTAGCAAAACAAGTGGTATGAAACGCTTGCATTTTCTTTGTCGGTTAATTTTTAGACTTGTTCGATTGAAATCTTGTGACAATTTTCGAGTGAAATCTACAATTTGTTCGTAAATATTTAAATTATGCCAGTGGTTATGGAACATGAAGCTAAACTCATTTATTTACTAGCTTAGTGTGATTCACACTTCATATTGATAAATGGTGATCATTTTGTGATTTAGACTAGCGATGTGCGATGTCTCATAGTCCGCATAGAGGGACTATATCTTGTTTGGAGGAGCGGCTCATAGTCCGCAAAGGGGGACTATACCCTGTTTGGAGGAGCTCCGGCTCATTTTATGGGATAGCGACCCATTTATGATACATATGTTGGTGAACTTTAATGCTCCCGTTTTTGATAGGCCTCCCCCTTTGTGTTTTCTTTTCTGGAAATTGTATTTCACCAATTTTTGCGATTGGCATTGATATGTTTCGTCAATATTTGAAGTTTGGTGAATAAGCTAAAGAATATGACATTCTTTTTGGTGTTTTGAGAAGATTTGAGATATTCTATGATTTTCATTGTTATCATATATTTCTGTTATATCTCTCAACCTATCTCATCTTCATGATATTTGTAACTAGATTGATCCGTTTATTACTTTTCTTCTTAAATAATACTCGGATCAGACCGAGGTGTTTCAGGTGCTTCTACTTGATTTCTTATTAGGAGTCGTCATCTAAATTTTGGCTAACTACTTTAGCTCAGTATTTTTTGTTTTTATACATTCGAGATAGAGACTCCTTGATGTATACATATTCTTTTGTCTAGCACTTGTACATATTCTTTTGTAATGTAGTGGATCTTGTATGACCACTACTTTGATGTACACTTCTATGTGTTATATTCATATCTGTTTCCACCTTAGTGATATGAATATCTGCGACTGATTTGTGTTATACTTATTTTATAGTGGAAATTAGCCACAAGGGCCTCTTTAGCAAGTATAATTAGTTTCTATGACACACGATTGAAATAATTACTTTTAAGGACAAAATGCAAAATAATTAGTTTTTAAGGCCTAAAAACCTATGAAATCATGTCCTTGAAAGTAATTGGATTGCTGACTTTGTCCTTAAAAGTAATTATTCTGCTGACTCTGGCCTTGAAATTAATTTCTGTGTATGTGCGTCCTAGAAACTAATTGGACTGCAAAAAAATTTCTTCTAGTAAAATGCTCCTAATGTATATTTGTTTTCAAAGACCACATAGCCACTGTGTAGTAGCTTTGAGTTTGTATTGGTATAACGGATTTCATCTTGAATGAAATGCATGATATACTATCTGACATATTGATACTCGCACAAAGCAATTACAAAGATGGTCGCTCCTCAACAGGCTTATTCTTCGTACTAACTGACGACAATATTCAGTAGTGTCCTCGGTTAGTGTAAGTATAGAGGTGGGGCATCACGGCTTGGTATCAGAACCAAATTTCGGAACAATGTAGAATAACCTAGCAAGGATCATTATTCTAAGTCTCTCTTAGGAATTGTGTCTTAGGATTTATCCGAGTGTTAGGACCCCTATCCTAATTTCTTTTATGATTCCTTGTTTTATCAATCAAGTTTGTTTGGTATTTATTCTGAGAATAATTTTTTCCTCTTCTTTCTTTCTTTCTTAAAGAAGAGAAATCGTTAGTCCTGGCCGTCCCAACGCCGGTCAATGCAGTGCTGCTCCTTAGGATGGCGTATTCATGTCTGCCTAACAGCTTTTAGATCTTGTAAAGAATGCTCAAGCTGTCGGACTCATCCCAGAACCTACTCATCCTAAATCTGGGTTTGCACGTTTGTGTAGTGATTATACCAATTTGGGTGTAAGGCCATTCAGGGGTTCTGAAAGCATTATAGAAGTCCAAGCTTGGCTTAGAACATGCGATCGCATCTTTTCTCGTATGAATCTTGTCGATCTACATCGAGTCCAAGTGGCTTCTAGCATGCTCTAGGAGAGAGCATTAGATTGGTATAAACTTTTGGTTTTTGAAATTGTTGAAGCGGATCTTACTAGGGAGCAATTCCAGGAAAGATTCGAGTTAAAGTTTGTGCCGAAGGCTGAAAAATTAACTTTAGTCCGACACTTTATTGACCTTGTTCAAGGTAAATCTTCTGTGATAGATTATGTCGCATCTTTTGAATCTCTCTCTAAATATGGGGTCGAGTATATTAATACCCCATCCTAGAAAAATCAGAGGTTTATTTATAGGTTGAATAAGAACCTCAAAAAACCTTTACTTCTGTTACTAGAAGTTTCTTTCGATCAGCTTGTTGATATCGCTTTTTACTTGAAGAGGTCGATAAGTTTCTTTCGATCAGCTTGTTGACATCGCTTTTTACTTGAAGAGGTCGATAAAGAAAGTGATGCTGAAGTTGTAGGTACCAAGAAGAACTTCAACATCAATAAGAAGAGGCATCCCTTTATTAAGTTGAAAAGTCCTAATCCCAACAAGAAAGTGAAGCAAGTAACTTCGGTAGCAAAGATTCCAATCCCTAATCGTGGAGAATGTTACAATTGTAGTTCTAAGGACCACTATATAAATGGGTGTCCAAGGCCTATTTCTTGCCGATATTGTAAAAGTTCGGATCATTATATATCTTCATGTGTTAAATTTCAAAGTAAGAAGAAGGGAAAGCTGAATGTTGTGCAAGTCCCTAGTGACACTCCTCTTGGGAAAGGTATTTCTCATTCTATCCTTGATGGCATTATTATGTTTCGTGACCATCCTATTAGAGTTCTTTTTGACACGGGTGCATCTCACTCTTTTATATAAAAAGAACTGGTTGATAATTTGTCTTTAAATGTTATGGGCTTGATGACTTCATTGAGAATTGTGAATCCAGTTGGTGGATTCGCAACACTCAGTTTATTTTGTAAAGATTTCGAGATTATTTTATGTGGTTATGCTTTCCGAGTCGATTTGCACGTTATGCGTTACATAGGTTTCGGAATGATTTTGGGAATGGATTGGCTTAACCGTTATGAAGCCCACATCTTATGTCCCGTGACGACTATATATCTTCGACATTCTCAATCAGTTAATCAGATTTCTATTGTTCTTAAAGATCCGGATTCTAATTTGTTAGCATCCTTATATTCCCTAAATCCACATAATGACGGTAATGACGATGAGGAAGATGTTATTTCCCTCATTCATGTTGTTCGTGAATTTTTCGATATTGAGCCCGTTTTAGGACTACCCCCTAAGCGAGCAATCGAGTTCAGAATTAATCTAATCCCTGAAGCTTTGCCTATAACTCATTCTCTTTATCGTATGTCCAATAAAGAAAATGAGGATATGCGTAAAAAATTATTTGAATTGGAAACAAAATAATTTATTCGTTCTAGTTCCTCTCCATGAGGAGCTTCAGCTATTTCTGTGAAGAAATTTGATGGTACACTTAGGCTTTGCGTCAACTACCGCAAGCTTAATGATCTCACCATTAAGGATAAATATCCTTTACCTCGGATTGATGATCTATTCGATCAACTTTTCGGTGCTAGAGTCTTTTCACAGTTAGACGTAGCACTCGGTTTTCATCAGCGTCGTATTGTAGAGGATAGCATTCCTTTCACATCGTTCCATACTCGTTATGGATCTTATGAATGGCTTGTTATGCCATTTGATTTAACAAATGCTCCAGCTTATTTCATTGACCTTATGAATCGAGTCTTCAAAGACTTCCTCGATCTATTTGTTCTCATCTTTATAGATGATATTCTTGTTTATTCTAAAACTAAGGAAGAGCATGAAAATCATCTTCGAGTTGAGTTGGAAACTCTTAGGAGCAATCAATTGAAAAACAAAATTTTCTAAGGGCCACTTTTGGAAATCATGTGTGAATCTTTTAGGACATATTATTTCTGAATCTGGAATTTCCAGGAATCCTCCAAAGAACGAAGTAATTCAAAATTGGAAGAGACTGGAGAGTGTGACGGAAATTCATAGCTTTCTTGGATTAGCGGGCTATTCTGTCGTTTCATAAAAGATTTTTCTAAAATTTCTGTACCTCTTACTAGTTTGACAAAGAAGGGACTGAAATACATTTGGTCAGATAAATGTGAAGCTGCTTTTCAGAAACTAAAAGAACTTCTTTCTGATGCTCTTATTCTTGTGATTCCCGAAGGGAACCGAGATGTTTATACTGATGCTAGTCATGTTGGTTTGGGAGCCGTTCTTATGTGAAGGGAACATGTTATCGCTTATGCTTCTACGCAATTAAAGCCTGCCGAGACTAGATATGCCGCTCTTGATCTAGAACTCACGGCCATTATTTTCACCCTTAGAATTTGGCATCATTATCTTTTGGAAGAGAAATTTGTTCTCTACACCGATCATAAATCTTTGAAGTATTTGTTTTCTCAAAAGGAACTTAATTTACGTCAACAATGTTGGCTCGAATTCCTTTCATCTTATGATCTTGATATTCTTTGTACTCTCGGAAAGGGGAATCACGTTGTCGATGCCCTTAGTCGTAAGCAAGAAGCGGTTGTTTCCATAATGATATCCGAATGGAATGATCGTGAGACTTTATCCACTTGTGAGATTGAGACCGTGAATCCGAATCATGTTCATCTCTTATTTTATGTAGCCTTGAGGCTCATACATCTCTTTTAGACCACATTCTTGAAGCTTAAAAGTATGATCTCAAATTGGCTCTTCTTAACCAAAATTGTAGGGATAGAAATATTGATGGTTTGAAAGACTTTGAAATCGATACTCGTGGAGGTATTCGAAAATTTGGTAGACTTATTGTGCCTAATATTAGTGATCTTCGTAAAGACATTTAAAAAGATTCTCATCGTTCTAAATTTACCATTCATCCCGGTAGTAGTAAAATGTACGTGGACATGAAACGACTTTAATATTGGGATGGAATGAAATCTGATGTTACTAACTTTATTAAGCGTTGCATGACTTGCCAACTCATTAGGGCCGAGCATCAAAGGCCCGGTGGGTTATTGCAACCTTTAGACATTCCCGTTTGGAAGTGGGATCAAGTCTCCATGGACTTTATTGACGGTCTTCTCCGTTCTCATTCGGATCATGACAGTTTATGAGTGATTGTTGATAGGCTTACAAAATCCGCCTATTTTATTCTCGTTCGGTCTAATCGGACCGTGCCTCTTCTAGCCAAACTCTATGTCAAAGAAATTGTTAAATTGTATGGAGTCCCTACTTCTATTGTTAGCGATCGTGATTCATTATTTATTAGTGAGTTTTGAAAAGGTCTTCAAAAGATTTGGGAACGAAGCTTAATTTTAGCACCGTTTATCATCCTCGGTTTGATGGACAAACTGAGCGTGTGAATCAAACTCTTGAAGATCTTCTTCGTGCATGTGTTCTTGTTTTTGGTGGAAGTTGGGAAGATCAATCTCTCTTATTGAGTTTTCCTAAAATAGTAGCTTCCAATCTAGTATTGGTATGACATCTTTCGAGGCACTCTATGGAAGGCCATGTCGATCTCCTTTTTGTTGGCTTAAGACCAGTGAGAAGTTTGTTTTAGGTCCAGATTTTATTCGTGATTCCACAGAAAAGATTGACCTTATTCATCATAGGATGAAAGAAGCTCAAAGTAGACAAAAATCCTATGTCGATAACTGAAGAAGGAATTTAGAATTTTTTGTGGGAGATTTGGTATTCATTCATGTTTCTTTTATGACGGGTGTTGTGCATTTCAGTTGATCATAAAAATTAACATCTCGCTATATTGGCCCATTTTCCATCATCGAACGCATTGGTTCCGTGGCTTATCACCTTTTATTACCAGCTCAATTTTCTGTTATTCATGACCTTTTCCACGTCTCTCAACTACAAAAATGCCTTAGAGATTCTGATTCTATTCTTGAGCCCGGTGTTAAGGAAGAAATTGAAGTTTCACCTAATTAGATTTATGAGCAACATCCTATTCGTATCATTGCTACGGAAGTTAAACGCCTTTGAAATAAAGATGTTCCGCTTGTGAAAGTTCAATGGTCCTCAAATCCTAAGGATTGTTCTTAGGAATCCAGAGAATTCATCGAGCAAACACATCTGGACTAACTTTCTCATGCTTCTTATTGTGAACTTCTCGCTTCAAAATTTTCTTTTGTGTTATTATGCCTTAGAGTGGTTGTTATTCTTTATTTTCTTCTTAAGTATTGCGAGGATGCAATTACTTTAAGGAGGGGAGTCTATAACGACTCGCATATTTTATGATTATGTATTTAAATATTTTATTTTATATAGCATCATTAGTCGGATTAAAGTACGAAATGCTACCTTTTGTAAACAGTTGAATTAGTACTCGAACTACTTTCATTGAGTTCAAAATGGCTTTTACAAAAAATTTCAGTATAAACATCGATATGTTTGGTGTTGATTAGGATTTTGGTATTTTGTTTGGGTTTCGGTTGTATTCTAGCCCACTAACCCAATAAGGAAACCCAAACCCCTTACCATATACATCCCACTCCACTCCATTCCGCTTCATTCATTTCATTTCTAAATTTCCTAACACCCTCAAGCCATAAAAGAAAAAGTGGAGTAAAAGAAAAGAAATCAAAATTCATAAGCCATTGTTCTCTTAGGAAATTCAAGTCCAAGGTCAAAAAGAAGCTTAGGTAAACATCCTTTTCATCTTCTCCATCTGAATTTCTCTTCAATTTTCAGAAATTTTCTATAACTTAACTTAGGATATATTCGTATATGATCATAGATTGGAGCTTCTAGAGTTGATGCTGAAGAGTGATTGATCTTTCCTTTGTTTAAGAGCTTCTTATTCGTTATTTTTGGATTTAAAGGTGAGTTCTTGAACTCACATCTATGTCTATACCTTTGATAGTTTTTAGGTATGAATTCCTAACATCTATTCCATGTCCATGTGCTTTTGAATTGAATTGGTCTGGCGAATTTTTCAATTTTTGGTATTTTGAAGTCAAAATCTATGGAAATACTATTTTGGATGTTTGGACATGTTGTTTGGCTTGTATCGATGAGTCTATAGGGCTGGGTTGTCGCTTGGCATAAATCCCTAGCCATTGTCGCTCATTCGATCGCTTTCGAGATAATTTGGTCATCAATGACCTAGGCTAAATCTTGCCCTGAGCTTCAGCTCAGACGTCTGGTAATATGCTCAGACATCAGAAGCCACGGAATAAAAATTTCAGACTTATAACTTAAATGTCTGAGCTTATTTACCAAACGTTTGGGCGATCTGGAAGAAAATTCTAGTCTTTCAACTCAGAAGTCTGGGATAACCACCAGACGTCTAGAGCTGTTAAATTCAGCCAATTTTCCTACTTTATGTGGGTTTCCATTTATATCGATTTTTGGTTGATCTGATTAGTTGTTATCACTTTTATCGACTTTGATGACTTCTTTTCTGGATTTTTGGAGTATCCATTTGATGGATTGGATATCGGTTTTTTTTACGGCTTTAATTCACATCGTTGAATGTGAATTTTTGGTAATAGATTGTTTTTACAATCAATTCTATGATTCGTCACTTTAAAATGCAAAGGTTCTTATACTAGTAGAAAATACTCAAACTCTTTCATAAAAATGATTTCAACGTTATTTTTAATACAAAGCTTATTTTTAAAACAGTTTTTCAATCTATTAGTACATACAAACATTTACCACATTCGTATGAGAAATCTAATTAAACGACTAAGCAAAATAAGTGGTATGAAACGCTTGCGTTTTCTTTGTCGGATAATTCTTCTACTTGTTCGATTGAAATCTTGTGACAAGTTTTGAGTGGAAATCTACAATTTGTTCGTAAATATTTAAGTTAAGCCAGTGGTTATGGGACATGAAGCTAAACTCATTTATTTACTAACTTAGTGTAATTCACACTTCTTATTGATCAATGGTGATCATTTTGTGATTTGACTAGCGATGTGGGATGTCTCATAGTCCACAAAGGGGGACTATACCCTGTTTGAAGGAGCTTCGGCTCATAGTCCGTAAAGGGGGACTATACCCTGTTTGGAGGAGCTCCGGCTCATTTTATAGGATAGCGACCCATTTATGATACACATGTTGGCGAGTTTTAATGATCTCGTTTTTTATAGGCCTCTCCCCTTTGTGATTTCTGGATTTCTAATTATTGATTTATGGAAATTGTGTTTCACCAATTTTTGTGATTGACATTCATATGTTTTGTCAATATTTGAGGTTTGGTGAATAAGCTAAAGAATATGACATTCTTTTTGGTGTTTTGAGAAGATTTGAGATATTGTATGATTTTCATTGTTATCATATATTTATGTTATATCTCTCAGCTTATCTCATCTTCATGATATTTATATCTAGACTGATCCGTCTATTATTTTTCTTTCTAAATAATACTCGGGTCAGATCGAGGTGTTTCAGATACTTCTACTTGACTTCTTATCAGGGACCGTCATCTGACTTTTGGCTAACTACTTTAGCTTAGTAGTTTTTGTTTTTATACATTCGAGATAGAGACTCCTTGATGTATACATATTCTTTTGTCTAGCACTGTACCTATTCTTTTATGATGCAGTGGATCTTGTATGACCACTACTTTTATGCACTACTAGAAAATGGTTGAACAGCGACAGGGGAGGGGGAGGGCGACGGCTTCCGACGGTCATTTTCCTACAGCTTCCGATGGGCCGTTGGCGGCCGTCGGAAGCCGTCGGAAAATCGAGTATTACAGGCTCCAACCGAGTCTTTCTTCCCCATTTCAGCAAAACCTAAAACCTATTTACATAATTCCAAATTCACTCCCCAAGCCTTCAATCACTAATTTCGTATTTTTGCATCCTCCCCGGCTACGAATTCAGCCTCTCTTGCTTTCTAGCTCAGGTATAATCTCTTATTTTATCGAAAAATTCAATTTTTACCCTATTTCTAGATTTGCATAAGTTGATAAATTAGGGCTAATTGGTGATTGAAATTGTTTTCAGTAGTGTTATAATAGTTTCTAGCATTCCATGGTATACCTATTTCATCTTTTATCGTGAAATTGTGAAAAACATGTATAATTTGTGGTTGTTCGTGTATGTGTAAATCGTTGTGTATGACTTGATTCTACGATTGTATATGTGTGTAGCGCTGCTATCATTGTATTGCATTTATTGGAATAAGACAAAATGAATGCACGAGCTATGAGTATTATATTGTGCACGTATTGACTAATGCAACAAAAAAATGTATGAGTCTAAATTATAATTGTGTGTATTTAAAAATGGCAAAAAAAGTTACACCAGCCTTAAGTTGATGTAATACGTCGAATAAATATGTTAAATTAAAATATAATTTTGTAAATGTGAATAGTTAGTAAAACTGTATTTTTCGTAAAATGCGCACATTTAATTAACAAATGTCCCTTAGAGAGTTTTTGGTTCTGTCTGACGAGTGTTGTACCTGATCGTTATATTAATAGTCATTTTTTTTCAAAAAATGACCATTTATATTCATCTAGTACAATGTTTGTTGGATTTGTCCCTGTATTGGATAAGTTATGAACACAGTAAGCATTTACATTTTGTATACTACTTTGTCTCAAACGATTCATAAAATTTCGGCCTAACTATTCTTTTTTGTTTCCTACGTACATGCATTTGTGTACAATGTAGGAAACAAAAGGGAAATGCTACCGAAATTTTGTTGAATCGTTTGAGACAAAGTAATATGTGAAATGTAAATGCTTACTGTGTTTGTAATGGGAAGTAGGATGCCTGACCATGAAAAATATCTTTTTGTAAAAAAAAAATTGTATCGATACGTTAAAAAATAAAATGTGTCATATTTGAAAATATTTTTTTAATTTATGAAATAGTTCTTTAAATTCAAATATTATACGATCATGAAAATAATCTTTTTTGAATTTGTATTCTTGAAAATAAATATTAAATTTTGAACTTGTGACTCATTTTTAGACTATGAAGTTAAAAAACTTATGTCGGCTTTTAGTTTATCTTATTAGAAAATAGATACATGTTTAAAAGGCTGCATGTTGTTTTGGAAAGAAGACGCAAACCTTAGAAATTGTAAAATTTGTAATCAGAAGAGATACAAATCAAGAGAAAAGAAGGGGAAGGAATTTCCATTCAAGCGTATGCATTACTTTCCCATCACTTCAAGGCTTCAAAGATTATATGCATCTTCTATAACTGCATCTAATATAGGATGGCACAGTGTGAGAACAGAGGAAGAGGGTACATTGACACATCTGGCCGATGGAGAAGCATTGAAGCATTTCGATAAAACGTATCCAAATTTTGCAGCGGAGAGTCGAAATGTTAGATTAGGATTTTGTGTGGATGGTTTTTCGCCATTTTCTCAATTTGGTTCTAAATATTCATCCTGGCCCATTATCGTCACACCGTATAATTTACCTCCATGGATGTGTATGAAAACGCAATATATGTTTCTTACTGCTGTCGTTCCTGGCCCCGACGATCCGTCATAAGTTATCGATGTATATTTACAACCGTTGATTGAGGGGTTAAAAATATTATGGAACGAAGAAGTAGAAACATATGATGTGTCCAAGAAGATTTTTTTTTGTATGTTTGCTTCTTTGTTGTGGACTATAAGTGATTTTCCTGCCTATGCAATGCTTTCAGCATGGAGTACTGCCGGTCGTCTAGCATGTCCATATTGCATGGATGAAACACGAGCGCTTTCTTTACCTTATGGTAAGAAAATTTCATGGTTTGACTGTCATCGTTATTTTCTCCATGTAAATCATCCCTTCAGAGGAGACAAGAAAAACTTTTTAGCTAATAGAGTAGAAACTAGACAACCACCAACGATATGGTCAAGCGAAGACATATATGAACTTGTTAGGGATTATCCAAAGATATATGAAACTGGTGTTGAAACAGAAATTGAAGGCAAATCGATTGTTCATAACTGGTGCAAACAAACTATTTTTGAAAGTTGCCGTATTGGAAACATCTTATGCTTCGTCATAATATAGACGTGATGCACAATGAGAAAAATATATTTGACAATGTTTTTAACACAATTTTGAATGTGAAAGGGAAGACGAAGGATTTTTTGAAATCAAGACGAGATATAGAAGAATTATGCAAACGTCCCGAGCTTCATGTGAAACCAAATAACAGTAAAAAACCCAAAGCATGTTACGAATTGGATAATAATCAAGTTAAAGTTGTGTTAAAATGGGTGGAAGAGTTAAGATTTTCTGATGGGATATCATCAAATCTTCGTAGATGTGTTGAATTTAAAAATGATAGATTGAGCGGAATGAAAAGCCACGACTGTCACATAATGATGGATAATTTATTACCCATTATGTTCAAAAAACTACTGCCGTTAAAAGTTTAGAAGGTAGTAACGGAGCTTAGTATGTTTTACAAAGAGCTTTGTTCGACTACTTTAAAAGTGCAACGTTTACGTAAACTTGAAGTAGATACTCTTTTTTTGCTCTGCAAATTAGAGAAAATATTTCCGGCAGGTTTTTTTAATGTAATGGAACATTTACCTGTTCATCTCCCATCTGAAGCACGACTTTGAGGCCCTGTTCAATATGTATGGATATATCCATTTGAGATGTATGTAATATGTTATCACATAATTTAATTGCATTTGAAAGATGAAGTTAATGTAAATTAATTTTGCATAGATATCTAAACCATCTGAAGAAAAAAGTGAGGCAAAAAGCACGAGTTGAAGGTTCGATATGTAAACTTACATTGAAGAAGAAGCTTCGTTCTTTTTCTCTCACTATTTTAGTGACCATGTGAATATATCATTTGAAAGTGTTCCACGTATGACGAACGCGATGAATAAGAGTCCTCTCAAGCAATGTTATCTACTTTTAGACAATATGATCAGCCTTTTGGAAAATGTGTAGAAATATGGCTAAACGATAGAGATCTTCATGTAGCACACACTTATATTCTTCTAAATTATACCGAGGTTGCACCGTTTGTTAGGTAATCTAAAATAATAATTTGTGTTTTATTCTTTTCTATAATGCATGCGTGTGTATAACCTAATGTAATGATTTGTTTATATATACAGTGTTTATGAACGTGAACATCCAAATGGAGATCTCAGTAAAGAATTTTCCGATTGGTTTTCAAATTACGTTTATGAGCCAAGAAATTGTGTTGTTGACGAAGGGTTGAAACATCTTACGATGGGACCAAAAAGAGTGGTCAAGACATATCCAATATATTTCGTCAATGGATATAAATTTAACGCCAAAGAATACGGTGCAGAAAAATTAACAAATAATACTGGTGTATTTGTTAAAGGTAGCGATGATCTAGAAAATCACATAAATGATTTTTATGGCGTTATAACACAAATTTTGCAACTTACATATTTCTCATGACCCACGGAGGGGCGTTTCTATTTAGATGCAATTGGTTTAGCAATGTTCCAGGTTCTGGAATTAATGTGCACAAGGATTATAATCTTATCGAAATAAAGCATACATCGCACTATCACAAGTACGATCCTTTTGTACTAGCCAAACAAGTATTGCAAGTTTATTACGCTCCTTATCTGTCTCTAAAAAGAGATAAAGCAGATTGGTCAGTAGTTTTTAAAACAAAGGCCAGATTTACATTCGATGGGAAAAATATTCCAAACGAGCAAACTTATCAGGCAGATCTTGAGGAAAATAACGAAATAATAATTACAGATGATCATACAGATTTTGGTCCTTTGATCGATGAATCAAATGTTTTGGTAGAAGCCGTTTGATAATGCAGAGGAAAATATCATAGAAAACGAGACCGACTCTAAATCAGAAGACAATGATGATTGATAAAAATCTGAATCTGATTTTTTTGCAATTGATGTAACTATGTTGAATTCTTGATGCATTATGAAACTGATGTAACTATGAAACCGAATCTATATGTTTACCATTGTTTGCATGTCTTATGTCATTTCTATTTATCATTTATTTAGCAATTTTTATTAAAAATGCAATGTAATCTGCTTATCATCGGAACATGTGACCCATTATGAATCAGATATAACACACTTCCATTTTTATTTCCATTTCAGTCACTAATTTAGCAATTTATACCATTGATGTACTCATTTACGTATGAAATATATTTCATTATCATGTTATTATTCTCTTTTGAAATGATCTGCATATATGTCACAGGTTTATCGTAATGTCATCTAGAGGTTGGAGCTCTTCCCGATCTTCAGGAGGCGGTGGCAGTGGTCCATCGCAAGCATCACAGTGTCCTGTAGTTTCTTTAGTACCTAGAGCAGAAGGGTAAGAATTAAATTTTGTTCAGCATCTTATTTTTTTGATACACATATGTACTTATCTGTATCATATTTAAAAACAGGAGATTCGATCTACTTCCCTCGAAGGTTGTGTTGGATGTTTCTAGAGCTTCTTACCAGAGTAGCATGAGTGCGTGTTGGCTAAAGTGGGATAACATCCCTCCCCACATGGTAGAGTGTATTTGGCAGGATGTCATAGTAAGTATTTTTTTTATTTTCCATTTTAATTCGTTTTTGTCTTTTTTTACTGTTTATCGTTTACAGTTTAATATTCTTTTTTGCTTTTTATCGTGAAACACAGGCTGAGATAGACATTCAGACATACGATATACAGTTGGCACGAGAATATTGGATGAAGAAGATGCGTAAAACCTATAGGGACTCGATATCCAAAATCAAGAAATCAGGTAAGAAACCACGTTGGATGGGGGAGAGCGTATGGCAAGCATGGTTGGGATACTGAAAAAATGACTAGGCGAAGGCAAGTATACTAATTTTGTTTAAATTATTTGACTGGTAGTAAATATCAAAAAATATATGATTGATAAATAACGTATCAAATTTTGAATGTACAGGCAGATTGGAAAGAAACTCTGCAAACAGAAATAAAAATCTCGTTACTCATCGTGGAGGGTCAAAGTCATTTCAGTAGTATCAGCAGGAGTTGGTAAATTTACTGAATGCAAATTGTAAATAGTTTGTGCTATATAATTTTAAATGTACAATAATTGTATGTAAAAATCAATTTCAAGAAGCTGAGGCGCATGGTACCGTGGGCTATATGGACGTGTTTACTCGTACGCATGCTGTCGAGCATGTAAATCCGGACGGGACAGTTTCATATACATGGCACGACGGTAAATCCAGCAAAGCATATTTCATTTTATGCAGTATTAATAATTGTTATACTTGTTAAAATATAATGAAATAAGATATGATGAAATTAATGTATTAATGCAGAAAAAGTTTATGGAGTTGCGCCAGAAACTCCTTGCTGATACCGGTCGAGATCAGCTGACAACGGATGAGGAGGGTGCTATTTTTGAGTCAGTTTTGGATCCACCGGAGCATGATAGACGATACAGATTTAGCAATCAAGTGGTAAGTAAATAATATCGCCAACCAAGGATTAATTTCAAAGTTATTGCTCTCATCCTTCCCTATAGTTACTTTACTTATGCTAAAATTTTCCAAAGTTATAGTATTTTAAAATATAATCAACAATCTTATCACTATAGTTATTTGATGTTACCACAATCTAAAATGTTATCAACATGCACATACACTTACATAAACATCATAAACTAAATTAAATAGCATTATCAAACTGCTAATCATTCACATACATACACATACACTTACAAAGATCACACAACTAAATTCAATATTTATTATAGGCCAGCAATCAGAGACGGGATATGCAGACTAGAGCTCAGATCGATCTAGTAGAGATCGAAGATTTCCAGGCTAGAGTGGCACATCTGGAGGAGCAGAAACGTTGGCAGGCCATAGAGACCACACAGTTGCTAGACCAGCGTATCGCCGAGTACATGCAGCAGTATGGTGGCCGCTTTCCTTCCTCTGTTGGCTCAAGTTGTGGAGGAGATTGATTGATTGTTTTGATCGGTAAGTTTTTTCTATTTTGTATGATTTGGAAGATGGTAGAGGTACTTGTTGATTTATGTACTATATTATGATACACTTACCTGTTTTGTTGTATAATTATGTAGATGTATGAATTGATAGAACATTTCGTGTTGTGGATATTATTATGTATTGTACATTAGTTTTGGTGATGATTATGTGTTTTGACTTAATTTTATATATATTTTTTGTTGGTGAATTGTATATAGTTTGGTTTTGGATATTTGGTTGGAATATTATATATTGGATTCTGCAGTATTGGTGGAATAGTGTTTGTATGGAAAATGTGGATGGAAGGCTGTACTGCAGCAGAAATATAAAATAATGCAGCAGATTTCCGATGACTTCCGACAGCTTTCGTGTTACAATTTTCCGACGGCTTTCAGATCAATTTTTCCAACAGCTTCCGATGGACTCTGACAAGTTTCGTAATCCGTTGGAAGCCATCGAAAGTCATCGGAAATACAAACGGTGAGATGTGTCGGAAGACGTCGAAAAAACTGCGCCCCGACGCCTTATTTTTCGACGGCATTTTTCGACGGCCTCCAACGGCTTCCGGCGGCCGCCAACGGTTTCCTGCCGTCAGAAAATACCTTTCCCCTTGTAGTGGTGTACACTTCTATGACTGATTTGTGTTATGATTATTTTATATTTGTTTTCAAAGACCACATAACCACTGTGTAGAAGCTTTGAGTTTGTATTGGTATGACGGATTTCCTCTTGAATGAAATGCATGATATACTATCTGACATATCGGTACTCGCAAAGAGCAATTACACAGATGGTCGCTCCTCAACAACCTTATTCTTCGTACTAACTGACAGCATTACCCAGTAGTGTCCTTAGCTAGTGTGAGTATAGAGGTGGGGCATCCCATATTATTTCCGACTTAAGTGGATCGCTCTGCTTGAAATTTTTTGGCTTCTATTCTCTGAAAATAGTGTAGACATCCACAGTCTTTAATTGAGAACCCCTTGTTTAAATATTGTGTGAGATTACTGATTTCTATCTCACTATTTCCTGTAATAATAAAATCATCAACATATATTAGTACAAAAATAGCTATATTATTGTAAAATTTAGTAAACAAGGAGTTGTCAGATTTTATTGAGACGTATCCAAGCTTAGTCAATTTTTCTTTTAATCTATCAAACCAAACTCTTGGAGCTTGTTTGAGGTCATAGATTGATTTATTTAACTTGTATTCAATCTCTTCTCTATCCTTTTGTTTGTAACCTTGGGGATGTTCCATGTACACTTCTTCCTGCAAAATACCATTCAAAATGCATTATTTACATCTAATTGTTTAATGTTTCGGTCTTTATGCAAAGCAATAATAAGTACTATCCTGATAGTAGAGGGCTTCATAACTGGTGAAAATGTCTCATTAAAATCAAAACCATTTGTTGTTAATACCCTTTTTGCTACCAATCTTGCTCTATGTTTAGAGACTAAATGATCAATATTTTTCTTTGCTTTATATGTCCATTTGCATCCTATAACATTCTTGTTGCTTGGTAAAGGAACAAGATCTCAAGTCTTGTTTCTTATCAATGCATCATATTCTTCATTCATGACAGATTTCCATTTTTCACTTTGTATGGCATGATAATATGAGCTTGGAGCATTGTATATCCTTGGCTTAAATATGCCACTTTTTGGTCTTATTACCATATGATGTCCCGTATTTTTAGAGGTAGGTTATTGACTTGTGCTGTCTGCTATGGTGTCCTATTGATTATTTGATGGTTGCTAATCATCTATTGATTGATAGGAGATTCTTGAACAGGAGTTGCAAATGAGTCAAACTGCTCTTGACTCGGTTCATTATTGGGTAAAGCGTGTTGAGATCTGTTGACATTTTCAGTTGACCTTGGATTGAACTGAGTTCTTTGAGCTGCTTCAACTTGAGCTTGTATAACCATCTCAGGTTGCTCAAGTATTGATGGTATAGAGTACTTTAAGCTGTATATTTTCTTTGTATCTTGATTTTCGACTTACTAAATGGAAACGCCTTCTCATTGAATACTACATGTCTTGATATGAAAACTTTTTCATTGTTGTCTATACATTTGTAACACATTTTACTAGTAACATACCCATGAAAAGTGCATAGCGATGACTAAAATTTAGCTTGTGACTATTATATGGTCTTAAGTAAGGAAAATATAGACAATTAAATACCCTTAGACTTTTCTAGTTGGGTTTAGTATTATATAGAACTTCCATTAGACTTTTAAGCTATAAAACTTTAGTAGGCAATCTATTTATTAAAAATCTTATTGTAGCAAAGGCATCATGCCAGAACTTTAATGGTGGAGATGCGTGAGCAAGTAAAGTAAGCCCAGTTTCAACAGTGTGTCTATGTTTTCTTTTAACAAATCCATTTTGTTATGAAGTATATGGACAAGTTGTTCTATGAATTATTTCCTTCCTTTGGAAATATTCTCTAAGTGGTTGGAAACTCAGTTCCACCATCAGTTTGCATGATTTTTACTTGACTATTTGTATGAAAGAGTGTATTGATCGTATATTTATATCTAATATGAAAGTGTAGTAAAATACTAACTTATGAATAATAGACTAAAGTACATAGCAGTAAAGAAATAATTACACTAGAGTTTTTATACTGGTTTGGACCTCCTGTCCTACGTCCAGTCCCGAAGCTCCTCTTCGGCTTTAACTAGTAAATAACTCTCGCTTTGCCTAGAGGAACATGCTTAATACAAAAGTTCTTTATGAGACAAGTATGTAATCTGAAAAACACTGATTTTGACTGCACAGTACAAATCTTCCTATAATCTCCTTTGAGCATGTGTACGTGAAGCTTTTGATTTCAAGAAGTGATAAAGACTGATATGCTTTGCTTATAGAAATCAAAGCATGCAAGACAATACAGATATAGGATTTAGAAAATTCAAGTACTTTTATTCTTAAAATCTTCACATATATATAAATGGTGAAGAGTTTTTGTGAAGACTAATATCCATTAGAGTTTTATGTTTAAGTCTAAAGGTAGCAATCGTTGAGAAAGAAGAAATGCGATGAAGGGTTATGAAGGCAGCTATTAGATTGAAGCAAATGACCTTTCTGTGGTCGTTGCTCAGCTCAGATATCTGTCCATAGGGTCAAAATCGATCGTTTATATATATATATATATATATATATATATATATATATTTAAATAGTGCTCGGAGTCAAATGTCTAAGCATTTTTGACAGACGTCTAATGTATGTGCTTGATTAAAAATAGAGGCTATGTTCAGACGTCTGATATATAATCTCAGACGTCTGACATATGTTATTTTGCATTTAAGTTTACGTGCTATATGAAGATTGAAATTTTTTGTCGTGCAATGTTTGCAATCTACTAAAGGAGATTTTACAAGCTATATTTCTATGACACTTAACACGCTATCTAATACTGATGATTGTTCTCCTTTGTTAGTCGTCTTCAAATTGACTTCTGAAAGCTTTTTCCTGCAAGTAGATTGAATATATATTGTATGTGTATGATTGTATGGTTGTTGTCATCGAAATCATAGAAAAGCAGTTCTAACATTCTTCCCCCTTTTGACGATGGAAACTATACAATCGTTTTATAAACATATAACTCCCCTTGAATGCGATTCCTTCCCTAATACATGTAATATGACATTTCTCTCCCTTTGACATAATCAAAAGGAACGAACAACTGAAAAAAAATATAAGTCCATGGTCAAGCAAAGAAAAGTTTAACCAGACATATAGGCATTCAATATTAGAATAAAATAACAGGGGTACATGAATAAATATGACCGAACATACTAAAAATCTTACTAATAGTTATAATATCCCCAGAAGCTTGACGAGTCTTCATCATATGTACCATGTTGGCATTGAGACTGGTCAGCATACTCCTCATCTTCGTGAATAGAAAGACCCTAAAATGATGGGTAATAACTATAGTCCTAGGGGGTTGAGTGAAGCATGGGGATCCTCTAAAGGGAACGATAAACCTTTACTCTCTTCAATGTCCAGACAAATAGGCGCTTTGCCAGGATGAGAGTGCTGTGGAGGTTCCTGTGAAGGCCATGTACCTGAAGATGGGCCTGTGTGGAAAACTGGTGGTGGTGTAGGGGATGGAGGCGAGGACGAGTGGGAGGAAGAATGATAGCGAACCTTTCCGAGAAGCTTTTCCAAGGTTCAAACGACCTTATCTAACTTTTTTCCTACTTTGGTCATACGAGTAGAAAAAGACCGTTCCAAACTGACATCTTTTTGTCAAGCACCTATTGATTTAGGACGAGAAGGCGTTGATTTTATAATGCATTATCTGGATAGTTCTTTCCTGGACTTGCTGCTATTCTAGCTTCCTATATTTCAGAATTAGAGTAATACTCTATAGACACTGAAGCTCTAGGTGGTTGGGAGGAGCTTGATATTGGGAAAATGGAATAATGCTCGATGGTGTCTCTGCGAGATGCATTAAAAAGAGAAATCTAATGCCTCTATCCTTTATAGATATTTCTTCATATTGGAAGAGATACGAAGGAATTCTTAATGATTGTAGAATTCTCATGATGTCGGGAGCATAAACAATGCTATGACGGAATGGAGTTCAAAAACTTTTTATTTGGTCAAAAATGTTTTGTGCCAAATTTACTTTAATTTGACCAAAAATAGCATATAGAGCTTTATGACCGTCATCGTAGACTTGTTCGTGACTTCCTAATCTGGGGATGGCGGTGTTTATTAACATTCGATTAAGAGGTCGTGCTTGTGGATGGCAATTAGATGGTTTTAATTTTTGAAAGTCGTCATTCCAAATTAGATGAGTAATAGCATCTCTGTGGGCATAGTGCTTATTAGGAACTGCTTGTAATCGAATTCCCTTATAGAAATAGTTAAGCATTTACCTAATCATGTAAACATTAAGTTTTATCAATTGACCGTAAACACTAGTCCAAATCCAATTATCTTCATCCGAGGGATTCTATAAAGTTAATGAACAAAGATTAATTAAGAAAAAAATACCACTAGCTAGTCAATTTTTGTGGCATTTTCATTATAGTTAACCAAGTGGTAGATCCCAGCATCTTGAAGCAGTTCTCCGGCGTCATAGTGAATGAATCAGCGAAGAGAATAGAAAGGTCCGATAAGGAACGAATTTTTCTCCAATTCTTGAAGCCATTTTTTTCCATTTTGCTTCTCGACCATCCATTCCTCAATATGGTGATCAGTTACAAATTGTTGAGAGGGAGGTTGGGAGCTTTGTCCTAAGGATGGTTTGCAATGTTTTGGTACTGGATTCTTTCATTTTGGAGCCATTTATTTGAGAATTTTGAGAGAAAATAGATATATGATTTATAAAATACAAGTACTTTTATTCTTAAAATCTTTACATACATATAAATGGTAAAGGGTTTTTGTGAAGAGCAATATCCATTGGAGTTTTTTGTTTCAGTCTATAGGTTGCAACCGTTGAGAAAGAAGAGATGCAATAAAGAGTTGTGAAGGCAAACATTAGATCAAAGGAGATGACCTTTCAGTGTAAGTGGCCTATTGCTCAGCTCAAACGTTTTTCCATATGGTCAGACGTATGATCGTTTGTATATTTTTTTAACAGTGCCCGAAGTCAAAAGTTTGAGCATTTTGAAAGACTCTGATGTATGTACTTGATTAAAAACATAGGCTATGTTCAGACGTCTGATATATAACGTCAGACGTTTAACATATGTTATTTTGCATTTCAGTTTTCGTGCTATATGAAGATTGAAAAACTTTGGTCGTGCAATGTTTTAAATCTACTAAAGGAGATTTTACAAGCTATATATCTATGACAATTAACACACTATCTAATACCGATGATTGTTCTCCTTTGTTAGTCGTCTTTAAGTTGACTTCTAAAAGCTTTTTCATACAAGTAGATTGAATATATTGTATGTATATTACTGTGTAGTTGTCATCAAAATCATAGTATACTGGCTCTAATATTGTCTGCTTTTTAGCTTGAGTTATAAATTGTAATACTATATTATAAGTTTTAGATCTTGATCTCTAATAATATATCCATACATGTCTAGAGAAAGCATCGATAAACGAAACGTAGTACTTGTACCCATAGCCAGTGTCTACGGGTGTAGGTCCCCATAGATCTATAGTAACCTATTCTAAGGGTTTGCTGTAATTAGTCTTAGAGTCTCGAAATGCAAGTTTTTCGCTTTTTCCAATTTGATAATACGTACAAATGTAAGGTGTTAACATTTTTCCAAAAGAAATATTATTATTATTATTCAATACTTGTTTTGCAATGCTTACATTTGGATGCCCTAATTTGTAATGCCAAACATCAAAGTTCTTACATTTTTCTTATTGTTTGATTTTAGAAATATTACACCATTTCCCTTTAAGTCTAGAGTTTCTTGAATTAGAAATATTGAATTTGTACAATCTCTAACTTCTCTGCCCTGTAAGAGATATTCTTTAGTTAGAATATCTTTGATTAAACAATATTATGGATAAAATTCAAAATATACATTATTATCTTTTGCAAACTGTGATACACTTAACAAATTTTTTCTTATCAAAGGGACTCTTAGCAAGTTATTAAGATAAAGTTGTTTTTACCATTGAAACTTGCATTTCTAGTATGAGTGGTTCTGATAGATTTACCATTACCCAAATATAATAATTGTTTACCTAGGTACTCCTTGCTACCCAAGTTTAGATTGCTCAAGCTGTTGGTTGCATGATTTGCGGCTCCTGAATCTGATTACCAACTTTAATCTTGAATATCTTCAATCTTGGTTGCATCATTGTTTGCATTTTCTATCTGACTTTTAGTATCTTGTTGGATATTAACTACATTGGCACTTGGATTATAACTTCTTTAATTTTTTTTGCTTTGCTGAGGTTTATAGTTGGCATCAAATCTGAAATAGCATTTGTTAGTTACATGATCATATTTTTCACATATTTGACATCTTAATTAATCTATTATTGCAGTTGTTGTTCTAATTTCCACCTTTTCCTCTAGATCTACAAGTTGTCCACCCCTTTGATTGTTTGATTGAGTCTTTTTGTAGTTTCTTTCGTAATTCTTGTATTTATTGTTGCTAACAAAGTTGGCAGAAAAATATGTTATTATTGTTTTCTTTTGCTCAGTCCTGCCCTCATGTGCGAGAAATGTTGAATGCGCGTATTGAATAGTTGGAGTTTTTTCTTTTGAGAAAACTACAACCGCTACAGCCTTATAGTCTTTATTAAATCCATTGATTATGGATAAAACCTATATCAGATACTTTGGGCCCAGCAGAAGCTAATTGATCGCACAAAGTTTTGATCTTGGTCAAATATTCTCTCATTGATAAGTTTTTTTTCTTAAGTTTTGCAATTGCCTTTTATAGTACGTAATCTTTGGAGCACGTTGAGTATTGAAAACTTTTTCAATTGTTGACCATATCCCATTACTTGTCTTACATCCAGTTAATTGTGGTAAAAGATTTGCACTAATGGTGGAAAGTAACCAATAACTTACCAGAGTGTCCTGTCTCTGATGTGATATGCATTCTTAATTGCTTACAAGTTCCCCATCTTTGTTGTAATGTATCTTTTTGGTGTGTGTAACATCCCGCCTTTTTGTACGCTTTAAATCGACGATAAACCACACATGTCAGACTCAAACCATATAAAAGGGCGAATTGTTATTGGGGTGAATAAGGAAAATGAAGAAAGAAATAACAAAACAGAATCTTACAGCGGAACGACAAAATATAATAATCAAACAAATCGTTCATGAAGCTGTTTTACAAACATTTGATTATACTTATACAATACAGAATCAGTGTTACACATACCAAAGAATAATAAATAACAATGCAGCGGAACAGTGTGATGCGTCAGAGATGTTTACGGTATTTGACATCTCCTATCCAGTGTTTAACGTGAGTGCAGTAACTTAAGAGATGCTCGGGATTCACGTCTCCCAAGGATCCGTTAAACTATTTACTATGTAGTAATATTTCGTTATTATAATAATGTCTATAGTAAAATAAACTTACTTTTAAATAGCGTTAAGGGGTTACCCATATATCCCTTAACACGTAATAGTGCCAATAGTCTATAAAGTACTGTAATATCTCCTGATCGGGAGGCTACTAGAGGATATTCCATAGGTACGACACAAATCAAACTCGTACAAGACGCGCTAGGGTAGGTGACACGGCACACAAGGCAATGCCATGGTAGATGCACCAATTACGCATCCGGACTGGTGGTAATGCGTAGCAGCTACTACCGCCCATCTCGAGCCACAACCCCAAAATCAAAAATCAAAAGTGGCCACCGAATCAATCCAAAAGTCAGAGTATAATATCGAAGGAGTGTGTCCGATAAGAGGGGCAATCTCCTTGGCCGGAGAATCGCTCCTGGTTTAGCCACCTTATGCCAACTCACGGGAGTCGGGTCCATGTATATACCTTAATAGAACGACGCCACCAGACTACTTCATTCTGGAATCTCCAACGCGTACACGGTTGTTAAAGTGGTTTTCGAAGTTGGCAGAGAGTATGACAACTTCCGAACCCGGTCTCTTCAACAACCAAACGTTATTATAACACCACGGTCCTTTCAAAATAATTATACTTCAAAACCAGAATGTAATATCCATTTCAAAACCATATAAATACGATATCATTTCCATTTCAAAGCCAAACCAATATGATATCATTTTATTAAAACTCAAATCACTAAAATATCATTTTTATTTCAAATATATCATTTCCAAAAATCATAGCACTTTCAACGTTATAACACTTTGAAATCATAACACTTGAAATATAACATTTTCAAATCATGATACTTTGAACATAACTTCCACCACTTAAATGGTTTAAATATTTAAAATACTTTATATAATAAATAGCTTCTTCAATTTCACAAATCAATTCCAAAACAACTAAAATTTCCAAATCAAAATTTCAATTCAATTCAGTTTTCGAATAAACTATTCCAAATTATATCGATTTCATAGCAGATTTGATCCACAAAATAAACCATTCCAAATTCAATATATTTCAAAACTTTAAGTATTCAACAATTTCAAAACTAAGTTTGATAATTTCATATATATATACGAGTGTAATGGCACGCGCTTCGCGCGTGAATTGATTTTCTTATAAATTGTATATGTTCAAATCAGTCAAAAAAATAATTTTTTATTTTCAAGTGATATTTCTTAGAAGTATTTTGAATCTGTAAAGAATATTTAATTTTAGTTCCTATATTTAGAAGTATTTAGAAGCATTTTGAATTTTAAAGCATGTTCAGTTATTAGATCCTACTTTTATGAGTATTTGAATTTGTAAAAAAAATTAGTATTAGATCCTATTTTTAAGTAATTAAGATTGAATAATATACAAAGGGGCATTTTTGGTAGTTCACGTTGATACCCAAATAGTGTGACACCAAAACTATTACAACTATTATTAAAGATTATTAAAGAAAGCTATTATAACTATTATTAAAGAAAAGATGTGTATAACAACACGGTTATGCCAATTCATATCTAACTACATGGTTATGCGTACATCATATAGTTAGGTGTATGGGATCCAATCAAGTCCCAGGAGGGCCCGCCCTTGTATTTTCTATAGTAAATTACAGTTTTACCTTGGTTTCATCATTTTTCATTAATATGTTCAAGAAAAAATGGTTTGCATAAATATTTAACAATGTTTTTACGTTGAAATAATGTGTAGCTAATTTAAATTTTTATTTCTAAGTCGAAACATCTAATTTTTATTATTAGTTTGAATTGTATTTATATTATTAATTAATAAACAACGAATTTGTGGTT
The DNA here is from genome assembly GCA_030765085.1 of Allium cepa. NCBI lineage: Eukaryota > Viridiplantae > Streptophyta > Magnoliopsida > Asparagales > Amaryllidaceae > Allium > Allium cepa. The sequence goes on from CM060941.1 coordinate 806,582,660, forward strand.
AATTAAAGAAAAATGTTTATTTGTTATATCCTAATCTTAAATGTAGATGGACATTTTGAATTTGTAAAAAAATTTAACTGTTAGATCCTATTTTTAGGGGATATTAAGGTTTGTTAATACCAGGTAATTTTAATTGGTAGATCCTATTTTTAAGGACTATTAAGATTCGTTAATACTATAGAGGGGCATTCTTGGCAGTTCACATTGATGCCAAAAAAGTGTGACACCAAAGCTATTACAACTATTATTAAAGAAGAAGCATTAAGGCACGCGCTTCGCGCGTAATAATGACATATGCCTTGCATATGAATTATTTTTTATTAATATGTTCAAGAAAAAATGGTTTGCACAAATATTTAACAATGTTTTTACGTTGAAATAATGTGTAGCTAATTTAAACTTTTATTTCTAAGTCAAAACATCTAATTTTTATTATTAGTTTGAATTGTATTTATATTATTAATTAATAACAACGAATTTGTGGTTAATTAAAGAAAAATGTTTATTTGTTATATCCTAATCTTAAGTGTAGATGGACATTTTGAATTTGTAAAAAAGTTTAACTGTTAGATCCTATCTTTAGGGGATATTAAGATTTGTTAATATCAGGTAAGTTTAATTGGTAGATCCTATTTTTAAGGACTATTAAGATTTGTTAATACTACAGAGGGGCATTTTTGGTAGTTCACGTTGATGCCAAATAAGTGTGACACCAAAGCTATTACAACTATTATTAAATATATATATATATATATATATATATATATATATATATATCAAATTCAATTTTCTATTATCTAGTTTCGAATTATTTACTTGATAAATCTATTATCATTTGAATAAAACTCAAATTACAAATAGCTAATTATTTCATTCAATTTTTTTATACTTAAAATACTCATTTAATTCACCTTAACCCAAAATCAAGTTATAAAAATCATACCTTTAAAATTTTCAAATTTAATAAATTTCACATCAAACTTATTTGAGTTTAATTCTTGAATAAATCCAATTTCAAATAAATTTTCAATTTACCTTCCAACCTTAATTTATTTAAATCATTATAAACTTTATATTAAAATGTAATTTAAATATTCAACCGTATTATCTTCAATAAATAATCAAAATTTTTATTAAGCTTATTTTATACTAAAACAAATTATACATAGCTTAAAATCAAGGATAAAATAACATTTATATAATATCTAAAATCAATATTTATATAAAACCATATATTTCTATATAAAACCATAGAAATCATTTTCAAGAATATTTATATATAGACCAGCGGTGCTTGTATATAATTTTATATCCTATGGTCAAGTGATACGGATATTTATCATTTCAATCTGTAATTTAAAATATAAATATGGTTATATATCATTTCAAACCGCAATCCCGAAAGAAATAAAAATCCATAACAATTTGCAGTTTATAACAATATAAATTACAACATCCATTCATCCAATATCAATCATCAAACATTTATCACAATCATACTCCAATTCAATCAATAACATCAATATAGAACAGATAATAAATAACAGGTATTTACTGGCAGTTTATATTCAATAATGAATTAAATAACTATTTAAATGGCAGTTTATATGCAATAATAAATTAAATAACAATTTAATTCAATAAATTCAATTTAACTGAGATTATGATTAAAAATATGCTAAACAGTCATAAATAAATTTCTAATCACATCATAAATCAATTTAACAATCATAAGAATTTTCAGAAGTTGTGAGTATGTTAAACACTCACCTTTTGAATTTAAATCCAATTTAAACCCAAAATTTGAACATTTCCGGAATTTCATCCAAACTAGCGTCAAAATCTCCGCAATTCCAATACGAATCAAGCGGAGAAAACCGTGCATGAATTGGACCTCGTACGTAAAAGTTACGTGCATTAGAATGATTGAAATTAAATTAAATTAAATTAAAATAAAATAAATAAACAGCTCGCCTCCGCCATGTCACTACATCTTCACGCACACGTTCCCAGTAATCAAACCAAAACCCTATTCCAGCATCTCCTTTCGCACGCATGAACCAAAAAATCAACGCCGCTTGTACGACGCTCGCCCACGACTCGAGCCTCCGGCCGCGACCTGCCAGAACCGCCCCTACGAGCGCCGACTCCCCTCGTGATCGACGATCGACCGAAAATCCCCCTAGCTGCCGCCATTAAAACAAGCCCTAATCGAATTATCCCCCTCGATCCGACCATCAATTGATCACAAAACCCACATGGATGCGATCCCCTCGGTCCTCTTCACAATATGGTATGGTCGATTCGACGATCTGCTGAAGTTGATCGTCGCGTAATGAACGACCGAGAATAGATCCTTGATTTCTGGTCAAACGGTGACTTAATTTGAAAAACGAATTTTAGATCTGAGATGTGCTCGTCGAGAGCTTCAGATCGATGTAAAATTCGATATTGTTTGAGGAGTTCGAATTTTTGTTGTTGGATTTGAATTGGAATTGAATTGGAACATTTAGGATTTTCAGCCATTGAGGAAGAGGAGCACAGAAGTTTCTATATATATAGAAATAAAAAATAAAAGGCTTCTAGGGTTTATAACCGTATATATATAGGTAGAACAAATAGAACAGATGGGCTCGATTTGGTTAGGAAAATTTGAACGATAAATGGTCTGAAAAGCCCATTTTGATTCTGGACCGAAATTGAGTCAATTCATATATCAAAATAGTTTTTTGTGAATATTTTAAACTCGATGGAACAGGTTTCAAGTCCTAATTCCATCGTATGAAGAAGTTATGTTAAAATCAACATATTTCTAATTGATTTCAATTGATATGTAGGCATTTCGAGTCCATACGATCAAACGATAAGTCCGATCGCTACGAAATTTGAAATCCTACAATAATTCACTATTACGGATCCGACGAAACTAGTTTCGTCGAAATTCGAGTTAGTGGCCAAATTGGCTATTTTCTAGTTAATTAAATAATTTAATATTAAATTAATTAATCACTTCTTCAATTTAATTTCTATAATCAACAAATCTTATCATTTTTAATTTCTTAAACAATCACAAAAAATTTTAAAAAAATTAGATGTCAAATTAAAGTTGATTAATCCATCAATTTCAGTATTTAATTTCAGTTTCATTAAATTCAGAAATTAAAATTTAAAATTCCCAAGATCCATTTATTAAATTTTTGAACCTTGTTATTCACATCTTTTATCACAATAAGGATGCAACTAACATTGATTCATGATTTATTGCATTAAAATCTTTAAATTTCACCTTAATTTCCCATTAACGTAATATCCAAATATTTAATTTCATTTATTTGCAATAAACCCAATTACTATTATTTAAATTCAAATATTTTAATAAATCTTGATTTCCATTCTTTAAATCAACCAATTGTCACATTATAAATGAAATTGACATTATTTTCAAATATTATCTTAATTTACATTAACATAATATTAATTACACTTATTGAAATTTATTTCCCAATTTACTAAATACAACCTTACAATTGTTTTGATTAATTGGGATTGCATTAAATTAGTTATTTATCAACTTACATTAACATTATTATTACCTTACAACTTTTTATTTCTTCTACTATTAAATAACAAGATTCATTAAATTAACAAATTTAATTATTGAAATTTTACGGGTCATTATAGTGTGAGCAATGTTCCAAGAACATACTCTTCGAAATTATAGTCTCTAATTGCAGTTTTTATCTAAAACTTCCTAAGGAGAAAATTTGTTTCATCTAGTTGTACATTAATTAACAGACTTTGTGGTTTGATCATGACTTTAATGAGATCTTGTGCTACAGATCTCTGGAATGTTGAGTCTGTGTTTCTTGGTGTGGATGAGGGTGAGTTCTCTCCTTCAACCATTTATAAAATTTGATGGAATTAAAAGGAAGATAAGATACAGGAATCTTGAAATAGTACTATGCAGCCAGAAGTTGATCTAAGTGATGAATTTGTCTTTAAGAGTGGCTTCCTGACGAGGCGTAATCAGATGGTCGGCTTAAACTGATAAGAACAATATGGATTTTGATATAGACTCATGTATGACCGAACTTGTACAAGTCAGATGACAAGAATCTTGATTCTTTGATGAACACCAAAGTGCAGCCTAATCTCGTGATGGATATGATTCTGAGAGATTACTGACAAGCCGTCATGGTGTTAAGCAATTGAAGCTCTAATACCGTGAAATAAATTGAATAAAAGTTTCATTAATGTATTCTCTAATTTTTTTGTATACAAACTTTTGGAATTAATAATACAAACGTTTGTAGTATGCTTGTATTTATAACAGAAAAATAATGATACAAGTTTTGGGCTAACTGCCATGCCCAATATGATTTGTATTTGCTATTTGTTGCAACCCACTTTTGATAATACACTTCTGATAATACTTAATGTATTCGTCTGTTCTTTTGTATCCTGGTGGGCCGGTAAACTCCTAAGAAGAGTATAGTAAACTCGTACGCTGATTCATGCCTTCATATCGCTGGGTAAATTTATATAGGAAATTGGAAGTGCATGGTAGAAATGAAATCCGAGTCTTTTTACCAGAACTCAAACCTTCTTTTCACTGCGCCGCACTTGCGGACAACATCCATACTTTTTGAAGCTTACATAGTTGTCTAATACATGTTAATTTTTCCAGGATAATTATACATATATACGGTAATAGCTAGTTTGCAAAATATCAAAACATTGTTATCAAAACCAGACATAATTAATCTCAGATTCTTTTGATGCTTCCATATAAACTCCCCAATACTCTTTCCTTTATATAAACAATCACATATACAATATTATGGTTTATGTATTTGTGTATGTCAAGTATATTTTTCGTCGTATATTTACTAATAAATATCTTCACTAATTTTAATTAGAGGTGTGAGAGTGTTCTTACCCAGTCAAAATTAAAACTGCCATAGTGGGAAAGAGTGGAATAATTTCAAAATTTTATACAAGTTTTTGATGATTTTTGAGTCTGGGAAGAAAAAATAGGATTGTTTTTTTAATTTATTTTGGACAAAAGGCATAGACCAGCAATGGCTAATTCAGTTGGAAATCAAGCATTGAAAATAAGTCATGAAACAACCAACGGTGGCACCAAGCGTAACTAAAATAGACCGATCAAGATCAATTCACATCACAATGGACCTTTCACTAAAAACGTGAAACGTATGGTGCTACAAATAAATCAAATAACATTTTATAATGGCACAGTGAATGCCACTTTAAATATCTTTCATGGCAAATAATTATACGGCATAGTGCACGTTGTTGCATGTTAAAACATTGCTTTTTTGTTTTAAACTTTTAGTCATTTATTTCTAATGGGTAGTTAAATATTGTTGCTGGGTTGTGTGCTTGCTTTTGTTCAGTTTGTTGAAAACAAAAAACGGTGAAGTGAACAAAATATCACTGTTCATGGCGTGCATCTTTTTTACAGTTGTGGCATCCCTGGAATCAAAACTTAGAAGCCCAAATGATGTCAAATTTATCGTCTAAACTAAGTTAGGTGGCTATTTATATATGAAAAGTGCTAAGTTAGGTGGCTATTTACGTTTACACATTCTAAACATGAATGATGTTGTCTTTCCAATCCATTCATTAGTTATATCTTCTTCTTTTTTACAATACTTTTTACACACCAAAACACTTGCAATTAGTAGTAAAGTTAATCATGATTAAATAAAAATGTGGATCCTAAACCTTACACAATACATAGTAAATATGCTTGGGGGTGAAGAAAAGGAACATACATGCAAAAATGTAACATCGTATAGAGTGCATTAATTAACATGTTTTTTCACCCCACATCTCCATTACATTGCCTGCCTCCATTGTACCATACATTCACTTTACACATTCATCTATAATTGCAACATTCTATATAATTAAGCCCAATAAAGAGAGACACAACAACTAAGCTAAAACTTTTCTTCATTCTCAAAATTCTATTTGTAATAATGATGTTTCATTTCCCATTCTCTCTTTTCAAGCAGTTGTATATTTTTATTTTATTTTACTCCTTGGGGTTTGTTGTTTTGCGTATGTACCAAAATTCAAAGAAACTGAGATGAGGGATACCCAAGTGCAACAGCCTTTTTGGTGGTGTATCCACCCTGAGAATGTTTGGAGAATGTTTGCCTTGTATTGGAGTAAGTGAAAATAGTTTGCACCTTTCAAGATAGCATGTGCTCAGTTTGCAATAATTAATACATATATGTATGTATATAACGAAGAATGGATTAAGTGGAATTTATCAAACAAAAAGAAGGAACTTTCACAGTGTACTGCCATTTTAATATAATTTTACTCAATTCAATTCGACATTCAGATGGACATGTATCGGATTAGATAATGGCACAACTTAATGTATGTTATATATATATATATATATATATATATATATATATATATATATATACATATATATATACACACACACATATATATATATATATATATATATATATATATATATATATATATATATATATATATATATATATATATAACATACATTAGATCATGGGATTGGATTTCTCCTTGTTTCAGTGATATTTTTATTATTTTCCATAGATCTAAGATCCATCGAGTTTAGGTTGAGCTGGAGTTTTGTCAGTTCAATTCTCTTCAGGTTTGCGGTTTTCATTCTATGTTGACCTAACTCATTAATCCTTGCAACTAACGTAAAGTCGATCTGAACTAACGTACTGCGGACCAAGTATCGGTTACAATCTGCAACATATATCGTGCATGAGTCGGGTGTAATAGCTTATTAGTTCAAACATTCGTTTAATCCAACATTTTTTTCTTAAAAGGTCCATTTTAATCCTTAATCACCAAGTCAAACATAAAGTGCAACTAGGAAATTCAAGTTATCACTACAAAATATACTGTGTGCTCCGTCGAATTTTTTTGATGCCTAGCCCTTTATTATTTAACAAATTAAATAATTACTTTATTTAATTTCTATTTTGTTTTAAAATATGTTTAAAAATACTAATTTAATTCTTAAATAATAAAAAAGATATTTTAACCCAACCATTCAACCAACGACTGTTCTAATCAGTTAAATTAGTATTTTTGATGATTTATGTTCGCGTTATTCGAATAGTTAACATAATTAAAAATCTAACTCGCACGACCAATTTATATGACTTTTAGTCGGTTCATTAAGCAACTTCGATAAAGTTGGTTTTGTGTAATATTTTTACGAAGTAAAATATTTTGTTAATCTGTTGGGTAAATAATTGTGAATTTTTAACTGTATTTAACATGGTAAAATTATATAAAATAAAATAATCGGTAGAAAATTAAATTTATTGAATCATATGTCGATCTAAAGTATACTTGACCTATTTTCAAAAGATGATGAAAAAATAAACGACTATAGGGTGTCGATCTTAAATTTTAAATTTATAGCCGTTCGTCAATATTTGGACTAAAACCATTCGTTCGAAAGCTAGACAACCTTGAAACGAGACCAAACTCAAACGACTGATGCTTGGTAACGTGCTAATATAATCCGTACAATTGGATTTGTAAAAAAAATGGCTGGAAAAAAAAATGTAACCTCCAAACAGGACATTTCATCAAGATTATATAACACTTACTCTCAAAATATATCTTGTTTGCACCAATTATGAATCGTCGATTTTCCTAGAATTTCGACTTGTACTCCAGTTTCATGATCTTTGGATAATCATTTAAAAGTTCATATATTACTTTGCTTGACCAAATCATTGGTGGTTGCATAGTCTCTACTCTGTTAGCTGTAAAGTTTTTTCTATCTTTTCTAAAAGGATGATTAATATGGTGAAAATACCAATGATAATCAAACAATGAAATTTTCCTCTCATGCCGTAAAGAAAATGCTCTTATTTCTTCCATGCAATTAGGACATGTTAGACGACCAAACGTACTCCAATCTGAAAGCAATGCATACACAGAAAAATAGCTAATAATCCATCACAATTAAGCGAACATATGAAAAATCTTTTTTTTTTTTTGAAATGTCGTATGTTTCAACTCTTTCACGCCACAATGTTTTCAACTTCTTAATCAATGGTTGTAAATAAGAATTGATTCCTTGTGTTGGAACATCAGCGTTAGGGACGACAATAGTGAGAAACATGTATTGAGTTTTCATGCACATTCACGGAGGTAAATTATAAGGTGCAACGATAATGGGCCAAGATGGATATTTACTACAAAATTGAGTGAATGATGAAAAATTCATCCATATATAAACCAAGTCTGACATTACGGTTCTTTGCAGCAAACACGGGATAAATCTTATTGAAATGTTTAAATGCTTCTCCATCAAATTGACGTGCCAAAGTTCTCTCTTCCTTTGTTCTCATACTTTACCATCGGATATGACATGCCATAGCAGAAAATGCATATAACCTAAGAAGTGTAGGAGCGATGGGCAAATAATGCATTCTCTTGTATGGAACTTCATTTCCTTTCTATTTTCTTGATTTTTATCTCTCCACATTACATATTTTTCATTTTCTAAAATTAATGACATCGTTTCAATACAACATGCAACCTTGTATATTTGTATCTGTCTTTTGGTACAACAGATCGAAAGTGGACATAAGTTTTTTCACTTCATAATGACTATCGCACATCAGATCATTGGGTTTCATAGGTCGTTTTGCATATTGTACAACTTCTAAAAACCCAACTTTTGTAAAGTTTAATTTTGATTTCTTAGTAATGAATTCTACAGTTACTGATAATTCGGTTTCACTTTTACAACCATCACACAACGACCTCTTAGCAGCATCCAATAAATCATATATTCTTTTTGCTTCCACATTCGGTTCTTCTTCGACGGTTACGTCTTCATCATCAACTTGAATGGCAGTGAACATTAATCATGCTGCATCTTCCATCACATCTTCTATTGGATTCGTCATAATACAATCGTTATTCACCTTGTCCTCCGACACTGCAGGATCAGATGTAGATGCAATAAGTTCTCCATTACGATCCCACAAATAATAATACGGCACAAAACCAGTTTGACACAAATCATTACAAGAAAATGTACAATTTTCGATGGTTGGCAACCGTCAGAAGTCGATGCAAAATGCCGTCGCAAGTTATCCCGTCGCCGCACAGTTTTTCCGACGACTTAAGACAACATCCGTCGTAAATTTTCCGACGGCTACCAACAGACTGTCCGACGGCTCTAGCCGGCAATCGAAGGCATACGGACGTTCAGGAGGGAGCAAAGAAACCACCGCTGACCGTCGAAATTTTTTGACTGGAGGCCGTCGCCAGCAGTTGGGATTACTGAAGCCATTTTTACAGTTTTCTACTGCATTCTAGCCTAATATACAATTCAGAAACATAATACAGTAACAAAAAAGCACATATCCGATTCAGGTATTCAATATAATATCGATCATTAAAATATACTCAAATCACATAAAGAAAATTAAACCGGCATAACTCGCATAAAATCAAACCAACCAACACTCCGTTAACATAATGTACATATATGTCATTGTGTAAGATATACATCATGAAACATCAGCTCCCCACCATCAATTCACAAATGCCAAAACTACCATCATCAAATGTACCATCAAAGTATTCAACTCTAGCAACTCAAGATATCAAAAAATACTAAACAATGACGACAAACAAAAAAACATACCTATCACTCCTGTCAATCACCTCTAGAACCTCCAAAACCAACTGAAGATGGAAAGCGGCCACCATACTGTGCATGTACTCAGCAATACGTTAATCCAGCAACTATTTCATCTCAATGGCTTGCCGACTGTTTTGCTTCTCCAGCTGCGCTACCCTATCTCTCAACTCTTCGATCTATAGTAGATCGATCTGAGCTCTGGTTTGGTTAACTCTCCTCTGTTTACCATGCAATACTTATTTAATTTAGTAAAAGTTCAATTACTATAATCTAGTTATCGAAGCTACATCATAATATGTTAATTGTTATATCTATAAACTTATTATTGAAACTAAAGCGATATGAAGTTATTTAGAACTGAAAGATTACTAAATTGTTATATCTTAATATATTATTCATTACCACTAGATTTTCAAAACCATAACATCTGTTCCATGAAGGTGGATCCATGATTGACTCAAAAATGACATCCTTCTCGTCCGTAGTTAGCTGCTCTCAACCAGTTTTCTCTAGGAGTTTTTGTCGTTATTCATAAACCGTGCTACTTGAACAAATAAAAATACATTTGAAACTAATAGCATGATATCTTAGTTCATTATACTTTAATAATTAAAACAATAACAAATAGTGTACAAATTAAAATATGCTTACATGACTCTTCCGCGATTTATCGTCATGCCTGTATATGAAACAGTCTCATCTGGATTTACTTTCTCGACGACACGAGTACGGGTAAATACATCCATATACGATACGGAACTCTACGCCTCAGCTTCTTGAAATTGGTTATTATGTACCATTATTGTATATTCAAAATTATACAGTACAATAACTATTTACAGTTCACATTTAATAAATTTATCAACTCCTGACGATATTGTTGGAACGACTTGGACCCTCCTCGATGAGTGATAGGATTTTTGTATCTATTTGCAGAGTTTCTTTACGACTCTGCCCTGTCACGACCCGACACTACAACAAAAATACCTTATTACAACGCTTTTTTTACAACGGGCATTGGCTGCCCGTTGTAATAGAAGACTATTACAACGGTCCACTCATGCCCGTTGTAATAGATGCCCTATACAGTGCCTTTTTTACAACGGATGATTATAGCCCGTTGTAATAGAATGCTATTACAACGGTCATTTCTAGCCCGTGGTAATAAATGTTAATTTTACAACGTTCACTATTGCCCGTTGTAATAATATAACAATTTTACATCGGCCAATTTTTTTTGGCTCGAGCTATGAAATTTTGGCTCGTTCGTTTTATTTATTTATTACCAATCCTTTCCTCCTCCCAAACCCTAATTCCACGCTGGTCCTCCTAATCTCTCCCTCCTCCCTCCCTCCTAATTCCCAAATCGCTGTTATCCCAAAACTTCACTAATTCAGTTCCATTAAATACCATAATTCCTACTTCTCTGTTTTAAAAAAGGAATCAGATAAAAAAAATTGAAAAACACGAAAGTAGAGGAGGAAAAGAAAAGAAAATGTTGCGGTTCAGGGGAGGCGGGAGACGATTTCTGGTTGCGGTGATGTGGGTATGTTGATGAGGTCTCGGTAGTGAATCGGTGGTCGAAAAATTAGAGATTTTGGGGGTTTGGAATTGCAGAGAGAGGAGTTCGGGTGCTTGGTGGTTTGTGAATTCTCCGATTGTTGTAGATGAATGGCAATTGTTCAGGGGTGTTCGATTAAAGTTGAAGGGTTTTGGGTGATTTCGGGTTGCGGGTGGAGTTCTTGGTTTACTGAAGTTTCTGGTGATGGAATGGAGAGTTGGATTTGTCTCTTTGTAGTTATAAACATTATGTTGGCATTATGTGATGAGAATATGAAGCTGGTAAATGATTGTCTCTCATCTTAATTTTAAGTAGATGTAGAATTGGAAATGAGCCATGCAAATCAAGCAGGATAGTTATTAAGGAAAACACTCCCTTGAATATGCTTATCTCATACATTCTATGTTTATTTCATCTGATGTTTAACTGTTAGGTTGTAAAGTCATTTATGCAATGATGGTGAACATTGTATATACCTGCAAACATTCAATTGCTTATTGATATGCGAATCATTTTATGCAGAGGTGGATCGTTTTTTTCCAGCCTTATTGTTTATTAAAAGAGATTGTTAACACACAGCAAGAGCCGTGCACTATGATACCTTGTAACCTGTATTTAATGCGATCCTGATATACACAGAACATCAATGAAAAAATAGGATTTTTAATTATTTATGGTAATATTATAGTTCGGATTTAAAGCCAAAAAGGAGACGAGTATTTAGTCTTGAGTTTGTCTTTACAAAAGATCATGATCAGCTTTAGGTTTTAAATCAGTTTTAATTTGAAACTTTGTTGAGATCGAAACTGTTTTAAACATTTTGAGATCATATCAATCTTAGAAAAATAAAATTAAACACTCGAAATAAGAGCAATAGTTTGCCACTTTTTAAGATAAAATACACCGATTTGAAACTAATTATCTTAGTTAGAAATTTAAGATTTTTATTCATATTTTGCCCATTCACAAATTAAGCAGATAGCTCAAGTTAAATATCTAATATCGTTTCATCCAAAGTTTGTTCATATGGTGATTGGTATAGTTTTTTGGATAGTTAGTTGGCAATTAATCAACATGCTAATTTGGATAATTTGACAACAATGGTGAAGTTGGTTGTAGGTTTTTCATGTCATAATGACAATGGTTGGGGTATAATCATGTTCGCTAATTAATACAAGTGGAGCAACTAGGAAGGATTTTTTTTTCTTCTTTTGCTATATATGTTTCTACATGCGTAGATTAAATATACGTTTTAAATGAGTCTGTTGATTATCATGGCTTCGTGTTGTCGGCCAAAAGGACTTAAAGCCATAATCATCACTTGTTTATTTGCAAATGGCGAACAAACAATCTTCTTACGGAAAGCCTCGTTAATACTAAAATAGTAAAACTCATCTTTTGTCGGCCAAAAGCATGCAATATCTTTGTTTTATCAAGGAAGTAATATTCAAACATCTTTTATCAGAACTAGTAGTGGGAACTCATCTTTAGTCCTTACATCAATGTTATAGGGAATTGATGGATCTCGAGTAGAGAAGGTGTTAGAAGTAGTTCACATTGCTGCTAATAAGAACACAGTCCCAGGTGATGTATCTGCTATGGTTCCTGGCGGCATTAGAATGGGTAAGTTGTTCCTTCTTGCATGCTAACATATATTTTTAGTTTGGGAAAAGGAAATATTTCATTTATACTTTGCAATGTTTTCTTATGAAGGAACTCCTACCCTTACATCAAGGGGATTTGTTAAGGAAGGTTTTGAAAAGGTTGCAGAGTTTTTTGCTATTGCCGTTAATCTAGCTCTTAAGGTCAAGTCTGAAACAAAAGGTATGTACAACTTCTACAAACATGGGTTGGTTCTAGATATGACTTCTAAAGGGACGCAATTTTGAAGACGTACGAATTAAAGAGGCCGTTGGATCAACCGTTGCTTGGCACAAAGACTTCATTTCCTTGGCCTAGTATGTATATGTATTTTGGTATGTGTTAGTACTTAGAACTTGATATGTATTTTTTGGATTAGTTGTTATGTGTTGGTGCTTTTTGACACTAGCTCTTATGTATATATGTAAGGGTTATGTGCTTAGAACTCTCTATGAATGTAAACTTATATATCTTTTTGAAATGTGTTGGGGCTTTGTCGATATGGTTTTATTCAGTCTTTTCGTATGTAATTTTGGTTGTTTTATGATAATATTTATTACTTGTTAAATTATTCATTATTGGTATGGATGTATGCTGCTGTAATTTTTTTTTAAAATCTGCATTTATTTTGCAACGGTCAGAAACCGTTGCAATATCATGTATTACAAGGGGGATTGCCCGTTGTAAAAAACTTTATTACAACGGGAATTGCCCGTTGTAAAAAGGTGTATTACAACGGGCATTGCCTGTTGTAAAATATGATCGACCTATTACAACGAGGCCTAATACAACGGGCTCATGCCCGTTGCAAAATCCATACTACAACGGGCATTGCCCGTTGTAAAATGGATGCTTTGTTGTAGTGCAAATTTCAGTGTTCGAAAATCGACACTCGTACTTCACTTGTACTCGAATACCGCAGATTCAACCGTTAAAATTCGATTCGCGCTGGAGCTTATAACACATTAAGTACAACAACACAGCAGAAGAAAAATGAATATCATTGATATACAACATTCGATACAACAATTTGATACAAATGATATAAATATCAGAGATACAATAGCGGAAAGATAATAGCACAGCGGAACAATATCACTAGAAGGCAGAACAGTCTCCAAAAGAATCCAACTCCATACCGCAACTCCATCTTCAAAACTCCAAACCAAAGATAGCTTAAACAAAAAGCTCGAAACACCATCATCGATGCATTAAGCAAGGTCAGTCATCCATAGATTGAAAAAGACTTCCAAAGACTGAAGGCTACCGAATCTACACTTACTATTTCATTATCTGAAAAAATTCAACTCTAGACTGCCCGTGTGGAAAATTGTTGGCACCCAGAGTTTAGGAAGGGAAAAATAAACTCCGGGTCAGTCATGAGACTGGTATAAGCAAACAAAAACAGTTTATCTTTAACAAAAGCAACACAAAATAATTTAAAAGAAATCCGCAATGCGTTTTGGAACATGAAACTACCATAAGGCCTCCCCGCACACACACAATGCAAGCGCACAATTGGAGGAGATTTCTCCATATGATAGTCAAACATGCTTGATACACGAAAATCATTTGTTATTATTATAAGTGCATAGCGTAGAAAACATTTTCAAGTATAATATTAATCTTAGCTAGCATACGTACCATTATAGTATGCCTACTATAGCTACCATGTTGAATGGAAAGTTCTACAATTAAAACTGTACAAGGCGCGTATTGGATGTTTGAATTTCGAACAAATGGTGAGGCTAAAGAATTTCCTATTGCCACATGGGTAAGCCTCTGGAGGGACGTCCCGAGAACTTAACCAGCTCTCTGCCAACACAAGGCCGGGTTACCTCTGTAACTAGATAACTACTACACGAGTATGTCATTCCTCGGTCGTTTGCGACCTTTATTCGAGGATCCTCAAGTACAAAGCAACAACCACAAAGTAATAAATTTGCAATGACCACATGAGTTAAGTATCTAGGCTCCATATCATGATACCATCCTTTTCCAGAAGGAAATGACATACCCTAAAGGGCGCGACCCTCATAACCTTGCCACATCTTTCCTATTTCGACCATTTCCAGGGTGTGAGGTCCGACGAACTCTCATCCATAAAGCTACACTTTTCACAAAGCCATGCTTTGATCAACAAATGAACAGCAACATTTAGCAGCACTCAACATGTCACACTACCAAATTGGGAATGTATCACTAGTAACCATTAACTACATAGCCTCTGAGCTCGTACGTCTCAGAGAAGCGTGTTTGTTGAGGATGCGGATTAAGGATCTTAAGGCAGAAATAACACTAGAGGGAGGGTGAATAGTGTTTTAAAGAATATATGAACTATATGACTAAATTAAAACTTTCAACACAAATCTAAACAGAATTCTAACACAGAATGATCACAGAACATATAACAAATGCAAATAGTAAAGTAAAGCAAGTAAAAGGAAAGAACACACCGGATTTTATACTGGTTCGGATCCTCCTACATCCAGTCCTGCACCAAGGCAATATCCTTGTACAGATTTTTATAAGCCAATATCCAAATTACAACCCTCAATTTCTAAGGCCTTGAGGAACCCTCCTATCTCCGAGTCTGGGGTAAACTCTCTTGATTTACGGGACACAAGATCACCCTAATACTTCTTAATAACAATCGTTTTGAAAGGATAGACTCTATGGACTTTTTGAATACAAATTGATCCTATAACTCTGAATAGCACTTTGATCTTTAGTAGAATGATGGAGAATCAAATAGAGAGAGTATCTAAATGATTTCCTATTGAGAATTTGGCAGAATGATGGCACGATCTTGAAAATATGAAGTTTTATGGATAAGGAATGGTGGAGAAGAAAGAGTGAAGAAAATAAGAAAGTAGTTGTTAAAAAAATTCGTTTTGGAAGCCTTTATATGGATGCACAACAGTCATAACCATTGGCGAACGATTTTTGAACGAATGAACACTTCTTTTGAAAATTGAATTTCGAATCCAACTGTCACCATGTCGACATGGGGTATCCCCATATGTCGACATCCCTCAGTTCAAAATTATAGAAATGTTGTTTTGTAAAGACAATTGAATTTAAAACAAGTTGAAACTTCTCTGAAGCAAAGTAAAGTATTTAAACAATATTTTAAGATAGAGAATAAATATAAAACATTATTTTAAATATATATATATATAATTGATATAGACCGTCAATTATATAAGTAATATTTAAAATCAGAATAAGTTTTGGTGTTTTAAAATAGAAATTTTTAAAATCAGAATAGAGGAATATTTCAAGGCTAAAACAAAGTTTGAAAATATTTTTGAAAACATGATTTTGAAAGCTAAAACATTTTGAAAACAGATTTAAAAACATTTTGAAAAATCTATTCAAACTGAAATTGCAAGAACCTTCCTACAGAGCTCCTCCATAGGACTCGAGAACTTGTACGAAGTAGTTTAAATGATTTTGATTTTCGTGGGTTTGTATGCCACTTGTCGTAGGTTTGTAAGCTACTTGTCGTGTGTTTGTAAGCCACTGGTTTCGATAGAAATTGGGTTCCATCCCAAAAGAAAATTAGAAGAAAGATGAGAATGCTATTATGAAGTTTTAACAAAATACTAGACATATATGTTTAGATCTTGAAATCTTGATTCTCTAGAGTCTTGAATCTTGAATCTCTAATCTTCATCTTGATGCTTGAGTCTTTATACTGATCAGTCTTCGATGATACCTGCATATACTTCCTACATATATATATATATATATATGTATATGGAAATGTTAGTATATATTTTATAAAGTAAAGTATAATAACTATATAAGGTTGTTGTCATCAAAACATCATCAACTCAGTTCCTAACAGTGTTAAGCTAAGAGAATAGATTCTCTGCCACCAAAAAGAAATGTATTTGATAGAAACCAGCTTTACATCTCAAAATGTAATGTTAGACACACAACATACAAGTCTGTTCCGAGTTCGAACAGAACCGAAGGCCGTTCTAAAGACGCCCTTGCAATCTGAATATTCACAATCCCGATCGGACTTCCCATCACATATGGAGATCCTATACCGACGCGATTCAGTGCAGAGACATTCGATGGGTTGTCATTTCGTTCTCGAAAATACCCGATCTTCACCACCAGTCTTCAAGTGCTATCCATAACGTCGTATAACTATTCGGAATGGGTTATGTGACACAAGGTCCTCTCTTGGCCAAATCGAATACTGAGCGCAATATTTAAAAACATATGGATATTGGGATCTTAGTAAAGTTACAACATAAAACCCAAAAACTTTCATTCAAATAGTTTAAACAAATTACCATTTTCAAATCTTTTAAACAAAAAGATTTACTTCACAAAGTTTACCAATCTTTCACAAAGTTCATTCATAGTTTTCAAAACTATTTCAATTCCAAATCTTTTATACAAATGATTTACCTTTAAGATCCTCTTCAATTTCAAAACAAGGTTCAACCATCTTTCACAAAGTTTCATTCATAGCTTTCAAAAAAATTCAATTTCAAACTTGAAAATTTTCGATACAAATTGGAAATCCTTTCTTTATATGAAAGCTATTATTGTTTGAAAACAAATAGTTTTCGTTTCGGAAAAATCCAGTCAAATTTGCACAAGTTATATCCTTTAAAGTATGAAACTTGGGTTAAATTCAAATTCCCAAAAAAATACTTTTAAAATGGTTTAAAACCCATATAAACACATTTTTAACTTGTATAACCTTTTTAAACCATAATTTCCAAACATAGAATTCAACTTCAAATCTTGAATTTAATTCAAATCAAACTATTTAAATTTCAAAACTTTATCAAGTTATTCAAAATAACTTTTACCTTTGAAATTCCTTTTCAAAAGTTTTTCATATTTAACCCAATTCCATTTCTAAAACCATTTGGATTCAAACTCAACTTTAAAAACATTTCAAAATATTAAATTCAAATATCTGTGACTTAACCGATTTCCTCGTGAAATCCATATTTTTGTGTGTATGGTGTAGTCCAGGGGTTTTACACAATAGTGCAACAACATCAATTATCACAAATTCAATCATATCAATATCGATAAGCGGTATAATCCATAACGCTTATCTTCATTCACAGATTCACAGATAAATAATATAAATTTATCACACATAAATAAATAACATTCATCGCAGATAAATAAATTACATTCATCACAGCTCAAATCAAAATAGAGCATCACACATCAGGGATATCAAACAATTCAACATTCAATAGAATCCAAACATCCATAAGTAAGACCAGTTAATTATCTGATTAATTTAAATCAGATTAGTTACTTATAAATAAACTACTAATCCTAGTTAATTAATATCAATTAATTACAAACCTTAATCATTAATTAACCTTTAGTCATTTATTAATTAACCTTTAATTATTAATTAATCAACTTTAATTAATAAATTAATCAACCTTTAATCATTAAATAATTAACCCCTAATTATTTAATTATCCTTTAAATTAATTACCCTTAATCGATTAATTTAAATTAATTAACCCTTAATTAATTACCATTAAATTAATTATCCTTAATTAGATTAATCATCCTTAAATTAATTACCTTAATTAATTAATCACATAATTAGTTATCCTTTAAATAATTAAGTAAATAAACCTTTACTTTATTACATTAAGTAATTAATCTTTTAATTATCCTCATTAAGTAATTATTCTTTATTAGTCAATAAAGATCCTTTAATTAATTTAGACTCTAATTATCTTTAGATAAACTATTTATCTTATTTAATTTCATAATTATTATTTTTAAATGACCTTTGAAACAAATTAATAAAATCATACAATTTAACTTAAACTATTTTTAAGTTAATTGATAATAAAAATTATTATTTCAAGATAAACCACTTTATCTTTAAAATCTCATATAAATTAACTTAATATCTTCAAGTTAATTACAATTCAAAATATCATTTATGATAAACCATTATCTCTATTAATTGCTTAATTATCATTAACATATTTAAAAACAATTTATCTTTAAATTTAATCTTACTTAATTAAATCATGTAATTTAAGTTTTTAAAAATAAAATAAACATTTAACTTATCAAAATTAGGTTAAATAAGTAATAACTTCTTTTAATCAACTAATTTAAAACATTATCATATAATAATTTAAACTAAATTCAATTTAAATTTAAAACTTATTTTTATAAAAACCATTTAAAACTGTTTGAAATCTGGCTTCGGGTCTAACTCGATTCCCACTCGAGCCCCCCTTCTGGTTTTCCCATGCCAACCCTATTCTCCGTTTTCCCTGACAAAAGCATTGCTTACTTTGAGTCGAACCCGAAAGCAACCGTTCTTCACCAATTCCATGATCTCCAGACACCTAAACTATACGTGTACACGTGCACGGCCGTACTGCCATCTTCGGCCAAGTCTCAGATCGTCGACAAGTCGACATTGGCCCCCTACCCAATTGCAACCATCAAAACCTCGAATCGAACACGAGAACGAAAAGGAGCCTGTGATCCCAAAACTGAAACATACCCGACAATCTAAAACCTCCTCGTTCCGGCGCCTCCGTTCACCAACGACCAAGAAATTCTGATCAGCGCATCGCCAATCCTCCATGTGCCATTTCCCATCGGTGCGATTCATTCCGGTGCCCTGATATTGATGAATTTTCCTCGATCATAACACCAACCAAAATAAGCCGACGAACCCCAGTTCAACAAACTCACGCCGCCACGATGATCTATAAATTTACTCAGCATTTTTCCTATAATCGCCATCCTACCAGCTATCACCATGATTAAACCCGATCCCTAGTTCAACGTCGATCACCGAAAATTGCCAGTTTTGTATTTTCTGTTCATCTATAAATTTCTCTCCAAATACTAGCTTAAAAATTCTGACGTTTCCCTTAAAAATCATCATTTTTAAACAATTTATATAATCAAATCGAGGAAACTGGATGATCAAATTTTGGGACATTTTGAGTTTTACTATTTTTCCAGATTTCCAGTGATATCGTTTGCATTTGATGCTTCCAAATGATTTTAAAATCTGAATTAGGTAAATATCCTTTTAGATTTTGAGATATCAATTTTTCTTGAATTTTTGTTATCCTGTTATATGTCTATACATATATATAGGCATGCATTTCAACATTATATATGTATATACATACAGATATGCAGGCATCATATAACCCATAATAACTTCAAGTAAAAATAAACAGATTCAATCAAAAGATGATGGTTTGCTCACCTGTCTCTTGAGAACAAAGGACAAGTTTTGAGTTTCTTGTTTCTAGGTTTTTGATTTATCTTTGTTTCGATTTATACTGATTTCAGGTTTGAACTTGCATTTGCCTTTCCACGTTTAAAATATGTTCAAGCTTGAAAGCTTTTATTTTTGTTCCTGGTTGTAGCTTATTCCTAGGTTGATGCTGAGATGATCCCTTTTTCATTGTTTCCAATTTCATAGTTTCCAGGCTGATATTGGTTTTAATTTAATTTGTTTTCATTTTCAGGTTGAAGTTTGGTTTGATTCAGCTTTTTCCTTTCTGGTTTGAAATCTTTGAGTTGAGCTTTAAATTTTCCCAGTTGAATTTTTGCATGTTTCTCAGGCTTTCAAGTTTTTGTTTTGAACCTGATCCTGGTTTTTTTTATTCAATTGCTTTTGTTTTGAATGTGAAGAAATTTAGAAGTGGAGAAAACATGGCCTGGTTTTTCATTCTTTTCAGGTTTAGAAATGATCTCAGGTTTGTATTTGTTTTAGAGATAAAGAAAATTAAAAGTGAGGCCTTAGTTTCTTTTTCAAATATACTTTCATATAATTCAAATTAAAAGGAAATTTTATTTTTGACACTTGTTAAATTTTTAATTTACATGGCTTACAAATGTTAGATTATATCATAAGATGTTTACACTTGTTTTAATCTCACATTATATGGTTTACACTTGTAATAATCTTTTCTATAATACTTATACATGTATAATACATGTTACTTAAGAGCTTACAAATGTATTTATATATATTCTCATATTACTTTATCTTAGTTATATATATTCTTATATAAAATTTTCTATTTACATTTGTATTACATCCATTTATATACAAACCATCATATATAAATTTTAAAGAAAATGATTTTAAAACCAAACTATACACTAATAAATGTATATATTACATATATATTAGAATTTAACCCTTAAATAGTTTTTTTTTAAAATTGTTATCATAATCTATACATTTATATATGTACATATATATAAACATATACATTTAGAAACAATTTTTAATAAATTAAAATATATTGTTTTAAATCCAATTTATTTTTAAAATATCTACCATTGAATTCCCAAATCAATTTATTTCCTAAAATATTTATTCTTGAATTTTTAAATCCAAATTCCATTTAAAAATCAATTTATATACATATATTTAAACAAACAACCAAATATCTTATTTATCTGGAAAAATTCAAATAAATTCACAATTTAAGTCAAAAGTTAATTTAAATTACCAATTTAAATTTGATTCAAAACTAGAATCGTTACAGATTCCCCCTTAAGGAAATCTCGTCCCCTAAATTTGCCAGGAAGACAACAAAGGATGGATACACAAAGATAGAGAAATAGTTTTCCGGGTCAAAATGAATATTTATTCTGTATTTGGCTTATCAAATCAAAATATCATCAATAATTATGAGAATGAACTTATTTAATATCTCACAAGATAATCGGGTCACCGGATCTACGAAATATGCAGGGGTATTGGTTAGTTCGAAGGATAACTAACCACTCGTAGAATATATCTGGACCCAACAGAACAAATAATGGATACTCAATCCAGATTGAAATATCCTAAAGTATACACCAACTTGTCCCTCTTCGGACTTGGATCCTTGCATGAAATTACAACAAAAATTTCAAACTCTGGTTTTGATCGAAATCGCTTCATTGATACAGTCAAATTTAACTTCATATTTTAATTAACCGATTTATTTTAAATACAATTTCAAATTCATTGAAGTTAAAAATGGGAAGATTGATAAGAAACCGCTGAAGATATGAAGTAAGGATTTTCTACAACGATTCGCAAGGCCATCATCACACCAAAATTTCTTTCTGGAGTTGCCACGAAAAAAATCAAAGAATTGATATTGGGTCAAAGGGGATTGATGAGAAAAGTTGTTTCCGTTGTTGTTACAGGGTACCGACCATTTGTAGTCGTACTCCCTATCCCCTACCTCATCCTCTTCTTGCATTCATACTCACTATCAGTGGATAGCAAGAGAATTTACTGAGGCACACGGACGGATATTTTAGGGATATATTCATTATAGGGTATACTTCACCCTATCTCTAATGAGTTACCTAATGTGTTATACTTCAAAAGCTAAAGTTCAACCTTTAGCTTTGAAACTAAAATGTCACGAACCGAATTTCAGCGTTCGAAAATCGACACCCGTACTTCACTTGTACTCGAATGCGCAGATTCAACCATTGAAATTCGATTCGCGGAGATTATAACATATTAAGTACAACAACATAGAGGAAGACAAATGAATATCATTGATATACAATATTCGATACCACAATTTGATACAAATGATATCAATATCAGAGATACAATAGCGGAAAGATAATAGCACAGCAGAACAATATCACCAGAAGACGGAAGAGTCTCCAAAAGAATCCAACTCCATACCGCAACTCCATCTCCAAAACTCCAAACCAAAGATAGCTTGAACCACCATCATCGATGCATTAAACAAGGTCAATCATCCAAAGACTGAAGAAGACTTCCAAAGACTGAAGGCTACCGAATCTACACTTACTATTTGATTATCTAAAAAAACCCAACTCTAGACTGCCCGTGTGGAAAATTGTGGGCATCCAGAGTTTAGAAATGGAACACTAAACTCCGGGTCAGTCATGGGACCGGTATGAGAAAATAAAAACAGTTTATCTTTAACAAAAGTAAAACAAAAGAATTTAAAAGAAATCCTGAATGCTTTTTGGAAAATGAAACTACCATAAGGCCTCCCCGGACACACACAATGCAAGCGCACAATTGGAGGAGATTCCTCCTTATGATAGTCAAACATGCTTGATACGCGAAAACTATTTGATATTATTATTAGTGCATAGTGCAAAAAACATTTATAAGTATAATATTAATCTTAGCCAGCATACATACCATTATAGTATGCCTACTATAGCTACCATATTAAATGGAAGGTTCTACAATTTAAACCGTACAAGGAGCGTATTGGATGATTGAATTTCCAACAAATGGTTAGGCTAAGGAACTTCCTATTGCCACATGGGTACACCTTTGGAGGGACGCCCCGAGAACTTGACCAGCTCTCTGCAAACACAAGAAGGGTTACCTCTGTAACTAGGTAACTACTACACGAGTATGCCATACCCTGGTCGTTTGCGACCTTTATCCAAGGAT
Organism: Allium cepa; assembly: GCA_030765085.1. NCBI lineage: Eukaryota > Viridiplantae > Streptophyta > Magnoliopsida > Asparagales > Amaryllidaceae > Allium > Allium cepa. The sequence goes on from CM060941.1 coordinate 806,606,039, forward strand.
CCTCAACCACAAAGCAACAACCACAAAGTAATAAATTTGCAGTGACCACATTAGTTAAGTATCTGCGCTCCATACCATGATACCACCCTTTTCCAGAAAGAAATGACATACCCTAAAGGGCATGACCCTCGTAACCTTACCGCATCTTTCCTGTTTCGACCATTTCCGGGGTGTGAGTTCCGACGAAATGTCGTCCACAAAGCTACACTTTTTACAAAGCCATGCTTTGATCAACAAATGATCAGCAACACTCGGTAGCACTCAACATGCCACACTACCAAATTGGAAATGTATCACTAGTAACCATTAACTACATAACCTCCAAGCTCTTACATCTCAGAGAAGGGTGTTAAGCTAAGAGAATAAATTCTCCACCACCAAAAAGAAATGTATTTGATAGAAACCAGCTTTACATCTCAAAATGTAATGTCAGACACACATTCATACAAGTCTATTCCGGGTTCGAACTGAACCGAAGGCACTTCCAATGAAGCCCTTGCAATCTGGGTATTCACAATCCCGATCGAACTCCCCATCACATATGGAGATCCCTATACCGGCGCAACTCAGTGTAGAGACATTCGACGGGTTATCCTTTCATTCTCGAAAATACCCAGTCTTCACCACCGGTCTTCAAATGCTATCCATAACCTCGTATCACTATTCGGAATGGGTTATATGACACAAAGTCCTCTCTCGGCTAAACCGAATAATGAGTGCAATATTTAAAAACATATGGATATTGGAATCTCAGTTAAGTCACAACTTAAAACTCAAAACCTTTCATTCAAATGGTTTAAACAAATTACCATTTTCAAATCTTTTAAACAAAAAGATTTACTTCACAAAGTTTACCAATCTTTCACAAAGATTCATTCATTTTCAAAACTATTTCAATTCCAGATCTTTTATACAAAAGATTTACCTTTAAGATCCTCTCCAATTTCAAAACAAGGTTCAACCATCTTTCACAAAGATTCATCCATAGCTTTAAAACAATTATATTTCAAACTTGAAATCTTTTAACAGAAATTGGAAATCCTTTTTTTATATGAAAGCTATTATTATTTGAAAACAAATAGTTTTCGTTTCGGAAAAATCCAGTCAAATTTGCACAAGTTATATCCTTTAAAGCATAAAACTTGGGTTAAATTCAAATTTCCAACTTTTAAAATGGTTTAAAACTCATATAAACACATTTATAACTTGTACAACCTTTTTAAACCATAATTTCCAAACATAGAATTCAATTTCAAATTTTGTATTTAAATTCAAATCAAACTATTTAAATTTCAAAACTTTATAAAGTCATTCAAATAACATTTATCTTTAAAACTCCTTTTCAAAAGCTTTTCATATTTAACCCAATTCCATTTCCAAAACCATTTGGATTCAAACAAAACTTTAAAAACATTTCAAAATATTAAATTCAAATATCCGTAACTTAATGATTTCCTTGTGAAATCCATATTTGTGTGTGTATGGTGTAGTCCGGGGGTTTTATACAATAGTAAAACAACATCAATCATCACAAATTCAATCATATCAATATCGATAAGCGGTAGAATCCATAACGCTTATCTTCATTCACAAATTCACAAATAAATAATATAAATTTACCACAGATAATAAATAACATTCTTCGCAGATAAATAAATTACATTCATCACAGCTCAAATCAAAACAGAGCATCACACATTAGGAATATCAAACAATTCAACATTCAATAGAATCCAAACATCCATAAGTAAGATCAATTAATTATCAGATTAATTCAAATTAGATTAATTACTTATGAATAAACTACTAATCCTGGTTAATTAATATTAATTAATTACAAACCTTAATCGTTAATTAACCTTTAATCATTTATTAATTAACCTTAGTTGTTAATTAATCAATTTTAATTAATAAATTAATCAACCTTTAATCATTAAATAATTAACCCCTAATTATTTAATTATCCTTTAAATTAATTACCCTTGATTAATTATTAATTAATTAATTAACCCTTAATTAATTACCATTAAATTAATTATCCTTAATTAAATTAATCATCCTTAAATTAATTACCTTAATTAATTAATCGCATAATTAATTATCTTTTAAATAATTAAGTAAATAAACCTTTAATTGATTACATTAAGTAATTAATCTTTTAATTATCCTCATTAAGTAATTATTCTTTATTAGTCAAAAAAGATCCTTTAATTAATTTAAACTCCAATTATCTTTAGATAAGCTATTTATCTTATATAATTCCATAATTATTATTTTAAATACCCTTTGAAACGAATTAATAAAATCATACAATTTAACTTAAACCCTTTTTAAGTTAATTGATAGTAAAAATTATTATTTCAAGATAAACCACTTTATCTTTAAAATCTCATATAAATTAACTTAATATCTTTAAGTTAATTACAATTCAAAATATCATTTATGATAAACCATTATCTCTATTAATTACTTGATAGTCATTAACATATTTAAAAACAGTTTATCTTTAAATTAATCTTACTTGATTAAATCATGTAATTTAAGTTTTAAAAAATAAAATAAACATTTAACTTAACAAAATTAGGTTAAACAAGTTATAACTTCTTTTAATCAAATAATTTAAAACATTATCATATAACAATTTAAACTAAATTCAATTTAAATTTAAAACATATTTTTATAAAAACCATTTAAAAATTGTTTGAAATCTGGCTTCGGGTCTAACTCGATTCCCACGCAAACCCCCCATCTGGTTTTCCCATGCCAACCCTATTCTCCGTTTTCCCCGAGAAAATCATTGCTTACTTCGAAACGAACCCGAAAGCAACCCTTCTTCCCCAATTCCATGATTTGCAAACACCTAAACTACAATGTTCACGTGCACGGCCGGACTGGCCATCTCCGGCCAAGTCTCAGATCGTCGACAAGTCGACGTTGGCACCCCTACCCAATTGCAACCATCAAAACCTCGAATCGAACACAAGAACGAAAATGAGCCTGTGAACCCAAAACTAGAATACACCCGGCCATCTAAAACCTTCTCATTCCGGCGCCTTCGTTCACCAACGACCAAGAAATTCTGATCAGAGCATCGCCAATCCTCCATGTGCCATTTCCCACCAGTGCGATTCATTCCGGTGCCCTGCTATTGACGAATTTGCCTCGATCATAACACCAACCAAAATAAGCCGACGAACCTTAGTTCGACAAACTCACACTGCCACGATGATCTATAAATTTACCCATCATTTTTCCTAGACATCCTCCCAGTTATCACCATGATCAAACCCGATCCCTAGTTCAACGTCGATCATCGAAAATTACCAGTTTTGTATTTTCTGTTCATCTATAAATTTCTCTTGAAATACTAGCTTAAAAGTCCTGACGTTTCCCTCAAAAGTCATCATTTTTAAATACGAATCAATTTATATAATCAAATTGAGGAAACTGGATGATCAAATTTTGGGACATTTTGAGTTTTACTGTCCTTTTCCAGATTTCCAGTGATATCTTTTGTCTTTGATGCTTCCAAATGATTTTAAAATCTGAATTAGGTAAATACAACCATCTTTTGTTAAAAAATCATTGCCTGAATCTTTGTAGATTTTGAGATATCAATTTTCTTGAATTTTTGGTATCCTATTATCAAACAGAAATATGTCTATACATATATACAGGCATGCATTTCAACATTATATATGTATACATACACAGTTATTCAGGCATCATATAACCCATAATAACTTCAGGTATATTTATCATAAAAAAAATAAACCGATTCAATCATAAGATAATTGTTTGCTCACCTGTCTCCTGAGAACAGAGAACAAGTTTTGAGTTTCTTGTTTCCAGGCTTTTGATTTATCTTTGTTTTGATTTATACTGATTTCAGGTTTGAATTTACATTTGCTTTTCCAGGTTTAAAATGTGTTCAAGCTTGAAAGCTTTGATTTTTGTTCCTGGTTTGTAGCTTATTCCCATGTTGATGCTGAGATGATCCCTTTTTCATTGTTTCCAGTTTCATAGTTTCCAGGCTAATATGGATTTTAATTTAATTTGTTTTCATTTCCAGACTGAAGTTTGGTTTGATTCAGCTTTTTCCTTTTTGGTTTGAAATCTTTGAGTTGAGCTTTAAATTTTCCCAATTGAATCTTTGCATGTTTCTCAGGCTTTCAAGTTTTTGTTTTGAACCTGATCTTGGTTTTTTTTATTCAACTTGCTTTTGTTTTGAATGTGAAGAAATTTAGAAGTGGAGAAAACATGGCCTGGTTTTTGATTCTTTTCAGGTTTAGAAACGATCTGAGGTTTGTATTTGTTTTAGAGATAAAGAAAATCAGAAGTGAGGCCTTAGTTTATTTTTCAAATATACTTTCATATAATCCAAATTAAAAGGAAATTTTATTTTTGACACTTGTTAAATTTTTAATTTACATGGCATACAAAAGTTAGATTATATCATAAGATGTTTGCACTTGTTTTAATCTCACATTATATGGTTTACACATGTAATAATCTTTTCTATAATACTTATACATGTATAATACATGTTACTTAAGCGCTTACAAATGTGTGTATATATATTCTCATCTTACTTTATCTTAGTTGTATATATTCTTATATAAAATTTTCTATTTACATTTGTATTATATCCATTTATATACAAACCATCATATATAAATTTTAAATAAAATGATTTTAAAACCAAATTATACACTAATAAATGTATACATTACATATATATTAGAATTTAACCTTTAAATAGTCTTTTTTTGAAAATTGTTATCACAATCTATACATTTATATAAAATACATATACATTTAGAAATAATTTTATTAAATTAAAATGTAGTGTTTTAAATCCAATTTATTTTTAAAATATCTACAATTGAATTCCCAAATTAAATTCAATTTATTTGCTAAAATATATATTCTTGAATTTTTAAATCCAAATTCTATTTAAAAATCAATTTATATGCATATATTTAAACAAACAACCAAATATCTTATTTTATTTGGAAAAATTCAAATAAATTCACAATTAATTCAAAAGTTAATTTGAATTACCAATTTTAATTTGATTCAAAACTGGGATCGTTACACTGCCTATACATTTAAATAAACAATACATTATTTACTTACCAAATATTTTTTGACATTTATATATCAATCAAATAATTAATAAAAGATTAGTACACTTACATTCGCTTCGTCACTATTTCAATACGTCAGCCACCCTTCCCACACACTCGCTCCCTTCTAGTTCGGCTTCTCCCCTTTATGCTTGACAGCCGACATAGAACCTCGGTAATTCTTCCTTATCTTATGCATCTAGTAGTGTCGTACCAGTTTGATATCATATGCTTGTACATCGATTGCGGCCTGCATTTCATGATAAAAAATCGACAAATAATGAAACAATAAAAGGTGAACAATAAATAAGCGACAAAAAAATTAAGAATGGAAAACAAAAGATTATACTTATAATGAAATCCTGTCATATACACTCGATGGTGTGGGAAGGTATATTATCCCACTTGGGCCAATAAGCCGTCATCCTACTCTTGTATGTATCTCTCGAAACTGATAAAACTACAGCTGACGGCTGTAGGTCGAATCCACTGTATTAAATATGATATAGATTATTATATCGTACACAAAATATTTATGATGTTGACAAAAATTTAATACTTACCCCTCTGCTCTAGGCACCAAATATATAGCGAGACATTGCGGTGGCTGTTGTGGGTCACTACCATCGCCGCCTGATGAATGGGAAGAGCTCTTCCTTCTAGACAACATGATACCTATCAAGACACACTAATTTATAAGAGAATAATAGCATAGTAATGAAATATATTGTATAATAAATGATATAAAATACAAAAAGTGCAAAATATATCTAATCCGGATTGGTTCTAATATTCCGACGATAAGCAGAATATAATGCATTTTTAACATAAATTGCTAAATAAATGACAGAAATCGTAATGACATAAATGACGTAAATGACGATAAGCATATTCGCTTTCATAAATAACACAAATTACATAACTTGAAAAATAAATGTCATCAATTACATAAATTGCATAATACATCATAATTCAACATAATATATATATATATATTAATCCTAGTTGTCTTCTAATTTATTTTCGGTGTCATATTCTACGTTATTTTCTTTCCTACTCTCAAATGCTTCTACAAAAATGTTTGATTCATCGTTCAAAGGTCCAAAATCAGTACAATCATCTGTTGTTGTTACTTCATTCCCTTGCTCAAGATCTGCCTGACAAGCTTCTTCGTTTGGAATATTCTTTCCATTAAACGTAAATCTTGCCTTCGTTTTAAAAACTACTGACTAATCTGCTTTATCTCTTTTAGAGACGGATAAGGAGCGTGATAAATTTGCAATGCTTGTTTGGCTGGTATAAAAGAATCATAATTGTGATAATGCGATGTGTGCTTTATTTCAATAAGATTATAATCCTTGTGCACATTAATTTCAGAACCTAGAACAATGCTAAAACAATTGCATCTAAATCGAAAAACATCCTCCACTGGTCGTGAGAAATATGTCAGTTGCAAATTTTGGGCTAAAACGCCATAAAAAATCATTTATGTGATTTTCTAAATCATCACTGCCTTTAACAAATACACATGTATTATTAGTTAATTTTTCAGCAGAGTGTTCTTTGGTGTTAAATTTATATCCATTGATGAAATATATTGGATATGTCTTGACATTTCTTTTTGATTCCAACGCAAGATGTTTCAATCCTTCGTCGACCACACAATTTTACGGTTCATAAACGTACTTTGAAAACCAATCAAAAAATTCTTTACTGAGATCTCTGTGTGGATGTTCTCTTTCATAAATACTGCATATATATATGAATAAAATATTGCATTAAATTCTACACATGCATGCATTATTTAAATGAATAAATCAAGAATTATTATTTCATATTACCTAACAAATTATGTAACTTTAGCAATCAGGAAGGATATAGATGTGTGCTACATGAAACTCTCTATCGTCTAACCATACATCAACACATTTTTCAGAAGGTCGACCATGTTGTCTAATAATAGATAACATTATTTGAGAGGACTTTTGTTCGTTATCTTACGTGGAACTCTTTCAAATGATATGTTTATATGGTCACTGAAATAGTGAGAGAAAAAGAATGAAGCTTCTTCTTTGATATAAGATTTATAGATCGAACCTTCAACTCGTGCTTTTTGCCTCACTTTTTTCTTCAGATGATTCAAGTATCTAAAATTAATTTACATTAACTTTAACTTCCGAATGTAGTTGAATTAATAGGTAACATATTTCATACCTCTCGAATGGATACATCCATCCATATTGCACAGGACCTTGAAGTCGTACTTCAGATGGGAGATGCACAGGTAAATGTTCCATTACATTAATAAAACTTGGTGGAAATATTTTCTTCAATTTGCAGAGCAATATATGAATATCTTCTTCAAGTTTACATAAACGTTGTACTTTTAACATAGTCGAACAAAGCTCTTTTTAAAACAGACTAAGTTCCATTATTACCTTCCCAACTTTTAAGGGTAATAGTTCTTTGAATACAACGAGTAATAAATTTTTCATTATTATGTGACTGTTGTGGCTTTTCATTCCACTCAGTCTACCGTTTTTAAATTCAACACATCAACGAAGATTTGATGAAATCCCATCAGAAAATATTAATCCTTCCACGCATTTTAACACAACTTTAACTTGATTATTATCTAACTCATAACACGCTTTGGGTTTTTTTACTAACGTTTGGTTTCATATAAAGCTCGGGACATTTGCATAGTTCTTGTATATCGCGTCTTAATTTCAAATCATCCTTAGTCTTCCCTTGACATTCAAAATTGTGTTAAAAACATTGTCGAATAATTTTTCTCCTTGTACATCATATGAATATTATGACAAAGAAGGTCTTTCCAATAAAGCGACTCCCAAAATATGCTTTGTTTGCACCAATTATGAATAGTCGATTTACCTGAAATTTCTATTTGTACTCCATTTTCATGTACCTTTGGATAGTTTCTTACAAGTTTATATATGTCTTCATTTGATGTTATCGTTGGTGGTTATCTGCTTTCTATTCTATTAGGTAAAAAGTTTTTTCTATCTCCTATGAAGGGATGATTGACATGGAGAAAACAACGATGGCGGTCAAACCATGAAATTTTCTTACCATTCAGTAAAGAAAATGCCCATATTTCTTTCATGCAATAAGGACAAGCAAGACGACCGGATGTACCCCATCCTGAAAGTATTGCATGAGCCGAAAGATCACTTATAGTACACAATAAAGAAGCAAACATACAAAAAAAATTGAAACGTCGTATGTTTTCACTGCTTCATTCCACATTGTTTTTAACTCCTCAATCAATGCTTGTAAATAAACATCGATTCCTTGTGTCGGATCATCGGGGTCGGGAATGACGACAGTAAAAAAAAAATATTGAGTTCATATACATCCACGGAGTAAATTATAGAGTGTGATGATAATGGACCAAGATAAATATTTAGCACCAAATTGAGAAAATGGTGAAAAATTAACCTTACATAATCCAAATCTAACATTACGACTCTCCACTGCAAAATTGGGATAAGCTTTGTCGAACTACCTCCATGCTTCTCCATCGGCTGGATGTGTCAACGTACCTTCTTCATATGTTCTCATACTATGTCATCTCATATGTGGTGTAGATACAGAAGATGCGTATAATCTTTGAAGCCTAGGAGTGATGAGCAAATAACAAATGCATTTGTATAAAACTTTCTTTTCCTTCTTTTTTCTTGGTTTGTACATTCCTCGTTACATATTATACACTTCCTAAGAGTGATGTTCGCTTTTCAAAACAACATGCAGCCATTTAAACATGTATCTATTTTTTGATAAGGTAGACTAAAAGCCGACATAAGTTTTTTAACTTCATGGTGATTTTTACACATTAAATTATCGGACGGTATATATCGTTTTACAGCTTATACAGTAGTTATAAACCCGACTTCAGCGATGTTGTATTTTGACTTCATCGCAATGTATTCTGCGGTTACTGATAGCTGAATGCCGCTTTTACAACCATCCCAAAGAGGTTTCTTAGCAGCATCCAATAAATCGTAAAGAAAATTTGCTTCAATATTTGGTTCTTCAAAATTTACATCGTCGTCATCAACTTCAACCGTAGGAAACATTGATTGTGCTGCGTTTTCAACCATATTTTCTATATGATTCGTCATAACAATTTCATTACCATCAACCTTTAATTTAGATTCTACAAGAGTATGTGTTACAACTTCTCCATTACGATTCCAAACATAATACTTTGGTACGAAAGCATTTTTGCACAAATGAACTTTCACAATATCTGGTAATAAATACATCAAATGTTTACATCTATTACACGGACAACGAATTTCTACATTATTTCCATTATTAGTTAAAGCGAATTCAACAAATACGTTCATACCATTATAAATATCTTTCTTTATTGAGCCTCTTAGTCCCCTTTTTTGATACTCCATCTCATTCGATCAACAAAATAATAGATCATTTTTCTTATTTTAAAAAATTTGTCACAAATTCAAAAATAAATATTGGTCATTTTACGAACTGACATTTTATTTTTCAATATATTGATACATAATCTTATACGCGTCAATTTTGCCCAACTTAAGAATACAATATTGAAATGTTGGTTTATGTTTTTTTTTTTTTGGTTGGTCAGTCATCCTACTTCTCGTTAGAAACACGGTAAACACTTACATTTTATACATTATTTCGTTTTAAACGATTCAACAAAATTTCTACAAAACTTCCTCTTTGTTTCCTGTATTGTACATAAATGCATATACACAGGAAACAAAAAAGAAAAGTGATGGCAAAATTTTATGAACCGTTTAAAATAAAATAATATACGAAATGTAATTGTTCACTGTGTTTATAACTTGTCCGATACAGGGATAAATCCAGCAAGTATTGTAGTAAATGAATATAAATGTTCATTTTATGATAAAAACGAATATCAATATAACAATCATGTACAACACTTGTCGAACGGGGCCATATACTCTCCAAGGGGCGTAATAAAAATGCAGTTTATATAAAAATTGGATGTTTTATAGTTTATCTTCTTATTTATTATATAATATATTATTGTTCGTGTTGGAAATTTACTAATTTTATATATTTCAAAAAATTATTAATTTACTACATTATTCCGCGTATTTTATCGAATAAGTTTGCTCCAATATTGTTGTCGTTTTTCAATGCAATCAATTTCCCTTTGAGACTCATGCATTCATTTTTATACAAGTCATGATATTTAAAAGCAATGCACATAGATGATTCTAACTCTGACTGAAGTAGAATGTATATCTGGTTTTCGATATGTAACTTGTTTTCAAGTTCTATGGCTTTTGGTTTGAGTACAAAGGGAGAATATTCCAATTAACACAAGACAATGCTAGAGATAATACATATATAATAGTTTACACATATACACAAATTCAAATTATACCTACTCTTTATAATTTCAAGCTAACAAATGAAATAGGAATACCATTAGATACTATAAATCATCATTTGGCTATCAGAAACAATTAGAATCACTAATTATCCTAATTTATCAACTTAGGTAAATCAAGATTTTGGATAAAAATTAGATTTTTCGTGAAAGTAAGGTATTATACCTGAGATTGGAAGCAATAGAGAATGATGCAGTAGCCGTGTAGGATCCGAAAACTTGAATGTGGGGTTCGAGAGTAAGAAATTGGGTTTTACGGGTTTAATCCTCTTTTTTTCATATATTGAAATGGGAAAGAAAGGTCTCGGCTGAGACTTGTATAACGCTTCCGACGGCTTCCGACGACCGCCGATGGCACGTCAAAAGCCCTCGAAAAAACGCCGTCGGAAGCTGCCGCCAGTAACTGTCGGTATTTCAATCATTTCTAGTAGTGAATGTATAATTGTATCTCGTTTTCAATGCTTCAAATGTTTGCACTTACTACAAGGACAACGAATTTCTTTGTCATTTCCATTATTAGATTTAGTGAACCTAATAAATTCGTGTACATCATTGTAGAAATGTTCTTTTACCGAGTCTTCCATTATTGTAAAACATATATTAAGTGTTATACAACTCTCAATGAAATAGTTAAATGAATTATAAAATATGTTTTAAAATTTCAAATTTAGTTCATAAAATATTTAAATAGTTGAATGAATTATAAAATATTTTAATTATAAGTGTTAGTGGTAAATATAAAAATAAAGTTATTTTAATTTATTTAAGTGCAACTTTAAATTTTAGTTTACAAAATAGTTAAATTAAAAAATTTAATAGTTAAACGAAGTATAAAATACGTTTTAAAATTTCAAATTTAGTTAATAAAATATTTAAATAATTGAATGAATTATAAAATATGGTTTAAAATTTAATTTGTAGCTATTAAAATATTAATTTTTGTATTTTTGGAAGTAGTTTTAAATAATAAACTTCTTGTGAAACAAATAATCCACTAAAATCAATTTGTAGAAATTAAGAAATAAATATAATATTTATTTGAAAATAAGCCTTAAATGTTATTTTAACAAATACAAGAACAACAAATTAAAGCTTTTAGTCCCAAAAGACTTTAGTTTATTTAGAAAATATAAAAGCAACAGTACATCTCTTAGATGCAAAGTTATGTGTATAACAGAAAGAAGTGAAGTACTGACGAAATTAAAGCCTTTAGTTTCAAAAGGCTTTAATTTCTTTTAAAAAATACAACAACACCATCACACCCCCTTGATGCAAAGTTAGACATATAAGAGAAAGAAGTGAAGTGCTGTCGAAATAAAAGCCTTTAGTTCCAAAAGGCGTTAATTTGTTTTAGAAAAAAGTGAAGTGTTGTCGAAATTTCTAACATGTATTTTTAAATTAGAAAAAATGTTCGAATATTTTTTCGACCGTACGTGGATATGAAAGTGGAACCGGCATGAAAGGTTCAGTGGAAGTTTTATAAGATTATTAATCAGCCATGTTTTCTAATAATAAAATAATATGTTTTTTCATTATATGAGATGATTTGTTTGTGGAATATATTATATGTCTCATAGGATCTAGATCTTATTCTTTTGCTTCTCCTATTGCTGGCGAGGGTGCCAACGGCTCGATGGATTTACGCCCAAGGGTAGCCATGATTCCAAAGAGTGGAGTGTAAGTATCAAATTTATTGCAACGTTATTAATATTTAGTGCATGTATATTATTTTAAATTTATTAAATGTTTACATCAAAATTAATATAGGGGTTTTGGGCTGGAGCCTACCAACTATATTCTGGCTCTCTAGGAAGGCATACATGAGTCGGATGTCGGGCTATTGGTCTCAGTGGGATGATATCCCACCACATATTAAAAATGTTATATGGACCCATACGATGGTAGGTATAAATTTATAATTCATTTGAAAATGACATATTTGATCTTTGAAAATTAATATATTGTACATAATTCATTTTAATTTCAATGTAAGGCTGCAGTAACAGTTGAAGAGGAAGATCAAGATATTTTTAGGAATCACTAAAAAAAAGCTAAGAAAATATTACAAGGACACCTTTCAGGCCCAAAAAACATAAAAAGTCTAATTGGATGAGTGCTAGTATTCGGATGGAATTTCAATGGCACCGGGAAACTCCCGCTGTGAAAGTATGTTTTCTAATTCATATTGTTATTAAATTTGTTTTAAGTTCGTATAATAATTGCATTAATTTAGCCATTCATATATTTAAATTTACAGGAAATTGCCAAGCGAAACTTGACAAATAGGAATAAAATTTTTATTGTACACCGCGGCGGGTCAAAATCCTTCCAACAATATCGAAAGGAAATGGTATATTAATAAATGACGACTATAAAATAGTTGTAACATTATTTAATCATATATACACATTGCTTATTCATATATAATTTCAGTCTAAGGAGAAGGGTCGTGAGCTTACATAGGTGGAGGTCTTCGCATGGACTCATGCCATCCAGCGCACCAATGATGATGGCTTAGTTTCGTTTGTTTGGATGGACCCTAAATCTCAAGCCATAATGGTAAACATACTTAAAGTTTTTTTTTAGTTTCATATTATATAAGTTGTAAATTGAATATTTATTATGGTAAAATTCTATTCCTAATTGCTGAAAAGATTTGAAATAGAGAGAGCTTGAGTGTTGCAGTCCACCGGTCGAGAGATGTTGACCGTTGAGGAGGAGGACAAGATTTTCGATGATGTAACCGACAAGAACAAGCAAAATAGGTGATATGGTAACGGTAGTCGGGAGATAATGTTTATTGAGTTCAACTATTTCATTAACTAATTTATAAATTTTATTTAATATTAGTATAAATTATAACAGCTATTAACTATTTTACAAGCGAGGATGTCCTAGGCTGGTTATAGAAAATCACAGGTCGAAGAGAAGATGGCACAGCTCAGAGAGCAGATAGTAGAGTTGAATGATTAACGGAAAAGCAGAGGACTTGCTGCTTCATATAGGGCAGAGCATGGGATATTTCCTTTGCATGGGTCAGAAAATGATGATGAGTAGGTAAGGTTGTATTTTTTTAATGGATGTTTAATTATTTCGGTTTGTACTTATTTGACATGTGTTGATGGATTTGATATTTGTTTGATGTTTGATGGATCTATGGATGTTTAATGGATTTATGGATGTTTGGTGGTTGTTTTGTTTGATGGACATGGAATTTTGCAGGTATGGTTGTCCTGTTTGATGGAATATTGACGTAAATATTGATTTTTATGATATAAATTTGGTTGTATATGATATATATGAGATTATGCGATGTATGTAGTGGTTGTAATTATGAAATTGAGTTTATATATATTGCATATGAGGTGGATAGACAGATTAATATATATGTGTGTTGGATGGTGCAAATATCAGCTATTATATAAAATAAAATGGACAAGTTAACGACGGTTAACGATGGCTTATTGGTCCTAGCTAGCGATGGGTAGCAGCGGCCTATTTGCCTAGGCTAGCGATGGTTAGTGATCCCCACATTGGTATATACGTTGTTCATGGATTACGATACGTGTCCACAACTTTCATCGGCTGGTGACGGCAATGTCGTTCCTATTTGTCGAAAAATTAACGACGACGTCGTTACTAAAGCCGTCATCTTGCCTTTAATCGACGACTTATAAAGTGACGTCTTTTATCGTCGGTTAATGACGACTAGTGATGACCGTCGACGCATTTTTACCGTTGTTAAATCTAATACGTCTTATAATGTATGCACCCACTACCCGATGTTCATTATCATTTCAGTATGTTTACGTATTTTCTGATATTTTCCATATTATGTTGGTTTCTAGTACATTATCAGGTTTAAATAGTCTTTCATTGTTCTTTAACGTATTAATAGCTAATGCGAACGTGTGTTGCATATTGTTGGATGGTATTAAAAATGTTAAAATACTTTGAACTCGTTGAACAGCAACAGATGAAATAATTGATGAGAAATTTATGAAAATAGCCATGTAAAGTTTTCTTGGTCCTACAGAGTGAAGCTTTTATTTGTAGAAAAGTCTGAAATATAGTATTATAAGCCATATGCGCCATGTTTGCTAACAATAATGATCTTAGATTATCTTCCCTTAGGTTCAATGGATTTAGGCAAAAACCGATTCAATGAAGTTTGTAATTTGGTCTTAAATTTTGATCCACATCCAGTTTGTTCATCTTTAACATCCAATCTATTCTAATATGTGCTGGAGATAGAGATGAAGACTTGCCGCTAGACATTGAGATGTGACCTAAACGAGAGCGTGGACTTGTGTAGGTACAAGATGTACATACAGCCTATAATATGCTAGAGAAGCTGGGTTCATCTATCTTTGTAAATTTGTTGGTAGAGCAATATGTCGTCTACATTTGTCATTAATGACGTAAACCAAACTTATTCTTTGCTGCCATTATTTGGCCAAGTTATTGGTAACAGTGAGCAAGTACGTTGTTATTTTGCTACTAAAACGAATAAAACTGATGATTTAGAAGTCCAAAATATATATCACTTACGTTATTTTATAATCAGCGGTTTCAATACATTCAATAATAGTTGACAGGAAATTAGCTTTCACAGCCTAAACTCAAAACTGTTTACACAAAAAAACAATATATTAGCAGTAGTTTTCTATGAGCAGTGTCAGATGGAAATGCCAACATCCTCTATTTAAATCTCGTCTTGTGCATATGAAGTAGTTTGTATCACATGCTACGTAACCTTCGCGGTGTAGTTGAGTAATCAATAATGAGTGCCGAACTTTGTTGAGGTAGTAATCTTTTATGAGTGTACAAAACCTGTTTTATAAAGAGGTTTGTCAAGTTATAAAGTCGTGCTTTACTAACTATATCTACTAATTGAAAATAGAATTGAAACTAAACTAAACAATAATGTTTATTTCTAAATGCTTAAACCTATAATTGATATCAGTTAGAATTTGAATTTTTTTACCATATAAATTGGTCGGCAATGAATTTTCTTTATTTCGTTTTCTGGAAATGGAATCGCTTTGATGCACAATGTTCCTAAACATATTTTTAACATGTCGATGAATCTTAAATTTGCAGTTAAAAAATGGTGTAGTAAAGTGGCAACCAAAAAAATAATTTAATAAATCATGTGTTGTAATTGTCAAGTACATCTAATATATCATATGTCGGAGCAAAGATATACTTAATCAGAAAGGCTGATAAATAGTTATAATTTTGACATAAAATGTCCAAGGTAATTTTCTTTATTAAACATACAAAGTATTATTTATTTCAAATTTGCGTTAAAAATTAAAGTAGATCACAGGGTTGACTTGGAGGTTTTGCTTGTTCAGTGTATAACTAAATGCTGCATTGCATTTCGATCTTCGAAATAATAATATCCTGATCATGGATTATGATGTGGTATAAAAACAGAACTGAAAACTGGGTTTAAAAAATTAAAGTAGATCACAGAGTTTACTTGTAGGTTCTGCTTGTTTAGTGTCCAACTGAATGTTGCGTTGTATTTCATTCTTTGAAACAATAATATCCTGATCATCATAAATTATGACGTTGTACGAAAACTAAACTAAAAACTGGGAGATCCATAACAAAGCAATGCAATTAGACAGTGTATTCAGGATTTATGGAAATGAGTGATTAATAAAGTTCTATTACAGACAGTAACGTTAGTAACATACAATTGAAAATCTATAACTTTTTGTTTAATTTAATTTCCAAGAAGAGTACGAGTAGAGCATTCAAATACGCTTGCAAATGTAGGATTATCAATTGTAATTACAGAATAAACTTATCAACCTATGATGGTATATAGTTTATGATGTTTAATTGTAGAATAAGTATAAAAGTGTGTAGTATGGAGTTGGATATTATATTTAAAGGTGAATGATATGTACCAGTCCATATGAATTAACCACTGTTTGAGTTGTTTTTCTAATCTTGTTAATTGGGTTACCTGTGTAAAAAAAATATGCAAGGCAGAGTAAAAGCTACTGTGCACTGAACAATTACACAGTACGTTGATATTCAATCTCCACTTTTTTCGACTTATCTTATACTGGATTTAAGTTAAATAATTGAAAAAATGAAGGAAAAAAATGAAATGAATATATGGCATAGTGTAGTAAAAAGGAAATATTATATGTGATGGAACAGTCAATAAACAACATATAACAAAGTAGTAAGAACAGTATAGCATGAAAGTATGATAAATGACAGTCTACCTTATCTAGTACACCCAGTCATATAAACCCACAAACGTTGTTTTATGTTGTGTTATAGGTAACAGAAAATCTCATTTTAAACTTTAATTTTGCGCTTTTTTAATTGGTGGAGCCTCACTTCTACCTATGATCTCCTAGTCATGCCCTGGGGTGGTTGGTCGATCGTAGATTCAATTGGTTGTACGTTAGTAATGTTGCTACTTCATTGCGACATTGTATAGGTCAAAGCTCGGTGTGAATCAACAACATTTAATGTTTTACCTACGTTAAGATGTTTTCCCCTTATGCTCCGCTTGCGAGTATTATTTCTACCGGTTTGACTGGATTTGGGCAGCTCTGTGTTGTAATTTTTTTCCACGCCGGGTATTGTTGGTTATAAAACCGGTGAAAACCGGTGCAGTATATTTTTAATAGTAATTCTCAATCCATCAAACTAGGGTGCTTGAGGCGTTATAGCTTTTTTTTCCCAATTATACCCTCATTAATCATATTAAAAATTAATCGTTAAAAAATTGGAGAATAAACATAAGGATATATATGTAAAATTATTTTCAAGAAAACTTTTACAACCAATGTATGTTAAACTCTAAAGTATGTATAGATTGACTATAACAACAATTCATATAAACCAATCAAAACCGTTACGATCATTAACGGTCAAAACCGCTACTCTCGTAACTGTTACTACAAAACTCCCAAGCGGAGACTTAATGTTTTCTTAGTGAGTGTCGTTGCAAGCAATTATTTTGTTTGCTGCCAAACTTTTTCCGTCCTTCTTGAGGTCATAGTAGTTTGGTTTCACGTAGATTGTTAAAACTTCTCCAGCAAGCTTGTTGAATATATCTTTAGCTTCATCTGTTCCTATCTCCTACAAGTGGTATTTAAAAAAGTAGATAATTTGGGTAGTTGTGGATTGGACAATATTAAGATGGGTGGGTTAAACCATGGTATGTACTTGATAGGCATTAATTTGTAACGCAGCGTATCTATTTGTTCACCAAGTTCGCAGCGTGCCTATTTGTTCACCAAGTTCGCAGCGTGCCTATTTGTTCACCAAGTTCGTATCAACTTATGTGTTTCCGATGAGGCAAATTCTCCACCTCCTTGTCAAAGGCGACAATTTTAGTAGTGGTATTGTTATCACGAACGTTAAGCGGTAATTTGAACCTATGCATTCCCACAAACAACCACTTGCACAATTGTAAGCAATACCGTCACTGCTTACATATGTCACTTGGGTAATGCGTATGAGCAGACCCTTTTCCTTTTTAGCTTCTTTCCTCAACCGCCTTAGAAAACATCTTATTCACCTCCATCTAGCCATCTTGCTTGCGTTATTTGATCTCATATCTTTCGTGTCGAGGCAAAAAGATAATGTTTGACTGGAGGTTGAAACCTATAGTACCAGAGTGTGTACTATAAGAAAGGGAGAACTCGATAAAGCAGGGAGTTATCAAAGAACTATTACCTTACGACACAACTTATTATGTCATCATTTAGACTATATACATGTGTTTTATATCCCTAGATTTGGAGATTAATTTCTCGTGAAAAGGTTTTAGAGACTTTGTCGCATCCTTACAATCCCATATTAGGCAGGCAATCAACACGGAAATGATTATTCAATTGCAATAGAAATCAAGAAAGGTTGTAAACGCTACTAGGATATATCAGTTGTCTAGAATGCAAAAACTGAAACTTTGTTTGAAGAAACATCTACCAAAGATGATTCAATAGTAAGAAAGGGGAAAATATTAAAATTTTAAGCTATATTTGCGACAAATGCACCAGTATTACCAATGTAAATAACACAGGTCGAAAAAAAATATTTTGGTAAATGAATTTTTAATTGTGTACGAAGCTAGTCCATTGTATTTGGATGGGGTGCATACTGTCATGTACGATACAAATGAATAAACATTTATGGTAACCAAACTGACGATCATTGTCATTTATATATAAGGCAGCTCATGTAACCTATTTTATTAAATTAGTTGTAACATAATTCAACAGATATTGTGAATGCTGTAAGGTCTGTCAATTGTCTACAGTGTAAAACCTATACTCTGGAAAAAAACATTTATTGTAGTATCATTCCAATCTATTGATTAATATTTCCCTTAAACTTGACCTATCTTGAAAATCTTGTGCACTATACTTATATTCTCATTTAAAAACCGATTTACTGGACTACATACTATTGTTTATTAGTCAATGTGCAGTAGACTGAGCAATCTAATTTTGACATATATAAACATATCTGACTAAATTTACGTGGAAGTCTAAAAGTGTTTTAAAAAATGTTCATTGCATTGTGTTAAGCACGGCGATTTGTGGTTTATGAAGCATGTCCATTTTTGAACAAATCGTTACGCAGGAATTTTATTTTTGTTTCATCAAAAACAATGATGAACCATAAATTATCTATCTTTCTTAGTCAATAAATAATAACAGAGAACAGTCGGTGTTTTCCAATAACATTTGTAATCATATTAATTGATAAACAAATATCAAATTGGGAACTAATCTATTAAAAAGTTCGATTCAAAATCATGGCTGCAAAAGTTTTTGGATCCTTGAATTTTAAAATTTTATCACTAAAGGTAAGTTTGATTAGGAAGGAAAATTAGAAAAATAGTATTTTACAACAAGTTCTTTCATAATACTAAAAATTAATTTTTTATGCTTAACAATGATTTTATGTAGGAATGTGTAGAATTTGTAAAAGTTATCTAAATCAAGTATTTAATTCTGATACATGTGCTACTGAATCAATCACGTCAGGCTAGCTATTTGAATTTTTGTTAATTATTATTTAGTTGCTCATCATAAAAACATAATTCTGCTAAGTATTTCAACCGCATACCATTTTTTTTCGTCAGGAGAATGCTAGCAAAATAATGATATATATTCTTGATGGTCCATAATCATGAAAGTGGTTATTCTACTGTCTTTCCTGAGTTCGTTTTTGTTGTCTTTTAGTTCATGATGGCCAAAAACATTAAAAGCAAACCAAAAATTAAGTATATTACTATATTCAAACATGTTTTAGCAATGTTTCTCCACTCTTTTATTAATTTTGCATATATGTTATTGAAGAAGTAGTTTCCAATAATCAAACTCACAGAAAAACATAAGAATATTTATTTGAAATGTAGGTTTAAAATCATAGCTACAAAATGACAATAAAAACATAAGAATACTTAATTTGGGCGAAATCTTGATACATTTTTACAACAAATCAAGTCATTAAAACAACTAAAGTACATATATTAAAAGCGTATGGATAAATTACAAAAATAATGGGTTAACTTAGAAAAGTGCAGCAGACTATATACACCTTAAATGAAAAGATGCATGGTAAAGCTGCTAACTATGATTTGTTAAATGACAAATCAATTACCAATTAATTACTTAAAAACACCTCACCCCTCAATTTTATACAACAAATATTTTATTTGGAAATAAAATATCTACATGGAATTCAACCTATTCCTATTATATAAAGAGTAAGAACAAACATTATAATTTAATTATCATAAGATGGTAAATTAGAAGATACCTTATATGGACGTAAGATCGTAGTCTGGGTCAGTCGATTCAAGCATTCCAAAAAGAAACTTCATTATAACATGACAAACAAAATTCTCAAAAAAAAATTTGAAAAAATTTATGAATACGAACCATATAAATACTTTCTAAATGCGTAAAAGCTGTTAAAAAAGCGATGAAGGTTCTAAGCATATTTATACCGATGGATTGAAACATATCCAAAAATAAATGGAGACATTTTTTTATGCTGTAGGAATTAATGTGTTATTAAACTCTTGGTTGGAATGATAAAGACAGATTCAGTTATAAAGCTATAAATGTATAGTATTCCCTCAATATGGAAATAGCCAGGTGCAAATGCGAAGTGTTCTATTTTTACATCATGGGATAGACAGAACCATCCAACCATGCTCCTTAATAAGGCAAATAATAAATATACACTAATTAGACATTTATAGAATATGAAATAGGTAGGGGATTAAAAAAAATAAAGCAAGTACCTAATAAATTCATAATATTAAAAGGTGGAACCCAGTGCACGAGGCTCCCGCACGATAGCAGGCTCTGGGGAGGTTGATTGTACGCAGCCTTTCCCTCGCTTTGCGAAGAGGCTGTTTCCGGACTCGAACCCTTGACGCCCAGATCACCAGTCGGGTGACCTTACCGTTGCGCCAAGGCTCCACCTCGCTTAATAAATTCATAATATTAAAGGAAAAAAAATATGTAAAAGGATCTTTAAGAGCCACTGCAATTATTATGTTCCCTATGTAAAGAAGGGGTATTGCAAACCATATCTGATAGTTTCAAATGCTCTTAGCAATAGAGAATGAACTATTTTAGTTCAATAAATGCAAACAGTGGAGCTAAAAAAAAAACCAATAGATACTGTTAGCAAAACTACAGAAAGTATGAGATGAAAAAAAAAATCTCACATGATTCTTTCAATATGCATGATTTTAGGTTCAAATATTCACCTTAGATTCTTTTCTTTGTTTCATAAGTAAACGTCTCTCCCTAATGAATATGCAAATGTATGTTTTATATTTCCATCCATTTTTGCTTCTTAGTTAGGAAAATATACGTTAATTAGGCATTTGCGAAGTACACAGTACGCAAGCAACTACACGGTAAAGCAGATATATAATAAAGCCATTAGATTAATCAAAACAAACATGCCCAATTAAATAATAGCTGGATCTATCATGATCTGTTAATTATCTTTGAGGGACGGTACAATTGTTAATTTATTATGTTCAAAATACAGAGAAAAGGTATTGCAAAAATGCATAGAAGCTAGTGTTTACTTTTCTTTTCTTTTTTTAATATTTATAGATTCTAGCAAGTTTCTAGCATATGGCTCGGATAGTATTTCCCAGAGCTGGATGATGAAACTTCAAAGAGCAAGTGGAGTCGCGGTAAACAAATGCTTTAGATGGGTTTAACATTAATGGGGTTTCCTAAAACCTATCCTGGACATAAAGGGACCATAACATCACATAGAAGTGTTTAAATGGGTTTACTAAATGAGGTCCAAAAATAGCATGTCAAAGCCAAAACGAAAATCCACAAAAGGCCTAATAAATAAGGAGGAAAAAATTGAAGCGCTTTAGCTTCTCTTCTCAACCTGCTCAATTTTCATCATACTCAGGCTTACAGCAGATACATACAATTGAGCACTTTCTAATAGTAATAACCGAACTGAAGTTTTTCAGTTTCATACGGCCAAATGAGAGCGTGCTTGAGTTAATTTTAGACTTCAAATAAGTTAAAGGATATAGTTACCAGTCATAACCTTCAATCTATGTGTAGGGTGATATAACACTTGTTTACGTAACAATATAGCCTTGTTGGCATAGCCCAAACGATTTTGGACTACATATTTAGGAAAACTGTAAGCAGTAAAACCTATTGGCCATAGCTAAATAGCAAGTAGTATGAGGAA
This sequence comes from Allium cepa, assembly GCA_030765085.1. Taxonomy (NCBI): domain Eukaryota; kingdom Viridiplantae; phylum Streptophyta; class Magnoliopsida; order Asparagales; family Amaryllidaceae; genus Allium; species Allium cepa. The sequence goes on from CM060941.1 coordinate 806,628,344, forward strand.
CAAAGTAGTACAAAAATCATGGATGGTTGATGCATATTTTGTTGGCAGCTATAGATGGTTAAGGAAAATGGCCTTTTCAAACATGGCTAATGCTGACATTCATGACAATATCATAACATAGTTTCCAATAAAGAAGTTTACAGCTATTTAAAACCGGAGAGATACAAAAGTAAAAATGCACAACAATATACGTTTAGGGTTTAAAATAACAATATCTAAAACCTTTTAAATAAAATGCAAGGTGAAATTTTTTAAAATCTATTTAAGCCATTAACGTCGTACATAAACTTTGGAAGCACAATGCGCCTGAAATAGAGGATTTTAAACCTATTTAAGATAACCTTATATTTATGTATGTGAAGTAAACGTAGTTAAGATAGGTCGGTTAGAGTACGTGTGTGTGTGTGTGTAAAACGGAAACCATTCCACACATAACACTAATGGAGCTTCATATATGTCGGTTATGTTTTCCTAAAACACATCCAACACATAGAGGGACCACAACATAACTTAAAAGCTAAAGAAACAGCATGTCAAAGCCTAAACAAAACACCCACAAAAAGTTTAAGATGCAACTTTAAAAAGTATCTACAGAACTATGTCCTGTACAAATGAAGGGCTGTAAAAAAGGTAGAGAATTTAGTAAAAATTGAGATCAGCAACCCAACTATCATAGATTCAAACTATATACTATTCGGGGTAGGAAGGAAAAACTGATTAAGACTTCATAGTTATTCTAAGATAGATATTCCATCTATATGAATGCTTTATGTAAATCAATGCGGATGCATATTATGAACAATGCTGCATATATATAAATCAATGCAGATGAATACTACCAATAAAGATGCAGAATTTAGAGAAACACCAACAGCAATCAATCAGAATGAAAGCAATGAAAACACAAATCAAATAAGGATAACAACAACAGCGTACCTGAGATGGAAGCAATGAATACAGTAATCAAATAGGGAGAACAACGACCGCGAACCTGAAACTCAGGAGATTAGAAGGTTCAGAACTTCAACTCAATGGCGACAATAAAATAATCAAGAGAAAGAAAAAAGTTAAAGGGATTTAGCAGGAGGTGTGGACGATTGCAAAATTAGAAATAGTGCACAATTAGGGATTAACGCTTATCTGAATTGGAAGTCTACGCGAGGAAGAGGCAGAAAAAATAAAATGGATAGACACGTACAGATATTGATTTGTGCTACCCTCCATATTCGTCGTCGCCGTTAATCTGGAAGATAGGGTTTAGGTAAATTGTGGAGGGATTTAACGCCAGATTTTGAAGAGGCCACGTTTTAGTGTATTTACTACGGTGGTTAAGTTTGCAAATGTAAAAATGTTTACGATGGCTAAAATAGAAAAAGTTCCTCAAGGTTAAGCTGAGAATGAACGGGGTGAGAAAAAAAAGTCAGCATCGTGTTGTCTTTTATGTATAATAGAATATATTATTTAGAATTAAAGTAGTATTCATTTTGTTTGCTAATTAACAAAAATCTAACCTCCGCCCATTTTTGGTTATTTCCTGTTTTCTTAGTTCAAGTTTTCTTAATATTGATTAACATCAACATCCGTTAGGGTAAATAAACATAGATTCAAAAAAGTGATTGGTTATTAAATTCTATGTGATTTATTGAAAACTACAATACACTGTGATGTGGTTAATTCTAAATATTATGGATTCTTTTATCTACCATAAAGTTTAAAATTTGATTTTATAAGTTAAGCATTTGGATTTTGATTTTTCATTTTATGTATCACATTTATACAACCATGCAAAACCATGTTTAGTCCATTTCAATACATGCCTCTAAACCAATTGAATCCAACGTCATGGGTATGCATTGAAGTCCTTGTTTATGAGCCTCTATCTAACTTGTGGGAGACTGTGCTAAAAATGAATAATGGATCAATAATCGTACTTACGTGACCTCTTTTCATCTTTACTGCAAATCCAAATACTGCTTATTCTTAAATTTTATTATTTTTCAAACATTTTTCAAACATGATAACACATAACCAATGGTAAAAGATAACAGGTTGTTTCCCCAAACAAATTATCAAACTCGTACAGGCTTATAAGCTTATATATGGGCTTGCCAATTAATTATAAAGTGACAAAGCCCAAATTCATCCGCTTTCCCTATAAATGTCCTAATGGAGATTGAGAAAGACGCACACATAAGACAGTAAAAAAAACTACTACTACCATCCTACATTCCTACGTCTTACCTTTCTTGATTTCTTTTGCTTGACCCAACAATATATATATATATATATATATATATATATATATATATATATATATATGCCCAGTAGTTAGTACTCATTACTAGCATGGCAACTTTTTTTTCAGTTCCCAATTTCTACAATAAATAAAAGTAAATGTTTTGTACGATGCCTTATCGTGGTTACGGATTTAACCATCATACGAATTTGCATTAACATTCTTTTTGGCTTTTGAATCGATCACTAAAATTGCAACTTCGCTTTATTATATGTGAAGCACACATTTTCCTCACAACAATCCATTAATTAGTATAGATGTAGACGTAAATAATTTGATATGGTATACATTAGAAAACGTTAAAATGGAACAGGTGTTATTCCATATCTTGTTCGTCCTTTAGAACCACATCACACTATTTCCTCAGCCAAAATACATTAAACACTTAATATATGGCTGTATGTATAATGTTCTCAAGTGCTACGTTCTCACACTAGGCAAGCATAAAATCATGAGATTGCCAATCTTTGATTTAGCATTATGATGGACACACTTGTTGGGGAAAAAATCACGATCGAAAATCATCCCAATGCAATGAAAACAAATCGGATGACAGAACAAATAGAAAACTAATATCTTAAATTACAGATCACAGATGCACAATCAAAAAAGAAAAATCAAACAAAATTTGCAGTGACTCATCTATCATGAGATGTAGTATGTACACTTTGAAAGAGAAGATTTCATCACTTTCAAAGAAGGAATTACAATATTGATAATGAAGGTTAACCCCAAAAAAGAAGAAAACAAAATTTTCCTATCAGATATGAAACAACAATAAACCCCAAATAGCGCTCTGAACAATTCTTCATCATTAAACCAAATCTCTATAGAAATCTACGGTGGAGACTTCAAAAAACATTTGAAAAGACAAAATACCTCTAGATTTTCAAACTTGAACTTCTTCAATATTCCTTACTCCGGTCACTTGGAAATCCTATTAATCGACTGGTGCCAATCGATTGGAAGGGAATTTTAATCGACTGTAAAAATAATGGTGCGCTCTGGTCCAAATTGACCAAAACTCAGTTGACTGGTAATGTGACTACCTGTCTTTTTGGACGCTTTAAGCAGACACACGCATCCGCTCAAGCCATTCAAATAGGTGGATTGTTATTGGAGTAAATAAGAAAAAGAGAAAGAAATAAAAACAAAATCTCGCAGCGAAATGATAAAATATAATAATCAAATAATAGTTCATGAAGCTATTTTACAAATAAATTTGATTATACTTATATAATACAGAATCAAAATTACAAACAACATGAATAAATAAATAAATGTAGCGGAACACATGATGTGATGGAATAAATATAATAATAATAACACAAATCTTCGTCTTCGTCCTCTGGAAATAAAGTCTTCAAGTCCTGAAATGTTCAGGCTGACCCGAACGAATTGAAAAGACAAAACACTAGAGTCAAAACCAAAAGATCTTAAGTTAAGTCAACGGTAAATATGAGTGTGACGGCGTCAGAGATGTTTATGGGGTTTGACATGTCCTATTCAGTGTCTAACGTGAGTGCAATAACTTAAGAGATGTTCGAGATTCACATCTCATAAGGATCCGTTAAACTATCTACTGTATAGTATATAATACGCTATTGTAATATGTCTACAGTATAGTAAAAGCATTAAAATTTCAAAAATCATTTCATACTTGATATCAAAATATCATATTCAATTCAACCCATATCACTTTCGAAATTATATTCACTTTCGAAATCATATTCACAACAGGTTAGATCTGTTTTCAAAATCATCATATTAAATCAAATATGTCATTCAAATATCAACTTAGGTTATAATGTCATTTGACCATATTCACTTTAAAATCAAGGATTTGAATATTAACCCATCTACTTTACTTAGTCTGAAATTTTTAGAAAATAGTTTAAATAGTTATAGATAGTTAAAATAGTTATAAACAATTAAATACCCTAAAATAGTTTAAAATTTTAGGTTAAAGATATTGTTAAATAAATTTAAGAAAGCTAAATAGATTTAAAATAGATTAAATATAATTAAAATAGATTACATAGCTTTAAAATAGATTAATTAGATTTAATATAAGTTAAAATGGGTTAACTAGTTTGAAATAAATTAAAATGGTTTAAAATAGGTTAAAATGATTTACCATAGTTAATATAAAATTATATAGTTTAAAATTTTGAAATCTTAAAATTTAGAATCTTTAAAATAATATATTTTTAAAGATGTTTATATTAAAATATGAATTTGAAATTTCGACTTCCAAAATCCAATTTCAAAATCTTCAATCCCAATTCTCAATACAATATTATATTCTATATCGATTTCAATCCATGTTTGAAATAACAATTAAACTACTCCAATTCCAATATATTTCAAAGTTATATTTCGAACAATTTTAATAACTCGATTTCTATAAATTCATACTTTTGGTTTTGCAATTTCAATAAAATTTCTTTAAACGGATTCCAATTTCAATATAAAACTTGGATTTCGATAATAAGTCAATTTATATAAATCAAGTTTTATTTCAAAATTATCATTTAACTAAACTCAAAAAATTTGAATTTAAAATCATTTAATCTAACCAATCCGGTGTCCGTATACAATTCTCTGCCCTAGGGTCAAGTGATACGGATATTTATCATTTCAATCAGCAATTTAATATTTTTCGGTTATATATCATTTCAAACTGCAATCTCGAATTTAATATTAAATCCATAAAATCGCTTGAGTCTATCATTTCAACCCACAATGATTTTTCCTTAATCTATAGATCGTTTGGTATGTATCATTTCAACCTATAGGGAACTTGTAATATTATAACAATATAAAACACAACATTCAGTCATCTAATATCAACAACCAAACATTCATTACAATCATCATCCAAATTAATCAATAAACATCAATAGATACTGATAATCAATAGCTGGTATTAATGTGACGCCCCACCTCTATACCCACGCTAGCCAAGAACATTACGGTGAATGGTGTCAACTAGCACGGAGAATAAGGCTGTTGAGGAGCGACCATCCGTGTAATTGCTTTGCGCGAGCATCGATATGTCAGATAGTATAACATGCATTTCTTATCAAGAGGGAAATCCGACATACCGACACAAACTCAAAGCTACTACACAGTGGCTATAATGTCTTCGGAAACAAATACAGAAATAAACATAACATAAATCAGTCACAGATAATTCATATCACAAAGGCGGAAATAGATATGAATATTACACATGAAAGTGTACATCAGAGTAGTGGTCAAACAAGATCCACAACATCACAAAAGAATAGATACAAGTGCTAAGACAAAAGAATATGTATACATCAAGGAGTCTATTTCTCAAATGCATACAACAATAAACTACTAATCTAGAGTAGTTAGCCAAAATCAGACGATTGTTCCAGATAGGAAGTCAAGAGGAAGCACCTGTAAAATCTCAGTCTGACCCGAGTATTATTTAAGAAGAAAATAATAAACGGATCATTCTAGCTATAATTATCAGATGAAGTGATATATAATAAGAGATATGACATAAACATATAATAATCACAATGCCAAGCTGTGATAAATAAGTAATTGAAAATCAACAAGAGATTAATCAATATCACAATAATCTACTCAAGATAAAAAGGAATGTCATACTCCTAATTTCATTCACCAAGCCATAATAAATGACATATATATATCAATGCCCATCGTAAAAGTTGGTGAAACATAAATTCCAGAATTCAACACACGAAATCCAGAAATCGCAAGAAAAAGGATGGCCAATCCTCAAAAAAACTGGACATCGACGCATCTAGAAAGACGTGCCCCATGTACAGTCGAACATCGACGCACCTAGAAAGATACGCCCCATGCTCTAGCATCGACGCACCTAGAAAGATACGCCCCATGCACAAATAAACATCGATGCACCTAGAAAGATACACCCCATGTACAAATAAACATCGATGCACCTAGAAAGATACACCCCATGTAATGTCTAACATCGATGCACCTAGAAAGATACACCCCATGCTAAGTCGAACATCGACGCACCTAGAAAGACACGCCCCATGCATAGACGAACATCGACGCACCTAGATAGGTACGACCCATGCTAGAAATGAGACGAAGCTCAATAAAATGAGGAATAGTCCTCCACATAGACAAAGAGACATCGCACATTGCTAGTCTAAACCACAAAGATGATCGTCATGATCAAAGAGAAGTGTCAATCACACTAAGCCAGTAAATATAAAAGTTTAGCTTCATGTCCCATAACCACTTGCTTAACTTAAACATTTACGAACAAACTGTAAATCTCCACTAGAAAAATGTCACAAGTGGTTCAATCGAACAAGTCCAAAAATTAACCAACGAAGTAAACGCAAGCGTTTCATACCACTTGTTTTACTAAGTCGTTTAATTAGATTTCTCATACGAGTGAGGTAGAGGTTTGTATATACTAATAGATTGGAAATCGGTTTGAGAAAACGAGCTTTGTAATAAAATAGTGTTGAAATCATTTGAAGAAAGAGTTTTGATATTTTCTACTAGTATAGAAAACCTTTATATTTTAAAGTGACAAATCATACAAGTGATTGTAGAAACAATCGGGCATAAAAATTCACATTCGAAGACGTGAATAAAATCCAAAGAAATCGATATAAAATCCATCAACGTGGATATATCTAAAATTCCCAAAGAAAAGGTCATCAAAGTCGATAATAAATGACAACAACAAAAGGGAGACAACACGAATCGATTAAAGTTGGATATTCAAACGAATTAGCAATATAGGCTAATCTGGCAAAAATCATCAGGTCGGTCGACCGGACTCCCTGAGTCGGTCGACCGAACCAAAGGTTGGAAACCTCTCGGGACAGCAGGTCGGTCGACCGGACTCCCTGAGTCGGCCGACCGAACCTTAAAACAGAAAGTGCTTATGCACTTGGAAGCAGGTCGGTCGACCGGACCAGGGGTGTCGGTCGGCCGAACCTGTTTCCAACCTCTTCCCTGCCTATTACAAATGAGGTTCAATCTTGACCAAAATTGCATTCGCACGAGCAACGGCGCTAAGGGTTTATGTCAATCGACTACCCGACCCTATAAGCTCCTCGATGCATCACCAAAAACATGTTCAAACATCAAAGTTAGGATTTTTAAGGAATTGAACTCAAAACACTAAAAATTGGAATATTCACAAAAGCAATCCAAATCAAAATCAAATGCACATGAATAAGTGTTAGGAATTCATACCTAACAATAGAAGAGAATTATAAGCATAGATGTGAGATTAAAAATCTCACCTTTGCACTAAAATTTATGAAGATGAAGCTTGAAAGCAAATGGGAATCAACCACTCTTCAAATCCAACTCTAGAAGCTTGAATCTAAGCTTAAAAGAGAAACCTTTCCTAAATTAGGTTTAGGAATTTTCTGAAATCAAAGAGAGAATGAGTTGGAGAAGAAGAAGAGAAGCTTACCAATGGGTTCTTCTTGAGTTTGGAGCTAGGAATTTGATTTGCAAGAGGAACTAGGGTTTTGGAGTTTTAATTTCCTATCTCTCCCACCATTAATACTCTAAAAACTAAAATGAGAAGAGAATGAGGGTGAGTGGGGAAGAGTGGCTCAGATTTGAGCATAAGTTAACATAGGGCTGAGCCCAAACCAAACCCAAAGTGAAAAGTAACAAAAATCAACTTTCTCCAAACATATCGAAGCTTATACTCAAAAAGGTCGCAAACGGCATTTTAAACTCAATGGGAGTGGCCTCGAGTCCCAATTCGACTGTTTGCAAAAAGTAGCTTTTCGGACCAAAATCCGACGAACGATAAAATATTTAAATAAAATATTTAAATATAAAATCGATAAATATGCGGGTTGTTACAGACTCCCCTCCTTAAAGAAATTGCGTCCTCGCAATACTTAAGAAGAAAATAGAGAGTAACAACCATAAAAGCATATCAACACAAAAGAAAATTGAAATAAGAAGTTCACCATAAAGAGCACGAAAGAGTTAGCACGAACGGGATCGCTCGATGAATTCTCTGGATTCCCAAGAGCAATCCATAGGATTTGAGAACCATTGAACTATCACAAAAAGAACATCTTTATTCCGAAGGCGCTCAACCTCCGAAGTAATGATGCGAATGGAATGTTGCTCATAAATCAAATCTGGTGAAACTTCAATTTCCACAATATCACCAGGCACAAGAATAAAACCGGAAACATAAAAGCATTTCCGTAGATAAAAGACGTGGAGAACGTCAAGAATAGCAGAGAATTGAGCTGGTGCAACGGCGTAGTACAAAAACAGTACGTCCGAGGAACTAGAAACTCAAATAATTTGGGACATCAGCGTAGTACAAAAACGGTACGCCCAATGAACTAGAAAGCCAAGTCATTGATGTAGTGCAAACGGTACATCCAATGAATCAAAAAGCGAAGACATTGATGTAGTACAAACGGTACATCCAATGAATCAAAAGCAAAGACATTGATGTAGTACAAACGGTACATCCAATGAACCAAAAGCAAAGACATTGATGTAGTACAAACAGTACATCCAATGAATCCAATAGCAAAGACATTGATGTAGTACAAACGGTACATCCAATGAATCCAAGCTCAAATAATTCGGAACACCGACGCAGTACAAAAACGGTACGTCCAATGAACCGAAGACCGAATGATTTCGGAACACCGACGTAGTACAAAAACGGTACGTCCAATGAACCAAACACAATAAAAGGACATCGGACGCTAGTCCATAAAAGGAATGAGATAAAACTCAATAAAACGAAGTGTACCAAAACGTCCGATGAACTTGATGAAAAGATAATTCCATTCAGACAACATCAAAGAATCAACCACTCGTCGCTTACGACAAAGCGCATTGGCAACACGATTTCCCTTCCAGGAATAAAAAGAATATCAAGATCATAAGATGTCAGGAACTCGAGTCTACATGGAGTTCCATATGAGAAAATAAATATTCCAAGGATTTATGATCGAGATGGAGAACAAATTCCTCCCCTAAAATGATGATGCAAGACTCTAAAAGTAGGAACAATAACTCGCTCGAGCACTAGATCATGAGTGGTATATCTAGTCTCGATAAGCTATAATGATTTAGAAGCACAAGTGATAGCACGTTCTCCTTTGCAAGAGAATGGCATCCAAACCAATACGACTAGTATCGGTACAAATAGCAAAGTCTTGGTTCCCCTCCAGGAATCACAAGAACAAGAGTATCGAAAGGAAGATTTCTTTTAAATAATCTTCTTTCTCGAAAAGCTAAAACTTTCAAAATCACAATTATTTCAATGTAAAAATATTTCTAGAAAAATTTACTATTTTCACGTTAATATACTGTGTCTGATTGTCTCATCAAAGCGTTTAGGAAATTCCTATCGATAACGTTGATCAAGCGCGTCGACCAGAATTCTTAAAACACTCAACGGGCAATACAATCACAAAATCATCTTTTATAGGATAAATAAATCTCTTAAAAAGTTTTAAGAATATTCTTTGTTCGTTTCAAGAACAAAATCAAGTTTTACTTATAAATAAATCTTATGAAAAAGATTTGCAAAATTTTAAATTACTATTTTCATCCAAAATCAGTAAATACAAGAATAGTCTCATCGAAATATTCATAGAATATTCGATTTATAAAGTGGACGAAATAAGCTGGACAAATTGAATGACATAATAAGTCATTCATAAGAATCATAACGAGTGCGGAATGCGGTAAGTGGAATGCTAATTTCCGCAACTCGTAGCAAACGAAAACCGGTGGTAAAGTCAAACTGAAAAGACCTTAACACCACACAAAAGATTTTTTAGGTGATAATCCTAAGACAAACTCAAAAATACCGGAAAATTTCTCAAACTACATGAATGAGAGAAATAACACTTTCCTTATAAGTGGGCTTAAGGAAGAAAATGATGCCATCAAGTTGGAATCAAAATCATAAAGGAAAAAATAGAAATCTGCTTAACAGATTGAAAATGTCGAAGATGAATAGTCCACTCGAAAAAAATAGGATATGGGCTTCACAATGATTAAGCCGATCCTTTCAAAAAAATCAATTCCGAAGCCTAAGTAAAAATATCGGCTCGGAAAGAAAAGTCTCATAAAATAATTTCGACATCAATTAAAAAAAACAAATTGAGTGTTGCGGATCTACCATCCGGATTCACAATCCTCAAAGAAGTCTTCAAGTCCAAAATATTTTCAAAGAAAAAGAATCAACAAGTTCTTTTGATATAAAATAGTGAGATGGAACCCATATCAAAAAGAACTCGAATAAGAAGATCACGAAATAAAACAATGTCATCAAGGATTGAGTGCAAAGTACCTTGACCAAGAGAAGAGTCGCTAGGGGCTTGCACAATATTTAGCTTTCTCATGTCCTTGTTCAAAAGTTTGGGACATGCAGATAAAAGATGACCCGGTTTCTTGCAATAGCGACAAGAATGGGGTTTTGGACACATATTCGCATAGTGTTCCATAGAATTACAATTGTAGCATCCTCCACGATTAGGGATTGGAGTCTTTGCTACAAAAGTAGTTTGCTTCACTCTCTCATTGGGATTAAGGCTCTTGAACTTAATATGCCTCTTCTTGGAAGTCCCAATATCACAAACACTTCCTTTACCAACCTCTCCATGAAGAAGAGTAACATCCACAAGATGATTGAAAGAAACTTCAAGTTTCAAAGGTAGAACCATTTTGGGGTTCTTACTCAAAGCATAGATAAACTCTTGATTCTTTACAAGATCCAAAAGTTGTTGAGCAGACATGAATACTCCATCCAGGGGAGTAGCACTAGATTGACCGACGCTGGGACGGCCAGGTCCAACCATTTCTCTTCTTTAAGAAATAAAGAAAGAAAGAAGAGGAAAAGGTTATTCTCAAGATAAATATCAAGCAATTCTTGATAGATAAAACAAGGAATCATAAAGAAAATATGATGAATCGGTACGAAGACTCGAATAAAATCCTAAAGCACGACTCCTAAGAAAGACTTAGGACGATGATCCTTGTTATAATATTCCTTATTGTTCCGAAGTTTGGTTCTGACACCAAGCTGTGACGCCCCACCTCTATACCCACGCTAGCCAAGAACATTACGGTGAATGCTGTCAACTAGCACGGAGAATAAGGCTATTGAGGAGCGACCATCCGTGTAATTGCTTTGTGCGAGCATCGATATGTCAGATAGTATAACGTGCAATTCTTTTCAAGTGGAAATCCGACATGCCGACACAAACTCAAAGCTACTACACAGTGGCTATAATGTCTTCGAAAACAAATACAGAAATAAACATAACATAAATCAGTCACAGATAATTCATATCACAAAGGCGGAAATAGATATGAATATTACACATGAAAGTGTACATCAGAGTAGTGGTCAAACAAGATCCACAACATCACAAAAGAATAGATACAAGTGCTAAGACAAAAGAATATGTATACATCAAGGAGTCTATTTCTCAAATGCATACAACAATAAACTACTAATCTAGAGTAGTTAGCCAAAATCAGACGATTGTTCCAGATAGGAAGTCAAGAGGAAGCACCTGTAAAATCTCAGTCTGACCCGAGTATTATTTAAGAAGAAAATAATAAACGGATCATTCTAGCTATAATTATCAGATGAAGTGATATATAATAAGAGATATGACATAAACATATAATAATCACAATGCCAAGCTGTGATAAATAAGTAATTGAAAATCAACAAGAGATTAATCAATATCACAATAATCTACTCAAGATAAAAAGGAATGTCATACTCCTAATTTCATTCACCAAGCCACAATAAATGACATATATATATCAATGCCCATCGTAAAAGTTGGTGAAACATAAATTCCAGAATTCAACACACGAAATCCAGAAAACCCCAGAAAAAGGATGGCCAATCCCCAAAAAAACTGGACATCGACGCACCTAGAAAGACGCGCCCCATGTACAGTCGAACATCGATGCACCTAGAAAGATACGCCCCATGCTCTAGCATCGACGCACCTAGAAAGATACGCCCCATGCACAAATAAACATCGATGCACCTAGAAAGATATTCCCCATGTACAAATAAACATCGATGCACCTAGAAAGATACACCCCATGTAATGTCTAACATCGATGCACCTAGAAAGATATACCCCATGCTAAGTCGAACATCGACGCACCTAGAAAGACACGCTCCATGCATAGACGAACATCGACACACCTAGAAAGATACGCCCCATGCCCCGACTTATTGAGCCGATTGCTCCACGAAGTAAACAAACATCGATGCACCTAAAAAGGTACACCCCATGCATAAATAAACATCGACGCACCTAGAAAGGTACGACCCATGTGTAAACAAACATCGACGCACCTAGATAGGTACGACCCATGCTAGAAATGAGACGAAGCTCAATAAAATGAGGAATAGTCCTCCACATAGACAAAGAGACATCGCACATTGCTAGTCTAAACCACAAAGATGATCGTCATGATCAAAGAGAAGTGTCAATCACACTAAGCCAGTAAATATAAAAGTTTAGCTTCATGTCCCATAACCACTTGCTTAACTTAAACATTTACGAACAAACTGTAAATCTCCACTAGAAAAATGTCACAAGTGGTTCAATCGAACAAGTCCAAAAATTAACCAACGAAGTAAACGCAAGCGTTTCATACCACTTGTTTTACTAAGTCGTTTAATTAGATTTCTCATACGAGTGAGGTAGAGGTTTGTATATACTAATAGATTGGAAATCGGTTTGAGAAAACGAGCTTTGTAATAAAATAGTGCTGAAATCATTTGAAGAAAGAGTTTTGATATTTTCTACTAGTATAGAAAACCTTTATATTTTAAAGTGACAAATCATAGAAGTGATTGTAGAAACAATCGGGCATAAAAATTCACATTCGAAGACGTGAATAAAATCCAAAGAAATCGTTATAAAATCCATCAAGGTGGATATATCTAAAATTCCCAAAGAAAAGGTCATCAAAGTCGATAATAAATGACAACAACAAAAGGGAGACAACACGAATCGATTAAAGTTGGATATTCAAACGAATTAGCAATATAGGCTAATCTGGCAAAAATCATCAGGTCGGTCGACCGGACTCCCTGAGTCGGTCGACCGAACCAAAGGTTGGAAACCTCTCGGGACAGCAGGTCGGTCGACCGGACTCCCTGAGTCGGCCGACCGAACCTTAAAACAGAAAGTGCTTATGCACTTGGAAGCAGGTCGGTCGACCGGACCAGGGGTGTCGGTCGGCCGAACCTGTTTCCAACCTCTTCCCTGCCTATTACAAATGAGGTTCAATCTTGACCAAAATTGCATTCGCACGAGCAACGGCGCTAAGGGTTTATGTCAATCGACTACCCGGCCCTATAAGCTCCTCGATGCATCGCCAAAAACATGTTCAAACATCAAACTTAGGATTTTTAACGAATTGAACTCAAAACACTAAAAATTGGAATATTCACAAAAGCAATCCAAATCAAAATCAAATGCACATGAATAAGTGTTAGGAATTCATACCTAACAATAGAAGAGAATTATAAGCATAGATGTGAGATTAAAAATCTCACATTTGCACTAAAATTTATGAAGATGAAGCTTGAAAGCAAATGGGAATCAACCACTCTTCAAATCCAACTCTAGAAGCTTGAATCTAAGCTTAAAAGAGAAACCTTTCCTAAATTAGGTTTAGGAATTTTCTGAAATCAAAGAGAGAATGAGTTGGAGAAGAAGAAGAGAAGCTTACCAATGGGTTCTTCTTGAGTTTGGAGCTAGGAATTTGATTTGCAAGAGGAACTAGGGTTTTGGAGTTTTAATTTCCTATCTCTCCCACCATTAATACTCTAAAAACTAAAATGAGAAGAGAATGAGGGTGAGTGGGGAAGAGTGGCTCAGATTTGAGCATAAGTTAACATAGGGCTGAGCCCAAACCAAACCCAAAGTGAAAAGTAGCAAAAATCAACTTTCTCCAAACATATCGAAGCTTATACTCAAAAAGGTCGCAAACGGCATTTTAAACTCAATGGGAGTGGCCTCGAGTCCCAATTCGACTGTTTGCAAAAAGTAGCTTTTCGGACCAAAATCCGACGAACGATAAAATATTTAAATATAAAATCGATAAATATGCGGGTTGTTACAGACTCCCCTCCTTAAAGAAATTGCGTCCTCGCAATACTTAAGAAGAAAATAGAGAGTAACAACCATAAAAGCATATCAACACAAAAGAAAATTGAAATAAGAAGTTCACCATAAAGAGCACGAAAGAGTTAGCACGAACGAGATCGCTCGATGAATTCTCTGGATTCCCAAGAACAATCCATAGGATTTGAGAACCATTGAACTATCACAAAAAGAACATCTTTATTCCGAAGGCGCTCAACCTCCGAAGTAATGATGCGAATGGAATGTTGCTCATAAATCAAATCTGGTGAAACTTCAATTTCCACAATATCACCAGGCACAAGAATAAAACCGGAAACATAAAAGCATTTCCGTAGATAAAAGACATGGAGAACGTCAAGAATAGCAGAGAATTGAGCTGGTGCAACGGCGTAGTACAAAAACAGTACGTCCGAGGAACTAGAAACTCAAATAATTTGGGACATCAGCGTAGTACAAAAACGGTACGCCCAATGAACTAGAAAGCCAAGTCATTGATGTAGTGCAAACGGTACATCCAATGAATCAAAAAGCGAAGACATTGATGTAGTACAAACAGTACATCCAATGAATCAAAAGCAAAGACATTGATGTAGTACAAACGGTACATCCAATGAATCAAAAGCAAAGACATTGATGTAGTACAAACGGTACATCTAATGAACCAAAAGCAAAGACATTGATGTAGTACAAACGGTACATCCAATGAATCAAAAGCAAAGACATTGATATAGTACAAACGGTACATCCAATGAACCAAAAGCAAAGACATTGATGTAGTACAAACGGTACATCCAATGAATCCAATAGCAAAGACATTGATGTAGTACAAACGGTACATCCAATGAATCCAAGCTCAAATAATTCGGAACACCGACGCAGTACAAAAACGGTACGTCCAATGAACCGAAGACCGAATGATTTCGGAACACCGACGTAGTACAAAAACGGTACGTCCAATGAACCGAACACAATAAAAGGACATCGGACGCTAGTCCATAAAAGGAATGAGATAAAACTCAATAAAACGAAGTGTACCAAAACGTCCGATGAACTTGATGAAAAGATAATTCCATTCAGACAACATCAAAGAATCAACCACTCGTCGCTTACGACAAAGCGCATTGGCAACACGATTTCCCTTCCAGGAATAAAAAGAATATCAAGATCATAAGATGTCAGGAACTCGAGTCTACATGGAGTTCCATATGAGAAAATAAATATTCCAAGGATTTATGATCGAGATGGAGAACAAATTCCTCCCCTAAAATGATGATGCAAGACTCTAAAAGTAGGAACAATAACTCGCTCGAGCACTAGATCATGAGTGGTATATCTAGTCTCGATAAGCTATAATGATTTAGAAGCACAAGTGATAGCACGTTCTCCTTTGCAAGAGAATGACATCCAAACCAATACGACTAGTATCGGTACAAATAGCAAAGTCTTGGTTCCCCTCCAGGAATCACAAGAACAAGAGTATCGAAAGGAAGAGTTCTTTTAAATAATCTTCTTTCTCGAAAAGCTAAAACTTTCAAAATCACAATTATTTCAATGTAAAAATATTTCTAGAAAAATTTACTATTTTCACGTTAATATACTGTGTCTGATTGTCTCATCAAAGCGTTTAGGAAATTCCTATCGATAACGTTGATCAAGCGCGTCGACCAGAATTCTTAAAACACTCAACGGGCAATACAATCACAAAATCATCTTTTATAGGATAAATAAATCTCTTAAAAAGTTTTAAGAATATTCTTTGTTCGTTTCAAGAACAAAATCAAGTTTTACTTATAAATAAATCTTATGAAAAAGATTTGCAAAATTTTAAATTACTATTTTCATCCAAAATCAGTAAATACAAGAATAGTCTCATCGAAATATTCATAGAATATTCGATTTATAAAGTGGACGAAATAAGCTGGACAAATTGAATGACATAATAAGTCATTCATAAGAATCATAACGAGTGCGGAATGCGGTAAGTGGAATGCTAATTTCCGCAACTCGTAGCAAACGAAAACCGGTGGTAAAGTCAAACTGAAAAGACCTTAACACCACACAAAAGATTTTTTAGGTGATAATCCTAAGACAAACTCAAAAATACCGGAAAATTTCTCAAACTACATGAATGAGAGAAATAACACTTTCCTTATAAGTGGGCTTAAGGAAGAAAATGATGCCATCAAGTTGGAATCAAAATCATAAAGGAAAAAATAGAAATCTGCTTAACAGATTGAAAATGTCGAAGATGAATAGTCCACTCGAAAAAAATAGGATATGGGCTTCACAATGATTAAGCCGATCCTTTCAAAAAAATCAATTCCGAAGCCTAAGTAAAAATATCGGCTCGGAAAGAAAAGTCTCATAAAATAATTTCGACATCAATTAAAAAAAACAAATTGAGTGTTGCGGATCTACCATCCGGATTCACAATCCTCAAAGAAGTCTTCAAGTCCAAAATATTTTCAAAGAAAAAGAATCAACAAGTTCTTTTGATATAAAATAGTGAGATGGAACCCATATCAAAAAGAACTCGAATAAGAAGATCACGAAATAAAACAATGCCATCAAGGATTGAGTGCAAAGTACCTTGACCAAGAGAAGAGTCGCTAGGGGCTTGCACAATATTTAGCTTTCTCATGTCCTTGTTCAAAAGTTTGGGACATGCAGATAAAAGATGACCCGGTTTCTTGCAATAGCGACAAGAATGGGGTTTTGGACACATATTCGCATAGTGTTCCATAGAATTACAATTGTAGCATCCTCCACGATTAGGGATTGGAGTCTTTGCTACAAAAGTAGTTTGCTTCACTCTCTCATTGGGATTAAGGCTCTTGAACTTAATATGCCTCTTCTTGGAAGTCCCAATATCACAAACACTTCCTTTACCAACCTCTCCATGAAGAAGAGTAACATCCACAAGATGATTGAAAGAAACTTCAAGTTTCAAAGGTAGAACCATTTTGGGGTTCTTACTCAAAGCATAGATAAACTCTTGATTCTTTACAAGATCCAAAAGTTGTTGAGCAGACATGAATACTCCATCCAGGGGAGTAGCACTAGATTGACCGACGCTGGGACGGCCAGGTCCAACCATTTCTCTTCTTTAAGAAAGAAAGAAAGAAAGAAGAGGAAAAGATTATTCTCAAGATAAATATCAAGCAATTCTTGATAGATAAAACAAGGAATCATAAAGAAAATATGATGAATCGGTACGAAGACTCGAATAAAATCCTAAAGCACGACTCCTAAGAAAGACTTAGGACGATGATCCTTGTTATAATATTCCTTATTGTTCCGAAGTTTGGCTCTGACACCAAGCTGTGACGCCCCACCTCTATACCCACGCTAGCCAAGAACATTACGGTGAATGCTGTCAACTAGCACGGAGAACAAGGCTGTTGAGGAGCGACCATCCGTGTAATTGCTTTGTGCGAGCATCGATATGTCAGATAGTATAACATGCAATTCTTTTCAAGTGGAAATCTGACATGCCGACACAAACTCAAAGCTACTACACAGTGGCTATAATGTCTTCGGAAACAAATACAGAAATAAACATAACATAAATCAGTCACAGATAATTCATATCACAAAGGCGGAAGTAGATATGAATATTACACATGAAAGTGTACATCAGAGTAGTGGTCAAACAAGATCCACAACATCACAAAAGAATAGATACAAGTGCTAAGACAAAAGAATATGTATACATCAAGGAGTCTATTTCTCAAATGCATACAACAATAAACTACTAATCTAGAGTAGTTAGCCAAAATCAGACGATTGTTCCAGATAGGAAGTCAAGAGGAAGCACCTGTAAAATCTCAGTCTGACCCGAGTATTATTTAAGAAGAAAATAATAAATGGATCAGTCTAGCTATAATTATCAGATGAAGTGATATATAATAAGAGATATGACATAAACATATAATAATCACAATGCCAAGCTGTGATAAATAAGTAATTGAAAATCAACAAGAGATTAATCAATATCACAATAATCTACTCAAGATAAAAAGGAATGTCATACTCCTAATTTCATTCACCAAGCCACAATAAATGACATATATATATCAATGCCCATCGTAAAAGTTGGTGAAACATAAATTCCAGAATTCAACACACGAAATCCAGAAAACCCCAGAAAAAGGATTGTCAATCCCCAAAAAAACTGGACATCGACGCACCTAGAAAGACGCGCCCCATGTACAGTCGAACATCGACGCACCTAGAAAGATACGCCCCATGCTCTAGCATCGACGCACCTAGAAAGATACGCCCCATGCACAAATAAACATCGATGCACCTAGAAAGATACACCCCATGTACAAATAAACATCGATGCACCTAGAAAGATACACCCCATGTAATGTCTAACATCGATGCACCTAGAAAGATACACCCCATGCTAAGTCGAACATCGACGCACCTAGAAAGACACGCCCCATGCATAGACGAACATCGACGCACCTAGAAAGATACGCCCCATGCCCCGACTTGTTGAGCCGATTGCTCCACGAAGTAAACAAACATCGACGCACCTAAAAAGGTACACCCCATGCATAAATAAACATCGACGCACCTAGAAAGGTACGACCCATGTGTAAACAAACATCGACGCACCTAAATAGGTACGACCCATGCTAGAAATGAGACGAAGCTCAATAAAATGAGGAATAGTCCTCCACATAGACAAACAGACATCGCACATTGCTAGTCTAAACCACAAAGATGATCGTCATGATCAAAGAGAAGTGTCAATCACACTAAGCCAGTAAATATAAAAGTTTAGCTTCATGTCCCATAACCACTTGCTTAACTTAAACATTTACGAACAAACTGTAAATCTCCACTAGAAAAATGTCACAAGTGGTTCAATCGAACAAGTCCAAAAATTAACCAACGAAGTAAACGCAAGCGTTTCATACCACTTGTTTTACTAAGTCGTTTAATTAGATTTCTCATACGAGTGAGGTAGAGGTTTGTATATACTAATAGATTGGAAATCGGTTTGAGAAAACGAGCTTTGTAATAAAATAGTGTTGAAATCATTTAAAGAAAGAGTTTTGATATTTTCTACTAGTATAGAAAACCTTTATATTTTAAAGTGACAAATCATAGAAGTGATTGTAGAAACAATCGGGCATAAAAATTCACATTCGAAGACGTGAATAAAATCCAAAGAAATCGATATAAAATCCATCATGGTGGATATATCTAAAATTCCCAAAGAAAAGGTCATCAAAGTCGATAATAAATGACAACAACAAAAGGGAGACAACACGAATCGATTAAAGTTGGATATTCAAACGAATTAGCAATATAAGCTAATCTGGCAAAAATAATCAGGTCGGTCGACCGGACTCCCTGAGTCGGTCGACCGAACCAAAGGTTGGAAACCTCTCGGGACAGCAGGTCGGTCGACCGGACTCCCTGAGTCGGCCGACCGAACCTTAAAACAGAAAGTGCTTATGCACTTGGAAGCAGGTCGGTCGACCGGACCAGGGGTGTCGGTCGGCCGAACCTGTTTCCAACCTCTTCCCTGCCTATTACAAATGAGGTTCAATCTTGACCAAAATTGCATTCGCACGAGCAACGACGCTAAGGGTTTATGTCAATCGACTACCCGACCCTATAAGCTCCTCGATGCATCACCAAAAACATGTTCAAACATCAAAGTTAGAATTTTTAACGAATTGAACTCAAAATTGGAATATTCACAAAAGCAATCCAAATCAAAATCAAAGGCACATGAATAAGTGTTAGGAATTCATACCTAACAATAGAAGAGAATTATAAGCATAGATGTGAGATTAAAAATCTCACCTTTGCACTAAAATTTATGAAGATGAAGCTTGAAAGCAAATGGGAATCAACCACTCTTCAAATTCAACTCTAGAAGCTTGAATCTAAGCTTAAAAGAGAAACCTTTCCTAAATTAGGTTTAGGAATTTTCTGAAATCAAAGAGAGAATGAGTTGGAGAAGAAGAAGAGAAGTTTACCAATGGGTTCTTCTTGAGTTTGGAGCTAGGAATTTGATTTGCAAGAGGAACTAGGGTTTTGGAGTTTTAATTTCCTATCTCTCCCACCATTAATACTCTAAAAACTAAAATGAGAAGAGAATGAGGGTGAGTGGGGAAGAGTGGCTCAGATTTGAGCATAAGTTAACATAGGGCTGAGCCTAAACCAAACCCAAAGTGAAAAGTAGCAAAAATCAACTTTCTCCAAACATATCGAAGCTTATACTCAAAAAGGTCGCAAACGGCATTTTAAACTCAATGGGAGTGGTCTCGAGTCCCAATTCGACTGTTTGCAAAAAGTAGCTTTTCGGACCAAAATCCGACGAATGATAAAATATTTAAATAAAATATTTAAATATAAAATCGATAAATATGCGGGTTGTTACAATTAAATTGACAATTTAATTCGATATTAAATTAAATGATGATTAAATGCAATAAAAGTCAAATTTAATTATAATGACAATTTTAACATACTAAACATTAATAAATAAATTCCAAATCACGACATAGATTTATTTAATAAACATTATTTTTTTTAGAAATTGTGAGTGGGTCAAAACACTCACCTTTGAATTTAAATCGAATTAAAATCCAAATTAGGGCCCAAATTCAAACAGTCTCGGAATTCGTCCAAACTAGCGTCAAAATGTATGGAATTCCAATATGATCCTAGTAGAATAAACCGCGCGTGACTCCGAGTTCATATGGGAAAAATATACACGTTAGAACATTCGAAGATAAAATAAAAAAAAAACCACGTACCTAGTCACGTCGACAAATACGTCCGCTCGCACCTAGTTATGAAAACACGCTCGACCACCAAGCCTTCGAACTGCAACCGCCCTCTTCCTATCGAAATCGTCACCGCCACAAATGATTCTGTTACGATCACAGAGCATCATCGTAATGCTCGTCCAGATCCGACCTACCCAGGAGGTCGTGGCCATCTACGGGATGACGTGCTCGCCGTGCCACCGCAGTGAACGTCCCTCTTCACGCGCCAAATTCGGCCAACCCAAACACTTCTGGCAACAATGAAACCTGTAAATGCATGCTACTCGCCGATCTCTATAAGGGCATACCCTCCGATCGTCCTATAGTCGAGGATCCGCCGTTGGATCGGAAACCCTAGGGATGGACAGACGAAACTAAATCATTGATTTTTGGAAAAATGGTGATTCGATTGCAAAAACAAATTACATCAGTGGATTACTCTCGTCGAGAGCTTCGAATTAATATATAATATGATATAGTTTGAGGAGTTTGAAATTTTAAATTGAATTTGATTTGCAATTGAATTGGAAATTCGGTTTTGCTTTGTCTGCCATTAGAAAGAGGAGATGATAAGGAGATGTACATACAAACAATGAAAATAAGAAGTAGCTAGGGTTTACAATGGGCTGTTTATAGACATATTAGAAATAGAATGAATGGATTAGATCGATTTAGGTTAGAACGATAAATGACCTGAAATGCCCGTTCTGACTCCAAAATGAAAATGGATCATCCCATAGATCAAAATGGATGTTTTCAATAATTGGAACAGCTTTCAAGTCCTAATTCCATCTTATAAAGAAGTTATGTTAAAATTAGCTTATTTCAAATTGATTTCAATTAAATTGATTTCTACATGTTTCGAGTCCGTATGATCAAATGACAAGTCCGATTGCTACGAAACTTGAAACGTTACAATAATTCACTGTTACGGATCTGATGAAACCCGTTTCGTCGAAATCCGAAACAGTGGCCAAAATGGCTATTTTCACATTAATTGAATAAATTAATATTAAATTAATTAAATTATCTTTCAATTCAAATTTAATAATTTACAATTTCCGTCATTTTAGATTACTTAGAAATTTACCCTAATTTAAAACAGATGTATATATCAATTCAGAGTAAATTAATGTACTAATTTCAGTGTTTAAATTCAATTTTAGTAAATTCACTAATTTGTAAATTTAAAACCCAATAAATCCATTAAATTTGATTTTTACCTTATTATTCAAGTCCCCTATCACTATAAGGATATAACTAACATTGGTTTATATCTTAGTACATTAATTTTTTACAATATCAACTTAATTTACACTAACGTAATATTTAATTAACTTTAATTGCAATAAATCCAATTACAATAATTTAAATTCCAATAATTTGATTGGACTTGATTTCAATTCCTTTTTATTCACTCAATTATTATATTATGAATAAAATTTACATTGGTTACATCTTATTGAATTAACATTCTACAATTATCCATTTAATCTACATTAACTGCACTAATTAATTAAATAAATTGCAATTGATTTCAAATTTAATTTAACGAACTAAATAAATAGGTAACTTATAATAATTGTTACCATTAGCTTTTAATCACATTATAAGTTTATTATTTTCAACCAATTATTATCATTACTTACATAATATTGATTTTATTCAATTACCATTTATTATATATCATTTCATTAATTAATTCAATATTTACATTTGTTTTCCGATGTTCACTTTATAACCAAGTATAACCTTTAAGTCATTTCAATTACTTGGAATTGTATTAAAATTGATAATAATTAACTTAAATTAACATGTTTATACTTCTTTTAATAGGTATTATTACATTACTATCTCAATTTTTTTTATTTCTTTCAATATTAAATCACAAAATCTTATTAAATTAACAATTTTAATTATCGAAAATTTATGGGTCATTACACTCTCCCCCACTCAAAAGTTTTCATCCCCAAAAAAGGAAAAAAGAAGGCACTAAGAAACAAATATATCTTACTCAAATATTAAATTTATAAACAATTTATTTACATAATATATAATTTAAATAAAATATATCAATTAATAACAATTAAATCCTTTTATATTCAAGTTGATAAAAGTTTGGAAAGTATTTCACAAGAATTTCTAAGTCCAAAATTCATGAAAAATTTCGGCAAAGTCTTCTTTGTACAGAGAGGTCTGGGAGAAATAGTAATATCAATAATAATAATATATTTCATAAGTTTCAAAACAATATATCCCAACAACGGGAAAAACAATATAATATCGCTAGAAAACCATAATCTGAGAATATACCTATTTGTCGGGCAAATAACTCTTATTTTATGAAACCAAAAGCAGTAGCAATTGCTTCCATAACCTGTATTTCACTTATATAATCCAAAAAAGTTAATAGCTATATAAGATTTTGAGTTGTTCCAACCAATAACAAAACAAATAAATGCAACATAACAACAATCACTTACATGCAACAAGCACAACATCATTTCAACAAAGAAATCATTCATCCATCCATTTCAACCAAAACAAATGGTTTGTTCGAGTTCAGAAACTTTAAATTGTATAGAATGACAAATAACTACCAGTATACCATATACTCAAAAGTCTTAGATAAAAATCAATAGATTATTCATACTTCCTAAGCAATTAGAAGTATCTTTTCCCAAACAACCATAAACCGAAACAAATAACAAATTCCAACATTGTTTAAGTTTATGTTTATATATTTCCTTTCATATCATTTATTGTTTGTCTATTTTCATTTTTGCAGTGATTATTTTCTTTAATTTACATTTATTTCTCACAGATTCAATTCCCATTCGTTCATTTGATACTAAATTCCATTTATTTACATTTCATTTATTCACATATGTTATTTACATTTTCTTACCTATATCACTCATATGTAGTTATTTAAACATATGTAAACCAATTCCTAAAGTACTATATAGGTTTCTTTATAAATGAATTCACATTCATTCATTCAGTGCTTATTTTCATTTACTTTTATTCATTAGTTACAAAATTCATTTTTTCATTTATAATGGAAACTTCTTCTCATTACTTTACGTTCATTTCTTACATAAATTGTATCCATTCAATTGTTTATAATCTACGAATTTATTATCCAAGTATTACATACATTTTATTACGATTTAGTTTACATTTATAAATTTATTTATAAGATTTCCATTAGATAATCATATTCATTAGTACATAAATTCATTCTCCCGTTTTCTTACCTTTTAATTTACATTCACCTTTATACAGTGTCATTGAATATTAAATCTATTTTCTAAATCATTTCAACAATTTCCGAAGTTATAATCATTTAATTTAATATAATATTCATTTCACTATTTACTTTAACTGTAAATAACTTCAACATGAATTTAAGTTTATAATCATCTACTAAAGTATTCGTCCTTTCTACTAATTTTAGTTATAATAACTTCAAACATTTACTTAAGTTTATACTCATTTATTTATAGCATTCACGTTCAATTCAATTATTTAGCATATCAATTCTGTAACTTAAGTTCATAATTACTCAAATATAAAAATTCTAATCTATAAAAGAAATTCCATTGAATGCTTCATTACTTCAGTTTTACTTGTATAATATTCCATTACATATTCTTTTTTAACATTACAACTTTTAATATTTTAGTAAGTTATATATTTTTGTTTCTAAGAATGCCATTGAAAGTTACACAAGTTTATCTTATTTATTTAAATTAACTTAATGTTCAATAATTATCATTTCTCGTTTTCATATCCTAAAGTTTACAGGTTACAAATTTCCAAATTTCTTGTAATTTCATTTATACTTAGCATTTAATCTTCTTATTTTCATTTTATAAGTTCCAATTATTAAATAGTCAAATTTCATTTTATTACAATAATTGAAATTTC
Organism: Allium cepa; assembly: GCA_030765085.1. Lineage (NCBI taxonomy): Eukaryota > Viridiplantae > Streptophyta > Magnoliopsida > Asparagales > Amaryllidaceae > Allium > Allium cepa. Next base: position 806,653,567 of record CM060941.1, read on the forward strand.
TAATTTATAGGAATTTAAGAACTAAATGCAGGATTTCATTTCAAATCATTCAAAACAATATATATATATATAAGTACATACATACATACATATACTCATAACCTTTATATCCAATCATGGTTGAACATTGAAATTTATATTTGTTTATCGTAATAAATCTGTAGTAAAACTACTATAATGGCCTTCCACTTTGAAACTCGAAAATGAATATCGATGATGCGTGCACTCATCACCGAAATTATTTTCCAACGACCAAGAGGGGAGTGCAAAGCTTATTTCCTTCCAAAAATTCCTTTAAAATTTTTCATCCAAATCACATTGAAATATTTATATCAGAAAATACTTTCAAATAATCCTAATATTATATTCCAAAATCATTCGAAAGGAATTTTTAAAATCCTGGAATTTAAGTTCTAAATTTTCCAATTTATATTTATTTTATTTACAAATTTTTATTTTCAACCAATATTTAAAGATTTTCACTACCTAACAAACAAATATATTAAAACCAAATATATCATTTATAAAATTATTACTTTATATACAAAATATATAATAGGCAAAATTATTTCATTTACCTATATTTCAAAACAGTATTGTGTCGGTCAGTCCTATTAAGTGTTTAGAAAATCCTATCGATGTCACAGCGTCCTTTGCACCGACCAAAATTTATTAATACAAAACGAACAAATTAACACAGTACAAAAAACCCTTTTATAACACAAACAAATACGCTCTCTCATATATATACTCTCAGTGACTCATTTTAGGGTATTACTACCTTAATTCTAAAGAGTCAGACCCCACAAAGCTAAGGTTATCGCTAAACCAAAGCTCTGATACTAATTGTAATGACCTATCTTTTTGGACGTTTTAAGCAGACACACGCGTTTGCTCAAACCATATAAACAGGCAGATTGTTATTGGGGTAAATAAGAAAAAGAAATAAAAACGAATACAGAATCTCGCGGTGGAATGACAAAATATAATAATCAAATAACAGTTCATGAAGTTGTTTTACGAATAAATTTGGTTATACTTATACAATACAGGATCAGAGTTACGAACAACATGAATAAATAAATGCAGCGAAACACATGATGTGGTGGAATAAATATAATAATAATAGCACAAATCTTCATCTTTGTCCTCCAGAAATAAAGTCTTCAAGTCCTGAAATGCTTAGGCTGACCCGAGCGGATTGAGAAGACAAAACACTCAAGCCAGAACTAAAAGATCTTATGTAAGTTAAATCAATGGTAAATATGAGTGTGATGGCATCGGAGATGTTTACGGGGTTTGATATCTCTTATCCAATGTCTAACGTGAGTGCAATATCTTCAGAGATGTTCGGGATACACATCTCCTAAGAATCCGTTAGACTATCTACTATGTAGTATAATACGCTATTATAATATGTCTACAATAAAGTAAAGTATTAAAATACCGTTAAGGCGTTACTTATATCCCCTTTAAGACATTTTTATATATTCCCATAGCCTATATAGTAACGTAATTCCTCCGTAAACTGGAGGGCTATCAAAGGGCACTCCATATGTATGGTACAAAACAAACTCGTAGAAGGCACTTTAGGGTATGTGAACACGGCGCTCGAGGCAATGCCAGAGTAGATTACCAATTGCAGAACCGGGCTGGTGGTAACGCATAACAGCTACTACCACCCATCTTGGAACACACTTCCAAATCAAAATCAAGGGGTGACCACCAAATCATCACAAATGTCATAATAAGGTATCGAAGAAGCATGTCCGATCGGAGGAATGACCTCACTTGGCCCAGATGTAGCTCCTGGTTTAGTCACATTTATGTTGACTCACGGAAGTCAGGTTCACGTCATACCTTATGAAGGAATCGTTCGCCAAACCATCCTACTTCATTTCTAAAATATCCACAATGTACACAGTTGTTAAAGTGGTTCTCAATATTGGCAGTGAGTATGACAATATCTGATTCCGGTCTCTTTAACAACCAATCGTTTATTACACACCGGATGGTTCTTTTAAAATATCAAAAATCATTTCACACTTGATATCAAAATATCATATTCAATTCCAGCCATATCACTTTCGAAATTATATTCACTTTTGAAATCATATTTCACAATAGGTTAGATCCATTTTCAAAATCATCATATTAAATCAAATATGCCTTTTGAATCCCAATTTAGGTTATAATGTCATTTGACCATATTCACTTTAAAATCAAGGATTTGAATATAAACCCATCTACTTTACTTAGTCTGAAATTTTTAGAAAATAGTTTAAATAGTTATAGATAGTTAAAATAGTTAAATACCCTAAAATATTTTGAAATTTTAGGTTAAAGACACTGTTAAATAATTTTAAGAAAGTTAAATAGATTAAAATAGATCAAATATAATTTAAATAGATTAAATAGCTTTAAAATAGATTAATTAGATTCAATATAAGTTATAATGGGTTAATTAGTTTGAAATAAATTAAAATGGTTTAAAATAGGTTAAAATGATTTACTATAGTTAAGATAAGAATATATAGTTTAAAATTTTAAAATCTTAAAATTTAGAATCTTTAAAATAATATATTTTTAAAATAGTTTATATCAAAACATGAATTTTAAATTTTTATCAATTTAAACTATTTATTTCATTTCAATACCTTCGGACTATTTTTGACTTCCTAAACCCAATTTCAAAATCTTCAATTCCAATTCTCAATACAATATTTTATTCTATATCGCTTTTAATCCATGTTTGAAATATCAATTAAATTACTCCAATTCCAATATATTTCAAAGTTATATTTTTAATTCGATTTCTACAAATTTCATTTATACTTCAAATTTTGATTTTTTGCAATTTCAATGAAATTTCTTTAAACAATTCCTTTAAACGAATTCCAATTTTAATATAAAAATTCGATTTCGATAATAATTCAATTTATATAAATCAAGTTTTATTTCAAATTATCATTTAACTAAACTCAAAAATTTTGGATTTTAAAATCACTTAATCTAACCAATCCGGTGTCTGTATATAATTCTCTACCCTTGGGTCAAGTGATACAGATATTTATCATTTCAATCCGCAATTTAATATTTTACGGTTATGTATCATTTCAAACCGCAATCTCGAAATTAATATTAAAATCCATAAAATCGCTCAAGTCTATCATTTCAACCTATGACGATTTTTCCTTAATCTATAGATCGATCGGGTGTGTATCATTTCAACCCATAGGGAACTTGCAATATTATAACAGTATAAAACACAACATTCAGTCATCCAATATCAACAATCAAACATTCATTACAATCATCATCCAAATTAATCAATAAACATCAATAGATACTGATAATCATAACTGGCATTAAATTGACAATTTAATTCAATTTTAAATTAAACGATGATTAAATGCAATAAAAGTCAAATTCAATTATAATGACAATTTAAACATACTAAACATCAATAAATAATTCCAAATCACTCATCTTTAAAGTTAAATCGAATTAAAATCCAAATTAGGGCCCAAATTCAAATAGCCTCAGAATTCGTCCTAACTAGGCTCAAAATGTTCGGAATTCTGATACGATCCTAGTAGAACAAACCGCACATGAATCCGAGTTCGAATGGGAAAAGTATACATGTTAGAACACTCAAAGATAAAATTTAAACAAAATAAACAATAATAAATAAAAAAAGAAAAACCACGTTCCCAGCCACGTCAGCAACTACGTTCGCTAGCACCTAATCACGAAAACGTGCTCGACCACTAGGCCTTCGAACTGCAACCGCCCTCTTCCTATCAAAATCGTTGCCGCCACAGATGATTCCGTCGCGATCAGAGAGCATCATCGCGATGCCTGTCCAGATCAGACCTACCCAGGAGGTCGCGGCCATCTCCGGGACGCCATGCTCACCATGCCGCCATGGTGAACGTCCCTCTTCACGCGCCAAAATCGGCCAGCCCAAACACTTCTGGCAACAACGAAACCCATAGATGCATGCTACTCGTTGATCTCTACAAGGCCATACCCTCCGATCGTCCTATAGTCGAGGATCCGCCGTTGGATCGAAAATCCTAGGAATGGACAATTGAAACTGATTCAATTGCAAAAACGAATTGCATCAGTGTATTATGCTCGTCGAGAGCTTCGAACTGATATATAATAGTTTGAGGAGTTTGAAATTTTGATTTGAATTTGATATGCAATTGAATTGGAAAATTGGTTTTGGTTTGTCTGCCATTGGAAAGAGGAGATGAGAAGGAGATGTCCATATAGACAATGAAAATAAGAAGTAGTTAGGATTTATAACGGGCTATTTATAGACATATTAGAAATAGAATGAATGGATTAAATCGATTTGGGTTAGAACGATAAACGACCCGAAAAGCCCATTCTGACTCCGAAACGAAAATGGATCATCCCATATATGAAAATAGATATTTTTGATAATTTTAAATTCAATGGAATATGTTTCAAGTCCTAATTCCATCTTATGAAGAAGTTATGTTAAAATCAGCTTATTTCAAATTGATTTTAATTAAATTGATTTCTACGCGTTTCGAGTCCGTGCGATCAAACGACAAGTCCGACTGCTACGAAACTTGAAATTTCACAATAATTCACCATTACGGATCCGATGAAACTGGTTTTTTCGAAAATCAAGACAGTGGCCAAAATAGCTATTTTCACATTAATTGAATAAATTAATATTAAATTAATTAATTACCTTTCAATTCAAATTTAATAACTTACAAATTCCGTCATTTTAGATTACTTAGACATTTACCATAATTTAAAATAGATGTAGATATCAATTCAGAGTAAATTAATTTACCAATTCAGTGTTTAAATTCAATTTTAGTAAATTTAGTAATTGTAAACTAAAATCCCAATAAATCCATTAAATTTGACTTGTACCTTATTATTCCAGTCCTTTATCACTGTAAGGATATAACTAACATTGGTTTATATATTAGTACATTAATATTTTACAATATAATCTTAATTTACACTAGCATAATATTTAATTACCTTTAATTGCAATAAATCCAATTACAATAATTTAAATTCCAATAATTTGATTGGACTTGATTTCAATTCGTTGTTATTCACTCAATATTATATTATGAATAAAATTTACGTTGGTTACATCTTATTGAATTAACATTCTACAATTATCCATTTAATCTACATTAACTACACTAATTAAGAGAATTAATTCAATTGATTTCAAATTTAATTTAACGGATTAAATAAATAGATAACTTATAATAATTGTTACCGTTAGCTTTTAATCACATTATAAGTTTATTATTTTCAACCAATTATTATCTTTACTTACATTGTATTGATTTTATTCAATTACCATTTATTATACATCATTTCATTAATTAGTTCAATATTTACATTTATTTTCCTATGTTCACTTTATAACCAAGTATAAACTTTAAGTGATTTCAATTAATTGGAACTGTATTAAAATTGATAATAATTAACTTAAATTAACATTGTTATACTTCTTTAAATAGTTATTATTTCATTATTATCTCACAAATTTTTATTTCTTTCAATATTAAATCACAAAATCTTATTAAATTAACAATTTTTAATTATTGAAAATTTATGGGTCGTTACAGGTAAAATTGTCAGTCGTTTAGAACTTCTACCAGTCAATTGGTAATTTTATCTGCAGACTGAAATTATATATCAAATGCTATAGATTTCTAATCCCCCTTCTTCTTCTTTGACCCTTCTCCCTCGCTTCTTTACACCTTCAATCGACTTCTTTCTTCTCTATTTTTGGAAATGTAATATCATAATGATAACAAACTTCATCTTGATATTACATTTCCATACACGCCATTCATACTCCACATTAACTTCATACTCTAAGCATTCTCCGATATGAAACAGCATATATCTTCCCAATGAGCTTAAACATGGCCATCACCCACTCCACTTTGTTGACGAACTCTGACAAGACCACCGCTAGCAAAAAAAAAGTGTTGAAAGCACCATCTTTTTGTAAGTAGGACTTATCAATCTTCATCATCCCCAGGAAAAAAATGTCTCCATCTACCAACTCTCTACCCATGTGCCACCACGCAATACCTAGTATTTTAATAAGCCAATCAAGTTTGAGCAATGCTTGAGCTTTCCAATAGGTAAGGAGTTAGTAAACATATGTGTTGCATTTTCCTCTGAGCAAACCTTTCAAAGATGAACTGGATTCTCTTCATTCATCGAGACAAGAAATGACACTTTTACCTCTAATGATTCATCCTTAAGCCAAAAGCTAGATTTTCAATTTAGTGAATTTCATTTTGATTTCTAAAACTCACCAATATCCCACGGCATACGAAGCACAATTCCCGCATCAATCGCTTCAAATAGAGTGCGTCCTTAATTGCTTCAACATTTGCTATCAACTTTATGTCGGTAGTAGACAAAGCAACTATAGTCTCCAACTAATAGTTGTCCATCTAAGAGTTAACACATAACCTGAGATTGACTTTCTTCGATCTTTATTCCCAACATGGTTGGAATCACAAAATCTAACCAAGCTATAATATCTATCCATGCAGCTAAATAAAATACCATGGCCTAAAGTTCCACTAAGATATCTAAAAAGTGCTTTACTGCTTATCAATGTGTTTTTCCTGAATTTTCCAAATGTATACTAATCAATCCAACAGCATGTGCAATATCAGGCCCAATGTGCACCATAGCATACATCAAGCTACCAACAACACTCATATAGTGCATCTTCTCCATGTATTGTCCTTCTATGAGTTTTGAGAGCCTTTACTAAAAGCTGTGTATGCAAAGGCATGTGTATAATGATTTTCTTTTCTCCCTCCATGCTAAACCAAGCAAGAACCTTTCAAATACATTTCTTTTAAGTGAGTTTTAAATGTCAAAGCTTTCTATCACATTAGATTTTCATATTCAAAATCTTCTTTGCTTCTCAAAAGTCATGCGTTTTGAATTCTGCTTTTAATTTCAATTTTAACTCGTCAATTTCATCTTTAGCCTTGGAAGTAATCAACACATCATCCACATGGAGTAAATCAAATACATGAGGGAGGCTTGTTTCATTTAAAGAAAGAAAATTTTCATTTCTCTCTCTTAAAACATTCTCATTTATTAGACGAGGGCTTTGTTTTCTTTAAAAGGGAAACCTTTCATTCCTCTCTCTTGATTAATTAATTGATTGATTATATTTACGTTAACTAAATTTGAAATTCAAAAGGGAATGAGTACATTAAATGCATTCACATTTAGAAGGTGATACAATTATGTGAAGCATACAATATATGAATTAATAGGTGAAATTCCAAAAGGGAATGAGTACATTAAATGCATTCACATTTAGAAGGTGCAACAATTATGTGAAGCATACAATTTATGAATTAATAGGTGATTAATTATAGGACCAACATAAAATTAATTCTAGACATACGAGCATAGCAAGGCCTAAAGGGAAAGGGATAAATAGAGAATAAATGTTTGATTCACATTTCGTATTACACAAGCATTTAATATATTCAACATAAAAGTGAATGAAAAATTGCAACTATCTATTTAATATGGAAAAAGCAATAACTATGATAGGGTTGGTATGCACTGAAAGGGTGTGCGGATTAAGGATCTTAAGACTAATTTAATACTAGAGGGGGGGATGTTATCCCGCCTTTTGACAAGGCCGAGATATCAAAGAATTGACTAGAGACCAAAGATTGCTCATCCTAAATGTCGGATATGCACAAGTTTGCTATGGATGTCGATAAACTTTGTTCGAGTTCGGATTGAGCTACAGATGACAAGACATGAAAAGCAAAGCTGTGAAAGCCAACTTTCCAAATTTCAAGTCAATCGGGGTTCATATGCTCAAGTTACGATCGATGCACATCAAGAAAATCCATTCATTCGTCTCCATCGTTTGCCTCTGTTCAAACCGATCTATCCATTCACATCCATCTCTTGAGAAGAGTTATCATTTGTGCATGGTTTGTATCGATCATCTCATGTGTGGTTCATATCGATCATCTCATACGTGGTTCGTATCGATCATTTGTACACGGTTTGTATCGATCATCTTGTGCGCATTTCGTATCGATCATCAGCTAAAGTAACCCTTAAAAGGGCATCGATACGAAACTGTCAATACTCCCTCGATACAAAGGGTGTGAGTGTATATCGATACGAACTAAGGTGGAAGCTATCGATAAGAAGCGGTCAATATGCCATCAATACGAAGTAGCTTCAATGATCGATACAAAGGAAACTGTAGACCGATGCGAACAACATACTACCGATCGATTCAAATGAGGCACATGCGTAGAAAAGACTCGGTCAATTCGGCATGAACTTTGGATCGATCCTACAACCAAGTGCCACGTCAACTTGTAGGCACGTGAGCGATAACGATTCAAACTGATCGATACGAACGCATCGATTTGAACGCGACAGCCCACACGAAACCCAAGTTTGCATCGATCATAACTTGCAATCCACAAGTCCAAATGCTATGAAATTTTCATAGTAGTTTACGTACGACCTAAAGAAGGCTCATGCCAAGTTTTGAATCGATTGGATCAAATCTCGATCGATACGAAATTCGTTCATATCGATCATAGATCGGGCTGAAACTTCATAGGATCGATCGCGTGGGCCCACCCATGTGTTAGAAGAAGTCTCTTGAGATCTGAGTGAGATATCAGCCTCCTACGCCTATAAATAGAGCCCTAGGGCCTACAGAAGAGGGATCTTTTAGCATTTTGATGTCCAGACTCTGATGAATACAACTTTGCACTCCATAGCTACTATTGTGCTCGAATTTGAATACTTTAATTTGCTGTAATCCATTGAAATTAGTTGTAATCATCAAGTGAATATCAATAAAGTCATCAAACTTCATAGTGAACATAGGCAATACGCTGAACCACTCTAAATTGCTATGTTTTTGCTCATTTTCATTTCTATTTTTGAGGTGTTTGTTAGATAATCCTTGTTTTACATTTATGTTTTTTATTTTTATCTCTTCAAATACTTTCGAAGAGTGTTGTATCCAATTTTGGTACAGACATTTTGACGCTTCCACTGAGAAAACACAGTTTTTCTCCTTCTCCTTGGATCTACTATCGATACTGGATTGCACAAATCCAAGAAGAAGATCCAGATCTCAAGTTCAAAATCCTTCCAACCTTTTCAAATTTGCATAAAATCTAGGAAAGGACTTCACTATTCGCCATGGTTGGCTCAAGGACCGCCTCTACAGCTGCAGATCAAGAAGGACGGGATAGATAGAATCCCGCGCAATTGCCTCCATTCAACCGGAATGCTGCGGACCTTCATATTCGTCAGGCCCGGTTACCAGACAAGAGTTCCAGATGCTGCTTCAAGAGTTGACCTAGAGTCGGCAACAATTGACTGAAAAACTACGTGCCAACACAGAGTTGACCAACCAACTAAACCACCAAAGGAGTAGGAGATCCAGAAGGGATCGTGCCTCTTACTCATCCACCGAGAGTTCAGCCTCGTCCGACTACCATCACAGATCTACACGTCCCCGGTTGGACGGGAGTTACACACAAGCTACCGGACATCAACCTACTATGACCATTGGATAACTGAGAGTTGGCCCATCGACCAGCTTCCAAACCGGACCCTCCTCCCTGAGAGGTACCGTTCCTCACTACACTACAGACAACCGCGCAACCACCACCACCGTTGAACTAGGGTTTGATGCCCGAAATCAACCAGATCTGAACCATCATCAACGTGGACGTACTCCCAAACCATATGTCCCTGAAGATTTGGAACCAAGGAGGCGAGACATGGACCATCGACAATGTCCGGTCCAACCTCGCATTGTGGAACTCGACCACACATTGGCTCAACGCGAGCAGAATGTACAAATGCCAAACATCCCCACTATGATTCGGCAGATGATTTGAGAAAGCCAAGGCCTCACAAATGACGACCGAGGAATCTTCCGGAGTCATACTCCCTTTACAGATGAGATACTTTATGCCGAACCTCCTCGGCGATTCAGAATGCCAGCTCTACCAGCCTATGAAGGAAGTTCTGATACGAATTAGCATATCCCGAAATACGAATGGCTGATGAATGCTGCGAGAGCCGATGATGTAGTGAAGTACCGTAGTTTTCCTATTTCTTTGGGGGGGAGTTGCTACTATGTAGTTCACACGATTGCCACCTCGATCCATTTCTTGCTTCGACCAATTGGCCACTAAGTTTGTAGAGCTATTTTGAATGCATGTTACAAGGCCAAAGGACATTAACACTCTATCTAGTGTCACTCAAGCTCCTGGAGAGATACTTAGGCGCTACTTAGAGAGGTTTCATGCTGCGTGTGTGCAGAGATAAGCAATCCCAGTGACAACTCCATCTTGATGGCATTGACTAAGGGATTGATCCAGATTCTGAGTTCGGAAATTGGTTGGCTAGGAATCCTCCCGCGTCATTGGACCATTTCTACTCCTACGCAGCCCAATTCTTGAGAAGGGAGGACGCAAAACAGTCTAGAAAACAGGATGACGGGGGGCCCAGTATGGAAGGGATCCAAAGTAATGTTGCGGTTAAGCAGTCCGGGGAGAGGTCCGGAAAATTTCAGTTAAATATCCAGAATAAACAAACTCAACAGATGGACGGTGGGAATCAGAGTAGAAAACGAGTTCAAAACTGTGTTTCGCGACGTAAAGCTCCAATGTTTGATAATTACACTCCACTGAATACGTCGCTAGAAAATGTATATCTACAAACCTGCAATACTATGTAGTACAAGAAGCCTCCTCCGAAGCCATCATCGGAGGGGCATATCCAAACAGGTAAATTTTGTAGGTTTCATGAGAGTTATGGCCACAATACAAATGGGTGTCGTCATTTGCAAGATCTCATCAAGAAGTTAATTAGAGAATGGAAGTTGGATCAGTTTGTGTGGGCGCCACAATCAGGAGGTGCAGGCCCATCAACTCTAAATCGTGCACTAAACTAGGAAAGACAGGAGGAACCTGCTCGTACCGGCGGGAGGTTGGTAATAAATACAATAAGTTGTGGTCCTCATCCAGCAGACCGAAGCTGGAGGGATATGGAGTCATATGCTAGCTCCATCAAGCATGCAGACTTCGAGTGTTGCAGTAATTGTGATGATGGGGCTCCGGCCAAGCAACAGAACATGATGACCGATGACATCGTGTTCTGAATCAGGGATGCTGATAAGGTCGAATCCCTCACTATCGATCCACTTGTCATATCTACTCAAGTAGGTCCTGCTTGGATGAAAAGGATCTTGGTTGACAGTGGAAGCTTTGTGAATATTTTGTTTAAGCAAGCTTATGATCTGATGAAGATGGAAGCCAAAGATTTGAAACCCTGCCAGTCACGAATCCATGGCTTCAATGGGAGTGCTACTATACCCGGTGGAGTGGTGGAACTTCGAGTGGAATTGCGAGTTGGAGAATGCCGGAGAGTCCGGATATTGTAGTTTGTTGTGTTGGACATAGACTCCCCTTATAATGCTTTCTTGACTCGACCAGCCCTTGCTGATTACGGGCAGCCATTGCCCCATGGTGCTTGACTCTGAAGTTTCCCACTGATTGTGGGGTTGGATTCGTCCAAGAAGATCAGGCTGCTTGACGAGGCTATTATGTTGCTGAGCTGCGCGGGGCGCAGCGAAAGGAGAAAGGAAAGGGCTTAGAGGAATCTCTCTATGTCCGTTTTGTTGATAACTGACAATTGGTGCCTGGGCCCAAGCCCGGAAACCCCAACCAATTCTAGAGGGATCTTGACCTGAGAGACACTGAAAGTAAAGATGAAATTAAAGACAGTCAAGCTTCCCCGGTCGAACCGACGATCGATATTCCGATCGATGATGATGATGATTCAAAGATGATAAAGGTTGGATCTCAGTTAAGTCAATAGACGCAACAGGAATTGGTTGAATTTCTCCGGACGAATCTCGACGTAGTCACCTAGATGCATTTTGATATGTATGAGATCTCGTCGGACATCGCGAGCCATACCTTGAATATTGACCCACGGTGTATCCGGTCAAGCAGAAAAGGCATGGTATGGATCCAGAGAGATATGCCGCCCTTAAGAAGAGGTTGATGAGTTGAAATCAAATGGGTTTATCCGAGATGCCTTATACCCGGATTTGGTGTCCAATCCTGTACTTGTCCGAAAACCGAATGAGAAATGGAGAACATGTGTTGATTACTCTGACTTGAACAAAGTTTGCCCGAAAGGCAGTTTTCCACTTCCCCCAATTGATCAACTTATAGATTCAACGGCTGGGGACGAGTTATTATCTTTTATGGATGCTTATTCCGGTTACAACCAAATACCCATGCACTTACCCGGCCAAGAACATACCAGCTTCGTGACCGACCTAGGACTCTACTACTATAGAGTCATGCTCTTCGGACTCAAGAACACCGGGGCAACGTACCAACGACTAGTCAATCAAATGTTTGCCAACCAGATTAGAAAAGACCATGGAAGTATATGTGGACGACATGCTGGTAAAGTCACGATTCTCCACTAATCATGTTAGAGACTTGGAATCAATGTTCTGTATTCTTTAAGAATACAGGAAAAAGCTCAATCCACTTAAATGTCACTATGGAGTCGCATCCATAAAATTCCTTGGGTTCATCGTCAACGCTCGAGGAATTGAAGCAAATCCCAAAAAGATCTGGGCACTAAGAAATCTTGAAACTCTGAGAACCATAAAGCATGTCCAGAACCTCAACGGGAAGGTAGCAGCATTGAGCAGGTTCATTTCAAAGTCCACCGACAAGTGCATTCCCTTCTTCGATCTGATCCAAAAAGGGAGACGAAACTTTGAATGGACCACAGAGTGTGAAGGCGCATTTCGAGCACTGATTCAACTTCTCTCCACACCGCCCATTTTGTCAAAGCCCATCGATCATGAGCAATTATACTTTACTTGGCGGGGCATTTCACTAGAAGGACAAACTTTGCAGTCCAATTAGTTTCTAGGACACACATCTATAGAAATTAATTTCAAGGCCATATTCAGCAGAATAATTACTTTTAAGGACAAAGTCAGTAGTTCAATTACTTTCAAGGATATAATTTCATAAGTTTTTGGGCCTTAGAAACTAATTATTTTGCATTTTGTCCTTAAAAGTAATTATTTCAGTTGTGTGTCCTATAAACTAATTGCACTTGCTAAAGAGGCCCTTGTGGCTAATTTCCACTTACTTGGCGGTATCAGAAAATGCAATCAGTGTTGCCTTAGTTCGGGAGGAAGACCGAGTGCAGAAACCTGTCTACTATGTTAGTAAACGGTTAATCGAAGCTGAGAGAAATTATCCAAAGCTAGAGAAGTTGGCTTATTGTCTTAGCATTGCCTCAAGGAAGCTCCGTCCATATTTCCAAGCTCATCCTATCACTGTTTACACCGATCAGCCATTACGGCAGGTCCTTACGCGGCCTGAGACGTTTGGTAGGTTATTCAAGTGGAACATCGAGCTGAGCCAGTTTGATATCACTGACACTTCGAGGAGGGCTATTCAAGGACAAGTCCTAGCGGATTTCATAGCCAAGTTCACCGTCCCAGAGGACTTGCCCGAAATTAGTGAATCTTCTAAATATATCTAGAAGTTGCATACTGACGGTGCATCAAATGATTGATGCTCGGGTGCTGGAGTAGTACTTGAAACCCCCGATGGCGGATCCATATGCTATGCCCTGAAATTTGATTTTCGTACGACCAATAATGAAGCTGAATATGAAGCCCTGCTTGTTGGATTGAAACTCGCTCGTGATTTGAGAATTACTGCTGTGGAAATTTATTGTGATTCGCAATTAGTCGTATGCCAGGTTCGGAGGGAATATCAAGCCAAAGATCGAAGACTGGCTGCTTATCTAGCTCGTGTCCAAGAAATACTTAATCAGTTTGATTATTATGTCATCTTCTACATACCCCGTGAGCGCAATCAAAAGGCTGATTCGTTGACGAAGTTAGCAAGTATGGGGGATGCACAGCAAATGGGACTCGTTCCTATAGAGACATTATCTTCTCCAAGCATTGATCAGATGGAGACAGACTTTGTATTTGAAATCACTCCTAGCAAGGAGTCATGGATGACTCCGTATCGAAATTACATCGAGCATGGAACGCTGCCTGAGCGTAGGAGTGAGAAGAGACAGATTCTTTAGAAAGCTTCATGGTTCACCATTCAAAATAGAGTCATGTATAGAAGAGGATATTCCGTTCCTCTCCTCCGATGGATCGCACATGATGAAATTAAACGAGTGTTACATGATGTACACGAAGGAGAACGTGGCGATCACACCGGGGGGTAAGCTCTCGCTAAAAAGTCCTCTGATACGGGTATTATTGGCCAACTGTAAATCATGATGCATCAGACTACGCCATGAAGTGTGATAAATGTCAAAAGCATGCTCGAATTCCTAGAGCCCCACATACTGAGATAACCTAAATGGTCAGTCCGTGGTTGTTTGCAGTATGGGGCATTGATATCATTGGCTCTCTACCTCTGGCTAAAGGTGGTTCAAAGTACGCCATCATCGCAGTTGATTACTTTACCAAGTGGACCGAAGCTGAACCTCTCGCAATAATCATGACAAAAAAGGCGATCAACTTTGTTGTTCGCACCATTATCTGTCGATTTGGTCTCCCGCATACCATCATCACTGATAACGGAGCCCAGTTCGACAGCGTTGAATTCAGGGATTTCTACCAGTGATTCCACATTCGCAGGAAATTCTCTGCAGTTGCACACTCTCAAGCGAGTGGCCAGGTTGAAGCTGTTTATAAGGTTATCAAGTCTATTCTAGAGAAACGACTGGAGAAGGCCGGGGGAAAGTGGGTTGATGAACTTTCTATGGCTTTATGGGCTTACCGGACAACCCACAAGTCCGTGACCAGACACACTCCATTTTCTCTATCCTATAGTTTAGAAGTTGTTATCCCAGTTGAGATGGAAGTACCTTCTCATCGTGTGACTTACTATGATCCGTAGACAAATGCCATATTACTTGCTGAATCCTTGGATTTGTTAGATGAGAAGCGTGAAGAGGCTGATTTGTGGGCAGTCGCATATCAAAGTCGAGTCGCCTGATTATACAATACAAAGGTCCGACCACGAACCTTTGAACTCGATGATCTCCTCCTTAAGAGGATTTATCTGGTTCCTTTGCATATAAAACCAACTTGGGAAGGACCACATGTGATTGCACGAAAAATCGAAGATGGCACATTTAAGTTATCGACCATTGACAGTCTTACTTTTTCGAGAGCCTGGAACAGCGAGAGTCTCCGTCACTACTACACATGACAGGCTTTACTTATTTTAATCTATTTTTCATTTGCAATTTGTTCCGCATTTCGAAATGTGAATTTGTAATAAGGCATCTGACTTTGCCGTATTTTCTTATTTTAGCAATAAAATGCCATCTCTTCAAGCCAAAGCAGTGATTTATTGAATGTGACATACAACCATCACGATGCACGAAGAGCTAAATTCTATCATACAGTAGAATTTATTCAAATAGGGAGTGACTTTGATACGACCGGCCACTCGTCAAGTGAAACCCAAGTTCGGGGGCAAGCCACTACACTAAAGCCAAAAAAGCATTGATACACGACAATCCTTTAACTAACTCCAAACTCTCGGAGTGCGAGTTGGAGTATAAACTTATAAATGTAGTTTCAAAGAGGGTGGACCGGTCCACCTAATGACTTCGATCATATCATAACCAAGTTCGAGGAGGATGGACCCGTCCATCTAACGACCTCACTTGTTAAACTCAGGGTGGATGCGTACCAACCATCCACGATCTTGATAAATCCATCATTCCCAGAGTGAGAATGAAATTCTAAAAGCCTAAACTGATGTGATTGACCATCTGTCGTCCAACTCCAAATTCCCAGAGTGTGAATTGGAGTATAAACATCAACTCCCAATTCCCAGAGTGCGAATTGGAGAATAAACAGCAACTCTAGGTTCCCGGAGTGTGAACTAGAGTATAAACACCAAATCCAAATTCCCGGAGTGCGAACTGGAGTACAAATGCCAATTATCTTTGGATTCCCTGAGTGCGAACCAGATTATCGATCGCAAATAACTCTGAGTCCCCAGAGTGCGGTCAGAGTATATGTTGAATATGCGCTTTGCGCTTATATGATTTTTGTTTGATGATAATAAACATATATACATTCGTTTAAATGTATTTGTTAATGTACTATTTTATTTTTCATAGAATAAATAAATATTTGCTGAATAAAATTAAATGACACAAAATTTGAATTCAAATAGAAATTTTATTCAAACAAATATTTATTACAATTTTGAATAGTACAATTTCAAGCTCTCACTATTCACTATGCATTTTCAATTACAATTTCTAATTACATCATTATTTTACATATTCACCTCACTACATATCACTCACACTCGTATTTTTATCTTCAACTTCTTTCCAGTTTGAATCCAGCATCTGAGAAATCTGCAAAAATATAAACTAACGCAGTAAAATTGAAAAAGAAATATTTTTGCAATTCAAAAATAAAAGATAATGTTTGAAAATAGTATTTGCCTCAGTTATTTGGGTTGTTCGTCATAATTTAAATTTGAATTCATCATACACGAACAACTTGTGACATACACAGTGTATTACTGTATATGCCACAAGGCCGTACACGCCGATATATACACTTGATTGATTTACAGGGACAGGTGAGCACAGGTCAAACCCAAATGAAAAACCGGGTTCAACTCACGTGCAATAACATAAAATTTCAACTTCAGCACAAGGTCAAACCCGAGCTGTGAAACTGGATTCAACACAGGTGCAAATGGCCAAAACTCAAGAATCAAGTGTCGACTAGTCTAGTATAAACAAGACAGTAAACCAGTTGCAACATGAATGTCACAAGCCAACATATTCACCAATGAATCATCAAAGAGTGTAACAGGGATGAATACAACATGAAGTACAACAACTCAAGGAGATAGTCGACCAACAGTATCAAACACATGTATGCAGACCAGTGTCAACAACAACATGAAATACATGAAGACAAAGTAGACCAGAAGTACAAACTAAAGATCACAAGTGTGCGACAACTCAACAATTTCAAGTGACAACCAGAATAAAGACCAGCTGCAACATAAAGCAAAAATGCTCAAAGCCACCAGATAAACTGGCAACAAACATGAAGTGAATAGAAGTCATGAAAAATGCACAATGCATCAAAGCACAAATACATGAGAAATGCAATAACAACCAGACCATTGACAATCAATACAAAATGAAGCTGCATGTACAACAGGTGCAACAAGACTTCTAATGATACAAAACATACAAACGAGCACACGAACTAACGAAGACTGCAAATTGATGCAAGACCAGAGAAACGCAAGTTCATATGTACAGCAAGCTACAAGTTATGCAGAATCAAAGTGCAAATGTAAATGAAAGCACAGCCTCAAACATGAGAAGACTAATATGCAGTGTACTGTAATACAACAGCGAGCACATTCATATGTACGAATGCAAAGAACATTGGTGATGCAGTGCAACAGCTACGACAGCAAGTACATGAATGCAAACTACAGGAATGAATATCAAGTGATACAACTGCAAGTATCAAGACCAGTGAACAGAGCTAAGATACTCGAGCTTCAAAAAGCTACAGCAGCAATGCACAAATAAAGTCGAGACAAAGCAATGCAACATGACAATGAAAGCTCAAGTCTAAGCGCAGACAACTCAAATGAACACACGATAATGGAATGCACAGGTCAGAGATGCAACAATGGAACCAACACAAAAGCATCAATGCAATAACAGCAATGCAACAAACAAGTCAGTGGCAAGCTACAAACTCAAGTGCATGCGACAGTGAAAAAGCATACTGGAATCGAACCAACAAGTGTAGCATCTGTTACCGTGAAAAAGCCAACTCAAGATAAACAATGAAAGTATTGACGAAGTCAAAAATAACACCGTGATGAACAAGGCAATTTCAAAGCCGTGAGTAGCAAGTAAAGCATCAAATATACGATTGTGAACAAGTCAGAAAACATCTCAATCATCGAAGTATAATCAAGCGGCCAGAGATGAATAATTGACAAATTCAAATATATCTATGCGAACGAGAAAATAGGGTAACGAACCCTATAAATGCCCTAATCATCATCGGAAATCAATCATCGAGTTCAAGCATCAATCAGTAAAGAAAAAAAGATAAAATTACATACCGAAGCAAGGAGTCAAACTCGATCGAACAACGAAGCAGCCGAAGAGAGCAACGAGAGAAGGTCAAAGCTACTCGCGCATTATTAATCAAACATAAAGTCGGCAGCTTCAAACCCTAATTTGGAGTAGAAGAGACGAAGCCCTAATTTCAGAAACAGGACGAAGCCGCCATTACTCTCACAAGCAAAGGAACGAGACAAAAAGGATCGGGTGAAATAAGGGAGTGGGCCGGCCTTATTATTAAAAGGGGGTTTAGTGTTTTAATTTTATAAAAGGGCTTTATTATATTGTTAATTAGGGTTTAGGGTTATTTTCTATTGTTTTTTAATTGTTGTTTTTATTTTACGAATCAAAGAATTTGTAAATCACCACCTAGGGTTTAGGTAGTGTCAGATTGTCTAGTTAGAATTAGTTCAGTGAGCAGGGTGTGCGAGTTTGCAAAGCTCTATAGGCGGGAGCAGAGTTTGCGAGTAAGCGAAGCTCTATAGGCGGGAAGCAAAGTTTGCGAGTAATCGAAACTCTATAGGCAGAGCAGGGTGTGCGAGTCTAGTAGAGTGTTTGTGAGCGGGAGCAAATGTTTGCGAGCAGGGTGTGCGAGTCTAGTAGAGTGTTTGTGAGCGGAAGCAAATGTCTGCGAGTCTAGTAGAGTGTTTGTAAGCGTGATACTAGGCAGGGGTTGCCGAAGCTGGGTAAACTTTGTGTGTGATTTACTTTTCAGCATATTTATTTCTGCAATTTATTTCTGTGTTTAAATCGAGAAAATTTGCTATAACCCTATTCACTCCCCCCCTCTAGGGTTAATCTAGATCCTACAGTATAAACACAACTCGAGTGTAGATGACCACTCATAAACTAACCTAAGTCCCCAGAGCATGGACACATTCTTAAAACTTAAACAGGTGTGATCAACTTCCAAAGTTAAAATACAAATCCCGGAAAGGCGGATGTGATCATTATTAAGTGAGAGAGTAGGATTCAACCACTCAACTCACGCCGGTGTTAACATCGATTCAACGTTGTTAATCTCGGCGAAATGAAGGAAAAAATGCAGTCGCTAGCCGATCTTTACAACTCATCCCTGAAACTGAGGGCAGGACTTATGTGTCAACCATCGACTGAAGCAGTGTAACATCAAAGTTCAACATAATCTCCAGTTACGTCTCATGTCTGCGATTTCTGGACTTAGCAAATAAAAAAATTCGACTCAACGGTTGAAACTCTACAAGTGCACTGGACTGAAATTCAAATACTGGAACACTTAAGCATAAAAGATAGTAATAGAGTCAAAGCCAAAAACGAAATTTCATTTTAACTAATTGTAAACGAAGTTCATGTACAAGTTTTTCAAAATTACTACTAGCAGGGGCCGAACCCGCATCTATACACGGCCTACGAAAGGAAAGCAAAAAATATTCTATCTACCAAAAAATGTGACGAAGAGGCCTATCTACTCCTTTTTCTTTTTCGGTTCCTCTTCGGTGTGGATCCGCTGGAGCTGCTAATGAATTTTCATTTCGAGCTCTTGCCTTTTGGCAGATTGTCTCCAGGCGGGAGCATGATCTCAACGTCCTTCTCTGAACTCGAATGTATTAGAATACTTTCTACAGGTGGAGTTAGAGGGGTCGGATCTACTACATGGGTGGAATGGGCACACTGGTATCAACAATTGTACCACCAGATCATTCTCAGAGGAGCTGGGCTAGGTACCACCGTTCTACCTCCATAACTACCACCATGTGTCACCGCCTCCATTTCAACATTGATTTCGGCCAATATTTCTTTTTCGCGAATTGGTTGAGCCTCGCTAAGGGCAACGGTAGTCCTCATTGAAGAGCCCGATCCAGGCGTGAGTCCACTTATGACAAATGGTAAGTCCGCAAAGGGGTCACTGTGGCGACCGAGGAGTTCATTCATCATCTGCTCGTAGAAAGAAAGTAAACCCCCACAGTCCATCGACCGGCATAGTCGTTGTCATGGTAGCCGCTTCAGTAATAATGGCCTCCATCACTTTGTGTGATTCTTGGGTTACAGGAGGCGTTATCGGTGTAATTCCAGTCACTGGATAAAGAATAAGAGAGACTGTTAGTAAACGCTTCAAGACAAGTTCCTTATTTCGAAAGCACATGAGATTTGTTCAGAATACCTTCCTCAGTTTGGCTCGCAGACGACTGAGTAGCTTTGGAAGTGTGCTCTTTAATAGGGGATAGCTGCAGCTGTTCCAGATTATATGCAGGGACAGACTGGGACTCAACAGCTGGTATAGGTTCAGATTGAGGTGCAGCAGGAATCTCAAGGCTTGTAGCATGATGCTCAACACCAGAACCTTCCCCAATCCCCGAATATGGGCTGCTGAGCTTCTCCCTTTCATTTGAGATCATCAACTAGTGAAGAATCTTCATTTCATCTTCAATCAGCATGCGATTCTCGAGTTCGAAGTCGCTGAATGATTCAGCCAGATGCACCGCCTTCTCCTCGACCAATTGGCTCCAGTCGTTATAAAAATGTGTCGAATAATTTTTAAGCCAGGCCAAATTTCTATATTTCAGCACGTTAGCATTGTAGGTGACGAGAAGATCTTCTATATCAGCTTCCAGCCTGGATTCAGCCATCCGAACTTTTTCCTCAACCTCAGACTCCACCACGCAGACTTTCTCCATTATCGCATCCCTTTCGCCTTGAAGCACCACAACTTGATCACATGCCTTCTGTGTTACGGTGTTGGCGTCATCCCTCTCTTTAATGATTTCAGATAGTTTGGACTTAAGTTCATTAGGATCTTTGAGGGCCGCATCCCGCTCAGCAGTGACCGTGGTGTTACGATTACCCATTTCCTCCACCAGGGCGTAGTTGATTGCCTCATCCGCTCCATGGCCAGGTTGGCCTCATCAGCCTTTTTAAAGGCCTCCATTTCTGATTTTCGGGAGGACTCGGCTTCAATATTGAGCACCCAGATGATACGATCCTTCTGATCAAGCTCCTTCTCTAACTTCTTAATCACAACTACCCACTCAAAGGCCACCTTTGATGCTTTTTTCGCGGCCTTCCCCCACTCCTTATATTGAGAGTCATGGATGTAGTTTTGCATCGTGTTCTCAGCCTCTACTGGAATTCTCTTTAAGTGCAGGGGAAAATATAACCGTCGAAGCAGATATCTGGAAAATCCTTATTCAATTGGGCGATTTTAATCGCTCTGTTTGCACCAAAATTGGTCACAACACTCTTCGGGAGTCGTTGAAGAGATAATAACGAAGAATGTAAATTCACAACGAGTATTATATAACAAAAACTCCAATTAACAGTAATGTAAATGCGTAGACAAGCGATTTATAGTGGTTCGGCGTGTTGCCTACGTCCACTGTGAAGTTTTTGCAGTTTTATTGATTCTCTTTCAACGTTTACAAGTGGTTACAGCAAGCAATAACGGATTACAAATAGAAATTCGAAATCAACAGTAAGAATATGATGTAGGATGATGGAGATCTTGATCTGGCAGAATCTAGGCACTTCAGAATCCAAAGATCATTTTTCTGTTTGCTCTGGGGCTCTATTTATAGGCATAGGATGCTGATATTTCGCTGAAAATTCGGGAGACCATTTCTGGCGCGTGAGGGGGCCCACACGCCCGACCTCAGGAAATTTGGGCCTACTTTGGGATTGATTCGAACTCCATTCGAATCGATCATAAAATCATCCAATCGAGGTGAAATTTGGTGTGGACATTCTTCAACATGTATGCAAGCTTCTGTGAAAATTTCGTGGCATTTGGATCAGTAGATTGAGAGATCTGGTCGATACGAAATGTGCTTCTTCGGTGGCTGTTTGGTTCGAATCGATTCGTTCGAATCGATTGCTTCGAACCGAGGATGGCACACGCCTTGGTGATGACATAGAGCGCAATCTTCTTGTCGATCCGCCTTTCTTGCCGAGTTGATCGAGTCATTCCCAAGATTTTGCCATGCTCGTATCCATGTTTACCGTGTCAACCCAGGGTTTCTAAACTCGGTGGGTTCGAACGTATTATCATGTATGGATTTGAGGCGGGGCATTCTGATGGACATGGAGCAAGGTATCTGAATGGATATGAATCAAGGTACCTTGATAGGTTCGAAGGACTCAAGCCTTCGGGTTCGAACCAGAGGGGAGCGAGGTTACCTCCACTTTGACCGATCTGAAGTCGATGGGTTCGAACTAAGTTTAACTTAGGGGTTCGAACGTGACGTGGTCCATCTGCTGATGGATTCGAACTAGGAGGGGGTGACCGATTCGAAATGGACAAGTGTTGATGGATTCGAACAAGAAGTCGCTTAATGGATACGAAGAGAGGCTTCTATGATGGATTTGAACATAAACCCTGCCGATGGATTCGAATGGGACCAGTCGAACCGAGGTACTTCTATGGATTCGAACTGATCGATACGAACCAAGACACTTGGATGGTTTCGAAGTTGATCGATACGAAGTGCGACACTTCAATGGATACGAAGTCATTGGAGCCTGATCGATTCGAAATCGATAGATACGAAACCGGTGCTTTTCCCTTCAAATTGAATCGATCATAACTTAAGCGTATGAACTCGGATTGTCTTCAAATTTGAGATGCTGACTTCTATGATCTGTCTTGTCATGTCCTAACAATTGTAGTTCAATCTGGACTTGGACAAAATTCAGCGATATCCATAGTGAAGCATAGTATGACCAATCTCTGAGACGAACTGTCCTTTGTTTTCGATCGATCTTTTGGTATCACAGCTTTGCCAAAAAGCGGGATAACATTTGCCCTCAAAAGTACGTCTTGTGGAAACATGACATGCTTTAAAAAGCTGCAATCGCTCTCTTGTCGAAGGTTGTAACCCTGCGTTGATATGATTGATTGCTGTATAATAGTGCTTAGCCGTTGGTTGTTGTATTTGTAACAAGGTGAGTATTCGATCCCTGTAAATGTTTAAAATCGAATGTTAGTCCGACATATATGCACATATGTCAGTTTGGCCCTCGTTAACGTCGTGCGTCCACGAGTCGTTGTCAGTTTTATTTGTTGTTGAATTTCGTATCGATTCTCTCCTGAACTGATTTGGAAATTTTAGTTGAAACAATGCTTGATGGTTGTTTTTTGACTATCCTCTTGTAGCGATCCTCTCCTGAATCGATGTAAAAGGTTAAAAAGTGGTTTTTAACACCGATGCGAGTCGAAATGATGGATACGAAATGACAGTTCGTATCGATGAGCTTGGATGGGTACGAAACGTCCATTCGTATCGATGAGAAAGGATGGATTCGAAATTGCTGTTCGTATCGACAGGTTTTGATGGATACGAAATTGCGGTTCGTATTGATGAGAAATGATGGATACGAAGTTTCTGCTCGTATCGGTAGGTTGTAGATGGAGTCATGAACTTGTTGATGTGAACGTGGGATTTGAGCTGATGGAGTTCACAATCTTTGGCTGTCCCTGCTGCTTGCTTCGTATCGATGGATCTGTCGTTTATTTCGAATCGACGGAAGTTTTTGGTGATGGATTCGAAACTATCGTTCGACTCGAACGTTGGGGGTGACCGGTGGTGACTGGTCACATGGACCGGGAGGCGAAACGACCCGGTTCTTCTACGACTCCATATAAATAGAGAGGACTTAGCCACTTTTTCACCTTTTACTTTTACTGCTGCTTTTTTCTTTCGAATCGATAGAGAGAAAGAACTATTAGCCTTCGAATCGATTCGATCCTTCTGTTCTTCAGAGTTAAACATTAAAATCAGGTGATTAATGGATAGAAATATGCTTAGAACGATGAAACTCGAAATCTTAATCCATCCTCTTTGCTTTTATCATCAGTTTCGGTGAATTGAAGATCTGGGTGAGTGAAAGCAAGGTTGGGGATGGATGCGTTGCCATGGAGTCGAGGCCCTAATTTTGGAGAAGAAGGAGTTGTGGCGCTTTCGAATCGAAGGAAAGCATGCAATTTTGTATCGATATGAATGTGAGAATGGCGATTGATGCGAAGCTCGCCGATGGAACTGTAACTTAACAAAAATGTAACGAACGTCAACTTGGGTCGATCGTTTGCAAGTGGATGGCACGGTTGTGACGGTCGGCGATGACGGTCATTTCCGGTTTGATTTTCAGAGTTTTGTCGTTCGTACATTACAGTTTATTCTATAGAATTTGCTCGAGTAATGCACTGCACTGCACGACACATTATATGCACTTTACACCGGAGAATGCACGGGATTTTTAGCATCTAATGATGATTTCTCGTGAGTTAGCTAGTTATGGAAACTTCAAGTTCACGGCCGCAAGAAACTCAGAGTTTAGTCCCTCCCGTGCTCGAAGTACCAGCGATTGAGATTGAAGTTATTGGTCCAGCTCCGGATGAGTTACCCGACGCATCCTTCATTAGTAACCCATCAGATTCTATTCCGTCTAACATTTCGGAAGATATGCTAGGGAGAATATGCTTAAGGCATGGTTTGTCGATGGATGACGTTCTACTGCCGGGGCCAAATGATAGACCGCACTATCCACCGGAGGGATATACCGCATTCAATCGCCACGCGTGCGCAACTGGGACACTCCCTCTGTTTAACCAGTATATAAGAGAAGTATTGTCGTTTTTGAGGATCGCTCCGTCTCAGTTGCATCTGAACGGATATGCGTCACTCAATAGCTTTTTTATTGTGTTTATGGAGTATCTCCATCGATCGCCACTCCCGATTGAGATCAGATACTTGTTTAACTTCAAGAGTCGGGCCGATAGTCCATCTTTCACATTCTTGGAGGCGGTGAGAAATTGCCAATTGGTCACGGGGGCTTGGACAAGATTGACCTACTTCAGGACAGAATGGTTTTATGTCAGATGCCCCCTAGGGTTCGCTCGACGATGGCTATTTAGACGTAAGTATTGCTATCTTTTCGGGTAGTTGATAGAACTGATGTATTTGAAGTCGAACTCACATCTATTTTCTTTTTCAGCCATAATTCAGCGACCTGAAGGTGAACGTTTCAAAGAGAAAGTTCGGGTATTTCAAGAAATCCCAAGTGAAGAGAGGAATATCGAGCTGCTATTGACAGACAGGAATCTCAGAATCCTTGGTTTGATTGAGCAGGGGCAAAGCATAATGCTTGACGGTGTCTTAAGAACCGCCTCGAAAGAACGAGTCAAACGAAGAAAGCCTAAAGTTGTCATAATTGAGGAGGCTGACTCTGAAAGAACTCATACCGATGAAGAAACACTGGGCGAATCTGCTGATGTAGCCCAAGATACCAAGAACAAAGAAAAGGCAAGGCAGCCGTTGTTAAGCCACCTAAAAAGGGAAGATGGAAATCGGTTGTCACGGCTCGATCTGCTCCCGGAGTTAGAATTTCGGAGATGTCTCCTCCGAGAACTGAAAATCTCTATGAAGGGCTCGCCGATATTCCAATTCCACATGATATGTCTCTACAGCATAATGCCGGATTGGAAGAACTCTCAGAAGCCTTAGTTCTGAGCGAGTCCCTGCCCACTAGTGCGGTTGGCACATTTGGTTGGTCGGGGGGTTGCACCCACATTCACACTTCACGGCACTACACGATTTCTAAGTGTAATACGTTCACTGTGAGAGATTACTAATTTCGCTTTATGTTTTTGCCTCGCAGATATCATGTCTGGCAAAGGTTCGATGCTCGGCAGTCTCCGCAAGAAACGCCAGTCTTCTTCGTATTATGTAGCGTATAGGAGGGAAGGAGATATAGATTATGACTATGGGCGCTCGAGTCATGAGCGCTCTGACAGAGAAAAAGATTATAGGCGGCGGTCTCGATCTCACACGCCACCTCCTAGAGCTCACGCACCGCCTCCAAAAACTTCACGGCCCAAGCCATCTTCCCAACCACCGAGGTCTGATACTCACCGCAGAAGGGAAATCGCAGCATCCCCGTCAACAGAGCAGACATTGACGGAGCCTTCGGGGGAAGGAGCAGTTAGGCTTGCTCAACTGAGGAAAGAATTTCCTAAAATTTGCTTTGACGGGTTTGTTTTTTCCCCGCATCTGAAGAGGATACCGTCGACAGTTGCTCCTATGATGCACGATTATCCCTCGGACGTATTCTTTCAATATCAAGAATGGTCGAAGACTGCTAAGAAAGCATTAAAGGTGGCCTTTGATCGAGTAGCTACGATCAAGAAGTTGGAGAAAGAACTCGGTCAAAAGGACCACATTATTCAGGTGCTCGGCAGTGAGCCCGAATCTTCTCGAAAGTCAGAGATTGAAGCTCTTAGAAAAGCGGATGAAGCTCAGGCAGCGATGGATAGGATGAAGCGTGAGCATTACGCTACGGTGGAGGACATGGGCCATCGAAATACCATCGTGACTGCTGAGCCGGATGCGGCCTTGAAAGAGCTAAATGAGCTCAAGGCCAAAATTGCAGAGATTGTAAAGGAAAGAGACACCGCTAACGTTTCCGCACATGAAGCGTGTGACCAGGCGTTGGAATTTCGGAAAGAAAGAGATGCGGCCTTGGAGAAGGTCCGTGAGACAGAAGCCGAAGTCGATGAGAAAGTTCGCTAAGCGGAGACTAAGCTAGAGACAGAGATAGAAGAACTTCTCATCACTTATAATGCTAATGTGCCGAGGAACAGAAATCTGACATGGCTTGATGACTATCCGACGCATTTGTTCAACGCCTGGAATTTACTAGCTGAAGAAGAGAAAGCATCACATCCAGGCGAAGTTTTTGATGAATTCGAGTTGGAGAACCGTATACTGACTGATGATGAAAAGAAGGTTCTCCATGATTTTATGATCTCTCATGCTAAAGAGAGACTGGGTACCCAACACTTGGAAGTTGGTGAAGGATCTGGCGTTGCGCATCCAGCTACAAGTTCAGAGTTGATCACTTCATCTGGAACGGAGCCGACGTCGGCGACTGAGCCGCAGTTGGTCCCAGGCTACGACCCTGAGCAGCCACGCTTATCTACCATCCGGGGCACTCTTCTGAAGCTGTTCAGTCAGCTACTAGTCAAGTTGAGGAAGGTACTCTGCACAAATCTACTATGCGTTTGAACTGAAGTACTTGTATTGAAGCGTGTTCTGACAACTTCTTTTCTTTCTTGTCCAGTGAGTAAAGTAACATCGATAGCGCCTCCTGCAATCCAAGAGCCACATCAAGAACAGGAGGCCATTATTACTGAAGCAATCGCCACGATGATAGCCGCGCCGACTGAGGTGACACATGGGGGTTCAATTACTTTCGATGAACAGATGATGAATGAACTCTTGAGCCAGCACAATGACCCCTTTGTTGACATGCCATTTGTTCTCGGCACGTTCCCACCTGCTTCTATTGCATCGTCACAGTCCACCGCCACCTATCGCGAGTCTCGTGCTGCTCGTGAGGCTGAGATACTCACCCAAATCGAAGCAGAGTTGGAAGCGGAAGCACACGGCGGTAATTCTGAATGTGCTACGACGGCAGTTGCCTCTTGCGGTGACATCTTCTGGGGACACGCTAGTCGGAACCAGCGCGCCCGTTCCTCCCCCGGTGGTAGACCCGACTCCTCCGACTCCTCGAGAAGAGAATATTCCTTTAAGTTCAAGTTCGGAGGAGTATATTGATATCATGCCCTCGTCAGAGGAAGATCCGCCAAAGGGTACGGGGTCGAAGCGGAAGACGGCTAGTGGTTCCGTGTTGAAGAGGAGGCCGAAGAAAAAGAAGTAGATGATTCCCTCTAGTGCATTTTTGGCAGCTAGGAAGTCATTTTTGTTTTCCTTTCATAGGCTATGTATAGATGCAGGCTTGGATCCCTGCTAGTAGGAATCTTTTGAAAGAACTTGTACATGAATCTTCACATACAGTTAGTTGAAATAAAATTCAATTTCTTTGTTTCAATTCTCATTTCTTTTGTGCTTAAGTGTTTGCAGTGTTTAGCTTTCAGTCCGGTGTACTTGTGGTGTTTTTACCGTCAAGTAGAGTTCGTTTTATTTGCCAAGTCTGAAAATCTTGGTCACATGTTGTGATCGATGAATAAGTTGAACTTCGGATGTTGTATCACTTTGGTTAGTGATTAACACTTAGCTTTTTTGCCCCCTCAGTTTTGGGGAACAACCTTTGTATTTTGGTGGTTGATCGCATTTATTGCAAATCTTAAGCACACATCCACACTCTGGGGACTTAGGATAATTTGCGATCGATCATCTGGTTCGCACTCTGGGAATTTGAGAGTTATCGATGCTTGTAATACGGTTCGCGCTCCGGGAACTTGGAATTGATGTTTATACTCCACTTCACGCTCTGGGAACTTGGAGTTAGTATTGATATTTCGGTTCGCACTACGGGAACTTTGACTTGGTATTTGTGCTCCAATTCACACTCTAGGAACTTGGAGATAGCATGTATGTTTGGGTTCGCGCTCCGGGAACCTGTAATTTTATACTCCGATTCACGCTCTGGGAACATGGAGTCAGCACGGATGCTTCGGTTCGCGCTCCGGGAACCTGGAATCGATGTTTATACTCCAATTCACGTTCGGAGAAGTTGGATTTTGTCGATAGATGGTCAGCCACACCTGTTTGGGCTTTTTAGGAATTCGTTCACACTCTGGGAACGGTGGAATTGATGTTTATACTCCGACTCGCACTCTGGGAATTTGGAGTCCGTTCGCGCTCTGGGAACGAGTTATTTGCTGTTTATACTCTAATTCGCACTCTGGGAATTTGGAGTCTGTTCACGCTCTGGGAACGAGTTATTTGGTGTTTATACTCCAATTCGCACTTTGGGAATTTGGAGTCCGTTCGGGCTCTGGGAACGAGTTATTTGATGTTTATACTCCAATTCGCACTCTGGAAAGTTGGAGTCCGTTCGCAATCTGGGAACGATTTATTTGATGTTTATACTCCAATTCGCACTCTAGGAAGTTGGAGTCCGTTCACGCTCTGGGAACGATTTATTGGATGTTTATACTCCAATTCGCACTCTGGGAATTTGGAGTCCGTTCGCACTCTGGGAACGATTTATTTGATGTTTATACTCCAATTCGAACTCTGGGAAGTTGGAGTCCGTTCGCACTCTGGGAACGATTTATTTGATGTTTATACTCCAATTCGCACTCTGGGAAGTTGGAGTCCGTTCGCACTCTGGGAACGATTTATTTGATGTTTATACTCCAATTCGCACTCTGAGAAATTGGAGTCCGTTCGCGCTCTGGAATGATTTATTGGATTTTTATACTCCAATTCATACTCTGGGAATTTGGAGTCCGTTCGCACTCTGGGAACGATTTATTTGATGTTTATACTCCAATTCGCACTCTGGGAATTTGGAGTTCGTTGTAGGACTGTTGTGTGTCGGTCCAGTTCAGCCTTTGATGTGATGGCTTGCCCCCGAGCTGAGGTTTCACTTAGTGAGTGGCCGGTCGTATCACAGTCACTCGCTATTTGAATAAATTCCATTGTTTGATGGAACTTAGCTCTTCGTGTGTTGTGATTGTTGAATGTTGCATTCGGTGAATCACAGCTCTAGCTTGAAGAGATAGTATTTTATTGCTGAAATAAGAAAATATGGCAAAGTCAGTGCCTTATTACAAGTTCAAATTTCAGAATGTAAAGGAAATTGCAAAGTATTCATAGATTGAATGAGCCTATCATGTGTGACAGTGACGAAGATCTTCGTCGTTCCAGGCTCCTGAGAAAGTTGGTCCGCCACTGATGGCGTTTATCACCAAACTTCCGTGGGGACAAGTGGAGTCCTCTTGTCTCTGTCGATCAGGTCATTGTTTTGATTTGATGGGCCCGCTTCTCTAGGCTGTGGTGCCCGCACAAACTGTTCTAGCTTCCTTTCTCTGATCAATTTTCAACGAGATCTTGTAAGTGACGACACTCGTTCGTATTATGCCCGTAGCTTTCATGGAACCTGCAAAATTTTCCCGTCTGGATTTGCCTCTCTGATGATGGGTTTTGTGCGGGTTTTTGGTACTGAATTGTATTACAGGTTTGTAAGTACAAGTCCTCCAGTGATGTATTCAGAGGAGTGTAACTGTCAAACATTGGATTTTTGTGCTGTGGGCCACGATTTTGATCTTGTTTTCTAGTTTGATTCACGCTCTTTCTTCACCGAGATTGTTTTTTTTTAACGTTCAACTGAACTTTTCCGGAGCTCTCACTGGACTGTTTGATTGCGACTTTGCTTTGGATTCCTTCCGTGGTTGGCCCTGCATCGGTTTGCTTCCTAGACTGTTTCGCATCTTCCCTTCTCAGGAATTAAACGGTCCAATGATGCAGGTGGTTTTCCAGCTAACCAGTTGCCAAACTCAGAATCGGGATCGATCCCCTTAGTCAACGCCATAAGGATGGAGTTATCATTTGGATTGCTGATCTCCGCACATGCAGTATGGAATCTCTCTAAATAATGTCTGAGCGTCACCCCAGGAGCTTGGGTGACGTTGGACAGAGTGTTGACATCTTTTGGCCTTGCGACGTACTTGCAGAATTGTTCAACGAATTTTGTAGCCAACTGGTCGAATGAAGAGATGGATCGAGGTGGCAGTCGAGTGAACCACATGGTAGCGATGCCGCCCAAGGATAAGGGGAAACTACGACACTTTACCGCATCGTCGGCTTTGGCAGCGGTCATCGACCATTCATATTTCAGAATATGCTGGTTGGGGTAGGAGTTTCCCTCGTACATGGGTAAAGTTGGCATCCTGAATCGCCGTGGGGGTTCAGCAGTAAGAATATCATCCGTAAAAGTAGTGTGACTTCGAGAGATTCCCCAATCGTCATTGGTGAGACCCTGACTCTCACGGATCATCTGACGTATCATAGTCGAAAGGTCCGACATTTGCGCGTTTTGTGCGGCTTGCGCCGGTGTATGATTACGTTCCATACTTTGGGGTTGGACCGGATGTTGTCGTCGGTCCAAGTCTTACCTTCTTGGCTCGTAGTCCTCTGGGACATATGGTTCAGGAGTATGTCCATGATGACGATGGTCCAGGTTCGATTGATCTTGAGCATCGACTCCTGGTTCAACCGTGGTGTTAGTGGCGCGGTATTCTGTGGTGTGGTGAGGAACGACACCTTCTCGGGAGGAGGGTCCGGTTTGAAAAATGGCTGATGGCCCAACTCTCAGTTGTCCAACGGTCAGTGCCGGTTGATTTCCAACGGCTGGCATGTGACTCACATCTAGCCAGGGTCATGGAGATCGATTATGATAATCAGAAGATGAAGAACTTTCGCTGGAGGAGCGAGAAGCATGGTCTCCCTTGGATCTCTTTCGCTTCTGGCGATCCAGCTTGTTGATCAGCTCGGTGTTAGCGCGTAGCTGTTCTGCTAGTTGTTGCCGACTCTAGGTCAGCTCTTGGAGTAGCAATTGCAACTCTTGTCGGGTAACCAGACCTGATGGTTCTGAGTGTCCAGTAGCATCTTGATTAGATGGAGGTAGTGGCACAGGATTCTGTCGATCCTGTTCCTCTTGATTGATAGCGTTCGAGGTGGTTCTTGTGCTAACCATCTTGAAGGTTGAATTCCTTTCCTTAGACTTTTGCAAATCTGAATAGAATGGAAGGAACTTGGATTTGATGATCTGGATCTCTCTCTTAGATTTATTCAATCCGGTATCGATGACAGATCCAAAGAGCAGAAGAAAACCTGGGTGTTCTCAGTGAAAGCACCAAAGTGTTTGCACCAAAATTGGTCACAACACTCTTCGGGAGTCGTTGAAGAGATAATAAAGAAGAATGTAAATTCAAAACGAGTATTATCTAACAAAAACTCCAATTAACAGTAATGTAAATGCGTAGACAAGCGACTTATAGTGGTTCGGCGTGTTGCCTACGTCCACTGTGAAGTTTTTGCAGTTTTATTGATTCTCTTTCAACGTTTACAAGTGGATACAGCATGCAACAGTGGGTTGCAAATAGAAATTCGAAATCAACAGCAAGAATATGATGTAGGATGATGGAAATCTTGATCCGGCAGAGTCTAGGCGTTTCAGAATCCAAAGATCCTTTTTCCGTTGGCTCTGGGGCTCTATTTATAGGCATAGGATGCTGATATTTCGCTGAAAATTCGGGAGACCATTTCTGGCGCGTGAGGGGGCCCACACGCCCGGCCTAAGGAAATTTGGGACCACTTTGGGATCGATTCGAACTCCATTCGAATCGATCAGAAAATCATCCAATCGAGGTGAATTTGGTGTGGACATTCTTCAACATGTATGCAAGCTTCTGTGAAAATTTCGTGGCATTTGGATCAGTAGATTGAGAGATATGGTCGATATGAAATGTGCTTCTTCGATGGCTGTTTGGTTCGAATCGATTCGTTCGAATCGATTGCTTCGAACCGAGGATGGCACGCGCCTTGGTGATGACGTGGAGCACAATCTTCGTGTCGATCTGCCTTTCTTTCCGCGTTAATCGAGTCGTTCCCAAGATTTCGCCACGCTCGTATCCATGTTTACCGTGTCAACCCAGGGTTTCTAAACTCGGTGGGTTCGAACGTATTATCATGTATGGATTCGAGGCGGGGCATTCTGATGGACATGGAGCAAGGTATCTGAATGGATATGAATCAAGGTACCTTGATGGGTTCGAAGGACTCAAGCCTTCGGGTTCGAACCAGAGGGGAGCGAGGTTACCGCCACTTTGACCGATCTGAAGTCGATGGGTTCGAACTAAGTTTAACTTAGGGGTTCGAACGTGACGTGGTCCATCTGCTGATGGATTCGAACTAGGAGGGGGTGACCGATTCGAAATGGACAAGTGTTGATGGATTCTAACAAGAAGTCGCTTAATGGATACGAAGAGAGGCTTCTATGATGGATTTGAACATAAACCCTGCCGATGGATTCGAATGGGACCGAGTCGAACCGAGGTACTTCTATGGATTCGAGCTGATCGATACGAACCGAGACACTTGGATGGTTTCGAAGTTGATCGATATGAAGTGTGGCACTTCGAAGGATATGAAGTCATTGGAGCCTGATCGATTCGAAATCGATAGATACGAAACCGGTGCTTTTCCCTTCAAATTGAATCGATCATAACTTGAGCGTGTGAACTCGGATTGTCTTGAAATTTGAGATGTTGACTTCTATGATTTGTCTTGTCATGTCCTAACAATTGTAGCTCAATCTGGACTCGGACAAAATTCAGCGATATCCATAGTGAAGCATGACCAATCTCTGAGACGAACTGTCCTTTATTTTCGATCGATCTTTTGGTATCACGGCTTTGCCAAAAAGCGGGATAACACGCTCCTTCCCCCGTAAGCTCGGTAGGGACCTGCTCTGCAATTATGGAAGTTATTGCTTCAGTTCTGTGGTGGTAAGATTGAGGCCTAGAGACTTGAGAAGACAATTTCTGATAGGGAGGCTTTACCGCTTGTTTTCCATAGTTTGAGCGGTGTGTAGAGATTCTAGGAGGTGGAGAGTGAGATCGGTGTCTATACTCTCAATCTCTATTGTGTCGTTCCTGACTAGAGTGTCCACGGTCGTAGTCCCTATTTGCCTCTCTCTTGCACGACTCATAATATGTGGAAGATCTGCGAGCTTTTGAAGACTCCCTAACATTGAGCCTCGGCCGGACATTGTATCTGCAAAGTAAAAGAAGAATGGAGTTAGTAATCTCCCAAAGTAAGCAACTTACGATCATGAATCGCATAGTGCCATGAAGTGTATATGTATGTGCAACCCCCCGACCAACTGGAAATGTCGGCCATGCTTGTGGGCAGAGATTTCCTTAAATCTAACACACACTAAAGCTTATCCAACCCAGCGTCATCCTGGAATGACACATAATCCGGGATTGGAATATTAGCGAGCCCTTCGAATAGGTTTTCCACCTGCGAAGGAGGAGCCTCTGAAATTTTTATCCCAGGAACAGGCAAAGACACGACCATAGATTCCCGTCTCTCAGATTTAAAGCGTTTGAAAGCATCAGCCTTGCCTTTTCTCTTTCCTTCGGAATGCTGAAAGGCATCAGAAGGCCCAACCACAAGTTCATCATCGGTGGGCGTTCTTTCTAGATCAACCTCCTCGG
This sequence comes from Allium cepa, assembly GCA_030765085.1. Taxonomy (NCBI): domain Eukaryota; kingdom Viridiplantae; phylum Streptophyta; class Magnoliopsida; order Asparagales; family Amaryllidaceae; genus Allium; species Allium cepa. The sequence goes on from CM060941.1 coordinate 806,687,858, forward strand.
TTATAACAACTTCAGGCGTCTTACGCTTAGCTCACTTCTTCGAGACAACCCCTAGCTTTCTCTCGAGCCTTATACTTTGGCTATGCTCGATCAACCCAACGATTCTCAAATTTCTATCTATCAAAACCGAGTTGATGTCACTCTCTTCACTCGGAACTTCTTGGAGAACCCAAACTATCTCTTTGAATTGCGCGCCTTTAGGCCATGGAATTACAGCTATAAAGGAAAAAGAGATATAAGTTTGGCATCAGTCATGATTATCTTATTAGCTACTTGAGAAGACTGTGGTATTTACATCTGAATAACCATCGACTGGCAAATCCTGGGGGCATCGGACATAAAACCATTCCGTTTTGAAGTAACTTAACCTAGTCCATGACCCTGTAAGTACTTGACAATTTCTGATCGCTTCCAGGAATGTAAAAGAAGGGCTATCTCCCAGGCTCTTGATGTTGAATAAATATCTAATCTCAATCGGTGTTGGGGGTTGAAAGAGATGCTCCATAAATACGATGAATAAGCTATTCAACAGAGCATATCCGTTAGGGTGTAGTTGAGATGGAGCGATTCCCAAAAAAGATAACACTCCCCTAATGTATTGGTTGAATGGGGAAAGTGTTCCAATTGCGCACGTGTGATGATTGAATGCGGTAAACCCTTCCGTGGATAGTGCGGTCTATCATTCGGACCCGGCAATAGCACATCGTCCAACGACAAGCCATTCCTTAAACATATTCGTCCCAACATGTTTTCGGAAACTTTGGACGGAATAGAGTCTGGCGGATTACCATTGAAAGATGCGCCAGGCAGCTCATCCGAAACTGATCTATGACTTCGGCCACGATGGCCGGTATCTTGATTATTGGGGGAAATGAACTCCGAACTTCCTGCTGTTGTGAGCTTGAAGGTTCCATAACTAACTAACTTCTGAGAAATCAACATTAGACGATAATAAGCCCGTGCATCCTCCAGTGTAAAGTGTGTGAATGTGTTGTGCAGTGCGGTGCTACATATTACGTAAAGAACTCTACAGAGTATGAGGAAAAATGGGAACAATGAGACTTCGAAATTCGATCAGAGTGACCGTCATCGCTGACCGTCATCGCTGTGCCATCCAGACGTTAGTGATCGATCCAAGTTAAAGTTCGTTAAAAGTTCGTTAAGTCACAGTTCCATCGGCGAGCTTCGAAGGATGGTCAAATATGCAGTTCAACAATTAAGTTCAAATTTGCAAAGAATGAAGCTTGTCGGAGTCATACGTTCGGTTGAAGTTCATATCCATCTAAATGCAAGTTCAGATCGATCGCCAAAGGCTTCATTCTTATCGATCATGGAATTTGTATCGATCACCTGAGGTTCTAACTCGTATCAATAAGCAAGCCTCTCATCTTCATATCGATCGTTGAGTAAGGGATTTCGTGTCAGTCACTCGAGGTTCCAATTCATATCGATCAGTAGAGTCCATTTCATGTCGATGAAGAATCCTCTGCCTCATATCGATTGTTGGCAACGTCTTTGTATCGGTCACTTTGTATCGATAAGAAAATGCCTAAATGTGACAACCCGAATTTCAACGCTCGAAAATCAACATCCATACTTCACCTGTATTCGAATGCCGTAGATTCAAACGTCGAAATTCGATTCGCCGGAGCTTATAACAACATTAGGCGATTACAACACAACGAAAACAGAATGAATAATTTTATTATTACACACCATTTGATACAACAATGATACAAATGAAATGATCAATATATATCAAAGATACACAATAGCGAAAGACACAGCAGAAAACACCAGCAACAACAGCGGAATGCACATCTTCAACGCCAAGCATCGAAACTCCAAACCAGAAGCTCGAACCACCATCACGTTGAACTTGAAACGTAATGCGATCGCCAAACCAAAAATTGAAGGCTATTGAATCTACGATTACCTGCTGACTATTTGAAACCTGACTCTAGGCTGTCCGTGTGGAAAATTATGGGTACCCAGAGTTTAGAAAGGGAACAATAAACTCCAAGTCAGTCGTGGGACTGGTGTGAGCAAACAAAAATAGTTTTATTTGAACAAAAGAAAACAAAGAAAAGAAATCCGCTATGCTTTTTGAAAAATGAAACTACCATAAGGCTGTAGGATCGATTTCACCCTAGAGGGGGGGGGGGTGAATAGGGTGATAGTGTAAATTATAAAAATTAATCGCGGAAGCTTATAAATTAATTTCAATTCAGATCACAGAATAGCAGCACAGATATCGCAGAATATAAATAACAGAATAAAACAGAACAACACAGAATTTACCCAGCTTCGACAAAACCCTGCCTACGTGCTGCCCCCAAGGTTTCTACTAGAAATTAGATAGTCCCTCGCTTACACACGTAAACTCGCTATACACCGCTATTGACTAATCTAACTCTACGCTCAAAACCCTGCCACAACTCAACTACCGAGTTGCGAATTCTCAAGCTACACACCGTAGCTTGTCCCCAAGTCACACGACTAGAAAATATAAACGGTTTAAAAAAAAAGAAAATACAATTAAAACAGTTAAAATAAAATGTCCCTAATATAAATAAAAAACCCTTAAGAAACAAATAAAACACGCCGGCCCAATATTATTCTTTAACCCAAATCTTTTTATTTTCTTTGTGACAATGTCGGCTTGTTCTTCAGATGAGATTAGGGCTTCGGCTCTTGTTTGTTCCTCTTCCTTCAATTAATTAGGGCTAGAATCGAAGATGCCGATATTATTTTAGTCGATCGATTTTGTGATTTTCGTCTTTGCCCTGTCGATTGACTGCCTCCTTGTACCTTGCTTCGGCTACTTCGATTGATCGAGTTCGATTTCAATTTTGGTGAGTACTTTATTACTTTTTCTTTTTCTGGTTGATGCTTGAACTCGATACTAATAATTGCCGATGATGATGTCAATTTATATAGGGTTTGTAACCCTAGATTTGCGTCGTATATTTTAATTTGAATTTGTCTGCTGATATTGCTTTGGCCATTCGATCATACTTGAATGCTCGTGATTTCACTGACTTTGTCAATTTCGTATTTTTGGTAGCTTGATTCACACGGTATTGATTTGATTTCTTTACCACCACATTTCTGACTTGTTCAACATACTGACTTGGTTCAATTGTGACTTCGGCACTGGAGTATTTCTATTATTGAAATCTCATCTTTTTGATTCTAGTATTTGCATTGATAAAGTGATAGATGGTTTATTAGTGCGTACCGCACTAGCATTCAGTTCATTTCCAGTATCTTCTTCAATTGCTAAAAAACTGATGAATCTTGTATGCCAATGAACAAAATATTCTTTGCAAAACCATTGTGATTGCAGCTTTGAAATTGCAAAGAGATAATCCCAGTATGAAGTTGGCTAGGAAATTGCTTTTGGTATAATAATTGGATTATGCTTCTGTGCATATTGTACTCATCCCTGTAGTTGGTGGTCTTTCTGAACTGTGCACATTGTTGCATGCATTAATTTAAATGTTCATGTTGCATTCATGCTGGTTTAGTCTTGCACTTGCTTGAGTTTCACTGAACTTGATATCCTGATGTATCATTGCACTTTGCACTATCCATACTTCAGTTTGGGTTTACTTGTTCATACCACTGTTTCATGTGTGCTTGCATACTGCTGTTTGCATTTGGGTTCTTTGTTCATTGGACTGGTCAGTGGTGTTCAGAGCATGTTGCTGTTGGGTTGTCATATTGATGCCTCTGTTCGTTTTTGATAGTACTTTCCAGTTGAGCATTAGGTAGTTGTCACTGTTTTGCATTTAGCTCGGTTTACTGGTGCATACATATTGCATTTCATGATTCATCTGATCACTGCTGTGTCTTGATTAATGGAGTCAGTGATAGTCATGTGCCACTGCATCACTGTTGCAAGTGTTCTTGCTTCTGCATATTGCTGTATCCATGTGCCACTGCTTGTACTTGATGGTTGCTGTGCACTTTTGTGCTTTTGAGTCAGTTTCATTGTTTTAGTTTTTCTTCATCTTGTGGTTGCCACTGTGTATTCTGGTTCGTGTATTCATTTAAATGTTCACGTTGCATATATGCTTCTACTCTGGTTGCCTTGTACAACAATGTTCTCTTGTTCAATCACTTTCACCTGTTGACTACTCTTCATTCACTGCCTGTAGTTGTTGTGTCATTGCAGTTGACATGTTGTTGTTGGTCTGGGCATTTGGGTTTGTTGATATTGTGGTATACTTGAGCTTCAGTAGTTGTACTCTGGTTGGTCTTGACTCTTGCATATTTGTTACTGTCCCTGGTTTGCAGTAATCTGCTGGTTGCAATGCCTTGTTGTCGCAGTATTGCAGTTGGGTTGCTGTTATGTTCTGTTCATTCCAAGTTGCCTTGTTGCAGTTTGATTGTGATATCCATGTTGCAGTCCATTTTGATGTTGGTCTTCGTTGCATTCATATCATGTCGCCTTGTGTTGAATCCAGTTTCAAAAATAGGATTTGACCTTGTGCTTGTGTCGTGATTTTAAATATATTGCACGTGCGTTGAACCCGGCTTTGCATTTGGGTTTGACCTGTGCTCACCTGTCCCTGTAGCATTGTCAAGTGTATATATCGGTGTGCACGGCCTTGTGGCATATACAGTGATACACTGTGTATGTCACAAGTTGTTCGTGTATGATGAATTCAAATTTAAATGATGACGAACAACCCAAATAACTGAGGCAAATTATATTTTTAAAATTCACGTTTTATTTTATACTGCAAAAATATTTTATTTTCAATTTTACTGCGTTAGTTTATATTTTTGCAGATCGCTCAGATGCTGGATTCAAACTGGAATGAAGTTGAAGATAAATACGAGTGTGAGTGATATGTAGTGAGGTGAATTGTAAATGTGAAATGTGATGTAATTGTAATCAAAGTTGTATAGTTATAGTGAGAGCTTGAAATTGTACTATTCAAAGATGTAATAAATATTTGTTTGAATAAAATATTCGTTTGAATACAAATTTCGTGTTATTTATTTTATTCTGCAAATATTTATTTAATCTGTGAAAAAAATAAAATAGTATATTATCAAATACATTTAAACGAATGTATATATGTTTATTATCATCAAACAAAAATCATATAAGCGCATATTCAACAATCTCCCCCTTTTGATGATAACAAACATATATTTAAGATTTTGAATATATTAAAAGTATTTGATAATTTCAATTGCTCCCCCTATTTGAATGCTTCCTTTCTATATGATACTCCCCCTACATATATGACTCCCCCTACATATATGCATACAAATAAAATGTGTGAATGAGTCTATATGCAAATGGAAAATTATTTGACCTTTGCTTGATTTTATTTGACAAAATCTTAACTTTTCTCTCCCCCTTTTGTTATCAGCAAAAGAATAATAGTATTAGAGAAAATAGAGATAAAGTAATCCATATCAATCCAACATTAAAACTCAATTGAATATAAATATTAAATTTCAATAAAAAATCAAACAAAAATCATAAATATTTTGTTAGGCGCATATTCCACTTTTAGAATGATGGAAGTGATGTCATCATATAAAACCATACAGTTGTGTCTATTTGTGGTATATTTATATCAGGAATTTGAATATCTACTAACCACGCATAACCGTTAGGACTTTTAAATGAGATTAGTAGTATTCCAATTTTATTTTATTTTATTTTAAAAAAAAATGAATTCAAGTATCTTCTAACCACGCATAACCGTGAGGACTTTTAAATGGGATTAGAATCAACTTGTTTATTTTAAAAGAAAAAAAATCAACTTTTGATATGCGTTCCATACATGCATAACCGTGAGGACTTTTAAATGAGCATGGAAGCACATAACAAATTCCAAGTAATTCACCCATGCATAACCGTGAGGACTTTTAAATGAGAGTGAATACTTTGGTATTTATTTATTTATTTATTTTTGCTTTTTTTTTTAAAAAAATGTGAAAATGAAAAACGAACGATTCCTGTTTAAAGTACCACATATCGACAAACTATATAGAGTTTTGATGAGTGATAGTTGTTAGAAATATGATAGATATAGAGATGGTCATGGAATTTTTACCAACAAAAAGTTTTATAACTCTTGTTTAAATTTCTAAAGAAATTTTCTAATTATACTTTCTCGAGTTATAATATATGATAAATATCAACACTCATCACTTTTTCTATTACTATTTTTCTTTTCGATAAACATTAGGGAGTCAGATTAGTCAACATAGTCATTTAAAATCAAATTCAAAAATAATTATGAAACCAATTTTTCAAAATGACTAATCTGAAAGTATGGTCAAAAATGATTTTCTCCAGGGGGTTTTAAAAGAAAATTTTCTGCTATTTGAAAATTATTTGAAATGAAAAATATGCAGATATTTTCTTTGAAAAACGATGCAGTTAATGAATGTGTCAAAAATTAATCATGTTCCACTAGTAATTTTTCTATCAACCATATTACCAGTGTAATCTGCATCTGAATTTAAATTTCACTCAAAATTCACTCGTTGAATGTCAAAGACCAGATTAAGAAATTTCTCATGATTATTATCAACAAATTTTAAATGAAATTCTCTTGGATTTGAAATGAAAACCGTGTCAACAATCAATCATATATTAAAGTGTCAATTTTAGAAGCCATCAAACGTTATTTTTATTTCAAAGCAATTTCTTAATAGTTTCAACAATTTCAAAAAAAATTTAACATCCTTTTCACAATTTTTAAAATAGAATCCATTAGGATTTTAAATCGAGGCCGTGTCAAAACATGAATACAGATTTAGCCAAAAATATTATAACAACAATATTATTATCCAATCAAAACACTATTTTTCTCTCAAACTTATATATCAAGTAATTCTAGAGAATTTTATAGTGTTTTTGGCATAAGAATATAAATGGCTAATCAATTTTGAATAAAGTCAGAATCAAAATTATCATTAAATCATCATCGTATAATTGGCTGGTTTTATTCAGAAAATGGTACAGATTATCACATTTAATATATCGTACAAATAAATATACTTTTACCTGTCTTTACCTTTACGATATTTCTCGTCGTTGTTCATTGTGATTCTGTCACCCTTATACTAGGCTAAGGAACTTAGCTTTGTCTCCCGTTGTGTTTCTGAAACAGCCAAAATCCAGAGAACACTATTATTGTTCCTTAGCCTGCCACCACACCTACACGGAAAAGGATTTATGTGACCTATTTGTTTTTATAGGTCCATGGTTGTTAGTGGCAGAAAATTTTGAAAAATAATTTTGTGTAGACCCAAAACTATTTATAATTGTTCCCTTTGGCACCCAAATTTGTTTAACTTTGAGAGATTTTATATTTGTGCCTTTTGGAACCCAAATCGGTATAGTTTTCACATGTTTGGGTCTATACCAACAATTATTGTGATCGTGTCCAAATTTTCTACAAATTGTGCACATAGAATTAACTTGATTAATCTTGTTTTCAACAATTTTCGAATTATTAAATCCAAGTCCTTGTCTAACCGTATTAACAGTTTGCTTTCCTAATAGCATATTCAACGATTTTTCACTTTTTGAAAATTTATCTAAAGTCGTAGACAATTGTTGGACTTTTGATTTAAGAAATTCATTTTCGTTTAACAACTGTGTGCACTTTTTAATAGAATTCTCTCTCCTAGTATTTTCATTCTCCTTTAAAATCAGAATTTCATTTTCAAGCGATTTTATTTTAATTTCTGATTTTTTAATTTCCTCATCAAATGTTGGACACTTATCACACTTAGGGATCCTACTTTGATAGGTTTTAACTAATTGATCAAGTTGTTTATTACATTCTATCAAAGTATCTTTTTGAGATTCAAGTTTGGCGTATTTTTCCCTAAGTCGTTCAAAACCACCGTTTACTTCATGAAAATATATAAGCAACTCAGAATGGGTAAGTTTTGATACCTCACTTGGCTCGTCAACGTCACTGTCAGTTGTATCACCTCGAAGACACAATTCTGCCTTTTCGCTTTCACTGCCAGTGCTTTGATCATTCTCGTCTATTTCATCCCAAGTGGCTGCAAAACTTTTCTTTTTCTGTTTCTTTCTGTGGCTGGATTTAATTTGTGGACAATCGGGCTTGATATGGCCGGGTTTGTTGCAATTATAACAAATAAACTTTTGTTCTTCTGAGTAGTCTAGTGCTTTGGCTATTCTGCTTTTTGCTTTTTGATTTCGAGCTGAATTTCCATGTTTTTGATTCCATTTTTTGAATTTCCTTATTAACAGCTCCAATTCTGCTGCTCCATCATCTTCATCGTTATCATCATCACTTTCGGTTGTTCCTTTGAGAGCTATTGATTTCTTTTGAGTGTCACCTCCTTCACGCTCTTCTTTGAATTTCATTTCTAGCTCATAAGTGGTGAGATTTCCGATGAGTTCCTCAACTTTAAGTTGTTTTAAATCTTTCGATTCTTGTATGGCAGTAATTTTTGCTTCAAAGCTTCGTGGAAGGACTCTGAGGATTTTCCGGACTATTTCTAATTCGGTGTATGTTTTTCCGAGAGCTTTTGATTTGTATACGATATTGGAGAGTCGTCCGTACATCTCTTTGACATTTTCTTCCTTCGCCATTTTGAAGTTCTCGTATTCGCTGCTTAGCATTGCAAGGCGAGATTCTTTGACTTGAGATGTTCCTTCGTGAGTCACTTCTAGTATGTGCCATATTTCCTGCGAAGTTAGACAATGTGAGACACGATTAAATTCAAATTGATCCAATGAACAGATAATAGAATTCATAGCTTTGGCATTAGTATTCTGTAATTTATTTTCTAATTCTGTCCATTGTTCCTTTGGTTTCTCTATTTCCTGATTATCTACAGTTATAGTTGGTATTCTATAACCTGTCTCAACAATATTCCAAGCGTCAATGGTTTTCAGAAAAATTTGCATTCTATTTTTCCAATAAGCATATTCACCATTGAACATTGGTGGTCTAACTATGGATTGACCTTCTGCAAAAGCATTATTAAAAGAAGCCATTTTTAAAAATTCAAATTTTTAAAACAAAAACTGATTTTTAAAAAAAAAATTTTAAAACAGATGTTGACTTCTATTCCTGTCCTAGCTCTGATACCACTTGTAGGATCGATTTCACCCTAGAGGGGGGGGGGGTGAATAGGGTGATAGTGTAAATTATAAAAATTAATCGCGGAAGCTTATAAATTAATTTCAATTCAGATCACAGAATAGCAGCACAGATATCGCAGAATATAAATAACAGAATAAAACAGAACAACACAGAATTTACCCAGCTTCGGCAAAACCCTGCCTACGTGCTGCCCCCAAGGTTTCTACTAGAAATTAGATAGTCCCTCGCTTACACACGTAAACTCGCTATACACCGCTATTGACTAATCTAACTCTACGCTCAAAACCCTGCCACAACTCAACTACCGAGTTGCGAATTCTCAAGCTACACACCGTAGCTTGTCCCCAAGTCACACGACTAGAAAATATAAACGGTTTAAAAAAAAAGAAAATACAATTAAAACAGTTAAAATAAAATGTCCCTAATATAAATAAAAAACCCTTAAGAAACAAATAAAACACGCCGGCCCAATATTATTCTTTAACCCAAATCTTTTTATTTTCTTTGTGACAATGTCGGCTTGTTCTTCAGATGAGATTAGGGCTTCGGCTCTTGTTTGTTCCTCTTCCTTCAATTAATTAGGGCTAGAATCGAAGATGCCGATATTATTTTAGTCGATCGATTTTGTGATTTTCGTCTTTGCCCTGTCGATTGACTGCCTCCTTGTACCTTGCTTCGGCTACTTCGATTGATCGAGTTCGATTTCAATTTTGGTGAGTACTTTATTACTTTTTCTTTTTCTGGTTGATGCTTGAACTCGATACTAATAATTGCCGATGATGATGTCAATTTATATAGGGTTTGTAACCCTAGATTTGCGTCGTATATTTTAATTTGAATTTGTCTGCTAATATTGCTTTGGCCATTCGATCATACTTGAATGCTCGTGATTTCACTGACTTTGTCAATTTCGTATTTTTGGTAGCTTGATTCACACGGTATTGATTTGATTTCTTTACCACCACATTTCTGACTTGTTCAACATACTGACTTGGTTCAATTGTGACTTCGGCACTGGAGTATTTCTATTATTGAAATCTCATCTTTTTGATTCTAGTATTTGCATTGATAAAGTGATAGATGGTTTATTAGTGCGTACCGCACTAGCATTCAGTTCATTTCCAGTATCTTCTTCAATTGCTAAAAAACTGATGAATCTTGTATGCCAAGGAACAAAATATTCTTTGCAAAACCATTGCGATTGCAGCTTTCAAATTGCAAAGAGATAATCCCAGTATGAAGTTGGCTAGGAAATTGCTTTTGGTATAATAATTGGATTATGCTTCTGTGCATATTGTACTCATCCCTGTAGTTGGTGGTCTTTCTGAACTGTGCACATTGTTGCATGCATTAATTTAAATGTTCATGTTGCATTCATGCTGGTTTAGTCTTGCACTTGCTTGAGTTTCACTGAACTTGATATCCTGATGTATCATTGCACTTTGCACTATCCATACTTCAGTTTGGGTTTACTTGTTCATACCACTGTTTCATGTGTGCTTGCATACTGCTGTTTGCATTTGGGTTCTTTGTTCATTGGACTGGTCAGTGGTGTTCAGAGCATGTTGCTGTTGAGTTGTCATATTGATGCCTCTGTTCGTTTTTGATAGTACTTTCCAGTTGAGCATTAGGTAGTTGTCACTGTTTTGCATTTAGCTCGGTTTACTGGTGCATACATGTTGCATTTCATGATTCATCTGATCACTGATGTGTCTTGATTAATGGAGTCAGTGATAGTCATGTGCCACTGCATCACTGTTGCAAGTGTTCTTGCTTCTGCATATTGCTGTATCCATGTTCCACTGCTTGTACTTGATGGTTGCTGTGCACTTTTGTGCTTTTGAGTCAGTTTCATTGTTTTAGTTTTTCTTCATCTTGTGGTTGCCGCTGTGTATTCTGGTTCGTGTATTCATTTAAATGTTCACGTTGCATATATGCTTCTACTCTGGTTGCCTTGTACAACAATGTTCTCTTGTTCAATCACTTTCACCTGTTGACTACTCTTCATTCACTGCCTGTAGTTGTTGTGTCATTGCAGTTGACATGTTGTTGTTGGTCTGGGCATTTGGGTTTGTTGATATTGTGGTATACTTGAGCTTCAGTAGTTGTACTCTGGTTGGTCTTGACTCTTGCATACTTGTTACTGTCCCTGGTTTGCAGTAATCTGCTGGTTGCAATGCCTTGTTGTCGTAGTATTGCAGTTGGGTTGCTGTTATGTTCTGTTCATTCCAAGTTGCCTTGTTGCAGTTTGATTGTGATATCCATGTTGCAGTCCATTTTGATGTTGGTCTTCGTTGCATTCATATCATGTCGCCTTGTGTTGAATCCAGTTTCAAAAATAGGATTTGACCTTGTGCTTGTGTCGTGATTTTAAATATATTGCACGTGCGTTGAACCCGGCTTTGCATTTGGGTTTGACCTGTGCTCACCTGTCCCTGTAGCATTATCAAGTGTATATATCGGTGTGCACGGCCTTGTGGCATATACAGTGATACACTGTGTATGTCACAAGTTGTTCGTGTATGATGAATTCAAATTTAAATGATGACGAACAACCCAAATAACTGAGGCAAATTATATTTTTAAAATTCACGTTTTATTTTATACTGCAAAAATATTTTATTTTCAATTTTACTGCGTTAGTTTATATTTTTGCAGATCGCTCAGATGCTGGATTCAAACTGGAATGAAGTTGAAGATAAATACGAGTGTGAGTGATATGTAGTGAGGTGAATTGTAAATGTGAAATGTGATGTAATTGTAATCAAAGTTGTATAGTTATAGTGAGAGCTTGAAATTGTACTATTCAAAGATGTAATAAATATTTGTTTGAATAAAATATTCGTTTGAATACAAATTTCGTGTTATTTATTTTATTCTGCAAATATTTATTTAATCTGTGAAAAAAATAAAATAGTATATTATCAAATACATTTAAACGAATGTATATATGTTTATTATCATCAAACAAAAATCATATAAGCGCATATTCAACAAAGGCCTCCCGCCACACACACAATGTAAACGCACAATTAAAGGAGATTTCTCCTTATGATAGTTAAACATGCTTGATACGCAAAAATCCTTTTGATATTATTATTAGTGCACAGTGGAAAATATTTCGAAAGTATAACTTTAATCTTAGCCAACATACCACCATTATAGTATACCTACTGTAGCAATCATGTTCAGTAGCAGGTTACCGCCACATTTCATGGTAGGTTATATAACTAAAACCATACAGGCTCGTATAGTTTTGTTTGGATTTCCAACAAATGGTCAGGCTAATGAACTTCCTACGCCACATGGGTACGTCTCTGGAGGACGCTCCGAGAACCTAACCGGATCTCTGCTAACACAAGGCTGGGTTACCTCTGTAACTAGGTAACTAATTGTCACGAGTATGCCATCCCCCGGTCATCACCGACCTTTATCCCGGGATTCACCAACAAATAGCAACACCACATAAGTTAAATATCTGGGCTCCATACCATGATACCACTTTTTTCCAGAAGGATATGGACACACCCTAAAGGGCGCGACCCTCATAACCTTGCTGCATTCTTCCTGTTTCGACCATTTTCGGGGTGTGAGGTCCGACGAGGTCTCGTCCACAAAGCTACACTTTTCACTAAAGCCATGCTTCGATCAACAAATGACCAGCAACACTTAGTATGCCACATTACGAAATTGGAAATATATCGCTAGTAACCATCAACTACATAACCCCTGAGCTCGTACGTCTCAGAGAAGGGTGTCAAGCTAAGAGAATAAATTCTCCGCCACCAAACAGAAATGTATTTGATAGAAACTAGCTTTACATCTCAAAGTGTAATGTCAGACATACATCCATACAAGTTTGTTCCGGGTCCGAACGGAACCGAAGGCACTTCACAAAGAAGCCCTTGCAAATCCGGGTATTCACGACCCCGATTGAAGTTCCCATCACATATGGAGATCTCTATACCGGCGCGACTCAGTGCAGAGACATTCGACAGGTAATCCGTTCGTTCTCGAAAATACCCGGTCTTCACCAATATCTTCAATGCTATCCATTTCGTCGTATCACTGTTCGGGATGGGTTATATGACACAAAGTCCTCTCCCGGCTAAATCGAATAATGAGCTCTTATTTTAAAAGCATATGGATATATAGAGATCTTAGTTAAGTCACAACTATTAGCCAAAAACCTTTCTTTTTGAATGGTTTAAACAAATTTCCACTTTCAAATTTTTTATACAAAAGATACACCTTTAAGATCCTCTTCTATTTGAAACAAAGTTCACCAATCTTTAACAACCAATCTTTAACAAAGATTCATTCATAGCTTTCAAAACCATTTCAATTTCAAAGTTGATTTACACACAACTTGAAATTCTTTCAACAAAACTGGAAGTTCTTTCTTTATATGAAAGCAATTATCATTTGAAAACAAATGCTTTTCATTTCGGGAAAATCCGATTCAATTTACTCAAGTTATAATCTTTCAAAGTATACATTGGAAAGTCAGCGAAGTTCCATATTCCTGGCAAGTTCTATTTGAATTCAAATCTCCAAAATAATTTATTTAATATATATACTTCAAAAATGGTTTAAAATTCACATATATATCTTTTATAACTTATATAACCCTTTCAAACCAAAATTTCCAAAATGATTTCAAAACTTAAACAAGACATACTATATTCAAACTAAATTTCAATTTCAAAACTTCTTTTTCAAAAGCTTTTTATATTCAAACCATTTCCATTTCCAAACCATTTGGATTCAAAATTCAACTTTAAAACCATTTCATCATTTTGAATAAAATAATATTAAATCCAAATATCGGTGACTTGACCAATTCCTCGTGAAATCCATATTTGTGTGTGTGTGGTGTAGTCCAGGGGTTTTACATACAACAATGCAATATCATCAATCATTACAAATCCAAGCATAGTGATATCGATAAGCGGTATAATCCTATAACATTTATCTTCATTCACAGATTCATAGATAAATATGTAAATTCATTACAGATAAATAAATCACAGTTCACTGCTCAATCATAACACAGAACATCATACATCAGGGATATCAAACAATTCAAAGCATTCCATACAATCCAAAAACATCCATAAGTAAGATCAATTAATCACCTGATTAATTTAAACCAGATTAATTACTTATGAATAAATTACTATTCCTGCTTAATCATTAATTAATTACAAACCTTTTTAATTAATTGTCTTTAATCATTAATTAACTTTAAATAATAATAAATTGATTAATCTTTAATTATTAAACAATCAACCTTAATTAATAAATAAATAACCTGTAATCATTAAACAATTAACCTTTAATTATTTAATTATCCTTTGATTAATTATCCTTAATTACATTAATTAATTAGTACTTAATCAATTACCATTTAATTAATTATCCTTAATTAATTACAATAAATGATTATCCCTAATCTCTTATATTAATAAATCACAAATTAATTACATTAGGTAATTATCCTTTAATCGCTTGATTAATCAACTTTAATCATTAATTAATTACTTTTATTAAGTAATTATCTTCAAGTAATTAATTACTCTTAAATGTAATTATCCTTAATTAATTTCAATTAAGTAATTGTCCCTTAATTACTTACACTAATTAATCAACCCTAATTTAATTACATTAAGTAATTGTCATCAATAAATCAATAACAACCCTTTAATTAAGACCTTAATTAATCAAGATATATCCTTATCTTAACTGATCACTTTATTATAACATTTAAATCTCATTAAAAAAAATAAATTATCATTAACAAATAATGTAATTTTAAAACCTTTAAGTTAATTAATAATCAAAACATTATTTAAGATAAACCATTTATCTTTTTTTTAAATATTATTTAAATAATCCTTGAAAATTAAAGTAACATATGAGTTAACTTAAAATTCTTAAGCTAATTAAAACCATTATCTTTTAACTACTTAAATATATCATTTAAGTTTATTTCAATTAAACTTAAGAATTCATTTTAAAATTAAGAATTAAAACACTTTAACTTAATTTATTTAAAATAATTATTTTAAAACTTTAACTAATTAACAAAACTAGTATAAAACATTTATCATCAATTAAGAAAGTGGTTAAAAATTTGATTTAATTTAAATTGGAAAAAACTTGTTTTATTTTAAAATTTTGAAACCCTAGTATCTAATTCAACAAACCCGAGCTCACCCTTGTATAATCTTGAGTTTAACCCTGGGCTACTCGTGACCATCACACTACTTCGTGGCAACACACTATCATCCTCGAGACCAACCGAATGCAAGACCTTCTTCCCCAAACATCACAACCATTCCAGACTCAAACGTGCATATGTGCACATGCACCGCCACTCCAACCACCTTCGGTCCCCACCGTGATCACCCATACGTCGACGGCATCATCGTTGATAAACACGACTACCCAAAACCATAAATTTCGTCCGAAATCAAAAATCGAGCAAACGAGCCATCCTTGGAAAGAACTTGATTATTAGAAATTGCTCCGCACCACCACCTACGTCCACCGGACCCCTTCGCGATCATGCCTGAACCACCGCTGCAATCCTCTGCTTCGATTCCCCTGGGTCCGATTGACCCCGATGCACCAACGCCGATGAAAACTCCCCAAGAACCCCCATGACCCAAACCTAACCTAAAACCCTAAATCATTATCGAGCCGCCGCCACGTCGAACTTTAACATCTGCGACGATTTTTCCTTTAACCATCTATGCTCGAGCCACCTCTAGAACAATGCACGATAAACCATTCGTCGACGATCATCGGGAATCGACGATAAAGCATAAATCGATCAACTCACAATTTCTAATCATTCCTAATCTTAAAAACGTGATCTTCACATCAAAAATCATCATTCTTCGTTACGAATCAGTTTATATAATTCAAACCCGAAATCTTGCTATAAAATGAATCTACTGTAATTTTCCCTTTTAGAAATAATTACTCAATAAATATGTTTGAAATTATTTTTAAAATTGATATTACATTCATACAATCCTTTTCTCTTTTATGATCATAACCTTAATTTGATTGTATATGAAGATATGAAATTTTCTAGAGGAATTGAGCCTATTAATATAAACGGAGAAGTATATATACACCTGTTTACAGACATGCACCCGGTCATACACATATAAACAGAGATATGCAAGCATATTCACATAATCATTCAAGCACAATTCATATCATACTTCAAATATAAACCCAAACGCTACGAGATATAACAGGATCAAGGGATTTGCTCACCTGGAAATTTGACAAAACAGAAACTTGGAATTGAAGAACAGAGAAGTTCTGTGAAACTGGAACTTGAATTTTTAGCTTGAAACTAATGTTTGAAATTGTTGTTGATGATCAGAACTTTGATCTTTGCTTTGGCTTGCTCTTGAAAACTGGTAATCGTTTTGAACCCGATCTATTTGTTTTCAAGTTGATAGCTTCCAGGTTGCACTTGAAAATAGGTTTTTGATTTTTTACTTGATGTATTTGATTTGATCTGAAGCTTTGATGTATTGAAGTAGAAATTGATCTTTGATTTTTCATAGGCTTCAGCTTGATTTTAAATAAATTGCTTTTAGGTTTTGATTTGTTTTTGATCCATAGCTTTGATTGTTGTTTCAGGCTTTTGAATTTGAAAAGAGGTTTTTGTTTGCCTTTGATTTTAATTGTTTCATAAAATGTTTACACATGTTAATTTTATTGTTAAAATGCTTACATATATATTTTGCATGTGTTTAAATGTTTAAATTTATTTTTATATTATTTTCTATTTGTATTTTCTTTTATAACTATTTATATATGTATTATTTTAAAGAGAAAGAATATCTTATTCAAATTATATTTATCTCATTAATTATCAAAAGATATGTATATACGTATATTTTAAACCTTTATCCATTCTTGTTTTATACTTGTATTCATACATTTTATTTATTGTTTATACTTATATCAATTTTTTTTAAAGAAAATGATTTTAAAACTAATTATATTTAATAAATAAACACACATATGCATATTATATAATATAAAATTTAGCTTTAAACAACTTTTGAAAAAATTTACTATATTAATTTCAAAATATAACTTTCGTATATATATATATATATAATTAGTAAACAAATTTTCATTAATTTAAAATAATAGAGTTTTTCAAATCCAAATTTTATTTTTAATATATTTATTTTTGAGTTTCAAACCCACAATTCAATTAAAAATCAATTTATACACATATATATAAATAAACAATAAATATCTTATTTATTTTGGAAAAATTCAAATTAATTCACAATTAAATCCAAAATTTTATATAAATTACCAATTTATATTTGACTTAAAAACCGAGATCGTTACAGATTCCCCCCTTAAGAAAATTTCGTCCTCGAAATTTGCTAGACAAGGAGACAACAAAGAACAGATAAACACACAAAAAAGAAATAGCTTTCCAAATCAAACTGAATATTTATTCTACATTTGGCTTACCAAATCAGAATATCATCAATAGATACGAGAACAAATTTGTTCAACACTTCATGAAATATACTCGGGTCATCCGGCCTACGAAATATGCAGGGGCATTGGTTATCTACACCTAGGATCAATACGAAGCATTCCTCTTAGATCGGTACGAAAGTGTTACTCCTTTCCTTCTCCCATCAATACGAAGCCAAGGTCAGTCATTCCTCCATGGATTCTTCGTATCCATCACTACATCTTCTTCCCCAAACAAGCTGATCGCCATTATTACTCCACTGGCCTCGCTCTGATCCAACTCCGGCAACAGTATCGCCGGAATCGGCAATGAACTTGGATGACGTAGTTCAAAAATGGAGTCTCATCGTTTCTTCCCAATGGGATTGATTACCTAGTTAAAGCAATCTGTTTGAGAGAACGATGGATTGTTCGGTTCGAAGGCAGTTTCGTTTTCTTTTCTGTCCCGGCCGATACGAAGGCAAAGAAAGTAAAATAAGCAAGCGGGAAAAAGATGCTGAGTCCAAACAGTATTTATATAGGTTCCACCCAACAGGAGTGATGGTTCATATAACCGATGCGAAGCGATTTACTCGTATCCATTATTCATCGACTCGAAGCAAATACAGTTCATACCCATCAACGTAGAGCTCACAGGAGCTCATATCTATCGATAAGAAATACTTGTTTGTATATATTGTTTTCGACACCATTCAGATGCATCGATATGAACTGCACTGTTCGAATCCATCAACATACAACCCATAACAACTCATATCCATCGATATGTATTGGTTGTTCGTATCCATCATGAGTCCCTCGATGCGAAGAAAGACTTAACAAACAACAAAGGCCAAGCTCATGTGATCTGTTCGAATCCATAGAGTTCATCGGTACGAAAATTGTCTTTTGGCCTTTTACTTCGATATAGTAGAGGATCGATATGAAGGAACATTCCAAAACAACTGTCAAGCGTTGTTAGTAATTGAATTTCACATCGATTCAGGAGAGGATCGATACGAAATTCTATATGGGAAAATTGACAACGATTTGTAAACACGCAAGCATTAACGAGAGTCAGGTTAACATATGCGCATATATGTCAGACTAATTTTCAATTTTCAAAATTCACAGGTTGAATGCCTTCCTGATGATTACAACGGCAAATAGCTAATCGCTATCATACAACAATCGGTTACAACGATACAGGGTACAACAGTTGGCAGCCGACTATTCATATTACTGAAAGATCAATCAAGGGTTACGACTTCCAACAAGAATACAATAACTGATTAACAACTTAAATGGAACTATTCAGAGTGAAGATTGCAATTTTTCAAAGTACATCGTGTTCACACAAGATGTACTTTGGAGGGAAAATGTTATCCTGCCTTTTGGCAAGGCCGACATATCAAGGAATTGACTAGAGACCAAAGATCGCTCGTCCAAAATGTCTGATATGCACAAGTTTTCTATGGATGTCAATAAATGTTTTCCTAGTCTGGATCGGGCTACAATTGACAAGACATGACAAGCAAAGTTGTGAAAGCCAACATTCCAAATTTCAACTCAATCGAAGTCCATATGCTCAAGTTACGATCGATGCAAATCAAGAAAATCCATTCATTCGTATCCATTATTTTCCTCTATTTGCACCGATCTATCCATTCATATCCATCACTCGAGAAGAGTTCGTATCGATCATTTGCGCATGGTTCGTATCGGTCATCTCATTCGCGGTTCGTATCGATCATCTCATGCATGGTTCGTATCTATCATTTGTACATGGTTCGTATCGATCATCTTGTGTGCATTTCGTATCGATCACCAGCTAATGTAACCTTAAAAGGGCATCGATACGAAACTATCAATACTCCCTCAATATGAAGGGTGCGAGTGTATATCGATACGAATTGAGGTGGAAGCTATCCATACGAAGCAGTCAATATGGCATCGATACAAAGTAGCTTCAATGATCGATACGAAGGGAACTTCAGACCGATGCGAACAACATATACTGATCGATTCGAATGAGGCACGTGCGTAGAAAAGACTCGGTCAATTCGGCATGAACTTCGGATCGATCCTACAATCAAGTGCCACGTCAACTTGCAGGCACAGAGCGATAACGATTCGAACTGATCGACATAAAGGCATCGATTCGAATGCGACAGCCCATACAAAACCCAAGTTTGCATCGATCATAACTTGCAAATCACAAGTCCAAATGCTCTGGAATTTTCACATGAGCTTACGTACGACCTAAGGAAGGTTCATGCAAAGTTTTGACTCGATTGGATCAAATCTCGATCGATACGAAATTCGTTCGTATCGATCACGGATCGGGCCGAAACTTCATTGGATCGATCGGGTGGGCCCAACCATGTGCCTGAAGAAGTCTCCCGAGATCTGAGCAAGATATCAGCCTCCTACGCCTATAAATAGAGCCCCAGGGCCTACAGAAGACGGATCTTTTGGCTTTTTAACGTCAAACTCTACCGAATACAACTTTGCACCCCATGGCTGCTATTATGCTCGAATTTGAACACTTTAATTTGCTCTAATCCATTGAAATCAGTTGTAATCATCAAGTGAATATCAGTAAAGTCATCAAACTTCATAGTGGACGTAGGCAATACGTCGAACCACTATAAATTGTTGTGTTTCTACACGTTTTCATTTCTATTTTTGAATTTTTTATTAGATAATCCTCATTTTATATTTCTGTTCTTCATTTTTATCTCTTCAAATATTTCCGAAGAGTGTTGTGCCCAATGTTGGTACAAAAAGGGGGTGAATGGTGTTTAATGGATTCTAAGACTTATATGGACTAAATTAAAACTATGACATAAACAAATGCAGAACTTAATCATAGAATCAAATATAGATGCGGAAAGTAAATAAAAAGCAGTAAAAGGAAAGAACACACCGGATTTTATACTTGCTCGGAGTTACCCTACATCAAGTCCCACACTAAGGCAAACTCCTCGTACAAATTTTTATTGTACCAATGTCGAGATTACAATCCTCAATTTCTAAAGGCCTTGGGTACCCTCCTATCTTCAAGTCCGAGGCAAACTCTCTTGATTTACGGGACACAAGATCACCCAATTGATTTCCAGGACAACCACACCTTATAGAGAGACTCAATAAACTTTTGCTTACAAATTGATCCTATAACTTTGAATAGCACTTTGATCTTCGAGAGAGGGCATAGAATCAAACAACAATTAGATTCTAATTTGATTCACTTGAGAATTCGACAAAATTTCGGCACGCTCTTAAAAGTATAAAATTATTAGAATATGGATTTGTGGAGAAGTAGTGAACAAAATAAGAAAATAGTTAGTTAAAAAATTCATTTGTGAAGGCTATTTATAGACCAGTAACGGTCATAACCATTCGTGAAGAGATTTTAAGGAATAGACAATTATTTTGAAAATTGAAACTTTTGGATTTAATGGTCACCTTGTCAACATAGGGTATCACATGATATCGACATCCCTTAGTTAAAAACTATGTAAAATTTGTTCTGAAAATGGCATTGAAAGGAAAATAGGATAAAATGATTCTGGAGTAAAATAAACTAATTTTTCTATGTTTTGAAATAAAGAAGAGTAGAAAAATATATTTTTAGAATGTATATATAAATTTGATTTCAGATCTCAACTGTATATATAGTATAAAGAATGTTTAAAAATCAAAAGAAATTTTTAAAAACAAACGAAGTTAAAACAAGAGTTTATTTTAAAAAAAACAAAAACAAAGAATATTTTAAGGCTAAAACATCCTTTTGAAAATCATTTGAAAAGATAATTTTTAAAGCTAGAACATTTTGAAAAGAAGTTTTGAAAACCATTTTGAAGTAGTTCTACAAGCTTCTTCTTGCAGAATATTTCATCACATCAGGACTCGAGAACTTGGACAAAACCAGGATATTCGTGGGTTTATAAGCCACTTGTCATAGGTTTGTAAGCTACTTGTTGTGGGTTTATAAGCCACTAAGAAGGTAGAAACGGGTTCCATCCTAAATGAAATTTGGAATGAAGATTTCCATGCTATTATGAAGTTTTAACAAAACTAGACGCATCTTGAAATCTTGATCTTGATACTCATGAGTCTTCAACTTGATTTCTTCATTCTTGATCTTTATACTGTACAGTCTTCAATGGTCAGCACCTGTCTTATATATATCTTGCATAATAACATTCATATATATCTAGATAATGGTGTTAGTATATAAGTTATAATAAAATAGGTTACAAAGGTTGTTGTCATCAAAACCACTATTTCCAGTTCTTAACAATCTCCCCCTTTTTGATGATGACAACCTTATAAAATATACTTGCCATTTCGATCATATCATAACTCCCCCTTACACCAATAGCTCCCCCTTACTCTAAGCCTACTATTTTATAGAACTTCTCCCCCTTTATCATCAACGAAAAAAATCTAAAACCTTGAAAAAAACTTTAAAACAACATTCATTTTTTTAAACAAAATTAGGTTCAAATTAATCCAAACAGAATAAGGCTTATCAGTCCCAACGGTATTTATCAAACTACAATTCACAGTCAATACAGATATTTAAAATCGATCAGATTCCATAGATCGATTCACATTATATACTCAAATATAACTAACAGACAAATAAACAGATGTATGCATGAATAAGCAGATCAAAGATTTAATCATTGCTAGTAAACAATTACATAGAAAAATTAGATTGATAGCTTAAACTACCCACAGAAGTTAAATTAAATAATTAGCGGAATGGTGTTTGTTTCCGCTGACCAAATATCAAACAGTTTTGAATAATCTATGATTAACACATTATTTAGTTTGGGAACATCTTAACAAATATGCTGTATAAAATTATACAATGGCATTTATTCTCAAATGGTAATTAAATTCAATCTGAAACAAACATGTAAAATTTTACTTATTTAACTTCACAACGGTTATACGAAGGCGTAATATCTGTCAATACAAACCATCTTCTTAATGACACTTTATTATATGTGAAATTAAATAATTATATATATATATATATATATGGAATCATTTAAGAACTTGAGTTAATTCAAAAGTATAAATATTTTATTTTCCCTTAATTATCTTAGTTATACTCCAATTATTCGAATAAAACTCAAGTATAAATAGTAATTGATTTTAAAAGCTTAACTAATTTATGATAAAATAATTTACTTAAATGACCTTAATTAAATAATTTCATAGTAAATCAAGTTTATTATATTCAAAATTCCTCTGTTTATATAAAACTTTAAATAAACATTTAACATTAAAGAAAATTGGTTTTAAAATATTTACTTTAAATCAACATGCCTGTTATAAACTTTGGAAAGACAATTGGTTATGGATTTTATTTTAACTTTATAACAAATTTTATTTTATTAATAAATCCTGTTTTTAAAATAAAACAAAGACCAACGAGCCGAAGCCCAAACCCAGAAGCAAAGAAAACAAACCGAAGACATATTTATTTGCACAAACCCAAACGGGTCGTAGCACAACCCAAACAAACTACACACTTCTCCTCTATCTCTTCCCCTCTTCTTCCCACCTACCAGAAAAATAACCCCAAATCCACTCGAATTCGACGCCACGAACCGGCAGAATTATCTCCGATCAACTCAATCAACCCTTTCAAACATCGACACGAACACGAACACAACATAGCCTGGATCGAACCCAATCCATCTCTATCGATTCATCCAGCTCTGGAACCCCTATGTGCACGTTGTGCACGTGCACACCCTCGCCTGTGACCAAACTCAACGCCGCGACGCTACGGCCAAGTGTCCTACCATACCTCGATCCAAAATGGCACTTCGCCCATGCCAGCAATTCCCTCCGGTCGAAAATCGATCAACTTCTCAACCCTCCCAGAAATCAAAAAACCCACCTACCTCCACAAATCGACCCACCACAACGTCGATCGATCGCTGCATCGTACACCACTGACCTTTGACAGAAGCCAATACATGCAGTCACCTCCGAGCCAAACCCCTTGAACTCTGGTCGCCCCATCACTTCTCGAAACCATCGCAATGCCACCCAAAGCCCATACTACCCTTAAACCCTAAAGTCGATCGACCCACCAATCCAAGCCCAAATCTAAGATTCCGCCACGGTCGATCGCTTCGCCAAGCCCATGTGCACCTCCTAGCATTGCCGTCGTGACGTCTCCACCAACCACGGTGGTGGAATTATTTTTTAAAGAGGATTTGGTCATTTTGAAATTTCTTACATTATAAACTATTAAAAATCATGATTTAACCTCTAAAAATCCTATTTCTTTACCAAAATCCAGATAGCATGCTTGAATCCTTGATTTAAATATATTGAATCTTCACCAAATTTGGTTATTCACTGTAAATCCTATCACTAGATAACTACACAATGAAATCAATTCACAAAACTATTTTTTAACACAAACTATGCTAGAAAATAAACGTTTTCTTAATTTACAACATCATCAAATGCGAACTAGATTAAGAGATATAGATTTTTGAAGTAGGGATGAATATAATGTTCACTGTCAACAGAGCAATCATCTCATTTTCAAATTTGAAATAAATGTTTCTCACCTTAAACATTTTGATTCCAAAAGCTTTAAAAGTTGAAGTTAAAATCTTTAAATCTGAATCTGAACTTGCTTTAGAAATCTCCTGGTGGTTTTGAATTTTAAACAAAGATGCTTCCTGAACTTCAACTATTTCCAGATTTGGTTACAGTACTTGCTTCTTCTTTTTTTTTTAAACATTTCCTGCTTGCTTATAATTTTGAACAGAGGCTTATTTCTTAAGTTACAAGTTTTAAATTTTAAAACAACACAGATCTAAATGCTCACACACACACACATATATATATACACACAAGCTCTGAAAAATCCTGATGATAGACTGAGAAGACCTTTTGGTGGCTAAGCAGATGGTTACTTTATGAAGAAATATTTTGAAAAAAAGGGATAATTATTACAATATTTTATCAGTTTTTTTATGCAAGGTGTTAATATGTTTTCCGATTAAAAATTTATCACTTATTTACCCATTGTTTTACTTAATTTAAAATAGTTTTTGTTAACCTGTTCTCCTTTTAACAACTAATGATTTGTAGTCTTTTATATATATATAAACTATATTTTAAAGTATAAGTATGTACTCAAGAGGATAGACAACCCATAGTCAATATTGACAAAGTAGTATTGTATTTGTCTCTTATACATTTTAAAATAAAGGTGAGAACTAATAAATTAAAATAACCGTCTTGGTTAATATACCTTATATAAATATATATGTTACTTTAAACAAAATGAAATAAAATAACATTCTATGTTAAACACCCAATATACATATGTAGCATAAGAATTACAAGATGGTTAAAAATTATTTTTAATCCTTCATGTATATATGTAACCATATATACATTTTTTTGTTTTATTAATAATAAAGAAATATATTATGTCCAAATAAACCAAGTCATTTGTTATCTATGTGTATATATAGTTTCTATTAATTATACTTAAGTGATTCTTGTACACATCATTTAATTTATAACATTTTTATCTATTTATAAATATTATAATTTTTCGTTTTGAACTTATGTTTACATATATACAACTTTTCTTATTCATGGTGTGTGTGTGTATATATATATATTATTTTAGAAGCTTCCAACTTAAAACTCTTTTATTTAATATAATCATATTGTTTAAATGCCCAAAATCAAAATACTCTTTTTACTTTATTATGAATTTCTATCCAAATTATATATATATACATACAAATTTTATTATCTTTATATGTAAAAATATATGCATATGATTTTTCCAATTAATTTAATTCTCTATTATATTTTATCTTTAGATTAAAATATACATATTTATCTCTAAAACAAAATACGCATATTTTATCTAAAATAAAATATACATATTTTACCTTTAAAACAAAATTTACATATATAAGAAATTCCATTTAATTAATCTGTATTTTAATATAGATCTGAAAATTCGAATTATATTGGTTTTGGAAAATTGTATACAATTATTAATTATTGATTAATGGGAATATTATAAATTAATATTCACAACTCGAGATGTCAAAAATTCTGGGTCGTTACAATGTTCTTCTTCTGGATCCTCTTGTGGTTCATCTAGAGGCTCTTCTTCTTCAGAACTATGGCTTGTGATGATTCTTCGATGAAAATGGGACTTGCATGGTTACCCATAAGGAATTTTTGTAAATTCATAAGGATTTTGTCTTGCCTATCTTGTTCTCCAGCCATTCGCAGTTGACTTACTTGAATTTCCATCATCATTTGGAACAAATCTTTCATCTTCTCTTGTATTTGATGACTCGTACGTGTGTGAAAAGGACCAGAATAAGGAGAAGTAACAGTGACTTGGGTCTTTAACCATTACCCTAGGACCTAGGATCTGTTGATACCAATGTTTATACTAGGCCCTAGGTGAAGAAGGTCATTATTAGAAGTGGAAGCCATTAATTTACCGTTTTAGAAGTTTATTACAGAGAATAGAACAGAGAAAAGGAGTAAAAGTCAAAATATATAAATATATAACCAAATAACTTCTTTTAGAGGAAAAATTAAATATGAAAATCTCGGCATGTATGTCGACATAGGGGGATGGGTCATGTCGACATGCCTAGTTCAATTTTTGAGAAAATTTTATTTATATTAATTATTAACTATACTTTTATTATTTTAATTTATATTTCAGTTAATGAACATATACCTAATTCTCTTCTAAATTTAGTAAAGTTTTGTTCATTTAATGGTTTGGTTAATATATCAGCAATTTTTTTTCAACATTAATATGTTCAAGAGTTATGACTACTTTACTTATATTATCTCTAAAAAAATGATGTCTAATATCAATATGTTTTGTTCTAGCATGATGAGTTGGATTTTTAGATAGGTTTATTGCACTAGTATTATCACAATAAATTGGTGATTTAGTTGTAGTTAATCCAAAATCTTTTAAAGTTTGTTGCATATATATAACTTGAGAACAAGCCAAAGCGGCAGATATATATTCTGCTTCAGTTGTTGACAAGGATACAGTGTTTTGCTTCTTACTAAACCAGGAAACCAGAGAATGTCCTAGCAAGTGACAAGTTCCACTTGTACTTTTTCGGTCTGATTTACAACCAGCGTAATCAGCATTACAATATGAAATTGAATCAAATACATCATTTTTAGGGTAAAATAAACCATAATCTAAAGTATGTTTTACGTATCTTAAAATTCTTTTAATAGCTTTTAGGTGAGTTTCTTTAGGTTGAGATTGGTATCTTGCACAGAGACAGACACTACGCATGATGTCAGGATGACTTGCTGTTATATAAAGCAGCGAACCAATCATTCCCCTATATAATTTTTGATCAACATCTTTTGATTTATCTTCTTTGCTTAAAGATACATTAATTATCATTGGAGTTGGTTTCCAACTAGAAGGGGTCAATCCAAATTTATTAATTAAATCCTTAGCATATTTTTCTTAACTAATGAAAATTCCTTTATCTAATCGTTTGATTTGAAGTCCTAAGAAGAAACTTAGTTCTCCCATATGACTCATTTAAAATTCTTTAGTCATTATATCTGAAAATTCTTTATTCATTATGTTATTAGTTGAACCAAATATTATATCATCTACATATATTTGTACTAATCGAATATCATTTTTGTTTCTTTTAATAAAAATAGTTGTATCTATTTTACCAATTTCAAAACCAGGTTTAGTAAATAAGATCTTAATCTTTCATACCAAGCTCTAGGAGCTTGTTTCAGACCATATAAAGCTTTCTTCAATTTATATGCATGATTTGGAAATTTATTATCTTCAAAAAGTGGAGGTTGCTCAACATAAATATCTTCTTTTACAAAACCATTTAGAAAAGCACTTTTAACATCCATTTGATATTACTTTAAATTATTGTAGTTTGCGAAAGCAAGTAGAATCCTGATAGCTTCTAGTCTTGCTACGGGTGCAAAAGTTTCATCATAATCAATTCCTTCTTCTTGACAATAACCTTGTGCGACTAAACGAGCTTTATTTCTCATGACCTTACCAAGTTCATTCATTTATTTTTATAAACCCATTTTGTTCCAATTATACTTTTATTCTCAGGTCTAGGAACCAGTTCCCAACATCATTTTTGGTGAACCGACTCAATTCTTCTTGCATAGCAAGAATCCATGAATCATCAGATGATGCTTCCTTTGGATTTTTAGGTTCAGTAGTTGATATAAAAGCTACATTACTCATACTATTTAGTTGATTTCTTGTTTAAACTATATAATCAATATTTCCAAGTATATTTTCTACAGGATGATCTTTTAATTACCTAATTCTTTTATTAGGTTGAATGATTTCACAATAAGGTTTATTATTTAAAGTTACAAAATCTTCTTCATCTTCTATTTGCAAGGTATCTTTAAAATTTTCATCAACGCATCGTTTCTTCAATAGTGTTAGTTCTTAAATTATAAACTCTAGTTGCTTTACTTCTATTAGATTATCCGATAAAGATATCTTTATTAGACTTAGGTTCAAATTTATCTAAATTATCTTTTGTATTAAGAGTAAAACACTTACCACCAAAAAATTTAAAACAAGCTACTATGGGTTTCTTATTGTAAAGTAATTCATATGGTATTCTATTAGTCAATGGTCTAATTAAAATCCTATTTAATATATAACAAGCTGTAGCGACTACTTCAGCCCAAAAGTTTTTTGGTAAATTACTATCAGAAATCATTGTTCTAGCACACTCTTGAATCGTTCTATTCTTACGTTCTACTACTTCGTTTTGTTGTAGAGTTCTTAGAAAAGAAAAATTATGAGTAACTCCTTTTTTATTACATAAGTTCTCAAATTTGCAATTTCAAATTCTCCACCGTGATCACTACGAATATTTTTTATTTTTAAAGAGTTTATTTTGAATTCTTTTGGCAAAATTCTTAAATAATTCAAAAGCATCACTTTTAAGTTTTAGAAAAATTATCCAAGTATATCTAGAATAATCATCTACAATAACAAAAACATATTTATTGTGATTAATTGATTGAACCTGAGATGGACCAAATAAATCTAAATGAAGTAATTCTAGAGGTTTAGAAGTAGAAATCATATCTTTTAATTTAAATTAACTTTTCTTAAGTTTTCCTAATTGGCAAGCATCACATATACTATCTATTTTAAAGTTTAACTTGGAAAGACCTCTAACTAAGTCAAGTTTTGATAACCTAGATAACAGTTTGAAATTTAAATGACCAAGTCTTTTATGCCAAATCCAAGCGTCACTTGTATTAGCCAAAAGACTAAGTTATCATTTGAAACTTTCATACTAAGGATGTAAATGTTTTTCTTCCTAATTCCTTCAAAGACAGTAGTTCACTTATTATCTTTGATGTAACACTTATCTTTTCCAAATTTAATTTTAAATCCTTTATCACATAGTTGACTTATACTAAGAAACTTATGTTTCAAATTCCTAACTAGCAAAACATCAAAAATAAGAGGAGTTTTAGAATTACCGACATTGCCGATGCCAATCACATATCCTTTTGAGTTATCTCCAAAGTTGACCAATCCACCATCTTGATATATAATGTCATTGAGTATCTTGAGATTTCCAATCATCCTTAACAGCCACTATCAAGTATCCATTATCTTTCTCAATTTGCACAGTTTGTCCATTGGTGGTTGATTCTTCAAAATCCATGTAACATGTCTGTACCTGCATAACAAACTAATTCGGTAGATAACTTGATTCTTCACAAAAACTATATGAAAACTTATGATAGTTTGATGAAATGCATAAATTCAAACTAGTATTAACAAAATTTCCTAAAAATGCCATTTTTAACTTTTCAAGTTTCAGATTATGAAAACTATAAAAACCTATGCTCTGATACCAATCGAAAAGGAGTGCGGATTAAGGATCTTAAGGCTAATTTAACACTAGAGGGGGGTGAATAGCGTTTAATGGATTCTAAGACTTATATGGACTAAATTAAAATTATGACACAAACAAATGCAGAACTTAATCATAGAACAATCACAGAATCAAACACAGATGCAAAAAGTAAATAAAAAGCAGTAAAAGGAAAGAACAAACCGGATTTTATATTAGTTCGGAGTTACCCTACATCCAGTCCTACACCAAGGAAAACACCTTGCATAGATTTTTATTATACCAATGTCAAGATTACAATCCTCAATTTCTAAAGGCCTTGAGGTACCCTCCTGTCTTCGAGTCCGGGGAAAACTCTCTTGATTTACGGGACATAAGATCACCCGATTGATTTCCAAGCACAATCACACTTTATAGAGAGACTCGATAAAATTTTGATTATAAATTGATTCCATAACTCTGAATAACACTTTGATCTTCAAGAGAGGGCAGAGAATCAAACAAGAATGAGATTCTAATTTGATTCACTTGAGAATTCGGCAGAATTTCTACATGATCTTAAAAATATGAAAATATTAGAATATGGATTTGTGGAGAACAAGGAGTAAAGAAAATAAGAAAATAGTTAGTTAGAAAATTCATTTATGAAGGCTATTTATAGACCAGTAGCGGTCATAACCATTCGCGAAGAGATTTAAACGAATAGACACTTCTTCTGAAAATTAAGACTTTTAAATTTAACGGTCACCATGTCGTCATGGGGTATCCCATGATGTTGACATCCCTTAGTTAAAAACTATGTAAATTTTTTTTTGAAAATGGTATTGGAAGGAAAACAAGATAAAATGATTCTAGAGTAAAATAAACTAATTTTCCTATGTTTTAAAATAAAGAAGAGTAGAAAAATATATTTTTAGAACGTATATATAAATTTGATTTTAAATCTCAAGCATATATGTTATAAATAATATTTAAAAATCAGAAGACAGTTTTAAAAACAAACGAAGTTTAAAATAAGAGTTTATTTAAAAACAAAAACAAAGAATATTTTAAGGCTGAAAAATCTTTTTGAAAATCATTTGAAAATATAATTTTTAAAGCTAAAACATTTTGAAAAGAAGTTTTGAAAATAATATTGAAAAACCATTTTAAAGTAGTTTTTCATGCTTCTTCCTGCAAAATATTTCATCACATCAGGATTCGAGAACTTGTGCAAAACCAGGTTGCTCATGGGTTTGTACGCTACTTGTCGTAGGTTTGTAAGCTACTTGTCGTGGGTTTGTAAGCCACTTAGAAGGTAGAAATGGGTTCCATCCCAAATGAAATTTGGAATGAAGATTTACATGCTATTATGAAGTTTTAACAAAACCAGACACTTATCTTGAAATCTTGATCTTGATACTCATGAGTCTTCAAACTTGATTTCTTCATTCTTGATCTTTATACCGTACAGCCTTCAACAATCAGTACCTACCTTATATATATCCTGCATAATAGCATTCATATATATATATATATATATACATAGTGTTAGTATACAAGTTATAATAAATAAGTTACAAAGATTGTTGTCATCAAAACCACTATCTCCAGTTCCTAACATGCACACATGGGTAGATAAGATACATACACATGTGTAGATATTGAGATTTATATCTACCATACAAACACAAAATTTATTTGTGTATGTTAGTGTCTCAATAGTAAATTGTTTAATGAAAATAAATTTTAAGAAAATGAATTTTGCTTCATAGTTATATGTCTTAACAACATAAAATAAAAATAAATGTTTTGCATTCATATACTACATATATGAAAGTTGTAATGACAAAGCCAAAATATATTCCCACTAATTTAGTTGTTTCCAAAATACATTTTTTAACAATATATAAATATAAATGTAAATATATGTAAACATGTGTAATTAAATATATAACTGCTGATATAAGGTAATTTCCAATTGATTCCAAAATATCTATATAACATTAAATCCTCTGATATATTTGTAAATTTGAATACATATAAGAGTGAGAGAAAGTGTGTGTTTGTGTGCCTATGTCCGTATATGTGTGTGTTTTGGTTATATCGTGTAAAAATTAAATAAAATCCTATAATCAAGTCGCTTAATTGTTTTACCAAAATTTAATCAAGAAAGGAAATAGCATATTCATACAAAATATAATATTTATATTACATCTAAGGAAATAAAATGAATTCATAAAATACCTCCAAAACCAGCCAAAAGTTTCACTTTGATTTGGAATTATCTCCTAAGATTCTTGAATCTACGCCTACCTTTGCAAGAGAAGTATGAACCACATTGCAATTTATTTATTTTAATTTTATCTTAGAGTTGAAATTTTTATAGAGAAGGGAGAGGATAAGGTCGGCCATCGCAATTAGTGAAAGAGAGAAAGAAAATTTTCTACAGGGAATGAAATTAGTGGATTTGCTTTTATTACAAGAAGGTTAACCTTTCCATTTCCTCTAATTTAAACTTCCTTGGTAAATTCCTCCGTTGATTTTCAATTACTCCACTTTTCATTTTCCCACACAAGGTCGGCCTTAGCTACATTTTCATGATGCAAAATTTCCAAAATCCCTTCAAGTAATTATTGCTCATTTACACCCTTCTATTTAGAATATCGTATATCGATATGCATAAATAAAAACTTTTATATATGCATTCAAATAGTTGCAAACAACCCCTAATCATCAAATAAATTAATAATAATTAATATTTCACAAATATTAATTAATGTTTAAAATTTTATTAACTAATTAGTTCATGTGGTATTTTAGATAATTCACAAATGTGGTTGTGAGACTTAGAGGTGTGAATTTAGTTAAGAATTATTTCTGAACAATTCAAATATTATTGTCCACACATCATCTTTGTCGTGGTGTGACAGTTTCGCTAAATTCATCGCTTATGACCTTTTGATAAAATCCAATTTCATATTTTCTTAAGAAATACCTTTTAGCAACGATTATTTATACTAATTCTCTTCGTTAACACTATTTCACTTTAGATCTTTTGAAATTTTATTTTGGTCAAAATTCTAAAATATCTTCCACATTCAACTCAGTTAGTTTATACATAAAGTCCTTAATTCAATAATAACATTTATCTTACCAGAGACTTTGATTTTGAGTTGACTATAGTTGATCGTGATACCAACCTCTTATAACCAAAGAGGCGAGTCCATTATAGAATAATGTTATACTTCCAATGCTTCAACTTAGACCCAACTATAGACGATCGATGGATCGCCATGCTATGATTTAGCTATAATCAAAGTCTAGTATTCACATTGAAGTTCTATAGTATTCTCAAGTCAAGAAAACTATGTAACATCATCACATCGAGATCTTATGTTCGACCTCAATATAATTAAACAACAATAGACTTTCGTGTGAGTCATTCTACGGTCATCCAATAACTATCAATACGTAAACACTTGGTTTCCCCCAATAGCCATGAGTAATACACTACCAATATTTGAAGTGCATTACGTACTCCGATCTGAATGGATATATCAATATCATTTCTCAAAACATCTTGACCAGGAATATTTAAAATAAAATGTTATCTTAATATTGTGATTAATTACTCATGATTACAACTATTTGCAACTAGAGTCACATAATATTTCGTTTAAGGATTTTCTTATTTTTATACTTTTTATCAACCGTTTAATTAATCATATCACTATATAACAAAACATATAATAAAAACTAGATACCTTTATTATGAACAGGATCGGTTACAGAGTTAGATGTATGTAATGAATTACATAATTGTCCCTGGGACATACCCTTAACTACATCAATATTCCATTCCAATCGTGTGAAAATTTTGCTACTAATATGTCCTTGTATCTTCCATCATTCTTCACCTTGAACACCTACTTACAACATATGGCTCAGCTTCCTTGAGGAGGTGATAGCAAATCCTAAGCCTTATTCTTTTTCAATGGTTCTAACACCATTCTTTAGCGCAAATGCACTTCGAGCTATTGCTTGACTTCATGTCTTCTTCAAGGTCAAATAGCTCATCATGAAACACATGTAGGAAATAGTCAAAATGATCGTCAAGGATCAGATTTGTATAATGCCAATCTCCATATCTATTGGGTGACCTAATACCTCTACGATTAGCTCAAGTAGGTACAACATCGCCTAAAATTCCTCTAACTCCACCTTAAATTGAACTTCCCCTAACTTAATTTAAATCAACAACACTTCTACAAGGCAATCATGGACTATCCTATTATGTTCCATCGAATGTATTTTCTCCTATATCATCTATAGATCTAACTCTACCACTAAGCAAATATATGGGAACCACTACCATCTCTTTAGGCTTATCAAAAACTGAATATGATATGGTGGGTAAATTTTCTTATGCTTGAACATTACAAACTCGTCAAACATAACATGATTGTAATGTGCAATCTACCTATCAATAGAGTTTCAAATGTGATACCCTTTGACTTCATCTGTGTATCCCATAAATATGCCATTGTATGTTCTAGTCTCTAACTTATCATCACCCATATTGTGTTTACATAGGGTAACCAAAAATGCAGGAAAACCAAGATACACCGATTTACCTATCTACTTTTTCTGAAATCTTCCTGCCTATGACTGAGTATGAAATACGATTTATGACATGCATTATAATCAATAAAGCCTCAATCCAAAAACCTTGTGAATAAGCTCATAGTCATTCTCAAACACAAGTAGAGTATGATTCGTCCTTTCAACAACCCCATTAGATTTTGAATCTCATGTGTAATGAAATACCTTTGTATGCCATGCTTTTTACAAAAATAAAGGAACTCCCTAAAGACAAATTCACTACCATTACCAAATCAACACCTTCAATTGACAACCAGATTGGTTTTCAACTAGCTCCTCCAAGCCTTGAATATCTCTAAGCTTTCTGATTTAGCCTTCATAACATACATCTAAAATTTCCAAGAAAAATCATCAATGAAGGAAACAAAATACTTTACCTTCCAAATGGAAGTAGTAGCTACTGTGTCTTTTGACATGTGTATCATCAAGTACCCTCTATGACTTATGAAATCCAATACCAAGCGTACTTCTGTCTGCTTACCCCAAACACATTCGTGGTAGAAATTTAACTTGTTGAAGTTTCCTCTTTTGATCATCTTTCGTCTATGAAGCAATTTCAAGCCCTTATTTGAAATAAATCCTAATATGAGATGCCAAAGTATGGTGGCATCAAAGCGTAAGAGTTCTCAACTCCAATACAAGACTCCTAAGTATAGTGGTTCCCTTCAAAAGATACAAATTTTAGAACATAACATTGTTCATCAGAATTAGCACAACATGTGAAACTACTATCCTTCTGTATAGTCACCTTGTTATTGGGTCCAACCCATTTTAGCTACGAATGAAATGGGTAAATTTCAAAAAAAAATCCCTAATTTGGATCCTAATGGGCTTACGCAATCTTTTAACTAACACTAGGTCATATTTTATTTTAAAATATTTTGTATTTATTTGACTAATCTCATTAGTTAAGTTTATTTAATAGTCATTTTAAGTATATCTAATACATTCATACACTAACATGATATGATAGAAATCTACAAACATGGGGATAACTATATATATATATATATACATATAGATATTTAGAAATTATATCGATTGTATATACATATATACTATACTTACATGTCATAAATTTATATACATATCTAAGTATGTACACATGTTCAAATATACTATATGTTTATAGTCTACATAAACATATAAATTATACCATATACACACATAGAGTTTAAACAGATATAGGCAAATCTTATGTATTAACATCTATTTATTTATGTATATAATTTTGAAAATAAATCTATATAATTAAATTGATATCTTTATACATACATACGTACATACACACACAGATATATATATATATACATATACATACATACATATATATATATATGAAGATTTGGTATTAGAAGAGAAAATAGAATGGATTTACCACCTTTGTCTTTTACAAGTTTCTAATTAAAACAATATCAAATCACTAAACGAAAATGGAAATATGATTCCATAAATATGCATAAATAAAAAAAATTTGGAACTAAATTTCTTAGACGTGAAATGTCACATTAATATTTATAAAATAAATCAGCATTAAACAGTGTTACAATTAAGATTTTTTCAATAATTTAGAATTTCATATTGATATCCACATTCAATTTCAACCTTACTCACATATGTAGCAAACAATAAATGAATTTTAAATAGAGCAAGGAATTAAATTTAAACATCAAATATTTTGAATTAGAATACGTATATATATTAATATATAATAAAATTGATTATAACATAACATAATGGAATATATCATATTAAATATACATAAATGTGTGTGTGTTAAGTGTATGTATATAAATAAATTTAATTAATTTTTTTAAAATAGTTTTATATCAAATAAATTTGAATCCAACATTACAAAATAATTATAACCATATTCAAACATTAACATATATGTATGTACTTCGTTCATTTGTAATTGTAGTAATTTACAAATTAATTCAAAAAAAAGGTTTCAACAAACTTGCAATAATTGTGCATAAATATCTATTTGGCAACATAAATATATATCAAGGATAATGACATGTTAAAAATAAGATATGAATATTTACCTCACTAGATCAAGCCCTTTATGACACCTTGATTTGTCAATTTCCTTTTAGATTGCCTGAATCATCATCCGATCTTACTGAAATCAAACGTACAACCTTGATTTTATTTTATTTTGTGTAATTTTGGGTGGAATTTTTTTAGCCATGAGAATAATGAACGAAGATAGGGCCATGAAAGGAGAAATAGGAAGGAGGGAATCAAATTGCAAATTGATGGGGAAGATTTGTTTTATGAAGAGAATAAAAACATTTTCCATTATCTCTTAAAATAGTTTCCTTCTTTGATTTCCAATTAACTCTATATCTAATATCTGCATGACTTCATCCTCTATTTTTGGCTGGCCAAATATGTCCCATTTATGGATGAGAAAATCACAAAATCCATTAACTATTCACTAATTTTTATAGCCCGTTTATTTTTATTTTTTTGTAAATGTTCTTTTCATGTAACGACCCAAAATTTTCAATCATTTGACTTTGAATATTTAAATTTGTTTTAAATGTTAAATTCAAAATATAATTGATTTTGAATGTGGAATTAATTGATTGAGTTTGAGGAATGGATTTAAATTTCAAGTATAGCAATTTATCGTAACACAAATTGTGCAAATAATTGGAATTTGAGATGAATATGAATTGAAATGATTTCAAATGTTGATATAAATTCCATTTGAATTAGAATTGAGTTAATAAGTTTTTAAAACTGTAATTTCAAGTGACTTCGCAAATTTTTGAGATCGTTGTTTTTATCGACGCGTTAAAATAGCTATCCGGGACACAGTCTTGGAATTTGACGAAATTAGTTCCATTGGATCCATAATAGTGTATTATTATCGGATTTTAAATTTCATAGGATTTAGAATTATCGTTTGGTCGTACGGGATAGAAATGTGTTGAAATTAATATTAGAAATTTAATATTATAATTGGATTCAAAAAGCTATCTTCTCTATACGATCGAATTGAGCCTCAAGACTAGTTCCATTGGGTTCGGAATAGGGGTATAAATTAAAAACGCCAAGCGGCTTGCTCGATGGGGGTTTGAGATTTTAAGTTATATTAAACGAGATATTTTGAATATAATATTTTAATTTTTTTAAAGTCAAAAACCCTATTTTCATCCCAGCCACCCTACATGGGGCCGTCCCATATCTGATCTCGCCACCCTCCTCGGTTTAAAAATCGCACCTCCTTCTTCTTTTCTTGAATCAAAATTAATTCGAAATAAAAAAAAATCTCGATCGAACGAGCGAGTGAGGAGCCGCTGGGAGGAGAGTCGACAACGTTCTAGGGTTGAAGGTAGTCGAAGCTAGGGCTCATGATTTCTGGTGATGGGATGGTTGTGAGTTCGAATGGTGGCAAAGTTGGAGTTGTGATGGCGTGACGCATCTGTGGCCATGACTTGGAGGTTGCGGTGAAGAGATGGAGGTCGCGACATTTGTACGGTCGCGTGAATTGGAGGATGTTGCGTTTTAGATAGTGGTTCGGGAGGGTTGTTTGTGGTACGGGGTAGTGGAGTTTTCAATGAGAAGTTCATCGGCATCGACGGTTTGGGTTTCCATGAAGCGGAGGGGAAGAAAAGCTCGGTGGAAAGGTCGGCCATGGAGGAGTTGGTCATTGGAAGGAAGCAAGAGTTTTAAATGAGGAAGGCAGGATTAAGGTTAGTTATGTAATTAAGTGAAATAAATATTTTAATTAAATTCAAATTCTTATAAAATCTATAATGTTTTCAAACGAGGTCGAAATTGGACGCGACAAATTTGCATCGCGTTCGTATCAGTGAAATCTTCGATTAGGAATCGGGTTGGAACGATTTGGAGCTAGCAAGAATTTTGGTTAAATTAAGTGGTTGGTTAATTTTAATCCAAACAGAATGCCTGAACAACAACTGAAATTAAAGGTGAGTAAATCTCACTCAATTTTGTTGAATGGTTTAATTTATAGCAATTAAAATTATTTATTGGATGATTGGTTGAATTGATATATTATTATTAGTTTAATATTATGTTATATATATTAGTTTATATATTAGTAGTTGGACATATTACTCGCCGTTGGGGCGAATGAGACACTATGCGCCCTGCATAATAGCGGATGATCCTATATTACCGTGATATCCCGCCTCGAAGCGGGATTGGTATTTTATGTTATATAACATCTGTGGTTGTGGGAAAATAGGCTGGAGGGATCCAACTAGATTCCTCAAAAATATATTGATTCATATATAGTGATATATGTTGCGACTGAATAATCTGTTATGGATTGTTGTGTGATTTGATATATTGGATGTTATAGTAGGACTATCCCTAATTTTTGGTATTTTAAATACCATAAATAACATTTTTGAATCTTAAAAAGAATTTAAAAAGTGATTTTTGGAAAACAAAATTATTTATATGGAAATTGGAGTATTGAATAAGGAATGGTTTGGATTAATAAAAGATTTGATTTTGAAAATATACTTAACTTTTTCATTAGAAGTTTTCAAAAAAAGTAATTTTTTTGAAATATATATATATATATATATATATATATAAGGAAATTGAAAACAAGGGATTTTAATAATATTTCTTAAATTATAATTAGGAGTTGACATAGAGTTTTTGAAGGGATTTGGAATTATTTAAAAAGGAATTGGGTTGGATAAAATAAATAACTTGATTTTGGTTATTTATTTAGCTATTTCGTAAAATGGTTTCAAACAGAGAATTTTAAATTGAGTATTTTTAAATAATGGATTTTAAATGCGATTTCTTAAAATATGAAAGGGAAGGCAAAAATAGGATTTTCAATTAATTTGGAATATAACTGGGATTTATTAAGAAATAGATTTCTAAATGGGTTTTAAATAGAATTCGATTTATAAATGGATTTAGTTATATGAAATTTGTTATTTATAAAGGAAGAACGGGAAACGATTTTATAGATTTATAGCGATGTTTATAAATAAAGTAGAATGATTATCATTGGGTAAATTGGTATATAAATTCACCATGTGAATTTATATTGAGGTATGGAAATTAGTTTTTGAAAAATGAGAATGGTTATGAAATTGAAAGATTAATCGATGTGTTATGAATCGAGATATATTTATAAATTAGAATAGTTATATTGGAAATTTAAAATAGATTTTTTTTTGAGAAATTGAGTTTGCTTTAAAAAGGGATTTTTATGGATTGAACTATGTAGTTTAAACAGTTTTGGCACTGCTATATTTTGGAAAATTGGTTAAATCAAATATCTAATATGGATTGAAATGAATTATAGTTTTTATTATAAGCTTTGTAAATCGATTAGCATTATTTACAAATGATTTGAAAATTAGTTATTGACGGTTATTTAAAAAATGCTTTGATATTTTGATCACTACTCAATCATGTTTGGAAATAAATTATTATTCTTCAAAAATATTTATTTTTATATACATATATGGTTTAAAGGTAAGTGGTTGAAGTGATTTATAAATACTCTCGATGTAACGATCCCCTTTTTAAACCAAATTTAATTCAGTGGTTAATATAATTTTTAGAATTAAATTGTGAATTAGTTTGAATTTTCCCAAAATAAATAAGATATGTGTTTGTTTATGAATATATATAAATAGATTGTAAATAGAATTTTGATTTGAAATTCAAAAATAAAACATCTTAAAAATAAATTGGATTTAATAATTCTATATTTTGAAACTAATAAAAATATGTTTTCTAATTATAATATATATATGTGATTTGGAAGTTATATTTTAAATTTAATGCAATAATTTTCAAAAGACATTTAAAGTTAAATTCTATGTTTAAAAACACTAAAGATAAATATTTATTTATTTAAAAATATGTAGCTTAAAATAAGAATTGATAAAAGGTTTATATACTTTCTTTTAAAATTGTACATGAGTAAATATAGTTTGTATAAAACACACACACACACACACACACACACACACACACACACACAGATATATATATATATAAATTGAAAATGTAATACAAAAATTATATGAAAACATAGTTAAACATTAATAATATGCAAATTTACAAGCGTAGGTATTATAACAAGAAATTGAACAATTGTAGCTTAATTGTAACATGCAAAAATACAAGTGTCAAACTTAAGTATTATCTTCACTTTAAAAAATAAAATGAAAACAAGGTTATATATACACACATCTATACTCCTACACTTCATTTTCTTTCATATATATTCAAAGACTAAAACCTGGAAACTAAAAAGAAATCAAACTAAATCAAAACCTGTATCAAGTCTTCTACTAAGCTGATGCAAAACAAATATATGGTTTCAGTTCAAACTCAATCAATAAGAAGATCAAATTCCAGATTTTCAAAGTTCAAATCATCTCAAACAATAAACAATCTTCAACCAGAAGCTATCTAAGCAGGTCAAAATCAGTTTCAAGGTGGTCCGTTCTAGTGACAGCATTTCTACTTTTATTATCACTATCAAAACCCAATTCCCAGTTTTCAAATATCTAGCTTTCTCTGTTCAAACACAAACAAGTACACCTTTTTAAAAAAAACTAAATTTGTGTTTATTCTTAGATGCATGTGCTAGATGCATGACATAATGTGGTAAATATGATTTGCATGAATGTTTTTAACTGGATTATTGTTTGAACTACTCTGTACATTGGTGTGCATGTCTGTGTGTATGTATAATAGCCTCTGTAGTGTTCACAGACTAAAGATCATCATATAAAAATTCATATATTCCCAACGAATCAATTTTAAACCATGATCTTTAAAGAGAAAATGATTGTAACATTGTAATATCATTTTTAAAAATGGATTCAAGTGGATATATCATGTATTATTTCAAAAATAAGGATTTACAGTGATGCCAATATAAGTCAAAAATCGATCATCTTAATTTCACAATTTGATTTCATAATTAGATTCGTGCTAGCAAATGATGATTTTAGATATAGGTTTCATGATTTTTAAGATTGGGAATGTGGAGATTTCTTGAGTTGAACGATTTTTGGTTTTTCATCGATTTTCGACGATCGGCGCAAAGATGATCGTAGTGATCATGGCTGGAGGAGGCTGGTGCGATGGGGAATGGAGGAAAAATGGCAGCAGAGGTTAAAGTTTGTCGAGGCGGCTCATCGACGTTGATATAGGGTTTAATGACCTGTTTTGGTCGAAGTGGTTGTCGAGGTGATTTCGTCGTCAAGGGTGAATCGGGTTGGACCGGTGGTGGGGGAATCAAGGCATGGTGTCACGGCGAAGTTAGGGACGTGATCACGTGATCTTTGGAGATCGAGGGTGGTGATGCAAGCTGGTTTACATTGATTGAGTTTGGGTTTCAGTAGTTTCGACATGCTCGATTTTGGATTCCGGTGTTATCGATGGATCTGGGTGGTAGTGACGACTCAGGGGAAGATCGACGACTTGTCGATGGTCGGAGCGTTGGTCGGAGATGGTCAGTACTGGTGTGCAGTGCATGCATGTGTGTGTCTGTGTGTCTGCGATGATCGGAGAAGAAGGCTGTGTCTCGAGTTTGTACTCGAGGAAGGCTTCAGATTGAAGACTGGGATGGTACGCGAGAGTTTAGTATGTACAGGGTTTAAAAAAATTTAAAACATAAAAAAAAAAAATTTTTTAAAAATTGGGTTGATGGTCGGGGAAACTTGCATTTGGCTCGGGTGGGACACGAGTTAGTCTCGGGTCTGAGTGCTCTAGTGTAATAACAATTTTAAAATTTAAAACTTTAAAACAAAAATCAAGTTTTAAACAATTCTTAACTAATTCTTTAAATAATTATTTTTATTTAAGTTTGGGGTTAGTTAAAGGTTTTAAAGTAAATTATTTTAAATTAATTAAGTTTAAAATTATTTGATTATGTGAATTTATAATTAATTCTTTAAATTATTTAAATAAATTTAATAATGTGATTAATTGGTTAATTAAGAAGGTAAAATGTTTTTTTATCATTAATTAAACTTAAAGGTCTAAATTAATTTATAGGTAATGATAAATTAATTTCAAAGATTTATTTAATAAGATTTAAATATTGCAATTAAGTAATTAATTAAGATAAAGGGTTTAACGTTAATTAATTAGGTCTCGATTAATTAAATGGTCATTAATTAATATGATTAATTAAAGGACTATTAATTTATTAATTAAGAAGGATTTAGAGGTAATTAATTTAATTTATTCGGTGATTAAATCAAATTAATTGGGAATTAAGTAATTGATTAAGATAAAATGGTTTTGTCTTAAAATTAATTAAGATCTTAAGGTAATTGAAGGATAATTAATTAGTAATTTAATGACAATTACTTAATGTAATTAGTTAAAGAATAATTAATAATTAAAGGTTAATTAATTAAGTAATTTAAAGGATAATTGATTAATAATTAAAGAGTAATTAATCAAGTGATTATAGGATAATTACTTAATGTAATTAAATTAAAGGATGATTAATTAATGTGAGTAATTAAAGGATAATTACCCAATGAGATTAATTAACGGATAATTAATTAATTAATTAAATGTTAATTAATTAATGCAAGTAATTAAGGGATAATTAATTACTTAAAAAATAATTAATTAATGTAAGTAATTAAAGGACAATTAAATACTTAAAGGTTAATTAAATTATAATTAAAGGTTAATTAATTAATAATTTAAGATTAATTAGTTAATAATTAAAGGATAATTGATCAATAATTAAAGGAAAATTAATCTATGAAAGTAATTATGTGATTAATTAATTCAATAATTAATTAAAATGGTTTATAATTACTTAATGTTAATTAAGCCGGGTTAGGTGACTAATTCATAAGCGATTAATTTATTTTGGGTTAACTAAATTAATTATAAATTATGTGATTAACTAATCTTGCTTATGGATGATTGATTATATTGAATGCTTGAATTGATTACTATCTCTGGTATGTTAATCTGTAATATTCTATGATATGAATTGCTTTGGATTGAGATGTGATAAATATTTTGTATTGCTGTGTGAATGTGAACTTCTGAATTGAATTAAAATTGTTTACTTAAACAACTTGGCCTTTAAGTCGACATTTGAATTTCGATGAGACCGGAATCAGATTCCAAATGGTTATCCGAAAACCACATTGAATCTTAAAGATGGATCTTTTTCTTAAAAGATCTAAAATGAAATTTGTTTAAACCATTCAAAAGGAAAGGTTTTGGAAATAACTTGTGACTTAACTAAGATCCAAATGTATCCACATGTTTTTAAATATGCTCTCATTATTCAGAAAGGCCGGGGGAGGACATTAAGTCGTAAAACCCATTCCGAATAAGATACGACGAAATGGAATTGCATTTGAAGACGGT
Organism: Allium cepa; assembly: GCA_030765085.1. Lineage (NCBI taxonomy): Eukaryota > Viridiplantae > Streptophyta > Magnoliopsida > Asparagales > Amaryllidaceae > Allium > Allium cepa. The sequence continues at coordinate 806,731,488 of CM060941.1, forward strand.
GCTTGAAGACCAGCCATTTTCGAAAACGAAAGGATTGCCTGTTGATTGTCTCTGCACCGAGTTTCTCCAGTTAGAGATTACCCTATGTAATGGAGAGTCCGGACTTGAATAGGTGATATCCAGATTTGCAAGGACTTCTTTCCTTAATTGGACGAAGTGCCTTCGGTTCCATTCAGACCCAGAATGGACTTGTATGGATGTATCTCTGACATTACACTTTGAGATATAAAGCTGGTTTCTATCAAATACATTTATGTTTGGTGGTGGAGAATTTATTATCTTAGCTTAACACCCTTCTCTGAGACATACGAGCTCAGAGGTTATGTAGTTGATGGTTATTAGTGATATATTCCCAATTTGGTAATGTGGAATGCTAAGTGCAGAGCATTGATTGATCGAAGCATGGCTTTTGTGTAAAACGTACCTTTGTGGGATGAGACTTCATCGAACCTCACACCCCGGGAAATGGTCGAAACAGAAAGGTGCACCAAGGTTATGGGGTTCGCGACCCTCAGGGTATGTGCATTTGCTTCTGGATAAAAAGTGGTATTCTGATATGGAGCCCAGATATTTTTCTTATATGGTTGTTGGTTGTTGAGGCACCTCGGTAAAGGTCGGTTATGACCTGGGGATGGCATACTCATGACAGTTAGTTACCTAGTTACAGAGGTAACCCGGCCTTGTGTGAGCAGAGATCCGGTTAGGTTCTCGGGACATCCCTCCAGAGGCATAACCATTCGGATATAGGAAGTTTCTTATCCTTGACCATTTGTTAGAAATCCAAACAAAACAATATGACCCTTTATGGTTTTAGTTGTAGAACCTGCCATTTAACATGGTAGCTATAGTAGGCATACTATAATGATACGTATGCAGGCTAAGATTAATATTATACTTGCAAAATGTTTTCCACACTATGCACTAATAATAATATCAAAAGGATTTTTGCGTACCAATCATGTTTGAATACTATAAGGAGAAACCTCCCCCATGTGTGCGATTGCATTGAGTGTATGCCGGGAGACCTTATGGTGGTTTCTTTTTCCAAAAAGTATGAAAGGATTTCTTTTTGTAATTTCTTTTTGTACAAATAACTGTTTTTATGTTTGCTCACACCAGTCTCATAACTGACTCGAAGTTTATTGTTCCCCACATGGGCAGCCTAGAGTCAGGTTATCAGTAGGTTTCTGAAGCTAGTCAGAAAGTAGATGTAGATTCAAAAGTCTTTGATTTGGAAGGTTTTGGTTTTGAGCTTTGGAATTTTGGAATGAAGATGCAGTATATTGAACTCTCACTCTGGAAGACCCTGCTGTCATGTTATTTTTCCGCCATATGTTGTATTCCACTGTTATGTATATATTGGCTCTGATGATGTTGGGCACTTGTTGTAGAAAGCTGTAATCTGTATGGTGTATCAATAAAAGTCATTTTGTTTCCGCTGTGTTGTTATCATCTAATGTTTTATAGCTCCAGCGAACCGGACTCCAACGTTTGAATCTCCAGCATTCGAACACGGGTGATGTATCAGATGCCGATTTTCGAAGTTTGAAGCCTAGGTCATTACATGTGGTATCGGAGCTGAAGGTTGAGTAAGAACTTTAGCTTTGGAGTATAACTCATTAGGTGACTCATTAGAGATAGGGTTAGAAATGCCCTAGAATGAGTATATTTCCTAAGATATCTTATCCGTATGCCTAAATCAATTTTCTAACTATTTACGGATAGTGAGAATGAATGCAAGAAGAGGACGAGATAAGGGAAGGGGGAGTGCCACTACAAATGGTCGATACCCTACAACAACAGTAATGGAAGGAGCATCTTTTCTCATCCAACCCCAGCCAAATCTGGCAGAGTTATATCGGAATTTTTCAAGACTTGGAGGGAAATCATTCAAAGGCATGGAGACTATTATAGAAGTGCAAGCTTGGATTCGATCTTGTGAGAGGATTTTTAAAGGATTGAAATTGGATAATGATCAAAGGAGTTTGATGGCTTCCTGGCAGCTCCAGGATGAAGCTTTGGTATGGTGGGAGACCATTACTTTGGCCGAATCGGAGGATGAGTTTACATGGGATAGATTCAAGCAAGTATTAAGGAGCGTTATATGCCTTCCGTTGGTATTTCCAGGATGTATCAAGAAGATTACCTTACTCCTTATTTATGATAAAATTGTAAGAGTTCTATTCGATACTGGAGCCACACATAATTTTATTTTCCAGCAAACCGTAGAAGAGTTAAATCTTGAACCCGAATTCGTAGACGAACCTATTTGAGTGAAAATTCGATAGGAGGCCCTGTGAATCTTTGTTTACGTTGTAGAAAAATTACTGTTTCGTATTCTCTTCATCAGTTTCCTATCAGTCTTTTCGTTCTTGACTTCAATGAATTTGAGATTTTACTTAGAATAAATTGGTTAACAAAATATGAAGCTAAATTAGATTGTATCAATAGAACGATTTCAGTCAAAACCAAACTTAGGAATTTTGATGTGATTTCTTGTGAGGATCCAAATCCGAAAAGGGATCAAGCTAATGTATACTTAGGGCATTCCGAACTGAGTTTGGAATCCATACCTATTGTTTGAGAATTTCCTGACGTATTTGGACAAGTTAAGTATTTACCTCCGCATAGGGAAATCGAATTCAGAATCAACTTGGTTCCCAATGCTATCCAGTTGTTCATGCAAGTAGTAGGATGGCACCAGGGGAAAGAGTAGAGTTAGTTAAGCAAACCCAAGATTTAATGGAGAAATGATTTATACAACCTAGTCGTCCCAGTTGGGGTTCATCTGTAGTGTTTGTTGCCAAGTCCAATGGATCTTTGAGATTGTGAGTAGATTATCATGATCTTAATAAGTTAACCCTTAAAAATAAATTTCGTTTGCCCCGAATCGACCACCTGTTCGATCAATTACATGGTGCTCGATTCTTTTCCAAGATCGATGTAGCCCAAGGATTCCATCACCTGAGAATTGCGAAAGATCGTGTCCATTTGACTTTGTTTTGGGGTCCCGATACATCCCACGAATGGATAGTTATGCCCCTCTGACTAACAAATGCCCCTGCATATTTCATAGACCTGATAAGCCAAGTATTTCTTAAAGTATTGGATAAGTTCGTTCTCATATTTATTGATGATATTCTGATTTATTCCAAATGTAGAATAGCTATTTCAGCTTGATCGGGTAAACCATTTCTCTATCTTTTTATGTGTTCATATGTTCTTTGTTTGTCTCCCTGTCCATCAAATTTCGAGGGTGAAATTTTCTTAAGAGGGGAATTTGTAGTGATCCCGTTTTTAAACCAAATTTAATTTAGTGTTTAGTATAATTTTTAGAATTAAATTGTGAATTAATTTGAATTTTTCCAAAATAAATAAGATATGTGTTTGTCTACGAATATATATAAATAGATTGTAAATAGAATTTTGATTTGAAATTCAAAAATAAAATATCTTAAAAATAAATTGGATTTAAAAACTCTATATTTTGAAACTAATAAAAATATGTTTTCTAATTATAATATATATATATATATGTATGTATGTATATATGTATATATTTTGATTTGGAAGTTATATTTTGAATTCAATGCAATAATTTTCAAAAGACATTTAAAGTTAAATTCTATGTTTAAACACTCTAAAGATAAATATTTATTTATTTAAAAATATGATAGCTTAAAATAAGAATTGATAAAAGGTTTATATACTTTCTTTTAAAATTGTATATGAGTAAATATAGTTTGTATGAAACTTAAAACACACATATATATAAAACTAAATTGAAAATATAATATAAAAATTATATAAAAACATATTTACATATTAATAATATGCAAATTTACAAGTGTAGGTATTATAACAAGAAATTGAACAAGTGTAGCTTAATTGTAACATGCAAAAATACAAGTGTCAAACTTAAGAATTATCTTCATTTTTAAAAATAAAATGAAAACATGCTATATATACACACATCTATACTCCTACACTTCATTTTCTTTCATATATATTCAAAGACTAAAACCTGGAAACTAAAAAAAGAAATCAAACTAAATAAAAACCTGTTTCAAGTCTTCAACTAAGCTGAAGCAAAGCAAATATATGGATTCAGTTCAAGCTCAATCAATAAGAAGATTAAATTCCAGATTTTCAAAGTTCCGATCATCTCAAACATTAAACAATCTTCAACCTGAAGCTAGCTAAGCAGATCAAAATCAATTTCAAGATCAAAACCAATTCCTAGTTTTCAAATATCTGGCTTTCTCTGTTCAAACACAAACAAGTGAGTAAACACTTTTAAAAAAAAACTAAATTTGTGTATATTCTTTGATGCATGTGCTAGATTCATGAAGTAATGTGGTAAATATGATTTGCATGAATGTATTTAACTGGAATATAGATTGAAATACTCTGTATGTTGGTGTGCATTTCTGTGTGTATTTATAATAACCGCTGTAGTGTTCACAAACTCAAGATCATCATATAAAAATTCATATCTTCCCAACAAATCAATTTTAGACCATGATCCTTAAAGAGAAAATGATTGTAACATTATAATATCATTTTTAAAAATGGATTTAAGTGGATATATCGAGTAATTATTTCAAAAATAAGGATTTACAGTGATGATCCAATATATGTCAGAAATCAATCATCTTAATTTCACGATTTGATTTCATAATCAGATTCGTGCTAGCAAATGATGATTTTAGATATAAGATTCATGATTTTTAAGATTGGGAATGTGGAGATTTCTTGAGTTAAACAATTTTTGTGTTTTCATCGATTTTTGACAATCGGCGCAAAGATGATCGTCGTGATCATGGCTGGAGGAGGCTGGTGTGATGAGGATCGGAGGAAAAATGGTCGTAGAGGATAAAGTTCGTCAAGGCGGCTCGTCGACGTCGATTTAGGGTTTAATGACTGTTTTGGTCGAAGTGGTTGTCGAGGTGATTTTGTCGTCAAGGGAGAATCACGTTGGACCGTGGTGGAGGAATCGAGGCATGGTGTCACAACTAGGGGCGTGATCTCTGGCAATCGAGGGCGGCGATGCGAGCTGGTTTACGTTGATCGAGATTGGGTTTTAGTAGTTTTGACATGCTCGATTTTAGATTCCGGTATTATCGATGGATCTGGGTGGTTGCGACGACTTAGGGGAAGATCGATGACTTGTCGATGGTTAGGGCATTGGTCGAAGATGGTCAGTTCTGGTGTGCACGCGCATGTGTGAGTGTTTGGGTGTTTGTGATGATCGCAGAAGAAGGCTGTGTCTCGGGTTTGTACTCGATGAAATGTGATGATGGCTCGAGGAAGGGTTCGGGTTGAAGACGGGGATGGTACACGAGAGTTTAGTAGGGTTTAAATTTTTTAAAACATAACAAAGTCTTTTAAAAAAAATCGGGTTGTTGCTCGAGGAAACTTGTATTTGGCTCGGGTGGGACTCGGGTTAGTCTTCGGTCTGAGTGCTTTAGTGTAATAACAATTTTAAAATTTTAAAACAAAAATCAAGTATTAAACATTTCTTAACTAATTCTTTAAATAATTGTTTTTATTTAAGTTTGGGGTTAGTTAAAGGTTTTAAAGTAAATTATTTTAAATTAATTAAGTTTAAAATTATTTAATTATGTGACCATTATTTATAATTAATTCTTTATGTTATTTAAATAAATTTAATAATGTGATTAAGTGGTTAATTAAGAAGGTAAAATGTTTTTTATCATTAATTAAACTTAAAGGTCTAAGTTAATTTATAGGTTAATGATAAATTAATTTCAAAGGTTTATTTAATAAGATTTAAATGTCGTAATTAAGTAATTAATTAAGACAAAAGGTTTATCTTAATTAATTAGGGTCTCAATTAATTAAAGGGTCATTAATTAATGTGATTAATTAAAGGATCATTAATTTATTAATTAAGCAGGATTTAGAGGTAATTAATTTAATTTATTTGGTGATTAAATTAAATTAATTAGGAATTAAGTATTTGATTAAGATAAATGGTTTATCCTAAAATTAGTTAAGATCTTAAGGTAATTGAAGGATCAATAGTTAGTAATTTAATGACAATTACTTAATGTAATTAATTAAAGAATAATTAATAATTAAAGGTTAATTAATTAAGTAATTAAAGGATAATTGATTAATAATTAAAAAGTAATTAATCAAGTGATTATAGGATAATTACTTAATGTAATTAAATTAAAGGATGATTAATTAATGTGAGTAATTAAAGGATAATTACTCAATGAGATTAATTAAAGAATAATTAATTAATTAATTAAAGGTTAATTAATTAATGTTAGTAATTAAGGGATAATTAATTACTTAAAGTATAATTACTTAATGTAAGTAATTAAAGGATAATTAAATACTTAATGGTTAATCAAAATTATAATTAAAGGTTAATTAATTAATAATTAGGATTAATTAATTAATAATTAAAGGATAATTGATTAGTAATTAAAGGATAATTAATCTATGAAAGTAATTATGTGATTAATTAATTCATTAATTAATTAAAATGGTTTATAATTACTTAATGTTGATTAAGCTGGGTTAGGTGATTAATTCATAAGTGATCAATTTATTTTGAGTTAATTAAATTAATTATAAATTATGTGATTAATTAATCTTGCTTATGGATGATTGATTATATTGAATGCTTAAATTGATTACTATCTCTGGTATGTTAATCTGTAATATTCTGTGATATGACTTGCTTTGGATTGAGCCGTGATAAATACTTTGTATTGCTGTGTGAATGTGAACTTCTGAATTGAATTAAAATTGTTTACTTAAACAACGTGGCCTTTAAGATGGCATTTGAATTTCGACGAGACCGGAATTGGATTCTAAATGGTTATCTGAAAACCACATCGAATCTTAAAGATGGATCTTTTGTTTAAAAGATCTAAAAATGAAATTTGTTTAAACCATCCAAAAGGAAAGGTTTTGGGAAATAAGTTGTAACTTAACTAAGATCCAAATGTATTCACATGTTTTTAAATAAGCGCTCATTATTCGGAAAGGCCGAGGGAGGACATTAAGTCATAAAACCCATTCCGAATAATGATATGACGAAATGGAATTGCATTTAAAGACGGTGGTTGAAGATCGGGTATTTTCGAAAACGAAAGGATTGTCTGTTGAATGTCTCTGCACCAAGTTGCTTCGGTATAGAGATTACCCTATGTGATGGGGAGTCCGGACGTGATTAGGGGATATTCGAATTTGCAAGGACTTCTTTCCTTAATTGGACGAAGTGCCTTCGGTTCCATTCAGACCCAGAATGGACTTATATGGATGTATGTCTGACATTACACATTGAGATATAATGCTAGTTTCTATCAAACACATTTCTATTTGGTGGCGGAGAATTTATTCTCTTAGCTTAATACCCTTTCCTGAGACATATGAGCTCAGAGGTTATGTAGTTGATGGTTATTAGTGATATATTCTCAATTTGGTAATGTGGAATGCTAAGTGTTGAGCATTGGTCGATCGAAGCATGGCTTTTGTGTAAAGCGTAGCTTTGTGGGATGAGACTTCATCAAATCTCACACCCCAGGAAATGATCGAAACAAGAAAGGATGCAGCAAGGTTATGAGGTTCGCGACCCTCAGGGTATGTGCATTTCCTTCTGGATAAAAAGTGGTATTCTGGTATGGAGCCCAGATATTTTACTTATGTGGTTGTTGGTTGTTGAGGCGCCTTTGTACAGGTCGATTACGACCGGGGAATGGCATACTCGTGACAGCTAGTTACCTAGTTACAGAGGTAACCCGGCCTTGTATTAGCAGAGATCCCGTTAGGTTCTCGGGACGTCCCTCCAGAGGGGTACCCATTCAGATAAAGGAAGTTCTTTAGCCTTGACCATTTGTTGGAAATCCAAACAAAACAATACGATCCCTTTACGGTTTTAGTTGTACAACCTGCCATTTAACATGGTAGCTATACTAGGCATAGTATAATGGTACGTATGCTGGCTAAGATTAATATTATACTTGCAAAATGTTTTCCACACTGTGCACTAATAATAATATCAAAAGGATTTTCGCGTATCAAGCATGTTCGGCTACTATAAGGAGAAACCTCCCACATGTGTGCGATTTCATTGAGTGTGTGCCGAGAGACCTTATGATAGTTTCATTTTCCAAAAAGCATGAACGGATTTCTTTTTGTAATTTCTTTTTGTATAAATAACTTTTTTTATGTTTGCTCACACCAGTCCCATGACTGACTCGGAGTTTATTGTTCCCTTTTCTAAACTCTGGGTGCTCCTAATTTTCCACACGGGCAGCCTAAAGTCAAATTATCAGTATGTTTCTGAAGCTAGTCAGAAAGTAGATGTAGATTCAGAAGTCTTTGGTTTCGAAGCTTTTGCTTTTGAGCTTTTTGATTTGAGCTTTGGAGATTTGGAATGAAGATGCAGTATGTTGAACTGTCTCTCTCTCTCTCTTTGGAAGACCCTACTATCATGTTACTTTTCCGCTGTATGTTGTATTTCGCTGTTGCATATATTTTGGCTTTGATGATGTTGGTCACTTTTTGTAGAAAGTTGTCATCCATATGGTGTATAAATAAAAGTCATTTTGTTTCCACTATGTTGTTGTCATCTAATGTGTTATAGCTCCAGCGAACCGGACTCCAACATTTGAATCTCCGACATTCGAATACAGGTGATGTATCGGATGCCTATTTTCGAAGGTTGAAGCCTGGGTCGTTACACTCCAGATTTGTAAATCAAGTTATTAAATGGAGATGGTTTTGTAAGAGGAATTTTATAATGGATTTCTGGGAACTTGAGAAATTTCAAAAATGTTTTATATATGGGAACTTTGAAAATGAATCTGAATTCATAAACGAAGTTATGAATTGTTAGATGGAATTATAAATAATTATAATCGGTTTCGGAAATTGTAAAATGGAATTAATAAAATTTCTTGAGATTTATGTGATAAGTTATAAAATATTCCTTAAGTGTAGATATTAAAAATGATTTTTGAAAATAGACTTGCAATATTTTCCTAAGTATTGAAATAGAAGGTTTTAGAAATATTTTAGCGGCGAAATGATTTGTATAGAAATATTTTCCTAAGTAATGAATTATAAAGTGGATTTTGAAATATTTCTAAGTGCTGAGATGGTTTGAAAATATCCTGTTATGGATAGGGATTTGAGTTGTTTCAAATATTGAAATACTGAAAGACATTTGAATATATATCCGTGTAAAGATATTTGAGATGTATGTTTGAAAAGATTTAATAAAATATGGGTTTAGTGACTGCTTATGTGTGTAATTTGATAGTTAAATAACTGACTATCAAATCTGGCTAAATTTGTTAATCGTCTCGAAGAGACCGAGATTGGATTTAATTTTCAAAAACCACTTCGATCCAATTTTTCCGCTGCGAATTGTGATATCGTGAAGACAATGAACACGGTGATCTTAGAGATTCGGGTTGTTTAGACCCAGAATAACTTGTACGGATAAATGTTATCATTTGCATCATTGCCAGGAAGGCAGTGTTAACATTCCAAGTATGAATGCTATTCTTAAGGTAAAATGTAGCCTCAAGCCTCATCAATCGAGAATGAATCAAACAGGGGAGATGCAGCAGGACTAAGTGGGTCACAGCAAAGTAGGGTATGTTATCACTTTTCTAGATACCCTCAGATATGTTATAATTATGGATATGGTTGTACATGGAAAAGAGAGCACTCGATTAAGATGGGAATACCCGAGGTGATAACATATTTAGTACTATCCAGTAAGGGGCAGGCCGGTCCTATGTTGGTAGGGTACAATCTCGATATATTTTTCTAGAGGTGTATTGCGATGGGCGGTACCCCAGTAGCCCAGTCATTGTATGGGATCCAATATCCACTACGAGCCTGTATGGTTTTGATTGTGTCCAACTATGCTGAAACATGAGATGCAAGCATTTCAGCTATTTTATAATTTATTTCTATAGACATTATTATACTATCAAACGATTTTGATATAAAATGTTATGGTTATCGTAAGGTAAAACCCGTCATGTTTATGTGCGGCGTGGCCTTACGAGATGCCTTTGTTTTTTTCTAAAGGATTTGGTAGTAGTAATATTTCAAATTGAGTGTGTTTTCTCATCCTGGTTGTCTAGACTGACTCGAGTGTTATTTTATTACGATTCTCGAGTTAGACCGAGTATTATAGTTTCAGGTTAGGATGCTATGGAGCTCAAGAGACAAGCTGGAGAAGTTTCGGGCGTATCTCACGTGTTTGATTATATTCCGCTGTGTGTTATGCTGTATATTCAGCACTTGAGAGGATAAATTGTTATAACTGTCAGATTGATTTGTTGTTTGTTGTACTTTGTTGATTGTATGTATATTACAGTTACAGTTCTCTTTGTATAAAGATCTGTGATTATACATTATATTTTGTTCCGCTGCGATTGAGAGATTTTATATTATTGTTTCTATTTTCTTCTATCTTTTCTTCTTCATCCCTAATGATCTGGTATTTCCATTCAATTTGAGTTAGACATGTGTGATTTTTTATTCACTCAAAGGGTATGGAGATATGGGCCTTTACATTTCGTCAAGGGAACTTTTTAACATCACTACACAAAGATTCATTTTTAGCCCATATATATATATAGATTCATTTTTATAACCCATTTATCGATTTTTATACTAATAGTGACATTGATTTACACAAATTTATTAGCAAGTATATATGTTATATTTCTATTTATCAATCTTCAATTTAGTTCACTTGTATATCTTAATTAATAAACATTTGAATAAGCATATTAAATGCATGAATTTAATAATGTAGATTATTATAACAGTATACAACATATGTACTTACAATATCATAAAGGTTAAATATTATCATTTTATTTTTCTAATAAGACCCCTACTATTCTTTTATGCTTCACCAAACCCTAAGTTGAAACATAGAAGTCTTTCGACTTCACTAGTGGGTGTTAAGACTCGTCTGTCTCAGAATTCTGATCTTGAGTTAGCTCAATAAGTCCTAGCTCCATGGACGGTGGATAACTCCTTATTGGTTGTATCGCATACAACTCCTAACCCTTTGTACTTTGTCCTAATTTCACTTTGATCTAAAGTTTTCTTGTCAAATCGAAACGAAATTATTCAACCTACCTACCATATCACGAGGGCCTAAGGATAGCATATGTACCTTGAGTTTGCTCAACAAATACATATAGTTATCTTACCTCTTCTTTTCAGTACATTAATAATACTACACATGACATCCCTAGCTTGAGTTTGCTCAACAACTAAAGATTATGTAAGTAATTTATTTATATATATATATATATATATATAGGTAGACGACAACATTATATTTAAGATTCATAATCTTCAATATATTATACTAGGTGATATAAACTTATGAAATAACGTATTTCTTATGAAATACCCTTGTGATTCAAGTGTCGGATACATCGGAAATCACGGTACATTAACAATACGTATTTATTTATCCCTTAAGTCTATTTGAGTTTTTTAATGTTCCACTTTTAATTTATACGCTCATACCATATAAGTTTTATTGTTATATAACTTTTATATTACTTATATAATAGTCTTATATATAATATTACGTTAATTAAATCTTATTTAATTACTTTTAATTAATAAACATTTTAATTAACTTTATATTATCTTAATATAACATTTATATTTGATATTTATTATATACTATAACCTTTATGGTATAACACATATACCTCATATATGTATTTTTTATTTAATTAGTTAACCTTTAATTAATTAATTTATTTAAGCAATTTTGATAAAATTTATATTAATTTCGAAATTCATTTATATACATGTATACCTATGTTAATTTAACATTTTAACGCAACATAACATATATCATAGATACAACACATGTATATATTTATTAATTAATTAACTTATTTAATTAATATATTTTATTAATCTTATTAATAAATCTTATAAATTTCTACATTAATTTATATTAATTTTCATACATTTTGAAAATTTTCATTATACTGTAGCATTTATAATCTGTATTTAAATATAACTTTTAATTTAGAAATCTTATATTTTCAATTTTCGAAATAATTTTAAAATATACATTATAACATTTATAAAAAATTTCTAATTTTAAATTAAAATTTTAAGTTTAAAACTTTTATACTTAATTTCAAAAAAATGATATTTGCTTAAGGCCTAATTCAAATTGGGTCTTTTCTATTACAGTTAACTTGTTGATCTTACTTGATCGTTTCGAGCCAAGCTAGTAGCCAAGTAAAGCAGAGCACTCGATTACCCAATCCTAACGTTAGAAACTACTTTTCTAGACATCACTTTTCTAGACACCTTATTATATGGATAGAATTTAATTAGTCATCCCTAACATGATTAGACTGCAAAGGCTATTGAGCTCGATACCATTGTTGGAACTATACCAACCCGCAGTGGAAGTTATGAGTAAATTTCAAAAAAATTCCTCATTGGATCTTTATTAGGCTTATGAAATCTAATTCATTTAGAATGTTTCTAAATATTACTTAAATAAAATAAAATATTTTATTGAAATGTATACATTATATAGATTATTTCATTTGTATATTGATATATATATACATATAAATATACATATATACGTATGTATGTATGTATGTATGTATGCATGCATGTATATATGTATCTGTGTGCGCGCGCATGCACATCATACACACACACACATATGTGTGTGTGTGCGCGCGCGCGTGCATGTATAACATATCATACCGTGCAAGATATAACATACATGTATACAGATGTTGAGATTTACATTATAATGAACATGTTAGCTCATCCAATATGAAAGTATATGTTATTGAAATATATGTATGTATATAAAAAATTATTTTATATAACTATTTTTAATATATGTCTATATGTTAAATTAGTTTAAATAAGTATATATATGCATGCCCAGTATATTTAAAATATATAAATATTTGTATATATATCATCTTATAAATAAAAATTAATAGTATATATGCATATATTATTATAATACACTGATTTAAGTATATAAATTATTTTAAATATTAAAATGTATATTTATATTTTATAAGCTCTGAATAATATGTGTATACATATATAATAATAAAATACTTTATATATAAATATACACAAAAATATCTATAATATATATATATATATATTAATAAAATTATTCAAAAGAATTTTTTATTTTTTATTTCCATGTTATTTGCACAGCCCAAATAAAATTTTATTAATTTAATTTTCATTTAAAATTAATAAAATATTAATAAAAATTAATTTCAAAACTTTTATTTCAAATTTCAAAATTTCTGAAATCTTTACTGATATTTTATGGTTTAAAGAATTTTTCCACTTTTTTGCTTAAAATTATTTTTAATAATTAATTATTTTTGGCCATTTTAAATAATTAGTTTTTAAAAATAGAAAATTAATTTTTAGTTTATATTCTTTTTGGTCGAGAGCTTATCTAGTGCCATTATAGTTTTATAAAATTTATTAAATAATTTTCATGACAATTTCAAATTAATATAATTTATTAATGAAATAAATTGATTTGACTAATAATCAAATGTTTGCAAAAAAAATATTTTACTCCAAAAAATTAATATTACTATAATACATTTTAAATAAAATTATATTACCAATTCGAATTATGATATAATATTGCAACTAATTATAAACTATATATAGGATTAAATAATATATATATTAACATAATAAGGATATATTATAATTCATATGGTCGTATTGACCTAACATGTATGATGAAAGAATATTTTTTATTAAGCATGCTTATGACCAAACTAATTTGTTACAACATTGCTAACATATCAAAATCATCACCAAACTAACAATATAATATACATACATATACATACACACACACACACACACATACATACATACATACATACATACATACATACATACATACATACATACATACATATATATATATATGATAAAGCATTATACTAATAATTACTAGATATAAAGACATACTTAATTCCAAAGCTTTGAAGTACACCTTGAAATGATCAATTCTCCCATTGAAACTCTTTCCAATTCAACAGATTGCTAGTTCTTGAACTGTTGACCTTTAGCAATTAGGTAGTGATCAGATCTAACTTAATTTAAGCTTGTAGTGATGAAAGGCTTAAGGATGACTTTCAGCCAATAAGCTATGCCGGAAGAGGAGGCAAAAGTTTCTAATCAAATTAGTTTAGATATGCTTATATGGTGGATAAAAGGGAGGAAAAAGTGGATCTCATCTCATACTAATTCTCCTTCAATTTTAGCCGTCCAAATCAAGCCTATCTAACTCAAAATGAGTCGCTACTGCCTATTGCTTGCAACCAAACTAATAAGCCTATGATGGGCCTTAATCCTATCTAATCCTACATAAAAATATTACATAAGTAAATCAATTTAATCGCCTATTGATATCGTATATCGATTTATATATTTATATCTATTATAAATATATTTTGTAATATTTATTTATCAAATCATAATCAAAATTTATTATTAATATTATGTAAATATTAATTAATTTAGTTAATTAATAATAATTATAAACTAATTAAATTGTTTGGTTAAAAGAGAATTCATCATTTCGGTTGTGAGACTCATCAGGTGTAAATTTAGTCAGTGATTAATATCGAACTATTTGAATATGAACATTCATGCATCACTTAGCAAGTGGTGTGATATTTTAATCAAATTCATCGTTACTTGGTTTTGGTAAAATCCAATTTCGCTTTGTTAAGAATTAACCAGTTGTGACTTTTATTTACACTGATTCTCTTCATCCAAACTATATCACTTTAGACTTATGCAATTTAGTAATGATCAAAATTCCAGTATCATCCATATTCAACACTATAGTCAAAAAATAAAGTCCTTGGTTCAATAATAACAATTATTATTAACCAAAACACTCTGGCCAAAGACTTTGACATTGATTTGACTAAGATACTGAACCTTTATAACCGAGGAGACAAATTCTCTCTTGAATAGTGCTTCACTTCCGATACTTCCACTTAACCTAACTATAGTTACTCAATGGATGTCATGCCATGATTTGATTATAATCAAAGTGGAGCTTTTACAATGAAGATCGACAGTATTCTTAAGTCGAGAGAACTGTGTAAATCAGTTACATTGATATTTTCTGTTTGACCCTAGTTATATTAACCAACATAAAACTATCAAGTGAGTCGTTCCATGGTTATCCAATAACTATAAGTATGTAACCTCTTGGAGCCCCATCAGTCATAGGTAATACACTGCCCAACATATGGAGAGCGTTACGTACTCTAGTCTTAATGGATACATCGATATCCATTCTCGATATATCTTGACTGGAAACATTTAAAATAGTAAACTTATTATTTATTGTAATAAATTACTCACGGTTACAACACTTCGTAACTATTATCATAAAATATACCATTTATAGATTTTCTATTGATTATACTTGTAATTGAATTAATTAATTACTTAATACAACATATTATATCAAGTATATAATAGAAAGAAAACACCTTTTATTTCGAACAAGATTGGTTATTAAGTTAGATACATGTAACAAATTACATAATTGCCCCTAGGGCATATCCCTAACTCAATTACTGCAGTGGGCAAACTGGGTGAATCTCAGAAAATATTCTCTAGTTGGATCCTAGGATTATGTATATATATATATATATGATAATACATACTTGGATCCTAGTAGTTATTGAGTATGTAAGGATGACTTAATTCAAAACATTGTTTAAATATAAACATATATTTTTACAAAATTTCAATTTTTTTTATACATATTAAATAAACTTTTAAAACATATAAACAGATTTTGATCTAGTTAAAATAATTTTAAATTCAAATTTAGTATCTTAAATATCTAACTTAAAATTCAAATATGGATCTATAAAAATCAATTAAATACCATTTAATTATTTAAAATATATTTATATATATATATATATTTATAAAATAATATTTTATAAAAAAATAATAATTGAATATATAAACCAATTAAAATGGCATAATTGACTTAATATATATATTCTTTAATAAAATATATTTTTTGAGGGAAAATAAAATAAATATTAAAATTATATATATATCATTTAAGCATCGAGAAAAAAAATTATTTTTCATGAAATACAGAATCCAAAATCTATCTTATTATTGACACTTTTATTAAATTAAATATATACATACATGTTATTGATGAAAACATTATTTAAATAATAATTAAAAAATAAATATATTTATGTTATATTAAAATAGGTACGGTAAAATAAACCCTTTTTGAATTTAAAAATGGCCAAATGCGATTTAAGTTAACATAGCTTGAAAATAATCAAATAATTATATTATAATATACATGGTCGAAATGATTATTTATTTGATTTTTATTTGATTTTGGACATTGATCAAATGAGCCGTGTCAATCGATATAAATATTTGGAGACGGAAATAAACATATAAAATTTTTCTATAAGGAATTATATAACATATTAGATATAACATATAAAATAGAATTCATACCTTGAAGAGGTTGCCTTTGAATGCATTTTGATTAGCAGGATCTCCTAGATTCTACTTGAATCGATCATTGGACCTTGCAACGATCTACAACACCATACCTTTTATTTAAATTTGATGTAGATGTGAAAAATCCAAGCTCAACAATGGGGTGGGGAGATAATGAGAGTTTGTCCATGTCTTAAGAGGGGAGAAAAGTAGAAAGAACGTAGGCATGACTTGGTTTAAATAGAGAAGGAGATAAATTCTACTCCTCTTACTCTTTCTTCTTTTACCAAGTTTTCATATCAAACCAACTCCCACCCTTTGAATGCACCATATATACATATATAACCGTTTCTTTCTTTTACTCTTTCTTCTTAAATAGAGAAGGAGAAGGAGACAAATAAAGAAAAGGTTTCCTTTGAATGCACCGTACGTACATATATAACTTTTTATACATACCCAGTAAATCAAATAATTAATTAATTATTATTTCATAGATATTAATTGTAACACCCCTAATTTTGATAACATTATTCAAGAGATTTAATTAGATATATTAGATAGAATAATGTAAATTTCAAGTGATAAGGGGGTTGAGATTTGAATAAATTAATTAAGACCGTGCCTAATAAAATAATTAATGGGCTTAAGAATGGGTTTTTGGGTTAATCAAATTAGATAAAGGTATATTAGGAATTCGTCATCCATAACCATTACCCTTATATATTTTCGTTCTTACCATTTCATTCCCATTCATGTCACTTTAAAAACAAAAGGTAAGAAGGAGAGGCCGACCATTAATAAGAGGAATACAATTAAATGCTAGAGAGTCAAGCTTAGGGGAAATCAATCTCAATCAAATATCCTTTTCTAAATCAAGAAGAAGAATAATTCCATCTCTTTTCTATTTTTTAATCATATATTTCTCGAATTTAAGTGTAAAATCGTTGAATTTAAACAAGATTGTTTAAAGGGAATTATACACGGTTTTTGGGTAAAACCGATATATATTGATGTTTAAATGCCACGGAAATTTTTTATTTTATCTAAAACATGATTTTGGAGTTGGGTTTCAATTTTGATAATGTTTCAAGCCATGAAAAAATTGATATGATTTTTCAAAGGAAAATATGGTTATTTGGGTTTATAAATTTATATTGGAAAATATATTGAGAATTTGAGTCTAGAATTTTGATATGTCAGATAACATGATTAAAGTGAATTTCTGAAATTTTTGGAAATTTTTCAAAAATGACTTGCTATGCAAATTAAATTATTTTAGAAGAGAGACTTCTTAGTAAAATTGGTTTTGCTTAATGGAAGGGCTTATTTGATAACTTAACCATGGTTTAGATATGAAATTAGCGGCAGTTATTCTAGTAAAGAATTTGAAAAAGTTAAAGCAACCAATCTGGCATTGACATGTGGCAGGTTAGTTAGAAAAAGGTTTGCTTTAAGTAATATTAACCCAGGTTTACTCAGAAAAGATGGTTTTGCCTACTTTGGAAGTACCTTTCGACACAGAGCTTTCGCCTTCAAACTAGTCGAAACCTACTACACTGAAACCAATACACAAGGTATCACAAAGATGGTACACGATGGATTGGAGAAAGACGGAAGGTAGGGTGTCGAAACATAGCTTCCGAAGGGGTCAAGATATTTGGTTTATTTTCTAAAGAAAAGTGCCTGCCTGTTTACAAAGTGGTTTCGAAGGACTTGAAACTAATGTTTGCGAAAGGGTATTTTAAAACAAATTTTCATATAGAGCTGCCGTCTTTTTAAAGAAGTAGCTTGTGAAGGAGTTACTTAGTTTTTGAAATCGAAGCTTTCGGAATGGGTAGTTTCGACTTAGTCGAAATCCTTTTATAACTTTATGTCTTTCGATGGTATTTAAGTTATCAATACTGTCAAAAGATGCTTTGTGTTTTATAAATATAAGCCACTTCTAATAGCTTTCGAAGGGGGTAAGGGTTTCGGAGGCAATGGTTTCAAAATGGTTTCGAAGCCATCCTTCCAATATTTTACCTAGATATTTTATGCTTTCGAAGATGGTGCCGACGCCATCATGTTTTCTTCAATATTTTTTTGTATAATAAAGGATGGCTTCGAAAGAGATGGTTTCGCCTATATTCACTTTGACCCAAATAATATTTTATGTATAAACCCAATGCTTTCAAAAGGGGGACTTTCAATGGTTTCGAAAGGGTTACTTCCAATAGTTATGAAAGGGATACTTTCAAATGGTTTCGAAACTATGCTTCCAAAGTTATATGTTAATACTTTAATACAAAAGAAAGGTTTAAAAAGAAAGGCTTTAAAATATTAGAAAGAATGAGCTTAATGTTTTGAAAATAGATTTTAATTCTTTCGAAGGAGATCGTCCTATGAAGTCGAAAGCAAGGTTTTGAGGGCATCGAAAGGTTTTGTAACCCAAACTCATTTTTAAAGGAAAAATCCATGGCTAAATTAAAGGAATTTTGCAATGATTTTAAGAAAAAGCTTTCCTTGATAAAATTATAGGTTAAAGGGATTAACCATGTTTTATATAAAGTATTTCAAGGACACTAAACTCACAGGAGTGGTATTATTTTGTAATTATATCCGCTTCTTCAAATATAAATATATTCACATTATAATGGACATGTAACAGCATTTTGGGAAAAAGGGAAGAAGAAACAGGTAGGTTGACCCAGTAGTGAATATATATTGATTAAACTCCTGGATGTGTAGAATTACATCCCAGAGGTCAGGGAGACCAGAATATAGGATGCCTAAATATAGAAGTTGTCAGGGAGATGGATTCATAGTGATCCCATGAAAACTATGATTAGGAAGTTGTTGGAGTTACCAATAGGTTCATAGTGATTCCATGGAAACTATGTTATAAAGATTGGTTGGTAGGGGCTAATTGGTTCATAGTGATACCATGAAAACTATGTCCGGATTAAGTTATTGACAATTGTCAATAGGTTCCTAGTCAACCTATGAAAACTAAGATAAGAAAAAAAGGTATTGGCAGGGGCCAAAAGGATCTTAGTCAACCCATGAAAACTAGGATAAAGGAGAAGTTATTGTAGTAACCAATAGGTTTAGGGGAACCCATGAATCTACTAAACCCACAGGAGTGGTAGTATTAAGTCAATTGGCATGGGCCAACAGTTTCATAGTTCATCTATGATATAGGATAGGGAGTCCATATATTATATGAAAGTTATTAGAGAGCTCGTGAATACTAATAGGTTAATAGTGATTCTAAAAACAATAATATGACAGTAAGTCAATCAAACAGAGGATGGGAAATCCAGTATGTTTTAACATGTTTGCATATCATTATAATATTTTGAAATGATTATGTTTTAATCATTGTGGATGCAGAAGCAAGGTATATGGTTTTATAAAGGTTTTAGGATACTAGTGAGGTGAAAACCCATTCCTCTAAGCGGCGTGGTCTCACTAGATATCTAAATGATTTGAGATAATAGATTATTATTTATAGTAGGATTTATATCTGACTCAAATTTTATATTTTCCCCTTAAACTCTCGGATAATCAATTGATTTTGAGTAGTTTGAGAGCTGAGGTTTTCAGGTACCTCTTAAGACGAATAAAGCTTCCAGAGATGTGCATGAGGCATGGTAGCTATTTAGTGTTCTATTTTATTTGATTCCGATGTGTAATTATTCGTAATGGAAAAGTTGTTATATTGCCTGTATATACTTTGATCATCCAAGCGGGCATCTTCATGTGTCGCTCCTGGCGTATGTTGTAATAAATATATTTTCCCTGAACGTCATTTGCGATTATGGGATTATGCAATGAATTGGGAATATTTTGAAATGAAATGTGATTTTGTTTGAAGTTTAAATTTTTTCATATTCATGTGTTCTGTGTATTAATGAATCTAACATCACTGTATTTGGTTGCCTAGGATTAATAACTATGGATGACTGCATCATCCATAGCAATTAGTTTCTGGACCTCCAAGTAGGGGGATTTTACAAGTTGGTATCAGAAAATAGGTTTATGAAACTTTAAAATAAAGTTAAACCTAGAAAATTTTTAAACAAAGTCCAATGAATTTGAAAATATGATCGGGGTTTGGTCAATGCTATAGTAATGTACTTGTATTTGATATATAGTTATATATATAAGTACGTGTTCCCCTCTCTCTTAGACCGTTCTTCTGTATCTAACTAAGGCTTGTATGCAGTTTTACGAGAAAGAAGATATGGATGCAGGAAATAGAAGAGGAAATCTAGGTGGAGGAAGCACCATAACCAATGGAAATGCTCGACCTAATACTAGGAGGAATTAAGGTTGACAGGTTAATGCTAACCCAAATGCTGAAGCCTATGTAGGTGCTGGAAATCCTCCAGTAGATGCAGGATGATGTATCAGCTGTTAGCCAATCTTTTGCAAGCTGGGATTGCTAGTAATGTTGTAGTAGCTATTCTAGTGGCTCCTATTGGGAATAACTATGCTAAGTTGAGTAGAGATTACACCAGTCTGGGTGA
This sequence comes from Allium cepa, assembly GCA_030765085.1. Taxonomy (NCBI): domain Eukaryota; kingdom Viridiplantae; phylum Streptophyta; class Magnoliopsida; order Asparagales; family Amaryllidaceae; genus Allium; species Allium cepa. The sequence continues at coordinate 806,752,586 of CM060941.1, forward strand.
AAAGCCGTTTGTTGGAATAGAGGATGCTATTAAAGTTGAGAATTGGCAATTAAACTGTGAGAGGATCTTTAATGATCTAGGATTGGATGATGGGAAAAAGAGGAGGCTGACCTCTAGACGGTTGCAAAGGGCAGCGCTTCACATATGGAATAGTGTGACTGCCGGAGTTTTGAAGGAAGAGCTGACATGGGATGATTTCAGAAGGAGGTTTGAGCAGAGGTTTCTGTCTGTAGTTGCTAAGGCGACATTGATGATGAAGTTCATGGATCTGGTTCAAGGAGATATGTCAGTAATCGATTACGCTGCTAAGTTTGATGAGCTGTCTCAATATGGATATGTTATGGTTGACACTAACATCAAAAGGAATGGGAGGTTCATTCGAGGACTGAGACCCGAGCTTGCTAGAATGACCATGACCCATATCCGTGAACTTTGTAATGTGGTGGTGGAGATGGCCATTCGCCATGAAGAAATGCTGGCTGGTTATGCAAGAGAGAAGCAAGTTGAAACCAAGGGTTCTCAGGGAAAGAAAAGGAATTTGTTTAAGAAGAATGGAGTCCAGAAAAGGGAAGCTGCCAAGAAGGCAGAAGCTAATTTAGTGTGCTTCAAATGTGACAAGAAGGGTCATTATGCTCATGAGTGCCGGTCAGACAAGGGAAAGAAGGCTGCAGATAAGAAGAATGTGAAGTGCTTAAACTGTGGTCAATTTGGGCATTATAAGAACCAGTGTCCAGAGCTAGTCAAGGCGGACAAGGAGAAGGTCTTTGCTATTGGATCATCAGCTAAGCCCACTGTAGATGATATAGGAAAGACTATGATGAAATGTTCGTTTTTGATTCAGAGTACACCAGTTATGATACTATTTGACATTGGTGCATCACATTCATTTATATCACAGTATTTGGTTGATAGGTTATACTTAGAACCCACATACCATGTTACTTCCTTAAGGGTTGCAAATCCAATGGGAGGTTATACAACTATGGGGATGAGATGTGACCAGTTAGAACTTGATTTGTTAGGTCATATGCTTGCATGCAGTTTGTATGTTTTTGATTTCGTAGATTTTAGAATCATTTTGGATATGGATTATTGAGAAGGTATGAAGCCAGGATTTCTTGCCAGGATAGGGAGATATCTTTGAGAAAACCTGTAGTCATAACTGGATTATATTCTCATTAGAGAATTCTGACCAGAGTAGTTGTGCTTTGTTAAGTGAAATGCAGATGTCTTTGAGCCAGTCTCAGTATTACCACTGAAATGAGCTATTGAGTTTCAAATAGATCTTATGCCAGAAGCTGAACCAGTAAGTAGACGGCCTAGTAGGATGACACCGATTAAGATGAAGGAATTGAAAGTGCAACTAGTGGATCTAGAAGTAAGGAATTTTATTAGACCAAGACATTCTTCTTGGGGAGCGGCCGCGGTATTCGTGAAGAAACCATATGAGTCATTGAGGATGTGTATCGACTATCATAAGTTGAACAAAAGGACGATAAAGAATTATTATCCTTTTTTGAGAATCGATGATTTGTTTGATCGGTTGAGTGGAGCATGAGTGTTTTCCCAATTAGATTTGGCGACGGAATTCCATCAGTTGAGAGTGGCGGAGGACAGTATTCCTTTGATAGCATTTCTAACTAGATATGGTTCATATGAGTGGTTAGTAATGCCATTCGGGTTGACGAACTCACCTATTTTCTTTGTAGATTTGATGAACCGAATCTTTCGAGAGTATTTGAATAGATTCATGTTGGTGTTTATAGATGATATTTTGGTATACTCTAAGGATGAAAGAGAGCATGAAGATCATCTTAGAGTGGTGCTAGAGATGCTGAGGCAGAATCAGCTAAAGGAAAAGCTTTTTCAGGTGTCATTTTTGAAAGAAAGAGGTTAAGTTTCCTGGTCATGTGGTTTTAGAGAAAGGGTTATTAGTCGATCTAGATAAGATCGAAGCTGTGAACAATTGGAAGAAACCAGGATGGTGACTGAGATCAGAAGTTTTCTTGGACTTGTTGGCTACTACCAGAGATTCAACAAGGATTTCTTACGGATAGCAGCGCCTTTGACTAAGCTTACTAGGAAGGACATGAAGTTTGTTTGGTCTAACAAATGTGAGGAATCATTCCTTAAGTTAAAGCATTTGTTGACCAATGCACCAGTGCTAGTAGTTCCAGATGGAAACGAAGGGTTGGTAGTACAAACTGATGCATGTGGGACTGGATTAGGAGCAGTGTTGATGTAGAGGGGCTAAGTCATTGCATATGCATATAGGCAATTTAGACCGCATGAAGTGAGATATCCTACTCATGATTTGGAGTTGGCTACGATGATTTTTACCTTGAAGATTTGGAGACATTATCTCTTAGGGAAGAAATTTGAGTTGTATACTGATCAAAAGTCTTTAAGGTAATTATTCTCTCAAAAGAAGTTGAATACGAGGCAACAAAGGTGGCTGGAGTTTTTCGCTGCTTATGTTTTTGGTATAGAGTATACCTCAAGGAAAGGTAATAAAGTAGCAGATGCTCTTAGTAGAAGACATCAGACTGTGGTGTTGGATATGTGGCAGAATGGAAGGATCTAGAAGCTTTTGCCAGTTGTGGTATGCACTTAAGATCAACTGCTAGTTCTAGTAAGAATACTACCATGTTGTCTTGTTTAAAAGTTCGACTAGTGTTGATCTAGAGAATTTCTTCTAAGTAGAAGGAGGATCCATTATTAGCCGAGAGAATTAGAAAGCTTGAGGTTGGAACCAAGGTAAATGATTTGAAAGATTTTTATCTTGACCAGAGAGGATGGTTAAGAAAGAAGGGACAGTTATGTGTTACAGATGTTGAGAACTTAAGGAGAGAAGTTTTTGAGGAATGTCACCGATCCAAGTTCACGATTCATCTTAGGGGGACTAAGATGTATCAAGATATGAAGATGAGCTTCTATGGGGAAGACATGAACATGGATGTTGGCTTGTGGGTTAGGGAGTGTGTAAACTGTCAACAAGTGAAGGCCGAACATCCAAAGCCGAGTGGGTTGCTTCATCCTTTAGAGATTTTAGTTTGGAAATGGGATTTGATATCCATGGATTTTGTGGATTGGTTGCTAAGATTAAGCAGCGGAAATGAGAGTATATGGGTTATTGTGGACAGGTTGACCAAGAATGCTCATTTCATTCCAGTAAAGTCGACCAGGACAACACCTGTTTTGGCGAAGTTGTTCATGAAGAACATAGTTAGACTTCATGGAGTTCCTAGTAGCATAGGTAGCGACGGAGATGCTTTATTCACTAGAGAATTCTGGAAGAGTCTACAGGATGTGTTAGGCACTAGCTCAGGATGAGTACTGAACATCACCCACAGATGGATAGGCAGACAGAGAGGGTCAATAAGGTACTCGAGGATTTGTTGAGAGCTTATATATTTGATTTTGGTGGATCTTGGGAGGATCACCTACATTTGATTGAGTTTTCCTATAATAATAGTTAGCAGACCAGTATAGGAATGACACCTCTTAAGGCTTTATATGGAAGGCCATGCAAATCACCAGTATGTTGGTTGGAGACCGGAGACAGATTAGTCTTAGGTACAGATTTGGTTAGGGAGGCATCCGAGAAGATTGAGTTGATCCGAGATAGGATGAAGGAAGCTCAATCCAGATAGAAGAGTTACGCAGATAAGAGGCATAAAGACCTAGAATTCTCAGTTGGAGACAGAGATTTCGTTAAGGTATCACTGATGAAGGGCATGGTATGGTTCAGAAAGTCAGGGAAACTGGCATCGAGATATGCTGGTCCATTCCAAAATATAAAAAGGGTTGGAAAGCTCGCATATGTAGTAGAGTTGCCGAGCTGTATGGAGGTGTCCATGATGTATTTCATGTGTCTCATCTTCACAAGTATGTGCATTATCCAGAGGCCACTATTCCTCCGATATGGTTAGAAGATTTAGTAGTAGTGCCTAATTTTACTTTTATCAAACAACCAGTTCGGTTTTTTGCAAGAGATGAGAAAAGATTGAGGAAGACAGTCAAGTTGGTGAAAGTTCAGTGGAGGGACAATGAGAAGAACTGTACTTCGGAGAAAGAGGACATGATTCAAGATACTTATCCTAATCTTCTTTGAGGGTATGTCTATGTTAGATTTATATAAATAATACCTAGTCAGATAGACTAATATGGTTGTTAGGAGTCGTTACGCATGATTGCTATTTTTAGTATTCAGTCTGTACTGAATTTCGAGGACGAAATTCTTTAACGAGGGGAGCCTGTAACACCCTTAATTTTGATAATATTATTCAGGAGATTTAGTTAGATAAATTAAATAGAATAATATAAATGTTAAGTGATAAGGGGGTTGAATTCGAATAAAATTAATTAAGGTCGTGCCCAATAAAATTATTAGTGAGCTTAAGAATGGGTTTTTGGGTTAATCAAATTACATAAGGGTATATTAGGAATTTGGCGCCCATAACCTTACCCTTATATATTTCTGTGCCTACCATTTCATTCCCATTCATGTCATTTTGAAAACAAAATGTAAGAAGGAGACGCCGACCATTAAAAAGAAGAATACAATTAAAAGCTAGAGAATCAAGCTTAGAGGAAATCAATCTCAATCCAATCTCCTTATCTAAATCAAGGTGAATAATAATTCCATCTCTATTCTGTTCTGAATCATATGTTTTTCAAGTTTAACAGTAAATTAGTTTTTATGGTGAATTTGATGATGATATGCTAGAATTTTAATTTGTTGAATTTAAACAAGATTGTTTAAAGGATATTATACACAGTTTTAGGGTAAAACCGATATATGTTGATGTTTAAATGCCATGGAAAAAATTTATGTTATGCAAAACATAATTTTGGATCAAGTTATAGAAAAATTGATATGAATTTTCAAAGGAAAATATGGTTATTTGGGTTTATAAATTTATTTTGGAAAATATATTGAGAATTTGGATCTGGAATTTTGATATGTTAGATAACATGATTAAAGTGAATTTCTGTAATTTTTAGGGATTTTTCCAAAGTGATTTGCTATGCAAATTAAATTATTTTAGAAGAGGACTTATTTGCAAAATTGGTTTTTCTTAATGGAAGGGCTTATTTGATTAACTTAACCATGGTTTAGTTCTGAAATTAGTGATAGTTATTCTAGTAAAGAATTCGAAAAAGTTAACGCAACCAATATGGCGTTGACACGTGGCAGGTTAGTTAGAGAAAGATTTGCTTTAAGTAGTATTAACGTAGGTTTACTCAGAAAAGATGGTTTTACCTACTTTGGAAGTACCTTTCGACATGGAGCTTTCGCCTTCAACCTAGTCGAAACCTACTAAACCGAAACCATTGCACAAGCTATCACAAAGATGGTACGCATTGGATTGGAGAAAGGTGGAAGTTAGGGTGTCAAAACATAGCTTCCGAAGGGGTCGAGATCTTTGGTTTATTTTCTAAAGAAACGTGCTTTCCTGTTTACAAAGAGGTTTTGAAGGACTCGAAACCAATGTTTGCAAAAGGGTACTTTAAAACAAGTTTTCATTGTAGAGCTGCCGCCTTTTTAAAGAAGTAGCTTTCGAAGGAGTTACTTAGTTTTTGAAATGGAAGCTTTCGAAAGGGGTAGTTTCGACCAAGTCGAAACCCTTCTATAACTTTAAGTCTTTCGATGGTATTGAAGATATCAATTTTTTCGAAAGGTGCTTTGTATTTTTACAAATATAATCCACTTCTAATAGCTTTCGAAAGGGGTTAGGGGTTTCGAAGGCAATGGTCTCGAGAGGGGTTTCGAAGCCAACCTTCCAATATTTTACCTGGATATTTTATGCTTTCGAAAGAGATGGTGCAGACACCATCATGTTTTCCCCCATATTTTTATATGATAAAGAATGGTTTCGAAAGAGATGCTTTCGCCTATGTTGACTTTGACCCAAATAATATTTTGTGTATAAACCCAATGCTTTCAAATGGGGGACTTTCAATGGTTTCGGAAAGGTTACTTCCAATGGTTATGAAAAAGGCACTTTCAAATTTTTCGAAGATATACTTCCAAAGTTATATGTTAATACTTTAATACAATCGAAAGGTTTTGAAAGGAAGGTTTTAAAGCATTAGAAAGGCATGAGCCTAATGCTTCGAAGATAGATTTTAATGCTTTCTAAGGAGGTCATCCTATGAAGTAGAAATCAAGCTTTCGAAGGTGTCGAAAGGTTTTGTAACCCAAAAACTCATTTTTAAAGGAAAAAACCCATGACTAAATTAAAGTAGTTTTGAAATGATTTTAAGAAAAGCTTTCCTTGATAAAATTATAGGTTAAAGGGATTAACTATTTTTATATAAAGTATCTCAAGGACATTAATCCTACAGGAGTGATATTGTTTTGTAATTATGTTTGCTTTTTCAAATATAAATATATTCACATTATAATGGACCTATAACAACATTTTGGGAAAAAAGGCAGAAGAACCAGCTAGGTTGACCAGTAGTGAATATATATATTGATTAAACTCCTGGATGAGTAGAATTGCATCCAAGAGGTTAAAGAGACCAGAATATAGTATGCCTAAATATGGAAGTTGTTAAGGAGACGGGTTTATAGTGATCCCATGAAGCTATGATTAGGAAGTTATTGGAGCTACCAATAGGTTCATAGTGATTCCATGAAAACTATGTTATAAAGAGGTTGGCAGGGGCCAATTGGTTCATAATGATCCCCTGAAAACTATGTCCGGAAGTCAATTAAACAAAGGATGGGAAATCCAGCATGCTTTAACATGTTTGCATATCATCATAATATGTTGAAATAACTATTCTTTAACTATTGTGGATGCAGGAGCATAGTATATGGTTTTATAAAGGTTTTAGGATACCAGTGAGGGAAAAACCCGTTCCACTAAGCAGCGTGGTCTCACTAGATATCTAAATGATTTGAGATGGTAGATTATTATTCAAGTCAAGAGAACCATGCAATATCGTCATTTTGAGATTTTTTGTTTAACCTAGTTATTATTCACCAACTGGAAACTCTCGACCGAGTCATTCATAGTTTTCCACTTACTATTAGTATGTAACCCTTTGGTTCCTCTAAATGCTATAATTAAACCACTACCCTCCACTTTTAGAACGTTATTCACTTTGGTCTTAATGGATGTATAAATTTCTTTTCTCAAAATATCTTGACTAGGAATATTTAAAACATGTTATTATATATTGTGAAAATTTCTCATGATCATAACCCTTTGTAATTATTATCATGTAAAATATCGTTAGTGGATTTTCTATTTAATATACTTAAATAATTACTCAATTTATACATAACAATATAACATGTGTGTGTGTGTATACAAAATAATAGAAAACAAACATCTTTATTTTGAAAAAGATTGTTATAAAGTTGATATATGTAATCAATTATATAATTTCCTCTAGAACATACCCCTAACTTTCTCATGTACCCCCTAGGTTCCCCTAGTAGCCATGAGTAATACATCGTCCAACATTTAGAGAGCACTATTCTCAATAGAAGTATCAATATCCTTTCTCGTAATATCTTGACTAAGAATACTTAAAATAAATGGTTATTTTATATTGTGATTAATTGCTCGTGATTGTAACTAATTACAAGTGCAATCACATAACATTTTATTTAAGGATTTTCTTATTTATATATTTTAAATTGGTTACTTATATCATAATATAACAAAGTATATAATAGAAATCAAACACTTTTATTACGAATAAGATTAACCATAGAGGTAGATATATGTTGTAAATTACATAATTGCCTAATGGCACACCACCAACTCTCTCATTTGCATTCCGTGGATGCCAATAAATCTAAAGATATAAACAATTTCCAAAGACTTGGAATATAACAAATACTTGTCAAAGTGCAAATCACTCCATCAAGTATTTGAATTCTCGTTGTTCCTTCTCCAATGGCTCTACAACTAGCATCATTCCTTATAAGGATTGCACTTCCCTTCTTCCTAGCAAAAGAGCTAAAGTAAACCCATTTTAGTGTCATATAAAATGACATTCTCGAATCAAACACCCAATGTCTGATACTACCGATCAACACATCATTGGATACAGTCTTCTCCATTGTAATTGATAAAAATCCATCTTTAGTATTCCTCTTAAAGTTCAAACAATCTCTCTTCCAATGGTTTGGTTTCTTACAATGGTGGCATTTCCCATCTTTAGATTTCCTTCTTCAACCATTTTTAGGCTTCCCAGATTTGGAATGCCCCTAGGATTCTAACTCTTCTTCTTTTCTCTTCCTCTCTCAAAAAATAGACCATGACTACTCCCTACACCTCTACCTTAACTCTTCTTCTCTATCTAATCCCTCGATTCTTCAGATATAAAACGGAATTAACATATTCCAATGTCAAAGAATCTCTTTCATATAGACTATTATCGAAACCATATTTCATTCTAGAAGTAAACATAAAAGAATCATCGTCTTCCGCTCTTCATCCACTTTAAATCCACAATCTTCATCTTTATTAGAAGATCATTAAAGAGACTAAGATGTCCCTTAATTAATTAAAATACCATTTCTTCGTTTCATAATTACATTATCCCATATAAATCGTTTACTAGTAACTTTCAATATCTTTATGAAAAATCGATTACATCAGAATGTTTTCACAGGCAAATTCATTTTGAATTTGATAAATGTATTTCTTGTGATTCATAATGAAAAATGTCTCGTAAAAATTAGAAGATTAACGAGCAACTTTTTCAAGTAGAGATTCTCAGCTTAATCCAAATCCTTTTAGCTGTGATTTCACTACCAATCTCCGAGATGACGTTCTCTCCTATTACAGGCTATAGAGTAGTGAAAGTTCATTCTTCCATTCCCTCCTTCTCCATGGCTGCTATATCAGTGAGCAATTTCTTAGTATCAAATACCACAACATGAGTCATATTGCTCTTTAGAACAACATTCATCCGCTATTTCCACTTCTTAGAATCACTATCCACGTTCCACTTCTCTATTGCCAACTAAGATCTTGATGCTATGTAAAATCCTCTAATATATGATCTTGCTTCAACTGGAGTATCTTCATCTCTTATCATACATCCTAACACCTACTATCAACCAACCAAGAAGTTCTAATGCTAGACCATGAAGGGAGAAAAGCACAATCAAGTCAATCGCAACAAAGTAGAAACAAATCGGATCGTGGTTATGATAAAGTAGAACAAACATAAAACTAATAGCTCAAATGACAGATCCTAGGTGCACAAAAAAAAATCGTACATAAAATTTATAGTGGTCTCGCAATGCGAGGTAGTGCACGTTCACTTTGGAAGAGGAGATTTTATTATTTTTGAAGAAGAGAATTATAAAATTGATAATGGAGATTAACCCTAGAGAAGAAGAAACAAACTTTTTCCATCATATCAGATGCATACAACAAACCCTATATATATATAGTGCTATGAACTATTTCCTTCGGTTTCATCAAATCTATACAGAAATATACAGTGAAAACTTTAAAACACACCAAAAGGATGAAAATACCCCTGGATTGTCGAATTTGAATTACTTTAGAGTTTCTCAATCTAGTCGACTAGAAGGACTTACGGTCGAATGCAAAAGCAATGGTGGACTCAGGTCCAAAACGGACCAAAATTCAGTCGACCGGTAAAATTAGCAGTCGATTGGAACTTCTACCCGTCGATTGGTAAATTTGCTAGCAGATTAGAAGTCTGCAGTAGATGCTATGGACTTCTAGTCTTTCTTCTTCTTCTTTGACCCTTCTTTTGCACTTCTTTGCACCTCTAATCGGCTTCTTTCTTCTTCATATCTAGAAATATAGTATCACAATTCTAACAACCCTTTTACCAAATTATGTTTTTGGCAGGTGCTTACGATAGAGAAGAGAAATGGAATTGTCATGGAGTTCTTCGTTCCTCTTTGCTCTTCCTTCACGAGCCTACCTACATCCAAACTATTGATTTGTGCATGATTTATGTTTTTTGGCTAATTGATTGCCAATCGACTTTAGACTATTTTTTCTTGAAGATCTAGAGCACCCACGACAAAGAATCCATAACACATGCTTGTGTTATATTAACAAAGATATGTATTTGATGAACCGTTAATCCTATATATTTGTGTGTTATGTTTTAACTAGCTATGCCATTCGTAGAGTTTAATTGTCTTTTGCATGTTAATTTCATTAAATACTTCCTTTGTTTAAATATAGCCTTAAATTTTGTTCTTGGTGTATCTTCTTGAATATACTTAGATTTTTCAAACTAATTTCTCTATTTCATAAGAAATTATAATTTGAATATTGTAGATTTGAATTCATACTTGAAAAAAATACAAAAATTTCATGAAATATAAATTCAAAATTAATATTTGCTATCGTCCACGTGCAAAACTCAATTGGTTTGAGCTGTTTAGTGATCATGGAACGAATATTTTTTTTGCTAGGACTAAATTACAAGTAAATCTTTTTGCAAAACTTGTTTCATAAACTGAGTTTGTTCGAAATTTATCATAAAATCGGTTTTATTTTCAATCTTGATGCATCTACGTTTTCAAAATGCATATGTAAAAAATTCGATTTCGTACCTATGAAATTGGAACATGTGCATGTATATAAAAAAGAAAGACAAACCTAATTTTTGTAATAAGTTTTGATCGGAGATTACTGTTAACATAACTTTTTTTACAGAGGCCGATATTTAAAATTGGGTTGTTTTGCAGTGGTTTCTGGAGATTAAGCTTTCATTGTTGTCACTCTGGACTGTTATTGGTCGTCTTGTTATGCACTTGTTGTATGTTGGTTTTGTTGAACAAAGAGGATACAAAAGGGCTACAGGGTCCGGAAACTGAGCAGAAATAAACTGAGCAGAAATTAAGTACGAACATAAATCCTATGACCCTCCTGAAATCAAGGCCTTCAATCCGATGGTGATTTGGATTCCCGCACAGATCCGCACCAATATCTTCGGGCCTTGTAGCAAAGCTCAAAAGGATATGTGACCCAAACCTGTTTTATTTTGCTGAATAAAAAAAGGGTAATGGTAGGATACCATTTAACTCCACTTGCCTTGGCAAAGAAAAGTCGACGTTCAAAGATATTTAGAATAAAATCAACTTTTCTCAAATGAAATCACTTTTTTCCAGAAGTAACAGTCAAGATAATAGAGGAAAATTCAACAATAAAAAAGTGGTTTCCACTATCTGACAGTATTTATAAGTCTTGTACAGAAATAGAAAGTGTTTTATAAAGAATGAAAAGTGAAGAATTGTACAAATGGAAAACAGTGAGAGAGAGAGAGAGAGAGAGAGAGAGAGAGAGAGAGAGAGAGAGCATGGAGAGCGAGGTGGCTGGTAAACGACAGGCAGAAGCACCACAGTGTGGTAACAGACAACCAACTCACTGCTTCTTCTCCATGAATTCCCTTATCTTATGAGCCAGTCTTTTGCAGTAATCTGTCTCATACTGAGAAAAATACATGTCAACCCATTTTCAATGCATCAAATCGATCAGTTAAAACTCCATGACCAATTTTTTTTCTTTCCCTGGACCATATCTAAACCATCTAGAATAGACTGGTATAAGAAAATTTACAGGGGACAAATTATCTTGGTAGAAAATATGATTCATACATTGGTACATTCAGAATGGGGACAAATTATCTTGGTAGAGAATATTAGTACAAATTTTAGTGTTTAGTTTATATTTTACTTTGAGTTGAAGAAGATATATAGTTAAATTGTCGAAGAGAAAAGGATAAAGTTTTTGTTCCACGTTATATAAAAAGCATGCAAGTTAATCCAGGATAATCCAGCGATGGAAAGCTTGAAATCAATGCTCACCCGAATTCTTGCAACTCATCATTCAATGATCACTGGTTTAAATTATAGTGACTTAATAAGGCTAAGAAAAAAATATTAATATGAATTTTGTAACTGCAATCTGTGCAGAACACTTCGGCCCATAACATTGCATCACAATACATTGTAAGATAGTGAATGCAACTGAAAATCTTGATTATTGTATGTAAAATTAAGAAAATATATGGGCAGGTAACGGACAAGGTTGAGGGATGATATTTTTGTTGTGTTTTATGAAAAAGAAGAATAAAGTTGGATTAAAAGGGAAAAAAAAAGGTAGAACAAAGTTGAATTAAAAAGAAGGGAAATTTATCTACATCTCCTCTAAATTATATCCGTCTTCTCTATCTATAAATTGATATCAAACCAACAAATTGATATCGGAGCTAGGTCAAAATCATGATATTTCTACTTTTTCATCGTTTGTTATCACAATTTTTCTTCTTCCAAGATTAGAGTAATAAAACGAAAGATAAGTTAAATTTCAGTGGAGTATGGAAGATCGTCGAAAATGGTTATAAATAGCCGAATGATTTGGAAAACACGTCGCAAATAGAAAAAACGTTGGATTATATTCTTGAAGAAAGTTCTGCAAAAGATTTGTAAAATTTATTGAAAGAAGTGTATGAAAAAAATGACATAAAAATAATAGAAGAAGACATTTAACTAATGAAAAAGAGAAGAATAGCGAGAAGGAGGAAAATGTGGGAAAATTGCTGAAATTTGTGGAATTAAAGAAGAAAAAATTGAAAGACGAAGAAGAATGGTCGAGGATGGAAAAGAAGTTGAAAAAAACAAATTACACAAAGATGACGCTAATGATGAAAAGTATGAAAGCAAAGAAGATGAAAATGGAGAAGCCATAAATCAGGAAAATGAAATTCAAAAACCCAAAGGAGATTTGTAGTACGAGCAGAAATCTGATGAAAATAAAATGAAGAATGTTAAAGAAATGAAAATAGAAATGATCAAAGAGGGAATCAAAATAGCAAAAAGAATGAATTTCAACAACCAAGAGGGAATCGAAGTGGCAAAAGATGAATTTCATGACCATGGAAACAAAGAAGTGAACAAACTTATATAATTTATATTTTGAACAAACTTAATTTTCAATCGATATTTTCTAAAATAACATGCAAAAGTGGAATTTGCGAAATATATAAAGAATTTGGATGTTTCATAGATTGTAAGAGTAAATTTATGGAAGAATTCAATGACAACATATATAGGCTCATTTAAAATTTATGACATTGAAACAAGCTAGCTGTTAGAACGTTTGTTTTTTGAAAAATTCTATTGCGATAATGGAGGAGGAAATGGACGAAGTAAAATAAAGATTCGTGAAATTATATCAAAGACATCGACGTTGGAAAAGAAGAAGAACATTGTAATTTTTTTTTGGATAATATATCTATTTCTGCAGAAACATGTAAAATACAAAGATTGGGTGGAGATATGGATGCTTGAAAGAGCAAAAGTGATTTCACGTTCTACATGGAAGACACGACTAATTACATGGATGCCAAACAAACAATAAGTTGTGGATCTCTCAATGACTGAATTTGAATATATCTCTCTAGCATTGGTAGGTTGTCAAGCTCTGTGGTCTTGTGGGTATTCGAAGAACTCAAAGAGAGCTAAGCACATAAGGAACAAGTATCATTTCATTTGAGATTTGGTGAAGAAAGGTGAGATTATGATTAGTCATGGCAAGACTCAAGATCAAACTGTCAATGTTTTCACAAAGCCATTTGGAGGACCTATGTTTTCAAGAAATGTTGTTGCATTGGAAGTTCGAAAGAATTTTGGTTTACAAGAGGCATTGTTGGGATAAACGAAAATTTTAACTATAAGTTTAAGAGTTATATCTATTGAAGGGAAGAGTCGTGTCTATTGAAGTAAAGTGTCATGTCTATTGAAATAAAAAGTACTGTTCATTGAAGTGAAAAATCGTGTCTATTCAGTAAAGAGTCATGTCTATTGAAACGAACAGTTATCTATCCAAAGAGTTATGTCTATTTATAAGGGTATGTAGTCTACTATAAATATGTGGTCATTTTGACGTTGTGTATAAGAAAAAATGACAAATAGAACAAAGTTAAATTAAATAGAAGTGTGAGTTATTTGTCTACCCCTCCTCTAAATTATATTCGTCTTCTCTATCTACAAATTGGTATCAGAGCCTACAATTTCATAGCAATGCTTATACTGGATGCAGAGATGTTTATTAAAAGCACATCCAATATACTCGTTCCAGTTCAAAACGGAATTCATTTTCCTAGGAAGATTATTATTATTATTTTATAGGAACCAGAAATGATTATTAATATAAGGAGAGCATCCATTTTCATCTCTCAGGATCAAACTCAAAAGACCAGGAAGCAGGATCTAGAAATTTTAGCACTTGAACTATTGGTCTTTGACTTTTCCCAGCAAGAATTATGTTCGTAAGGCAAAAAAGAAAAAGGAAAAAAGAAGAAAAAGATCAGCGTATGTTTAAGTTTTGTGAATTAATCAATATACGTTAATTGTTGTGTAACGACGGTCGGACCAAACTCTGCATCTCCAGCACGTGGCGTACGCCTATGGGTTGGCAAACATTTTATTGTAACAAAAGGAATCCCCAATGTTACATGCCTATCAACTCATATTTATACACCACTTTTCCGTATTATTTAGCGATGTGAGACTTTTCTTCAATCCGAACCGTCGTTCCTCCATTAAACATGCGAGACAACCATAACATTAATAACATTAAGGAGGGGCAGCGTACTATACACTGCCCTGTTGGTTGATAATTTGATAATATACAAGCGTTTATGAAACGCATTCAATAGTTAAAGTGGTATCGTATTAACAAGCAATAGGAAATTGAAGGAGTATGAGGCTATAACAATTTAAAATAAATACTTTTCACAGCTTTCATATCAAATGATGCTGTCTGAATTCATGCCATACAAAACTAATCAGTGTAACTGTAATACTGGTTAACAAAATAACCAGCACCGAGTTCTTAATTAGTATGACATGAATAAAGTAGATGTGAAAAGAAAATTAAAATGATTGAATAGTTGCATGATACTCATGTTTCTGACATATATAACTTAAATAATAATCAATCATTTTAATGTTTGCCACTGTCAATAAATTGACCAGGAATAGTATGGGAGGCTCTGCTACAGTCCTCAATGCTGCCATTTTCTTTGTTGGCATGATGCAGGGCATTAATTATTTACTCTTAACCCCCCTTAATGAATTGCCATTTGCAAGTAATCATAATGTACAACCAGCAATGTAGTATATTTCCTATTTTTGGCATATTATTTTGTTTCCAAATTATGTTTTCAGTAAAGTACAGGTGAGGTGTACCTAGGAATATATGTAAATATATCTGCTGCTTGGATTGATTTCCTGCTATCTTCTACCATGTTACCATGTGTTCCTGATTTTATGCATATAAATTATTAATCTTATATTCTAGTACCATGATAATGCAAGTTTTGTGGTATAAATATTATAGTTTTCATGAAACCGTTGATATGTTTCAGGTGACCACAGAGAAAGAAATGGTTATATCTCCATGAAAAAAAAAGGCAACTTGGTCATCAGGTAGCATAATTTATTAAATATGAAATTTTGCGGAATAAAGCTGAAGAGTTGTTGAGATAACACTTCAGGCTAATATTTATATTTAAAATGAAGATAAAGCAATAGTTTTATATCTTACATGTCAGTCTCCATGCTCCATGTACTACTTACTAAAAGATATTATCATCAATTTGGTTGAAGAATTCAACAAACATACAGTAAAACAGGTTCTTCTGAATTTTACTTGGAACGTGTTGATCAATTAAGATTTCAAGTATAAAAAAACATGCATGTCTAATCATAGTATTGTTAAGGTAGGCCCATGATTCAGTTAGAACGCACGTTGCATGTTTGCATTCTTCATTTGGTAACACAGTTCAGTACCAGTAAAGTCTAGGCCACGAGATCCTAAATTTGTTTGACTATCTATCTGGAATTTAAAAGAGAAATAGCCAAGAAATCGCATATGTCATCGTTCAAATGGTATTACATTACTTTGGCATGAAAATTTTATACTCTTTTGATTGCACTTATTACAATTTTATGATCTGATACATATTTCTGTAGCATAGGTGCAAGATAGCTTCAAAAACAAGTTTAATTACAGCTTACAGCTGTAGGAAGAAGAATACAGTGAATGGTACCAAAAATTCGATGTTTCGAATATTATATCAGATACAAGCACGTCATAAGTTCATAAATGTGTGATCGTTTGTAGCGATCAATCTGAAGCGGTGCAAAGAAAATATTCTTTTGCAAGAAAAAAAAGAGGGGGTTGTTTTCAATCTCGTTATCAGGCATCTTTAAATTGGTTCTGTCATAAAATGCAACAACAGCATTATAATCAGAAACGAAATAATGATATACTAGTGTATGGACCACCTATAATTGAACCATACTGTTGCTTGATGAAAACGTTGGCATCTTGGAGGTCCTGGAGAACTGTATCATTATATTTCAGATTTTGTATTGGTGGAACATCTACTTCTATGTAATCGATCAGTTTTACTCAAGATTATGTTTGCACATTGCCAAGTGATTCTTTCATCAACGAACGAGTTAGTGTAAATTTTAATAATTTTGTGCAAGTAATTTCTATTTCACAGAGGAAAAAAGAAAGAATAGATGGAGAATGGAGAACGTTTCCATATACAGTGGAAAGTGAGACTTATATTTAAATATAAGACTCCACAAGTGAGAGTATAGGACTTTTTGACGTACAATTTTTTTTTCCTGAGCACTATATTTGTTTTTGTGTTTTACAAAAATGGACTAGGTTTGATCAGCTTTTGAAATTTTAGGGTCTGCGTAGTGAAATTGTAACATTCTTTACTTTTTGTACACTCAATGATCATCTCCAACAAATTCAAGATTTTCAAATCCTTCAATTGCCTGAACATGGATAAGCATCTAACAGTGGAGTGCTTATTTAATAAATGTTCGAGGTTGAATGTCTATTGAATAAGCATCTGACATTGAAGGCTTATTAAGTAAAAATTCAAACGCTTATTAAATAAGAATTTAAGGTTTATCCACTTATTCAATAGTTCAAGGTTGAACGTTTATATGATTTCCTATGTCATCTTCCCCTTTAAATTTTCTTATTTTTATTAGGAAAACCTTAAAATACCATCACGACTGTGAAAGAAATGTAAGACGAAGCATTCATGAACACATAGATGTCAAGACTAGACCAATATAATCTACATTAGTTCTTACCATTCAAGATTGTGAAATTGCTAGGCGGACGATATGCAACAAGTACGAACTAAAGATTAATCATTTGTACAGTGTTTAATCGAAGATTAATTAAAGTTAGACGTTTTTTATGACTCACATAGTTTGGATAAAGAAGTATTTGGTTACTATTAGTTGATCAAAAATGGAAATTTTGGTTTGGATTGGTTAAGAGCTGAAAAGGAGGCAAGACTGTCTAAAATTAACACGTAGATGCTTATATGATTCATTAAGCCTCAATCAATCCAACTAGTACATAGATATTTATTTGTATTCTTAGATGAGACGGTAAGACTTGCCTAGACAGGCATAGGTGGATGACTAGATGGTAAGCCTCACCCCGTGTCTAAGTGGGGCTAAGTGGGGGTCTCGAAGAATTTTTACAATAGAGTTTAAGACGACACATCATTACCTATATGTTTTACATGAGTTATCGCCTAGAGTTCATTATAATATTATTACCACTCTACAGACCCCACAAATATTTTTTATGTTGTTATTGCGACATGTTGTTATATTATGCAGCTACCATACTCTATCATTCGGTGCCTAATTGTTATCATATCATGTTGTTGTTTATGTTATGATAATAATGGATGATGCTGATGGATTAGTAATAAAATAAGATAGAATTTGTTGTTATAGTACCATCGGTATTTAAACATCAAACATGACATCTATATTTATCAAATATGTCAAGTACATTGGTGTTTAGGGTCGTAGATCCAAGTACACTTGTCATTTCTACGGTACACTTCCTCGCACCATACTCAATAGATTACAAGAGAGTCCTTTTTCTTTCTTCCTGCCTGTTAGGCCAGTAGAGCCCTTCGATCGATGCCTGCTTTAGGCATTGTTAGAGAGATAGCTACCCATTATCCACACCTTCCACCTCCTAGATTTAGAGCAAGGCCTTACGTCTATTGACTTTTATTGGTACTGGTTATGTCCGCAGTGGAGGAAATTAGCGATTTTTTTAACCAATTTGGATTTTTATTCGACATATGAAGTCGAAATGTTTATCAAATCCAATCTAATAAATTTTAAATAAAATCTTATTTTATTCAACTTTGTTTAAATAGGTTTTGAATAGTTATATTTTAATCAATACGAAATGTTTATATAAAATGGAGCATATGAAATATACTCTTGTGTGTACATGTGTATAATAGTTATATGTTAGAATTAATTTTGAGAAAGAAGCTTTTCATTTCTCTCTTAATTTATAAAGATAATTAAGGAAAGGTTTTGTTTTACTTAAAGAGAGAAACATTTCATCTTTCTCTTTAATTAAATTAATTAATTACCTTATTAAATAATATTTACGACCAAATTTATACAAGATAAAGATTGTGAGTATGCCTAAATATACTCCAATGTAAAGTGTGCAAGTGCAACATGGTAAAAATTATATATATAGTACATCTCTAGAAAAATATATCGATGGCCTCACCAGGACCTCATGCGAGTCATGACCGACCTGCCTCTTACTGGATAGTTCCGAATATGACATCAACCCAATTGTCAGTCAATAACCGTACCAAGTCACTAACATACATAAATGGGTCAATACTATCTAGATCGAGCAATGAACATGCCCTAATGGAAGTGAACTAGATAGCTCTGAAGTATATCTCATATTTTAATCATTACCAAGTGTGAGGCTTGAGGCTATGTCTTTCTTTTTGGCAAATCCCACATGAAATGCCAACATTGCCCTCCAAACAGTAGCGCTATTCCAGCATTCATCCATACAAGTTGTTTAGGATATAAATAAACCTAAGGCAACACTTCTACTACATCCTCAGGATTAGTAGCAAGTAGCCCTTGCGCTTCAAAGAACTCTGTATTCGATTCCATCATCTTCAAGATGTCTTCGATTTAAATGCTTATCCCGATTCAAAGTGGGTTACAGATGACATCTCCAATCCCTGTCTCTTCGAGTCGACAACGATAGTTTAACTAGGCAAGATTTGATTATTAACTATTTAACTATCAAATAAACAAATAATCCAACCAGATATTTAATTCCATAAGGAAACCAATTCTAGTTAAGTATATAAGTAACCACTAAGCCTCTTTAATTAATACTTTCATTAATTAAAATCTCATTTCAAATATTTGTATTAAAATACCTTTTATAAAAGATATATTATCAAACCCTCTCTACTCTTTTCAACACTTAAAAATATTCATATATTAATCTCCACGGTATATGTATATTCACAAAATAGTTCACTTTCAATACTTGAAAAAATATTTATATAAATATATTCTCAAATCTTAAAGAAGCTTTCAAATTTTTCCAAACCATATTAAATAGGGTCAAAACAACAGTCATTTAAAAACATTGTTTGCTATTAACCCAAACCACTTTTCTTCTTGTTGTAAGTAAGTGGATCGTATAGAAATTAAATATACTTACCAACACTTCTTGATTTCAAACTTGCATTATCCCTTGAATAACAATGTAGTGGGACAAGTTAGTGTACTATCCTTACCTCAACATACATTTTTAATTCTCAGGATAGAGACGAGTTTTCATACCTCGGAATTTAGTGTTAAATATGAAAAGAATACTTTCCATACCACCATAATTTAAAATGATCGTTTATAAAAACCAAACCTCATTTCCTTTTATAAAATTCCTCTTTATAAATCCCTTTATATATTGAGAAACTACTTTTATAAATCTCATTTCTATTTATAAAACTTCATTTATAAATCATCTTTATAAAATTTCATTTATAAATCTCTAATTTCAAGATGGGACTAAATACTTTTCATAAAAGCAATCATTTCATATATAACTATATATTCACAAATGTAATTTACTTTCCAGTTTATCAAAATGATATAATTTTTCCTTTTTATAAAACACCATTTAAAAATCTATTCTTTATTTATAAAATATCATTCATAAATCTATCTTTTTATATAACATTTCATATAAAACGTTTCACAAATATTTATTCCAAAATATTCCTATCTTCTTTTTAAAACAGAATCACTCTATTATAAAAGATAAATTCCCTCTTTTATTTTCGTTTAAATTTAATATTTATTATTATATTAACTTTTTTGTAAATACTTTTAAAACATTTTCAAAAAGGTTAGAGTAAAATAGAGAAGTTTAAAAACTCATTTTTACATAAAATGCCCAAAGATTCCAAAAGTCAAAATTTAAGATAATTCTCTGAATTAAAACCAATTTCAAATCAAAATAGCAACCCGTAATATTCCAAAATATTGTAATAAGGCCATATAACTACCATAGCACTGAACCAATACGATAACTACCTTTTTCACTAAAAAAGTTCAACCTTTAATATATATCAATGTCATATCCAATATGACCAACTATCAAACTTTTAGCATTCAACAATTTATATAACAAGTATATAAATAAAATTTAAAATTATTAATGGGGAGGAAATCTGGATTCCTCTACAAAAATGCTCTATATTTCATTTTATATGTCATTTGATTTTCAAAGCGGAAATTCAACCAAACCAAACCAATAAATCATTCAAACACGAAAACGGTAATTTATATCTGTTATCCAAGTTTTTGACCCAGCAGAATTCAAAGGAAGTTAGAACATCTACGTCAAGTCAAAAAAACTCAAGAACCAACCAAAAGGATTAGAATAAGGAACCAAGAAGGATACAAGAGGAAAAGGCAAAAATTGCCTAAGAGATGCATTGCTAGCGATCCATCGCCTAGCGATCCATACATATCGAACATGGATCGTCTATTCCTCTTACATCATGAAGCATTATCTTTTCTAGGCATGCTTGCTAAGTTTCTCGATGTTTCAAGCTAGCTAGACCAAGAAGTGAGCATCCATATGATTCCTGCAACAGTTCAATGCAATTAGTACACGAGTCATCATCAAAACAAGACATCTAGTCATGAAATTACATGGAAAGCATCTACATAAGGCATGGAGCATGATCCAATTGAAACGAGCATGAAACACTCTAACTCCATGGATTGCTAGCGATCCATGCCATATGGATTGCTAGCGATCCATCATATTGGGTCGATTCACTATGAAATTTCTTGAGCATCTTCGTACCTTCAAATGTAAGCCTTTGGCAAAGCGGCTTTGGTCTAAGTGCTCTTCAGCCCCTATAAATATCATCCTACCATTAACATAAAGAGGATCTTATGGACTAGTTGTTGAAACTCTACAGAAATTATTTTTCACTCTTCTCCTTCCACACAACGGTCATATAATGGGTTCATTGTGATTCTCCAATGAACTCTAACACTAGTGACTTGATCTAAATTATGAGATCCAACCAAACTATAATCAGATTCAAATTGTAATTGCAGTCAGGTAATGATAAAAGTTATAAAGTGGATGTAGGCTTCATTAACAACCGAACCACTATTAAAATCTTTTGTCTCTTTACTTTATCTACATGCAATTATTCCTTGTTTATATTTTATGTTCCTTGATAAATACGGCTGGTGCTTTCGCACTCAATTCAAGGTGTTGATTCATTTTTTGGGTTAACATTTTGGTGCTTTCACTGAGAACACTACTCAGATTTAGATCTAACTATCTACTTTGGATCAGATATTGTAACGACCCGTTAAATTTGATAATATTAAATGGATTAACTTAATATAATTTTTAATCTAATTTATAATAAATGTAGGAGTTGGATATAGTAACTGAGATTAAAGATTTAACAATTGAAATGTTATATGGCAATAGGTAGAATAACGAAGATTTGTGTTGTGGTTATAAGTCATAATTAGTTGATTAACATGGTATTAATGAAATAATAACTGAATTGAATTGCAATATATAAACATCAGAAAAATTTAATTGGTGGATTAAATTTGTTAAAGTTCATAAGTTTTGTAATTTAGTTTAGT
The DNA here is from genome assembly GCA_030765085.1 of Allium cepa. Taxonomy (NCBI): domain Eukaryota; kingdom Viridiplantae; phylum Streptophyta; class Magnoliopsida; order Asparagales; family Amaryllidaceae; genus Allium; species Allium cepa. The sequence continues at coordinate 806,774,658 of CM060941.1, forward strand.
AGAACTTTAAATTATAAACGAAGATTGAAATAAACGATAAATTTAATTATGTAAATGGTGACTCAAGACCTAGGTTATAGGAATTGGAACATAATCCAATTTGAATTAAGTAGAAGAAGGATTTGGTTAATATGTAAGTTATTGTTCAAGGTATTGAATAAAAACTTGGAATCCAATCATAATTTAATGATAATAACGTTAGTATTAGAGAATAAATATATTTCAACGCAGTACCCGAATGAACGGAATAAAATGAATATATATTGAATAGAAATGAAATGTAAATTGGCACATTTGGTTGAAAGATAATTTTAAGAAACATATAAATGTTGAATTTGTGAATATTAATATAAATATTAACTTGAATGGGATTCATTAATACAAAGATGTAATAAGTGTAGATAGTAAAAATTTAATGGCTGTAGTGGATAAAAAAATCTAGTAGTAACATAAAATTTATTTATATGGAAAAAGAGTATAGATTTGAACAAATTTATGAAAATTTGATAAGAACAGTGGTTGTAATCAGTTTGGTTATTTAATATTTGGAAGATAGAGATTTGTAAATCCGTTAATGAATTTATAATGGGAAGGAATGGTAAGAATGTAAAAATTATAAGCATTTGATTCAATTAAGGGAATTAAATTTTAAATAAATGGTCATTTAATAAATTCAACGTTCTGTGAGAAATCATAATAGTTGTGTAAAATGTGTACAAACTTCGATTTGGAAATTTATTGGATTTACAACGGTTTTGGTATTACATTTATGAGTTTAAAAGTTATTCCATTTTGTAAAGTAATAAAAGCTTATTTAGGTGACTAGAATTTAGCGTAACGACTATTGTGTGTTACCTATTCTTGTTGCTTGTTAATTTAAATTTTGGGAATCAAATTCAATTTATCCGCCAATTTACCGCAGTTAAAGTGAAATGAATTGGTGAATGAGTAATGTTAAATACAAATAAGATGTAACTAAGAAAAATCCCAATTATAATAATTTATGTAGAATTAAGTAAAGAAACCAGGAAATGAAAATGTGAAAATGTGGATGCAATGAGATCTTAAGTAATAATAACTTTGTTAGGTAAGTGATAACGGATTTTTTTTGTATAACCAAATAAAGATCCAAATTTATTTGGAAATTAATTGCAATCAATTTAATTTATTGCAATTAAATGGATTTAATATTTAATAGTTATGTAATTATTATTTGGAAGAAATTGGAGTTATTTGTAATAAGTATGAACCTAATGTTAATTTTTCTTATAGGATTGACAATTGATATGGAATGAAAAGAAGAAAATTTGGGTCAGTAAAATTTGGAATTTATGCATAATAAAATGGATTCTAACGTTAAATACTACGTTATTGAGATTTAAATTAGACTTAAAGAATAATGATGTGAATCAGGAACTAATGTTTATGGCATCTTTATTTTAGGTGAAAGTTGAGAATATAAAGATTAAAAATCTAAAGTATGAGTTTTGAGAATATAATTTATAAAATTCTTAAATATAAGAAAGTGTAGAAATTAACATTGCAATTAATATACTGTCAACTTTTAATTCACAGCTAAACCTGTTAAATCTTTTCAATTGATTACGAATCATATAAGAAATAAAATTTGGCTAATTTCAGAATTTAATATAAAATTTGGATTTTTATAATTTATTTAATGGATATTAAAAATAGCCATTTTGGCCACGGACTCGGATTTCGACGAAACCAGTTTCATCGGATCCGTATCGGTGAATTATTAGAGGGTTTCAAGTTTCGTATCGATCAGACTTGTCGTTTGATCGTACGGGCGTGAAACGCCTTGAAATCAATTTTAATAAAATCAATTTGAAATCAATTTGGAAATTTTGTTTTCAGCATAACTTCTTCATACGATCAAATTTGGATGTGAAACTTTTTCCATCGCGTTCAGAATATTTTAAATTACCTATTTGGATATATAGATTTACGAAATTTCGTTCCGGAGATATAGCGGGCTGTTTGGGCCATAGTTTGTTCCGCACGTTCATTCTACGGTCTATCTACGCTACCTCTAACCCTCTATATAAACCCAGCTATTCAGCCCCAGCCTCCGCCTAATTTCATTTATCTGCGCGTATTTTCTTCAAGCTTCTCTTCTTCTTCAATGGGGGTTAACCCTAGATCCAGTCAGTTCAAAAACAAAATGAAAATTCAAAATCTCCAGAAAAATTCCACAAAAATATATGTCGATCTTCTCGAAACACGTAATCCCATGGTGAAATTCGTTTTTCAGTTGGAGTTACCGTTTACCCAGAATAAATTCAAACAGTTCGTGGCCGTTCATCAGCGTCGCATCAAAGTTCGCCTGATCGAAATTCTGTTTCTGGGTTTTGGAGAGGGAACCGAGGGGATCGCATCTATGTGGTTAGTTTAGCGTTTCGACGGTCAGATTTGCGGCAAAAATTCAATAGGGTTTCATGTTTTAGGCTTGCGCCGGAACTTGCGTGCGTTTGCTTCTGGAAAGAAGATGGTAGCCGCGTGCGTGATAGTGGAGGATGACGTGGCAAGAGTATGAAATGTGTCCTCCTTTTGTTGTTTTTAATTTTGAAATTCAAGTGCAATAATCGCTATAACTTTTACATGCGACCTCGGATTCACGCGATTTTTTTTTGTTAGGATCGTAATTTAATTCCGGACTTGATGACGCTGGTTTGGACGAATTCCGAGACGGGCGAATTTTTGAGTTTAAATCGAATTTAAATTCGATTTAAATTCAAAAGGTGAGTGTTTTAACCCACTCACAACTACTAGAAGCTTTTATGTTTGTTAAATTAATTTTAGAAATGAATAGAAATTTATTTATGAGTATTTGGCATGTTTATTTCACTCATATTTGTTGAAATGCATTTATTAAATTTAACTGTTAATTTAATTCATTTATTGCGTATAAATTTACAGTTAAAATTTATTTGTTTGTATATGAACTGCTAGTTAACAGTTATATAATTTATTACTGAATATAGACTGTAGATTAATAGCTGTTAAATTTAATTTGAATAAAATTGCCAGTATTACCTTTTATGTAGTGCCAAAAATAATATTGTTATTGATTAATATTGATTGATGATTGCAATTTGGATGATGGATGATGTTGATGAATGGATGTTTATTGTATATCATTAAATTGCAAATTATCATGCATACTTCATTACATTCGGGATTGTGGTTTGAAATGATATATAACCGCAAAATTTTTATATCTTTTAAATTGCGGATTGAAATGATAAATATCCGTATCACTTGACCATAGGATAGAAAATTATATACAGGCACCGCGGGATATATATATATAACTATTTAAATGTGATTTCTATGGTTTGGATGGAATACGGTTTATAATAATCTTAAATTTTATATTGTATAAAGATTTTTCTTCCATATATATATACATATGAAGTTGAAAATTTTGAAATTAAAAGGTGTATAAAAATATTTATTAAAAATGGAAGAAAATTAAGAAAATGGAGTTTAATAATTTATATCATACGTTTAAATGTTAAGTTTGGAAATTTTAAGATATGATATTTATAATTGGATTTTTCCCAAAATAAATTGAAATGAATATTCTAGTATAATTTGAATCGGAAAAAATATATATAGTTTATTACTAGAAATTGAAGTCTTATTATTTATGGATTTTATATGAATATTCAAGACTAATTAATAGAACAATTGATTTGTTGAAAGAATAAAATCCAACTTTAGTTTGAAATATTGATACTCAAAATGGATATACATATATATAAATAAATTAAAGTGGATTTGGAACTTGAGAGAGATAATATAAATTTTGGTTTAGACTTTAATAAAGAAATGTATTTGTAAAACCATGAGAACTATTTTCTTTACAAAGTAACATTTAAGTTAAACCTTTTAATTCATATACCGTTGAATATCCAAACCATTCAAGTTTTAAAAGTTATGGTTTTAAATTATGAATTTCGAAATATTATGCTTTGAAAGGATATTTGGCTTTCAGACGTTATAAATTTTAAAGCATTTGGATTTTTGAAAAGGTTTATATTTGGGATAAAGGATATCATATTGTTTTGGGTTTTAAAATGATATCGTATTCATAATTTTAAAATGTAAATGTTTATTCTGGTTTTAAAGTATGAGCTATTTTTAAATGACCGCGGTGTTATAATAACGATGGGTTGGCAAAGAGACCGGGATCGGATATGGACATACTCTCTGTCGATACCGAAAACCACTTTGACTAACCGTGTACGCGGTGGAGATTCCAGAATGAAGTAGGTGGTGGCGACGTTTCCTGTAAGGTAAATACGTGGACCCGACTCCCGTGAGTTGGCATAAGGTGGCTAAAACAGGAGCGATTCTCAGGCCAATGAGGTCATTCCTCTGATCGGACCCTCCTCTTCGATATTATACTTTGACTTGGATTGATTCAGTGGCCACTTCTATATTTTGAGTTTTGGGGGAGTTAGTCCTAGGTGGGCGGTAACTGCGGCTACGCGTTTCCACCAGCCTGGATAGCAATTGGTATATCTACCCTGGCATTGCCTAGTTGTGCCGTGTCACCTACCATACCGAGCCTTTACTACGAGTTTCTATTTGTGTCGTACCTATGGAGTATCCTCTGGTAGCTTCCCGATCAGGAGGTATTACGGTACTGTATAGACTATTGGCATTATTTGTGTTAAGGGCTATATGGGTAACCCCTTAACGCTATTAAAAAGTAAGTTTACTTTACAAATAGACACTATTATAATAGCGCAATATACTACATAGTAAATAGTTTAACGGATCCTTAGGAGATGTAAATCCCGAGCATCTCTTGAGTTACTGCACTCATATTTATTTCTGTTAATTTAACTCACATAAGATCTTTTAGTTCTGACTCGAGTGTTTTTTATCTTTTCAAATTCGCTCGGGTCAGTCCGAGCGTTTCAGGATCGAAGACTTTAGCTTTGGAGGACGAAGACGAAGAATCCATATTATTATTATTTATAGTATGCACCACACTCTTTCTATTCCGCTGCAGTGTTTGTATTGGTATGTGTAACTCTGATATTTATTGTATAAAGAAGAATTAACTGTTTTGTAACCGTGATATGAACTGTATATTTATTATTATATTTTATCCTTCCGCTGTGAGATTCTATTTTGTTTTATTTCTTCTCTGTTTTTCTTATTTACCCCATAACAATCCGCCCTTGCGTATGCTTTTAATTGGCACGTGTGTCGGTTTAAAGTGTGCGAAAAGGCGGGATGTTACAGTTGGTATCAGAGCTTTGGTTTAGCGATAAACCTTGGCTTTGTGGGGTTCGACTCTTTGTTAATAGGGTAGTAATACCCTATGGGAGTCGCTGAGTGTGTACATATGAGAGAGCGTACTTGTTAGTATTAATAAAGGATTTTGATATTGTGTTAATCTGTTCCGCTTTGTATTTATAAATTCTGGTTGATGCATGGGACGCTATGCCATCAATAGGGATTTCTAAACACTTAATAGGACAGACCGACATAATATTTGTTTTCAATATAGGTGAATGAAATAACTTTGCCTATTATATTTTCTATATATAAAAATATTTTTATAAAGATATATTTTGGTTGCTATAGTTGGGTGTTAGGTAATAAAAATATTTGTAATGAATTAAAGCTAAGTTGAATTTTAATAAATCAAATTGGAGATTTTAGAACTTAAGTCCGGGATTTTTGAAATCTTCTTTCAAAGGATTTATGAAATATAATGATTTGGTTTATAAATATTTTCTTATATAAATATTTAGTATAATTCGAAAGAATTGGTTTAAAGAGGATTTTGAAGAAAATAAGTTTGTACTTTCCTCTCTGTCGCTGGAAAATAATTTCGGTGATGACGGCCGCATCATCGACTTTCATTTTCGAGTTTCGAAGGGAAAGGCCACTGTAGTAAATTCTACTACAGATTTATGTTGGAAATATCTGAATTTGTTTGTTTTAAATATAATTGAGATATAAAGTTGTAGGAAACTAATTATCTATTGTTTCAAAATAAATTGAAATCTGACCCGGAATTTAATTCTAAAATTTTCCATTAATTAATTGTTAAATTTTAGTGGAATAAAAAAAAAAGTAAGTAATAGATGGATTGAAACCCTCTAATAAGTAAGAGAATTAATGCTAAGTATAAAGGAAGTTAAAAATTTAAATTATAAATAATGGTAAAGATCTATTGAACAATAAATGAATTAAGAGAATTGAGATTAAACTTGCATAAGTTCTTTTGCTTTTTCTTTAACATAAATAACTTACCAAGTATAAAAAGTTGAAATGTAAATTAAGAGTGGAATAGAATATTATGCAAGTAGAACTTTGGAAAAAAAAATGAAGTATTCAATAAATTACTGTTATAAATAAGAATTTAATGGTATTAACTTAAGTGATGATTGGAATTTTACTAAAATTAAAGGTTGTATTATTAATAGGTGATTTTAACCTTAAGAAAGTAAAAATGAAATTCCTTAATTTATAAAGTTTGATTGTAGGGTTATAATATTTAGTATGAGTCAAATGCTACTAGTTGAATAAAATAAAAAGTAGGTAATATAAATAAATGACTGTGAACCCTAGGTAATGAATTAATAAAATTCTTTATTTTAAGAATGCCGGTTATAAGGTTAATAAATTAAGTGTAAGTAGAGGGTTACTGTAATTAAATATAATGGAAACTTCAGCATTAAATAAATGAATGAGATTAAAGGTAAGTTGAAATTGTAATTTATAAAACAAATATATATTAATTAAAGGAATGGAGAAGAAACTTGTAAATTTTCACTTACATTCTTAAAACATACATAACTTACCACATAATAAAAAGTTGCAATGTTAGTAGGAAAATGTAAGGGGAAATCTTACAAGTGAAGAGTAAGGTAATAAAGGTATTCTATTAATTTGCTATTATTAATGAGAATTAATTGTATAGACTTATGTTAAATTGGAAATTTTACTATAAGTAAAGGTAAGTAGTATAAATAGATGATAGAAACTTTAGTAAATAAATTGGAATACAAATATAATGAATTTTGTGATAAATGGAAAATGAAAATTTGTAAGAAATAAAGAAATCACTCAATAAATGAAAGAAAGAAAATCAAACCATTGAAGCATGAGATAAATGTATAATAAGTTAATTTGGTTGTTGGTTTGAATTGTTATTGTTGATTTATGTTTGTTGGGTAAGGAATTTGAAGTTGTTGGATGAATAAATAATCTATCCTTGTTCCATCTAAGACTGTTGAGTAAAGGATGCACTTGATAGTTAATTTCATTTCATACAAATTTCAAGTTTGAACCCAAACAACTATTTGTTTGATGGATTAAATGGTTGCTTTGTTTGTGTATGTATGTTGTTTGTAAGGTTGATGGTTGTTGAATTGTTTGGTTGATTAATGATTGAATCCACTTGAATAGTTCACTTTAATATAAATATTTAACCTTTTAGATTATATAAGTGAATACAGGTGATGGAAGCAACTGCTACTGCTTTTGGTTCCAAAATAATAAGCGTATATCGCCCAACAAATAGGTACGTTTTCGGATTACGTTTAAAGCGCTATTTTTCCCGTGTTGGGATATAATATTTTGATAATATACGTAATATATTTGTATATTTTGATATTATATTTTCTCCCGAGCCTCACCGTACAAAGGAGACTCTGCCAAAATTCTCTGCCAAAATTTTAGAAAATTTTGGACTTAGAATTTTGTGAAAATATTTTCCCAACTTTAATAATTTAAGTACAAAAGAATATAATGATTATAAAACTGGTATATTTTATATAAGGGAATTAATTTAGTAATATTGTCAATAAGTTAATGTTTGAAATAAGATGTACTGTTTTACTCTTCCTTCTCCCTTCTTTTTCCTTTTCGGGGACGAAAAGTTTTGAGTGGGGGAGATTGTAACGACCCGTTAAATTTGATAATATTAAATGGATCAACTTAATATAATTTTTATTCTAATTTATAATAAATGTAGGAGTTGGATATAGTAACTGAGATTAAAGATTTAACAATTGAAATGTTATATGGCAATAGGTAGAATAACGAAGATTTGTGTTGTGGTTATAAGTAATTAGTTGATTAAAATGGTATTAATGAAATAATAACTGAATTGAATTGCAATATATAAACATCAGAAAAATTTAATTGGTGGATTAAATTTGTTAAAGTTCATAAGTTTTGTAATTTAGTTTAGTAGAACTTTAAATTATAAACGAAGATTGAAATAAACGATAAATTTAATTATGTAAATGGTGACTCAAGACCTAGGTTATAGGAATTGGAACATAATCCAATTTGAATTAAGTAGAAGAAGGATTTGGTTAATATGTAAGTTATTGTTCAAGGTATTGAATAAAAACTTGGAATCCAATCATAATTTAATGATAATAACGTTAGTATTAGAGAATAAATATATTTCAACGCAGTACCCGAATGAACGGAATAAAATGAATATATATTGAATAGAAATGAAATGTAAATTGGCACATTTGGTTGAAAGATAATTTTAAGAAACATATAAATGTTGAATTTGTGAATATTAATATAAATATTAACTTGAATGGGATTCATTAATACAAAGATGTAATAAGTGTAGATAGTAAAAATTTAATGGCTGTAGTGGATAAAAAAATCTAGTAGTAACATAAAATTTATTTATATGGAAAAAGAGTATAGATTTGAACAAATTTATGAAAATTTGATAAGAACAGTGGTTGTAATCAGTTTGGTTATTTAATATTTGGAAGATAGAGATTTGTAAATCCGTTAATGAATTTATAATGGGAAGGAATGGTAAGAATGTAAAAATTATAAGCATTTGATTCAATTAAGGGAATTAAATTTTAAATAAATGGTCATTTAATAAATTCAACGTTCTGTGAGAAATCATAATAGTTGTGTAAAATGTGTACAAACTTCGATTTGGAAATTTATTGGATTTACAACGGTTTTGGTATTACATTTATGAGTTTAAAAGTTATTCCATTTTGTAAAGTAATAAAAGCTTATTTAGGTGACTAGAATTTAGCGTAACGACTATTGTGTGTTACCTATTCTTGTTGCTTGTTAATTTAAATTTTGGGAATCAAATTCAATTTATCCGCCAATTTACCGCAGTTAAAGTGAAATGAATTGGTGAATGAGTAATGTTAAATACAAATAAGATGTAACCAAGAAAAATCCCAATTATAATAATTTATGTAGAATTAAGTAAAGAAACCAGGAAATGAAAATGTGAAAATGTGGATGCAATGAGATCTTAAGTAATAATAACTTTGTTAGGTAAGTGATAACGGATTTTTTTTGTATAACCAAATAAAGATCCAAATTTATTTGGAAATTAATTGCAATCAATTTAATTTATTGCAATTAAATGGATTTAATATTTAATAGTCATGTAATTATTATTTGGAAGAAATTGGAGTTATTTGTAATAAGTATGAACCTAATGTTAATTTTTCTTATAGGATTGACAATTGATATGGAATGAAAAGAAGAAAATTTGGGTCAGTAAAATTTGGAATTTATGCATAATAAAATGGATTCTAACGTTAAATACTACGTTATTGAGATTTAAATTAGACTTAAAGAATAATGATGTGAATCAGGAACTAATGTTTATGGCATCTTTATTTTAGGTGAAAGTTGAGAATATAAAGATTAAAAATCTAAAGTATGGGTTTTGAGAATATAATTTATAAAATTCTTAAATATAAGAAAGTGTAGAAATTAACATTGCAATTAATATACTGTCAACTTTTAATTCACAGCTAAACCTGTTAAATCTTTTCAATTGATTACGAATCATATAAGAAATAAAATTTGGCCAATTTCAGAATTTAATATAAAATTTGGATTTTTATAATTTATTTAATGGATATTAAAAATAGCCATTTTGGCCACGGACTCGGATTTCGACGAAACCAGTTTCATCGGATCCGTATCGGTGAATTATTAGAGGGTTTCAAGTTTCGTATCGATCGGACTTGTCGTTTGATCGTACGGGCGTGAAACGCCTTGAAATCAATTTTAATAAAATCAATTTGAAATCAATTTGGAAATTTTGTTTTCAGCATAACTTCTTCATACGATCAAATTTGGACGTGAAACTTTTTCCATCGCGTTCAGAATATTTTAAATTACCTATTTGGATATATAGATTTACGAAATTTCGTTCCGGAGACATAGCGGGCTTTTTGGGCCATAGTTTGTTCCGCACGTTCATTCTACGGTCTATCTACGCTACCTCTAACCCTCTATATAAACCCAGCTATTCAGCCCCAGCCTCCGCCTAATTTCATTTATCTGCGCGTATTTTTTTCAAGCTTCTCTTCTTCTTCAATGGGGGTTAACCCTAGATCCAGTCAGTTCAAAAACAAAATGAAAATTCAAAATCTCCAGAAAAATTCCACAAAAATATATGTCGATCTTCTCGAAACACGTAATCCCATGGTGAAATTCGTTTTTCAGTTGGAGTTACCGTTTACCCAGAATAAATTCAAACAGTTCGTGGCCGTTCATCAGCGTCGCATCAAAGTTCGCCTGATCGAAATTCTGTTTCTGGGTTTTGGAGAGGGAACCGAGGGGATCGCATCTATGTGGTTAGTTTGGCGTTTCGACGGTCAGATTTGCGGCAAAAATTCAATAGGGTTTCATGTTTTAGGCTTGCGCCGGAACTTGCGTGCGTTTGCTTCTGGAAAGAAGATAGTAGCCGCGTGCGTGATAGTGGAGGATGACGTGGCAAGAGTATGAAATGTGTCCTCCTTTTGTTGTTTTTAATTTTGAAATTCAAGTGCAATAATCGCTATAACTTTTACATACGACCTCGGATTCACGCGAATTTTTTTTTGTTAGGATCGTAATTTAATTCCGGACTTGATGACGCTGGTTTGGACGAATTCCGAGACGGGCGAATTTTTGGGTTTAAATCGAATTTAAATTCGATTTAAATTCAAAAGGTGAGTGTTTTAACCCACTCACAACTACTAGAAGCTTTTATGTTTGTTAAATTAATTTTAGAAATGAATAGAAATTTATTTATGAGTATTTGGCATGTTTATTTCACTCATATTTGTTGAAATGCATTTATTAAATTTAACTGTTAATTTAATTCATTTATTGCGTATAAATTTACAGTTAAAATTTATTTGTTTGTATATGAACTGCTAGTTAACAGTTATATAATTTATTACTGAATATAGACTGTAGATTAATAGCTGTTAAATTTAATTTGAATAAAATTGCCAGTATTACCTGTTATGTAGTACCAAAAATAATATTGTTATTGATTGATATTGATTGATGATTGCGATTTGGATGATGGATGATGTTGATGAATGGATGTTTATTGTATATCATTAAATTGCAAATTATCATGCATACTTCATTTCATTCGGGATTGTGGTTTGAAATGATATATAACCGCAAAAATTTTATATCTTTTAAATTGCGGATTAAAATGATAAATATCCGTATCACTTGACCATAGGATAGAAAATTATATACAGGCACCGCGGGATATATATATAACTATTTAAATGTGATTTCTATGGTTTGGATGGAATACGGTTTATAATAATCTTAAATTTTATATTGTATAAAGATTTTTCTTCCATATATATATACATATGAAGTTGAAAATTTTGAAATTAAAAGGTGTATAAAAATCTTTATTAAAAATGGAAGAAAATTAAGAAAATGGAGTTTAATAATTTATATCATATGTTTAAATGTTAAGTTTGGAAATTTTAAGATATGATATTTATAATTGGATTTTTCCCAAAATAAATTGAAATGAATATTCTAGTATAATTTGAATTGGGAAAAATATATATAGTTTATTACTAGAAATTGAAGTCTTATTATTTATGGATTTTATATGAATATTCAAGACTAATTAATAGAACAATTGATTTGTTGAAAGAATAAAATCCTACTTTAGTTTGAAATATCGATACTCAAAATGGATATACCTATATATAAATAAATTGAAGTGGTTTTGGAACTTGAGAGAGATAATATAAATTTTGGTTTAGACTTTAATAAAGAAATGTATTTGTAAAACCATGAGAACTATTTTCTTTACAAAGTAACATTTAAGTTAAACCTTTTAATTCATATATCGTTGAATATCCAAACCATTCAAGTTTTAAAAGTTATGGTTTTAAATTATGAATTTCGACGTTATAAATTTTAAAGCATTTGGATTTTTGAAAAGGTTTATATTTGGGATAAAGGATATCATATTGTTTTGGGTTTTAAAATGATATCGTATTCATAATTTTAAAATAGAAATGTTTATTCTGGTTTTAAAGTATGAGCTATTTTTAAATGACCGTGGTGTTATAATAATGATGGGTTGGCAAAGAGAACGGGATCGGATATGGACATACTCTCTGTCGATACCGAAAACCACTTTGACTAACCGTGTACGCGGTGGAGATTCCAGAATGAAGTAGGTGGTGGCGACGTTTCCTGTAAGGTAAATACGTGGACCCGACTCCCGTGAGTTGCATAAGGTGGCTAAAACAGGAGCGATTCTCAGGCCAATGAGGTCATTCCTCTGATCGGACCCTCCTCTTCGATATTATACTTTGACTTGGATTGATTCAGTGGCCACTTCTATATTTTGATTTTTGGGGGAGTTAGTCCGAGGTGGGCGGTAACTGCGGCTACGCGTTTCCACCAGCCTGGATAGCAATTGGTATATCTACCCTGGCATTGCCTAGTTGTGCCGTGTCACCTACCATACCGAGCCTTTACTACGAGTTTCTATTTGTGTCGTACCTTTGGAGTATCCTCTGGTAGCTTCCCGATCAGGAGGTATTACGGTACTGTATAGACTATTGGCATTATTTGTGTTAAGGGCAATATGGGTAACCCCTTAACGCTATTAAAAAGTAAGTTTACTTTACAAATAGACACTATTATAATAGCGCAATATACTACATAGTAAATAGTTTAACGGATCCTTAGGAGATGTAAATCCCGAGCATCTCTTGAGTTACTGCACTCATATTTATTTCTGTTAATTTAACTCACATAAGATCTTTTAGTTCTGACTCGAGTGTTTTTTGTCTTTTCAAATTCGCTCGGGTCAGTCCGAGCGTTTCAGGATCGAAGACTTTAGCTTTGGAGGACGAAGACGAAGAATCCATATTATTATTATTTATAGTATGCACCACACTCTTTCTATTCCGCTGCATTGTTTGTATTGGTATGTGTAACTCTGATATTTATTGTATAAAGAAGAATTAACTGTTTTGTAACCGTGATATGAACTGTATATTTATTATTATATTTTATCCTTCCGCTGTGAGATTCTATTTTGTTTTATTTCTTCTCTGTTTTTCTTATTTACCCCATAACAATCTGCCCTTGCGTATGCTTTTAATTGGCACGTGTGTCGGTTTAAAGTGCGCGAAAAGGCGGGATGTTGCAGATATGTTCAAAAGTTAGATCATCAATCTCTATTTAGAAGATTTCCTGTTGAGAACTAGTGGCACTAGGAATGAAGAAAACTACCTCTCCATAGGAGTTACAGTTCCTAGAGAAGGAACAAACCATCAACAAATTGAAGTCAACAACCCCAACAACCTGTACTTGGGAGCTAACTCTGAAGATCAGGTTCCAGGATCCTCCACACAACATGAAGTTGTGACTAAGAGAGAGTTGAACAAGATGGTTGATGGCCAAAAGATGAAAAACAGTCAAAGAGCTCTTATGGACAAATTAAATGCCCGATTGACCTAATAGTCATATGCTGCTCCAAGAACCGTAGCAGAGCCCATGGCTGCCATGGAACAAAAGAATTCTTCCGTCTCTGGCCTAAAAAGGAGAAATAGGAAGTAGCCGTAGGAAGGAGTGATAGGTGGAACTGTAGGAATCAATATAGAGGGAAATACAAACACTTCACCAACTACGAGGCAATTAGCTACCAACTTGAATCTAGGAGCGAAAACCCAACGAGAAGATATAGCTATAGATCTCTCCGACTTAGAAGATGGGGAGCGACTTGAGGACGATAAGTTGGAAAGAACTACCAATGCATTTAATAACGCCAGGGAGATCCAAACTGCCTCCATCAGACCAATTGCAAGCCAACAGAACCCTAACGGAGTGGCTCTCTCGAAGACAAGAGAGCCTAGGCTTCGGCCCACTCACCAAGATCGTTTGCAAAATCAAACACTTAGTGTAGTCACTGACAGTCGACCCCAAGATTACCGGACATCTCAGGCATACATCGTGGACATGGTCAAGTGACTAATGGATGAAAGTAAGGATAGAAGGGATGATGAATGGAGATCCGCTCCAAGTTATCCCTTTCACTGATGACATTCTAAGTGAGCGGTACCCCGAAAAATTCAATATGTTGACTATTCCTTCCTATGACTGAATGAGAGACCCGAAACACCACTTGCATAGGTATAGTTGGTACATGGACAAAGCGAATGCTTAGGATGCCATTCGATACAGATGTTTCGCGGTGTTTCTAGAAGAAATTGCTTCCATGTGGTTTACCAAACTTCCGCCAAGATCCATCTCCACCTTCAATCAGATAGCAACAATATTCCTTAATCAGCTTAGACCCCACACGACATAGCCAAAAGATGTGACGTCATTGTCCGTCCTATTCCAGGGATGGAACGAATCTTTGAAGTCTTTCATGATTCCGTTCAACACTGTGGTAATTGAAGTGAGTAATCTGAACGAGGATATGGTTTTCATGGCCTTAGTCCACGCAATTCACCCCGAACTGAATTCGGGAAATGGATTAAAATGAAACAACCCACCACTATGAAGAATTTCAACTGAAAGGTGAGCCACGACTTGAGGTTGGAAGAGGCACAGGAAATAGAAAGGAAATCTGCTAACTTACAACCAACCAACGTTGGGTAGAGTGGTATGGTGATAAACCCAGATATGAACACCCCCAGGAATGCTGGAAAAAATGAGAATCGGAAAAGGAAGAACAAGAACTCTAACCAGTGAAATGAAAGTAGAAAGCGACTCAAGGTTTACTGTCCGGAGAATACACCTTGCTCAACGATACTCCAAAAATATCTATCTCATGACATAGGGTATAGAAGAGTACAAGAAGCCGCCTAAAAAGGAAGTAACTGAACAGTAACAGCGTTCTGGTAAGTACTGCTACTTCCATGAGAAACATGGCCATAACATGAATGAGTGTCGTTACCTGAAGAACTTGATCAAGGAGTTGATTCGGGAAAACAAGCCTCAACAGTATGTGAGGAAACCACTAAATCCTGACCAACCCGTATCGCCCCCAAGCTCCTAGAGATCAAGAGAATCAAGTTGGAACCAATAAAGAGGGACTTAGACGAACTGACCAGAGACTCATCATTGGAACGATATTGGAGGGCCCCATCCCGTGTACAAGAGTTAGGGAGAAATGAAGCGGCATGCGACCTCATTAACGCATGCTCCAAAAGTATCATGCTTTGCGGTCGAAGATAGAACCCCTTCTAAGCAGCAGAGAACCCTTAATGAATGACATAATATTCTAGAATCGAGACACTGAAGGAATAGAAGCTCCAACTCTCAACCCCATGGTCGTGATAGTAGGAATCGGACCCGCCAAGGTCCAATGAGTATTTGTTGACAATGACAGTTCTGTGAATATCCTTTTCAAATGCACCTTTGATCACATGAAGATCAGTATAAAAGATGTATCTACCTACCAAACAAAGATTTAGGGGTTCATCGACAAACCCAAACAACCTATTGAAATGATTGACTTACCTGAAAAACTCGGAGAAGGTAACCGAAGAGTCACCCTCATCCAAACCTTTGTGATCGTGGAAGAAATTTCTGCTTACAATGCCTTCTTAGGATGAACTGCCTTGGAAGATTTTAGGATTTCTTTCGCTCAATGGTGTCTAACCATGAACTTTATGATGGAAAATGGAGTCGGAGTGATCAAGGGAGACCAAAGTGCCATTAGGGAACGTTATATCATGGGATTACACGAGTCTAATAGAAAAGAAAAAGGAAAGAATATGAGGAGAGCTCTCCACATTCATGAACCTTTCGAATAGCAACTACAGAGCCGCCCCTAGCTTTGGGTCCATAGCTGATTCAATAAGGCTTTAGACCCTAGAAAGAAGAGTTTCGAGGAAGGAATGGGTAGCACTAGCAGAACTGATGGTGTTTGTCCTCGTTGATATGGATGATCCAATATGGGTCTTAAAAACTGGATCGCATCTTGAATATAGGATGCGACTGGAACTCATCAAATTTATTCGCGCCAATCAAGATTTATTCGCTTGGACGCATTCTAATATGCGTAGGGTGTCACCAGAGATAGCCTGCCATGCACTTAACATTGATCTCATGTATACACCAGTGAAATAGAAAAGGTGCAGCCTAGGGACCAAGCGGTCCAAAGTGCTAAGAGAAGAAGTGGAAAAGCTGATGGCGAATGGTTTTATCCATGATGCAACCTACCTTGAGTGGGTAATTAACCGATTTTTGGTCAAGAAGTCTAATGGGAAATGGCGAACCTGTATAGACTACTCGGATTTGAACAACGCTTGCTCGAAAGACAACTTTCCTCTACCAAGAATCGATCAGCTTGTGGATGGGACGGTAGGACATGAATTGCTACCATTTATGGATGCATACTCCGGGTATAACTAGATAATGATGTACGAACCAAATCAAGAAAATACCAGTTTCATTATCATTTTGGGACTATACTGCTACAACATAATGCCATTTGGCTTAAAGAATGCTGTGGCAACTTACTAACGACTAGTGAACACCATGTTTAAACATCAGATTAGGAAGACAATGGAAATTTATGGCAGCAAATCACTTGGACAACCTCGCTGAAATGTTTGAAATACTCTGCAAATGTGGAATGAATCTCAGTCCACTTAAGTGTCATTTCAGGATAGATTCTAGAAATTTCTTGGGATTCATCGTAAGCGCTAGAGGCATCGAAGCAAATCCTAAGAAAATAACCGCTTTGAGAGAGTTCGAAGCCTATAACATCCCCTATCTGGAGGTTTGAAGCTAAGCGCTACAGATGCTGCAGTCATTCATAGTATTAACTTCCGATGACCAAACACGGTTATGTTAATGGTGGCCATAATATCAGAAGCACTTGAATATGAAATAAAATCATCACATATTAAATCACTTTTCTGATTACATTTCAAAACAACATTTCGTATCCAAGTTACATAATCTCAAATGTTTTCCAAGTTTAGATCAAATATAATCATTAAAAAATATGCCAAGAGCGACATAAGAAGATGCCTCCTTGGATGACCAGAGTACTAAATATTCATAATATATTTAATACAACACATCAGAAATAAAAACATAACAACTGCTAGATAGCTAACTTCGGCCTTTTGTTCGTCTTCGGAAGCTTTATTCGTCCACCTACTAAAACTTGAAAATCCTCAACGCTTAGCCTACTCAAATCAATTTTGAGAACCCGAGAGTTCAAGAGGAAAAACATAAACTTCGAGTCAGACATAAAGCCTAGTGTGAATAATACTATACATCTCGGTTATTTGATATTAAGTGAGACCACACCACTTAGCGGAATGGGTTTCCCCTCACTAATATCCCTTTAAAATATATCTTTTGCAAATCTTAATCCTGCAACCAAAATTGGTTAAAAACAATAAAGCAATATCATGTAAGCATATAAATCAAGTAACAAATGGACTATCTGTCTGAACACTATAGTTTTGTTTGGCTAACTACTAACCTTTGGCTAACTCAGGCCTACCAAACAAAATAAACAAATAATCTAACTTCTATTAGATACTTCCTTTCTGGACGGTCTGCCCTAACTTAGTTTTCTTAGGGTCAAATGATCCTAATGATTTTGTAGGCTCACCAATAACCTATCCTCGCTCCATTTGTTCCTTTTTGTGTGTAACATCATTTTATCTTACCAGTGACAAAGCCCTACACACTGGAATTTTGGACTAAATTTGCTAGGGACTAATAGTTAATGTACAAGGCGCAACCCTATACCAGTCCAATTTGGTATTTTAATATCCGAGTCATTTTATTTAGGGTTAACTACCTATAAATTTTCCTTAGAAACATTTTCTCTCAAATTGATTTAAGCCTTTAAATCATACTTCAGACAAGGAAAATATACTTCTATGCTTTACATAAATCACCTTGCTATGTTATATACTTACACAACACTTTTTTGTTGAAAACATTTAAACCATTGAAAGTACCTCTTCCAAGCTCATTGAAAGTACCCCTTTTGAAGCCAAGTAACTACTTAGCTTTATAACCTTAGGCTGAAAGGCCAAAACCTACCTTTCAAAACCATTCTTAATAAACCTTCCGAAAACATTCAGACTCTTTCAAAAGCATTTTAAAACCTTAAACATCCTCTTTTCAAAACACTTTAAATATGCCTTTCGAAAACCTTTGAAAACTTTCCGTTTATAACCTTCCGAAAATATTAGAGAACCATCCCTTCGAAACCTTTCTCTTAAACCTTTCGAAAACATTAAATTCATCAAACCTTTCGAAAGAATTTTCATTCAAGTAAAACATGTAGAATAACCTTTCGAAATCATTCAAGACAGTTCGAAACCTTTGAGTTAATTTTTCAAAGTCTGAAAAGGTCTTAAAACAGCTAATCGAAAGCACTCTTCCGAAAGCTATTTCCTAAGTAAAGAAGAGATGGAGTTGAAACCAACCCTTCGCAAGCATTGGAGAAGCGGCTTGGGTTTTAAAACTAAGAAATACTTTCGAAAGCATTTCTCCGAAAGGTAAGATGCGGTAGCAAGGGATTTCGATCATTTATAAAACAAAACGAGCAACCTCTTTCGGAACCATTCCTTAGAATCATTTAACCAAGTAGAAAGCTATCTACGTCGAAAGCATCCTTGTCGAATGCAAAAAGGTGCATTTTCCTTTAAAAGCGAAGAAAGGCTTCGACCACTTTTGAGCCCCTTTTTTTGACTCCATACCTTTCACCTTATTCCCATTCACTATATACCAAGTCTTTGATACCATGCGCATTGGTTTCGATGGCGATAGAGGTGGAAGTACTTAGTCGAAAGCTAGGTACCCAAAAGTGGCAAAACATGTATAAACTGGTTTTTAACCTTTTAAAGAAATTCTTTTCAACTAACCTACCTTGTTTTTCAAAACATTATTGGTTGCTAATTTTTTTTCCAAAAGTACTGCCTAGTTTCTAAAATGAAAATTTTAAATTATTTACAGAATGCCCCTTCTCCTATTATAAATATATAAAACATTTTATTCTCATACCTTAAATAATTTTATATACTTACTAAAATCTTCAGGAAAAATTTGTAAAAATTCCCATAATTCATTTTTAATATGTTTCCTAACATAGATTAATTTCTGGCCCGAAACATACATATATTAGACGTAATTAATTTTAAAACCAAATAACTATTTTCTTCATTAAAAAAGTAATATTAAATCCATATTAATTTATAAAATTATGAAAATTGAAACCCATCTCTAAAATATCATTTCTGATTATATACTAAAATCGCAAGGCATTTGGATGCCATTTAATAGATTTTTCATATTAAAATGTATTATAAAATCTATATGAATTAGCATACATCATCAACAAACATATATATCCAATTTATTAATAAAAAACATGGAAAAACCTTACAAAATTAGATCAAATTTAATCAAAAACCAAAATGATTAAACACACGAGATATAGTCATTATTCACCTTAGCTATGTGATTAAGAAGTTGAGGTTTGATCTTGTTTTAAGTTGATTAAGCTTCCTTCCTTTAGATTCTTGTTTATCTTCTTCTTACTCTTTCTTAATAGTGGCCGGTCTCTCTAGCTTAATATTTAATAAACGTATGAAATGAATGTAGACTAAGGGTTAAGGGTATAAGAATATACCGACCCTCACCTGTTACCCTTTTTTATTATACTTTAATTCGGTTTAGTTCATTTTTATATGGAAGGGATATCCTTCTATTAATCACTCCCCTAATCATTACATTATTTTATTTAGTTTGAATAATCAAATACCCTAAATAATGTTACTCCAAATCAGGATCGTTACATACTCCACCCCTTAAAAATTTCGTCTTCGAAATCACGATAAGGTACTCGAAATCACGATAAGGTACTCAAAAAATCAATCAAAAAGGTATAACATACCATCAAACAAATCAGGATAAGTGTCTCTAATTCCACTCTCAGTCTCCCAAGTACGGTATCTCTCATCATCGCTCTACTGGACTTTAGCTAATCTAATTGTCTTGTTCCTTAGTCTCTTCTCATCTCTCATGACTATACGAACTAGTTTTCTAACTATAGTCAAATTCGGCTCTGCCACTAAATCCTGGAACACAATCGGTTCTATAGTAGTCTTTGGGTCGTTAATACACTTTCTTAGATGAGAAATACGAAAAACATCATGGACTCCTGCTAAACTACTTAGTAGGTCTACTCTATTTGTGAGTTTCTCGATCATCCCTACAATAGGAAATGGTCCTACAAATCCCCATGCCAATTTCCCTGACCTTGCAAATCTGATTACACCTTTCGTCGGTGACGCCTTAATGAAAACATGTTCTCTTACTGAAAACTTAAGTTTTTCTGTCTCTTATCAGCATAACTCTTTTGCCTAGACTGAGCTGCTTTCATTCTAACTTGAATCAACTTAATCTTCTCTGCAACTTCTATAACTAAATCCAGATCAAGAACCAGCCTATCCCCGGTCTCTAACCGACAAACTAGAGATTTGCATGACCTTCCATATAAAGCTTCCAACGGTGCTATCCTTGTACTAGCCTGATAATTATTGTTATACGAAAACTCGATTAAGTGTAGATGGTCTTCCCATGATCCACCAAAATCTAGCACACAAACTCGTAATAAATCTTCTATAACTTTGTTAACTCTTTCCGTTTGCCCGTCAATTTGTGGATGGTAAGTGATACTTATCTTGAGCTGGGTACTTGTTAGCATTAGAATTGGTCACTAACACCCTAAAATAGATTTGTTTAGCGAGATAAATAAAGAAAGTAAATTTAAAAAGAGGAATAACACAATATAATACAAAATAAAACAGTGAAAGAGAAGAACTGTATTATAGTGGTTCAGCTTAATTGCCTACGTCCACTTTGAATGTAATCTTTATTGCTTTATCAAATGTTTGAGTATAGATACAATCCACAAAGAACAGATTGAATTAAATTTTGAACAATAAGGAAACGAGTACAAAAAATTGGCAGAGCCCCCCCCCCCAATTCTCTAAAAAAGATCCCCTAAAATGGAACCCTGTCCCTCTTTTTAAACATGGAAATAGCTTGGCTTCTACGAGCTTGCATCTCTTTCCAGTCCTTTAGGCCCATGACCAAGAGAGTTTGGCCCAAAACTAATAAGCTCGGAAGACCGACCCTAGCATGCCGACCCTTCAAAAGCTGACCTAGCGTTTCCTGGGTGTTGACTCTGAGCAGCCTCAACTCTAGCTCGAAGCAATCTGGACTGCGACTCGAAGTAACTCACTCTTTTACTTATGCCAATCCACTCCTCCTTTCCATAATGCCGATCCGAGTTAGCCGAACCGATGTGACTGACCTGAAGTAACCGATCTAAAGTAGTCGACTCCAAATAATCGACCTGATCCATGTTACCATACATTGTGCCGACCCAATGGTCTTCATTCCTATTGTGGCCCATCTTGGTATGCAGACCTGAACTATTCCTCATGCCTCACCGATTCTAGCCATTCCATACACTATGCCGAGCCCATCATATTATATACTTGCCGACCCTATCCATTTCATATGCTTTGCCGACCCGACCTCTACTTTGTCAATCCCTCTGAGTTTCATTGAATTTGCCTAATCATCCACTTTGGTTCCCAATCCATACAAACTAACTTCAAAGACTTTGACATCCAGTGCTATCCATTTGTCAGCCTTATTTAGCCTATTCGGATATCATACTCTGGTCATATAGATGTCGTCTTGTGGCCATCTTTCCCATCAATAGTCGAGTCTGGTCCTCGTAATCACCTTTGTGTTGCCGAGCCAAAAGGCTGGATAACATTTGCCCCTCCAAAGTATGTCTTGTTGCGTACATGATGTGCTTTGAATCGAAACAAGTTAAAATCTCCAAAAAGAAATCCATCACGTTTCATGAATAGTCATTATCCTTCAATTTTATCCTCCTAAAGTGTCATATCCCTCTTTGATCGGCATGATGCTTGGTCGATTCCCAATTGTATAAATTCAGGATTTTATTTCATCAGTGGCTATCTATGTTTGGTTCTACAGGACCATAAGCTTTGGCTATCTGATCCAGTCTTTTCTCTAGTAACTCCAAGTGAAAATTCAATTCCTGTCGATTTCAAGAAGTTGAATTTTTTGAATATACACGTGTACATTCAAGTACATGTTCTTGCCATTGTCTCCCAGATGCATTTTATATGCTCACCGAGTCATCACCAATTCCTTCTAGTTTAATTTTAATTCCTTGTTTATTTATTTTTTGAAATAGGGGTTGTATGAGAGGGGACTTCAAGCTCTATAAGGATGATGGCCTCAGAGCCATAAGCAAGGGCAAATGGTGTATGGCCAGTCGGGGACTCATGGGTGGTTCTGTAAGCCCATAATGCTGTTGTGAGTTCATTCATCCATTTACCTCTAGCCTTTTCCATATGTCTCTTTAGGATAGAATTTATGATTTTGTTCATAACTTCAAATTTTCCATTTGCTTGAGGGTGGGCAACTACCGCAAATCTCTTTTCAATATGATGTCTAGGGTAGAAGTTTTCAAATTTAGCACCGTCTAATTGGGCTTTATTACCATTTATAATGATTCATGGAAGGTCATAACAACCGATGACGTTTTGGATAATGAAATTTATTTTTTTCATCTTGGTCGCAGTTAAAAGTTCCGCTTCTGCTCATTTGTTGAAGTAATCAACTACAACGATGGAGTATTTCGCACCACCTTTAGGATCAGCTAGAAGACGATGACGTTAATGCCCTCGAGTAAAAAACGGCTATGAACTAGCCATTTGAGTAATTTCCATTGGCATGGTTCTTGGAATTTTTGCAAACATATGCACTTTTCGCATTGTTTAGGCTGATCAGCTGCATCTCGATTGACACTTGTCCAGTAATACCCGTAACGAAGTATTTTCTTTGTCAGGGTTTGCCCCTTAATGTGATCGCCACATTCTTCTTCATGGACTTCTGTCAAGACTTGTTTGATTTCATCATGAGTGGTAATCTAAAGTAGGGGAATGGAAAAAGCCCTTTCTATACATGACTCCTTTTTGGATAATGAAGCATGAAGCTTTGAGGAGGATCTATCGTTCTCCATCGGTTGGACGGTTCTCCACTACTCTTCGGATAGTCGTCTGATGTAGTGAATTCAGAGATGAAGTATACTAATGTCTGACCATGGATAGCTCTCCGAGGGAGATAAGTGATATCGAATTTGATTAGCTTGATATTCTATTTGAGTAACCTTCCGAACATCTATGGTTGCTATAGGACCTATCGTAATGGCTGGTCGGTATAGAGTTGACGGGGTGAGCTACCAATAGCTTTATTACAGCATATATTGGTCTTTGGGTCCGTTTCTCTTTGCGTAGCATTGTGATGCTTATGGCGTGTATCGACATAGCTACATGGATGTATAAGTCTTCATGACCCAGTGGCTTGGATAGGATGGAAGGTCTCTCTAAGTGATCTACCAGAGCTTAAAATGCATCCGTAGCCCTGGAGATGACTCGACATTGGACGGCGACCTTTCCATTTAGGCTCTATGCCTGCTTGATGGTGTTTGGTACCTGATTGTTTCAAATTGCTTGAATATTCTCAGGATTAGCTTCGATTCCGTGGGAGCCGATGATGTAACCCTGAAATTTCCCTAACGCAATATCGAAAGAGCATTTCAATGGATTAAATTTCATTTCATATTTTCATAGAATATTGAATATCTCCGCTATCGATGTGGCCATTTGATTGTCGTGACTTCACGAGCATACCATCCACATATACTTCCATCGATTTCCTGACCTGGTCTTTGAACGTCATGTTGACCAGTCTCTGGTAAGTAGCTTCAGCATTATTTAGTTTAAGTGGCATCAAACCATAATGATATAATCCTAGATCAGTAATGAATTTGGTGTGCTCCTGGTCGAGGACATGCACCAGGAACTTGTTGTACTCGGAGTACACATCCATAAATGAAAGTAGTTCATATCCAACGGTTAAGTCAACCAGCTGGTTGTCTTTTGGGCATGCCTTGTTCAGGTCTAAGTAGTTGATACATGATCGTTACTTTCCATTAGTTCTTCTCATAAGAACTAGATTTGATACCCATTCTGATCAGAGGGTGTCGCAAGTAAACCTATTGCTTTTGAGTCTATTCACCTCCTCTTTACGTGCGGCGAATCCCTTTGGATCCATATCGCATCACTTTTGTCTCACCAAGACATGCCTTAGGTTGATATTAATTGCACAGCTCACGATAGTTGGTGAGATCATACACATGTATAAATGGGTCCAATTGAACACATCAAGACTCATTAAGAGAGACCCAACTAACTCCTTCATCCTCGTTGCACTGAGCTGTGATCCGATCTTTATTACCCGTGATGGACCACCACGGTTGTCTGTAATGTTGATTGTCAACTTAGTGGGTGTAGCCTTGGATTCCTTGAGTACAAATGTAACTATTTCGTGTAACAACCAATGTGAAATCTGGTTGGGACGGTAATGATGACGGTTACTTTGGCCAAATCTCAAAGTCTTTTCATGTGTTGTTAAGTCTGATAGCAAAGGGATGCAAATGCTGTGAGCGATTATCTACAAATGGCCAAAGATTAGGCTTAGGAGCACGTTGAAGAAAATGTCAATTAGGGGTCAGCCTCGAGTTGCGTTCATCTACATAGCTGGCTCTTTCTTTATGCTTGAATCTACTTGTGTATTCGAGTAAAGTGCTTTCCATTCACTATACTAGCAAACTATCGCTCGTCATTTAGGTTGGAATGATAGTCAGTTGCCCATGAGCTTGAGCGTCGATTTAATGATTCTATCTCTAGGCATCCTTTCGGTTGTAGCCTCAAGCGGTTGTAAACACTATATATAAGTTACAATATTGAGCTATTTCATCCAGTCTTTGGATGATCACACTTCTGCTAACAGTCACGGGTTGATAAATGTATTGCATGGACAATCAGGTCATGTCCTAGCTATGTCTATACTCCCACCAAATCTCCAAAGATATAGAGTTGATCATTGAATGGTTGGTTCATATTCATCTTGTTTCTTGCTCATGCCCCCAAACTTGGGGTATAAATCAATAAGTACGAAGGAAAATCATGTTCACTTTATCTTTACACTCTTTCCCATTGAATCGTGGGATCAGCTTAGTTGATAGAAGGCTGAGTCTTGCCTATCCTGGATCGTATTCTGGTTTTCCCTTCCATAGGGAATACTTTAATGTTTCATCAGATTTCGGGCATAAGTTAGGTACTGGTCCGTCCACGTCCACTTTGATTCATGTTTTGCATTCAGATCCATGGGTAAAATCGGCTCAAGTGTAATCGGGTCATGCTAATCTTTTTCATACACCTTCTGATGGATCGAAGGAGGGCGCTGGAGAATTAATGATCAAGTCTTCATGGCTTATTCTCCTTTCAACACTCTAGTGGTCATAGGTTTTAGAGGGACATCCAAGTCACATCTGTTTGGGTTTGGTGTGGATCGATATTGACCCTCGATCTGATGGTATGATATAATTAGTCACCCATAACTTTGGATGTCGTTTCGATTGGTTTTGTATTGAGGTCCCCTTGCAGTCATTTCCTTAAGTTTTAAAGAACGCCAAGCCAGAGCTATGATGAGCTGTCGTATTTAACTTTTAGAAGTCTGTACTCTTATCCCCAGTCTTGGGTTAGCAGATTTAGTTCGTGGATGGTCGAATTCAATCCATATTGAGGTTATACTCCTTTTGTTGAGTCCAAGTTGGAGTTTATGGAATGGTGGTTTGTCGAACCACACTCGTATATTTGTTTATGCTCATTTTCGCACTCTAGGGAGAAGAGTTTGTTGGCGGGTGGTCGAATCGCACCCAATTTTCATTTATACTCTAGTCCGCGCTCCGAAGATTTAGAGTTTTCTCGTGGGTAGTCATTTTTATGCCGAATGTTTATACTCTTGTCCAAAGTCGAGGACTCAGAGTGCTTTAGTCCGCAGTCGGGGACTTAGAGTACTCTAGTCCGCAGTCGGGGACTTAGAGATTTTTGTCGAGTCGTTTATACTCTAGTCTGCTTTAGGGACTTAGAGTACTTTAGTCCACTTCAGGGACTTAGAGATTATTCTCAAGTCGTTTATACTCTAGTCCACGCTTGGGGTCTCAGAGTACTCTAGTCTGCACTTCGGGGACTTAGACATTTTTATTAAGCCGTTTATACTCTATTCCGTGCTTTAGGGTCTTAGAATACTCTAGTCTGCACTCCAGGAACTTGGAGATTTTTCTTAAGTCGTTTATACTCTAGTCTGCACTCTGGGGACTTATAGTACTCTAGTCCGCACTCTAAGGACATAGAGATTTTTCTCAAGTCGTTTATACTCTAGTTCGTGCTTTGTGACTCATAGCACTCCAGTCCGCACTTTAGGAACTTAGAGATTTTTCTCAAATCTTTTATACTCTTGTCCATGCTCTGGAGACTCGGAGTACTCTAATCCGCATTCCAGGGATTTGAAGATTTTTCTCAAGTCATTTATACTCTAGTCCGCACTTTGGGGACTTAGAGTAGTCCAGTCCACTTTAGGGACTTAAAGATTTTTCTCATGTCATTTATACTCTAGTCTGATTTAGGGACTTAGAGTACTCCAGTCCGCTTCAGGGACTTAAAGATTTTTGTTGAGAGAGGTCGTATTTCCGCCCGTTTGATTTGTATTTCATTTACCGTGTCGAGGAGAAAGTTGTCAAATGAACGGCCGAACCACGTTTGCTAATGGAATGGGATTCTGCCCCTAGAATTCAGGAAAATGGTTGATTCATGTTCACTTAGTAGTTGTGGCTCTTCCCATTAAGTCGAGGAGAAAAGTAGGTGATGAATGATTGGATCACATCTAGGCTAGGGTTGGATATTCAAGTCTTGTATAATTTGCTTCATATTCTTTCTAGCATGTAGAGGTAGAGAGTTATTGAGTGGACAGTTAAGTCGCATCCGTTTCAGGGTGCAATTTTGTCCATGTGTTGAGAGAGATGGTTGACAAGTAGGCAATCCATCACAGCTACTTCAAGTCGAGCTTTCGAACTGCCTCTTATGTTCAAGGCAGGAGTTGATGTGTAGATGATCAAATCATGTCAACTCTAGTTAGATCCCAGCATCACAAAGCTTCAAGAAAGGCATATGTGTTTTATCGAACTTTACTTTATGACCCGAGGAGGGATGACTAGGCCAAATTCATTCCAAGCCATGCTTACGTTTCCAAGTCAAATACGAAGGTCGGTGAATGGACGGTCAGTCATGTCCGCATTATATTGGGTTCTGACTGTTAGAAGCTTTTCCATCTCTAGTCCTTGGCCCTAAATCAAAGGTATATGGTTGCTGATGAGCGGTCAAATCATGCTAGTCTTGATGAAACTCTACAAGTCTGATCATGGTCTACGAGGGTCTGATGACAGCCAACTCTGAGTGCTTAGTCACCTGCATCGTTTTAGAAGTAGTTTTTGTTCAAGTTGCTCATAGTTCATAGCATAATTGAAATTGAAATAAAAATGATTCAAAGTAGATCGAAATAAATCTCAGTGGTAAGTGAAGCAGCATCTAGTGCTCGTTATTCAACTTTGCCCCTAGCTCCTTTTAGTGGGATGTCGACCGTTAGCGATCCTATTGATAATCAAAGATATTGATAGACATCAGACATTCCATGCCCACCATTCTACAGATCTTGGACATACTATTAAAGCTTTCCTTTCCTAATCAACTTTCCGATCACATGTTTGAGGTGTTTGTAGTCACAAGTGTTAGAAACATATGCATATTGGGATATACAACATTCCTCGTATTTTCTCTGGGCTTTGGTGGACTCTCTCGAGCTGGATTTTAGTACTACTCTGAGTCATGGGTCTTTAAGTAGAGGCTATCGATTGAACCTTTCAAAGGAGCGTATGAGTCGAATTTTGAGATCTTGGGTCGTCCCGTGGAATCTGGGTCCTTAACCAATGGGCCCGTATTGATCTTTCTCCTAGTCTTCTCTAACTCCTCCTGCTTGGCTATGGATTCACTTTGTAACAGAGACGATCCAAGGACGTAAGAGGTTCTCAAACTAACTAGCTGCTAAAACCTATCCAGGGGTTGATTCCCCTCATCAACGCCATCAATATGATATCCTCACTGGGATTGCTTGCTTTAGTAACGATGAAGACGACATTGAATCGCTACAGAAAGTCTTTGAGTGGCTTACTTAGCATCTTGAATAAATTAGATAATGACATCACATCTTTGGTGTGAGTTGCAAGCATTCTAAACTGCTCAACAAACTTCAAATCCGGTTGATTGAATGAGGAGATGGATATGGGGGATAATCACATGATCGATACACCTTCGACGAATATAGGAATTTATAAGATGCAGTCTAGAGTTGTTTTTCACTGAGTAAACCCTTATGATTGGTACATAGAATCTCCTCGGATATATTACACACTGAACGACCTCAATGAATAGGCTTTGGTTGGTAGAGATGCTTTAGTCATCGTCAATACAATTTGTTTTTAAGTTACAGCTACTTTTCATGCTTGTTAATGGTGTATGCATGCCTAAGATATCAACAAAGCAAGACGGACTGGTATTGACGGATCAATAGGTAAGTTACTTTACTTGGAGTCGGACCCTAGAAAATATGCTATTTGCTTGAAGTTAGCATTTGGTTTACTTGGAATCACTGAATTCAAAGTGATGGGTTAGTAATGAATGGTGCTATGATTCATCTTGGTGTTTTCTTGGAGAAAATCTTGGTTTTACCCAAGTTTGGCTTTGAGCCAAAAAAATTTAGGCTTGCTTAGAGCCACATCACCTATGTTCTCTAACCTTTGGGAGTATTGTTTGAGTAGCAGTTGCTTGTCCATTTCCTGGTTGCAATTCGAAAGTTGCTGCTTGATCCTCTATGCCCCAATCCGTTCAAGACATAAAAGAAGTAGAAAGAATGCACTGTGTTTAAGTTGGGTTTCAAATGCAGCATGTAGGGGCACTGCTTCAAATGCAGCATGTAGGGGCACTGCATTGCAGCATTGAGCATTACTATTGGCTTGAGGGATTGGTATATACATACCTTAGGGATCGGTCACATGGGCTTTTAATAGAGGGATCAACTATTAGCCTTGAATAAGGGTTCGACATTGAGCATGACTATCAGCATGAGGGAATGGTATATACATACTTTGGGGAGGGGTCGGTAGAGGAGTATCAGTATATATGCTTTTTGAAGCGATCGATACAATGCTTTCTGGAGGGATCGACATATATGATTTCTGAAGAGATCGACATATATGCTTTTTAAAGCGATCGGTACAATGCTTTTTGAAGGATCGACATATATGATTTCTGGAGGGATTGACATATATGGTTTCTGAAGCGATCAGTATAATGCTTTTTGGAGGGATCGACATATATACGTTTTCCTTGGTGAGGGTTCGACTATATGAGAGATCCGCTGAATTGCCTTCAAAGAGGGGTCGGTTGTCATTTAACTTGAGTGCAAACTTCAATATCCAATCCAAAGATCTTGCATACATCAGTGAATCCAATCCCTTCTAAATGAACATGAACACATGATGAACTCTTACCAAGAACATTAGCATAGTCAAATCCTCTAAAAACAGGGCAAGTAGACTTAGTTCCTCTGATTGTGGCTATCAGATTCCTTTAGTTTTCTTTCAAATTTGAGTAGAATAGGAAGTTTGCACGTTAATAACTGGATCTATCTTGCGATTATGGAATCCTCTAGTAGACGATGAGATCTAATCAAGCTGAGAATTCATTTCTCGGTGAAAGCACCAAAATGATAGCACCAGAATTGGTCACTAACACCCTAGAATAGATTTATGTAGCGAGATAAATGGGAAGTGACTGAAACAGGGCGTGCGGTAAGATGAGTCATGGTTTAGCACTCATGAGAATGCCCGCATTTTCCTTTCTAGATATAACTGATCTCCAGCTATATTTTGGGTCTAAAGGTTGTGATGAGAGTGCTCTCCGAAGGCCAGAAACGACCGGGGGAAATGGCTTATTCGGTCTATCGGTTAGGTAGACAGTCTTGTTTAGGCATTGGATGGGGAACTCACACTAAGGCGCATCCCTCTGGTGGTGCACTATACATAAGGTAGTCCCTTACCTTGGTTGCTAGTATGGAATCCAATAATCCATTAAGAGCCTTGTACGATTTGGATTGTAGACCAAACGCTTGAATTTAATGAATGTAACAATTACAGCTAAGATTCATAAATTTACTTGAAAATCACTTTTAGAATAATGTTATTATAAATAATACTCCTTATTTTTGGCGTAATCATTTTATGATTACCATAAGTGAAAAAACGCGTTAAGTTTTTTTTATCCTGCATGGTCTTATGATATACCTTTGTTTTCAAAATACGGATTTCTGGTTTGGCTTCCAATTGTGATACTATCACATTTGGGATATTGTTCTTGTGCTGGTTTTTCCAAGCCCGATCTGGGTGTTTTCAACAATCGAGCCAGTACCAAGTCATTCCAAAATTTGCTATGCAAGCTGAGAAGCGAGAAGGCTAGACATGGGAAGTTTCTTGGATAGAGATCATATAGGACCGTGTTTGCTTTGGCGTAGTGCAACATGATAGGAGGTTCGATCTTTGAAGAGTAGTGCTGGAGATCTTCATCTACGTATGGGCATAGTTTTATTACTTATGCATGTTCGTTGTTGTTTATCTATTTCAGTAATTGTAAGGACAAAGTTTATAACTGTCTAGGCTGATCATAGATTAGACTTTGATTGATATTTTTTTAAATGTTTTTCGCTGTAAAGATATTATTCAATATTATATTTTTTCCATGCGTTGTGAGATTCTGTTCTATTCCGCTATGTTATTCTGTTCTGTTCTTGTTTCTTTTATTTCATTCTTAACGAGTCGGTCTTCATATCTTGGGAATTCATGGCTGAGGAGTATCAGTGCGGGTTTTCAAGTTGCAAAAAATGGGGTTATTACAACTGGTATCAGAGCATTGGTTAAGCGACAACCGAGGCTTGATTGGGTGAATGTCTCATCAGAGATAGGATTAATAGTATCCTATGATGAGTTACTCGTTGGAGATAAGGATAATAATACCCCAAAACGGGCCTGAGTGTGTGTGTGTGCGTATATATATATGAGTGTATATTTATTATTTTGATACATAAAATGATTTTTCATGGTAAATAAAATAATTCTACCTTATAATTGTATTATGTTTTTCAAAAGTTATGATAGCAATATCATTTATTGATTGATATGATTAGTGATGGTTTGAATTTAAAAGAGCGGGTTAAAGTTAGACATTTAATCTGAGTCTAGACAGCTTGTGATTAGAACTTCACCGTTCGACTATAAGTGGTTAGGTAAATGACACTAAGTTGGTTAGAATCACACATTAAATTGAGATTAGGTTGATAATCATGGATAGAATAAGATGCCGTATCTCCGATCGGGGTTATAGGTAATCAAATTATTTTGATACATTTAGCTTTGTATTATCACAAATTGATTAATGAATGATGGTTGCTTATTAAATATAAAATCAGAATCTGGACAGCATGTGACTAGAACCTCACAATTTGACTATAAGATGTTCACAGATAAGTTAAGATACTAATAGAACCTAGCGAGGATCAGTATAAAACTAGGATTAGTTACTTAGAATAAAATTGCCGTATTTGCCATCAGTTCTAAGTCATCTTTGTTTACGTAAAGGGTCCACATGCGGATGGATTATTCCAAGTGCACAGACTGAGATAGATGTAGCAGACTTGATCAGCAATAAAGACTATGATATACCCTTTGCTGACATGCTTTGTTCCGAGGAAGGGAGTGATATGTGGATCTTCGATCTAGCTAGTTCCGACGTAGGGACTATTCTAGATTTTTGTTTGAGGATTGGCCAGGATTTCCACCCGGACAGTGGTAGATTATGAGTGGGTTGAGCCAGGGGTAGATGACTCCGAGGCAACGGTTTCTAGCATGGACTTCGACCATAGTGGAGGCCCAGGATACATGGAGGAACCTTATGAAGAGGCATGGTTAAGCGGTAGTGAGGCAATCATTTTTCGGAGGATGCATTTGCCTAGTGGCAACAACAATATGTGGATGCACTTCCTCAAGAACGGGGGAAATGAGGTAGCGTACGTTGAAGAAGAAGATTTTGAAGTGGAGGACGCCGACAATCTAGCTGACATTGAAGATCTTAAAGATCTGATACCGAATAAGAATCCGAGTCAGAATCGGAGGCAGAGGAGGAGTTCGAGGTTGATGAGTTTGGAAATGAAGTTTGAGTAGGATGGATTAGTAGACTCATGTATCATTATTATGTTCGACCGGTAGGCTATGGTAGTATTGTGTAATGAAAAATCTTTTGAGTTGAATGTTCTTTTTATTAAGGTTATGAAGCAGAAGAAAAATGTAACAAGTTGCGAAAGTAAAACAGTTCTCTTTGTATCTATATCCACTTGTCTAGAAGGATAAAGAGTTTTCTTGTAAAAACGTAAAGGACTACAGATAAGAGATTTTCAAAAGTTAAGAAATATAAAATTAGTAAAAGATAACAACATCCTTAGTTAATAGAATGACTAACCCTCATATGTGCAAAGAAAAAAAAGGAAGTTTGAATAATAATCACATTCTGAATTCAACTTCACGATTTAACTAAAAGGTGTTTGATAACAATTGTGATATGAAAGATCAATAAAATTTATTAAAATAATAAATTGATAAAGACATTTCGAAAAGTCATACTCTATAAAGAATTAGTTGTAAATATAGAATTTATAAAGAATTTGAGAATACAAAATCATAATGATATTATTTCCAAAGTTTCGAAAAATATGGAAAGATCAGTGAACAAGTCTTAGTTTGTTTGGTGTTGATCAGAATAATCTTCGAGTATTAATTTGATGTTTG
Source organism: Allium cepa (assembly GCA_030765085.1). NCBI lineage: Eukaryota > Viridiplantae > Streptophyta > Magnoliopsida > Asparagales > Amaryllidaceae > Allium > Allium cepa. Next base: position 806,807,896 of record CM060941.1, read on the forward strand.
TTTCGGCAATCGGGATTGTATACATTGTGGATTATCCACTTTGTCAGCGAGCAATTAAAAACTGGTTCAGTACGGACAAATCCTAAAGATAAGAAATAACTTATTAGAGTTATAAAAAGGTACGATAGTTTCAAAGTAGAAATTAGAAAAAGAAGAAAAGGTTTAATGACGATTAGTTCGAGTTTCTTGAAAGTAGGTAAAAATGGATAGGATATTGTGTTTGGATGGCAAGCACTTCTCTTGAGTATATCTTTTATAGTTAAGGGAATGTAAAGATACTATTGGTAACACCAAGATCCTAGTTGTTTTGAAAATTCTTGATCTATACCATTTTTGAAAATTAAAAGTTAAGATTTTATGGGACACTTTATAAATATTTTAATAAATAACCAAGTACGTATAATGTGCATGAATCACTTCATTACATTTGATCGATCCAAGATTCGAGTACGATACTTAAGATTTTTACAACAGTATGAAAGCGTATGGATAACTTGGTTCTTGACTGCAAACGTTGAGAAGATTATTGGAGCAATATGCTTGTGTTTTCTATCATATTTGAGCGCTACGTGAGGAAAGCAAAGGACTCTGAAATAAGAAGTCTGATCAGTGTTCCGCACTAGAGGATTAAGGGATTGATGCTATTTCGGAAGGGATATTTGTGAATTCAGATATTAGATCGAATCATGTATTACGTATGGATGTTTTAGACACATTATACAAAAATAAAGTTAGCACTCGTCATATTTTCCAATCCAGGTAATTTCGGGGACAAAATTCTTCAAGGAGGGGAGAATGTAATGACCTATAATTTTACAATAATAAAATGAGATATTTAATTTAGCTTAATATTCAATTAATAGATTTCAAACATTAATAACACTTGTTTTAAAAGTTTATAAACAAAATATGGATATTTGGATTTTTCGTCAAAAATGATGAAAAGTCAATTTTCGGTACATTTAAGATTTTCTCGGAATCACGCACAGCTTTGAATACCTATACTCATTTATCGATTTAACGAAAAAATGAAATAAAATAATTTATTTTAATTTTCTGAAAATAAATTGTAATTATGACATCATCAATAGGGTCACAATATTTAATAATTGACTTGTTAAATTAAATTGAGATTTAGTGATTTGACAATTCCTTATAAATATTATTAAATGATAAGAAATGATTGGAACTTTAGACGTCGAGTATAAATCTACATCACTTTGAAATACGCAATATAATGGATTTTATGATTAATTTGAGGAGTTTTTATCAAAATAAATTATTGGGATATAATTTATAAATTTTGATTACATTATTGTTTAAATAGAAATATATCGGATAATGTGACTGATAAACAAAGTTAAAATTCAATATAAAACCACACGTAGTAGTTGTCAAACGTCATCGAAATGTCTTAAAACAAATAAATAAAACACCTAGATTTTCATAAATTATATTTACATAATTGTAAAACATATTAAAATATGAAGGAGATAGAACAAAATATGTGTGTAAACGCGAGGGTGTGTGCACGTGCATACAATTGAGTACACGCATATACACACGTGTATGTGTGAGTGTGGCGTGTGTACGTATGGGTGTCTGACGTATGTATGTATATATTCATGTGTATATGTATGTATAGGCATGTGTATGTATGTATATATGTATTTATATATATATATAAAGGTGTGTATAAGCTTCCTAAGAAATGAACTCCTTAATTTAGGGGTAGGGTATGTAGGTGATGTGATGGAGAGGGTACATGAGTTGATGTGGTAAGGTGGTGTAAGGTTATGGTGATGTGAAAAGTAATGTTGCATATTATATTACTAAATCCTACACTATAAATACACTTCTACCCCTTTTCTTTATTTCTTTACTTCTTTTCATTTCTACTTCTTCCTTTGCTCTCATTTTCTCTAATGTTTTTGATGGCTTCCTAAGGGAATTCGAGAGAAACTAGTCTAATAACAACTCAAAATACTTAAGTTAACCTTCCTCTACACAACGTTCTAAAGACAATGAGCCAAGCTACAATGTCTCAAACTAGACGAAACCCCGAGAAATGCCCATGGCCATGAGCAACAAGTAGAAGAGAGAGGCCTTCGGGTACTCTGACGTGGAGAAAAGGAAAGGAGACTATGCCGGTTTTGTTCCGGTAGTGCTAGAGCAAGTCAAGGAGAAGTGGAACCCTTTTGCAAGACACACTTTGCCTCTTTAGCTTAGATTTATGATTAATAAGTCATAATGAGTATAAGTTGTAAATATGAACATGTTTGGAAAGTTAATTAACAAGTTATAAAAAGTTAGTAAAAAAACATGAAAAGTTAGTAAGCAAACTTGAAAAGTTAGTAAGCAACTAGTAAAGAAAAGTTAGTAAACTTGGTTGTGTTGATTTACTAATCTTTGGATGATAACATTGGATGTTATATGGATGATTGAATGATTTGATTGTGTTGATGGTGTGATATTATATGGTAAGTATAAACTATACACATATGTTAGTTTAACATGTTTATATGTTAATATCATGACTTTTAAAAGGAATTCCAAGTCATGTTACACATATGTTAATATGTGTATAAACAGAAAGGGTTAAGCTTCTTTAAAGTAAAAGAGAAAAAGGATTTAAAAAAGGTTTTAAGTCTTAGAAAAGTTTGAATATATTATTATAATAATATAAGATTATAAAAGATAAAATATTGGAAAATAATATTTCATATGTTGAAAAAGTAGAAATAAATGGAAATAATAATCTATAATCCTTTATAAGTGTTATGGAAGTGTCCCGGACATGTTCCGGAATAGGTCAAAAGTGGGCACTTTTCGAAGCGACAGTTCGCGGTGATGCGACCTATAATTTCGAACGGATGTGTAGAATGCGTTTCAAGTCAAAATGATTTGAAATAAAAAAATTTGTCCGTAAAGTTAATAAATTTCAAATGAATCTAAAAAGTTAAGTTTTGATTTGAAAATCTCAAGTTTGAGCACAATAGTTTTAAAAGAGGTCGCTGTGGAGCAGTAAAATCCAGATTTTGGTAAGTGGAGTTTTATAACTCCGAAAATTATGAAATAAATTTATAAATTCATTATTAATATAATAATGAGGTTTTGAAAGACAAAATTGAGTTTATACTTGATCAAAAGTATAAATATAGAAAATGACCTAGTTAATCACTATTCATTGGCGATTAAGAAATTGGATTATGAAATTAAGGAATTGGAAAGAGGTTCTGATCCAAATCTTTTACGAATGTTTTCATAATAGTTAATTATGATTTTTAAGGTTTACTTAGGAATTTTATAAAGACTTAGAAAAATGGTCAAATTCTAGAGTTGAATGAATTGTTTAAATAATAAACAATATTTGGATATAAGCTCGAAAGTGACATTAGACTTTGAGGTATGTAAATGACTATTATTTAAAGGATAAATAATGTGATCAAACCAAGGTCTGAGAGGAAATAATTCACCAGCTTGGAAGGCCTCATTGTTTGCTGATAAATAACTGAGTTTGAAATCGACGACTTAAGTTATGAATGAGGTATTATCTTTGGATGAGAATTAAAGTAAATACTAGAAAGGGGTTTGCGGTTATACCTAAGATTACATCTTGTTTTGCCTGTGAGATTTGAGAAAGCAGACAAGATTGTCAACGGGACGGGAAATCCATCTTACCTTGTTTATTTCTTAAGACGAGGGGTGGAACGGATCGAAAGGTAGATCCGAATACTTGTCAAAAATCATGTAAAAGTTTTGACAAGAGAAGTAAAGGGATTGGAACTTGATTATTATGATTATAAGTCGGGTAATCTTCTGGATGTCGATCCGATGTTGGTTTAGGCCTATGGGGTTTACAGCTGAAGTTATTCTCTTAATATTTTACAATCAAGGGTTAATTCTGAAATGAGGAAGTTTGGATTAGCAATTAATTAAATGAGGCTTAATGATTCTGTGTTTGCATATGCACATTTTATTTCGATGGTTGATGTCGAAGGAACGGGGTTCGAATTTGGGTACTCCAGATTCGAAGAGCACTTCGAATCAATTTGCGGTATTCCAGAAATGGATATGAAACTAAAAGGTTGAAGACTAGAGAATCTTCTCGGTCGGGAAAAGTCTACTCGTTGAGTAGGTTATTAAGATGAAATCTTTTGGATAACCTGGAAAGATACCTACAAAGTAGCGGTAGTTATTTCTTTGTTGATAAATCTCCGTTGTATTAAAGACCGAAGATCTTTCATGGTAAGCAGATTGCTTGTTGATAACTTTGGTGTCGCGCCTAAGGTAAATGAATAGCAGTAACTCCTTATTGCGGGATCTGTGATGATGCAAGGGCTGCGGCTACTGCGATTATGGATGCAGTAGGGTGGTGCCTTTGGTTCATGCTTTACCTGGATGACTTGCATGGGAGAATGTCTGACAAAGCATTTGCAATGATTACGAATGTTGAATTTTACAAACATACATTTATTTGGCATTGGAGAAGGCAACTTCTCTTAGATTAACACCCTTCTCTGAGATGTACGAGCTTGGAGGTAGTATTTTTGTGGGAGTCAATTAGTAATTGGCGGATCTGGCAATGTGGCATTCAGAGTGAATGAGCTAGAATGAAAAGTTAATGCATTACCTCCAGCCTCATCAAATGGGGAGCGACTTAAACAGCGCATGCGTCAAGACGAGTCATGGTTTAGCACCCATGAGAATGCCCGCATTTTCCTCTCTGGATATAAATGATCTCCCGCTATATTTCAGGTCTGGAGGCTGTGATTAGAGCACTCTCGAAAAATCAGAAGCGATCGGGGGAAATGACGTATTCGGTCTATCGGTTGGGTAGACAGTCTTGTTTGGGCGTTGGGTGGAGAACTCACATCCAGGTGCATCCCACTAGAGGTGTACTGTACAGAAGGTAGTTCCTTACCTTGGTTGCTAGTATGGAATCCAATAATCCATTAAGTGTCTTGTACAATTTTGATTGTAGACCAAATGCTGGAATATAATGATTGTAACAAGTTCAGCTAAGATTCATAAATTTACTTGAATAGCACTTTCAAAATAATGTCATTAAAAATAATAACCCTTATTTTTGGCATAATCATTTTATGGTTATCATAAGTGAAAAACGCATTTAGTGTGTTTATCCTACGTGGTCTTATGAGATAACCTTTGCTTTTAAAATATGGATTTCTGATTTGGTGTCCAATTGTGACACTGTCACATTTGGGATAGTATTCTTACGCTGGTTTTTCCAAGCCTGATCCGAGTGTTTTCAACACTCAGGTCAGTATCGAGTGATTTCAGGATTTGCTATGCAAGCCGAGAAGCAAGAAGGCTGGATTTGGGGAGTTTCGTGGATAGAGATAATATGGGATTACGTTTGCTTTGGCGTAGTGAAATTTGATAGGAGGTTTGAGCTTTCCAGAGGAATGCTGGAGATCTGCATCTACGTATAGGCATAGTCTTATTACTTATGCATGTATGTTTTTTGTTGTTTATCTATTTCAGCAATTGTAAGGACAAAGTTTATAACTGTCCAGGCTGATCATAGATTAGCCTCTGACTGATATGTTTTTAAATGTTTTCTGCTGTAAAGATATTGTTCAATATTATATTTCCTCCAAGCATTGTGAGATTCTATTCTATTCCGCTGTGTTGTTTTGTTCTTGTTTTGTTTATTTTATCCTTAATGAGTCGGTCTTTTGTGTCTTGGGAATTCGTGGCTGAGGAGTATCAGTGCGGGTTTTCGGAGTGCGAAAATTGGGTCATTATAGCCCTCCTCCTTTTCTGTTGTCACCATAGCCTTGCCCTTATGCTTCTTGAATTCTTCTTCCTCCTCCAGAATCGAGAGCATCCTGGGCAAGCAGCTGGCTTCAGTCGTAACACCCCTTCCTTCATGAATTTCTTCGGTCGACCCGCCAAAACGGACCTTTTCCTTCTAGGAGATCGCCCTCTACAGATCCGCATGATGAAGTGGAACATGTTCAAATTTTGAATGGGACGGTGATGGCACTTTAATGACCATGGTAAAATTCCCGGGATGCAACAACCCATATCGAACCAAATTTTCGTCCGTTAGCAAAAATTTGACTGATCTATCCTCAGCTTATGACCTTTAGAGTATGGAAAATTGGATCGAGTGATGGATCTTTGCGCCTTGGAATAACTACAAGAAGTTTTCAATCTATCAAAAATCCCATCGTGACGCATTAAATCTCAATAAGTAAAAAGAGAGAACTAACCCCCATCGCCCAAAGACGATTAAATCCCTCAGGACACCTAACGAAGAAATACTGGGTCGAGAAAGGTTGATTTGAAGCTGCAGCATGATCTTATGGTTTCTTTAAGCCTCGATGACAACGAGAGACAGATATTTGTCTCACTTCTTCAATGAGAAAATATATTTCAACTCATCAAAACTCGAGACACGGTTAAATGTCCGCATAAATAAGACGTGAAGGGAAGTCAAGATCGCGTACACATTAGGATGAATTTGAAATGGAACAACTCCCAATTTCAGAAGAGCTTCTTTCAAGAAGTGATCAAAGGGGGGCACTGCTCCATTTAAGCACATACGCTGGTGGCAAGAGGTGTACCCCGAAGGTGGCATAAGTGCAAACTCATTCTTTGACAAAAGGCTCACGTCATTGTCCGGTACGCCATTTGTAAGCAAATGTTATGCAAAACTTTAGCAGAGATTATGGAGGAAGCTCTCTCTGAAGGATTGAGTAGAATTCTAAAATTTGGAGGAGTCCGGTCTACAACCGGACCAACTGAAACCAGTTGACCGTATTTAGCTCGCGGTACTGAAGAAGTAGGCGCTATTAAGACTGTTTGCGAAGGCTCAACTGATGGTGATTCAGCTTCTAAAAGAGCCGTACTTCCTCCACTGGGCTTATTGACGAGATGATGGGTGCTTAAATATATACAAAAGAACTTGTAATTAATGTGGTCAAGTAATTATATCTTTGACTAAAAGTCCCTTTACGACACTTGAACTCCGAAAATTATCAGTATATGTTGACACATCGGGTTCAAATTGTTGACTGGGGAAAGCGCAGTTTATTATCTATGTGGGATGTGCTCGGTGTTCTGAATGCTACAAATGGTCCGTGTGTAGATAGTTCACTCGTAGTGAAGAAAGAAAAGAACTTCTCGTATCATTTATCAAAGTTATTTCTCCTACAGGTACCCATTATCGATCAACGATCGATAATGGATTCGCTGTTTGAAACGACGCAGGAAGTCTTCCTATTCCAGCTACACCGATTGTGCAATAACATGACCAATTCAAAGTGAGAAACTATAGATTGATGGATCTATATCAAGTAGAGAATTCCCATTCTTAGCTCTCTGGAAGGTGATAACCGTATAAGTTGCACACAAGACACTACCCTATGCTATTATCACTCCTAGAAAAATCAAAACCAATCCGCAAGATGACGTCTTAGATTAACAATTTAACTTGGTGCAAGTTAATTCTGATTCTATGGACGAAAATAGAAAAACATGCCAAGCACCAAGAATAGCCTGAATTTCATTCCTTAAAGTACATAAGACTCGATTTACTATCTTCTTCCACAAAATTGCAATCAACTTGAATTCTCCATAATGGTCACCACCAATACAACCTCATCTTCGAATTGCTAACCAAATGCCATAATCTGCATTACCCACCCTTTGTCATGAATCAAAAGGAGAACATGGTTGAACTTAGGATGTTGGCGACCTAACGCAAGTAAGATCGACGACGATCTAAGGGGAAAGGCTCGAAGGAGATTCAAAAAGATAAAGTAACGGGAACTAGAGGCTAGGTTAAGGCGATGGCGAGGTCAAGTAGTCGATGGTGTGAAGTTCCAGCAGAGAAGATAAGTGGTGGCAATGTCAGAGGTAAAGCTAGGGGTTGAATGTCTTGGTTCGAGTCGTGAGGCAGAAGAATCGAGTCGCAAATGAAAGTATGAAATAGAAGAAGATTGGCTCGAATGAACTAAATAGGACATTGCACAGGGATCACTAATGAGCCATGGACTATGGACCGCTAGCAGTTCATAGAATTGCAACCAAACTTTCCCAAACTCACCAAGCATGATCTAAGTATCTTTTCCAAGCAACTTGAAGGTTATGGAATCAAAATTGATTTATTATGACGAGTAGCGATGATCACACTAGAACTCAAAAAACGGTTGGATAACCTAAGCCAAATTCGTATGATAGCTTCAACACAATCACTTAAACGTCGCAAAGTGGTAGCCCATAAGTAGTTGCTCCCAAAGTACGCCTTGTTTCTAATGTAAACATTGTCTAGGGGGGAAATTTTAACCATTTTTTTTACCCGACGGAATGCAAAGGAAATTAGAACATCTATGTCAAGTCAAAACAATTCAAGAACCAACTAGAAGGATCAAAAGAAGGAACCAAGAAGGATATAAGAGGAAAAAGGAAAAAATTTCCTAAGGAATGGATCGCTAGCGATCCATGAATATCGAACATGGATCGTCCATTCTTCTTGCATCTGAAGCATTATCTTTTCTAGGCACGTCTGCTAAGTTTCATTATGTTCCAAGCTAGCTAGACCAAGAAGTGAGCATCCATCTGATTCTAGCAATAGTTCGATGCAACTAGTACATGGATCATCATCAAAACAAGGCATAGTCATGAAATTACATGGAGAGCATCTACACAAGGAAGGGAACATGATCCAATTTAAATGAGCATAAAACTCTCTAACTCTAAGGATCGTCAGCGATCCATCACATTGGGTCGATTCACTATGAACTTTGTTGAGCATCTTCGTACCTTTAAATGTAAGTCTCTGGCGAAGCGGCTTTGGAATAAGTGCTCTCCAGCCCCTATAAATGCAATCTTACCTTCAACATAAAGGGTATCGTCCAGACTGGCCGATGAAAATCTGCATAAACTATTCTTCACTCTTCTCCTCGCATACAACAGTCATCTAAAGGGTTCACTGCGATCCTCCAGTGAAATCTAACACTGGTGACTTGATATAGCTTACAAGGTCCAATCAAATTGTAATCAGATTCAACTTGTAATATTAGTCAGTCAATAACAAAAGTTATAATGTGGACGTAGGTTTCGTTAACCGCGAACCACTATAAAAATCTCTTGTCTCTTTACTTTATCTACAAGTTATTATTCCTTGTTTCTATTTTATTTTCCTTCATTAATTGGGCTGGTTCTTTCACACTCAATACAGGGTGTCGATCGATTTTTTTGGTTAACAATATCTACTACATATTATATAATATTCATCCAAAGGTGAGACAACTAACTAAAATTCCAACAGACACTTAAGAATTTCGGTTTGGTCTAAAGTCGTACGATGTCTATTTTTAGCTTAAAATTCCACTTACTCCAAACTTGACAAAACCAATTCCAACACGTAGATAACGCTCCTACGAGTGCAATGCAAAAGGCCATGTAACAATTGGATTCATATGAGAGAGATATTCATTTTATTAGATTTTAAAATCAGAACATTAATTAATTATTTTATTAGTACACCAGTTTCCAATTAAATCACTAATCCCTCTCACAAAAACTTCTTCCCCAGTCACATGCTGTACACACTCAAAGATATACCTCTCCATCGGATACATATCATCACGGTACGGAGCTACGCTCCACCATTCGATGAACGGACTTCGCCGATGAATTCCTCTCCTCAATCTCGAATTATCGGACCCAATTATTTCAAAATCGATCAACCTATCATCATCGTGACCTAGCCCTCCCTCCTTACACATGAGCAAAATCGTGATTCCCAATCGTCGATCGTAAACCACCATAATTCGATTACCGAAGCTCCTTCGCATGACAAACACTACGTACACTATAATTCACCAATCGACACCTAAATCTCCTGCCACCCCAAACCTAGCATGGCTCCACAATATCAAACATGCCAAACATTCACTACACCTCACTAAACTTTATGATTTTAAAGCCTATGACACTACAAACTCCAAAGATCCGGTACTCATTGAGTAAATCACTTGTTTTTAATTTTTGAATGATGAGGCTTAGATTTTCTTTTACTGTAAAGAAAAATAGGAGGAGAGAGAAGAGAGAAATGAAAAGTAAAAGAAGAAATGGAAAATGAAGAAAAGTATAAGATTAGTGTTTGGTTTATTTTAGGAAATCCAGTACTTCGCTACATAGAAACTCATTCTGTAGAAACCATGAATGATAAAAATAAAATAGGATCGCGTACAAAAATATAACATGATCCCAAAACAATAGTAAAATATACTTGTTAACTTATTCTGTAAAATTTCCAGAAATACCAACATTTGCCAAAAACTATGTCAAACAATAATTTAAATTGCTATCTACTGGTTTGGTTACTGATCATCTTTATCTCTTCTACAACTTGTGCCCTGAATCTACTGACCACATTTTCTTTGATTGTGAATACTTATCCAATATGATTACTACCCTGATGTATAAAGTTGGCATTTCGAGCTTTTTTGGCAACTCAGCTACTGACTGGAATGAGCTGTTAATGGCGAGGAGGTGGAGACCGAATGTCATGGACAATATCTTCTTTGTTCTTAAAATATACATCAGAACTGTCTGGTTTGAAAGGAACTCTCGATGCTTCACAAGCGAGGCCTCTACTGCGCTACAACTTTGGATTAAAGTTATGGCGAATATTGCTTCTGGTATCAGATTCTCTCGGCACGCATTCTCTCCACATAAACAGGAATTTTGGAATTGACTTTGGGCTTCTCTCTACTATTTACAGTTTGATGTGTCTGTTTGTTCGTGCATGCTTTTGTGCATGTCTGGCCAACTAGTTTTGGTCCTACTTGCCTCCTTTGGTTTGGGTTCTGGTTCATGTCTATGATGGTCCTTATTATGTCTTGTGTGTTTTGCTTGCTTGTCCTTTCTTTTGATTACTTGTTGTTTGCGCGGCAAAAGCGTGTTTTTGTTGTTGTATTCTTTTTCATCAATAAACTCTGGTAGGGGTCCAGTCAACCTCGCTTGCCTTTCAAAAAAAAATATTTTCCAAATTAAAAATTATGGAAAAAATCATTTAAAATACGTCAATAGAAATCAAGTTGTTTTTTAACAAATTTTTCATCACATTCGAATCAAATTTGAATATTTAAATAAATTAAATATTTCCATTTGAAACATTAAAAATTTCAGGTAGTTACATTTCATTTGGAACATTTCCAATTTAATGCTTCTTGACTCTAATTTATTATTGACATATTATACTTAATATCACTTATGAAATTTGAGTCCGAACACTACTTTATAAAGAGTTCGTTGTTTTTATAGACAATTCTCTAGTATTTCATAAATACATGATTATACCACAAACATCCATTTAGTTATATCGATTTGGAATTGATATTTGATTCATGTAACAACCCACACCTCAGATATACCAATCCAAAGACTAATGTGACCTTGGACACGTCATTGAGAAATACGAGCCATTGGGATTTTAATCACTATAGAGCATAAGTATAAAGGTGGAGTTCTGAGTATTCTACACTTTCATATCTCGGAGTTGAAGGAACAAAAATATAAGTATGCAAAATAGTCATCTTAGAAAAACAATTTCCAAAGTACTTGTTTTATATATACACTATTATCAAAGTACAACATAACCTTTACTAATATTTAATAGAATAGATGCCTACTCGGGAAACAATGAATAATATGAGAACTCCAATGTAAAGCTCCTTTCTCCATATACCATGTCCAATCATCTGCTAACTTGTCATCCTATGGTGGTAGAAAATGGAAAAAGGGGTCGATCAGACAAAAATTGGGTGAACAAGAACAAGTTAATAAGATAATTAAGTTCAATTGACTTTAAATCTACTTTAAGTGATATAGAGTGTAAATCTAGTATCCATATCCTATGGTCCAATACCTAAGGGTTGTTATCTAACACAATGTGTCAAACCTACTGATCGAACCTCACACTAATGATCGACCAGAATGGAAATTACTCTCCCATCGCAACTACATCAACACTATGCCAAAGAGGGAAAACACCAAAATGCAACTCATATAATGACTCATCGTATGCATCCATATTCGCCTCTCGATCATAGTGGCAAAATGCCTCTTATTATATAGCATCGGGGTCCATATTGTAGGAACTCCATTTGTACCAGGGTCCAATTTAGTCAATACCTGTAGCCACTTATTGTATTGCACCGGGGTCCATCACCTAGGAATTCCCATTAATACCAAGCTCTAATTGATACATACAACCACTTATTGTATTACACCAACGTCCATCGTACCACATCACATCAAAAAATGTGCGTATCTTGATCTCCAGTAAGTACCAAACTCTCTCAGAAAGCATCTCTGATAGTGCTGCACCTACCCATCAGGAACACACCAGAGGCTATGCAAAATAAATCATCCTAATCAACTCCGTATATGCGATATACAATGCCTATGCCAAATTAACTATTGCAAAATATATTCGTCCATACCAATATCAAACATTGCGAAATACTTTGCCCTAACCACTTTGATAGGAACTAACTTCCATACCCTCTCAAACGCATATACTTAGCCCAAATTACTTCAATCAACAACCCAGAGTTTTTTATAGAATTTCCTATTAAATTATATAAATTTTATTATTTAATTTGAGACCTAGAGCAAGGTATAATTTGCACATTTTCCATTTGAACGGTCGACCTAGAAAAACCCAAGGTCGATTGCTACCGGTTGACACAGAATTCCTAGGGTCGACCATTCGCGTATAAAATTAAGCATTTTGAACAGGTTTTACTTTCCGATTATTTATAATTAATTATCGTTAACCCAGGTCGATTAATGATTCCATTTAACCTTAATTTCTTGTTAATTAACCTTAATTTTTCTAATGTCGTCTTAATTTGTCTAATTAACCAATTTCACACTTCAATTTCCAATTAAATTCTAGGGTTTGGAGTTGAACATATGCAAATTTAATTTAGCAAGTTTAAATCTAGGGTTCCTTATATTTTGATCATTGAAAGAAGTTTAAAATTAATTTCACAAATCAAGTTATTAATCCGTGCCCATTCATCTTAATCTTAAGCTTCATATTACCTTACTTGAGAGTTGCCCTTTCGCATGCTAATTCTGCTTGCCCCAGCTAGATCCAATTGCTTGCGCTTCTTTAAGTTGCTTTAATTTTGATTTTGAGAAGATTTGGAGTTAGAGGGGAGGTTAGTTTTTTACAGAGTTTTATTACCGTAAACTTTTCTATTGATTAAAAGGTTAGCTTAGGTTCCAATTTATAGGTTTTAGTGGTGAATTTAGGGCGCCGATTTAACCTGGAGAATCTTAGTTTACATCTTGTACGCACGTTGAAATTTGGCCGCTAAGAAAAATCTTCAACTATACCACCGCCATTCAACTTTTGCACCTAGGTTCTAGAATTTTCAAGTGTTGGGTTGACCTCTGAAGGCCATGGGTCGACCTACGAATGCATCGGGCTAACCTGTCAAAATTTTGGGTCAACGTATATTTATTAAATACAAAATTTTCAATTATTTCTTTTCAAATTTTTCAGACGTTCGTAACTTCCTTTTACTAACTCAATTTCAAACTATTATATATGAAAATCATCCTAAAAGACACTACAAATGCAATGATGCATGTTTCATAGTCAAATTTGGAAGTTTATGAAAATTTCTTTTTACTCCTTGTTTTAATCAAATTTATTTTTCTTATTAAATTTCTATTAAATTCTTATTAAAATTTACGTAAATTTCTATGGTGTTACATTCTCCCTCCTTAAAAGGATATCCTCCCCGAGGTCTTAATGGATGGAAAAATGTAACTTATATACACAACTACTAATAACTATAACTATCTACTCATCCATCATCCACAACAATCATTGTTCTTAGAAGCTTTTTATTATAATACACACACACATATATATATGCAGGATGAAATGCACGTGAACCAATGCTAGTATAGAAGAGTAGTCTATCAACTGGTTCAATCGACCTCTTGTCATGCAAATGCTCATGCCATGCATCCAAATGTATGCAACAACCTAAATAAGTATATTTGTAATTCTATATGTATGCATGACCATTTCATCCACATGCATGATACCAAAGTAAGATAAACAATAATCAAGCATCCATATATATCATATCTAGCTAGAAAATGAATAAGATATAACGTGAATGTGTGTGTACTACCTAGAAGATATATTGTCCAAATATGTCAAAGCAACAACTCAAACAATACATGCCAATACATCCACTAGCATCCATCATCCATAACACATCGACATGAGATGTTTGCAACTAATCCTACCGTCCAATGGTCTCTAACTAAGCTAAACCAATTTACAAAAATAATCTCCTCTAACTAAAATGGAAACGTGCTAGAAAAGAGTTTAGGAAGGATAGCTTAGACTCGCTCCTCAAGTTCCCATGTGCTCTCAATTGGATCGTCTCCCTAGTAGACTCTAACTGGTTTTACTACTTTATTACAGATTGTTTTATCCTATGCTCAAAATATGGGCAGGTGCATGGTGAACAAGTGGCTTACCTATTTTTCCTAACTTTCATTTACTGAATCGGCTCGACTATGGTAACTACATACCATAAACACTCACAAGTGTGACATAAAATAAACATTGTGAACTCCTGCCAACTCTCGAAGAAGCTCCGCTCCATAAGCTAACTCTCAAACTCTATCCAAAATCAGAAAAGGCCCTACAATCCTCAATGCTAATTTTTTTGAATTATCAATCCAACACCTATCAATGAGGCATGATGTTCACATGAACTTTTTCACTACCACGGTTCTCCATTCCTTGCATCTCCTATTAGTATATGCTTTCGCAGTCATTATCCCTCTATGATTGAGTTCATCTCCAAACTGCATTTCTCATCCTTTATCGCTGGAATGAATCTTCAATATAATTGTATATGCATCAATAACCCTTTGCAATGCTTGGTACAACTCAAATGATTCAATATACGCCACTCTAGATAAATAAAGCATAAGTATGCTCTCGTGGAACTATAGTCACATTCTATTTTCAATGCACAACCAAATTTCTTCATCTAGTAGTATATCTAATCACTTTATCCCCTATATACCAGGTGGGATAACCCAAAGATGAACGGTATCTCCTCCCATGGTACTTCCTATTTAGCTCTATGCTATTTCTCCCTTTACCAAAAGGGTATCTAAACATTTTGGTTCCTTATCTATTACAAATACTATAATCTCCCTCCAATTCGATTCCATATAGGTTATTTCACCTTACATTTTGAATCGTCTCCTCAGCCCTTCAAAAATATATTAAAGTTATAATCTAGGATTCTTTTAGCATTGGTGATAATCAACTAAGTGATACTTCGTTCGCATGCAATTGTTATGCAACCAAAAGCTATGTATTCTAAATTATTCATCATCTTATCCGAGGAATGATTAGAGAGATTCCTTTATATTCCTTACTTTAAGTCTTACCATAAGTTTTCAATCTTATTTCCTACATGTTATCCGCCCTTTGGTCAAGGCCGGGATATCGACAATTTGGCTGGAAAGGATGACATCAGGATTGGAGATCGATCGAAAACGAGGCTATGATCGATATCGTCAAAGATGGACCAAGCTCTAATCAAGGTGGGATCGATTGGTAACTATAAACAAGGCTAAGAAAGGCTACATTTTGAATTTTAGATCAATCGGAGGTCGTATGCTTGAGTTATGGATGGATTAAGATTCAAGAAAAGTCAGTTCGTATCGATACTTTCGAATCGATTAGGATGGACTCGGCTATTTGCACGGGATCAATGGCTTCGTATCGATCCATATTGATATGGATGAGGATACGCACCTGGTGCCTTACTTTGGACCAATGGATTTTGTATTGATGCAGCACACATCAATTGAATGGGTATGGTAAGGAATACTTCGTATTGATCAAAGCTTGGATCGATACGAAGGGACATAACTTTGGATGGGTACGAACAAATCAGGAGCCATTCTCGTATCGATTGAGTTTGTATTGATCGATACGAAAGAAATGTTCAAGAAAACATGGAGTAGGGAGTGATGGGTACAAAGGTTGGGATCAATACGAATAGAGGTGTTTAGGATCGATACGAAGGCAATGGACTTGACCGATGGATGCAAACAAAGGCATAGTTGATGGATACGAAAGCATGTGCTTTTGGGATGGTCAGGGAATCGATATGAAGGAAGGAAAGGGTTGATGGATACGAATAAGCCCACAAGCGCTGGTGGATGGATATGAAGCATGGAGATGAAAGGCTATGGTCTGATGGATACGAGGAGGATCAAGGCAAACAAAGCGGTCAACAAGCACAAAAAATGGATCTACACCTGATTATCACTCCACATCATCGATCCAAGAACGATTGATATGAAGATATTGAGACAAAACGATCGATACGAAGATATCAGCTTGCATTGGAAAACACTAATCGGATCGATCGTAACTCTCACTCTACAAGTTGAAATGCTACAAAATTTTGAGAGGAGCTTTCTGATGCACTCTAGAACCTTCATGATTGATCTCAGCTCGATTGGACCACTTTTGGATCGATACGAATTGAATACACATCGATCCCAAATTGCTCTAGTTCGATCTGGTGGGCCCACTTGCACAAGAGAAGTGGTATTCCAGGTTTTGGGGCGGATATTTTCAGATCTACACTTATGAATTGGAGTCCTATGGCAACTAAAAAGGGGATCTTCTCCTTCGCTGACGCTGTAAATCTGCCATTTTTGTAATTGATACTAAAGGCTTGCAATTGTAACTACAGTTCAAAGGGAATAAAAAGGATTGATTTAAAGTGGACGTAGGCTGGATTGCCGAAACACTATAAACCTTGTGTTCTTTCCTACTTTCTTCTATTTTAACTTTATTGTTTCTTCATTTTTATTCTCTATTTTATTTGGATCTAAGATCTGTTTTAGAATATTGTGGACCTGTGCATATACACTGGTGCTTTCACTACTTCTGGGGTTTGTGACCAATTTTGGCAAAAACACTTTGGTGCTTTCACTGAGAAGGACTAGCACCTGCTGTACCAGATTTGGAGTTGAGATTTGGAAATCCAGAGGATCAGATCTAAAAGGAACCGTGATAAAGCAATCGACAAGGAGAAAAAGAACGGAAAGCAGTCAACATGAAGGGAGTCAGGAGGCTTCCTCAGGAGCAAATCAGACCTCAGTATTCATCACTAGAGATGAAATTGAGATGATGTTGGAACTGGAAGAATTGTCTAAAAGGCAGGAGGAAATGATGCAGAACCTTCTTAGACAGTTTGGGCAGGCAGGAACAACTGGATCCATAGGAGTTCAGATCCACGGACCTGGAACAGAAGGACTCAATAGGCAATCTAATGGAGCAGCTCAATAGGGCGCAACCCCTAATCCGCACACAACTAGCAATCTGGATGGATCCAGGCACGATGGCACACCTTTGGAAACGATGGACCAATTCATGGAGTAATTTAAGGTGACACCACACAAAAGGATGCCGGCAGGAGCATAAGAGTACGCGATGAAGAGTATGTACCAGAATTCCCTCGGGGACTCAGGGGGAAACCCTTGGTGGACAACGCTGGATTGGCTGAGATTATCAAGCAGACTATGCGTGGAGGTTTAGAAAATAGAAATATGGAAGGAGTAAATAGGAGTCTGTTTACCCGTGACATCAGAATGGCTCGAAATCCACCAGAGTTCAAGTTGCCTACTCAAGAGGTATATAATGGCAAGGTTGATCCTACCGATCACCAGATGAGGTACACAAGACATATAGAAGTGTTGGGGGCATCAAAGGAAGTTATAGCCCGATGTTTCCCTTTGTAGTAAACGGATATAGCTGCTATATGGTTCGGGCAGCTGGAAGATGGATCTATCAGGGCATGGATGGAATTGGTGGATAGGTTTTTAAAGCAGTTTCGGGTTTATATCAAAAGGTCAAAGAATGTGATGATGCTAACATTAATGAAGCAAAGGATAGGAGAATCGCTCAGGGCTTTCTTGACTCGGTTCAACCAATAGTTGCTTCGGTGGATCGACGAGATCCATCGATGGTTTAAATGGCGGTAGTGTCAGGAGTCAGGGATAACTCAGATTTCAAAGTACCATTGATACGGGACCCGCCGATGGATCTCGGAGAATTTTTTCATGAGGCCGAAAAATTTCTTCGAAAGGAGGATGCATGTTCGGATATGAAGTTAATGGAAGTAAATGTGGTCAAGGATGGAGAACCATCTGGTGAAAGCTTGGGTAAGGATATGAATAAAGGAAAGAGGAAGTCGGATGACAACTTGGGAAAGGCAAGGAAACATTGGGTAGAGCCAAAATTCTCCACTTACACAGGGTTGAATGAAACGTTGGAGCTGATATTTATGGAAACTGGGGATTGCCTTCCCTACCGAAGGCCAGTAAGGAGAGAACCCTTAAAACGTGAAAGGGCATCAGGAATTCACTTTCTCTTTCACAACTTAGAGGGGCATGATACCTACAGTTGTATGCATCTAAAGGATATAATCGAGGAGCATGTAAGGAGTGGTCAGTTGCGACAATATGTCGGAGCTTGGAATGTAGCGGTGGAATAGTAGAAGCTACCATCTACCTTAATCGACGATGGCACGAGGTCCAGGAATAAGTAGGAAACTCTAGGAAAACGGCCAAGTCACTTACTCATGTACGGGGACGGAGATAGCCCCAAAGCATGCTCTGAGATGATGATAAACCGCGATGCTATAGTTTGCGAAATCTGTTTTTTCTATTCTTGGTTTGGACATTTGCTTTTTTTAGGTTTGGTTTCGGAGTTTGGTTTGAACTTCTAGTTTTGTTTATTTTCTGGTTCGGACTTTAGTTTGGATGCTTGTTTTTTTGGTTTGGATTTCTGGTATGGATTCCAATTTGATCTGGATTTTGAATTGAATTTCGATTGGATTTTCTGTTTGGCTTTTGGTAAATGGTCGTCGGGTATGGATTATGTCTGACAAGGGGTAAGTCGCTTCGTCCGAGCGTGGCGAATCGACCTATTCAGGTCATCGAGTATGGACTATGCTCGACAAGGGTCCAGAGAGACCAGGACTCAGCCTAGGGCTCAGGCCCTCTATTATCGGTTACTATTATAGGTTGTCGACTATGGATTATACTCGACAATGATCAGGAGCGACCAGGATTCGGCTTAGGATTTAAGTCATGGCATTACTCACATATAGGGACACTGAACCAAGAAAACCAAGGCGTTATTCAATACAGGTCGTTGAGTGTGGATTATGCTTGGCAAGAGCCCGTAGAGGTTATGGATTCAGATATCGGCTATGAACAACTAAGCATTTGGTATGAACCGGAGTGGTCTCAGATTTGGATATCAACCCGAAGAGGTCTTGGATTCAGTTATTGGTTATTGGATATAGATCGATTAGAACTTGGTTAGCGTGCTCAGATGGATACGAAATTGGCTAAGGATTCGGTTACCGAATTCGAAATCAGATATCGAATCAGAACAATCATGGATTTGGATAAGGATATGCTATAGCACTCGGATAGGATAACTTGGTAATGGATTGGATTATGCATTGGACGGTATGGCTATGAATGGATTATGGAATTCAGATGTCAGATTCGAAGCTATTCAAAACACACCTTCTTACCGCAAGGCATGTTTTGGGGGGCCAATGTTATCCCGCCCTTTGGTCAAGGCGAGGATATCAACAAATTGGCTGGAAAGGATGATATCGGGATTGGAGATCGATCGAAAACGAGGCTATGACCGATATCGTCAAAAATGTACCGAGCTCTAATCAAGGTGGGATCCGTTGGGAATGATAAATAAGGCAGAAAATGGCTATGTTTCGAATTTAAAGTTAATCAGAGGTCGTAAACTTGAGTTATGAATGGATCAAGATTCAAGAAAAGTCAATTCGTATCGATACTTTCTTATCGATTGGGATGGACTCAGCTATTTTCCCTGGATCGATGGCTTCATATCCATCCATATGGATATGGATGAGGGATACACACTTGGCGCCTCACTTTGGACCGGTGGATTTCATATCGATGCAGCACGCATCGATTGAATGTGTACGACAAGTCATACTTCGTATCGATCAAAGCCTGGTTGATACGAAGGGACATAACTTTGGATGGGTACGAACAAAATAGGAGCCATTCTCGTATCGTTTGAGTCCGTATTGATTGATACGAAGGAAATGTTCAAGAAAACATGGACCACGGAGTGATGGGTATGAAGGCTGGGATCGATACGTATAGAAGCGTTTAGGATCGATACGAAGGTAATGGACTTGGACCGATGGATGCAAACAAAGGCATAAAAAAAGGCACAGTTGATGGGTACGAAACCATGAGCTTTTAGGATGTTCAAGGGATCGATACGAAGGAAGGAAATGGTTGATGGATACGAATAAGCCCATAGGCGCTGGTGGATGGATACGAAGCATGGAGACAAAAGGCTATGATCCAATGGATACGAGGAGGGTCAAGGCAAACTAAGCGATCTGCAAGCACAAAAAATGAATCTACACGTGAGTATCGCTCCACATCATCGATCCAAGAACGATTGATACGAAGAGGATTGAGACAAAGCGGTCGATACAAAGATATTAGCTTACATTGGAAAATACTAACTCGGATCGATCGTAACTCTCATTCTACAAGTCAAAACGCTAAGAAATTTTGTGAGTAGCTTCCTGATGCACTCAAGAACATTCATGATCGATCTCATATTGATTGAACCACTTTTGGATCGATACGAATTGAACATACATCGATCCCAAATCACTCTGGATCGATCTAGTGGGCCCACTTGCGCAAGAGAAGTGGCATTCCTGGTTTTGGGGCAGATATTTTCGGATCTACACCTACAAATTGGAGTCCTATGGAAACTAAAAAGGGGATCTTCTCCTTCTTTGACGCCGTAACTCTGCCATTTTTGTAATTGACTAAAGGTTTGTAATTGTAACTATAGTTCAAAGGGGATAAAAAGGATTGATTCAAAGTGGACATAGCTGGATTGCCGAACCACTATAAACTTTGTTCTTTCCAGCTTTCTTCTATTTTAACTTTATTGTTTCTTTATTTTTATTCTTTATTTTATCTAGATCTGAGATCTGTGTTAGAACATTGTGGATCTGTGCATATACACTAGTGCTTTCACTACTTCTAGGGTTTACGACCAATTTTGGCCCAAATACTATAAAACCGCCTCTTCATTCTCAATGTGTGCAAAATAATATCCTCTTTTTTTTATAGAGACCCAAATCCTTGAATTAACCTTTCATTAAAGCATCTTAACTATTACTTTTATCTATGATACCTTTGAGGTTTGAACTTTCAAAACTTTAGCATTTCTTAATATCCTTCCATAACTTATTATTACTCTTTTCTAATTACTTCATTCATTTTATGGTTATGGAATGGCGCCTTTCTATCTTAATCCAATAAACATGCTGACAATTACTTTGATTTTTTACTTAGAGATTTCTGCGTTTTAATGCATTGAAACTACATCTATTTCCCATAGGGAAATATGAACTTTGTAACTTTCCATAAATTATCTAAAAAAGGATTTGCATTATGTTTGGAACTACAAGGATTATCTTTTTTGTTAATATTGAAACAGATAACAAAAAATATGGTAATTATCCATATTTTTACACATCTTTCTTTCAGGGTATATTCCTTATTATTTCAAATGATACACTTTTGTAGTAAAACCGGATAACTTACAGAAATTTACATTGCTATATAATTGATTCTAATGAATTAAATTGCTACCTAAATCCCGCTCTATTTTATAACAACTTCTAATTTGGTGTTTACTACTCCATATCAATTACCAAAAAATTTGCTGCGATGACTAACTCAAAAATTTTATTTGCTCAGTTCATGTAGGTCTACAAATCTGGAAGTCATCATACGATTTCCTTTATTAAATTTTCATTAATTTGGAGACTACTTTAACCCTTATTTTCCATCAGTTTATGCTATACTTAAACCTACAATTCCAAGATCAACATTAGGCATATGTGGAACATATCTACAATAATACAATTCCAATAACATGTATAAAAATACGTACGTTTACATTCCTGTCCACCTGGTTTGCCCATAGCCTATAGGAAACACGATACTTAGACTGACTGTAGCCTATAGGTATCGTATTCTCATCATATGGTACCAACTAATATCTTGTTGCTATAGCATCAAATCTATACTTACTATTCCATTTCAGTTTGCCTAATACAATCAAGGAAATGCCTATTTTTATCTTACACTCTTAATGAGGATAAAAGTAGACCCTACTTATCCTTTTGACATCACAAATCAAAAAACTTTTCACATCTACAACATTCTTGTTGTAGTAAAGCATCTTAGCCAACTATTTCCTTACTTGGAAATATGTTCATCCAAATCATACTTTTCAAACTTCCTTATGCAAGATCCTACAATTTCAAACATACTTGGGTGGAAAGATACATGGTGGTGTTTACTCTTTACTACTATGGAAAGTTCAACTTCATACTTTATCTTTCCAATTCAACCGTTAATTGAAAAGGTTACTCAATTTCCGTGTTTCATTTTCAACTCTGTCCCAACCATTTAAGGCTTCTAAATTCCATATTCAATTTCATTCCTAGTGGGCTGTTTTAATACTATTTATCTAACTTCAATCCATTTCTTTCCTTTTAGGTTTAAATGATAATCATAACGGTTTTACTTTACCTTGTAGCCAAAAACTTTGACTTTTAACATCATTTCAATAGAACTAGCAATTAAAACTGTAAAACCCTTCGTTTATTAGCAATTGTTTGCTTCTTACTAAGATAATAATATTTTCTTTATTAAATTATCAAAATGGTTTAAGCTTAATTTAACAAAGTGTACATCGACCTTTTCAAACATTTTCTTTTATAAATAAGAAATTTTCTCAAAAGAGTATTTTAAAGGTAATGTAGCATTTTTAGCTTATTATTATTATTATTATTATTGTAGGGTATAGCAGATACATTTATAAAATATTTTTGAATATTTAACCATTTTTTACTACAAAAGGAATTCAAAAAAATAGGTCTTACATATCTCTAATTTTTTTTCAAAAGTTCTTTTACTGAAAGAAAAATGCATACTGAAGGTAAATACAACAATATGCCTAAAACAAATAAAAGTTTAACATAGTTATTGAAAATAATCGTTTACCAAATTCTATAATTTTTATATTTACACAAATCCCATAAAGTTTACCTGATTATTTTATATAGGATCATAAATCAACTTCTTTTATATTTAAAATATCATATATATACCATTTCTAACTTAAAAAAAAACATTTTCATTGGTTTATCACTTAAATTGGATTAGACAACAACAGTCTAAATACCTAAGCCCACTTATACCTAGCAGCGCTTAAAGTGCATAAGGTTTCTGTCTTTCTTTCCGAAAAGGGTTAACTCAAGTTTCTTTTCCAATATAATATATAGCTTCAATATGAAAATATTCTAGTAGTTTCTTAAGTAAACATGAGTCCTTGCAACTACAACCAATATGAGAGTAAGGTTTTACTTAACCGAGGAATTTTCCTTATTTTATGGGTCTATTAATACTAATCTTCTTTATTTATCCTTAAATTCACTTATTATTGCTAGTTGGTATAGGAAACTTCAACTAGCATCACTTTATGGGGGTAAATCACAATAAATGTGAAAAGTCTATTTTTTCACCTTAACTGTGATAGCCTAAACGTCTATTCTAACCTATAACTGTTTGCTTACATAAAGGGATAAACCAACAACTACCTTATGTTGAGTCACAGCTTCTATAAAGATTTTGATTGCTGACAACAATATTAAAGCGATCGACAAATCAAGACGTACATATGGTACTCTAGATTATAGGTTGATTATTTGATGTTATAATAGTAATAAAATTGTCAAAATCTATCCTCAAATAATCATGCACAAAATATAATATATATACATACACATTTATATAGGTTGTGCACTTTATTGTGCAACTTAACAGAGACCGGTCGACCGGTCCAAAAATGAACGGTCGACCGTTCCTGTTGAATGTGCACAATAAACGTGCACACATGTACATAACGACTATATTTTTAAAAACCTGTCTACCGGTTAGTTTTTGACCTGTCGACCGTTTTTAAACAGAGAGCAACTTCTTCCAAAAGACACATCTTTCTTCAATGGTTGCGTCTCTTCTTCTTCATCAATGATCATAACTTTTGACTGCAACTTTTCACCAAAGGTTATAACTATTTTCTCTCTATAAATACACATCAATATCATTGATTAAAATAATAAGTTTTATTAAGATTATATATGCTCTCTATCTATTCTTTGAATTCACTTGCATTCAAAAAGCTCTAAACTACTTTCATTCCTTATTGAATCATTGACACTATCTCATATATTTTGATTCAATAAGCAATATAAATTCCATAATCTTCACAAACATCATTCACAATTTGAGGATAAGATTATAGGAAGAGTGTACTACAAGTGACAAATCCGTGTTTACAAGAGCACAAGTTGTCAACAACAATTGTAATTGTTTTTTGTTGAAGTCCTCAGTATTGTAAGAGGCAAGTGTTGAAGTCCTCAGTATTGTAAGAGGCAAGTGTTGAAGCCCTCAGTGTTGTAGAGGCGTGAAATCCCGTTCGGCTGTTCGGGTAATTGTAAACCTGTTCCTCCGGGTGAAGCGAGGTTGTAATTAGTGAAAATCCAGATAGTAGTCTGGGACTGGACGTAGGACGGTGCTCCGAACCAGTATAAAAATCTCTGGTGTGATTTTTCTATTTTTTTTTATTTACAATGCTATTATCATCTATTTCTGCATTTGTATTGTAATCCATATTATACGATCCGTGTATACTATATTAGCACATATAATTGTATACACACCGCACTTTCATTTGGTATCAGAGCGAGGTCATCATATAACCGTAACACAGTTATTTGATATATTCTTGTAATATGGCAAATAACGCAAGTACTAGCACTCAAAACACCACTTACACAGAAGGGCAATCGACACAAAGACCTCCATTTTTCAATGGTCTTAACTATAGTTATTGGGCAACACGTATGTCATTCTTTATGCAATCAAGTAGCTATGATGCTTGGAATGCTACTCAAAGAGAAATAGTGAATCCAACAACTGATTATTCAGAATGGACTGTGGCTGAGAAAACGGCAGCAGCCGTAAATGCAAGAGCAATAAATATGTTGTTCTGTGCATTAGACCAAAATGAATATAACCGTGTTAGTATCTGCACTACTGCATATCAAATTTGGCAAACGCTAAAAATCACTCATGAAGGTACTAACAAGGTTAAACAAGCCAAAATAGCCATGCTGAAAAGTCAATTTCAAAATTTCAAAATGAAACCAAATGAGACAATCAATGAAATGTATTCACGGTTTCAAACTATTCACCATGCACTTATTGGGTTAGGACAAAAGTATTCTGATTTTGATGTTGTTTCAACAGTCCTACATTCTCTGACTAATGAATGGGAAGGAAAAGTATTAGCAATTGAAGAAGCTAATGATCTTTCCGTCATGAAGCCAGATGAATTGATAGGAAATTTAATGTCCTATGAAGCAAATTTGCAGGCTAGAAAAGAACAGAAAGAAGAAAAGAAAAATGTAGCATTTCATGTTGAGAAAGATGAAAATGAATCAGATTCTGAAGATGAAGATTTGGCGTTCATTGCTAAAGGTTTCAAAAAATTCCTAAAATATCGAAAAGCCAGTCGCTACAATAAAAGGAAACCTGGATCAAATAAACCATCTTCATCTGCTATAGAATGTTTCAACTGCCATAAAAAGGGACACATGCAGAAGGATTGTCCAGAACAAAAGAAAAAGTCAGAAAATGACAAATTCAAATATAAGAAGGACAAATCAAAGAAACGAGCCTTCTCAGTAACATGGGATGATTCAGAGTCATCTTCATCAGAAAGTGAAAGTGATTCGGAGAATGAACAAGCTAATGTTTGTTTTATGGCAACAGAAGATGAGGTACAAATTCCTACATTTGATGAATTACTTGATATTAATGCTGAATTGATAGTCAAATATAAAGACATAAAACGTCAATTAAAAGTAGTCAAAGCAGATTTAAGTAGAGCAGAGTTTGAACGAGATATGTTAAAAGATGAGAAGAAAATATTAGAAGAAGAACTTGAAAATATTCAAGAATCATCATCTAATGTTGACTCTCAAATATCTCTTTTGAGTCAAGAAATAGAAGCTCAAAAAGAGAAAAATAATGCTCTCACTACTGAAAATCATGAACTTAAAGCAAAAGTCAAAATTCTAGACCTAGAAAAAGCTAGTTTACAAACAAAGTTTGATGACATTACTCAAAATGTTTCTAACTTTAACAAAGGTCGAGAAAATTTGACTAAAATCATTGAAAGTTCACAATCTATTTCAGATAAACAAGGTTTGGGATATAACAAACATAAAACTAAGAAACATCTTAGAAATAAAAGGAAGAAGAAAGTACAAAAAACTGAAGCTAAGAAAAATCTTAGTTTATTATATTTCAAACCAAAACCAATAGTGAAATTTCAAAAGAAAGATGTCAAGACTATCAAAATATGGGTTCCTAAAACAAATAACAATTTGATTAGGAACAAATACATTCAGCAATTCATGAATACTGTGCATCTTAATAATAATTATATATATAAAGGGGATACCGGACCCAAATGGGTTTGGACTCCTAAGACCTAACTCTTAGGACCCTATGAAAAGTGGGTACCATGAACTTAATTCTATGTTTGCAGGTCCCACTGAAGAAAAGAGGAAAGTGGATATTGGACAGTGGTTGCTCAAAGCATATGACGGGAGACAAGAGCTTACTAACAAATATTAAATACTCAGATGGTGGCTCAGTCACTTTTGGAGACAATTCAAAAGGTTATATCATCGGCAAAGGCGATGTGAGCAATTGTGGTACATCTAACTTACCTCTTATTACTAATGTCATGCTAGTTAGAAATTTAAAACACAATTTACTTAGTATTAGTCAGTTATGTGACAAGGGTTTTATAATTTCCTTTTCAAATAATAAGTGTAGTATTTTAGATAAAGATCATAATTTGGTTTTTGAAGGTTATAGAGACAGAAATATATATATTCTAAATATGAATATTAATCATAATTCAGATATGTGTCTTATGGCTAATGACAATGATCCATGGCTATGGCACAAACGTTTCTGTCATATAAACTTCAGAACTATTGACAAGCTAGCCAAAAACAATCTAGTTAGAGGACTACCCAAAATGAGTTTTAAAGTTAACAACATTTGTGATGCATGTCAATTAGGAAAATTGACCAAATCATCATTTAAATCCAAGAAAGTCATATCAACATTACAACCGCTTGAGTTACTGCACATGGATTTATTTGGACCTACTAGAGTTCAATCAATAAATCACAGTCAATATGTGCTTGTAATTGTTGATGATTTCTCTCGTTATACATGGACAATTTTCTTAAAAAATAAAAGTGATACTTTCGATCATTTCAAATCTTTCGTCAAAAGAATTCAAAAATCAAAAGGGATTAAAGTTAAAAATATAAGAAGTGATCATGGCGGAGAGTTTGAAAATAATGAATTTGAACATTTTTGTACAAAGAAAGGTATATATCATAATTTTTCGTTTCCCAGAACTCCACAACAGAACGGAGTAGTAGAACGAAAGAACCGAACTTTACAAGAATGTGCAAGAACATTATTAAATGGAACCACCTTACCAAAACACTTCTGGGCAGAAGCTGTTGCAACTGCCTGTTATGTTTTAAATCGTGTGTCCATAAGACCTCTTACCAAGAATACTCCTTATGAATTGTTTAACAAAAGAAAGCCCAAAATCTCATACTTCAAAGTTTTTGGTTCTAAGTGCTTTATTTTAAATACGAAGACCAGCTTGGAAAATTCGATCCAAAAGCCGATGAAGGAATATTTGTCGGTTATTCGGAACGAAGTAAGGCCTATCGAATATTTAATAAACGAACCAAAACTATTGAAGAATCACTTCATGTATCTTTTGATGAAATCTATCAGCATTCTCACACAATATCAGATGATGACGAATCAATAGTCATTAATAATCCAATCATCTCAAATACTGATTCTGACTCAGAAGTAATTATTGAGAATACTCCTCAAATATGTGAATTACAATCACCACCAAGAATATTAAGAGACCATCCGGCCCAAAATATAATAGGTGAAATAACATCACATGTCAGAACAAGGAGTCAACTCAATCAAATGGGTCATGTCGCTTTTCTCTCAAATATCGAACCCAAGAATTCAAAAGAAGCTGCTACAGATGATTACTGGATCATTGCCATGCAGGAAGAACTAAATCAGTTCGAGCGCAATGACGTTTGGGAACTTGTTCCGAGACCAACTGATCAGTCAGTAATTGGTACTAAATGGGTCTATAAAAATAAGGCTGACGAACAAGGAAATATCACTAAAAATAAAGCAAGATTAGTAGCACAAGGATACAATCAGGAAGAAGGTATCGATTATGAAGAAACTTTTGCACCAGTTGCTCGACTAGAAGCTATTAGAATTCTATTATCTTTTGCTTGTTATCATAATTTCAAACTTTATCAGATGGATGTCAAAAGTGCTTTTCTCAATGGATTTATCAAAGAGAATGTCTATGTCGAACAACCACCTTTATTCGTACATGAAAAATATCCTGACCATGTGTTCAAACTTAAGAAAGCTCTGTATGGTTTAAAACAAGCACCTCGTGCTTGGTATGAACGTTTACGTAGCTATCTTATTAATTCAGGATTTGAAATAGGCAAAGTCGATCAAACTTTGTTTATTAAACATTCTCGAAATGATATTCTGGTTATCCAAATATATGTAGACGATATCATCTTTGGTTCAACAAACGATAAACTCTGCAAGGAATTTGCAAGTATTATGACCAAAGAATTCGAAATGTCTCATATGGGAGAACTATCTTATTTTCTTGGACTTCAAATCAAACAACTTTCAAACGGTATTTTTATCAATCAAGAAAAATACTGTGAAAATCTTATCAAACGCTTCGGATTACAAAATACATCTGGTAAACCAACTCCTATGAGTACAACTACACATCTTGAAAAAGATGAAAGTGGTAAGAATGTTGACCAGAAATTATATCGAAGCATGATTGGTTCTCTTCTTTATCTTACAGCTAGTCGTCCAGATATATTAATGAGTGTTTGTTTATGTGCTCGTTTTCAAGCCGATCCAAAGGAATCACATTTACGAGCAGTGAAACGTATAATTCGTTATCTAAATAATACCAAAGATTTTGGTCTTTTCTATCCAAAAGAATGTCCATTTGAATTAGTATCATATAGTGATGCTGATTTTGGTGGCTCACGGACGGATAGAAAAAGTACAAGTGGTACGTGCCATTTTATTGGAAAATCACTTGTCTCTTGGTTTAGTAAGAAACAGAATTGTGTTTCACTATCAACATGTGAAGCTGAATATATATCAGCGGCTCTCGCTTGTACTCAAGTACTATATATGCAACAAACACTTCAAGATTTCGATATACATTTATCGAATTCAATTATATACTGTGATAACACGAGTGCAATAAATCTCTCTAAAAATCCAGTAAATCATTCTAGAACCAAACATATTGATATCCGTCATCATTTCCTTAGAGATAATATTGAAAAAGGTAATATACATCTTGAATATGTTCACACTGACAATCAAATAGCCGATATTTTCACTAAACCATTACTTGAATCTAGTTTTATTAAACTACGAAGAGAGCTTGGCTTAGTATCTCGGAAAGATCTAGAATAGAATAAGTAACCTTCAAACTTAGGCTATATATTTTTCAAATAATTCTTAAATTTCAGCCTATAACAAACTATACCTATTTTTATAACTTTTTTTTTATCTATCATTGTTTTTGTTTACGGCTAATTATCTCTAACAAATCCTATCCTCAAGTTCATTGGCAAACTTTTTTCTATATAAACGTTTGAAAAACACACTTTCATTCATTCACCTTCTTGCTGAAAATTATAAATCACCTTAAACAAGCTACCATAGCACACATTTGCGACAAATGCGCAGAGGAATCTCATATTTCTATCACTACCTCGGAGTCGGAGGAACAATATTCTCCGATTACACCGAAACAAAGGCCGGAATGCCCTCACCATTGTTTTCGCACACCTGGCCATACTCCAACATCCAAGCGTGCAAAGAAAGCACTATTCTGCTCTCCGCGCACGAAGGCGCAAATCGATGAAATTCATCACTACCAAAAGCATCAAATTGATCTTCAACGACAACTACATTATGGTCAAAACCTACTATACCATGAACAACAATGTACTTCAACTCGTTTATCCGCTTTAGAACGAATGGCTTCATTCTTCTGCGGTTCAAACAAACACGATGTTCATGAACCAATGCCGTCAAGACCATCGACTTCAACAACTCCAAACTCTTGGGATAAAAACTATAACGAGAATGAAGGAGCTCGATATAAGTGGAGTCCGTGGGCTAAACGCATTGAAAACGACAAGAATTCTAATAACAACTCACCTTCTCATTAGAATTCCATAATGTATATTATTTTGCTTTCATATATAATTCTTGTAATACAGTATATTTTTGCAATAATAACATAATATATAATATATTAATTCGACTCGTTTTCAAAATTTTTGCCAAAAATCTGCATTTTTGCACACAGAGCCAAACCGGTCGACAGCCTAAAATATGACCGGTCGACCGTTTTGCTCTCTGGTTGAAAACGGTCGACCGGCAATACGCAGGCGGTCGACCGGTCGGCAGTTATTATTTTTTTTTATATACTTCACGTATATATTTTTGCCACCAACCCTCTTTACTTTCTACTCTCCACTGAAAATTTTCCCATTTCCAAACCCTAGTTCATATTCTCAAGCTTCACAAACTCTCAAATTCTCTTCAATGGCTCCTCCTCAGAAAAAATCAAAGAAAAGAGCAACATCAGAAACTTCTTCTCTTACTCTCTCTGCTAGAAAATGGTTAGAATCTCCGGTTGCAGTAACTAGATGGAATCAAATGACAAATTACAAATTCCATCCAGGCTCATTCATCAAATTCGACGATTTCACTGCATACGGTATTCAAAGATTAGCAAATAGATCTCGTATCTCTCCTCTTATTGATTTTTCTGTAAATAGCGTACAAATTAATCATTTGATGATTAAGCTATTTTATGCGAATATGAATTTAGAGGAATATACTCCGGAAAATCCAAATGGAGTTATTTGGTCAGTAGTATGTGGCAAACGAATCTATCTCACTTATGATAGAACTGCTTCTATTTTGGGAATACCGAATAGGGGTGAAGAGTTTTCATCCACATTTTGTGAAGTTTTTACCCGGAATAGTACGAGTCATAAATTTATAGAAGATGATAGTAACGGCACCAAATCGATTGGGCTACGACCGACTGCAAGGTTGTTACACCATGTCCTAATGCACTCTCTATTTCCTCGATTAGGAAACTATGATGCCGTTTACAAAGAGAATTTCAAGGCTCTTTATGCTATCTACGATGATATCGAAATAAATTGGGTTCACATGATTTTCGATGAAATTCTTAAGGTAAATAACTCTACTCGTCCACATTTCTTCTATAACGAGTATATTATGCGTATGTTGCTTGCATGTGGAGTCACACCCCCGGATTCGGCATATTCTACACCAAAGTGTATTGACTCCACTACTATTAAACGGATGAAGCTTCCTCCTCCATATGTTCATATTATGCCATTCGAACAATGGCAACAACGCGATACTCAAGAACAACAAGCTCCACCATCTCGTCGTCGTTCTGAAGATGTTAGATTATTGAAATCTAAATCATCTACAAGAGAATCTCTTGAAACCATCGCTCGGAATCAATTTTTACTTGAATCAAGACTAAAACGAATGGATTCGAAAATTGATAGACGATTCAATAAGGTAAAGTCATTCTTCGGCGCTATATGGGATGCTATATCATGTAGCACATCCGTCTCGACCCAACATCAAGACCCCGGAAAACGTCCGGCTCCTCCAACTTTTACTTGGTCGACATCCGAGGAATCCGGTGGTACAAGCGGACAAGGTCGTGGGGACAATGACGATGATGATGACGATGATGACGACGACGACGATGATGATGATGATGATGATGATGAGGAAGAGATTCAGTCGGAATGAAGTTAGTTTTTTTTTTTTTTTTTTTTCTTTTCATTTCTTTAAAAACATATATGGCACTTGTACTAAATAGTGTCCATCTTTTTATTCGTACTAGACTATGACTTGCATTGTACTTCATCAAAACATCCTGTGTTTGAATGTATGCATTGTTCTCTTTGGTTTATATTTTCTAGTGTTTACTCCTTTTTGTCGATGACAAAGGGGGAGAAAGGTGCTAATAATTGTCTGCAGGAAATCACATATTCAGGGGGAGATCCTATACTTGAGTTTTTATATTGTCATCAATCAAACAGGGGGAGAATGTTGAGTCACAGCTTCTATAAAGATTTTGATTGCTGACAACAATATTAAAGCGATCGACAAATCAAGACGTACATATGGTACTCTAGATTATAGGTTGATTATTTGATGTTATAATAGTAATAAAATTGTCAAAATCTATCCTCAAATAATCATGCACAAAATATAATATATATACATACACATTTATATAGGTTGTGCACTTTATTGTGCAACTTAACAGAGACCGGTCGACCGGTCCAAAAATGAACGGTCGACC
The DNA here is from genome assembly GCA_030765085.1 of Allium cepa. Taxonomy (NCBI): domain Eukaryota; kingdom Viridiplantae; phylum Streptophyta; class Magnoliopsida; order Asparagales; family Amaryllidaceae; genus Allium; species Allium cepa. Next base: position 806,840,771 of record CM060941.1, read on the forward strand.
GTTCCTGTTGAATGTGCACAATAAACGTGCACACATGTACATAACGACTATATTTTTAAAAACCTGTCTACCGGTTAGTTTTTGACCTGTCGACCGTTTTTAAACAGAGAGCAACTTCTTCCAAAAGACACATCTTTCTTCAATGGTTGCGTCTCTTCTTCTTCATCAATGATCATAACTTTTGACTGCAACTTTTCACCAAAGGTTATAACTATTTTCTCTCTATAAATACACATCAATATCATTGATTAAAATAATAAGTTTTATTAAGATTATATATGCTCTCTATCTATTCTTTGAATTCACTTGCATTCAAAAAGCTCTAAACTACTTTCATTCCTTATTGAATCATTGACACTATCTCATATATTTTGATTCAATAAGCAATATAAATTCCATAATCTTCACAAACATCATTCACAATTTGAGGATAAGATTATAGGAAGAGTGTACTACAAGTGACAAATCCGTGTTTACAAGAGCACAAGTTGTCAACAACAATTGTAATTGTTTTTTGTTGAAGTCCTCAGTATTGTAAGAGGCAAGTGTTGAAGTCCTCAGTATTGTAAGAGGCAAGTGTTGAAGCCCTCAGTGTTGTAGAGGCGTGAAATCCCGTTCGGCTGTTCGGGTAATTGTAAACCTGTTCCTCCGGGTGAAGCGAGGTTGTAATTAGTGAAAATCCAGATAGTAGTCTGGGACTGGACGTAGGACGGTGCTCCGAACCAGTATAAAAATCTCTGGTGTGATTTTTCTATTTTTTTTATTTACAATGCTATTATCATCTATTTCTGCATTTGTATTGTAATCCATATTATACGATCCGTGTATACTATATTAGCACATATAATTGTATACACACCGCACTTTCACCTTATGGGTCAAAATGTATTTGGTGTTGTGTAATAATACACATATTAGAAAATTATGATTACACTCCATTAGTCTGGTTAGGCTCATCTTGTCTTCTCGCTTGATATACCGACAGAACCACATAGGGATGTACATATTTGGAATCTTAGCTACTTTTTCAGAGACATTCCTTTAGAACTTGTACTCATTCTCACTATTCCTTTAGAACTTGTACTCGTTCTCACTATCTGTGTTTGGGAATTAATTTTAACTTTCCCACATATAGTATTGTCACGAATAAAAAGAAATCTCTATATATAGATAAAATCTTTAGAAATCACTTGGAAAACTTATATGGTGTGTATATATATATGTATATATATACATATATATTTCAAAACCATTATTCAAAACTTTTCAAAAAACATTTTTGAGAACTTTACTTTTTTTTTTCAAAAAAAATTTCAAGTAATTCATGCCTATGTCCTAGGGGACGCTAAACCTAAACTCTGATATCAAATGTAATAACTTGCACCACCTAATACACCGATCCAAAGCCCAATGTGACATTGGATACATCATGCCAAGAAATATGAGCTGTTGAAGTTTTAAAACATTACAGAGCATAAGTATAAGGGTTGAGTTCTAAGACACTCTACACTTTCAGATCTTACAGTTGAAGGATCGAAACATCTGTATATAAATAGACATCTCAGAAAAATAGTTTCCAAAATATCTGTTTTACATATACACCATTCTCAAAGTACAATATAAAATTTATAGATATTTAATACACTAGATGCTTACTTGGGAAATAATGAATAATATGAGAACTCCAACGTGAAGCTCCTTTCTCCATACACTCTTTCCAATCATCTGCTAACCTGTCATTCTATGGTGGTGGAAAATAAAAAGAAGCTGGTGGGTCAGACAAAAGTTTGATGAATGCTAACAAGTTGAATAAGATGATTAAGTGTAATTGACTTTAAATCTACTCTACGTAATATAGATTGTAAATCCAGTGTCCATGAACTCCTAAGGTCCTATATTTAAATATTCTTATCTAACACAATGGGTCAAACCTAATAATCGAACCTCACAGTAATGATTGGCCAAACGCAAATTACTCTTCCATCATTCCTACATTAATTCTATGCTAAAGTTGGAGGACACCAAAAATGCAACCTGTGTAATGACGCATTGTATGCTCCCATGTTCGCCACTTGGTCGTAGTGACAAAATGCCTCTTATTGTGCTGCACCAGGGTCCATCTCGTAGGAACTCTGTTAGCACCAGGATCTAATTTACTCAATACATATAGCCACTTATTCTACTGCACCGGGGTCCACCTTGTAGGAACTCCCATTAGTACCAGGCTCCAATTTAATCGATATCTACAGCCACATATTGTACCACGTCGACGTCCACTCGTACCACATTGCCCAAAAAATATGTCTACTTGGATCTCTCGTATAGAACAACCCGTAGCCTATATGAAATAAATCACGCTAATCAACTCCGTGTATGCATATACATCGCCTATGCCAAATCAACTATTGCGAAAGATATTCTCCCGTACCAATATCAAATATTGCGAAACACTTCACCCTAGCCAATTTGATAGGGAACTAACTTCCCTATCCTCTCAAACGAGTATACTTAGCCCAAATTAGTTCGATCAAAAATCCATACTTTTTTATGTAATTTTTAATTAAATTATATAAATTTTGTTATTTAATTTGGGCCTTAGGCCAAGGTTCAATTTGCACATTTTTCATTCGAACCCCGACCCAAATAAACCCCAGGACGACCATTACCGGTCGACCCAAAATTCCTAGGGTCGATCATTCGCGTAGTGTTTCGAATAGTATTTGCTCATCGATTATTTTTAATTAATTGTCATTAACTTAGGTTGATTAATGATTCCAATCAACCCTAATTTCTAGTTAATTAACGTTAATTTTTCTAATGTCATCATGGTGTCCAATTCGTAATTCAATTTATGGTTCTCATATTTATCAATAACTAGTTTCAAATTTAGCCAATTTTAAACTTCAATTTCAAATTAAATTCTAGGGTATAGGGTTGAACATATGCAAATTTAATTTAGCAAGTTCAAATATAAGGTTTCTAAAATATTAATCATTTTAAATAGTTTAAAATCAATTACATTAATCGAATTATTAATCTATGTCCACTCACCTCAAGCCTAAGCTCTTTCTATTGCTTTGCTCGAGAATCGCCCTTTCACATGCTAACTCTGATTGCCCTGTCTAGATCTAATTTCTTGCGCTTCTGTAGGTTGATTTTTGTTGAGAAGATTTGGGGTTAGAGGAGAGGTTAGATTTTGATAGAGTTTTGTTGCTGTAAACTTTTCTATTGATTTTAGGGTTAGCTTAGGTTAGATTAGTGGTGAATTTAGGGCGTTGATTTAACATGGAGAATTTTAGTTTATAGCCCGTATGCACGTCAAAACTTGGCCGCCAAGAAAATCGTATGTACTAGCACCACCGTTCAACTTACGTACTAAGATTCTTGAATTTTCAAGTGTTGAGCCGACCTCTCGAGGTTATGGATTGACCTATGAAGGCCATAGGTCCTTATGAAGGTTATGGTTGGACAAGTCAAAATTCTGGGTCGACCTATATTTATTAAACACCAAATTTTCAATTATTTCTTTTCCATTTTTTCAAACGTCTATAACTTTTCTATACTAACTCCGATTTCAAAGTGTTATATATGAAAAACATCTAGAAAAGCACTATGAATGAAATGGTGCATGTTTCGTAGCATAATTCAGACCATTATGAAAATTTTCTTTTAAGTTCTTGTTTTAATTAAATTTATTTTTCTTATTAGATTTTCGTTTAAATTTCTATTGAATTCATGTTAAATTTTACACAAATTCTCGAGGTGCTACATGACATGTATAATAGTTCACATTGCTAATGCATAAGGAATCCATTTCACATGTTCCTTATTAAACATTTTAATAAGGTGTTTATGCATCACGAAAGTAAAGAAGGGATAAATAATTAAACATCACGAAGAATGGATGACTCTTCTGATGCAAATATGGAAATAAATTTAAAGGTTCGAATCAAATAAGAAAAGGATAATCTAAAAATAAATGACTAGGAAGGTGCACTACCCTTGAAGTATACCTCTAGTATTAAACTTCTGAGAAGCTCATACACTCCGTGACATTTCTTGGAAAATACCAAGATGGACCCCACCAAACCTTACCGAGTATTCGAATATTTCACATCTAATAGCGGTACGGAATCCACATCTAGACAAGTTGTGAAAGCAACCTAATGGGAGCAACCCCACATTGCTTGACTTCCTCTAATGATTTGGATTAAGTCATTTCCGATAAAGGATATTAATGCTCAACGGAGCAACACATCACCTTAGAACGATGATACTAAAGAAGCTAAAGTTAACGATAGCTAAGAAGCCAGCTATTATTCCTTTTAATTAGCATGTTAAATTATTATTCTAAGCGATTGTCTCAGATTTTGACGAAATCAGTGCCACTGAATCCGAAATAATGCATTGCTGTATGCAAGTGAGTTTCTGACATAGGGCATACTATGTGGTAGTGCGAGTTTGAAACGCATCACAATTAATTTCAAAAATTATAATATAATATAATTTGATTTTAAAAGCTAAATTCCTATATATGATAGAATTAGGTCTTGATACTAGTTCCATTATGTTCGAAATAGGGGTATTTAGTTAGGAACGCCCATAGTCACGTCTCGATTGGAGTTCGAGATTTTGTGGGTGAATAGTGTCAGAGATTTTTCTATAAAAGGAACTTATCTTCTAGGATATAAAATGATCATATATGGAAATTAAGTCTTTTTTTCTTACCACCACTCATCGAATTCAAACTCACACTATTTCTTAGTTAGCAATAATATCGGACACGTCAAGATAGTGTTACCTCAAAGTCATGTCTCACGATTTTTCTTAACTCTCAATATAGTGACAAATCTACTTCTTTGATGTTTAGTGCTAATTATACAAATAAATCATTTCCATATAAGTGAATATCTTTACAGAAATTAATTCATTTCCATAAGCAAAACAAACCTTTTCTTTTACATTACAAGTATTAGCTTTGAAACACTTTGTTAAAGAGTTCATTATCATCAAAACATCAATAAAAAGGATTTAATAACTTAAAATATTCTTATTTGATTAATTAATCAACTTTAGAACTTCGTTAAATAAGTTGATTAATTTACTTCAATAACCTTAAATTAAAAGGGTAAATCTCCTTTAAAACATCATTAATTCAATTAATTAATAATATAATTAATTAAATAAATTAAATAATAATTAATATCATTATTTAAAAGTGATTAATTAATCTAAAATTTATGGATGGATTAATAAAGGTTAAACAGATTTATTAACTATAAAAAGTCATTAATTAAAAGGATTAATTTATTTTAAAAAGATCATTAATTAATAAATTAGTTAATTTTGATTCGTCATTATCAAAAGATTAGTTAGCCTTAACCATCATTAAATAAAATGCTTAATGAAATTTAAAACATCACTAACTAAGAAATTAGTTAAATTCAAAACGCATCATTAATAAGTTAATAGTTAACTTTCATCCTTAAGAATTAAATAATTAATTAAATTAAATAATCGTTATTAAAATATTTATTTATTTTTGAAAAAATCATTAATCAAAAACTTGCTTAACTTGTAAAATAAATCCAAGCACGATCACGAAACCAAACACTTTCGATAAAAGATGATTTTCTAAAAGTGTCGATATAATGACTATCGCTATATGAGTAATTCAGAATTTAAGCTTATGCCATCTGTAATACTACCACACATTACATAGCAAGGGTATAAGAAAATATACACGATGATTTACAATAATACAACATATATCAAGCATTTATTAACTTAGGCATAAATCTAACTAATAAAATTTTATATGTCTTATGATTCGCTTATCCACTTTTCGAAGCGACCATCTTTCAAGCAAAAAATCAATCCAACAACCAAACCATTATTATAAATATACAATAAGCATTCAATAGCTACAAATATGAGCATGAATATAGTTTAAACTTTATGGTTCAAAAGTGGAAGTTTTATACACAAAAACACTTCTAACTTAGCTGGATCACCACAACAAGTTGCCGAATTCATGAATTATCTTCACTGCACCTTAAGTTGGATATTAGGGCCCTTAATAGGCTGGGTTTGGTTTCGGCCTGGGCAATATAGGGCTCGACCTTGAGGTTTTGAGGTAGGAAGGGATTTTGTTTTGGTAGAGGAACGTTTGTAGATGAATATATGTCTTTTAACTTAATTTTTAGAAGTGTACACACTAGTTTTTGGCTTGGGAATTTCTCTTGGAAGCCATGGAAGTATTCATGTATATGAAGAGAAAAGAAATAAAGATAGAAATGAATATTTAAAGTGGAAAATGTGTGGAGATGAGGAGTATTTATAAGCAAAAGAAACGAAGAAGTGATCAAAATAATTAAAAATTTAAATAATATAAAGTTGTCATGTGTTCATGTTTGCCATACCCCCTCCACCTCACCTATTACACATGCACACACCTCTCTCCCCCCTTCACCGTGCCTTAAGTACTTGTTTTGGTTATGGTTAGGGTACTTAATTAATTTCCTAATGTTATTTATTATATTTTTTTGCATTTTATGTCAAATCAAGTTTTATATTTAAACTAAGCTTGATTATTAACTTTAACAAATAGATTATCTTATCACATGAAATATGTGCATATATTTTCATGTGTATATGAGCGATATAAAAATGTGCACATATTCAATGACTTTCCGAGGCCAAAACGTCAAAATTTCGAAAACCATTTTTCGATCTCATTTTCTATTTTTATTTGAACCAATTACTTCGGTAAAAAATATATTTGAAAATGGTTTTAATATCATTAACTAATATTTAAAATATGTTTATATGGTTACTAAAATCTATTATTTAAATATTTAAAAATGATTTAAATATTCAAATACAAAGCGATTAATTTAAGGGTCGTTACACTCTCCCTTCTTAGGAAAATTTCATCCCTAAAACCAATACACAAAATGACAATCCAAAAGGTATACATTATACCAAGAAATTCATATAACAATGCAAAGAAACCATGTCATAAAAGAACATAACTAACGCAGACGATCTTCCCAAGAACCTTCAAAATCCAAAATACGCGCTCTCAAGAGATCCTCTAAAATCTGATTCACCCTTTCGGTTTCTCCGTCCGTCTGCGGATGATAGGTTGTACTTAAATTGAACTCTATTCCTAAAGCGGCTTGCAATGCACCCTAAAAATAACTGATGAAGATAGGATCTCGATCACTGACTATACTTACTAGGATTCCTTGTAGTCGAACAATCTCCTTCAAATAAACTCCTGCCATAGAAGTTGCATTTCTTGTTGACTTCACCGGAATAAAGTGGGCGCTCTTCGTTAATTGTTCTACAATTACCCAAATTCCTTCATTACCTTTCATCATTCTGGGAAACTCATCGATAAAGTCCATAGATAACCGCTCCCACCTCAAATGTTGAATTTCTAATGGTTGAAGTAACCCAACAGTCTTTTGCTGGCCACTCTTTACCCATTGACAATTTGCACATCGACTTATGAAGATCGAAATATCTCTTTTCATCCCTTTCCAACAAAAGGACTTCTTCATATTTTGAAACATTTTAGTTACTCCTAGGTGGATAGATAACTTTGACCGATAGCATTCTCTAAGCACATTCTGTCTAATTCCATTAACATCTGCACACAAATCCAATCATTCATTCTTAAAATGACTTTAGAGTCAATCTAAAAACTAGAAATAATTCCTTCTTCAAGACTCCTCTTATCCAAGCTAGAATAGCGTCTTCTTCTTAGAAATATGCAATTCTCTCTATTAGTGCTGGCTTGACTTTCAAATTTGCAATCGTCGCCACATTCCTACTTAACATATCTACAATGTCGTTTGCTTTTCCTAGAATATAAAGAATCTCTAGGCCATAAGAAGCAAGAAATTCCAGCCATCTTTATTGCCCCAAGTTCAAGTCCTTTTCAGTAAAGAGATACTTTAATGACTTGCGATTCATATATAAATGAAACTTTGCACCTAAAAGATAGTGGTTCCATACCTTCAATTCGAAGAGAACTGCAAAAAGCTCCAGATCATGCGTTGCGTAATTCTTCTCATGTGGTTTAAACCATCGACTCGTATACGCTATTACCATTCCATTTTGCATCAAAACCTCTCCTAATCTAGTCCTACAAGCATCCATGTAAAGTGTTAATCCTTCACTCCCATCTGAAATAGTTAAAACGGGAGCACTGGTCAATTTCTCTATTAACTCATTGAATGCTTGATTGTACTTAAGTGTCCACACAGACTTAGCATCTTTCTTCATGAATTTTGTGAGATGAAAAGCAATCTTCGAAATCTTTAATGAACCTTTTATAGAAACCTACCAATTTGAAGAAACTTTTGACCTCAGTCTCACTTTCTGGTTTCTTTCAAACTAGAACCACAACTACTTTAGGTGGGTCCACCGATATGCCTTGTCCCGAAACAATGTGCCCTAGAAATCTAACTTCGAATTTCCAGAATTAGCAATTAGAAAACTTTTCCTGTAAAACATGACTTCTTAAAGTTCTTAGAACAACTTGAAAATGGTACTTATGCTCTTCCTTCGTTTTAGAGTAAACAAGAACGTCATCAATGAAGACGAGAACAAACTTAATAAGAAAACCCCAAAACACTATATTCATCAAATCCACTAAATATGTGGGTGCGTTAGGCAATCTGAACGGCATGACTAACCACTTGAAAAAACTAGCTGTTAAATGTACACTTTCCTCTGCTATCCTTAATTAGTGAAAATCGGTGGCAAGGTCCAACTGAGAAAATATCTGAGCTTCGTGGAGCAGGTCAAACATGTCGTCAATCCTAGATAAATGATACTTATTGTTTGAACCGGCTAAATCTCTATCGGATTAGAAAATAACCGATCAAATTTCTAATAAAAATTAACCGCAAGCGCACGACGTACAATTCTAGTACACAGTGAGTACCGATTGATCTGTAGGGAATTATTTAGATTTTAAAATTCCATTCAATCAAATTAACCAAGAGTTTGAAAATGTTTGAAGCTAAAAATTTCTAAAAACTAACAAAAAATAAAAGTGGATAAAAATATAAGAGTAAAAGACAATTTAAAGATAAATCCACTATCTTGATCAATAAATCAACACAACATGAAATTATGATATCTTTTTAGTCATTAGTGAATTTAACTGATGTGTTTATTATACATATGGAATATTTATGCTATTGATTAACCCAATATAAAACATCAAACTATAACACACCCATTAAACCAAGTTTTAACTCTCATGAAAATTGCAATGAAATTGGAAATAAAATCTATTCTACACATGATCTATTAACTTTTGATTAGAAATATAGACCATCAAATTTTGATTTTAAAATCCACTTCATTACCATAATCATATGTAGCTGAAGAGGTAATTTGTGTTTTTGATTGTTTACAACAACATAGGCTATCAAATTCAAAGCTAAAGCAACGAATACATTGCCATTAAGCACAAAAAGAGATCAAAAATGGGTAAACTATGTTGAATCTACATAATTAAAGAGCATTCTTACCCCTAAATTGAAGGGGTTTAACCTCTCATGTTTATTATCATTTCAACAAATGTAGCATTCAACATGAAATAAAAACAAAAGGAAAATTAAGAGCAAATTGAAATAAAATGAGAGCTAATCTACTTGCACAAAAATAAACTATGCTACTAATATGAAAGAAAATAAACAAAAAAAGAACACAAAAGAAGAGCACATGAATTAAAATCGCACTAAAATTTTTTACGTAAGAGAAATGGCTAAGTAGCCATGAAATAGAAAAGAGTGCTTTTGTTTATTTGTGAGCCTAAAACTAAACTAACTAAAATGAAGGCTCGAAGGAGGCTAAGTACATGAACATATGGGGTATTTATACATGTATGGAAACCCTAATCACATTTTTGGGAACTACCCCAAAACCTTTGAGGAAGTGTGGCCACCAAGTTATCATTAGCATGAGATAATCATCCATTAAGTGTGCATGTAACTTAAATGGCCATTTGGCATGTGCATTAGTTCCTAATTGTACATCAAGGTAAGTGGGTATGTGTGGTCCTCCATGATTCATGAAATGAATTATTTTCATCTTCAATTGCTCGTATTCTCTTATGCATGCATATTGTGATATCCTGGAATTTTAGGCAAATAATAATATGACAATCTTCTTCTATAAATTATTTAAATGAGTAAAATTATTCTTTTTCAAACAAATAAAATTTGCGGTTGTTTATATATATTGCAAGTAGATTTTAAATCGTATTTGAATTTGAATTTGAAATTCCAAAGAAATATCTTAAAAAAATAAAATGGATTTAAAACTCTATTTTTAAAAACTAGTATATATGTGATTATTTATTAGTATAATTAGTTTTAAATCATTTTCTTAAAGATTTTATAAATATAAACAAAGGTAAAGTTTAAATATAAAAAACATAAAAACATATATTAATACTAAACTAAATAGAAAATAAAATGTAAAGTTATATAAAAACATATTAAAAATAATTAACACATGCAAATTAACAAATGTAAGATTAGTAGCATGCAAAATAACAAGAGTCACCTTATTTATTTTCTTTTTTTAAAAAATAAAATTAAAATCAGTTTATATATATCTCATCTCTTCCCTACTCTTTCACTTTCTTCTATCCTGCAAACTAAACCTGAGAAAAAAATAAACAAACCAGAGATTAAAATTTAAGCAACAACTCTTTACAACCTAAAACCTGAAACATCAACCAGATTTAACTAGATCAAAGCAAAGATCATCTCAACAAGCTAAAGTAATTTCCAATTTACAAAGTTTCGAAGGGTCAAGCATTTCCAGTTCAAAACTTCTCTGTCCAAACATCAACAGTGAGTAAACAAAGCTTTAACATGTTTAAACTTGTTACATGTGATAGATATTTGAAATGATGACGTGATAGATGTCTGCATGAATGTATATTATGCTTGCATGTATGTAAATATGAATTTGTTTGAGTGTGCATGCCTGTGATATATATATATATATATATATATATATATATATATATATATATATATGAGTCTTTGTGCCAACAGGGTTGGCGCAGTTGGTTGATGGTCCGGACTGCGTGGTCGAAGGTCATGAGTTCGAGCCCCGAAACTGATAACCCTGTAACAAGTACCCGAAGTATGTGTTTGGCAGGCACATACTTCCCTAGAGTTTACAAGCGAAGCTTGGTTCTCTAGGTAATTCAAAAAAATATATATATGAGTCTTTGTTTTGAATTTACTAACTAAAAACAATTTCAAAAACTAAAATCTATTCCCTCCTTCACTTTTAAGTTAATATGTATAAAGAAACTTGTTTGAATTAACAAAATCTAAGTTTTAAAAATATTGTAAGTATAATTAATTTGAGTATTTTCTGGAAAATGGGAAAATACAATGGAAACTCTGAAACATGTTAAATTCGAACATCATGATTCGTGGATTCACTTATGTAATCTAATTCGCCTTTGAAATTCATGAATTTTAAAGGTAAAATCCAGATTTTTAACATTGATTTGAGTGAGGAATCTTGGGTTGAACGGAGTTTGGGTTTTGGGCATTTTCTAGTGATCGGAGGATATTGGGGTCTCGAGATCGTGCCTGAAGCTTTCCTAGAGGTAGGCGATCTCGGGAAAAATAGTCATTGGATTTATTGACCACCATGGCGGCGGTACGTCCTCGATGTAGGGTTTAAACCTAGGTTTTGGTCGAGGTTGGAAATTGGGCTGCTGCGTCGTCGTAAATGCCCCAGAGTTGATCAGAGGTAGGGGAATAGGTGCATGGTTGGTCGGCGAAGCTATGAATGGAGTTTCAAAGACTGATGGTCAGAGGCATCGAATCGAGGTGGTTCTTGGTCGATCGGTTTTGTTCCAATGAAGTACAAGGTGCTTGATTTCAATTTCATGGATGTGTCATAGAGCAGGTGCTCGAAATCGAAGGTGGAGGTGGTAGTCGACATGCTGGAGGTAGCATCGATGGTCGGAGTTGCTTCGTTCAACTGTGCACGTGCACGTGCACGAGGTTCTGTGTGTCAATGGGATTGGAGGAGAAGAGGTAGCCTCAGGGGAGAGCTCGGGGAAATGTGGTGATGGTTTGAGTTTGGCTTCGAGTCATTCACGAGTGTTTTGCATGTTACATCAGTTTTAAATTTAAAACATAACAAATTTTTAAAAAAAGAAGAAGAAAGTTTCTCGGGTCTGGGCTCGGGTGTGTATCGGGTTAAACTCGAGTATATATTTATAACAGTTTAAAAATTTAAATAAAGTAAGTTTTTAAAACTAAAATAAATCAAGTTTTAAACTATTTCTTAGATCAATTACTTTTAAATAATAAATGTCTTTAAATATTTAGTTTAAGAATAGTTGTATAATTTATTTAACTTAAATTCATTAAGTTAATTCTTAAGTTTATTTAAACTTAAATTAAATGTGTAATTAAGTAGTTAATTAAAAGGGTAAAATGTTTTTAATTTATATGTTAATGATAATTAATTCCAAGATTTATTAAATGTGATTTTAATGATAATATAGTAATTAAACAAGATAAAGGTTTCACTTAAAATTAATTAAGGTCTTGGGTAATTTAAAATTAATTGATCAATGGAAGCAATTAAAGAATTATTAATTAATTAGCAATTTAGAATAATTAACTAATTAGTAATTAAGAATAATTAATTAATTAGTAATTAAGGATTGATTAATTAGTAATTAAGGATTAATCAGTAATTAAAGTTTAGTTAATTAATAATTAAAGGGATTAATTAATAATTATAAGGTAATTAATTAACGTAAGTAATTAAGGATGATTAATTAATTTCATTAATTAATTAGATAATAACAAACAGGTTGTAACTAATTAATGTTAATTAAGTAGGGTGAGGTGATTAATTCATAAGTAATTAATTTATTTGAGTTAATTATAATTTTGGGATTAATAAATCTTGCTTATGGATGATTGATTGTATAGAATGTTTGGGTTGATTAATATTTATAGTATGTTAATCTGTGATGTTCTGTGATGTGTAATACTTTGGATATAGTTGTGATAAACGTGAGTTATTTATCTGTGTTGAATTGCTGTGTGTATACAAAGTTCTGAATTTAATTAAATTGTTTACTTAAACAACATGGCCTTCAAAGAAACGTTTAGATTTCGATGAGACCGAAATCAGATATCAAATTTGTTATCCGAAAACCACATCGATCCAAGTTAAATGATAGGTCATGAAATCTCAAGTGAAGAATGAGATGAAGATTCAGAGTGCAAGGGCTATTTATCGTTAACTCTAAGGGTGGTTCCAAAATGAGTGTAATGGAGATAGTGCCTTCGGTTTCACTCGAACTCGGAATGAACTTGTATGGATGAATGCTATCAGACCATCGCCACTGGAGGACAATGAGCATTCCAAGATAAATGTTCTAAAAAGGTAATCCTAGCCTCAAGCCTCATCAACCAGGAATCGCTAAAACAGGGGAGGTGCATGCAAGGCTAGGTGGGTAGCACCCAAGTAGGATAAGATTTTCCCATATCTAGAGGTCCCTTTATTCGGCTGTGTGGGTGGTTTTTGGCAACAACCGCATGGTTGTCTTATTCAGACTATCCATTAAGGGATAACTCCGGTCTTGTGTTGTAGGGTATCAGGGTGGATACTTGGTACAGTGATCTAGACCACGTACTGTGATGGGCGGTGCCTAGTAGCCCTACCATTGTATGGAATCCAATCTCCAATAAGTGATCTCGGACTTGATTGTATACCTATGTATGCTGGATTTAATGAATTTAACAATTTCGGCTATGTGAATATTTATTTGAAAACCCTAGACACTATTATAATATAACCATATTTCCTATCAAATGTTTTAGTTATCGTAAGGGAAAAACTTGTCCGTGTTTATTTGCGGAGAGGCTTACGAGATACCTTTTATTTCAAAGGTTTTTCAACTTAAACAACTTGCAAGATACCTTTTATTTCGAAGGTTTTTCAACTTAAACAACTTAACCATTTACTCACACCAGACCCATTTTTGATTTGGAGTTTATTCTGTTTTTCTTAAACTCTTGGGTACTCAAATTTTTATGAGTAACCAAGTGATCAGGTTGGCTTGACGAATTTTGGAAAGGCTTGGAGTAGGAGACTTGGCATACCTATATATATATATATATATATATATATATATATATATCTATTTCTGCTGTGTTGGCATCATTTGTCTGTTTGTATTTTGGAATGTAATGGATAGACAGGTCTTCATGACTGTCTAATGTGATGATTTGTAACTATATAACTCTGATGTATAATGATTATGTAATATCTATGTGATATAATATATTTTTTCCGTTTCCACTGTGAGATTCTGATATTGTTGTTTCTTTCTTTCTATCTATTCTCTTTTCTACCTATTTCTTTCTTAATGATGATATGACTTTCTTTAGTATGAAAGGCGGGTCGTCACAGTTGGTATCAAAGCGCTAGGTTGAGATAATACCTAGGCTTTGGAGTAATATATAGCTTGAGAGAGCGTACTTGCAATTTTTATATATCTATATACCTATCTAAATTGTTGGGTTACCTGTCCAGGTTTCCAACATGAGTTCTATAGGAAGAAGAGGCAGAGGTGTGGGAAACATGACGACCACTAATGGAAGAGGTCCGAATGCTAGCGAGGCTGTAAATCCAACACCGCCTCGAGTAAGTTTTGCTACATTGTGCAATGATTTCACCAATCTGGAAGGAAAGCCATTTAGAGGAATAGAATCCATCATTGAAGTTCAGGCTTAGTTACGCTCATGTGATCGAATTTTTAAGAGTTTGGATCAGTCAGAAGAGCAAAAGTGAGTGATGGCATCGTGGCAACTTCAAGAAGGAGCTGCTGCATGGTGGGATGCAGTTACAATGAATATTTCAGAGGATGATATTTCTTGGAGCAAGTTTAAGGAACTGTTTGAGGAACATTTTATGCCTACAGCTGGGAAGACTCATTTGTATAGAGTTTTTCTGGATCTGAAGCAAGGAAGTATGTCGGTATCCGAATATGAGACTAAATTCAATGAATTATCTCGCTACGGACATGGTCTTATTGATACACCCCTCAAGGAGAATGAGATGTTTATGCTTGGAATGAGGCTCGAGTTCCATGAGAAGATGACAGCACATCTTAAGGGATCATTCGTGGAATTAATTGACATGGCATTGAGGTATGAGGAGCTCGTGAGTAAGAAACCCCTGGCATCTGCAGCAGCACCAAGTAGAACTTCTTCCAATCCGAACAAAAGGAAATCCAACCCAAATTGGAAGAAGCAAGGCAAAGGGAAACAGGGAGGCAATTTGGAGCTCGGAAGTGTTATGTGTGTCAGCAAAAGGGTCATTTGGCTAAGCAGTGTCCTAGAGGTAGAGCTCAGCAGCAGCAGCATCAGAGTAGATCCGGTTCCGCAATGGTTCAAAAGTCTTTGTGTTTCAACTGTCAACGGTCAGGGCACATGGTGAAAGCTTATCCACTTCTTTAGAGAGCTCAGCCAACTAAGGTGTTTGCTTTTCAAGAAGGACCATCAACTTCTTCGGATAGGAAAGGCAAAGGCGTTCTCGAAGGTACTTTGTTTTTAGATGGCATTTTTGTTTGAGTTTTGTTTGATTCTGGTGCTTCCCTTAGTTTTATTTCTTTGGATATGGTAGAAAAGTTTCATCTTACCCCTAGTGTGGTAGACCGTCCTATTTTTGTGTCTAATATTATAGGGGGAGTTACCAAGTTAGATAAGATCTGTAGAGGCCTAAGAATTTCTTATTTGTCCCATAGTTTTTCTTGCGACCCATTTGTATTGGATTTCATAGGGTTTGACCTTATTTTGGGAATGGATTGGTTAGACAAACATAACGCTGTTTTGATTTGCTAAGAGAGAACTGTGACTTTGTAAACGGAGTTGGGAAGGATTGCAAAAGTGACTTGCGATAATTCTGGAGTTCAATTGAGCAGTTTTTTGCATGGAATCAAGCCATCTCCAGAAGACGTAGAATCCATCGAGGTGGCAAAGATTTTTCGAATGTCTTCGAAGAAGTTAAAGGTTTGCCCCCGCATCGGGAGATAGAGTTTCAGATCG
This sequence comes from Allium cepa, assembly GCA_030765085.1. Classification (NCBI taxonomy): domain Eukaryota; kingdom Viridiplantae; phylum Streptophyta; class Magnoliopsida; order Asparagales; family Amaryllidaceae; genus Allium; species Allium cepa. The sequence goes on from CM060941.1 coordinate 806,856,907, forward strand.
ACTTGGTTCCCGGAGAAATACCTGTTGTTCAACCCAGTAGAAGGATGGCGCTAAGAGAGAGTAGAGTTGGTAAAGCAGACCCAAGATTTCTTAGAGAAAGGTTTAATGCGGCCTAGTTATTCCAGTTGGGGTTCTGTTGTAGTCTTTGTTTCATTAAAATTCTGTGATGATTATCAGGAGTTGAATAAGGTAACTATTAGGAATATTTATCCCTTGCCCCGTATAGACGATCTTTTTGATCAACTCCATGGAGCTTCTGTTTTCTCCCAGTTGGATCTAGCTTTGGGTTTTCACAAGCTAAGGGTAGCTGCGGACAGTATACCCTTAACTGCATTCAGAGGACCCAATTGTTTTTATGAGTTGCTGGTTATGCGTTTTGGGCTAGCCAACGCTCTCACATATTTTGTGGATCTGATGAATCGAGTTTTCCGGGATGTGCTGAACAAGTTCATGCTCGTGTTCATCGACGACATTTTCGTCTACTCCAAGTCCGAAGAGGAGCACAAGCATCATTTGGAGAAAGTGTTGGAGACTTTGAGGATGCATTTCCTGAAGCCTAAGTTTTTGAAGTGCCATTTCTGGAAGTCGGAAGTGAGATTTTTGGGGCATATCATTTCTTGAGAGGGTATTTCTGTAGATCCGGCCAAGGTAGAAGCTATTCAAGAGTGGAAGCAACCGCAGATTCCTACGGAAGTCCAAAGTTTTCTTGGTTTGGCAGGGTACTATAGGAAAATTTATCAGAGGATACTCTAAGATTTCTTCACACTTAACCAAATTTACTACGAAAGGAGGATCAGATTTGGGAAGATGGGAAAGCTTGCCCGGAGATATATTGGACCGTTCCATGTGCTCGAGAGAATTGGTGCTTTGGCCTACAGGATGAATTGCCAAATTGGATGGCTAGAATTCACAATGTTTTTCACGTATCCCATTAGAGGAAGTACGTGTACGACCCATCTCTAGTTGTGGAACCGACAGTGCAGGAAGATTTAGAGGTCGAATCGGACTTAACAGTGGTCAGGCATCCTGTCCAGATAGTTGATCAAGATGAGAAGCAGCTCAGAAACAAAGTGGTGAATCTGGTCAAGATTCAGTGGAGCGAGGATCCCAGAGATTGTACCTGGGAAACTCTAAATAGTATTAGGAAAGCCTATCCGAATTTATGTCGGATAGTTAGCAGTGTTTGTTTGAATGAATTGTTTGTTTGGTTGTTGGTGTATGGCTGATATGTATGCTTGGATTGTTTGAAATAAAAGTTTTTGGATTATCTTTTGCTCTTAAATTTTGGAGACGAATTTCTTTTAAGAGGGGAGGAATATGATATCCCGAAATTTTAGGCAAATAATAATGTGATAATCTCCTTTTATAAATTATTCAAATGAGCAAAATTATTCCTTTTCAAACAAATAAAATTTGTGGTTGTTTACATATATTGTAAGTAGATTTTAAATTGTATTTGAATTTGAATTTTACATTCAAAAGATAAATATCTTAAAAAAATAAAATGCATTTTAAACTCCATATTTTAAAAACTAGTATATATATGATTATTTATTAGTATAATTAGTTTTAAATCATTTTCTTAAAGATTTTATAAATATAAACAAAGGTAAAGTTTAGATATAAAAAACATAAGAACACATATTATATTAAACTAAATAGAAAATAAAATATAAAGATTATAAAAACATATTAAAAATAATTAACACATGCAAATTAACAAATGTAAGATTAGTAGCATGCAAAATAACAAGTGTCACCTTATTTATTTTCTTTTAAAAACAAATTAAAATCAGGTTATATATATCTTATCTCTTCTGTAACAACCCGAAATTTTCGATCCCGAAAATTCCAGATAGTTAGGAAGAAAGAAGAAAGAGATAGAAAAAGAAGAAGAAACACAACATCTCACATTCGCAGCGGATAAAATATAATAATAAATAATAACAGTTTACAAAAGAGTACTATATCGGTCGAATTCATTTTAATATATCAGAGTTACATACATATGCAGACACTAGATATACACAATTACCATGCCTCAGGTATACAGTAATATAATACAGCGGAAACACTCATACGTTCTTGCCATCCAGCTCACCTCCTGAGCTCTAGAACGTCCCTACCTTAAAATCTGCAATACTCGGTCTGACCCGAGCATTACATCAGAGTAACACCCGGGTCAGGCTGGAAACCAGCGTGAGTAAACTTGTCTAACATGGAATGCAACATCATTCAATACATATAAAACCCGGGGTAACTCATTCATCACTACAAGTTCCCAACTTGCTATAAACTACAATAAATATCTAAGTACTCTAACTTAGTTTTAAATGGTTAGGTCATTTCAATTATTCTATTTCAGCCCATTGATATACCCATCCGTAAAGTATCATTACAGGTCACATATCGAAGTGGGTTTGGGTATTACTGATTCCCGATCCCAGTCTCTATAACGACCCGGAATTTTGGGCAATATCGATTTAATAATCTGCAATAATAATTAAATTGGTTTGATAAATTTTCTTTATAATTTTAAATTTAAAATTGGTGAAATTAATCTTATTAAGGATGATAAATATTTAATTTGGTAAGTATAATCAATATCTTTTAACAATTTAAAAATTGGTTAGAATTGTTTTTCAAAAGCTAATGAAATTTTATTCTATTTTATATAATTGATATATATTGTGAATAGAAATATCATTTGTTTTAAATAAAAATTGAATTTTCAAATTATAATATATATGTATGTATATGTTATAGTTTGAGTTGTTTTGAAATTTAATTTTTATCTATTGATAATTTATATATGTTTGAAATTTATAATTTAAAGCTTTATTTCAAAATTTATATTTTCAAAAGTTAATTTAAATTTGTCAAATTGTTTTCTAATATAAGATAAATTGTTTGTTTTAAATAAGATAGTTAAAAAGGATTTAATCAAGCTTTGTTTTAAAAATGCTTAATACAAATGGATAGGAATGTATAAAAATAAATGTTTTAGGTTTCTAATCCATGTAAAAGATACATTTGTATTTATTTGTTTAGAATATTTTTATTTTAAAAAGTAAACTTGTATACTTATGTAAATGTTTATTTAGAAACTTAAGAAAGTAAGTTTTATTTACATTTAAATTAAATAAAAATTTACTTAAAATACTTAGAGACATGTGTAAATATGTAAACTCCTTTAATAAACAAATGTAAGAAGATTTAATACTTATGTGACAAGTGTCTTTTTTTTTTATAAACATAACTTTCTTTCTTTTTTTTTCCCTTTGTTTATTTTCTTTCAAATGTTTATGGCAAAACAATAAACCACTTCCTCAAATCTGAAATCAAAACTAAAAGTAAAGATCTGTTTCAACATTTTAAATCAAAACTAAAAGCATGCAAAGGAATCAACTGCTGCAAGCAAAGCCAAAACATTTTTAACATTAAAGTTGTTCAATCCTGGGTAAAAGAAGTGAAGCTTGTTCTATTCTCTGCTCTGCTTATATAAGGTGAGTAAATGTTTTAAAAACAGTTTAAATTGGTTTTGATTCTAATGCATGTGATAATTTGTGAGTTGATCCTGGTGATTGCATGAAAATATTTCAGTATTAATATTATTGAATTGATGAATGTGTGTATACATGAATGATAGGTCTGTATATGTATATGTATATGTTATACTCTGTTACCTGTTCTTTCCAGACGAAGATTTAAATTCAAAAATTCTAATCTCCCAATAACATCAATATTGGACATTGATGGTTAAATGAAAGTTGTTTGTTATTGATTTATGGTAATTTTAAAAATGGTTTCTGTGATTTTTAATTCACAAACAATGGATAAAATATGTTAATACAGTGAAACTTGGTTGCATGTCAAAAAAATTGATATCTTCAATTTCTGCTTTGGACTATATAGTTGGATTTGTTGTTAAAAATGGTGAATTTTAACATACATTTTATAATTTTTAAATGGATATTCAAATGGGAATTTAGGAATGCTCATTTTAGGCAATTTGACAAATTTCTGATGCTCAACGTGATGGTTGCGGCTGTGATTTGGATTGAAGCTTGTTTATTGATATAGGATTATGGGAAAAATTCAATTTAATTTTTCCATAAAGTGGATTGTGTGAATTCGACTTAACTAGGGTTTTAGTGGGTTTTATTTTGGGCTTGACTGTAGTAGGAATTGCATCGCGAACGAATGATCGGAGGTGTTCGCACATGGAGGAAAATGGAGATCAAGTCTTGGAGTTTCGATGAGAGGTTGGGTAGGTTCACCATTGTCGAGATGGTCGGCGGTGGATATGGTTTTCGTTTGCGTATTTCTGCAGATTGTCGAGCTTAAGACTCGAATTTTGATTCGCAGAACAATTGAAGAATCTGGGTATGTTTTTGGAGTCGCGAGTGTCATTTCGACCAACGTTGATGGTCGTGATGATCAAGCTGGGCCGGCGTTGTTGGTGCATGTGCACCGTGATGATTATGTGCACTGGGAAGAAGGAGTTGGGGGAAGATGAGTGTTTACTCGGGTAGGTGTTCGAGTTATACTCGGGAATGACTCAAAGAAGGTGGGGGGCTGAGTTGCTTCGGGGTTGTCTCGAGTAGTTTTAGTGTTTTACTCGGGTTTGGCTGAGGGAGTTTCTATTCCAACCTGATGCTTAGTTATTTTTTTTATGCTAAGGTTAAGTTTACAAGTTAAACTTGTTTTAAAATATATACATATATATCAAGTTGTGCTTTATAAAAGAAAAAGAATTTTCAAAGTTAAACTTGTTTGTTTTGAAAATTAAGTTAATCAAACTTTAAAATGTAAATTGAATTTACTTTCAAATTTTAAACGTATGAGAAGATTTCTTTGAAGAAGTTTTACTTAATTTAAGTTTGAATTTTAATGTAAGATGAGTGTTTGAATTTAATTATTAAATCAAAGTTAAAATACAGTATAAAGTAATGTTTTAAAAACAAACTATTCAAATTTTATTTTAAATGAATAAGTTTAACTTAGAAAATTAACGTGTTTGAAAATTTCAAATGTGATTTCCAAAATGTGTTATTTTTAAATAAAGTTATTATAAATTTTGAAGACCCAATAGGATAAGTTGATTAAGTTGTTAAAATTTGATTTATTTCAAATAACTTATTTATAAAGATAAATAACATTAAATTATTTTGATATGATCTTGAGAGTACTTAATAAACATGATTTGTTAATTAAGGATTTTGAAATATAAGAAGTTAATTAATTAATTTAAATAATTAATTAATTATTTATTTAATTTTAAATAATCACTTAATTATGGATTAACTAAGTGTGATTACTTAATGAAGTAATCAATGGTTAATTTTTGAATGTAATTAGAATGATAATTACTTATGAAAGTAATTAGAGGAAATTACTCATGGGAATAATTCGTTGAAGTGATTAATGGATAAACACTTAATGTTATTAATTAAGAAATTAATTAATATAATTGTTTTTAAGTTAATTAATTATGGAATAATTAATTAGTTATTGAATTAAGATTTATTAAGGATGGAATTAATTATTGTTAAGAGAGTAATTAAGATTTATTAAAGGAAGTAATTAGAGATAATTACTTATGTAAGAAATTAAGAGTTAATTACTTAAATTATTTTAGTTAATTAATTAATGTGATTAATTAATTAATAAATGGGATTAATTTAAGATTAATTACTAAGTGTAATTAATTAATTAATAAGGAAATTAATTAAGGATTTATTTATTAAAATTAATTGTTTAATAATTACTTAATAAAGTGATTAAAGATTAATTAATTAAAGTAATTAATCAAGGTTAATATAATTAATTAAGAGGTTAATTAATTAAGGTAAGTAATTACAAATTGTTAATTACTGCTTATGATTAATGAGATGATTAATTACAAGTTAATTATTTAATTAATTAAAGGATTATTAATTAATAAAGATTATTAATCAATATAATTAATGAAGTAATTAATTTAAGTAATTAATTTAAGTATGATTAATTTAAGTGTGGTTAATTAATTGTAATTAATTAAGGATTAATGTAATTAATTATAGTTAATTAATTAATGAAGGATCATTAATTATTGTAATTAACGATAGCAATTAAAGGTTAATTACTGAATATGGTTAAGGATAATTACTCGAAGATAATTAAGGATAATTAATCGAGGAAGATTAATTAGGAAAATCATTAGAAGATGATCAATGAATTTGATTTGTAATAAATCAATGAAGCAGGAGTTAGGATATTCCAAATGATTAAAGGATAGTAATTAATTTAATTAAAGGTTAATTAAATTGATCAAGAGTCAATCAATTCTGCTATGGGTGATTGATTAATATTGAGTGGTTGATATTGAATGACTGATATTGGTTATTGAATGATATTGGATGATTGATATTGGGTGATTGGTTGATATTGGATGATTTGGATATCTATGTTGTGATATGATGCCTTGTGAGATGAATGGTTTATATGAATTATCTATTGTGATAATGTTATTCATCTATCTGTTTATATCATCCTGAATTAAGTTAAACTGTTTAAATCCCTTGAGTACAACTTGGACATTAAAATGGCGTTTGGTTTCGATGAGACCGGGGTCGGGTTTCCATATTTGGAATCCGAAAACCACATCGATTCCAATTTAAACGTTAGGTCGTTAATCCAAGTGAAGCAAGTGAAGACTCGAGGTATAAGGGCTATACGTCAGTATAACTCTATGGGTGATTCCGTAATGAGTTTGACGGAATAGTACTTATAGGTTCGAGATGGAGATTTAGAGTGCAAGGGCTATGGTCGTTGACTCTGAGGGTGATTCCAAAATGAGTGCAACGAGATAGTGCCTTCGGTTTCGTTCGAACCCGGAACGAACTTGTATGGATTGAATGCTTTCAAACCATCGTCAGGCGGACGATGAGCATTCTAGGAGATGTGTCCTATAAAGGTAATCGCAGCCTCAAGCCTCATCAACCGGGAATGGCTAAAACAGGGGAGGTGCAGCAAGGCTTCGTGGGTAGCTCCCACTGGAGAGCAAGATTTACTCCTGTCTAGAAGACCCTTTTATTTCGGCTGTGTGGGGCGGTTGATCCAGACAACTACCGGGGTTGCCTTGTTCGGGACTGTTCAGTAAGGAATGGTCCCGGCCTTGTGTTGCAGGGGAGTGGGAGTACTCCTCGGTACGGTGATCTAGGCCACGTACTGTGACGGGCGGTACCCCAGTAGCCCTACCATTGATGGAAACCCATTTTCCCTACGAGACCCTACGGTTTTGATTGTATTACCCACTTTTGTGGCTAGTAGCTGGAATTTAATAAATGTAACAATTTTGGCTATTTCTTATTTACTTGAAAACCTAGACACTATTATAATATCACTGGATTTCCTATCAAATATTTCGGTTAGCGTAAGGTAAAAACTTTTCCATGTTTTTGTGTGGGAAGTCTTACGTGATACCTTTTCTTTTCAAAGGTTTTCTAAAGTTAAGCAATTTTAACCCGTTTACTCACACCAGACCCCTGTCTGAACCGAGTGTTTATTTTCTGTTTTATTAAACTCTTGGGTACTCATATTATGTATGAGTAGTCAAGTGGTTCAGGTTTGCTTGACGAATTCTGGAAGAGTAATGGAGCAGGAGGCTTCGACGTGTAGATATATATATTGATTCCGCTGTGTGTTTAGTATCCGTTTCTTCTGTTGTACTTGAGTTGTATGAATTAGACAGATGTTTATAACTGTCTAATGTGTGTTGTTAGATGTGTACTCTGATGTATTATGATACTATGTATTAATTTTATTTGATATATTATATTTTATTCGTTCCACTGTGAGTTCTCTGATGTTGTTGTCTTTCTTCTTTCTCTTTCTTTTCTTCTTCTATCCCTTTCTTTCTTCACTAGTGATGCGATTTCCTGGAGATAGGAAGTCGGGTCGCTACAGTCTCGTTGAAATCCAAACGTGTTTAATGGCCAAGTTGTTTAATTAAATTTAACAATGAAATTTAATACTTTAATTTATAAGGCATGTATCATAGATAAATCATACATAATCATCACAGATATATCCCAAAATATCACTAAATAGTCATCACAAACCAGATATTCAAAGTAAATCAAACAGGAATCATCAAGGTATTAGTATACTTGGTTTAATCAACTTATATTAATTTAAATTGTTTTCTTAATTATTAATCACAATCTTAATTAATAAATCATTCGCTAATTAATTTCGTAATTTCACACAATTACATAAATCGCTTCTTAATTATGTTTAAATCAATTAATTAATCCTACTTTATTATCAATTAATATCCTTAATTATCAATTTAGTTAAAGCTTAATTACTCATTTATCTATTCACTAGTTACTTAATTAATTAGTTATTAATTCTTAACTAAATTTTAAATTAGTTAACTCTTAATTTTGGATTAACTTTAATTAGTTCATTTATTTTCTTAATTACAACTAATTAACATTTAATTATTAATAAATTTCTTAAACACAACTTTATTTGTTCTAAAATTTCAAATTTCAAATTACTTAACATTCTTAATTTCTTTGCCATTAATTAAACTCAAAATCATTCATCTTGTATTAAACAAAAATCTGTTAAAGTTCAATAACTTTAAAATTTCTCAAATTTAAACAATCCCGAGCAAAAACTCAGACAACTCTAGTTGGACTTTGAGTTTTTTTTTCCATCTTTTCCCGAGCTCCATCCCTGTGTTCATTTCTTATTCACTGTTATTATATTTTTTTAGTAAAAAACCGTGACACTCAAAGCTCTCTACAAATCCCAAGTTCCACTTCGAGGCACGAACCCACCTGCACGAGAACACCTCTGAGACACACATGGGAACACTCAACCTGACACCAAACTACCACCGTACATGTGCACAAGCCTTCGACGATGCTCCGACGATCGGCGATACCTCCGGCAAGTCGCGATTCACTATCATATTGATTACAACGATCAGCTCGAAGCCTAAAGTTCCAGATCGATGTTTCCTTTCTTGTTCAAGAACCTGAACCAAACTCTGACCAAAATCCTTCTCGCGATCACGTCATCGGCCACCAGAAGCCCAGCGCCCCCAGCCACGAACTCGTCACCCTACGAGCCACCATCCCTCAAAAGCGCGCGCAACTCGATTGGTCAATAGAAATCACCTTGTTTCCAAACCTCGACAAAACCATGAATTAAACCCTAAATCTCCCTCGTCTCATCATCTCGTGCAATAGAAAAATAAATCAACAATTTTCCCGACACAAACGATTGCTAATCTTGCTTCGAGCAAAGTTTGAGCATTTAATATCTGATCGATCGCCGAAAATTGATTAAAAAGCATATTTTGATCATCTATGAACTGCTCATAAACCACACTTCTAAAAATCACCAAACAAAGCTTAAAAAATCCCATTTTAAAGTAAGGTTTCAAGTTACATGATTGAATCCTCAAATTGTTATGGTCGAATTTATCCAAAGTTTGAATTTTCACTGAAAAAAAACAATTTCATTGCACACTGTATATTATTTTCTTCTTGAAACTATTTTTAAATTATAAATCATACTTAAACACACATACTTCTTTTGAAACCAAAGTCTAACAATGATTGGATAGTAAGGAATTGAATTTCTTATTGTTTCCTACCCTGAAATTCAAGAAAACAGTGGAGAAGAAAGGATTCCTCAGAACAGTCAATATGAACATGTATGTGCCGAGCTTATACTTAAAATATATACACAAACACAACATATCTATGTAAAGCATTATAAAATTGTTTACTCACCTTGTTTTCCAAAATGAACAATGCTGCTTTTATTTGAACAGCCTTGTGAAAATGCAAGCTGAAATCTCCTCTTTAATCCTCTGGTTTGATTTGAGCTAGATTGTTGTTTAAATTGAATTTTATTGCTTAAGTTTTGAGATGGTACTACTTCAGATTTACTCAGCTTTGATAGACGAAACTGAGATGAGAGATTGATATATAGGAATGAGTTTACAAGGTAATTAAATTTTTGTACAATAGGTCAGGGATTTTTGTTTATCCTTGTTTAACTAATCTGATTTTCCTTCTTGCTTTTATGGCTGGGAGGATCTATAATGTGTGCTAGAGATACTAGTTTTAATTGCTATTGTCTTGATTCACACTTTCATATTTATCCTTTATTTGTTTGTACATGAATGTATTATATTTTCTTCTTCTTGTTTTTGTGATGCTCAGGTTTTGTTGATGAACGAATGAATTTGGAAAGTGATATATATATAAATAGGAAGTGTGAACAGGTTTGAAGTATATAGGTACAAAATTTGTACTGGAAGATTTTTGTTAAATTTTTGATCAGAGATTTTTAACTTCCATAAGGTGGCTGAAATGATATTTGTGTGCTTGCATTAATTAAACTTGTCTTGATTCATGTTTTCATTTTAATCCATGTTCATATTTCTATTATGTCAACTTGTATTCATTTTATATTGTGAGTACATTTCATATACATGTTGTCTTGTATCATAAGCTTACTTATCATTTTTTTTATTATTGTGTACAACATGATTCATCTTATTTCTTCTGTCTTATCACATTTTATTACTTACTTGTATTCCAATTAGATATATATATTTCTAGAATTTCCTATGGTGTTTATTTTAGAGTTTACATAACTAAAATTTTATTTATTTTGTTTTTGAAGTTTCACTATCCAACACATATATGGTTGTGTTCATACCTATTTCATATAACATACATGCATACATTCATTTGTGTATTGTTATCGTATCCAAAGATTTTATGAAACAATATTTAATATTGTTTTTAAATTACTTTATGTATATATCCAGATATTCTAATTGTTAGAATTATATTCGTTCGACTAACAAAATCAATATTTTCCACAATTAAAAATTAGTTAATTACCCAATTAACTGCCATCAACACCCGGGTCGTCACATCTTCCCTACTCTTTCACTTTCTTCTATCCTACAAAACCAAACTTGAGAGAAAAATAAACAAACCAGAGATTAAAATTTAAGCAACAACTCTTTACAAACCTAAAACCTGAAAAATCAACCAGATTCAACTAGATCTAAGTAAAGATCATCTCAGCAAGATAAAGTAATTTCCAATTTACAAAATTTCAAAGGATCAAGCATTTCCAGTTCAAAACTTCTCTGTTCAAACATCAACAGTGAGTAAACAAAGCTTAACCTGTTAAAACTATTAGGATATGATAGATATTTGAAATGATGATGTGATAGATGTTTGCATGAATATATATTATGCTTGCATGTATGTAAATATGAATTTGTTTCATTGTGCATGTCTCTGTGTGTGTGTGTGTGTATACGAGTCTCTGTTTTGAGCTTACAGACTAAAAACAAGTTCAAAAACTAAAATCTCTTCCCTCCTTCACTTTTAAGTTAACATGTATAAAGGAAACTTGTTTGAATTAACAAGATCTAAGTTTTAAAAATATTATAAGTATAATGAATTTGAGTATTTTCTGGAAAATGGGAAAATACAGTGGAAACTCTGAAAACATGTTAAATTCGAACATCATGATTCCTGGATTCACTTACGTAATCTAAATTGCCTTCGAAATTAATGAATTTTAGAGGTAAAATCCAGATTTTTAACCTTGATTTGATTGAGGAATCTCGGGTTTAATGTAGTTTGGGTTTGGTCATTTTTTGGTGATCGGAGGATATTGGTGCCTCGAGATCGTGGCTGAAGCTTGCCTGGAGGTAGGCGATCTCGAGAAAAATAGTCGTTGGATTTATCGACCACCGTGGCGGCGGCATGGCGTCGATGTAGGTTTTGAACCCAAGTTTTGGTCAAGGTTGGAAATTTGGCTGCTGCGTCGTCGTCAATGCACTGGAGTTGACCGGAGGTGGGGGTAGGTGCGTGGTTGGTCGGCGAAGCCACGGATGGAGTATCGAAGACTCTGATGGTCGGAGGCGTCGGGTCAAGGTGGTTCTTGGTCGATCGGTTGTGTTCCAGTGGAGTACGAGATGCTCGATTTCTATTTTGTGGATGTGTCGTAGAGTAGGTAGTCAAAATCAAAGGTGGAGGTGGTCGTCGACATGCTGGAGGTAGCATCGATGGTCGGACTTGATTCTTTCAACTGTGCACGTGCACGAGGTTCTGTGTGTCAGTAGGATTGGAGGAGAAGACGTAGCCTAGGGGGAGAGCTCGGGGAAATGTGGTGATGGCCTGAGTTTGACTTCGAGTCGTTCGTGAGTGGTTTGCATGTTACATCAGTTTTTAAATTTAAACCATAATAAAGTTTTAAAAAAAGAAGAAGAAAGTTTCTCGGGTCTGGGCACGGTGGGTACCGGGTTGAACTCAGGTATATATTTATAACAGTTTTAAAATTTAAATAAAGTAAGTTTTTAAAATTAAAATAAATCAAGTTTTAAACTATTTCTTAAATCAATTTCTTTTATATAATAAATGTTTTTAAATATTTGGTTTAAGAAAAGCTGTATAATTTATTTAAATTAATTAAGTTAATTCTTAAGTTTATTTAAACTTAAATTAAATGTGTGATTAAGTAGTTAATTAAAAGGGCAAAATGTTTTTAATTTATATGTTAATGATAATTAATTCCAAGATTTATTAAATATGATTTTAACTTTAATTTGGTAATTAATTGAGATAAAAGGTTTAACTTAAAATTAATTAAGGTCTTGGGTGATTGAAGATTAATTAATTATTGGAAGTAAATAAAGAATTATTAATTATTAGTTAATTAGTCATTAAGAATAATTAATTAATTAGTAATTAAGAATAATTAATTAATTAGTAATTAAGGATTGATTAATTAGTAATTAAGGATTGATTAATTAGTAATTAAAGGTTAATTAATTAACAATTAAAGGTATTAATTAATAATTATAAGATAATTAATTAATGTAAGTAATTACGGATGATTAATTAATTTTATTAATTAATTAGATAATAACAAATGGGTTGTAATTAATTAATGTTAATTAATCAGGGTAAGGTGATTAATTCATAAGTAATTAATTTATTTTTAGTTAAATATAATTTTGGGATTAATAAATCTTGCTTATGGATGATTGATTGTATAGAATGTTTGGATTGATTAATATTTATAATACAGGAAAATAGGCCCAAGGAAGAAGTTACGAAAAAATTTATTCTCAGTGACAGCAAGTTTGCTTTTTAGTCTGAAGGACATTTGTTAGTGTAAACAGAAAATGATAGTTACAACTATCATTCTGTGATTTACACTAAAAAGTGTCCTTCAGCCTAAAAAGCAAACTTCTTGTCCTTATAACTAAATTTTTCTGCAACTTTTTCCTTGAGCCTAAAATCCCCTTTATAATATGTTAATCTGTGATGTTCTGTGATGTGTAATACTTTGGATTTAGCTGCGGTAAATGTGAGTTATTTATCTGTGCTGAATTACTGTGTGTATACAAAGTTTTGAATTTAATTAAATTGTTTACTTAAACAACAAGGCCTTAAAAGAAACGTTTGGATTTCGATGAGTCCTAGATCGGATATCAAATTTGTTATCCGAAAACCACATCAATCCAAGTTAAACGATAGGCCGTGAAATCTCAAGCGAAGAACAAGATGAAGATTCAGAGTGCAAGAGTTATTTGTCGTTAACTCAGAGTGTGATTCCAAAATGAGTGTAACGGAGATAGTGCCTTCGGTTTCGTTCGAACCCAGAACGAACTTGTATGGGTGAATGCTACCAGACCATCGTCAATGGAGGACGATGAGCATTCCAAGATAAATGTTCTAAAAAGGTAATCATAGCCCCAAGCCTCATCAACCGGGAATGGCTAAAACATGGGAGGTGCAGGCAAGGCTAAATACGTAGCACCCAAGTAGGATAAGATTTTCCCCCGTCTAGAGGTCCCTTTATTTGGCTGTGTGGGCGGTTGTTGGCCACAACCATGGGGTTTTCTTATTCAGACTATCAGGTAAGGGGTAGCTCCGGTCTTGTGTTGTTGGGGATCAGGGTGGATCCTCGGTACAGTGATCTAGACCACGTACTGTGACAGGTGGTACCTCAGTAGCCCTACCATTGAATGGAATCCAATCTCTAATAAGTGATCTCAGACTTGATTGTATACCTATGTATGCTAGAATTTAATGAATGTAACAATTTCGGCTATGTGAATATTTATTTGAAAACCTTTGATACTATTATAATATAACCATATTTCCTATCAAATGTTTTACTTATCATAAGAGAAAAACCTGTCCGTGTTTATTTGTGGAGAGTCTTACGAGATACCTCTTATTTCAAAGATTTTTCAACTTAAACAACTTAATCGTTTACTCACACCAGACCCATGTCAGATCCGGAGTTTATTCTATTTTTCTTAAACTCTTAGGTACTCAAATTTTTATGAGTAGCCAAGTGATCAGGTTGGCTTGATGAATTTTGGAAAGGCTTGGAGCAGGAGACTTGACGTACCTATATATATATATCTATTTCCACTGTGTTGGCATCATTTCACAATTTGTAATTTGGAATGTAATGGATAGACAGTTCTTCACGATTGTCTAATGTGATGTTGTGTAACTGTATAACTATGATGTGCAATGACTATTTAATATCTATGGGACATAATATTTTTTTCCGTTTCCGCTGTGTGATTCTGATATTGTTGTTTCTTTCTTTCTATCTATTCTCTTTTCTACCTATTCCTTTCCTAATGACGATACGTCTTTCTTTAGTATGAAAGGCGGGTCGTCACACATATTTTCCATGAAAACCTCTTCCATTTGAATCCAAATTCCTATAAAATAACATAAAAATGTCCAAGTAAAAATTCTCAAAATAATATATACACATAAATGACCATTTTGCCCCTATATGAAGATGAATAAATGAAGATTTGAAAATAATTCAAATATTGGTTTAAACACGTTAAAACACCCTAAATGCTCATTTATTTAATTAAATTAGATTAAATATAGTAGTAAAAATACGCACATTTACGTGCACATCACTTATTTTTGATAGTCTTATTATTTAATTCTTGGTAATCCACACATAATTTAAGAGAACCATCTACCTTGGTAATGAAAACTACTAACGATCCCCAACTCGATGAGTCGTTTCTGACTAAACTTTCTACAATAAATCAAATGTATGTTTTTCGATTCTCTTCTTTCCTTAGGAGCCAACCTTCGAGGAGGTTGTACAGTCGGTGTGGTTCTTGGTATCAAATCAATGCAGATCTGCACTTTCCAGTTAGGAGGTAAACCTTGCACTTCTTCAAAAATATCCTTGACGTCTCGGACATATGGTATATTCCTTATCTCCTCTTTGGGTACTTCGAGGGAATACAGAAAGTTACTCATCAACCCCCTAGGCTATCCACAACATATATCAACGCTTTTACCTATTACATCTTTTACTATGATCGCCCATCTAACACTGTCCAAGATGCCTTTAAACTTAGATAACTAGTCCATTGCCAATAATACTCCAAAACCCCTGAATGCAAAAACTAACAAGTCAGAAAAGAAAGGTCGATCTTGATAATAAATAGGCACATGCAAATATATGGTATCAAGATTGGTCGGATCCTCTATTGGGTTTGAAACATAAAGGAAATTATGGAGAATATGATTCAACTGGTACATTAGGTCATGTGAGATAAAACTATGGGATGCACCGGCATCAAATAACACACTAATAGGAATACTAGAAATGGATAATGTACCTTGCAATACTTGCTTACCTTGACCATAGCCACTTTCTCTAATTCTTTTTGAATTATATCCGGTCTAAGAACTAAAGGTATCCAGTATCTACCAAACATGAAGGTGATTTACATGGCCATCCATAAGAAGCTTCATAGGGCGCCATGCTACTAGCTTGGTAACTTAAGGGTTTAGAAACATTTTCTTCCTTGGGAATTTCGGGGACGAAATTCATTTAAGGGGGGAGAATGTAACAACTCAAAATTTCGTCCATGGAATTTTAAATGTTTATTTAAATTTTAAATATTTAAATAATTGGAGTTGGGTGGCCATGATTTGGCTGAAGAGAGATTGAGTAGCCCTGATTTGTTTTGGATAATTAGGCTAATTGTATTGTAATTAAGAGTTAGTTTTATTAATTAATTCTAGATTTATAAATGCTATAAGTAATTCATACGAGATCGGAATTTAGCATGACGAGTTGTGTTGAAATCGTATTAACGATATCTACACTATGGAATTAGACTATGGGAGTTTGAAGCTTATAGGAATTTATGCTAAAATTGAACGTTCGTTCGGTTTAGTTCAATGCGGAACGCTTCGACGTAAACTAAAATCATTATTAGTTTAACTCACATTTAATTTTACTTTATTATATCTATAATCCTATAAACTATTATTGATCGCTTGGATGTTAGTTAAATTGGCTAATTGATTATTCGGTTGTATTTTCGTTCGAAAAATGGATGACATATTAACTTGATTGCTATGGACCCATATGATTATATATAATGTTATTAACGATTGTTTTGGTAGAAGAATTTGTAGAGAGACTCTAAGGGGTTTCTCATTAATAATTATTTATTTACATCATTATGCTGATATATTGATATTTAATTGAAATAAATATTGATATTCCATTGAAATTGTTTAAGTGTCGTTACAGCGATTTTCCCTATACCATCAATTATTGATATTCATCCCCAAAACCCTATAGTGTGTGTTTTGAACTTGCCATGTGTTTTCACTAAACAGAATTTTAAAATTCATTAATCATATTAATTAATGATATTTAAAATTAATTAATCATTTTAACTAATGGTTATTTAAATTAATTAATCATTTTAGTTAATGATTTTGAAATTAATTAACCAATTCAATTAATGATGTTTAAAAGTAATTAATCATTTTAAATAACGGTATTTAATATTTAATTAATAATTTTTATTAATGATTGAAATTAATTAAGCTTTTTTTATTAATGAAATATGGATTCAAAATAGATCATCTTAACTAATGTTATTGAACTTTAATTAATCATTTTAATTAATGATTGTTTTAAATTTAATTAACTGTTTTATTTAATGATGTTTAAAGTTGACTAATCATGTAAACTAATTATTTTGAAATTAACTAATTACTTTAATTATTTATGTTTCTGAACTTATTAATCTATTTGATTAATGAGATTTGAATTTAACTAAATCATTTATTAAACTTTAATTAATCATTTTAATTAATGATTGATTTTTACCCTTGTTTTAATACACTTAGTATTATAAAGTTTGTATTTTAAAAAAACATTTTAAAAGGTATTTCTAAAAGTGTTTTACCAATACTGTAATATGGAAACAAAGCACAAGTTCAATTATAAAAAATAAAGTTCAATTCGATTATGGAAAAGTAATTCCGTAAACGATAATGCTTATATGGAAAGGATCCGGTCATACTTTTGACACTAAACGTTGAGGCTTGGACCCGTTTCTATTTGGAAGGTTAAAAATGTCATCAAGAGACGATGCATAGATTAACACTACCTCAATTTGCCTGGCTTCATTTTCTATCGAGAGATAATACTTGTTTGGAATCGACAAGTAGTGTTAAATATATGATATTTAATTTTCATATACGATCATTTTAATTATCAACGATAGTCGATTTATTAGTTATCGAATTTCGCTTTCTTCATGGTGTATTTACCTTAAAAATGATTTACTACTCTTTGAGCTTCATTATCCTTTGTCTGAAATGACTAAACCAAAACGCGTGTTTTTGGGGGCCAAGTTATGTTCGGTTGCTTCCATTAGTGTATTTTCAGATCTCATCTATATTTGGTGTACCGTCACCTTAAAACGGCTATGATTTAGGTATGAAATATTTGGATTCTCGGTAAGGTTTGGCGGGTTCGGCTTGGAGTTTCTTGGGTTTTCAAATATATTTCTAGAGGTCTACTTCTTTCAAGGGGGATGCACGCTCCTAGTCATTTGTCAAAAAATTTCCTTTCCTTATTTGATTTGAACCTTTGAGCCTATTTTTCTTTAATTTCAACGGGAAGAGTCAACCACTCTTCGCCGTGTCTAATTATTGGTTTTTCCCATTCTACCAAGTTTGGACTGTTATCCGGTTTTATCTATTCTGTCCAGTTTGGATTTTTGTTCGGATTATTTCCATTCATTCAAGTTTGGCTTTCAATACTATTTGTGCTTATTCTTATTTGAATTTGTTTCCTGTTGTTTATCTTTACTCTTCCCTGTATGGATGTTATTCTTGTGAGTTAAAAATCCCTTCCATGTCGGCGGGATGGTCTCGCAGAACTTTTATATTTTCCCTATTATTTGAGTTTTTCTTCACGCTGGTATTTCTAGACTTCTCAGGGTGTTATTTTATTATAATGCTCGGGTCAGACCGAGTATTTTCCTAGATTGGCTTTGTTGTTATGGAAATCTTGGAAAGAAGCTGGAGGTTCACCTATTGTAGAGTTTTATTTTACGCTATATTATATATTATCGCTATCATCAATTGTAAGGTAAGGATTTTATAACTATCTAGCCAATAAGGTTGGTTTTTAACTCTGATGTACTCTACCTATTAGAGTGACAGTTTTACAGTCTATGTTATATTATATGCTAGTGATTCTGCTGTGAGATTCTGATTTTCTCCATTCTCTGTTCTTTTCTTATTATTTACCCTAACAATTTGCCCATTTGTCAATTGGATGTTCGACATTTGAATACAGGGGTATTATTCGGTGTTGACTTTCGACCATCAAAAAAGCAGGTCGTTTCACTAAAGCTAATTTTAACACAAGTACGTCATTAATAATCAGCAAAGTGTTGTTTACCTTTTAGCTTTATTTCTTATGAACACACGCTTCCTCTGCATTTGACTAACAATTAAACTATTTGACATTTCCATCAAAATAATTGTTAAATTTTGATGCATGTCGATCGACACTTTTGTATTTATTCTTCGATCCTATCCAAAAAACCACAAATTCAATACCACTCCCACTGACATCGAGACATTTTGGTTGTTGTGTGCAAATAGCTAATTAAATCATTATTTAAAATTTTCAATTTCAACATATACACAACAAAATTTAAGGTCATACCAAGCGATAATTTTGTGAGTGAATCTGAATTAACTTGAGCATGTTGAATAACGAATCAATTTTGTTAATTTCAACAATTGAAATTCATAAGATTATTCTTATCAACATTGCTGATTAAATTCCAAATGCATTATTCTTACTCTTAAACACATAATCACCACTGATGGATCACATCCCTTTGGGTACAACTATCAAAATCATATTTTGCTACAATACTTGGAATCTATTTTGAAATTGTGCATCATATCATATCATTGAGTCAAGACTCTTGACAGTCTAATTAACTACTAAGGATTATCTATTCTCAACATTGATAAGAAACTCATAGTTTCTCTTCAATGCATGAGAATACTTTTTAGACGCTCTAATGTGATTTCTTTGTATAGGTCATGTTAATTTCATTTCATCCCACATCATTAGTCTTATCTTTTGATCATATCTAAATCCATTTTAATACGAATAATTTTTCAAAGAAATTCATTCGCTGGGAAGTTGGTATTTCATAAAACAACAACTATTTCTTAGTGTAACGGAATATGTATTCATGAACACTTTATGAATTGCCTTATAATAAAACAAATTTGGTTTTTATTTTATAATACATACGTTCAAAAAAAAATTGTTCACCCTAATGATAGTCGTTTCCAGACTTCTTTTAGGGCGATTCATTCAAGATCATTTACGTACAATTATGATGTATAGTCTTTCGGCTCACACTACCTGCCAGCTCCTTGGCTTAAGGTATGTTGCAATTTCTTATAAACCCTTATCTTGTATCATTTTTTAAATCAGTCTTTAGGTGAACTTAATTTGGATATTGTGTGCAACTCTTAATTACATGACCATATAGACAAAAGTTAACTCAACTTCACTTACAATTAATCATACTTCATTCAAATAAAGTTCGACTACTCCTTATCAATTTTTCATTATGTATCATAAGGAGGAGTGACTTTTAACATTGAATCCTTATTCATTTTTAGGTACGTCTGGAACATTTTCTAATATACCCATCTATTTGATCAAATTGAATTATTATAATTTTTTCTTATCGCACTTTATTTTATTTACTTATGTTTTATGATTTATAAGCTTAACATGTGTATCAAATATATGTCCATGTCGATGATGACTCAATGACGAAGATTGTGGAACCGATTTGGTATTAATAGTCTTATGATTGCATGCATCAATATATATCAATCCGAAGAGTACATCTACCGTTATGACGCTCCCACTAATTGAGTGCATTGCCTTTTATTATCTGTGATATAATTCTCTTGTACAATATGATTCATAATCATGTACTCAAAGAATTATTTTTCAAAACTGTTGCTTTGTCCATTATTCCAAAATGATTGTAAATAAATTTAGATGTTATTTTATTTTCTAGTGCATCACAAATACCACTATTATAGTTTTATTTTATAATGAAAATTCATAATAATAATGTTGAAATATAAGTATATATATTTTTAAATCAACACTGAAAAATAAATATTATCTCATAAATAATGTTTGGTACATTTTACGAAAATAATCTTTGTAACTTGATGCGACTAATAAGTGTTATGTGGCATACTCCCACTGCTTCTGCCATTAATATAATAGCCTATGAAATATGAAAGTCCGTCCAACCATTTAATATAGTGTATCGACTCGCCTTTTCGACCCTCAAAAGTAGACACTTAACACATCCGCGATAGTCAAATGTCGAGCATTCAAATGCCGGAGAGGCAGAATATTTGGTTAAAATAAAAAAAAAGGCAAAAGAACAAGGAAATAGAATCTCTCAGTGAAACGATCATATATAATATAATAAAGACAGTAAAAGTTGCCACTCTAAGATACATGGTATATTATAGCTAAAAAAACCTCATCGGCCTAGATAGTTATAATTTCCCGACCTTACAATTTCTGATGGACATATATAATAATATAGTGGAAAAAATACCATGCAAATTAACAACCGATTCTACTCCAAGAGCTCCATGTCCCACCAGCAGCAACCTGGAAAAAACTCGGTCTGACCTAAGCTTTATAATAAAATAACACCCGGATCAGTTTGGAAAACTAGCAGGAGAAAACTTAAGAACTATGACGAATGTTAAAAATATGTGAGTACATGCCGCTAAACAAGTAATGGGTTTTACCTTACAAAAACAACATCCATAAATGAAAGAATGGAAACAAGTCAGAACAAAATTAGACTTGAAAGAATGGGCATAATTAAGATAAAAATCCAAAATTAAAGTGTAATGACCCGCTTTTTCGACCTTAATACATCATGGTATTCACATGCCGAGCATTCCAATGCCATAAAGGCATATTGTTGGGGAAAAAGAAAAGAAAGACGGAACAGTATCCCACATATGTATAATATACAACAGATCTTTTTTCAAAAAAAAACTGTAACATACATACCTCAATTAAAGTAACTGTCTATCATCGGCCTTGGCAGTTATAATAACCTACTCTCATAAATGTTGATAAATATAAACATCCAATGTAGCTGGAATAAGGTATACGTAAATACGTCTTGGCAGGCTCTGGCTTGTTTTTAAAGCTCCAAGCATCCATAACTAAATCGAAAAATATGCTTGGTCTGACCCAAGCATTATAAGAAAATAATATCCAGATTAGTCTAGCAAACCAGCATGAGAAACACACATCATATGGATTTTAGTGCTATAAAACTTTTCAAAATAAAGGTATCTCGTAAGATTACAGTGCACGTAAACACCAGCAGGTTTACATTACGGTAACCAAACTATTTCAAATAGAAAATACAATGATATTATAATGATGTATAGGTTTTAGAATAAATCATGAATATGGCTGGAATGCTTGTATCTCAATTCCTGTATACTTAGGACAACTAAGTCTATATGGCGCTTATTGGAGAGTAGATTCCATAGAATGACAAGGTTACTGGGGTACCATCTGCCATAGTACACCTCTAGAAAAATGTACCACGGATCTTACACGCCCCCCTACCAACACAAGACCGGCCTACTCTGTAACAACCCCGTATTTTCTGATTATTGTAATTGTATATTTTAATTATTTTAATTTAAATTCCTAATTTAAAAAAAAACTTTATTTTAGTTATTAAAATGAATATATTTTGTTAATTGAAATACAAATGTTGATTTTGATGTGGATTTGAATTTCAATCATGCATAAATTGAATATTTCCAAAAAAGTGAATTTTGGTCAATCTGGTCAAACTTTGACTTTTAAATTTAAATTTTAAAAGTTTTAAAATTTTAATTTTACCTTTTGTTATGAAAGTAAATAAAATTTCAGGAACAATGCTTTTCGTTTCGTTGAAATCCGAATAATACTGTGAAAGTTATGCTTTTACAAAATTGGGTGTAAATTGTTTTATTTAACAATATTGTTTATTTTAAATTATATAGATAATTTTTATTTGTCATATCTTATTATAAATTGTATTATATGTTATGTTACATATATTTTTACCATTTAAATATTTTTAAAGAGATGTTTGAAATTTTCCAAAGCTTATTGAATTTATTTTCTATTTTTAAAGCCTAGTTTCTATTTTCTTTGCTATTTTCTTCATTTAAATTATATTTAAATTAAAATTTATATATTTATTTGTGAATTCATTTTAGTTTATGTTATTATCTTTGTTATAAATATTTTTACAAGTACATAAAGATTTTCCAAAGTTCATTGCATTTATTTTTCATATTTTCAAGACTAGTTTGCAATTTTTGCTGTTTTATCAATTAAATTATATGTAATTAATATTTATTTATTTTGTTTACTTGTTTAATTTATTTCTGAGTTTATTTTATCTTTATTTATCAGTATTTTAAATGTATTTAAAATTACAAAAAGAATTAGAGAAATATGAAGAGTTTAAAACCTTTCATTTACCTTTGACTTTTCACCTCCCTGCCTTTTCAATTTCATCATATGCATTCAATTGGGGCTGTTCCTTATACCATCTTCAGCCGTATTTTTTTGTTCTTCATTTTTCACGAAATTTCTTCCTCCTCATCTCTGAAAATTTTAGCCTACATCATCTCCAAGAGTTTGGTAAAATTCTTTTTCTTTTCCATTGCTTTTCTACTTGTTTATGTTGTTTTCACTTGCTTTCTCACCCTTGTAGCTCAGCCCCTTGCTCCTCCTTCACCATGGCTGCCACCACCACCACCTGAGCCAGCCTCCAACACCTCCTCTACAGCCCCAAGCCACTGGCCATGCACCCATGTGACCAAATCCAACAATATCTACACAAACTTCACCTATATGCACCATAGCCAATCACCTATGCCTTCATCACTTTCAACCACCCGTTCACCTACTCCACCTCCACCATCCATGGATGACCTGGAACCCGCTGCCACACCATCCTACAGCCCACTACAGTGATGGCCGCACCATGCTAGCTTGTGGCCGAACCCATATGTTGCATAGGATCCATGGTAGTTGCATTGTAGTGTTAGTTCCATGCACCTATCTCTCTACCATACTTTGCTCCATCATTTTCCCATGCTAGGCCGACCTTTAGGAACCCAGACCAGATCCAAACCATGCCTTTAGCCGTTCCATTTCAGATCTGGAGCTGAAGCATAGGTGGTAGAAAGCAAGTGCAAACACGTTGGATTTGTTTATGCATCCAATTCTATCATTGTTTAATGGTATTTTGTGTTGAAACTTATGTGTTGTTATACTTGTTTTGTTGAATGTATCTAAGGGAATTGATACTTTGGCTCCCCCACTCATCTTTGTGTCGTGTTATCGTTCTTGTTGGGATCTCATTCGTGCATTCGTTGTTGTGTCTCTAGCTCAAACAAGTGAGTTATCCTCACAAGACAATATGTACATATATAACTAGTAAATTGACCCCTTTTGAATCTGTAAAATGCATTATCATGTTACATATGCTATATTATGATTATATGATGTTCACCCATGCTTAAACACCTATTATAACATCTGTTACTGTTATATTATGTTGTTCTGTTATTTTTATCAGTTTATCACACTGCAAGTTCCCTTTAGATTAGAATTACTATAGGTTGAAATGATACATACCCGAACGGACTTTAGAATAGGGGAAAATCGTTATGGGCTGAAATGATAGGCCTGAGCGATTTTCATTTTATTTCATTTACTTGGGACTGCAGGTTTGAAATGATAAAACCCGGATTTTCTTTGTAAATTACGGGTTGAAATGATACATTACCCGTATCACTTTACCTAGGCTAGAAAATTATATACAGACCCGTAGTTAAAATATATTTTTCTAAAATTTTTAAAAATATGTTTGAAATGTAAATATTATAATATTTTGATTTAAAACATAATTAAAAATGATTTTTGTAAAGTATTATTGATTTTTTTGGAAATTTATAGGTTAAATAAATTATGGAAAAGTTAGAAAATTTAAATGTAAGTTATTTTGGAAATTTTGATTTAATTATAATTGGAAATTAAATTAAATATGAAATTATGATAAATTTATGATAATTTGAATTTAAAATGAATTTAAAATGATTTTATAATATATTAATGATTTTTGAGTAAAGTTAAAAAATGAAAGGGATGATTATTTAAGTTGAAATTTTGAAATATAACCAAATGGGAATTTGTGAATTTGGCTTAAAAGTGAATTTTAAGTTAAGTGAATAAAATTGAAATTAAGTTATATTTTGAAATTTAAACTTAAGTGTTAAGTTGAAATTTACTTTAATGAATTTAAATTTGAATGTTGAAATTTAATAAGTGAATTATTATTAAATCTTGATTTTTGAATGGAAATTTAACTTTATAAAATCATGAACTTAAGGAAAATTAATTGTTGTTTATAAATGTGAAAATGTATGATTTTATAAGTTAAAAATGTTTTAAATAAAAATATAATTGGTTGTGAAATTATATTGAATATTTGAAGTTAATTAACTGCATTTTTGAAATGCTATTAATTGCAATTTAAATGATATTACATCATTTGTAAATGATGTAGTTGATGATAATGAACTAAAAAGCTAAATTGAATTAAAGGCTATTATAGCAATCTTTTTAAGTGCTATAATTGTTGAATTTAACTAAGTTTATTTGAAATATTAAGTAAACCCTATTACAACATTTTTAAAAATGCTGTCTTTTGTTAAATTGAACTGTTTTGAATGTAACTTTCCGTAGCGTTTTCTAAATGCTGCGAAAAGTGAATTTTCACTGTTTTGATAAACTTAAGTGAATAAATGAACTTTGGAAGTTGAAATTTTTGAAAATTTAATAATTTAATTATTAAATATAATAACTTCATTTTAATGATTTAAAATGATTTTTGAAATATAAACTGTTTGGAAATGTAAATTGAAATGGTATTTTAAATTGAATAAAATGAATAATGATTTGAAATGAATGTGGTTTTGAAAAGATATGATATTTTGGTTTATTAAAATGATTTGAAATGAAGTTTTGGAAAGATATGATATTTTTGATGTATTAAAATGATTGAAATGTCTTGAAATGGATATGATATTTTTGATATATTAAAATGATTGAAATGAGTTTTGAAATGATACGATATTTTGATATATTAAAATGATTTGAAATGTGGTTTTGAAATGATATGATGTTTTGATATATTAAAATGATTTGAAATGTGGTTTTGAAAAGATATGATATTTTGATATATTAAAATGATTTGACAAGAATTTCTGGAAAGATACGATGTTTTAAAATGGTTTGGAATTAATTTAATCATTATTTTGATAAAGATTTGGATTTGAAATGATATCCTATTATGAAGTATAAACATTATTTTAAAAGTTATAACTACGGGTTATAATAACGATTGGTTGGCAAAGAGACCGGGATCGGATATCTGGCATACACTCTGTCGATACCGAAAACCACTTTGACAACCGTGTACGCGGTGGAGATTCCAGAATGAAGTAGGATGGTGGCGACGTTCTTGAGGTATATTACGTGGACCCAACTCCCGTGAGTTGGCATAAGGTGGCTAAAACAGGAGCGATCTCGGGCCAAGTGAGGTCATTCCTCCGATCGGACACATTCCTTCGATACTATACTCTTACTTGTGATTGATTAGATGGCCATCCTTCGATTTTGATTGGCAGTGTGTTCCGAGGTGGGCGTATGTGGCTGCTGCGTTACCACCAGCCCGTGTGCGTAATTGGTATATCTACCCTGGCATTGCCTTGTGTGCCGTGTCACCTACCATACCGAGCCTTTACTACGAGTTTGTTTTTCTCCCGTAGCCCGTGTGGTATCCTCTGACAGTCACCCGGAGTGGAGATGGCATGATATTGGATGGACTACTGGGACTATTATGTGTGAAGGGTGATATGGGTAGCCCGGAATGCTATTTAAAAGTAAGTTTATTTCACTGTAGACATTATTATAATAGCGAAATATTACTACATAGTAAATAGTTTAACGGATCCTTAAAGGATGGGCGGTCTCAGGCATCCTTTATGTTACTTGTACCTTATTACAGTTCATTTGAGTTGGTTTACATTATATAAGTATATATTGTCCTGACTCGAGTGTTTGTATTTTTATTTACGCTCGGGTCAGCCTGAGTTATTCACAGATTTGGATTCCACTTTCTGGAGATTGGAATCGCTGGAGATTATCTGCTTATCTAGTTTTATCTATTCCAGTTCTGTTGTTCTATTCAGCTTGTACTTGGTTATCATCTTAAGAGTTCTGTTGTACTTTATTTAGTCTGTTGTATTTTATTTAACTCTGATATATTTATATAGTGGCTTCATGAACTACTATTTCTTTTACTTCCGCTGCATTATTAAATACTCTGTGTCCGTGATCTGTGATTTTATTTACTGTATATTCTGAGATTTGCCAAATTTTATTTACAATGCGGTATTTTGAGCAATTCAAGTCCGACATGTGCGGATGCGAATGGTTGAAAATACCGGGTTGTTACATACTCCTTAATGGATAGTACCGAATATTTCATCACCATGGCTGCTTTGCAACCTTTTCCTAAGAGCTCTCATGCATAACCAAATCCATAAATAAATATGTATACATATATCTAGAAGGGCGATGACAATACCTTAATGGGTGTGACCAACATAGCCTTGCCGCATATCCCATGTTTTAGTCGTTCTCCGTTGTTGAGGCTAGAAGCAACGTTTAACCTTTATATATAGCAATCCCACTTAAAATGCTAACATTGCTCTCTAGACGACAATGCATTGCTAGCGTTCATCTATACAAGTTGTTCAAGATAAGAACAAACCGAAGGTACTACTTCTACTGCATCCATTTTGGAATCACCATCAGGATTAGTAGCAAGTAGCCCTTGTACTTCAAAGATCTCTTCGATTTCATCATCTTCAAGTTGTCTCTGATTCGACCATTTATATTAGTTATTTAACTATCAGGATTAGTAGCAACAGGCTCATGATCTCGGTTTCTCTAAATCGACAACGGTAGTTTAAAAGTGGCTAAAATTAGATAGTCGGTTATTTAACTATCAAATAACAAAAAAAATTCAACCAGTGATTTAATTCCATAAGGAAAATAACACTAGTTAAGCACATAAGCAACCCTAAGCCTCTTCAATTAATCCCTTTATTAATTAAAACTACTTTGTAAATTCTTGAATAAAAAAAACTTTTATAAAGATATATTCACAAGTCTCCTCTACCTTTTTTCAATACTTGAAAAATATCGATATACTTATCTCAACTATATAAGTATACTCACAAATTTTTTTTTTCATAACCTAGAAATCCTTTTGGTATAATTATATCAAGAACATGAGTATATCTACAGAACGCTACATTTCCAATATTTAAGAAATGTACCCATACGCTTGTCTTAATGGTATAGGTACATTTTATAAAACTTTAGAAAGATTCCACTTTCAAACCATACTTATTTGGGTAAAAAATGCCATTTTAAGCACTGATAAAAATAAACCCAAAATACTTTCCTTTTGGTGTAAGTAAAACAGATCGTATGGAAATTAAACCATACATATTTACCACCACTTCCCGATTTTTATCTCTTGATTAACAATGAAATCAGACAAGTCAAAAAACTATCCTTGCCTCGGTATACATTCTTAATTCGTAAAATAGAGACGATTTTCCATACCTTGAAATTTGGTGTTAAGTATGAAAAGTACGTTTTCCACACCACCTACTTTAAAATGATCATTTATGGAAATCGGGACTCGGTCCTTTTATAAATCTCTTCTTTATAAATGCTTTTATACAAACCCTTATGTTTACAAACACCTTTTATAAAATATTGTTTTACAAATTATAAAATACCTCTTTTAAATACCCAATACAATTATAAACCTCCTTTTTTTAAAATCTCCAAATTTATTTAATGAAGTCCTTTATAAACATCCTCCATACTATTTATAAAACTCTTTATTAACCTCCTTTTATAAAATAGTCATTTATGAAACTCATTTTATTAATCCCCAAATTATTTGCAATTCATTTTATAATTCCAAATTCATTTATAAAACTCCTTTTATAATTTTCCCAATATAATTTTATAATTCCTTCTATAAAACAAAATGCCACATTTAGACAAAGCTCCAGATATAAACAAAAATCCAATTATAAACAAAAACCTCATATACTTTCCACGACACAGTCATTCCATATATTGCAATAAATTCACACCGTGATTTATTATCCCAATTTATCGAATGATAATATTTCCTTCTATAAAATGCCATTTATAACCCTATCCTTTTATTTGTAAGATACAACTTATAGGTCTCTCTTTAAGTTTTAAAATACCATTAATAAATCTGTTCTTTTATCACAACATTTTATATAAAATATTTCACAAATATTTATTCATAATTATTTCTACCTTCTTTTAAATACAAAATCACAATTAAACTAAAGATATCCCCCTTTATTTTTATAATAAACATCCATTTTTATAATAACTTCTACAAAAATTGGTACTTTCCAAAATAACTTTAAAACTTATATATGTATGTAAAGAATGATAAAATAAACAAAATAGAGAAGTTCAAATGTTCATTTTTATTAAAATATCAAAGAAAATTTCAAAAAAGAGTCAGATTAAATATTATTTTTTCAAGCTAAAACCATTTCCAAATCAACACAGAAATTCATAGCATTTCTAAATACTATAATGAGGCCAATAGCCACTATAGCACTTAACCCATGCCACTACTTCCTTTTATCACTAAAAAGGTTCAACTTTTAAAATGTCAAGGTCACATCTAATATGACCAAACTATCAAATTTCAGCATTTAACAATCTATATAACATTGTATCACTAAATTAAAATCAATAGGTATTGAAAATTAAAATCATTATGTTAAGAAATTTGGATTCTCAACAAAAATCCCTGTATTTTAGTTTACTGAAATTCGCATTGCAAGCGATATTTAATCAAACAAACCAATAATTCATTCAAACAAAAACTATAAAAAATTTATAGTACATAACATAGTGAATATCAAAGAAGGTGAGTTTAACTTGTCAAAATTTCAACAAATGCTTAGGCTTACCAGTTTGAACTAAATCGAACGACATGCAATTTTAGCACAAAATTTCACCTGCTCCAAATTTGACGAAACTAGCTCCATCGCGTAGCTATTGCCATTACATTCGCAACACAAAAAGTCTCACTAGATTGGACCTTGTATAAGAGAGTAATGAATTTTATAAGTTATTGGATTTTAGTTAAAATTAATTAAATACTTAATTACATTTCATACTTTCATTACCCAAGTTAATCTCTCCCTCCAAAATGCTAATCACTCTATGCCCGTACAAGTCGAGCATGCCTACCCATTACAATGAACTTCCTCCATCGATTTCACACTACATAGTCGATTAAACTTCAATCTGATTTCTCTGCTTAACTCCTTTTCGAGATTCACAACTAACACCACCTTGACACGTTCACACTTCCACCTCGACACACGACCTGAAGCACGAACGCAACATTGAACTGTCGCATTTCACCATAGAGAACCACACTCCTTATACTCCTTCCACCAATGCTCTTCGATGCTAAAAATCCGATACAATAACCCTCGTGGCCTCTTCTCGCCTAAAGTTCGAGAAAAATGGAACCGTAGATGTCTAGCCTCCATGTCCATACTGCCGCATCATCCAAATCACCATCGAGCATAACGAAACCCCATAGACACATAGAACTCTCCATTTCGGATCCGAAAATCCTTGTTTTGAATAATTGCGTTGATTATAACTTGAGATATTAATTTTTGAAATTTAAAAGGTTTACTTTTTTTCTTCATCTTTTGGCTTATTGGAACATGCCAACATAAGGAGGGAGGGAAAAGAATGAAAAGCTTATTGATTAGACTAAGGGCTAAGTTTTAGTTTATATTGAAATTCCAACATCTCATCAATTTCATACGTGTACAAACCGCGGACGAAAAAAAAATAAAATATGATCACGTAAAAAATGCATCACGATCCAAAAACAATAATATACACTGGTTAGCTTATTCTACAAAAATCCAAAAATACCATCGTTTGCTGAAAAATTTAGTTTTTGAAATTTAAGAAACCTGCTTCTCTTTTGTTTTCATCATTTTACTTACTAGAACACGCCAACATAAGGAAGCAAGGAAAATAATGAAAATTTCATTGATTAGTCTAAGGGTTGGTTTTAGTTTATATTAAAATTTTCGACACCTCGTCACATAGAATTTTATTCGTGTACAAACCGTGAACGATAAAACAAAAATACAATCTTTCTAAAAAATATAACATGATTTCAAAACAGTAGCAATGTACACTGGTTAGCTTATTCTATAGGCATCCATAAATACCATCTTTTGCTGAAAAACCATCAGAAAATAGTCTAAATATTTTCCAAATTAAAAATTACGAAAAAATCAAATTAATCAAATTAATAATTTTTTATTAAAAATCAAGTCATTATATTAATAATTGGTTTTCTTATTGTTTATTAAATTTGAACCAAACTTGAATATTTAAATGAATTAAATAATCCTATTCAAAATGTTAATAATTTAGGTTGTTACATTCTTCCTCACTTAAAAGAATTTCATCCTTGAAATTCCCTAAGGAAGAAAAGTGTCACCAAACTCTTAAGCTTTTATAATCAATTAGTTAAATTGTCTTATTAAATTTTCAAAGTCTCAAATGTTATGGAAAATTTCGGCAACACCTCCTTTGTGTGATTCGATCCGGAATAACTACAGCTCGCCATGGCGGTCCAAACCAACAAAAGAAAACAAAAGCCCAAAAGTTCATATCTGGGGCATAAAATCACCATTAGAAAAATAAACACATACCTATTAGTTGAGAAAACAAACTCCACTCATGAAACCATAAGTAGCAAGCTGGCCTTTGCATTCATAAACCTGTGTCTCACTTACGCACGATATCCAACCATACAACTTGCATTTTCTAATGTCAAAAGCATATAATTATAGTAAAGCCCATATGATGTACATATGCCATCCATGTGCATATCAAATCAGATCACTCGCTCGTTCACACAAATTCTACTTCCAAACTAGAGTGGTTCACTTTACTTCCCTAGTCCGGACTTCGATCAATTTCCTTAATTAGAATCCTTCATTCTCCTTACATGCCCTTGTACTATGATATAAAACTTCAAAATCAAATCAAAAATCTATATCAAGTGTTCGGCTTCAAGAAACGAGTGAAATATTCTAACTTGGGCCAGTGTAAATCACCTCGAAATCATGTACTCGAATCTATATCACAACCAATTATGCGAATGATCTACGTACAAACTACATATTTATTCCATTGGTTTCTTAACTACACCAATTATTTTTTGTTCAAATATATTCCCACTACTAGTATTTCATTTAATACTAAAATCATTTATGAACTATTTCATAAAATCATCACTTAAGTTTATAAGCATTTTTTAAAACAAAACTTATGTTTATTGATCACTTTAAAGCTTAAATTCATATTGTGTAACATTTTTCTACATTTTAAGAGTATATATTTAACTTATAGATTGTTTTTACTTAACGATGATGTTCAACCAGTTCAACCAGTTTAAAACATGTTTTAACTTAATATCTCCTCAAATTTGTAAGTTATAAAAACTTATTCCTTATATTCTCATAGAAACATTTAGCTTTGATTTCCATATCAATTTGAAAGTTTCGACTGTCCAATATCGTCGAAAATTCCATTTCATTTCAATAAATGAAAAGTTATCAAACAACAAATCATAATAAGATGCATAACCCAAATTATCCTAATGAATATGATATAAGAGTCTATAATATAACTTAACAGAAAATTTAAGAACTGAACACCCTGTTTTAATTTTAGTTCATTTTGAAATAATAAAAATGTAACATAAATATCTCTTTCTTATATATCAAATCATACCTTTAGGATCTAAAACAATTTTTTTTACCAAATAACTCAACAACCAATTACTATAGTAGTAATCTCTCACTTACAGACTCAAAAATGAACGTCGATATGCTGTAGTCATCATCGAAATTATTTTTCAACGACAGAAGTGAGTTTAAAGCTTTCTATCCCTTTTTAAAAATCCATTTTAGAATATTTCTAAAATAAATACTTTCATGTAATACCATTATTATTTTCTCAAATCTTTTGAAAAACATTTTTCAAAACACTGGGATTTATGCTCTAAAATTCTCAGTTTAAACCCTTTTTATTTATAAACCATATTTATAATATTTCATTTATGAAATGTATATCTTGTTTGGATTATAATAAACAACTTTTATTAAAATTAAATTCTAACCCAACATTATTGACAAATGCCGTATAGTCAAATTGTGAAACTGAATTCACAAAGATGTTCTTATTTAATTCAACCTAATAACAAACGCCCATAAACTACCTGAACACAAACTATCAATCAATAAACAATAGTTAATGCTCCTAAACTAGATGAGCATGATTAGTCAAACAGTAAATGATAATTATTGAATATTATCATGTCCTATCAACCAAACACATCAAAAATTACTATTTTAATTAATGAAAACTATTCCTTTTATATATAAAATAAAAAATCTTGGTAAAATTATTTCATTTATCCAATTTCAAAACAATATTATATCAATATGTCTCATTTAAGTGTTTAGAAATCCCTATCAATATAGATGTTCTTTCTTTATCGACCAGAATTCGTAAACCACTCAACTGATAAATCAATAAAATATAAAACATTTTATATCACTAACAAATACACACTCTTACATATAATACATTCAAACTCATCCTAGGGCCTCACTTATCTTATCTCAAATAAGTCTACCCCACCAAAGCCTGGATATTCACTCAACCTAAACTTTGATAACACGTGTAACGACCCGCATTTTGACCCTCAAAAGTCGATAGTAATACATCCATGATGTTCACGTGTCGAGGATTCAAGTGCCGGAAAGATGGGTTGTTAGAGAAAAAGAAAGGAAAGACAAAACAGATTCTCACATCGTGATGAGTAATATATAATATACAAACGACCTTTTTCGAGGAAAACTGTAATGTACATACATCAACCACATTAACTATTTATCATCAACCTAGAAAGCTATAATAGCATGTCCTTAAAAATCCAGATAAATATAAACAACCAATGCAGTGGAAACA
The DNA here is from genome assembly GCA_030765085.1 of Allium cepa. Classification (NCBI taxonomy): domain Eukaryota; kingdom Viridiplantae; phylum Streptophyta; class Magnoliopsida; order Asparagales; family Amaryllidaceae; genus Allium; species Allium cepa. Next base: position 806,890,669 of record CM060941.1, read on the forward strand.
AAATATATGTGAATATGTAATGGAGGCCTCCAGCTCGTCTTCTGAAGCTTCCAAGCATCCATAACTAGATTTGAAAATGTGATGACCCATCTTTCATTCCATAGAAAGACGTATGATCAACAAGAAAGTAATAAGTGGAAAAAGAATAGATAGAAAGAAAGAACAACAATATCAGAATCTCACAGTGGAAACAGAACAAAATATAATATTTCTCATAGATATTACATAGTCATTACATCAGAGTTACACAGTTACACAACATCATCAAATTAGACAGTCGTGAAGAACTGTCTATCCATTACATTTCAAAATACAACAGACAAAAGACTTCAACAGAGCGGAAATAGATATATAGATATGCCAAGACTCCCTCTCCAAGCTTCTCAAAATTCGTCAAGCCAAACCTGATCACTTGGCTACTCATAAAAATTTGAGTACCCAAGAGTTTAAGAAAAACAGAATAAACTCTGGGTCAGACATGTCTGGTGTGAGTAAACGGTTAAGTTGTTTAACTAGGAAAAAACTTTTGAAATAAAAGGTATCTCATAAGAATCTCCGCAAATAAACACGGACAAGTTTTTCCCTTACGATAACCAAAACATTTGATAGGAAATTCAGTTATATTATAATAGTGTCTAGGGTTTTCAAATAAATATTCACATAGCTGAAATTGTTACATTATTAAATTCCAGCATACTAGCCACAAAATGGGTTCTACAATCAAAACCGCAAAGGGCACGTAGGGAGAATGGATTTCATACAATGACAGAGCTACTGGGGTACCGTTCGTCATAGTACGTGGCCTAGATTACCGTATCGAGGATCCACCTTGATTCCCTACATCACAAAGCCGGAGCTACCCCTTACTGGATAGTCCGAATTAGACAACTTTATGGTTGTGGCCTAACAACCGCCTACACAACCGAATAAAAGGGGCCTCTAGACAGGGGAAAATCTTATCTTACTTGAGTGCTACCCACTTAGCCTCGCATGCACCTAAACTGTTTTAGCCATTCCCGGTTGATGAGGATTAAGGCTACGATTACCTTTTAAGAACATATCTTGGTATGCTCATCATCCTCCATTGGAGATGGTCTGATAACATTCATCCATACAAGTTCGTTTCGGGTTCGAACGAAACCGAAGGCATTATCTCGTTACACTCATTTTGGAATCACCCTCAAAGTTAATGACAATAACCCTTGCACTCCGAATCTGCATCTCGATCTTCACTTGAGATTTCACGACCTATCGTTTAACTTGGATCGATGTGGTTTTCGGACAATCAAATCTGATATCCAATCTCGGTCTCATCGAAATCCAAACACCGTTTTAAAAGTCAAGTTGTTTAAGGTTCAAACAATTTAATTCAATTCAATACTTTGAATTCACACATCATTCGTCACAGATAAATATTACACATTTATCACAGCTATATCCAATACCACATCACAGAATATTATAGGTTATCAAACTATAGATATCAATCAATCCGGACATTCTACACAATCAATCAACCATAAGCAAGACTTATTAATCCATACTATAATTAATTTAATTAATTCAAATTAAATTAATTGCTTAAGAATCAATTACCTAATCTAACTTAATTAATCGTTAATTAATTGCAAACCATTTAATTAATTAATCATTCTTTAATTACCTTATAGATCAATTAATTAATCTTTAATTACTGATTAATTATACTTAATTATTAATTAATAAACCTTAATTATTAATTCATAACTCTTTATTACAAATTAATTAATCCTTAATTACCAGTTAATCAATCCTTAATTACCAATTGATTAATCTATAATTACTTAATTAATGCTTAATTACAACTTAATTAATCTTTAATTACTTAATTAATTAATCTCTAATTATAAATTAATCAATCTTAATTACAAATTAATTTATCTTAATTAAAATTAATTAATCCTAATTACTAATTAAATAATCTCTAATTATAAATTAATTAATCTTAATTACTTAATTAATTAATTCTTAATTATCTATTAATTAATCTCTAATTAATTAACTATACCCTTAATTAAAAATTAATTAATCCTTAATCATTAATCAATTAAATTAATTAATTACTCTTTACTTACTTTATTAATATTAATCATTAATCATCAAAAACCTTAATTAACGTTATGATAAAACATTATTTATTAATTACTTAATTATGATTAACACATATATTTAAAACGTTTTATCCTTTTACTTAACACTTAATTACATTTATAAATTAAGTTTTAAAATAACTTAAGCATTTAACTTACAAATTTAAGTTAAACAAATTTATATAACTTTCTTAAAACTATTGTTTAAGATATTTATTATATAAAGAAATGAATTTTAAGAAATTGTTCAAAACTAGATTCATCTTAAGTTTTAAAACTTGGTTATATTTAAACTTAAAAACCGTTTAAATTTTACTTCGGGTTTAACCCGAATAACACTCGATCCCAGACCCAAGACTTTACACTTTTTTTAGATTTAGTTTTAACTTTAAAACCTGAAATATGACTTTACACTCACGTTCCTACTCGAGTCAATACTTGAGTCCCCTACCCAGTTACTCGAGTCATTCCTCGAGACCCAATCTCTCTTCCCAAACCACTGACACCAGACTCGCCGTGCACATGCATACCGAAATCCACCTCTCCGACCATCGACGATCACTCCTCACATGACGATGACTACTTACTCAAAGTGTCCAACCACCCCGAACTCCACCACAAAACTAAAATTGAAATCGAGCTTTTTGGACAACCCTGGAACCAAACCCCTCGCCTGAAACTCCTCGATCAGTCGACGCCTACCACCAACGTCCATGACACTCCGTCCACACCTCCGCCGACCATCCACTCGACCTTTCCCCAGGTCCAATGATCCCGAAGCTCCAGAGATGACATGGCAACTCAATTTCCAGCCTCGACCCAACTTAGGGTTTAAATCCTATTCTGACCCAATGCCGCCACCACAGTGGACTATTAACCCACCTGAAATTTTTGCCCAAACCATTAAGCTTCCCTCTACCTCCAGCAAAGACCCCGACCACCCCAAGTTCCTCGATCACCAGAAATCGCTCAAAGTTCCATTTCTGATCAACTTCGAATTGCTCTCTCGATCCCAATCTAAAAAATCCTGATTCAATTATTAAAAATCATGAATCTTGATGGCGATTGAGATTATATAAATAAAACAAAGAATCGTGATGATTTAATTTCAACATGTTTTAAGTTTTCACTGTTCTTCCAGAATTTCAGATAATATATAAACAATATCATACTTATAACTATTTTTAAATTAAAGATCTTACTGAGATAGAACTTGAAATAAACGAAGTACCTTAATCTACCACTTTCACTCCTGGTAATGGCGATCTCTCAAAATTTGTTTCTGAATTCTTCGTTGTTTTTGCAAGATCCACATAGAAAATCTTCTCTATCCTCTGGAATATCCAATCTACCTTACTGTTATCCTATTCCTGCTTCTTACGCTCAAGTTGTTAAGAATAATCGTTTACCTCGGAATTAAGAGTTGTCTCGCAAATCTAAAACGAGGTGGATTGATTCCAAGATGGGCAAGATCTTTCATTTCAGATGTGGGGATCTCAATCACCTTGCAAAAAATTATCGCGGTCCTATAAGATGAGTGTGGTTCTTTCGGGCATAAGAGGAAAGATTGCGATAATATTTGGTTTCTGATATTTTTTCGAATTCAATCTCTAAAACTAATTCAAATTGGATTAACCATCGATTTCTTTTCGCCTTAAAATTCTTGAAGCTGAAAGGAATATTGATTGAAGTCTATTGGTTTAACAAAGATATAGGAACTAAATACCTGGATGAATTATTGCATCACTTTAATATCATCAATGAACCAAACATTGGCAAATGTTACAAGGAAAGTTTGGTAACCATGAAGATTATTTTGGGAAGATAGAAGAAGGTTTTGTCAAGGATCAGATTGTAACCAACAATTCAATTTTTCGAGAACAAGGCAACTTCACTCCGAAATTGGTTAACCACGGGTTCCAATTTGCTTTGAAATATTTGTTACTGGGGGGTTTATTGATAGATCATCTCTGGTATAGGAAAAATGAAGGTCTCAGTCATTTGGATGAATTGTTCTATCATTTAGAAATTATAAATGAACCGAATATTGGTAAAGGAGACAACGAAAAGGAAATCGTAGTCATCACTGAAAATTTGAACTTTAAGTCTGATTCTCTAGAGATTGTTTCAGTAAGTCCTTCCAACTCAATCTATCTTGATGTCAATGAAGATTATCAGGGCTTTGACCCCATTCTTCTTGACCCTGATGTTTCATATTGCAATGGTTCTCCTTATCTTAAGTCTTCTTTGAAAGGATGTCTTAATGTCGAAGAACAAGGTAATGATTTTTCTTCCGTTCATAAGAAATGTTGTAAATTTAAGAATCGTGTGAAGGATTACTTTGAGATTGATATCTTTAACAAGTTTGATTGTTTGTCTTCGAGTTCAGATGAGGATTTTATTGTTGCTAGTATAGCTATTGAAGGGGATCAGTTGAATACTATTGAGCAATTAATTCCTGAACGTATAAATATATTGAGAGATCCAGTATCATTAGTTGATAGAAGTGTTGACTTAAATTCTCATGATAGCAGCAGCTCGTGTGTAGTGAAGATGGATTGGTCAGTTGATCTAGATGAAGTTGATTTTGATTTTTTGGCGTTTGATTCAAGGGCAGTAGGTAATTCTAGTGAAGAGCAGAACTTTGATATTAGGTGCTTTATTGCTCGATCGATCTTTGATAAGTCAAATTGTTTTGATGAGGTTTAGATTCATTCAATGCTATTGAGATTCGGTCTTCAACAGTGATGATTAACTCTGGGTTTTTCATCAGGATTTTTTATCCGTTAATTCCTCTATTTGGAAAATTTTGATTCGAACGAGCTATATTTTTCTACTGATTTTTCTTCGTTTGATGATTTTCCACTAGAGTGGATATCCGATTTCGAAGTAGATGAAGTTTTGTTTGATGAAGAGGAATTTGTTCACTTTCACTTGTTATTGAAGGTTAGAGAAGATTTGTTTTCATCTTTAAATAGGTCTTCTTCAGATATGCATAAGGGCACAGAGGATATACACGCCTGTGCATCTGATTCTATGGTAGCTATTGTTGAAGATAAGTAATGCCTTTTCTCTGAACATTTGTGCGAGAATTATGATGTAGGCAGTGAGCATGGTTTTTCTCAAGTTTTGGCATCAGGTTTCATTGATTCTTCTCTGTGTGCAAGTGTGGTTTTAGGAGAAAATGTGGTCAAGGTTTTGGAATCTTCATTGAAAAAAGTAAAGAGTAGGAAAGCTGTAGCTGCTAGTGGTTCCGTTCACCGAAGTGCCAGGATTCGTAACTGTTGGTTACAGACTATGGGTGAGTCTCCTGGTTCGAGTGTCAAATTTGACACTTCGAATCCAAGCTCAGGTATGGGCTCTTTTTTGGGTAGCACGTATTCCACTTATGCATTAGGTAGCCTTTCATCTGTTGAGTTTAGTCAGCTAGCTTTCGACACTTCTTTTATTTTTTCGGATGTAGAGATAAATAGGGATTTTATTAGACATAAGCAATTAGAGAGGGATAGTACTGTTATTCTATGAGGATCATTAGTTGGAACATTAGAGGCTTAAATGACCTAAATAAATGTGATAAGGTTAGGGTGTTCTTTAAAGACTATTCCATTGATATTGTACTTATTCAGGAAACTAAAATTAACTGTACTGATAATCGTTTTTTAGAAGATTAGGCGGTAATCACTTTAGAAATTGTTTTTTTCTTCCTTCTATAGGTACTTCAGGGGGATTAATGATAAGTTGGCATGATAATTACTTTAAATTACTTTAATCTATTGTTAAAGAGCATTCCCTTCGTGTTATACTTATTAATCTTTCTGAGAACTCTTTTTTAAATATGTCAAATGTTTACGGACCTAATTCTAAAATTAATCGGAGAATTATATGGAATGAATGCCTAGAGTTTAGATCCTTTGCACCGGGTTCTTGGATTTTGGGGGTGATTTTAATGTTACGCGTTTCATTGGTGAGCGTTATCCTAGGGAAGGGGATTACTCTGCAATGGAGGAAATCGATCAATTTATTATTAATTCTAATTTGATTGAAATTCCCCTTTCTAATAGAAGGTTTACTTGGAATAACACTAGAGAGTCTCCATCCATGGCTCTTCTCGATAGATTTTTTGTCAGTGATGAAATCGAAGACAAATTCCCAATCTGTAGAGTCAATGGTTTACCTTATATATTCTCCGATCATTGTCCAATTATACTTACTTATGAATACCATAGAGTTATTATTAACAATTTTAAATTTGAAAAGATGCGGCTTTTGGAATCTAACTTTGTGAATCTAGTTAAAGGTAAATGGGTTCCTTTGAGTTTCCATAATATCAAAAATAAGGAAAATTCTGCAAAAGCTTTCGTTTCTAAACTTAGGGATCTTAGGATTTTTCTTAAAAACTGGAACAAAAATGTTTTTGGCAATCTAAAAATTAAAAAAGAAAATATTCTTAATGAAATGCTTAAAATTAATAGGATACAAGAATCTAGATCTCTAAATATAGGTGAACGTAATGTTCTTGCTAATTTAAAAGATGAATTAAATTCTATTTTAGAAAAGGAAGAGGTTATGTGGAAACAGCGATCCAGAATTCATTGGATCAACGAAGGTGATAATAATACCGATTTTTTTCATAATATAACTAATGGTAGAAAATGTAGTAATACAATTAACTCTATATTTGTTAATAATATAGAGTTAGTTGATCAAAGAGATCTTAACAAGGCTTTTACAGACTATTATAAGGATATCTTTGATTCTAAAATCAAACATAGAATTAATGTTAGATGGATAGATATGTATCCATCTCATTCTATTATTGATTGATCAGAGTTAGATAATCCTTTTACTAAAGAAGAAATTGGAAAAGAAATAAATGACATGCCAAGTGATAAATCCCCGAGACCTCATGCGTGTCCTATTTTATTTTATAATACTTTTTGGGACGTTTTAAAATTTGACTTAGTTAATATGTCTAATGATTTTTACAATGGTAATTTGCAATAAGGTAGATTTAACTTCGCAAACATTATTTTGATACACAAAAAAGTAGGAGCTAAAAACTTAAAAGATTTTAGACCCATTTCTTTGATTAACTATTTAGTTAAAATCATTTCAAAAGTTCTAGCTAATAGGCTTAGTAAAAGAATGAATGAATCAATCGATTGTTCACAATCGGCTTTTATTAAAGGTAGAAATATCACTGATGGGGTGACAGTTGTTCAAGAATATATTAATTACTGTTGTAAGAATAACATAACTTGTGAGACGTTAAAATTTGATTTTGCTAAAGCTTTTGATTCAGTAGATTAGGATTTTCTTGTTGATATTTTTCATGCTAGAAGTTTTGGTCATAGATGGATCAATTGGATTTTGACTTTACTTAGAACTGGAAACTCTAGTATTATGGTTAACGGTATATTAGGTAATAGAATTCAATCTAAGAGAGGTTTAAGGCAAGGGGATCCCTTATCACCTTTATATTTAACTTAGCTGCTGATGTTTTTGCCAAAATTATTAAAAGAACAGTGGATAATGGATCTCTTGGACGTGTAGGCAATGAAATTTCACGTAATGGTTTATCGGTTCTTCAATTTGCGGATGATACTTTACTTTTTTCTTCCCATCTTCCTCGTCACAGCATTACCCTTAAGTTTATCCTTTATAGTTTTGAACTTTTATCCGGTTTAAAAATAAATTTTGACAAAAGTTCCGTGTTAGTTTTAAATGATTTTGATAAAGTTGAAAACTTAGTTGCTAATACTCTTAATTGCAAAATTATGAACTTTCCTTTTGATTACCTTGGTTTTGTGATTAGATCCACCAATCTCAAACATGACGACTGGATTGTTATCATTGATAAAATTAAAAATAAGATTCTAACTGGAATGGGAGATTTCTATCTAGAGCAGGTAGACTAGTCTTAATAAATTCGGTTTTATCAGCTCTTCCAATTTATTGGATGTCCTTACATTTGTTCCCGGATTGGGTTATTGATAAAACCGATAAGATTAGAAGAGATTTCTTATAGAGTGGCGAAAACTCTGATAATAATATTAAATGTTTAGTAAATTGGGAAACCGTCTATAAGGCCAAAAAGGAAGGTGGTTTAGGTGTTATTAATTTGCATAATATGCATTTGTCTCTGTTAGGTAAATGGCTTTGGAAGTTTAAAGATATCAATGATAATGCTATTTGGAAAGAGATCATTTCTAAATATTACTATAATGGAAATAGCAATTTATATCAAATTGCTTCTCCAGTCACTCATAATATATCTAACTTTTGGAAAAACATTTTAAAATGTAATGAGATATTTAATTTTGGAATAAACACAATTGTTCATTCAGGTAATCGTACTTCGTTTTGGCACGACCATTGGATTTCGATCTTGCCTCTTGAGATAGAATTTAAGGATCTGTATGAAATTTGTAACTTTAAGTATGCTTTAATCAACAAAGTTTATTATCCTAAAAACGATCCTCCTTGGAATTTCAGTTTTAACAGAATTTTAGTTGATTTAACTTTTAGACAACTTTCTTTGCTTTATGCCAGATTAAATCTTTATAATATTGCTAAGGATAATGATTTTATTAGTTGGGAACGGGATAAAAGTAAGAAATATACTTCTAATTCTTCCTACAGATTCATTAATTTTTTGGGTACAATAAATAACTCATTTAAATATATGTGGAAATCTAATGCTCCTCCCAAATCTCAAATTCACATGTGATTAATTCTTCATGGAAAACTTAATACAACTGAATTTTTAAAGAGAAAAAATATTCAAAATGATAAAAAGTGTTATTACTATAATATGTATATTGAGGACATTAATCATATATACTTTAATTGTATGGATTCTAGTTACATTCTAATTAATACACTTAATTTTTTTTTAACTTTAATATAACAACTAAAATTTCGGATTGTGAATTCTACTAGAATAATTATAGATTTAAATTTAAAAAGAATATTAGATTTTTAATAGACACTTTATTCATTATAATTAGTTGGTTTATTTGGTTTGAAAGAAATCAAAGAATTTTCAATAATAATAGTTGTCATTTAAACAAATTGATTTTTACAATTTCTTCGTTTTGTTTTAATTAGATCTCTAACCCGAAATATAAATTAGCTAAAAAAATCCTTTTCAAAAGGTATCTTAATAAGGTTAATCATAATATTAATTTTTTAAAACTCAACAATAATTTTTTTAACATCAATAATAGTATTATTAATATTTTCTCTAATTTAGATGATGATATCACTTCTAATCATAACTTACTTATGATTAAAAGTTCATAAGGTAGAACCATCTTAATAATTTGTACTAGTCTCTGTTTGATATTGGTTTTTAGGTATTTTATTTATACTGTTTTTGTCCAGTTAGTCTTATTTAGGTTTTTATTTCCTTCCTTTTAAATACATACATATATATATATATATGTATATTCATTATATAAACATACATATATATGTATCATTCTAATTTTTCTTTAGTCATTTTCCTGTTATAGGTATGGGAGATAGGATATTAGGTTCATTTAGCAGTTTTCATATCTTATGATTGCCGGACATCAGAGGGTAGAGAGGTTACCAGAGCAGAGTTTCTTCATCCAGGAGGATATATTCTTCAGTTTGGTACCCCTTTCTATTGTTCAGAGGCTTCATGGAGGTCTTTTTTCAGCAGATCCGCTTCAGTGCAGATGCTTATTCACCAGAGTAGAGTATCTTCATCCAAGAGGATATGTTCTTCAGTTTGGTACCCCTTTCTATTGTTCAGAGGCTTCGGAGCGGTTTCTCTTTTCAGCAGATCCACTTTAGTGCAGATGCTTATTCACCTCTTCCGATTCAGTTGGTTGGAGATTCCTCATTAGTCTGGGATGTCTTCTAGTAGCTTTTGTTTTTCCTCCAGTTTTTAGGTACTTCTATCACCTTAATATCGGGCGGTGACCATGCCGAAGCTCGATATCGGGGTGTGATGGGTGGCGGCCTTGCCGGAACTCATCTTAGGAGTACCTGGGATTTGATGTATATGATTTTGGTTTTTGTTACCTGCCGGGCATGTTGGTAGCACTTATATTCGTGATATATATATATATATATATATATATATATATATATATATATGCATGTGTGCTCTCCTCTATTCGTAGAGGATTACACATTTTCTCAAAAAAAAATTAAAGATCTTACTATTTAAACTATTTTTGTTTGAACAGCAAGGTTTAAAAGAATTTATAAGTTGAGATCTTGATTTTTGAAAGGTTTTTAAACATAAAAATAAGAACAGAGCAAGTTTCGTTGCTCTCAGACATGCACAGTTAACATTCCCATATTTATCAACATGCAAGGCAAATTTCCACCCATGCAAACCACCATCACATCATATTTCATATTCCTATCTCATGCAATAGATTTTAAACAAATATTAGTTTGTTTACTCACCAATTGATGTTTGGACAGAGAGGGTTCGAATCTGGAAACTTGAAAAATTCTTGAAAACTTGCTTTGATTTTGAATTGGAAATCTTGAAAATGCTTGAATCTTGTTAACTGGAAACTTTGTTTTAAAACTAAGATAAATTTCTTTTTAAAATAAAACTGGGAATCTTTATCTTTGAAAACTGAGATGATCTTGTCTTGATTTTCAGGTTGAATATAGTTGATTGCTTGATATTTCTGGTTTGAAATATCTACAGGCTTTGATTTTGCTACAGGTTTGTTGAAAAGGTGGTTGTTGTTTTAATTCTCTGGTTAGAAAATTGTTTACAGGTTACAGACTTTGTTCTTTGAGTTTTCAAATGAAGATAGGAAAATGAAATGGAAGAGAAGAGATAGATGCATATATAGACTTAATTATGATTTAAATAAAATAAAATAAAATAAAATAAATTGGTGACACTTGTTTATTTATCTAACATTGTCATTTACATATATTAATCAACTTACATTTGTTAAATTATATACAATTAACTTACATGTGTAATTATGCATGTTTTAATTATTTTTAATTGTTTTTATAAAGCTTTTGTATTTAATTTTCTATTTAGTTATTACATTTCTTAATTTTATATAAATAAAATCTTTTAAAGAAAATAATATAAAACAAATCTTACACTAATAAAATCATATACATATATATTTTTAAATCCAAAATAAACTTAAGATATTTATCTTTTGAATTTCCAATTCAAATTCAAATTCAATTTAAAATCCAATTTAAAATCAACTCATATATATATATATATATATATATATATATATATATATATATATATAAACGCATTTAAACAAATGCAAATTTAATCTGTTTGAAAATAATAATTTTTTCTATTTAAAATCTACTTATATCTATATATATAAACAATCATTATTATTTGTTTTAAAAGAATAATTTGTCAATTTTAATTAATTTATGAAATAAGGTTATCACATTTTAATTGCTTGAAATTTTTGGGACATCACATTCCTCTCCCTTTAAAAGAATTTAGTCCCTGAAATTTAAAAGAAAATGATAATCCAAAAGATTTTATTTCAAACACTCTAAGCATACATATCATTCATACACTAACAATCAACAAACAATTCATTTAAACAAACGTTACTAACTATCCGGACATAAGTCTGGATAAGCTTTCCTAACACTGTCCAGAGTTTCTCAGGTACAATCTCTGGGATCCAGCTCCACTGCACCTTGACGAGCTTCACCACCTTGTTTCTAAGTTGCTTCTCGTTTTGATCAACTTTCTGGACTGGATGACTGACAAGAGTGAAGTATGGTTCGCTCACTAAATCTTCCTGCACTTCTGGCTCCACAACTGGAGATGGGTCGTGTACGTATTTCCTCAGATGAGGAACGTGAAACACATTGTGAATTCCAGCCATCCAAACTAGCAATTCAATCCTATAAGCCACTACACCAATTCTCTCAAGCAATCAGAACGGACCAATGTATCTTGGGGCAAGCATTCCCATCTTCCCAAATCTGATCGCACCTTTTATCGGGGAAACCTTGACAAAAACTAAATCTCCGACATCAAATTCCAATTGCCTACGTCTCTTGTCCACACAACTCTTCTAGTGATCCCTAGCTGCTTTCATTCTCTTCTTGATAAGCTCCACCTTTGCAGATTCCTCTTGGATCAAATCTGGACCAAGAACAAGACGATCCCTCGACTCTAGGCAAAGGGATGGTGATGTACAAGGTCTTCGATACAAAGCTTCGTATGATGCCATCTTGATACTCGCCTGATAACTATTATTGTACGAGAATTTCACTAAATGTAGATGGTCCTCCCAAGTTCCACCAAATTCCAAAACACAAGCCCTTAGCATATCCTCTAGAATTCGATTTATCCTTTCCGTTTGTCCGTCGGTCTGGGGATGATAGGCTGTAATCAAACTCAATCTCGTACCCAAAGCTGATTGCAAAGCCTTCCAAAATTTACTGGTAAAGATTGGGTCGCGGTCACTAACTATGCTGACAGGAACACAGTGCAGTCTGATGATCCCCTTCAAGAAAATCTCTGCCAAAGACGCTGCAGATCTGGTCGCCTTAATCGGAATAAAATGGGAGCTCTTGGTCAATCGGTCTACGATTACATATATTCCTTCGTTTTCCTTTCTGGTCCTTGGAAAACCGTCGACAAAATCCATAGAAATCCTTCCCATTTCCACTTAGGAACTTCCAGGGGCTGCAACAATCCTGCGGTCTTCTGTTGATCACCTTTCACCTACTGACAGATCACACATCCATTGACGAAATCAGCAATATCCTTCTTCATGTTTAGCCACCAGAAAACTCTCTTCATATCCTTATACATCTTTGATATTCTAGGGTGGATACTTAGCCCGGAGCGATGACTCTCTGATAAAACTACTTGCTTCAATTCCTTGAAATTCGAAATATAAATCCTTCCGTTGATCTTCAAAGTCCCTTGGTCATCAATCTCAAAACTGGAACATTGACCATTCTTGACTCTTCTGATGATTCCTCTCAATCTTCTATCCGATCCTTGCTTACTCGCAATCCTTTCCAGAAGAGACGGAACAACTTTCAATATAGTCAAAACTGCATTCCGACTCAAAGCATCTGCCATTACATTCGCTTTTCCTGGATTATAGAAGATATCCAAATCATAAGTTGCCAAAAATTGTACCCACCACTACTGCCTCAAATTCAGATCCTTCTGGGAGAAAAGGTACTTCAAAGGTTTATGATCCATGAAATGCTCGAACTTCTCTCCCAACAGATAGTGCCTCCAGATCTTCAAAGAAAAGACGATGGCCAACAATTCCAGATCATGCGTAGCGTAATACTTTTCATGAGGCTTCAACTGCCTACTCGCATACGCAATCACTTTCCCATTCTGCACCAGTACTGCACCAGCCCAACTCCACAAGCATCCATGTAGACCTCGAACTTAATCTTACCATTAGAAATAGCTAGAATAGGTGCACTGATCAGCCTTGCCTTCAAATCAAGGAAAGCTTCTTCACACTTGGGGGTCCATTTAAACTTTGCTCCTTTCCAAGTTAACTTGGTTAAGTGCGAAGAAATCTTAGAATGGTCCCTGATAAGCTTCCTGTAGTACCCTGCCAAACCCAGAAAACTACGGACTTCTGTCGGAGTTTGCGGTTGCTTCCACTCCTGAATAGTTGCTACCTTGGCTTGATTTACAGAAATACCCTCTCTAGAAACAATATGCCCCAAAAATATGACTTTTGATTTCCAAAAATGACACTTTGAAAACATAGCCTTCAAAACATGCCTCCTTAAAGTCTCCAATACTATTCCCAAATGCCACTTATGCTCCTCTTCAGACTTAGAGTGGACAAGAATGTCATTGATGAACACGAGCACGAACTTATTCAACACATCATAAAAACCTCGGTTCATCAAATCCACAAAATAAGTAGGAGCGTTGGTTAGCCCAAAGGCATAACCAGCCACTCATAAAAACAACTGGGTCCCTTAAACGCAGTCAAGGGTATACTGTCCTCTGCTACCATTAACTGGTGGAAACCAAAAGCTAAATCTAACTGGGAGAAAACAGAAGCTCCATGGAGTTGATCAAAAAGATCGTCTATATGGGGAAATGGATACTTATTCCTAATAGTAACCTTATTCAACTCCCGATAATCCATACAGAATCTCAATGATCCATCCGACTTGGTCACAAAGACTACGGCAGAACCCTAACGGGAAAAACTAGACCGGATTAAACCTTTATCTAAGAAACCTTAGGTCTGCTTCACCAGCTTCTCTCTCTCTCTCTCTCTCTCTCTCTCTCTCTCTCTCTCTCTCGGTGCCATCCTTCTACTAGGATGAACAACAGGTATTGCACCCGTAACCAAGTCAATTCGAAACTCTATCTCCTGATGTGGGGGCAAACCTTTAACTTCCTCGAAGACATCAGGTAAATCTTTAACCATTTCGATGGATTCTATGCCTTCTGGAGATGCCTAAACTCCATGCAAAAGATTACTCAAATGAACTCCAGAACTATCACAATTCACATTTGCGATCCTTCCCAACTCAGTTTCCAAAGTTATAATTCTCTCTTCACATATCAAAACAGCCTTATACTTATCCAACCTATCCATTCCTAGAATACGATTAAACCCTTTGAAATCCAATACAAATAGGTCGCAAGAAAAACTATGAGACAGATAAGAAATCCTTAGTCCTCTACAGATCTTATCTAACTTGGTCACCCCACCTATAGGATTAGATACAAAAATAGGCCGGTCTACCAACCTAGGGGAAAGATGAAACTTCTCTACCAAATCCAAAGAAACAAAACTAAGAGATGCACCAGAATCAAACAGAACTCTAATAAAATTGCCATCTAAAAGCAAAGTACCTTCCAAAACGCCTTTGCTTGTAGAAGAAGAAGATGGAACACCTTCACGAGAAAACACCTTGTTCTGTTGGGCCTTTTGAAGAAGCGGGCAAGCCTTCACCATGTGCCCCGGCTGATGACAGTTGAAACACAAAGATTTCTAAACCAAAGCTAAACCCGTTCCACTTTGACGCTGCTGCTGCTGAGATCTACCCCTTGGACACTGCTTAATCAAATGTCCCTCTTACTGACACACATAGCATTTACGAAGTCCATTGTATCCTCCATGCTTAAGCCCTGCTTCTTCCAATTTGGGTTGAATTTCCTTTTATTTGAATTGGAAGAAGTTCCACTTGGTACTGCTGTAGATGCCAACGATGTCTTGCTCATAAGCTCCTCATATCTCAATGCCATGTTGATCAACTTCACGAAAGATCCCTTAAGGTGTGCCATCATCTTCTTGTGGAACTCAGGCCTCATTCCTTGCACAAACATCTCATTCTTTATTGGGGGTGTGTCAATCAAACCAGGTCCGTAACGAGATAATTCATTGAACTTGGACTCAAATTCTAAAACCGACATACTCCCTTGCTTCAGGTCCAGAAAATCTCTATACAGGCGAGTCCTCCCGGCTGTAGGCATGAACTGTTCCTTAAACAATTCCTAAAACTTACTCCACGAGATATTGTCCTCTGAGATATTTGCGGTAACTGCATCCCACCACGTTGCAGTCCTTCTTGAAGTTGCCACGATGCCATGACTCTCTTTTGCTCATCAGATAAATCCAAACTCTTAAAAATGCGCTCACATGAGCACAACCAAGCCTGAACATCTATGATGGACTTTGATCCTTTAAAAGGTTTCCTCCTAGATTGGTGAAATCTTTGCATAAAGCAGAAAAACTTACTTGAGGCGGTGTTGGATTCACGGCCTCGCTAGCAGTCTGACCTCTTCCACTATTGGTCGTTGTGCTGCCCATAACTCTTCCTCTCCTTCCTCTTGAACTTATGTTGGCAACCTGGACAGGTAACCCAACAATTTAGATAGGTATATAGTTATATAAAAATCACAAATACGTGCTCTCAAGATAGACACTACTCTAAAGCCTAGGTATTATCTCAACCTAGCACTTTGATACCAATTGCAACGACTCGCCTTTCATTCCACAGAAAGACGTATCATCAATAAGAAAGAAATTGGTAGAACAAGAATAGATAGAAAGAACAACAATATCAGAATCTCATAGCGGAAACGGAACAAAATATAATATTTCTTATAGATATTACATAGTCATTACATTAGAGTTACATAGTTACACAACATCATCGCATTAGACTATCGTGAAGACCTATCTATCCATTACATTTCAAAATACAATAGACAAAAGACTTCGACATAGCGGAAATAGATATATAGATATTCGAGGACTCCTGCTCCAAGCTTCCCAAGATTCGTCAAGCCAAACCTGATCACTCGGCTACACATAAAAATTTGAGTACCCAAGAATTTAAGAATGACGGAATAAACTCTGGGTCAGACATGGGTCTGGGTGTGAGTAAACGGTTAAGTTGTTTAACTTGAAAAAAACTTTCGAAATAAAAGGTATCTCGTAAGACTCTCCACAAATAAACACAGACAAGTTTTTCCCTTACGATAACCAAAACATTTGATAGGAAATCCAGTTATATTATAATAGCGTCTAGGGTTTTCAAATAAATATTCACATAGCCGAAATTGTTACATTATTAAATTCCAGCATACTAGCCACAAAGTGGGTTCTACAGTCAAAACCGCAAAGGGCATGTAGGGAGAATGGATTCCATACAATGACAGGGCTACTGGGGTACCGCCCATCACAGTGGTGGACTAGATCATCGTACCAAGGATCCACCCTAATCCCCTGCATCACAAAGCCGGAGCTACCCCTTACTGGATAATCTGAATAAGACAACCCCACGGTTGTGGCCAAATAACCGCCCACACAGCCGAATAAAAGGGACCTCTAGACAGCGGAAAATCTTATCCAACTTGGGTGCTACCCACTTAGCCTTGCGTGCACCTCCCCTGTTTTAGCCATTCTCGGTTGATGAGGCTTGAGGCTACGGTTACCTTTTAAGGACACATCTTGGAATAATCATCGTCCTCCACTGGAGATGGTCTGATAGCATTCATCTATACAAGTTCGTTCTGGGTTTGAAAGAAACCGAAGGCATTATCTTGTTACACTCATTTTGGGATCACCCTCAAAGTCAACGACAATAACCCTTGCACTCTGAATCTCCATCTCGATCTTCACTTGAGATTTCACGTCCTATCGTTTAACTTGGATCGATGTGGTTTTTGGATAATCAAATCTGATATCCGATCCCGGTTTCATCGAAATCCAAATGTCGTTTTAAAAGTCAAGTTGTTCAAGGTTCAAACAATTTAATTCAATTCAATACTTTGAATTCACACAGCATTCATCATAGATAAATATTACACATTTATCACAGCTATATCCAATATCGCATCACAGAATATCATAGATTATCAAACTATAGATATCAGTCAATTTAGACATTCTACACAATCAATCATCCATAAGCAAGACTTATTAATCCATACTATAATTAATTAGTTTAACTCAAATTAAATTAATTACTTAAGAATTAATTACCTAATCTTACTTAATCAATCATTAATTAATTTCAAACCATTTAATTTACTAATCATCCTTTAATTACCTTATAAATCAATTAATTAATCTTTAATTACTGATTAAGTATACTTAATTATTAATTAATAAACCTTAATTATTAATTAATAACCCTTAATTACAAATTAATTAATCCTTAATTACCAGTTAATCAATCCTTAATTACCAATTGACTAATCTCTAATAACTTAACTAATTAATGCTTAATTACAACTTAATTGATCTCTTTTTACTTAATTAATTAATCTCTAATTATAAATTAATTAATCTTAATTACAAATTAATTAATCTTAATTACAAATTAATTATTCCTAATTACTAATTAATCTCTAATTATAAATTAATTAACCTTAATTACTGAATTAATTAACTTAATTATCAATTAATTAATCTCTAATTAATTAACTATACCCTTAATTACAAATTAATTAATCCTTAATGATTAATTAATTAAATTAATTAATTAATAACTCTTTAGTTACTTTATTAATTTAATAAATCATTAATCATCAAAAATCTTAATTAACTTTAAGATAAAACATTATCTTATTAATTACTTAATTATAATTAACACATATATTTAAAACATTTTATCCTTTAATTAACACTTAATTACATTTATAAATTAAGTTTTAAAATAACTTAAGCATTTAACTTACAAATTTAAGTTAAACAAACTTATATAACTTTCTTAAAACAACTATTTAAGACATTTATTATATAAAGAAATAAATTTTAAGAAATAGTTCAAAACTAGATTCCTTTTAAATTTTAAAACTCGGTTATATTTAAACTTAAAAACTTTTTAAATTTTACTTCGGGTCCAACCCAAATAACACCCGAGCCCAGACCCGAGACTTTGCCCTTTCTTCTTTTTAGATTTAGTTTTAAATTTAAAACCTGAAACATGACTTTACACTCACGTTCCTACTCGAGTCCATACTCGAGTCCCCGTCCCAATTACCTAAGTCATTCCCCGAGACCCAATCTCTCTTCCCAAACCACTGACACCAGACTCGTCGTGCACATGCACACCGGAATCCACCTCTCCGACCATCGACAATCACTCCTCACATGACGCCGACTACTTACTCAAAGTGTCTGACCACCCAGAACTCCACCACAAAATATAAATCGAAATCGAGCTTTTGGGACAATCCTGGAAGCAAACACCTCGCTTGAAACTTCCTCGACCTGTCGACGTCGACCACCAGCGTCCATGACACTCCGTCCACACCTCCGCCGACCATCCACTCGACCTTTCCCGCTGGTCCGATGATCCCCAAAGCTCCAGAGATGACGCGGCAACTTAATTTCCAGCCTCGACCAAAATTAGGGTTTAAACCCTATTCCGACCCAATGCCACCGCCACGGTGGACTATTAACTCACCTGACATTTTTACCGAGACCACTAAGCTTCCCTCTACCTCCAGCAAAGACCTCGACAACCTCGAGTTCCCCGACCACCAGAAATCATTCAAAGTTCCATTTCCGATCAACTTTGAATTACTCTCTCGACCAATCTAAAAAATCTTGAATCAACTCTTAAAATCATGAATCTTGATGGGGATTCAGACTATATAAATAAAACAAAGAATTGTGATGATTTAATTTCAACATGTTTTAAGTTTTCACTGTTCTTCTTGAATTTCAGATAATATATAAACAATACCATACTTATAACTATTTTTAAATTAAAGATCTAACTATTTTGAACTATTTTTTTGAACAGCAAGGTCTAAAAGAATCTAAAAGTTGAGATCTTGATTTTTGAAAGGTTTTTAAACCTTTAAAAATAAGAACAGAGCAAGTTTCCTTGCTCTCAAACATGCATAGTTAACGTTCCCATATTTATCAACTTGTAAGGCAAATTTCCACCCATGCAAACCACTATCACATCATTATTTCATATTCCTATCTCATGCAACAGATTTTAAACAAATATTAGTTTGTTTACTCACCAATTGATGTTTGCACAAAGAGGGTTTGAATCTGGAAACTTGAAAAATGCTTGAAAACTTGCTTTGATTTTGAACTGGAAATCTTGAAAATGCTTGAATCTTGTTAACTGGAAACGTTATTTTAAAACTGAGATAATTTTCTTGATAAACTGAAACTAGAAATCTTTATCTTTGAAAACTGAGATGATCTTGTCTTGATTTTCAGTTTGAATATAGTCGATTGCTTGATATTTCTAGTTTGAAATATTTACAGGCTTTGATTTTGTTATAGGTTTGTTGAAAAGGTGGTTGTTGTTTTAATTCTCTAGTTAGAAAATTGTTTACAGGTTACAGACTTTGTTCTTTGAGTTTTCAAATGAAGATAGGAAAAAGAAATGGAAGAGAAGTGAAAAATGCATATATAGACTTAATTATAATTAAAAAATACAAGAAAATAAAATAAATTGGTGACACTTGTTTATTCATCTAACATTTGTCATTTACATATATTAATAAATTTACATTTGTTAAATTATATACAATTAACTTACATGTGTAATTATGCATGTGTTAATTATTTTTAAATGTTTCTATAGAGCTTTTGTATTTAATTTTCTATTTAGTTATTACATTTCTTAATTTTATATAACTAAAATCTTTTAAAGAAAATAATATAAAACAATTCATATACTAATAAAATCATATGCATATATATGTTTAAATCAAAAATAAACTTAAGATATTTATCTTTTGAATTTCCAATTCAAATTCAAATTCAATTTAAAATCAACTCATATATAAACACACATTTAATCAAACACAAATTTAATTTGTTTGAAAATAATAATTTTTTCTATTTAAAATCTACTTATATATATATATATATAAACAATCATTATTATTTGTTTTAAAAGAATAATTTGTCAATTTTAAATAATTTATAAAAGAAGATTATCACATTTTAATTGCTTGAAATTTCCGGGATATCACAAAAAATATGCTCGTCCTTGCCCGAGCATTATAAGAAAATAATGACTGGATCAGTTGGGTAAATCAGCGTGAGAAACACACATCATATGGATTTTGATGTCATAATTTTTTTGAAACAAAGATATCTCGTAAGACCATGCTGCATATAAACACGGATGAGTTTTTTCCTTATGATAACCAAGCCATTTCAAATAGAAAATCCAATGATATTGTAATAATGTCTAGAGTTTAAAATAAATTATGAATATAATTGTAATGCTTGCATCTCACATTCCGGCATAGTTGGGCAAGTTAATATGGCATTAATTTCGAGAATGGATTCCATATAATGACAAGGTTACTGGGGTATCGCCTGTTATGGTACACTACTGGAAAAATGTACTAAGGGCTGCAGATGGACCCCCTGCTAACAAAGAATCGGCCTACCCCTTACTGGAAAGTATCGAATATTTCATCATCCCAGTTGCTTTGCAACCTTTTCCCAATAGCTCTCTCTCTCTATATAAATATACATATACATATACATACATACATATATATAGAAAGGTGATGAAAATACCCTAATGCATGCGATCCAAATAGCCCTACTGCATAGCCCTTATTTTAGTCACTCCCGGTCATTAGGGCTAGCAGCTACGTTCTACCTTTTTATATAGCAAACCTACATGGAATGCTAACACTGCCCTCTAAGTGACATTGTAATGCTCGCATTTATTTATACATGTTCATGCTAAGAACTAACATCCATTTTAGGATCACCCTCAGGATTAGTAGCAAGTAGCCCTTATATTTCAAAGATCTCCATCTTTGGTTTCATCTTCTTTAAGATGTCTCCGATTCGAAAACGTATGCTGGTTATAGTTTTTGAACAATATATCTGATCTCGGTCTCTCCGAACTGACAACGATAGATCAAAAATAGCCATGATTTGATGGTAGGTTATTTAAATATCAATTAACAAACAATTTGAATCGGAGTTTAATTTCATAGCGAAATAACACTTGTTAAGCACATAAGCAACCTTATGCTGCTTCAATTAGTCCCTTCATTAATTAAGACCACTTTGTAAATTCTTATATCAAAAATATTTTGACAAAGATATATTCACAAGTCTCCTCTACCTTTTTTCAATACTTGAAAAATATTGATATACTTATCTAATCTATAGAAGTATACTCACAAAAACATTTCATTTTCAAAACTTAGAAACCCTTTCCATATAATTATGCCAACAATATAAGCATATTTATGAAATGATACATTTCCATTATTTAGAAAATGTACTCATATGCTTATCTCAATGGTGCAAGTATATTTTACAAATCTTAAGAAAGATTCCATTTTCAAACCATACTTATCTTGGTTAAAAAAATGTCGTTTTAAGCACTGATAAATGAAAACAAAACACTTTGCTTTTGGTGTAAGTTAAACAAATCATATGGAAATTAAACTACATATACTTGCCACCACTTCTCGATTTCAAAGAGTACTATCCCTCGATTAAAAATGAAATCGGACAAGCTAGAAAACTATTTTTACCTTGATATACATTCTTGAATCTCAAAATTGAGACGAGTTTCCATACGTCGGAGTTGGTGTTAATTATGAAAAAAGAATTTTTCCACACCATCGTATTTTAAAATGATCATTTTTTAAATTAGATCTTAGCCTTTTTACAAATCCCTTCTTTATAAAATGCTTTTATACAAACCCTTATGTTTACAACCACCTTTTATAAAATATTATTCTATAAAATAAAAAATTCCCTTTTTAAATATCCAACAAAATTATAAACCTTCCTTTTAATAAACTCTTTTATAAAAATCATTTATACTATTTACAAAACTCTTTATAAACCTTCTTTTATAAAATAGTCATTTATGAAACTCCTTTTATGAATTTCTCAATATAATTGCAAAATTCCTTTTATAAAATAAATCTCCACATATAGACAAAACTCCAATTATAAAACAGAACCCTAATTATAAACAAAGTAACTAATATACTTACCATGATACGATCATTCCATATATTGCAATAATACACATTGTTGATTTATCATCCCAATTTATCAAAATGATAATATTCCCTTCTATAAAATGCCATTTATATCCCTAACTTTTATTTATAAGTTACCACTTATAAATCTCCCTTTAGTTGATAAAACACCGTTTATAAATCTATTCTTTTATTATAACATTTTATATGAAGTATTTCGTAGATGTTTATCCCTGAATATTTCTATCTTCTATTAAACACAAAATCACCTTTAAACTAAAATATAACCCCTTTAATTTTTCTTTAAAATAAACATCCAAATTTATAATAACTTCTAAAGAATAGTACTTTCCAAAATAACTTTAAAACACACACACACACACATATATATTAGGAAAGAATTATAAAGGAAACAAAATAGAGAATTTCAAAAGTTCAATTTTATTAAAATACCATAGAAAATTTCAAAAGAGCTAGAAAAAAATTTATTTTTCTAAACCAAAACCATTTTCTAATCAACACGACAATTCATAGTATGTCAAAATACTATAACGAGGCCAATAGCCACTATAACACTTATCCTACGCTACTACTTCCTGTTATCACTAAAATGGTTCGACTTTTAAAATGTCTAGGCCATATCAAATATGGCCAAACTATCAAATTTTAGCATCTAACAATCTATATAACAGATATATCACTAGTATAAAATCAACAGGTATATAATTGAAAATTAAAATCACTATGGTGAGAAATCTGGATTTCTCAACAAATTTCCATATATTTCAATTTAGATGACATTTGCCTTTCAAGTAGATATTTAACCAAACCAATCAATAATTCATCCGAACATAAACATTGAATTTCGTCTACTGCATATTATATGATTATCCAAAAAGCTGAGTTTAACTCACCGAAATTTCAGCAGACGCCTAGGCGTATCAGTTTGAACTAAAATCGTACGTTGTTTGATTGTAGCCCAATATTTAGCTTACTTTAAATTTGACAAAACTAGTTCTATAACGTAGCTACCAACATTATGAGCGCAATGCAAAAAGTCTCATCTCGATTGGTATCCATATAAGAGAGTTATACATTTAATAAGTTATTGGATTTTAAATAAAATTAATTAAATACTTAATTACATTTAAAACTTTCATTAACCAAGTTAATCTCTCCCTCCCAAACGCTAATCACTCAATGCCTGCACAAGTCGACCATGCCTACCCATTACAGTGAATTTCCTCCATCGATTTCACACTCCATATTCAACGAAACTTCAATCTGATTTCTCCGCTTAATTCCATGTTGAACGAGCTTCTCGACCAACACCACCATGACACGTCTGGACTTCCCCCATGACACACCACTTGAAGCACTTGGATGCGACATTGAACTGTCGTATTTCACCTTAGAGAATCACACTATACTCCTTCCTCTAATGCTCTTCGACACTTCAAATCCGATACAACAACCTTAGAGGCCACTTGTCTCCTAGAATTCAAGAAACATGAAACTCTATTTGTCTAGCTCCACGTCCATACTGCCACACCATCCAAGCCACCATCGAACACAACAAAACTCCATAGGAATATAGAACTTTCTATTTCAGATCTAAAGATCCTTAAATTGAATTTTTTTGTTGAGTATACATTGAGATTTTAATTTTTGAAATTTAAGAAACTTACTTCTCTTTTTTTCTCTCATCATTTTGCTTACTAGAACGCGCCAACATAAGGAGGGAGGGAAAAGAATGAAAAGTTTGTTGATTAGTTTATGGGTTGAGTTTTAGTTTATTTTAAAATTTTCGGCATCTCGTCACGTAGAATTTTGTTCGGACACAAACCGCAAATGATAAAATAAAAATACAATCATGCATAAAAGTACGACACGATTTCAAAACAATAATGATATGCATTGCTTATTCTGTAAATATCCACAAATACCATCGTTTGTTGAAAAATTATCAGACGATAATCTAAATATTTTCCAAAATTAATAATTATAGAAAAATGAAATAAATTAACTTAATAATACGTTATTAAAATCAAATCATTATATTAATAATTGATTTTGTTATTATTTGTCAAATTTGAATCAGATCTGAATATTTTAATAAATTAAATATTCTAATTCAAAATGTTAAAAATTTTAGATCGTTACATTCTTCCTCCTTAAAAGAATTTCGTCATCTAAATTCCCAAAGGTAGAAAAGTGTCACCAAAACCTTAAGCTTTTGCAATCAATTATTTGAAATGTATTATTAAAATTTTAAAATCTCAAGTGTTATAGAAAATTTTGATAGCATCTTCTTTGCGCGGCTCCCAAACCAACAAAAGAAAATAAAAGCTCAAAAGTGGCCTTTCAAATCCGAGGAATAAAATCACCAACTACAAAATAAATGCTTACCCATTAGTCGAGTAAACAAACTCCACTCATGAAACTAAAATCTACAAGCCATCCTTTGCTTTCATAAACCTGTATCTCATATACACACGATATCCAACCATACAACTTGCATTTTCTAATGTCAAAAGCATATAATTATATTAAAGCCCGTACAATGTACCTATACCATCTATAAACATTATCAAATCTAATCACTCGCTCGATCACACAAATTCTGCTCCTGAACTAGTTTTGTTTACTCGTCTTCCCTAGTGTGGATTCCGATCAGGTTCCTTGACTAGAAACCTCCGTTCTCCTTACAAAACTATATACTATGGTACAAAACTTTAGAGTAAAATCAAAAATCTATATCAAGTGTTTATCATTAAGAATTGAGTGAAAAATCCTAACTCGGACTACGTGAATCACCTCCAAATCATGTACTTGAATCTAGATCATGAATAGTTAAGCAAGTCAAAGATCTACGTACAGCTTACGTATTTATTCCATCGTTTCGTAACTGCACCAATTATTTTTAATTCATATTTATTCCCATTAATACCGTTTCATCCAGTACTAAAATCATTTACGAACCATTTCATAGAATCATTACTTAAGTTTATAAATATTTTCTAAAACACAACTTACGTTTATTAATCACTTTAAAACTTAACTCATATTTGCGTAACACTCTTCTACATTTGAAGAGTATATATACTACTTTCAGACTATTTTCACTTATCCAGGATGTTCAACCAATTTAAAACTTGTTTTAACTTACTATCTCCTTAAATTTGTAAGTTATAAAAATTATGCCTTATATTCTCATAGAAACACACAAATTTGATTTCTATATAAATTCGTAAGTTTCGACCATGCAAAATCGTCAAAAATTTCATTTCTTTTCAACAAATGAAAATTTACCAAACAACAAATCGTAATAAGATGCTCAACCCAAGCTATCCTAATGAATAGGATATAAGAATCTATAACATCACTTAACTAAAAATTTAAGAACTAAACACCCGATTTTTATCCTAAGTCATTTTGAAATAATAAAAATATAATATAAATATTCTTTCTTAAATACCTAAGCATATTTTTAGGATTTAAAACAAAATTTGTTTTACCAAACAACTCGATAACCAATTACTATGGCAGCAATCTCTGACTTACAAACTCGAAAATGAATGTCGATGGTGCTGTAGCGATCACTAGAATTATTTTCCAACGTCAGAAGTGAGTTCAGTGCTATCTATCTCTTTTTTAAAAATCCATTTAAAAATATTTCTATCAATAAATACTTTTAATTTAATACCATTATTATTTTCTCAAAGCTTTTTAAAACCAATTACCAAAACAATGGGATTTAATTTCTCAAAATCTCAGCTTAAACCCTTTTTATTTATAAACCATATTTATAAAATTTTATTTCTCAAATGTACATCTTTTTTTGGATTATAATAAACAAATTTATTAAAATTAATTTTGGAACCTAATATTATTACCGAATGCCTTATAGTCCAATCGTGAAACTAAATCGACAAGGTGTTCTTATTTATTTCAACCAAGTAACAAATGTTAATAAACTATCTGTAGTGACTCCACCGCTATATCCATATTATTCAAGAACATTATAAGTAATGTAATTTAATAATATAGAGAATATGGCTTGTTAGGTAAGGCCATATGTGAATATCACATTGAACTAACACTACCACATCATACTTAACATTTTACTAAATCTTTTAAATAGAATTTGATGTGTTCAGTCACAGTTCAAAATAATAAACACATCGGTTTCTTGTAATCAGAACAATATATCATACAAATAATAGCCATAGATCACAGTCGAATAACAAACATTATATACATATGCAAAACTGAGAGTCTATTAAATATAACACTAGTCTCACATAAATACATCTGGTACAAATCTCTAACTCAAATATGCATCTTTCATATAGACACAAAATCCCACATGAGATAAACTAAAGGTCCAATCGTCTTTCTCTCTGCTAGCCCAACCATCCAAAGGTCTACCTATCCTATAACCTGAAAAGTCTCGGCCCGACCCGAGTATTATAAAATAAATGGGTCAGACTATCTCTAAATGTTCAAAAGGGTGAGAACAATATATAACACAAGAATCTATGGCATAAGTAAATCCAGAAGTCCAAGTTATAACAAGTCATAAAATTAATTTAACGTAGAATTCATCACAAGATACAACTATATATATTTATTTCACGAACACAGAATAGTCATAGAATCCAATTTTCTAGAATCTAAGAGATCTTAATCCATACCGATCATAATGATTGTCCATACCAATCGTAATGATTGTACTCAGACCGTGGTAAACAAACAAAGGTATCTCTCATACTGATCCGATACCAAAGGTCATATTCATATCGGGAACAAAGAATCCCAATTGGTCTCAAGGATAGTCCGTACCAATCAAGACGATGGTAGCAATCATGACTCGAAGACTGTAGATTATTCATCTTTATAAATTTATAAACATAAAGAAATCCATGAGTATATCTCTTAAGGATCTATCGGTCCCACTAAACACCAAAAGGAGATATACCTTAAAGTGCTAAATACTATCATTTTCAGTAATCACTAAAACTTAACCAAATGTCCCATACTGCCTGGTGAAATTCAAGTATTTACTAGAAGCTAATAAATCTCACTCGCTACAGATATCATTATAAAACATGAACTATATTATCTTAAGGATATATCGGTCCCATCGAACACCGAAAGAGAATACAGCCCTAAAACATTAAATGCTTTCTAATAACAATCACGAGAATTTAACCAAGGCATCCCATACTGCCCGGTTAAATTCAAATATTCACTAATGGGATAGTAAGCACCATTCGGACATTCTATTCAATTAGTTATACAATATTTGATGAAGCGTTACTTAAGAGCATTTAAACCAATCGGTAACACTAAGTCGATTGTTAGTATTTCCCAAATTATAGAATTAAGGTTATTAAAACATTTATTTGATTTGTCACTTATCAAAATGTTCCATTATTCCGAATTGCTCAATTAAAATACTTTCCATAGGATAAAATAAACCACTCTTCCAATTTAACACCAAATACTTATTTTATGAAACTAAGATTTTTCATGTTCCAAAACTATATTGATACTTAAAATTCTGTGAAATTATATTGTTCAAAAATTATGTTCCAAAGACCATATATATATATATTTATATTACCATATATTTTCCAAAATCCTAATTACTCTTATTCCAAACTCAAATTATTATTTATACATTTGTTTAAAACAAATTAAGTTTATATTTTTGAAATCATATTTCACAATGTATATCCATTTATACTAATAATACCTAAAATAAAATAACTACTTGTTGAAATCATTTATAAATGGCATTTGATCAACTTAAAAAATATTAAGATTTGTAAATTTAAATAAACTCGCTTTTGTAAAATTACTTAAATGCAAAATAATACACATTTTTATATTTAGAAAATATAAAAAATGTAAGTTTATAAGTTTAAAGTTTCCAAACTCTTGAATCAAAGTGATTCCAAATCCATATGCATAATAGCATACACTACTACATCTCATAAGATAAAGAAAATAATTAGTCTATACATTCATTCTATTTCATGATTAATTATTCTAGAACACACTTGATGGCAACGTACGATGCCACTAGAAATTACCAACAACTATCAAGGAGAAGAAAATCTAATAAGATTGTAACGACACGTATTTTTACGGATCAAAATATTGTAAAACTGTTGACATTAAGTCATTGATGTTGTTAAGTCGTTTAGAGTTTGAGTCGACCAAAGCTTAAGTCGTCCGGTGTTAGCTCGTGAGTGGCTTAGTGAGGTAGAACCACCTAGGGAGTTAGGTCGTATGATAGTTAAGTCGGTGGAGTTTTGGAGCGACTTAAGTTATTGACCGACCTATAGGAATGAGCCACCCAGAGTTAGCTCGTGTGGAAGTTTGGTCATGTGAGCGTGTTAGGGGAAGCTAGCGACCTAAGGAGTTGGAGCGAGTTAAGGAGATAGAGCAACTAAGGGGTTGGATCGTGTAGTTCTTAGGTCGGTAGAGCGACCTATAGGATTTGGAGCGACCTAGGGTATTGACCGACCTATAGGGGTGACTGACTTAAGATAGTTAGCGAGTTTGTGGCTAGCGGCTTAGGGATAGGACGGTTGAAGCGAGTTAGCGACCTAGTGGTTAGTTCCGGGTTATAGTTAGGTCGTAAGACGACCTAAGGTTGCAAACGACTTAGGGTTAGGCCACGAAGTTAGGTCGTATATGTCTGTAAGTCGCTAGGTCGAAGACAGTGATAGGTTGTTAGGTCGTGAAGTTGTGTTGAGGGATAGGTCGTAACTCGCGTATGAGTTGGGTCGCGCATCTCAGATAGGTCGCGAGTATGTTGAGTCGTGTCTGGGTTGAGTCGCACATAGGTTAAGTCGTTTGGTCCTGTGTGGTTAGGTCGCGCCATTTGCTAAGTCGTATGCCGTTAAGTCGTTGAGTCGGCTAGGCTTGATAGGTCATAGGTCGGCAATGTTATAGGTCGTGAGCGACCTAATATCGAGTAAGCGACTTAAGGAGGCCTAAGTGTTAGGACGTAAGTCGATAGGTCGGCGACGACTTATGGGGGCAGACGACTCATGGATCTGCCTATAAACAGAGGGGTTTGGTTCACTTTTTAGCATCGGATTTTGAAGCGACAAAGTGCTGCTATTTTGAGAGCTCGACTACAACACTTCTTCACTTCTTTTCTCCACTCTAATCTAGTGCTTACTTCCATCCAAGATTGAAGATCAAATCGAAGATCCAAGAGCCAAAGTTGAAGATCTCCATCCATCGAAGAAAGATTTCATCATTTGAAGGGAAACCTTGTCGGATCAAGCTAGATCCTTTGCTGTCCAGATATGGAGTTTGTTGTTTTTGAGGTGTTTAGGTGATTCGGTGAGTGGTGGTTATCTCTCACACGGACCCAAAGGAGTATATTGGACCGGTGGATTGTTTGCGTGTTAAAGATAGTGATTTTATGCATTTTCCTCAAGTCTGCATGTAGATCTATTGTTCATGAAGTTTTGACATCTACTTTACTACATGTTAACCTATGCTAGTTCATTCATCAAGATGTTACTTAGAATTCATGATTGTTAGATTTAGATTCTTTATTTACGAAATTTCCATTATTGTTATAACTGTTTATTTAGATCTTATTTGAATGATTGATTACTTGGATGAATGACTAATTTGATTTATTAGTTGGTTTGTGATTGAATTTGGACAAGTTGGTCGAAGATGATTCAAAAGCTAAGTGGAAAGGCTCTTGAATAAGGAAAGCTGCTCGTGGCATATGAAGCGGATGATAAAGCTCATATGGATAGATTTGATCATGATGTTGAGATAGGACTTTGCTATGATGAGATGAGGCAAAGCATGATGTTGAGATGGGACTTTGCTATGATGTGATGAAGCAAAGCATGATATGAGAAAGCCTTGGTTTAATTTAGACGGGATCATTCCGAGCATGTTGATAACTCGGTGATGTGGTTCGAGTTTGTTGATAATGGTTGGCTCGAGAGGCGCTTGAGCTAGTATATGAATAGTCGTCGAGGAGGATGACTAGAAGGTCGAGATCTCATCGTTATTGAAGGTTCTAGCATGCTCAAAGCAAGAGTACGTTGGAACGGGTCACGATGACGTTCCAGGCACGGGCTGCGACGACGTGCTAAGTACTCTGGGCAGATTCGATAGTCCTAGGCACGGGCTGCGACGACGTGCGGAGTTATGTCTAGAACCGGGGTTACCATTAGCCCTTGACGGACGGATGAAAGAATGAGCCGGTCATTCAATTAACGGTGATATCGAGGCAATGATAACAGTGATAGCCAGAGTCATGGATGTTTGGTTGTATCGTCACTCGGTCTCAAGAGCGATGTTTTGTGGGTGCTTATCTGATCTTGGTTTAGGCCTTGGGGGTTTGTACTTAAAAAACATCGACCTTGACTCGAGTGATAATTGCTTTACTTTAATTGTCTGCTTTGCTATGTTTGTTTCTGCTTAGTGTGTCTGGGGGCTATCACTGTAGAAAGAGGTGGAGTGGGATGGTTGGGTTCCTATTCCTTTGTACCCTTTATGCTCTTTTGGTATGTTTGATAGTTGATTTACTGCTCACTAAGACTTTTGTCTGACTCAAGGTTTTATGTTTAACTCTTATTACCTTGGGCTGTTCATCCATGTTGGGATGGGCAGACTAGGAAGCAGGTGACAGGTGCTGTTCTTAGTGACTAACGCTGTTGATGACGAAGACGAGCTGGAGGCTTTTGCATATTGTTTTCTTACTATATGTACTGGGTGTTCCGCTGTTTGTTTGATTCTCTAAGTGTTATGTAGTGAGGCTTGATGTATTGGCTATTCAGATGTTTGTATCAAATTTTTATGAGCTTATATGATGAGACTTCTGTTCTATAGAGCTTCACTATGTATACTTTCTATTGTATTTTATCCATGCGCTGTGAGTAATACTATAGATTCTGCGATTTTATTCTTACCATGACTATCGTCCATGGCTGCCTAGCACACTTTACAGCGCACTATTTCCTTGTTTTGGTGCGGGAGTCATGGGCGGTCGTCACGTTTGGTATCAGAGCTTTGGTTAATCGATTTTAGCCAACGCTTGTTGACGTAACTACGTATGAGAGACGTAATTGTAATTTTGATGGTTGATTACTATATATAATATAGTAGCTTAGAAGGATTTGAACTTCTTATGCAGTTGTTTCTCAGGGTATATTAATCATTTCTTTTAGATATTAGGAATGAGTCGAAGAGGGAGACCAGCTTCTAGGGGAGGCCATGCTGTTGAGGGGACTGCTGATTATGCTTCTATGTTCGAGGCTATGATGACTTCGATCATGAGAAGGATGCCAGCTTCGGGGCCATCGGTAGACGTTGGAGTTCAGGTTCAAGCCCCAAGACCAGTGGATTTTGCTAAGTTGTGTAAGGACTATACTGCTCTTGGAGGAAAGGTTTTCTTGGGAACAGAATCAACCATAGAAGTTCAGAGATGGATAGATGCTTGTAGAAGGATCTTTGGTGATTTGGGAATTGAGGATGCAACTAAGAGGAAGCTTGCATCAAGACAGCTTCAGGGAAGAGCTTCTGATTGGTGGAACTCTATCACCATTGATACTCCAGAGGAAGAGATTACTTGGGACAATTCCAAGTCAGATTTGAAGCTAAGTTCATTTCTACAGCTCAGAAATATGTTCTGTTCAAGAAGTTTGTGGAAATCAAGCAAGGTGGAAGACCAGTTCTTGAGTATGTTTCTGAGTTTGAAGCCTTGTCCAAGTATGCTCGGTCGTATATTGAATCTCCTTATCAGAAGAATGAGAAGTTTGTGACAGGCTTGGACACTTATCTTGGGAGGCAGTTGGTGGATCATTTGGACGATCCATTTGAGAAGCTTGTGGAGAAGGCTCTCAGGCATGAGAATCTATTTCCTAAGGAAGGATCTGTTGTTGCTGTGACCAAGGAGCAAAGTGGAAACAAGAAGAGGAAGCAGCAGCAACATAAGGGTAAGGAAGGCCAAAAGAAGCCGAAGGGTGAAATGACCTGCTACAATTGCCAGCAGAAGGGCCATCTCTCCAGAGATTGTAAGAATCAGAAGGCGCCGGCGAAGTGCCACAACTGTGATAAGCCGGGGCATTTCAGGAAGAATTGTCCGGAACCGAGGAAGGACAAGCAGATTGTGCAAGCTTATGCTTTGGGGGCTGTTCCATCATCTTCGAAAGCTCCTACTGCGAAAGAGAAGGGGAAGAGTGTGGTGGTTCAAGGTACTCTTTCCATTTGTGGTGTTCCAGTTAGAGTGTTGTTTGATACTGGGGCGTCGCATTCCTTTGTTTGTAGTGAACTTGTAGACCGGTTGGGTTTGGAACCGGATATTGTTGGTAGACCATTGGTTGTGACTAATCCAGTTGGGGGTTCATCTTGTTTGTGTATGGTATGCCGTGGTCTAGTTGTATCGAGTCATGATTGCTCTTTTTTTTGTGATTGTTTTGTTCTGAACTTTGCGGGGTTCGGAATTATTTTGGGAATGGACTGGCTTAGGAAGTATGCGGCAAGGGTTGATTGTAAGAGGCTGGAGGTGACAGTCGAGAATGTGGAGGGGCGAAAGGTTGTGATACGATGTAAGCATGAAGAAGGCGTCTTCATGAGCTTCATGTATTCGCTGGTTGTTCCGCGAGATTGACTGTCATCGGTGCCTATTGTGAATGGATTTGAGGATGTCTTTGACGAGGTCAAAGGGTTACCGCCGCATAGAGAGATCGAGTTTCGTATCGATCTAGTTGAAGGAGCCAGACCTGTTGTGATGCCGCTTAGATGAATGGCGCCTAGGGAACAGCAAGAGTTGAAGGTGCAAGTTGATGACCTTTTACGGAAAGGATTCGTTTGGCGTAGTGTGTCCGAATGGGGTGCACCAGTTGTGTTTGCATACAAAATGGATGGGTCGTTGAGGTTGTGTGTGGATTATCGTGAGCTGAATAAAGTGACTAAGAAGAACAAGTATCCATTGCCGAGAATAGATAACTTGTTTGATCAGCTTCACGAAGCTAAGGTGTTTTCTCAGATGGATTTGGCAACGGGATTTCACCAGTTGAGAGTGGCAAAGGATAGTGTGCCGAAGACTGCTTTCAGGACACCATCTGGTTTTTATGAGTGGCTGGTAATGCCGTTTGGATTGACTAATGCACCAGCATATTTTGTGGATCTTATGAATAGAGTGTTCAGGGATCAGTTGAACAAGTTCGTACTTGTTTTCGTGGATGATATTACGATTTATTCCAGAACTAAAGAAGAGCACAAGACGCACTTACGTGTTGTTTTGGAAATCTTGCGGAAACATCAGCTGAAGGCTAAGTTTTCGAAGTGTCACTTCTGGAAGAGTGAAGTGAGGTTCTTAGGCCATGTTATCTCTGGAAATGGAATAGCGGTTGATCCCGCTAAGGTGGCAACAATCCAGGATTGGGTTAGACCTAAGAATGCATCTGATGTGAGAAGTTTTCTTGGATTAGCAGGATACTATCGTCGGTTTATCAAAGACTTTTCCAAGATAGCTGCACCACTAACAGGATTGACGAAAATGAACCAAGAGTTTAGATGTAATGCCAAGTGTGAGCAAGCTTTCGAAATCCTGAAAGAACGACTAACAAGTGCTCCTGTTTTGACTATTCCAAGTGGGAATGACGAGATGGTGGTTTACACCGATGCATGTGGTACTGGACTTGGAGCAGTGCTGATGCAAAAGGATAAAGTTGTTGCGTATGCAAGTTGACAACTGAAGTCGCATGAAAGGAATTATCCGACTCATGATTTGGAGTTAGTGGCGATTGTTTTTGCTCTGAAGATATGGAGACATTATCTATTGGGAGTTCGATTCGAGTTGTTTACAGATCATAAGTCATTGAAGTATCTGTTCTCCCAAAAGGATTTGAATCTTCGGCAGCAACGATGGCTAGAGTTTTTAGCATCATATGATTTTGGTATAGCCTATACTCCGAGAAAAGGTAACGCAGTGGCAGATGCGTTAAGTCGAAGACATGCAGGTTTGGGAGCCATGTTTTCAAAATGGAAGAATCTCGAGTATTTAGCTGGATTTGACTTCAGGCCTAGATGTGGGTTGGAACCTAAGATGTTGGCAAACTTATCGATAAGACCTACTCTAGTGAAAAGAATTGGCGAAAGCCAAAAGTGAAACGATAAGCTTGTCAAGATTATCCGAGATTTGGAATCTGGATCAGACCCAGAAAAGGATAAAGGATTTGAAGTCGATCGAGAGGGTTGGCTTCGGAAGCAAGGACGACTAGTTGTTCCCGATATAAATGGATTGAGAGATGATGTTCTTAAGGAAAGTCATCACTCAAAGTTGACAATTCATCCAGGTGGAAATAAGATGTATCGGGATATGAAGAGAACCTATTACTAGGAAGGTATGAAGAAAGATGTTGGAAATTTTATTTCCAAATGCAT
The DNA here is from genome assembly GCA_030765085.1 of Allium cepa. Lineage (NCBI taxonomy): Eukaryota > Viridiplantae > Streptophyta > Magnoliopsida > Asparagales > Amaryllidaceae > Allium > Allium cepa. Next base: position 806,925,715 of record CM060941.1, read on the forward strand.
GAACTGTCAGTTGGTAAAAGCCGAGCAGAAGAAGCCAAGTGGATTGCTTCAGCCGTTAGAAGTTCCTACGTGGAAGTGGGAGCAAATATCGATGGATTTTATTGATGGTCTACCTAGAACAAGAGCGGGAAAGAAGGGATTTGGGTCATTGTAGATCGTTTGACTAAGAGTTCAAGATTCATTCCTGTTCGATCAACTAGGACTGCATCGAAGTTGGCTGAGTTATATGTTAAGTGGATAGTTCGATTCCATGGTATTCCGAAGAGTATAGTGAGCGATCGAGATCCATTGTTCACTAGTGAATTTTGGAAGAGCTTCCAGGAAGTTTTGGGAACCGGGTTGTGTTTGAGTACAGCTTATCATCCCCAAACAGATGGTCATACCGAGAGTGTCAACCGAGTTTTGGAAGATCTCCTGAGGGCATGTGTTTTGCATTTCGGAGGATCATGGGAAGACCATCTTCATTTGGTGGAATTTGCGTATAACAACAGTTACCAGTCAAGTATTGGTATGGCACCATATGAAGCATTGTATGGAAGATCGTGTAACTCTCCGACATGTTAGTTGGAAACTGGAGAAAAGTTGATACTTGGGCCTGAAATGATTCGACAGACTTCAGATTGCATAGAGATCATTCAGCGACGAATGAAGGCAGCCCAAGATCGTTAGAAAAGTTATGCCGATAAGCGTCGTAAGGACTTGGAATTCGACGTAGGAGATATGGTTTTTGTGAAGATTTCTCCACTGAAGAATGTTATTCGATTCGGGAAGAAAGGAAAGTTGACTCGGAGATTTGTTGGACCATTCCCGATCGTCGAGCGAATAGGAAAGCTCGCTTATAAGTTGGAATTACCAGAAAAGATGTCGGGTGTGCACAATGTTTTTCATATATCGTATCTACGGAAGTATGTGCACGACCCAAGTACAGTGGTTTCTGCTGATAGCTGTGAAGATTTGGAGGTTGCTCCAGTTATTACGAGACCTCGTAAGCCGCTTCGTGTTGTTGAAACCGACACGAAACAGCTTAGGAGGAAGACGATTAAGTTGCTCAAGATACAATGGAGTAATAATGTCAATGACTGTACATGGGAGGAGGAAGAAAGGATGAAGGTAGCTCATCCTGAACTCTTCGAGGTATGACCCTAAGGGTCGTGGCATCTCATGAATTTGTAACTTGTTCTAGTCTTAGAATTCTGCATGCTAGGCTAGAAATTGGATGCATGGTTTGCGGATTGCTATGGATGGTAGGCATGCAGAATAGTTTTGGTTGCTCTTGTTTGTTTGGAATTTCGGGGGCGAAATTCCTAAGGGGGAGAGAATGTAACGACCCGTATTTTTACGGATCAAAATATTGTAAAACTGTTGACATTAAGTCATTGATGTTGTTAAGTCGTTTAGAGTTTGAGTCGACCAAAGCTTAACTCGTCCGGTGTTAGCTCGTGAGTGACTTAGTGAGGTAGAACGACCTAGGGAATTAGGTAGTATGATAGTTAAGTCGGTGGAGTTTTGGAGCGACTTAATTTATTGATCGACCTATAGGAATGAGCCACCCAGAGTTAGCTCGTGTGGAAGTTTGGTCGTGTGAGCGTGTTAGGGGAAGCTAGCGACCTAAGGAGTTGGAGCGAGTTAAGGAGATAGAGCAACTAAGGGGTTGGATCGTGTAGTGCTTAGGTCGGTAGAGCGACCTATAGGATTTGGAGCGACCTAGGGTATTGACCGACCTATAGGGGTGACTAACTTAAGATAGTTAGCGAGTTTGTGGCTAGCGGCTTAGGGATAGGACGGTTGAAGCGAGTTAGCGACCCAGTGGTTAGTGTCGGGTTATAGTTAGGTCGTAAGACGACCTAAGGTTGCAAACGACTTAGGGTTAGGCCACGAAGTTAGGTCGTATATGTCTGTAAGTCGCTAGGTTGAAGACAGTGTTAGGTTGTTAGGTCGTGAAGTTGTGTTGAGGGATAGGTCGTAACTCGCGTATGAGTTGGGTCGCGCATCTCAGATAGGCCGCGAGTATGTTGAGTCTTGTCTGGGTTGAGTTGCGCATAGGTTAAGTCGTTTGGTCTTGTGTGGTTAGGTCGCGGCATTTGCTAAGTCGTATGCCGTTAAGTCGTTGAGTCGGCTAGGCTTGATAGGTCGTAGGTCGGCAATGTTATAGGTCGTGAGCGACCTAATATCGAGTAAGCGACTTAAGGAGGCCTGAGTGTTAGGACGTAAGTCGTTAGGTCGGCGACGACTTATGGGGGCAGACGACTCATGGATCTGCCTATAAATAGAGGGGTTTGGTTCACTTTTTAGCATCGGATTTTGAAGCGACGAAGTGCTGCTATTTTGAGAGCTCGACTACAACACTTCTTCACTTCTTTTCTCCACTCTAATCTAGTGCTTACTTCCATCCAAGATTGAAGATCAAATCGAAGATCCAAGAGCCAAAGTTGAAGATCTCCATCCATCGAAGAAAGATTTCATCATTTGAAGGGAAACCTTGTCGGATCAAGCTAGATCCTTTGCTGTCCAGATCTGGAGTTTGTTGTTTTTGAGGTGTTTAGGTGATTCGATGAGCGGTGGTTATCTCTCACACGGACCCAAAGGAGTATATTGGACCGGTGGATTGTTTGCGTGTTAAAGATAGTGATTTTATGCATTTTCCTCAAGTCTGCATATAGATCTATTGTTCATGAAGTTTTGACATCTAATTTACTACATGTTAACCTATGCTAGTTCATTCATCAAGATGTTACTTAGAATTCATGATTGTTAGATTTAGATTCTTTATTTACGAAATTTCCATTATTGTTATAACTGTTTATTTAGATCTTATTTGAATGATTGATTACTTGGATGAATGACTGATTTGATTTATTAGTTGGTTTGTGATTGAATTTGGACAAGTTGGTCGAAGATGATTCAAAAGCTAAGTGGAAAGGCTCTTGAATAAGGAAAGCTGCTCGTGGCATATGAAGCGGATGATAAAGCTCATATGGATAGATTTGATCATGATGTTGAGATGGGACTTTGCTATGATGAGATGAGGCAAAGCATGATGTTGAGATGGAGCTTTTCTATGATGCGATGAAGCAAAGCATGATATGAGAAAGCCTTGGTTTAATCCAGACGGGATCATTCCAAGCATGTTGATAACTCGGTGATGTGGTTTGAGTTTGTTGATAATGGTTGGCTCGAGAGGCGCTTGAGCTAGTATATGAATAGTCGTCGAGGAGGATGACTAGAAGGTCAAGATCGCATCGTTATCGAAGGTTCTAGCATGCTCAAAGCAAGAGTACGTTGGAACGGGTCACGATGACGTTCCAGGCACGGGCTGCGACGACGTGGTAAGTACTCTAGGCAGATTCGATAGTCCTAGGCACAGGATGCGACGACGTGCGGAGTTATGTCTAGAACCGGGGTTACCATTAGCCCTTGACGGACGGATGAAAGAATGAGCCGGTCATTCAATTAACGGTGATATCGAGGCAATGATAACAGCAATAGCCAGAGTCATGGATGTTTGGTTGTATCGTCACTCGGTCTCAAGAGCGATGTTTTGTGGGTGCTTATCTGATCTTGGTTTAGGCCTTAGGGGTATGTACTTGAAAAACATCGACCTTGACTCGAGTGATAATTGCTTTACTTTAATTGTCTGCTTTGCTATGTTTGTTTCTGCTTAGTGTGTCTGGGGGCTATCACTGTAGAAAGAGGTGGAGTGGGATGGTTGGGTTCCTATTCCTTTGTACCCTTTATGCTCTTTTGGTATGTTTGATAGTTGATTTACTGCTCACTAAGACTTTTGTCTGACTCAAGGTTTTATGTTTAACTCTTATTACCTTGGGCTGTTCATCCATGTTGGGATGGGCAGACTAGGAAGCAGGTGACAGGTGCTGTTCTTAGTGACTAACGCTGTTGATGACGAAGATGAGCTGGAGGCTTTTGCATATTGTTTTCTTACTATATGTACTGGGTGTTCCGCTGTTAGTATGATTCTCTGAGTGTTATGTAGTGAGGCTTGATGTATTGGCTATTCAGATGTTTGTATCAAATTGTTATGAGCTTATATGATGAGACTTCTGTTCTATAGAGCTTCACTATGTATACTTTCTATTGTATTTTATCCATGCGCTGTGAGTAATACTATAGATTCTGCGATTTTATTCTTACCATGACTATCGTCCATGGCTGCCTGGCACACTTTACAGCGCACTATTTCCTTGTTTTGGTGCGGGAGTCATGGGCGGTCGTCACAAAGATGGAAGCGAACAGTAAAGCAAAAGGGTGCACGGAGCTGAGTTTACTCTAAATAGACACCCCATTGGTGGACTGGTGAAGCATCACCGGTGCATTTGTGGCGTAACATCCTAGAGCATTCTTAGCTCCAAGAAGCCTCATGCTCAAGTTTGTCGAGCTCCGGTGGTCATATTACACTTGGGTTACTAGGTTGGTAGTTTAAACAAGCCATGCAAGCATGGATTATCACACAATAATTCCTCAATTCTCTGATTCCATAAACTATATTCTATACACATTAATAAAATGATTTCAGGATTTCTAATAGGTAAGCATAATTAACAACAACTCATTCATCCAATAGAATGCCTATTGAATCCAAAACCGAAACACCTAATTTGATATATAGAGAGGGCATTGAGATAAACTCACCTTTCTTCCTCCATTCAATAGCCAAGATAACAATAGTAGCCCTATTCCTCAAATAGCAAACCCTAGCAATAGCCTCAACCCAAAATAATAATAAGCATAAATCAACTACTATAAAACTGGAATTGAATTGCCTAAAAGCTAGAATAGGGCTAGAAATATTACCTTGGTTCTCTAGATTGACTAGCAATCAATCCCTATATATGATTTGCTAATTAGCTTCAAGGTTTTAAATGAGGAACTAGGGTTTTTTTCTTAGTTGTTTGCTACCTTGAGAAAGTATTATACAGATGATAGAAAGGAGAAGTAATAATTCTCTTAAATGGCCAAACTTTATAATAATAAACCCATTTAGAAACTATTAATATTTTATTTTCTAAATATCAACCAATCTCCTTTTGTTTTTACTTACTTTAAAGCACTATTTTAAACTAAACAACGTTCTATGAAAATATAAATAGATCACTCAATTTTACCAAAACCAATCAAAGTTAAAAATTCTCATTTCTATTAATACCGAGACAGTTCAATAAAATTAAATATAACTTTTGCAAATAAAAGTTATTCTCGTTATTTTTAATAATTAAGAAATAAACTATAAATTGTAAATTCTTTAAGTAATAAATCTCAATATTAGCACTTTATCCTAAATGCCAAATTTAAATAATTAATTTAATAACATTACAAAATTTAAATTGAAATTCTATTTAAGAATTGAAACTCATTTCTTAAATAAATTAATCAACTATCCTCAACTACTATACTTAATTTCACAATTAAATTTCATAACTTTCTAATAAAATTAATTAACTATAATTAAACTTAGTTGATTAGGTAATTAACAACAGGGTTGTTGCACTATCTGAGCATAAATAATCAATCAACAAACAATGTCAATGCTCTTAAACTGGACGAGCATGACTTATCAAACAATAAATGATAATAATTAAATATTACCATTTTCTATCGACCAAACACAACAGAATTCATAAACCATTATCAATAGAGTTAATGTGGTTTTCAAAACTATATTACCCAATTATTTCATTTACCCAATTTCAAAACTATATAGTGTAAGTTTTCTTTCAAGTGTTTATAAACCCCTATCGATAGAGTTGTTCCTTCTGTATCGACCAGAATTCATAAACCACTCAACCGATAAATCAAAAACACAATATGAAATATTTTAGATCACTTGAAATGAGACACAGACTATGGAGTTTCGTTCACGTATAAACCGTGAATGACAAAGAAAAATATAATCATGCATAAAAATGCGACATGATCCCGAAAGAATAATAATATACACCGGTTAGCTTATTCTGTAAAAAAAGACCATTGTTTGCTAAATTTTTTTCAATTTTCCAAATTAAAAATAAGGGAAAATAATATAAAATAAAATAAAAATATGTTATTTAAAATGGAGCGGTTATATTAATAATTGATTTTCTTATTATTTATTAAATTTGAATCAAATATGGATATTTAAATAAACCGAATATTCCTATTTAAAACGTTAAATTTTTTAGCTCATTACATAAAGAATGGACAAAAATAATTAAACATGGAGGAGAGCACAAGGCACTTCTTTATGCAATGAAGAAAAGATAAATTCCAAAGTTTGAATCGAAACAAACACAATGAATTTTATCCAACATGACTAGGATGGTGCGCCTGCTACATTGAAAGTATACCTCTAGATAAAATATACTTGAGAACCCAAGCCAAACACACAACACTCCCGGGAACTTCCAAGCTGGACCTTGTAACTAAATGAGGGCATCCGAATACACTCGCATCACCACATGCATGCTACGAACAAATGTCTAGATAAATGTGAATATACCCTAGTGGGTGCGACCCATAATGCTTGGCTCTCACTTGCTCTTTGGTTTTAGTTATCAATGGTGTTGGATGCCAATGCTCAAAATGAGCAATAATTCGTCTTAGATTGACAAGCATAAAGAAGGATATCGAAGTCGATTGTCGATGGATCAACTATCGGAAATAAACTAGTACTACCCCGGGAAGAACGATAAAGCCGGACAAGTTTGGGCTGTGCTGCTTCCAATCTTAACTCAACAACATTCTTAATTTTAAGAATAGTAAGAGTTTAAATGCCCCAAACGAGCAACAAAATCGCCTTGAATCGATGAATGCAAAGAAGATAGCCGAATTGATGGTCAATAAGTCAACTATCGGGAATAATAAAATGTTAGTATATAAAATTAAATCTCTTATACTTATCACGACTTGTCGATCCCGAACTAGAACTACACCGAGGGAAATAATGAAGTCGAACAAGTAAAAGTAGTGTCACTACCTATCTTGTCATGACAACATTCTTAACTTTAAGAATAGAAAGAGTTTCTTCAATGTTTAGTGCTAAATGTAAGAGTAAATATTTCAATAAAAAAATCAAACTTTTAAAATATTTAACTCAAACTTCATGATTGTCACATCATAAATATTCGTAAAACACTTTAAAAGCACTCTTTAAAATATATTTTTAAACTGCAAATTATATTTCTAGGCGTATTAAGAGGAAGGGTAAAAAACAAATGTCATTAAAACATCTTTTACTATAAACCTGAAATAATTTATACTAAGCTTTAATTATAAACATTCCTTTTTAAAGATTTTTTCATTTATAAACTACCACTTATAACTTTAAAACAACATTTATTGTCCCGGAAGATAATAAATCATTTAAAAATGCTTTTATAAATCTAAAACAATGTTAATCATTCCAAAAGATAATTGATATAACTCTATTATAAATTTAAAATTAATTACGCCGAAGGAAAAGAAATCAAGTTTATAATCATTTTATTAATAAAAAACATTAATTATTCCAAAGGAAAATAAATCAAATTTATAATCTTTTTATAAATTTAAAATAACATTAATTATCCCAAAGGGAAATAAATCAAATTTATAATTTTTTTTACAAATTTATAACAACATTAATTATCCCGAAGGAAAATAAATCAATTTATAATCTTTTTACAAATTTTAAACAACACTCTCCCTTTATTTCAAAATTCTCAAAAATATTTGAAAATATAATTTAAACAACTTTAAAATGGCAAATACGCAACTAAACATTTATTTTGTAAAAATATAAGCATAAGTTCGGCACACACATAGGTTTAGGAAGATGATATTTCATAAGTGAGGGTATAGCGATAATTGCTATATCGACACTTACATAAATCAAACAGTATGTCGCAAATATTTCAACTTAGATATCAATATAAATAGCATAAGTAAATAATATTGACAAGAAACCCCTTAGGGTATCTCTACAGAAGCCCCTTGTAAATCACAATATGTATATATATTTGAAGTGTTTCATAGTGACATATTCGCTAGGTATACACTTCGACTTCCTCTTAATTTTATTACCTGCAACACAATGGTTATTTGTGCCATCCACTTCCAAGCAAAAACCAAATCCAAACAAATAATCAAATAAAAATATATAAACTATAATTTGAATAGTCAAAAATAATCTATAACAACACAGATATCATATAGTTTAGCCTAAAGTGAGTAAACTCATCGATACTATTGACGCTTTCTCGTTTCGGTTTGAACTAAAATCAAACGACGTTCAATTTTGGCTTAAAATTCTACTAACTTAAAATTTAATGAATCCAACTACAATGCATAGATAACATTGGTATGAGCGCAACACAAAAGACTGCGTTCAAATCTGACCTCGTGTGAGACAGCTATTAAGTTTATAAGGTTTCAATTTAATTAAATAATTAAATTTACTTAATCACTTCATCAAATTACGAATTACCAATTAAAACCAATCATTTCGTTCTCCAAATTGATATGCACGGTACCGTGCACCTATACACGTCATTGCCACCACCCTTGCACATTCCTCCCTCTCTCTATACTCAACAAAATCGTCTACAAACTTCACCAACGCGTCGCTCTACGTGCGCCTCTCTCTCACCAATGCATCGCTCTTCACTATCAAAATACGACTACTGGACCTGCAAAGGCAAAAAAATTTCCTGCAAATGCATGACACCAAAATATCATCACCCGTGCTCCTTCATCCTCCAAATCCAACGTTGACCTCATCTTCGCCTGAAACCTCTTCCATCACCTACAATTCATAACCGTTGTTACGGTCGATAACGTTGATCTCCATCGACCACCATTATATGCTTCCAAATAAGCAAGGATTCGAAGTTCTCTGCTCAACGAGTATAATGGATTAAATGATTTTGAATTTCATTGCCTAAATTTCTCAAAACAAATTTGGGAAGAAGGCGGCACAAAAATAATATTACAGGAAAATAAAAAATAAGAGAAAGAGGGAAATGTGAGTGATGAAACCGGGTTATGTTTTTTTAAGGGTTTTTATATTTTTAAAATTCTAGTACTTTGCTACACAGAATTTCGGTGGTGTACGAACCGCGAACAATAGAAATAAAAACACGATCATGCAAAATAATATGATACAATCCCAAAACAACAATACTATACGTTGGTTAATTAATTCTATAAATTTTTTAAAATGCCATTGTTTGCCAAATATACGTCAAATGAAAATTTAAATATTTTTCTAAGTTAAAAATTACCCAAAAATCCTATAAATTCATTTAAAAATACATCATCAAAAATCAAGTCATTCCATTAACAATTGATTTTCCAGTTATTTATCCAAACTATGTATTATTGTAAATAAATTTGAAAAATGAGTTTACCATTATTATTTATTAATTGAAAGGAGTTAAATAAGGCTATTAAATCCATTTAATTTAATATTTAATTCATAATTAAAATGTTTAAATAAGCCATATATTTGATTATAAGTTATTTGTATTTTATCGGGATTTTACATAAAGGTTATTTATTTCATTTACTGTAACTGGTTTACAATTGAGACTTTTTAGATCAAATATCTTAAATTCAAAGAAATAAATATCATAGAAAACAATTTTCTACATTAAAATAATCTTTGGAATAGAATTCATATTTCTTATTCTAGTGTTAAGTTTCTATAATTTTACAATTCTAATTTACGAATTTCTTTATAAAACAGAAGTGATCATCCACTCTCTTCATCCTAGCTATGCTTTAAGTTACATCCAATCTAATACATTCGATCATTCTTAACTTTTAAGGATATCAAATAAATTGCACCTTAGGTAAATTGATCAAACTAAAAATTTGTTAATCGAATTCTTAGATCTTTCTTGTAGCCTTTGGTCTAGTATTACATTTAATACAACAAGATTATTATAGTAATCAATCATATTGAGTACACGAGCTCATGCTACAATTTACTTGCTTACTTCAATGTAGTAAATTCACCGAGGTTTTGCACATTACCAATTGTGGCTGATCATAATATAACATTTATACGTGATCGCATACGGATCAAGCATCCATATTCTTGTATTTCTTTTAGAGTTTGAGGCTCATTGAAGACAGTACACAGTCTTGGGCAAGTAAACTCGTAAATGACCAGGTTACGAACATATTTAGTGGTTGTATAGTTAAGCGCTTGAATGAGTCAACATGAAATTTTTATTGTTGAGTATACCTTACATTTCTTTGTTAATATTAAATCTAGTTTTTTTGTATATTTTAATTGATAAATATTTTATTAATTACATTTAATGCACAAATTTATTAATGTAGATTATTTTAATTATACATAACAGATATTTTTACAATATTAGAAAGGTTAAATGTTACTATTCATTTTTCTAATAAGGCTCCCACTAGTCTTTTATGTTTCTCCAAACCCTAAGGCGGAAAATAGAATCATTCAAATTTACTAGTGGGTGCTAGGACTTATCTACCTTGGGATACTGACCTTGATTTTGCTAAATAAATCATAGTCCTACAAATGATGGATAACTCATTATCTGTTGTATCATATGCAACTCCTAACCCATGATTCATTGTCCTAATTTCATTTCGATCTTGAGTTTGCTTAATAAATTGAAATGATTATTCACTCATACCTACAATTTGTGATAGCATAAGCATAGTATATGTACCTTAGGTTTACTCAACAGATATATGCACTTATCTTATTTTGTCCATTCAATATATTGATAATACTACACATTGTTAGAACCTCATTATTTGATAATTTGATTGTGACAACTACATAAGAATATATTCAACTATCAAAGAGATATACACAATGGATACAAGACGCAGATAATATACAATGTATTATTAGTCATAGAGTATCATGTCTAGAGTATACATATACGAAAATCTCTTCAAAGTAGTATACACGCACAAATCATTAACAATAAAATTTATATCTTAAAAAATGTTACGTAGAATTAGTCAACTGCTAATGCCAATTCAGGATTTCACATACATAAATTTTGCTTTGAAAACATTTTTTAGGAAAATTATGTTTAGAATTTTTAAGGAATCAAGATTTTCAAAGGAAAAAAATTTAAAGTAGATCGGTAGAAAACAAATATACACTTAAAAAGTGTATTTCAATCGTCTGAAATTAAATTTTAGACATTTGACAATAATTTCAGATGCCTGAAGTTTAATTTCAGCCACTTCAAATAGGTGCTTTTTGAACTATTTTGTTTCAATCTTTTTTGTACAATTTCAACCATCTTTTTAAATTATGCTGACTAAGCTGTATGAGAAGAAGTGTCTCTTCACATAAATTCAGATTCTGAAGAGTTGTCTACTTTCCTGAAGGTTTCAATCCTTCAAATGGCTGTAATCCTTCAATTAGAACTCTTCACAATTATAAATAGAGTCAAAACCTATCCTTTTCACTCAACAATTCTTCGTGCACTCTCATTCTACTTCTTGTTGAATTCTCTCATGCATTCAAATGATTTGTATGGGAAACTATTGATCACTTGTACATTTAATTTACATTTCTATAGTGATCATAAACTTCCAATTCATCACAAAAACCCGCTATACCATTTATGAAGAAGATTATAGGAAAGTTGTACTGTACCAACTCAACCATGTTATTCAGCACACAAGAAGTCGGAACACTTTACTTCTCTTTGTAGTTGAAGTCTTATTAGAGATCTTCAGGCGCGAAGTCCTCTTCGACAGATCAGGTAGTTTGTAATATAGAAGTCATGTTTGGCATCTCAAGCAGTTTATAGTATACCCGTTACTCTGGGTTAAGAGGGTGTTGTTTAAGTTCAGAAGGAGTGTAGGACTGGATAAAGAATGGGAAGTTTGAACCAATATAAAATCTCCGGTGAACTTTACTTTGTGGCTCTTTATATCCACTCTTATTATATATTAATTTAGTAGAACTATTCATATTACTCGATCCATAGCGACCTTTATTTGGTACTAGAGTAAGGTTAAAATATAACATAACAAAGTTTTGTGATATTCAAGTAATATGAACGACATTACTACGACTTTTGATGAAGGAAAATCTATCAACCACCACTATTCAACGGATTAAACTATGCTAATTAGTCAACAAGGATGAAAATATATATGTAAGCTAATGGGTATGATACCTAGAAAACTATACAATAGGAATACGTCGTTCCTACTACTGACTATGCACAATGTTAAACACCTAAAAAATTAGATGCTACTAGTTACGCTAAAGCTATGAACATGATATTTTACTCGCTGGACAAAAATGAATTCAATTGAGTTATTATGTATACATCTGCTTATGAAATTTGGTGCACCTTAAAAATTGCTCATAAAAGTACAAAGAAGATTAAAAAAAGCAAGATCTTTATACATAAAAATCAATTTCATAATTTTAAAATGAAACAAGATGAGAGTATTAATGATATGTACTCTAGATTTTATGATATCTATCACTCACTTCTTTCACTAGGATAATAATATACGGATTTTGAATTATATCAAAAATTCTTAACTCTTTGACTGATGACAGGGAACAAAAGGTCTTAGCTATCGAAGAAGCTAATGACATTTCAACCATAAAACCAAAAGAGTTAGTAGGAAATCTGATGTCCTATAAAGTGAATTCACAGGCAAAACGAGTACAAGCTCAAGATAGAAAGACAATCACATTTTAAGCAGAAAAAGAAGAAATCAATATATATAATGATGGTGTTGCATTTCTAGCCAAAAATTTAAGAATATAAGAAGACTAAAAAATTTGGCAACAACAATAATGATCTGTCATCTTCATTGCTCAAATGTTATGCATGTGACAAGATAGGTCACAAAAAGAAAGACCGCCTAAATATCAAAAGAAGAAGAATAGCTTTAAAAACGAAAATGAGAAGTTCTATAGGAAAAAGAAGCAAGCATTTTCAGTCACATGGGATGCCTCAGATTAATCTTCATCATTAGATAGGGATAACGATTCGAAACAATTGAACATTTACTTCATAGCTTCTAATGGTGATGTAAGTGAATTTTCTTTTGATCATCTAGTTGAAATAAATATTTAATTGTTAGATTGACTAAAAGATCTAAGAATAAAATATAAAGATACTTTAGGAAAGTTAAATAGAAGCGAATTAGAAATTGATATGGAAAAGTATGAAAAGAAAATAATAGAAGAAGTATTAGTAAAATAAATAATCTTGTGTTAAAATGACATCTCAAGTCAGTATATTAAGTAGTAAAATAGAAGTTCATAAAAATGACAATATTAATTAACAAAAGAAAAGAGTGATTTAAATTGTAGTATTAATACACTAGGTATAGAAGTAACAAATCTTAAAACAAAGTTAGAAAGTATATCTAAAGATGTTTCATACGTTAATAAAGGTAAAGGAAATCTATCTAGAACTATTAGTAATTCGCAATCTTCCTTTAATAAGAAAGGTTTGGGTTATAATTAGCTAGTAAGGAAGTTAAATCTAGTGCTAAGAAATATAGCTCTTTGTACATGAATTTCAAAAATAAGGATGACAGTCAAAGGAAACTGATAAATAAGCCTAAATCTATAAGGTTCTGAAGACTAATAACCATCTCATAAGAAATAAGTATACAGAGATATTTATATCTAATGTACGTAAAAATTCTGATTTTATTTTCAGAGGGAACACCAAATCCTCTTGGGCATGGCTTCCTGAAACCTAACCCCCGAACCTTGATGTAGGAAGCGGATAGCAAAACATATATCTTATTTTTTATAGGTACACCACATATGGAGGGGGAGATATATTTCAAATTTTTTGATGCTTATGGAAATGGAGCTACAATGGAGTAAAATTAGAAAATTTAGTAATCTTACCTTTATTACGTCCTTTAAAGAATTCATATTAAAACCTAATTATACTGTCTACAAATTAAAGTTTTATATAACTCCTATTGATATATATTTCCATTTTATCGATGACATAGTGGTAGAAACATTATACGGGCATTTCGATAGACGGAGTACAAAATTTAGGGGGAGAACTAACTTGGTTTTATATAAATTGTATAGTTGTCATCATCAAAAGGGGGGAGAATCTTAGATACTAATTATTCGATATTTTGATTATGACAACTACACAAGACTATATTATGTATATAATCGACTTTTGGATGAAATTATATCAACCATAAAAGAGATATACACGACGAAGACGAGATGAACTTCCTAGAGACTTATATTGCAAATGATATAAACTTGAATTCTGAACTGCCCATATAGCGATAGTTGTTATCTCGGCACTTTCGGAAAATCACCTTTTATCGCAACCATTTGGTTTCATCGTCATGCTTGAAATTATTTTACAAGTTAAGCAAGTTTTTGATTAATGACGTATTCACAAATAATTAATTATTTTAATAATGATTATCTAATTTAATTAATTATCTAATTTAATTAATTATTTAATTAATTAATAAGGATTAAGGTTAACTAATTTACTTATTAGTTATGTGTTTTAAATTTATCTAATTACTTAGCCAATGATGTTTAAGGCTAATTAATCTTTTAATAATGAAGGATTAAAGTTAAATAATCAATTTACTAATAATGTTTTAAATTTAGTTAATCCTATTAATTAATGATTGTTAAAGGTCAATAAATCGGTTCAACCATAATTAATCTTCCTTTAAATAAAGTTTTAAATTTATTAGTCACTTTTAAATAATGATACTTAATTATTATTTAATTAATTTAATTAATTATATTATCTATTAATTGAATTAATGTTGTTTTAAAGGTGATTTATGGAAGTTAATTAATAAACTTAGTTAACAAAATTTTAAAGTTGTTTAATCAATGTAATTTTTTTTAAGGTATTATGAAGTTAGTGAACTGTTTTAACAAAGTGTTTGAAAGATAATATTTGTAATGTGATGCCAAGTATGAATTTGGGTTTTTTATAAAAAAAAAGTATGATTCTCTTAAGGAAATGAATTAATTTTCACAAAGCACTTCGCTTATATGGTAACAATTTATTTGTATAAGTAGCACTAAATATCGAAGAAGTAGACTTGTTGCTTTTTCAAAAGTTAAGAATAATCATGAGACATGACTTTGAGGTAACATTATGTTGACTTGTCCGGTATTATTGTTGATCAAGACATAGCACAAGTTTGAATTCGATGAGTGGTTATAAGTATATACGACTTAATTTCCATATATGACCATTTTATATCCTCCATAGTTGGTTTCACGGCTATCGGTTACTTTAGCTTCTTTATTTTTTCCATTCTAAAACAATTTATTGCTCCATTGCGTAGTTTTATCTTTTGTAGGTAAATGAATGAATCCAAAGCACGAAAGGACGTCCAACTATGTGGGGTTGCTCGCATTAAGGTATTTTCACGTCACATTTAGATCGGATTCGTTTGCACATTTAGTTGCGTAATATTTGGATACTCGGTAAGGTTTGGCGGGGTCAGGCTGGTACATTTCAAGAAGTGTCATGGAGTATATGATCTTCTCAGAAGTATATTACTAGAGGTATACTTCAAGGGTATAGCTCTTTCCTAGTCATTTGTTGGAGATTTTCCTTCTCTTATTTGGTTTGAACACTCAAATTTATTTCTTTATTTGCATCAGGAAAAGTCAATCACTCTTCGTAGAGCTTAATTATTTATCCATTCTTTACGTCTGGATGTTGATTTATGTGACAGCAAACTTGTTCCATGTCAACGACGTGGTCTCACATGTCTATGTTTAATTACATACCTATTTTTAAATTTTTACTCATATTAGACATATTTTCTGACCCGAGTTGTTTGTTTTTCTTAAACTCTAGGGTACTCATTTTATTTGAGTAGTTCGGGAGTGGCAGGTCTTATTAGCCTTTTTAAAGATAGCATCCGAGCAAGAGGCTTTTATCTACTTAGTTATTATTCTGCTTTATTTTCTAGTTTGTGCAAGTGTATTTTGTTTTAGCATATGTAAAGGTAGGATGTTATAACTTCCTAAGCTAATTTGTAATACATTTGTGTAACTCTGATAACTCCCTGTTAGCGAGTCAACTTATGTACTATTGACTGTTATATTTTATTTAGCAGTTTCATTGTGATTTTTTCTATTCTATTCTTTTATTTCACCTCATGACGATTCATCTTTTTGATGCTTGGCAATAGCACACGATCACTGAGGATGTGTTAAGTGTCATTCCTAGGGGCCAAAAAGGTGGGTCGTCACGGTTGGCATTAGAGCATTGGTTGAGCGAACGTCTTAGCCTGATTGGGGTACAACTCATTAGAGATAGGGTGAGTCGAGCCTTAGAATAAGTTAATCTTGAGAGATCATTTCCTTTTCTCCTCTAGAAGTCTGGTTTGGATTCTTTATTGCAAGTTTCTCATTTATCGTCTTTGAGCCTATCTTTGTATTCTAATGATACCTAGCATTTATCTAGGTTATTGAAAATGAGTATAAGAGGAAGAAGAGGGATGGGATCTGGAACCCGCACGACTAAAAATGTCAGAGCTCCTAGAAATGAGCCTATTTTAGAGCTGATAGATAAGGCAGTGATGCAAGTTCAACCGCCTCAGAACTTTAGGACCTTGTGTAAGAATTACACCGCTTTAGGTGGTAAACCTTTCTATGGAATTGAAGATATTTTGGGAGTTCAGACATGGCTCCACTTTTATGAAAGGATATTTGGGGTTCTTCAGTTGGAAGATGCTAGAAAGAGATTGTTGGCATTGTGTCAGCTCCAGAAAGTAGCAATGAATTGGTGGGATTCAGTCATCATGAATACACTAGAAGAAGATTTCTCATGGATATAGTTTAAAGAAGACTTTGAAGCTCAGTTTATCCTAGAGGCATGAGGACTCGGTTGTTTGGAAGTTTCATGGATTTAAAACAAGGTGAGAAGATAGTGGCACGATATGAGCATAGGTCAATGCATTGTCTCTCTTTGGACCAGGATTGATTGATACGCCACTCAAAAATAATGAAATGTTCGTAAAGGGAATGCAACTAGAATTTCATCGCGAAATGACAAATCATCTCAACGGTACCATTACCAATATGTTTAATATGGCATTGAGGTTTGAAGCTCTTGATATTGAGCAAAGAGTTTATATAGGAGTAGTGCCGATCGTTAATGCCCCACCTTTAACAGTGATACCAGTTGCAAGCAATCCATTTTTGAAGCGCAAAGGGAAAAAGAAGTCGTCGGGAAAGAAACCTGGAGGAGGAGCTCCAGCATTGAACAAGCAGATCGACTTCTGCAAGATTCTCTGTTATAAGTGCGATAAGATAAGACACTTTTCAAATAGTTGCCCAGAGACTTATCTACAGTTATGCTACAATTGTCACAAAGATGGACATATAAAGAATGAGTGTCCATTTCCGAAGAAGAGGGCTCAGGGAAAAGCTTATACTATTGAAGGGATCCCTTGTACTTCTATGGATCCAAAAGTGTAACGACCCACAAAACTTAACGGTTTTAATAACATAATTAACTAAATTTTTGTGAAATTTAAATTTTTGAATTTGAAAATAAAAGTTTTAGCAACTGATAAATTTTTATAGGAAAATATGAAAGTAAATTCTGTTGTGTACTTTGCAATTTATAATCAGTTAATTTGATGAAAATAAAATGATTTCGAAATCTGAATATTTTTATATAATAAATTTTTATATCATCTTCTGAGTGAGATGTCATATTTCATTTCATTAAATTTGAATTGCTATTGCTTCAGTTTCTTATTTTCGGCGTTTTAGCAGCATTTTCGGTACCGAATATCGAATTTTGATAGAATGATCATTTCACTGGTATCTGTATACCATTTCGATTATCTCGTTGTGCTAATCTCTATGGTATATTCAACTTTGCTCTTCGGTGTCTGATACGTGGCCAAGTCTAGGCAACGTTTAGCCGTACCGGTTCTGCATTTAAGCCTTTTGGTTTCCTATGTCTCTTCATTTCCCACATGGAACCAAATGGCCAATTGTTTTAAATATAATCATAAATTCCAATCGGTGACTTTTGTTATTCCTGTCAGTTGATATATTTTCTGTGTTGCTTGTTTTAAGGAATATAAATGTATACGTTGTATATATAAATTGAGAACAGCAGCCTTTCTCCTCTTTTATTTCTTTTCTCTCCTCTCCAACATAGACTCCTTATACCACACACGCACGCATTCCTTCCCTTAGCAAACCCTACGTTCGAGCACCCTGCCTCACCTCTCCTCGTGATCCATCCATGCACACAACCCCGAGCATAGCCGAGCCTGTCACCCAACCTCTGCACGACCCAACCTGACAACCATTGTACCTTGCTTTGCCTGAGGGCCCCTGCCTCGTCTTTTTCCTCTGCATCCTTCCTCCTCACGGCCTTGCCACCACCCAGATCCGTTCCGTACACTTTCCTTCCCCTCCTACTCCAAGCGCGTAACCTACGACAACCAGTCCACCATACTTGCTGTATATATTGATTCAATGTATATTTTCATATATGGATTATATATATATATATATATATATATATATATAATGAAAGCATATATTATATGCCTTTTTACTTATTTGCTAACAGCTATTATATAATGTATGTTGCAAATTACTATTTATTTATATAATAGTAGTAATATGTATTAGTTGCATACGTTTGGTCTCATTGGTTTTATTTTATAAGTTATACATACATACATACATACATACATATATATGAAGAAAACTTATGTGTTTACTGTGTATATATGTTTACAGTTTACAGTATAAAATTGGATGTGTTTAAATATATATGGTTATGTTAGTGCCCTGATATATATATTTAATAAGGTACGTTAGTATTTTTAAATATATATAATGTTATGTTGATATTTTTGCAGTGAGTAATATATAATATATATATATATATAAGTATCTTGCATTTTTATAAGTGTATATAAGTAGTATTGATATAAAATATAATATGTATATGATGTTATATATACACGTTTGCGTTTACTCTAATATATATATATACACACACACACACATACATACATACATACATACATACATACACACATACATACATGCATGCATGCATGCATATATATATAGAGAGTTATCTAAAAAAATGGAAACATTGCAATTTTCCTTTTTCATCCCGGATTTCTTTCAAAAAAAAGAAACAAAAGATAATATATAATAATAAGGTCCCATATATAAAATATGGAAAACTAATGTATATTTGACCTTATATTTTACTTTAATTGGATATTTCTAACATAATCATCTGGTGCATCTTTGAATCCTAATTTTCAATTGCTTCTAATTATATTAGATGTTTTGATTTTAATTATATTGCCAAGCGTCTTTGAATAATTATTTGATCAGTCGTTTTAGATAGGATATTTAATATACCTGTAAATATTTCGATCTTTCGATGGGTTGATGGAATAATGTTTTAAAACTTGATATATGGAGATTTTGATTTAATTAATGTTTGATTTTTTTCAAATATATAATATAAAGGTTTATTTGTTTAATATGTGCGTAAGTTAAATATTGATTTTTAATAAAATAATAATAATAATATATATTCTATTTATACCAAGATGATTGATTGTTCTTATCGATTCCTATTCATCAGCTTCGTCTGTTAAATCTGTGATCAGCTTACTTCGCTTTGAGATTCGTTGTTTGGATCGACCAATTATCGAATTCGTGATTTATCCCGTGTGTTTGTCTTATCTTCTCTAGCCTCGAATGGTGAGCAATCATTCACGATCAACATTCTTATATTTATTAAATTTGATTTCATTTGAAATGAAAATTGAAATATGCTACTAAGTTGAACTGTTAACTAGTTAATTGTTATATATAATATGAGATTATCTGCAATTGTTCACCAGTGATATATGACACCATATTTTGCTGTTTATATTTATTTAATTGATCACTGATAATATATGCATGTTGTTGATTATTATATTATTATCATATATGTTCTCACTCTACAAGTTCCCTGTTAGTATAGAATTCCCTATGGATTGAAATGATACATACCTAAGCGATCTTATAGAATAGAAGAAAATCGTTATGAGTTGAAATGATAAACCCAAACAATTTTCATTTATTTTAAATTTTTGGGATGGCGGGTTGAAATGATATATACCCGTAAATATTTAAATTACGGATTAAAATGATAAATTTCTGTATCACTTGACCATAGGATATAAAATTATATACGGACACCGTTGGTCTATATTTTAAAAATGATTTCCAAAGTTTGAAAGGAAATATATGAGTTTTAATAGATATTATTCATATAACACTTGTAAATGTAATTTCTATATATGTATAAAATTTAGATTTTAAATTTATATATTTTGGAAATGTTATTTTATAAGTTAGTTTTGAATAATATAAGTTTTAAGATTTTCTTAAAGTTTTATTATTTTAAAAATTTCTAAAATAATATTTAATACAAAATACAATTAGTAATAAGATTTAATTTAATAAAATTTAATTTAATTAATATATAATATGTTTTAAAATATTTATTTAAAAATTTATATTAGTATTTTAAAATAAATTTATAACTCTAATAATAAAGGTTGGGAAGATAAATTAACGTTGACTTGGAATTTAAATTGGTTAATAATTGAATTTAAGAAAGAATTGATTTAAACTTATTAGTTTTGAGATTTTGAAAAGATACGAGTATAACTTTACTTGATAAAATGTGATTAAATGAATACTCTCAATTTTGAATAAAATTGAGATCGAATATTTAATATTGGTTTAAATATATAAATTGGAACCTAAATAAATTGTTATAAAAAGGTTAAGGGAATAGTTTCAAATTTGAATAAATTTAAAGTTAAATGTTGAAATATAAATGAATTTATATTGTAAATGTTTGGATATGTGAACTTGAATCTTTGAACTTTAAATTGAAATGGTTAAACTGGAATTGATTTAAATTGAATTTTGAAATTTAAGATGATTTAAATCGATCTGCGAAATTGGAGAAAACTATTTTTATTTTGTAAAATATTTTTGAAATATAAACTATTTTCAATATATAAATTATTTTATTATATAAACATTTTTTATTTACCACTATTTATTATATATTCTACTTTCAATATCTAAACTGTTTAAGACAAAGTGATGATTTCAAAGGTGCTATGACTTCAAAAGTATTATGATTTCAAAGTGTTATGATTTTGAAAGTGTTATGATTTCGAAAGGGTTATAATTTTGAAAGTGTTACGACTCTGGAAATAAATATTACTTAAAGTGAATCATGATATCCAATTAATATGGCTTTAAATGGATATGATATTTTGACATGAAATATGAATGGTTTGAAATGAAATGAAATGACCACTTTGTGAAATAAGCGTTTGGTTGTTAAAGTGACATGATCAGGTATTGTCATATTCTCTGCCAATACCGAGAACCACTTTAACAATTATGTACATGGTGGAGATCCCAGAAATGAAGTAGGATGGTTTGTCGAACGATTTCTGTATATGGTATGACGTGACCCTGACTCCCGTTAGTTGGCATAAATGTGACTAAAACTGGAGCAATAACTGGGCCAAGTAAGGTCATTCCTCCGATCGGACGTGCTTCTTCGATACCATTCTATTACTTTGTGCTTTGATTGGGTGCACCTTTGATTTGGAAGTGTGTTCCGAGGTGAGTAGTGGTAGCTGCTATGCGTTACCACCAGCCCGGTTCTGCAATTGGTAAATCTACCCTGGCATTGCCTCGAGTGCCATGTTCACATGCCTTAGAGCGCCTTCTATGAGTTTGTTTTGTACCGTACCTATGTGATGTCCTTTGGGTAAACCACCGGTTTGGTGGAGCGTATGGCATTGTGTAGACTATGAGAATATATAAAATGTGTTACGGGGGCAAGGTTAACGCCTTAACGCTATTTTAATACTTTTACTTTACTGTAGACATATTATAAGAGCGTACATTACTTCATAGTAGATAGTTCCACGGATCCTTAGAGGATGGAAATCCCAAACATCCTTCAAGTTACTTGTATTTCAGTTGACATTTCACTTGACTTGAATTTATTAATATAAGAATGTTAATCCTAACTCGAGTTTTTTGTGTTTTGCTTTACGCTCGGGTTAGATTGAGTGTCATAGCATTTGAGACTTACCTTGGAGCTTTGGAGCTTTGCTTGAAGATCCATCTATATCTATTCAACTTTCAGCCATCCAGCTGTTTTGTTCAGACTTGCCATCTGTTTGTATTCGAGAATACATTGTATTTGAGATATTCTATTGTATTTTATTTCAAACTCTATTGTTTATATATTAGCTTCATAAACTACTATTTATCTATTCCGCTGCTTATTTTTATATTACTCTGTGTCCGAGGTTCTGTGATTGATTTATATAATGTATATGCTAAGTTTTGCCAAATATAAAAATAACAATATGTTGTTTGGACCAATTCAAGTCCTCTATGTGCGGATGCGAATGGTTCGAAAAAGCGGGTCGTTACAAAAAGGAAAGTAGGTGCTGCAAGGTACCTTATCCATTTCTTTTATTCCTGTTAGAGTATTTTTCGATACCGGTGCATCCCATAGTTTTATTTCATATGACGTAGTGAACCACTTAAACCATAAATATATTACTCTTTATAATTCTGTGTGTCGAACGCCATTGGTGGTCCGACAAATCTTGAAACTATGTGATTGAATGTGTATAATTCTTATCAAAATTGTCATTTCTCATTCAATTTATTCGTTTTTGGGTTCATGGGTTTTGGGGTACTTTTGGGGAGGCTATCTTAGTTCAATATCACCCAAGATTGTAGAAGAAGAATCGTTGTGATAAAAGATGTAGTAGGTAAAAGCATTGATATCTTTTGTGAAGAGTCTAATAAGTCAATAAGCAGTTTTCTTTATTCCCTTGGAGTACCCAATGGGGAGATAAGGAATATACCAATTGTTTGGAACCTCAAGGATATTTTTGAAAAAATTGCAAGGTTTACCTCCTCACTAGGAAGTGGAGTTCCGCGTTGATTTGATTTCAAAAACCAGACCAATTGTACAACCTCCTCGAAGGTTAGCTCCAAAGGAAAAGAATTAGAGATGCAGACGTTTGATTTATTGTAGATGGGTTTGATCAGATGCAGGACATCGAGTTGGGGATTGCAAGTGGTTTTCGTTACCATGGCAGATGGTTCTCTTAGATTATGTTTATATTACAGAGAGTTAAATAAAAGGACTACCAAAAATAAGTATCTTTTACCTATGATTCATGACATGTTTGACCAGCTCCACGGAGCTCGGATATTTTCTCAGTTGGACCTTGCCACTGTTTTTCACCAATTAAGGGTAGCAGAGGAGAGTGTACCCTTAATAGCTTTCCAAACCCCTGATAGTTTTTACAAGTGGTTAGTGATGTCGTTCAGATTGACTAACACACCGCTTTATTTTTTGGATTTTATGAATAGAGTATTTCTCATTTATTCGAAAATGGAGGAAGAGCATAAGTTCCACCTTCAAGTTGTTCTAAGTACTATAAGAAGTCATGTTTAAAGGCAAAGTTTTTAAGTGCCATTTTTGAAAATCCGATGTTAGATTTCTAGCACATGTAGCTTCAGGAGAAGGCATATAAGTGGACCCAGCTAAAGTAGTTGCAATTCAAGACTGAAAGAAACTTGAAAATGCGTCCGAGGTCAGAAGTTTCTTGGGATTGGCTGGTTTCTATAGAAGATTAATCAAAGATTTCTCGAGGGTTGCTTCTTATTTAACAAAACTGACAAAGAAGGATGGTAAGTTTATTTGGATACCCAAGTGCGATAAAGCATTCAATGAGTTAAAGGAGAAATTGATTAGCACTCCCATTTTAACTATTCCAAATGGGAGCGAAGGATTTACGATTTACAGGATGCTTATAGGACCGGACTGGGAGCAGTTTTGATAGAGAGTGTTAAAGTAATAGCATATGTGTAACATACCATATCTAAAAGCCAAAAGCTAAGCGCTATGGATGCTGTAGTCATCCACAATATTAACTTTTGATGATGAAACATGGCAGTGTTAATGGTATCCATAATATTAGACGCATGTGAATATGAAAAAAATCATAGATTTCCAAAAATAATAACTTCAACAGTTATATTTCAAATAAATCATATCTAAGTTACAAAAATCCCAAACGTAATCCTAGGCATTAATCAAATATAATTTACAACAATACGCCAAGAGCGATGTATGAAGATGCCCCCTTGGATGATCAATGCATTATAGACATAATTGTCTTAATACACAGCGGAAAAAAGTTTAAAACAAAAACCCTAAATTAGCTATCCGTTAGCCACCTGCTCGTCTTTGGATGCTCTATTCACCAAAATCTGCTAAACCTAAAACTAAACCCCTAGCCTACTCAAATCAAATTTTGAACACCCGAGAGTTTAAGGGGAAACAAAAACTTTGAGGCAGACTTAAAGCCTGATATGAATAATTTCTGCTACGTCTCAGTTTGCTGATAAATAGTGAGACCACCCCGCTTAGCAAAACGGGTTTCCCCTCACTAGTATCTCTTTTCTAAACATATATTTTGCCAATCCTTTCCTGCAACCAAACTGGTTAACCAACTGATTATAATAACAATATAGTAATATCCACTATGCTAAAAACAGGAATTGAAAGAGACTATTTGTCTAAAATCTGAACTATCTGTTCTAAATTCTGAGCTATTTTCTCTTTCCTGGACTATCTGCCATAAAAATGATTATAGTATATGCTAAATAATGAGCTATCTGCCCAAAACAGGTAAAAAGGGTGGACTGGCTGTCCTTAAAAATTTCGCAAGGTTCGTTATGCTAATAAATGAACTATTTGTTCATATCAGAGCTGACTGCTCTTTCTGAACTAACTGTCCTTTGGTTTAACTGCCCTCAAAATGAACCGACTTTCCGAGTTTATAATGAGCTGACTATCCGAATTTTCTTTTGGGTTAACTACCCTTCAAAATATCTGAGCTAACTGCTCTATAATATCAGAGCTAACTGCTGTTTAAATTTTCCTTGTAACCTTTTCCAAATGATTTAATCTATCAAATCATATACATATAAGGAAAATATATCTTTAGCTTTACTCTAAGCTATTTTTGTCGTGTTATATATACCTTACTCAAAATAATATTGATGATGTTCAATAAGGATTGTCTATCCTTTATAATAAGTTAATGTCCTTTATAACTTAAAACACTTAGGCTATCTGCCTAGTTCTTATATTCAAAACCTTTCTTAACCTTTAAACAACCTTGGAACACATAAAAGGAAACTCCTTTAAAACCATTTACAAAACCGTTCCAAAATATTGAAGGTAACTCCTTTATAGCCTTTAACAAACCTTTCGAAATCATTGAAGGTAAATCCTTCTAAACCTTTTTAAAGCTTTCGTTTTACAAGCTTCAAAACGTATGACGTCTGCCTTTTAAATCCTTTAAACCTTATCCTTTTGAAAACATTGCAAAACCATAACTTTCGACCTTGTCGGATGGTCCTACCTTTCGAACTTGTCAGAAAGTTTCTTTTTGACCATGTCGGAAGGTTTCACCTTTCAACTTTGTCGAAAACCTGGAGTAACACCCCTATATAATAAACCTTTCGAAAGCAATGTAACTCAAAACCTTTCGAATACATTGGGTTCAATTTAAAACAGGTGGAAAACCTATAGAAACCAATCATAGTTAACTACTTTGAACCCTTTAAAATGTTTCGACTTAAAACATTTGGATTATGCGAAAGGATCAGAAAAACATTGGAGTCGAAAGCAACTGCCTTAAAACCTTTATAAAATCTTTCGAAACCATTCTAAAAAAATGAAATCTTGGTATTGGAACCACCACTTCGAAATCAGTGGAGAGATGCGCCAAGTTTTAGAAAACAAAAGATAACCTTTGACTCCATCTGGGTCGAAAGATTAGGAAGCGGCAATCAGTCTTTCGGCCTTGTCGAAAGCTATACCTTTCTACTTTGTCGGAAGGTTTCATTCAAAATAAGAAAGAGAACCAATCAAAACCTTTTTTTGACTTTTTGACAAATTCGAAAGCACTTTGTCGAAAGTTAGTAGGCGTATTTTCTTTAATCCAAAACAAAACTTCATCTCTTTCGAAAGCTATAACCATTCGTCCATAAACCTTTCGACTCCATCTAACCCACTACATACCAGTTGCCTGATACATTATGCATGATAACTTATGAATTGCTATTCTAGCCGAAAGGTTGGTACCTTTTGACTTTGTCGGAAGGTATGGAATGAAAGTGGAAGTTCTGTCGAAAGGGTCAAAATAAAAGAAATACTATTTATTTGTACTTTAAAACAGTCTTTCGTACCCCACGTATCTTATTTGTCTAAATTTGATTGGTTGCCAAAATTTTATATTTAAAAGTGTCGTTGACTATCCTTATTTGGAAATTTGAATAATTTTGAAAATGCCCCTTTCTCCTTTATAATTACATAAAACATTTGAGTCTTACCTTAAATAATTTTATATAACCATTAAGACACCTTGAAAAATTATGGAAAAATTCAAAAAAATCAAATAATATGTTCGCTTTGACATATATAATTTTCGAATCCAAACTATAATTATTTTTCTTGTAAATAATTTTATAATCCAAATTATCCTTTTCTCCCTAAGAAATTCATAATAATTCCACAAAATTCAGAAATTCTAAAAATTGAAACCCATCTCTAAAATAATTTTTGAGATCATCATTAAAATTCGTAAGGCTAACAACGTCATTTAATAGATTTTTATCTCAAAACATGTCATAAAATCAATATGAATATATATATAAATCATCAACATGTATATATAATCTTTTTATCATTCAAACACATGGAAAATCTTTGCAAAATCTTTCGGAATTAACCTTAAAATTGAAATCCAAAATTATTTAGAGATGTAAACATTATTCACCTTTTGCTTTAATGATTAAGTAGCTTGAGATATGAATGAGTTTGATTTGAATTTGTTTTCCTGAAGCTTCTCTTTTGTTTCCTCTTCTTCTT
Source organism: Allium cepa (assembly GCA_030765085.1). Classification (NCBI taxonomy): domain Eukaryota; kingdom Viridiplantae; phylum Streptophyta; class Magnoliopsida; order Asparagales; family Amaryllidaceae; genus Allium; species Allium cepa. The sequence continues at coordinate 806,952,759 of CM060941.1, forward strand.
CCTTCGTTTATGGTGGCCAGCCAAGCATTTAAATTTTTGAAAATGAGAATAAACGTGTGTTTTGAAATTCACGGCCTAAGGAAGATAAAAAAAGGAATGGCCTCTTTCCCATAATACCCCTCCTCTAATTAATTTTAAACCTTTATTTTAATTTATTAGTTAAAAGGTATAGCTACCTTAATTAAATCAAATCTCAATTCCCTTATCAACACATTATTTTATTTAGTTTATCTAACTATATCTTGTAAATATTGTTTTTAAAAATCCGGGGTGTTACAATATGCGAGTCGATAATAGAAACCCAATGAGAAGAATTACACTTTGCATGATTTGGAATTGTTCCAGTTGTCTTCGCATTAAAGGTGTGGAGCCACTATCTTTTGGGTGCAAAGTTTGAGTTATATACGGATCACAAGTCATTAAATTATCTTTTTACTCGAAATGACTTGAACTTGAGGCAATAAAGATGGTTGTAATTTCTTACATCTTATGATCTAGAGATTTTTATCCCCCAAGAAAAGAAAATGCCATTGCAAATGATTGAGTAGGAATGTGGCGAATATTGCAAAATTGAAAGTTATGCCAACACTAATGGAGAGAATTGCATATTTCCAATAAGAAGACCCTATTTTAGCTCGGCTTAAGAAGAGTGTTGAAAAGGGAATTGTTTCTAGATTTTAGATTAACTCTTAAGGCACTTCAAGAATGAATGGACGGATTTGTGTGCAAGATGTTAATAGAATTAGATTATGTATATATATATATATATATATATATATATATATATATATATGTATATGTATATAGAGTGCCATCGGGCAAGGTTATTTATCCAACCAGAAGTAACCATAATTTTTCAAATTATGAGAAAGGAATTTTGGTGGAAGGGAAAAAAGAGAGATATTTCAATTTTCGTAAGCCATTGCTTGAATTGTCAACATGTCAAGAGTGATCAGCAGAAGACTACAGGGTAACTCCAACCATTGAACTAAATTGGAAGTGGGAGCATGCGACGACCCTAAATTTTGGGACAATTGAAATCTGAAAATTTAATTGATTTTTGATAGTTGAATGATAGTTTAACTTGAATTTCAAATATCAGGATGAATTTGGCAATTTAAATTATTGAATTTAATTATAGAATTTGGGTAAAATTGTAAATCTTCAATTTTGAGCCTATTAAAAATAAATTGATGGCTTAGAAAATCTATATTGATAATACTGAAGATAATAGAAGCTTCAGAATTTAATTTGAAGCTGTGTTGTTCAGTATCGAAATTTATATCGTTTAAATCGATATTTAAAAATAGCATTCCGAGGTACAATCGCAGAATTCGATGAAACCAGTTCCATTGGATCCGTAATATTGTGTTATTATCGGATTTCAATTTTCGTAGTGTTTGGAGTGATCGTTTGTCCGTACGATAAATAAACGCGCTGAAAATTAAATCGAAAATTCGATATTTCAACTCGTTCAAAAAGCTATCTTCTCCATACGATCGAATTTGGCCTCGGAACCTTTTTCATTGCGTTCGAAATGGGTGTATAACATTACAAACGCGTGGCGGCATGCCTCGATTGGAGATCGAGATTTTGAGTTACATGATTTTGGCGATTTTGAATTTAGATTTAAATTCAAAATATAATAATGTTTTACAAGGTAAATTATTCACATTCTTCTCATCCAATATTTGGCAGTTTTCTTGTAACACGTGTCATTATTCATCCACCCGTTCGTTTTTACGAAAATAAAAAAATATTAACGAATGAAAGAAAAGGGGGAAACCAGAAAACAAAATAAAAAATATACATTCCTATCTATCTATATAACGAAATTGCCACCTTCCCTTTTCCCCAAATTCAATTCAAATCAGATAAAAAGAAAAATCATAGCCGAAGTCGATATCGACCTGTGCTTGTACTTTCTCGAATCAATTGCAATTATGGCGCGGCACAACGTAGGGCTTCGGTGGTGGCACATCAACTCGATATGGAGACATCAATCACGCGCATGAATCTCGCGACGTGATAAGGCAATAGAGCATCTCGAGGCAACAATGTCTAGGGCTGAGTGGTTCGAGTCGCGATTTTTTTTCTGAGGGCACAGGCTCGCGAGCATTTGGGAGGGGCAGTGCACGAGGCAATGTCGCGATCAATCGCAGCGGCAAGCTCGATCGAGCAGTGAAGCACGGCTTCGTGGCAAGGGCGGAGAACAACGGAGCTAAAGTGGATCTGGGGTCGCGAGGGATGGATTTCATCTCGACAGTGAGGTATCAGCATGTTCATTTTAAAATAAGTTATATATACATGTAAATAGGGCAAAAAAATGTATTGGAATTACAGTAAGGTTTAAAAAATAAAATAAATATATATAACTCAGAAAAGGAATTTTTCAGTAAGAAGAAATTTTGTTTCAAATCTGTAATTATTTTATAAGTACACATATATATAGTCCAATAGAAGAAAAATAAATATACAATTACATATTTTAAATTTGCTAATTTATCTTTAAATTATTGGTTTGGTGATTAATTTATTTTTTAACTACTTAATCATTTTAACTACTGAAAATAAATTATTAAAGGGAATTTAGTTTTAATTTGAATTTTTAGTTAAACAAATTTATTAAAAAGAAATTGGTTTAAAACATAATCCCTTAATTCAAATTAAATCACTAGTTTAAAACTAAATTATTAGTTGATTGGATTTTTATTAAAAAGAAAATTTATTTACAAGTTACTGATTAGTTTAAATAAATTCTCATTTACGTATAAAATTAAGGTATATAATAATTTTGTTTTTAACTTGATAAAATCTACATGCATGTTCTATTTTAAAGACAATAAAAAATATCCTTGTTTTAAATGAATATGGAAATTTATTTGTTTGTTAAGCTTATTTAAAAAATACTTTTAAAGGAAATTTAGTTTTAAATTTAATGTTTGATTAAACAAAAATTTTAATTAAATGGGAAGTTAGCTTTAAATCAAATTGTTAGTTTATTAAAATTATTTAAAAGGAAATAAATTATTCGATTAGCTCGAGTATTAATGAAATCTTATATAATTATTTATACAAGGTCTAAAACTATGTGGAAATCAAGCTGGAAAGAAATTGGATTGCATGCACAATAAAAGGTGAGATCTTCTCACTCAAAATTTTAATTGAAAATTCCATTTATTGATTGGTTGTGGAATTGTGATAGTTAAATTAAAATTAATTGATTGTGTATTTGGATAATTTATTTATTATTAGTTATATTAGTTTAGACCCTATGCGCCGCATAATAGCGGAGGTTATTATATTAAACCTATATACCCGATATTCCACCTTAAAGTGGAATTGGTATTATATATGTATTTGGAGTTGTTGATTTCCCGCATTATATAGCGGATAATATTTAATAAAACCCATATACCGCGATATTCCACCTCGAAGTGGAATGGGTATTTAATTGTGTGCCAACGTCTGTGGATGCAGGGAAACAGGTTGAAGGGATCCAACTGGATTCCTCAAACATTAATTTGTTTTGTATGCTGTGTTATAATTAATTTTAATCTGTGTATGATTATTTGTGACTGAAACCGTTGAAGGCTGTAATTTAGCCGTATATATTTTTGGTATCGTAGGATACCAGAAATAAATAAAAAATTAGATTTTGAAATTTGGGTAGAAAATTTATAATAAATTCACTCAAAGGAATTGGGTGAATTTTAAAAGAAGAAAATTTAAATAGATAAAGTTTTATCCTTGAAAACTTATTTAATAAGTTCCAAAAATATGGAAAAATATTTTTATAAAGGAATTTCGAGTAATGCTGTTAAATAGTTGAAGAATTTATTTAAGATATGGATTTTAAATAATTGAAAGAGATAAAAGAATTTATTTCAAAAGGAAATAAATTTAGAAATTAAATTTGTAATTTAATTTGGAGTTGAAATTAATTTTAGAAATCGATTTGGGAATTAATTTAGAGTTAGAATAAATCTTAGGGATCAATTTGGAAATTTGGTTAGGTGTTTTGGAAATAACTTGGAAAATCAATTTGAAATTGATTTAATATGGGAAAATTTATTTAGGAAATCAAATTGGAATTTTATTTGTGTTTGAAATAAACTGGAAATCAATTTGGGATTTGATTAGGTTTGAAGATGATATTTGAGAATCGATTTAAAATTTGTATATCAGCTGATATTTGAAAATGTAAATTCACAACGGGAATTTGTAAAGAAAAGGAAATTGTTTAAAAATAAATATTGGTTCACTTTTAAAAGTGTGGAAAGAAATTCACAAATTGGAATGTAAATTAAAATAAATCAAGAAGATTTATTAGTTTATTTGAATGAACCATTTTGTAATGGGAAAAGAATTTTCCTCTGGAAAGCCGAGTATATTTTTAAAATAGCTTTTGAATAAAATTTAAAATTTTTAAATCTGGTTTTAAAATAATATTGTTGGAGAAATTAGTTTTGGAAATTGGTTTAAAGTAAAAATTTATTTAATTGATTATATAAGGGATTATTTTAAAGATTTAAATTGATATTTGATTTAGAAAATAGCTATTTAAATATTTATACCCTATTTACAGTTTTTTTTAAATTTAGTTTTGGACTTGAATTTTTATATGAGATATTAGTATAATATTTTTCATAACTAATATTTAAGCAAATACTCTAAAATAGTTTATTTTAAATATTTTCAAGTATATTTTGAATAAGTATTTTATATTATTTTAAAATATTTGAAATCGGCAGATTTTCAGCGGAAATGAATAAATATTTGAAAACGTTTTCCCCGTAAGGAAGAAAATTGATTTGGAATTTATTTTCGAAGGATCGAAGTGTGAAAAAAAAATTGATTTGAATTTATTTTCAAAGGATTGAAAAGTGAAATTTTATCTTGCGAAGATATATTGAAAATAATAATAATTGAGGGAAATTTATTTGAAATCCAGTGGCTATTGTGAATGATGATAGTTAGATAACCAACTATCAATATTGGCCTTAATCGGCATTTGAATTTCGGTGCGACCGGGAGTTGAATTCAAATGCATATTCGGAATCCACATCGAACCTTTTGTGATTGTGATGGATCTTTATTTAAAAGTTCGAAGTGGAATTTGTTGAATGAACACTTATTTTTTTAAAATAAGCGCTCGTTATTCGGACTAGCTGGGAGAGGACCTTGTGTCATAGAACCCATTTCGAATAACGATACGACGAAATGGGATTGCATGTGAAGACGGTGTTGAAGACCGGGTATTTTCGAAAATGAAAGGATACCTGTCGAATGTCTCTGCACCGGGTTGCTTTGGTATAGAGATTATATCAGCCTTTGTGATGTAGATTTCGGACGTGATTAGTGAATATCCGAATTTGCAAGGGCTTCTTTGGAAGTGCCTTCGGTTCCGTTCGATCCCGGAACGGACTTGTATGGATGTGTGTCTGACGTTACACTTTGAGATGTAAAGATGGTTTCTATCAAATACATTTTTATTGGTGGAGGCAAATTTATTCTCTTGGCTTAACACCCTTCTTTGAGACGTACGAGCTCAGAGGTTATGTAGTTGATGGTTACTAGTGATACATTCCCAATTTGGTAATGTGGCATACAAAGTGCTGTTGATCATTTGTTCATCAAAGCATGGCTTTTGTGAAAAGCGTAGCTTTATGGACGAGACTTCGTCGGAGCTCACACCCCGAAATGGTCAAAACAGGAAGAACGCAGCAAGGTTATAGGGGGTAGCGCCCCTTAGGGTATGTTCATTTCCTTCTAGATAGAAGTGGTATCATGGTATGGAGCCCAGATACTTAACTTATGTGAATATCGCAAATATATATTACTTTGTGATTGTTGTTGTTGAGGATCCTCGGATAAAGGTTGTTTACAACCGAAGGATGGTATACTCGTGTCAGTAGTTACCTATTTTTGCAGAGGTAGCCCGACCTTGTGTTGGCAGAGATCCGGTTAGCTTCTCGGGGCGTCTATCTAGAGGCATACCCATATGGCAATGGGAAGTTCCTTGGCCTGGCCATTTGTTGGAAATCCAATTCCCAATACGAACCCTATACGATTTTAGTTGTATAACCTGCCATCTACTTATGGTGGCGCCCCACTGTTTAGATGGTAGTTATAGTAGGCATAAGTGCGAAATGCCTATGCTGGCTAAGATTAATATTATACATTCGTAATGTTTTCCACACTATGCACTATTAATAATAATATCAAATGATTTTGCGTATCAAGCATATTTGATTATCATAAGGAGAAATCTCCTCAAATTCTGCTTTTGCATTGTGTGTGTGGCGGGAGGCCTTATGGTAGTTTCATTTTCTAAAAAGCATTGCGGATTTCTTTTAAAATCTTTTGTTTTCCTTTAGTAAAAGTATAACTGTTTTAAGATCTCACACCAGTCCCATGACTGACCTGGAGTTTATTGTTCCCTTCCTAAACTCTGGGTGCCCATAATTTTCCACACGGGTAGCCTAGAGTTAGGTTATCAGGTCATTCTGCAATTCAGGAGTTGCTGTGGAGATCAAGAGACGAGCTGGATGGCGAGGCGTATCACTTATATATATATATATATATATGTAATATTTCTTTTCCGTTGTTTGTCATTGTAACTCTGATGTTGTATCGTATTAACTGAGATGATTCTTTGTTTTAAAGATTATTCATTTATCAATTATATATTGTTCCGCTGCGAAATATGAGATTCTTTTATTGTTTCTGTTCTTCTTCTATCTTCTTCTTCTTTAAACCCTAACAATTCTGTTTTCCGGCATTCGACTGTGCAGCATTTGATACAGTGGACATATAAATGTCGACTTTCGGGCGTCGTAAAATCGGGTCGTTGTAGAGCAATTATCCATAGACGTTATCGACGGGTTACCCAAAATAAGAAGAAGTAATGTAGGTATTTGGGTAATTGTAGATCGATTAAAAAAGAGCCTTCACTTTATTCCGGTGAAGTCAACAAGAATTTCAACTTCTTTGGTATGAATTTATTTGAGGGAGATCATTTAATTGCATGGATTTCCAATTAGTATAGTTAGTGATCAAGATCCCATCTTCACCAGTCGATTTTGGGGAGCATTGCAAGCCACTTTAGGATCAGAGTTGAATTTAAGCACCACCTATCACTCACAAATTGACGGACAAACCGAAAGGGTGAACCGATTTTAGAGGATCTCTTAAGAGCATGCATTTTAGATTTTGAAGGTTTTTGGGAAGATCAACTACATTCGGTAAGGTTCTCCTATAACAACAGTTACCACGCCAGTATTGGCATGGCACCCTATAAAGCTTTTCATGGACGGCCATGTAAATTATCTTCATGTTGGTTGAGACCAGAGACTAATTAGTTCTTGGACCAAAGATAATTCGATAAGCATCAGAGAAAATGGCCATGATCAAGGAAAGGATGAAAGAAGCCCAGGATCGACAGAAAAGTTGTGCCGATCAGCGAAGAAGGGACTTAGGGTATGCGGTAGGGGATTTGGTATTTGTGAAGGTTTCTTCGATTAAAGGAGTTGTGAGATTCAAAAAAACAGAAAAGCTAGCATCCAAATTCATCGGACCATTTAGAATTCTTTTAGAGAATTGGATCATTGGCCTATAGAGTAGAATTGCCTGAAAGATTGTCATAAGTTCATAATGTCTTTCATGTATCTCATCTAAGAAAGCATATTCATGATCCATCTTTGATCATTAAGATGCCTGTGTAGGTGGACTTTGAAATAGATCCAAATTTGACGATAGTCTGACACCCAGTTCATATTTTATATTGGGATGAAAGGAGATTGAGGAACAAGGTGGTGAAGCTTGTGAAGGTTCAACGGAGTAAAGACCCCCGCGATTGTATTTGGGCGAATGAGGATCATATTAGAGAAACTTACCCTGATGTAATGTCAAGTTAAATGTTAGTTGTTTGAATGCATTATGAATGTTCTATTATGGCATAGTTGTTTTGCATTCTTATATGAATTTATTGGTATAATATATACCTTTTGGATTGTCTTTTGTGTATTAATTTTAAGGATGAAATTTTCCTAAGGCGGGAGAATGTGAGGACCTATAAATTAATCGCTTTGTATTTGAATATTTTAAATATTAATTGATGTTATCAAATTCATTTTCATTGCTTAACAAAATAATTGGTTCAAATAAATATAGAAAATGTGACCGAAAAACATTTTCTAAAATTTAGACCTTTCGGCAAAGGAAAGTCATCGAAAACATTGTGCACATTTTGTATAATTATATACACATGCACATACGTCATGTGATAAGCTAATCAATGTGTTCAAATTAATAATCAAGCTTAGTTTAAATTATAAACTTGATTTGACTTTAAATGCAAAAAAAATACATTAAATAACATTAGGAAATTAATTAAGTAGCCTAGCCATAACCTAAAGAATCACCTAAGACATGGTGAAAGGGGGAGAGAGGAGGGTGCGTGTGTACTAGGTGACGTGGAGTGGGTATGGCAAGCATGAACGCATGACAACTTTATATTATTAAATGTTTAAGCTATTTTATTCAACCTTTCATTTCTTTTAGCTATGAATACTCTTCAACTAAACACATTTTCCACTTTACGTATTCATTTTATTCTTCATTTCTTTCCTCCTCATATACATGAGTACTTCCATGGCTTCCAAGAGAAACTCTCAAGCTAAAAACTAGTGAATACACTTCTAAAAATCAAGTTAAACTCTTTACTTCACTTCCAAAACCCGTTTTCTACTAAACAAGACCATATACTTCATTAGCCAACATAGGGCAAAGCCCATTCATGCCTAGGCCGAGCCCATTTATGCCTTTGGATGAGCGATGTTGCATCCTACAAGCCCACACTAGGTCCTATTTTGGAGTTAAGGCAAGTTGCTAAGAGTTAGTGCAAGTTCGGTAAAGTTAGTAAGCGTTTAGGTGAGTAAAGCTTTCACTTTGAACCATAAAGTTTAAACTACATTCATGCTCATATTTGTAGCTATTGAACACTTATTTTATAGTTGTAATAATGGTTTGGTTGTTGAATTGGTTTGTTGCTTGAAAGTTAGTTTCTTGAAAAGTTGTAAGCGAATCATAAGACATATAAAATTTTAGCAGTTAAATTTATGCCTTTGTAATAAATGCTTGATATATGCTGTATTGTTGTAAATCACCATGTATATATGCTCATACCCTTGCTATGTGATGTGTGGTTGTACTGCAAATGACATATACTTGAATTCCGAACTATCCGTATAGCGATAGTCGCTATATCATAACTTTTGAAAAATCACCTTTTATCGAAACTGTTTGGTTTCATTGTCAGGCATGAAATTATTTTGCAAGTTAAGAAAGTTTTTGATTAATGATGTTTTCAAAAATAATTAATATTTTAATAATGATTATTTAGTTTAATTAATTATTTATTTAATTAATAAGGTTTAAGGTTGACTAACTTACTTATTAATGATGTGTTTTAAATTTAACCAGTTTCTTAGCTAACGATGTTTTAAATTTAATTAATCACTTTATTTAATGATGTATAAGCCTAATTAATTTTCTAATAACGATGGATTAAATTTAAATAATCAATTTACTAATGATGTTTTAAAATTAATTAATCTTTTAATTGATTACTTTTAAAGGTTAGTAAATCTGTTTAACCTTAATTAATCTTCCCTTAAATAAAGTTTTAAATTTATTAATCACTTTTAAATAATGATATTTAATTATTAACTAATTAATTTAATTAATAATATTTTAAAGATGATTTACCCTTTTTAATAAAGTTTATGGAAGCAAATTAATCAACTTAGTTATTGAAATTTTAAAGTTGATTAATCAATGTAATAAAAATATTTAAGTTATTTGTAACGACCCGCAAATCCGTACCCCTTGAGTCAACACTATTCTTCCTAAATCAACTCAAGTTTTACAGAAATACGAACCATCGGGTTGAAGTAGAAGAGGTAGAAGAAGGAAAATAGAAAAATAACAAAGAATCTAACCATCGCAGAGGAATAAAATATAATAGATAATAGTGGTCTTTACTCAAAAACAAATATATATGTTTATACATTACATCATCAGAGTACATCAATCACATTTCAACAAACATCAATAACATACAACTGGATACACAGCTACTCTACATAGCGGAATATATATAAAACAAGTACGGGAGTACGTATCGTCATCCAGCTCGTCTCCTGAGCTCCACAGCATCATATCCTGTATCCTATAACACTCGGTCTGACCCGAGCATTACAGTTAAATAATACCCGAGTTAGTATGGAATACCAGCGTGAGAAAATCACACTCAATTGATTATTAAAGTTTCAAAATCCTTTTCAAAACAAAAGCATCTCGTAAGACCACGCCACAAATAAACATGTCGGGTTTTTACCTTGTGGTAGCTAAAACAATTTTTATAGAAATCCTCTGATATTATAATAGGGTCTATATAGAAATACTTATAAAATAACCGAAATTGTTACATTATTAAATTCCAGCTACTAGCCACAGAGTGGGTAATACAAACAAAACTCATACAAGGCTCGTAGGGAGAATGGATTTCCAACTAATGACTAGGCACTGGGGTACCACCTGTCACAGTATGTGGCCTAGATCAAAGTACCGAGGAGTACGCCCACTCTCCTTCAACACAAAACCGGGACTTCCCCTTACTGGATAATCCCGAGTGAGATCACCCCGCGGTTGGGATCTGCAGCCGCCCACTAAGCCGAAATAAAAAGGGACATTTAGACAGGGATGATCTCACCCTGCTTGGGTGCTACCCACCAAGCCTTGCTGCATAACCCCTGATTTTCAGTCATTCCCGATTGATGAGGCTTGAGGCTAAACGTTACCTTTTTAGAACATATCCCTTAGAATGCCCATCGCCCACCTGACGATGTTCCTAAAGCATTTATCCATACAAATCCGTCCCGGGTTTGAACGGAACCGAAGGCACTATTTCTACTACATCCATTTTGAAAATATCCTCAAAATTAGTAGCGACTAGCACTTGCACTTCACTGCTCCACCTTCAGATCCAAACTCGTTTTCACGAAACGTACAAACCGGATCGAAGTGGTTTTCGAGAAATAAATCCCGATCCCGGTCTCTTTGAAACGATCAGCGCATTTGGCCAATATTGATAGTCGGTGATTCAACTATCAATTAATATTCACAAACAACCATCAACCAATAAATAATTTCCCAAATTATTTATTAATCCCACAAATATCTTCACAAGATATATTTGCACTTTTCAAACCCTTTTGAAAAATAGTTTCAAACTATCCTCCTTTCTCAGAACAAATTCCAAGTATTTTCTGTTTCCACTGAAATCACGAAGCACAAAATTTTAGATTTTTAAAATAATTTAAAACGCTTTACTTTGAAATATACTTTAAAACATTTAAACAAAAAAATACTTCAATAATTAATTAAAAATACATACTATACGAATATTTGAAAATAAGGTTACTTTATAAATATAAAACTAGGTTTTCACTTTTAAAAACAAAATACTAAGTCACCTTTAAATAATTATTACAATAATAGATTTGAAAAATATTTAGTTTAGAATTTAAACATTTAGAAATAATAGATTTTCTAAAACATGCTTTTTAAAATAACTTTAAAACTTTTAACTTATATTTAAAAAATTTACTTTAAAAACGCACTTGGTTATCCAAATAAAAATTCCAACTTCGATCACTTAAATCAATTTCCCAAATTGATTTCCAATTTACTCCATTCAAAAGAAATTTCTTTACTTACTCAGTTCATTTCAAAATTCATTAATTATGGACTTTATTATTATTATTATTATTTTCCGTTTGATTTAAAACCTTTTTAACTGAAATATACAATTTCAGGTTATTCCCAATTTCTTCTTTATTCTTTTCAATAATTTAAATCTTAAATTTTAAATAAATGTTTTTTTCTTTTTAAATAATAACACTGAATTTTAAAATTCATTAACTTTCTGTTTATTCAAATTTCCTTTCTATACTCAAGATTTATTTATTAGATTTTTAAAGTCACTTTATTTCTTTTCCAATTCATTCTTAAATTCATTCAAATTTTCTATAATTAATTTGCTTCCAAATTCACTTCCTTTATTTTCTTTTTCAAAATCCAATTTATATACTTTGGTAACTTATTATACCCAAATATATTCAATCAAACCATAGCATTCAACATTCCAATATATTCATCATAGAATATCAAATAATCACAACAGAGAATATTAAATAATTTAAATAAATGTTGAGGAATCCAGTTGGATCCCTCCAACCTGTTTTCCCTGCATCCGCAGATGTTAGCACAATATAAATACCATTTCCACTTCGAGGTGGAATATCGCGGTATATGGGATTATTCGCTATATAATGCGGGAAAACAATATTCCAAAATGTAATATATACTATAATATAGCATATCAAATCAATTCAATCATTTAACCAATTATTTAAATTTAACCATTTAAATTAACCAAATGAGTGAGATTAACTCACCTTTGCTTTTAAATTTGCCATCCTATCCATCTCGACTTGTTTACATGACCTTGAACAAACATTATAAGGTTTATTAACATTTTGAACTAATTGGAAGATTAATTTCTTTTAAAATAGATCTAATTACTAATTAATAAATTTTAAACTAATTTCCTTTTTAATTAAACCTCCTAGTAACAAAATAATTTAGATAAGTTAATTAAACAAATTTTAACCCCATAATATGTTATATACATTTATTTTTCTTGCGAAGCTACTTGTGAATAAATTGTAGATTTCAAGAGATCTATTTTTACATAAACTCCCAACATAAAAATCCCTATCTTTTAAAACTTTATCTATATATAAAGATCTTTCAGTAAACAAAATCTGTATATATTCAAATTAAACTAAGATTAGTTTAATATTTTAGAAAGCGGTTAACAGATAAATTTCCCTCTTTACTGTATATATATAAATCTTACTTGAAGAACAAATAGTTTTGTATACTTTATTGTAACCATTTTTCTTTCTTGCTTCCTCTGAATATATACTGAATAAAAGAATTATATTTTTTTATATATTTATTTAATTAAATTAACCAGAACAGGGATTACCTCACTGTTGCAAACCCTACAGGGTGCTCGAACACTCTCGACCACCACTTTACTTAGGGCTACCTATCGCGCGCCGCACCACGATCAATCCAAGGCTATGAGCAGCACCGAAGTCGCATGCATCTCAAGAATCATGTCTTGATCGTGAGGCCTTCCAGCCGCCTCGTGGTTGTTTCCGTTGCGTCGCTATGAGGGGATCACATCCCTGACATCGTCTTCAACTCCACGCCATCTTCAGTCGAGCCGCTGCCCCAATTCTCGTGTCATCGCCAATGCCAGCCTCTGCCGTCTCACGATACCTCCTTGTCGAAGTCGAAATCGACTTCAATTTCCCCTTTTTTCGGAGAGATGCAATTGAGGAGATTTTGAATCGATTCGAATGAGGGGAAAAGAATTTGGTCGATTCGCCTCAATTTGAAACTGAGATGGAAGGGTTTGGCTTATGTTAGAAGGAGAATGGAAGTTGCTATGAAGGTTCGGCCATTATATTCTATTCCGTTTATTTTTTTCGTTCGATTTCATTCTGTTCTGATGAATAAGGTTTTGAACTAATAAAGGAAAGGCTCGGCTACTTAAAAGAAATGAAGAGGAAGATTGCGTGAGAAGCTTTGCCTAGCTACAGTGATTTCGAAAAAGTTACGATGTGATGGAAATTCGGCTGCTGAGTGGGTTTATTATGAAATATTTTATTTAAATTCCAAACGTCTCGAAAACGCAACTTAAAATTTTGACATCCTACAAAGACGTGCCGCTAGGCGTTTATAATGCTAAAACCCTATGTCGGACACAATGGAGTAGGTTCTGAGTCCTAATTCGATCGTATGGAGAAGATAGCATTTTGGATCCAGTTATTATATTAAATTTTCCGATATGAAATTTCAACGCATTTAGTTATCGTATGCTCACATAACAACTCCAATCAAAACGAAATTTGAAATCCGAAAATAATTCAATATTACAGATCCAATGGAACTGGGTTCGTCAAATTCCGAGACTGTGCCTCGAAAGGTTATTTTTAAATTCAATTAAAATGATATTAAATTTCAAAACTTAACAAACCATTCTTAAATTTGATTTCAACACTTCTACTCTCTTCAGTATTATCAACATAACTTTTGTAAGCATTCAAAATATTTTTAATAGGCTTAAAATTCCAGATTTAACATTTTATCCAACCTCAAATTATTTAATTTAATAATTTAATCATCAAATAAATTGTGATATTTGAATTGAAATTAATATTTAACTATTAAATATTTAAAATCAATTAAATATTCTGATTTTAAATGCTCGAAAATTCCGAGTCTTCACATTATTAAATCTATTTTAATGATGTTTTAAAGTTAGTGAGCTTTTACAAAGTGTTTTAAAGCGTATACATGTAATGTGACGCCAAGTAGGAATTCAGGTTTTTAAAAGAAAAAATGTTTGATTCATTAATGGAAATGAATTAATTACTATAAAGTGAATCACCTATATGGAATCAAAATTTATTTGTATAATTTGCACTAAACATCGAAGAAATATACTTGCTGCTTTTTCAACAGTTAAGAATAATCATGAGACATGACTTTGAGGTAACACTACCTTGACTTGTCCGGTATTATTGTTAATCAAGAAATAGTACAAGTTTGAATTCGATGAGCGGTGGTAAGTACACAAGACTTAATTTCCGTATATGATCGTTTTATATCCTCGATATTTGGTTTCACGACTACCGGTTACTTCAGCTTATTTATTTTTGTCATTCTAAAACGATTTATTGCTCCATTAAGCATTGTTATCCTTTGTCGGGAGATGACTAAACCCAAACCATAAAAGGATGTCCAGTTATGTGGGGTTGCTGCATTAGGGTATTTTCACATCTTATCTAGATCGGATTCATTTGCGCATTTAGATGTGAAATATTAGGATACTCTATAAGGTTTGGCGAGGTCCGGCTGGTACATTTCCAAGAAGTGTCACAGAGTATACGAGGTTCTCAAAAGTATATTAGTAGAGGTATACTTCAAGGGTGGTGCAGCTTCCTAGTCATTTGTTAGGGATTTTCCTTTTCTTATTTGATTCGAACCTTTAAATTTATTTTCTTCTTTGCATCGAGGAGAGTAAGCCACTCTTCGCAAAGCTTAATTATGTATCTATTCTTTACATTTGGATGTTGAATTATGTGAAAGTAAATCCATTTCGCATCAGCAGCATGGTTTCACATATCTGTGTTTAGTTACGTACCTATTGTTAGAAGTTTACTCATACCAGACATATCTTCTGATCTAAGTTGTTTGTTTTTACCTAACCTCTTAGGTACCCATTTTATTTGAGTAGTCCGGGAGTAGCAGGTCTTATTGGGCTCTTTGAAAACAATGTCCAAGCAAGAGGCTTTTATTTACTTAGTTATCTATTCTGCTGTATTTTCTAGTTTGTGTTAAGTGTATTCTGTGTCAGCATGTAAAGGCAGGAACTTATAATGCCTAAGCTAATTCGTAGTACTTTTGTGTTCTTTTATTTCACCCAACGACGTTTCATCTTTCCGACAAATACACACGGATATCGAGGATGTGTTAAGTATCATTTCTAAAAAGGTTGTCGTCACAACTCTTTTGTTTCTTTCTTTTTTTGTATAATTTCAGCCATCTGATTTTTTAATTTATCCAGCTGACTTATACGAGAAGAAGCGTATCTTTACAGAAATTCAGATTCTAGTGAGTTGTCTTCTTCCCAAAGGTTGTAACCGTTCTATTGGTTGTAATGCTTCAACTAGAACACTTCACAAATATAAATAGAGTTGAAATCTATTGTTTTCACTCAACAATTCTTTTTGCTTTCTCTTCTATTTCTTGTTGAATTCTCTCTTACATTCAGAAGATTTATATTGCAAACTACTAATCACTTGTACATTCAAGTTACATTTCGACATATACTTCTGATTCTTCATAAATACATGCTACACTAACTATAACAACCCGATATTTCCAGCCACCCGCATCTGAACATGTCGGACTTGAAGTGCTCAAAATATCGCATTATAATAAAATTTAGAGCAAATGAAATGCAATCACAAAATCACAGACATAGAAACAATACAATAGCTCGCAGCGGAAGATAAAATAACATAGTAGTTCACGAAGCTACTATAACAAACTCTCAAAACAAAATACATAATATCAGTCTGAAAACAAATACAATAGATATACCAAATACACAAAAGATCACTATAAAAGAGCTGAAATAGACAACTGAAACTGAAAGGGATAGATAACTAGATAAGCAAAATCTCCAGCAATTCCTAGCTCCAGAAAAAGAAATCCAAAGCTAAGCTGTAAATACTCAGGCTGATCCGAGCGTAAAGTAAAACACAAAACATTCGAGCCAGGACATACATACTTATATAATGTAAACCAACTCAAGTGAGCTGCAGTAGTAATGCACAATAACTTAAAGGATGCTTGGGATCGCCCATCCTCTAATGATCAGTTAAACCATAAATTAAATGCATCCCATGGTTAAAATTTCAAAATGGTATTTTATACTTCTGAATCAAATATCATTTCAAAATTCAATATCATTTCAAATTCATTTCATAATATCAAAATATAATATATTTTTTCCAAACCACATTCATTTTATTTAATTTAAATATCATTCCAAATCACATTTCAAATAGTTTATATTTCAAACCAAATTACTTCATTTAAACCACTTAAAAACGAAGCCATTATATTTAAAATAAAATATTTAATTCTCAAAATTTTAGCCTTTTCAAAGTTCATTTATTCACTTAAATTTATCAAAACAGTGAAATTCAACTTTCGCAGCATTTAGAAAATGCTATGGTAAGTTACATTTTAAAACAATTCAATTTAGCAAAAACAGAATTTACAGAAAAGGTATAATAGTTCAGGATTTCAAATAAAAGCTTTAGTTCAATTCTGCAACTATAGCACTTACAAAGTGTTGTAACATCCCTTGGTTCATTTTTGCCTTTTAGTTCATTTATATCAACTACAGCACTTAGAAATGCTGTAATATCCTTTACTTCAGAAATGATATCATTTGTAAAATGCTGTTAAATTAAATTTCAAATTTTCAATACAATTTCATAAACCATTAAGCTTCAATTCAAATCATTTTAACTTATAAAATCATATTTTCTCACTTTAAAATGATCATTTAAATACCCTTCAATTTATGATTTTATAAAGCGACATTTCACAAATAATTATCAAATTTTAATAATTCACTTATAAAAATCAATGTTAAATTTTATAACATTTCACTTACTTTAAATTTAAATTTAATTTACCATTTCATAAATTAAATTTAAATTCCATTTTATTTTTCTTAACTTAACTTTTATTTTTAAAACACATTTCACATTTTTCCAAGTTAAGTTATATTCAAATTTCAATTTTAAATATTTATTTATTTAACTATTTTTAATTTATAGAAAAAATCAATAACACTTTATAAAATCATTTTAAATTCAAATTAAAATCGAATTATCATATTTCCAACTTAATTTAAACTATATTTATAAAAAAAATCATAAACTCCAAAATTTACTTATATTTCAATTTCTACTTTACCATTTATTTATTTTACTTATTTAACTTGTAGAAAATCACTAATATTTTATAAAAATAATTTTTAAATTAAATTTAAATCAAAATATCATAATATTTACATTTATATTATATTTTAAAAATTCTAGAAAAATAAATAAATATATTAACCACAAGTCTGTATATAATTTCTAACCTAAGTTAAATGATACGGATAATATATCATTTCAATCCGTAATTCACAAAGGAAAAATCCGGGTTCTATCATTTCAAACCCACAATCCTAAGTTAAATGAAATAAATAAAATTCGTTCTGGCCTATCATTTTAGCCCATAACGATTTTTCCCTATTCTAAAGTCCGTTCAGGTATGTATCATTTCAACCCATAGTGATTCTAATCTACAGGGAACTTGCAGTGGTATACAGATATAAATAACAGTATAACATTATATAACAGTAACAGATGATATGACAGGTGTATAAACAGGGTGAACATCATATGATCATAGCATAGGCAGTTATAACATGATAAAAATATCTACAGATTCACATGGTGTCAATTTACTACTTATATAAGTATAGAATGCCTTGTGAGAAATACTCACCTCTACAAGCTGGAGATAACAGATTCTGACACACAAACAAAGACCCGGAAAGCATGAAGGCACTACTACGGAATCAAGTGAGGGGAGTGCCAAAATATTTGTCTTGTTACATATCAAAAAAAACACTATAAAGCACATAAATTTCAACACCAAATATTATCATTAAACAATCTAGAAATAAAGCACAACCAAGAACCAAAACACTTGCACTTGCTTTCACCCATCTTATGCTCGACCATATGATAAAAATGCACGGCCATGGTGTGTGAATGGTTCAGGTATGGGTCTAATAGGGTTGGCCTAGCTAGGGTATGAAGAAGTGAAAGTTGTTTATGGCATGAAACAAAGTTCAAGGCAACAAAAGGCAATTTTGTGCAATCAACAAGTCACGGCCATGGCATGTATTGGCTCGGCCAGGCCTGGTTGAGGTTAGGGGATGGTGTGGCAGTGGCTAAGGGTCAGGTACAAGCTGGTGGAAGTGGTGCAAGTGGTGTCCAAGAGTTGTGGTGAAGTGGTGGAGGCAATAGGTGGGCTCAGCTATGCATAAATAAGAAGTATTTGCTAATTTTTGTGTGGATCTTGCACCATAGAGGCCACGGCCAGGTAGGTCAGTGGAGATGGAGGTGTTTTGTAGCTGAAAAAAGTGGTGATGAAGGTGGTGGTGAAGGTGGTGGTGAAGGAGGAAGCTATGGCCGAACCATATAGGTGAAAGCAAGGCATAAAATTACATAAAACAAGGAAAAAAATTGAAAAGAAAGTGAAAGAAACATTACCAATTTTCAGAAATGGAGGCCGAACTTTAGAGATGAGAAACTTTTTTTTTCTTGTGCATGCGATTGAAAGATGAACGGCTGAAGCAAGGATATGGTCAGCTCAAATGAATGGAAGTGTTGATTGAAATGGAAGGTCAAAGGCATGTGAAAAGGCTAGGGTACGTGAAAGGTTCAAAACTCTTCGTATTTCTTATATTCTTTTTATGTTTTTAAACACATGAAAAACGAATATAAAAAACTAAAACCAAAACAAAATAATGTATGAATAAAAATAAAAAAATAAATTTTAGATAAGTATAAATTAATTAAGAAAATAGCTTAAAAATAGAAACTAGGTTTTAAAAGTTGTAAAGAAAATACAATAAGCTTTGGAAAAAAATTATAACATTACTTTAAAAAAAAATTAAAATAAAATATATACCTAACATGTCATATAACACATATTAGAACATGATATGAAAAAATTATTATTTATATAAATTAAAACAAACAATTTTATTAAATAAATCAATTTACATACAATATTGTAAGTGGAAATTAGCCACAATGGCCTCTTTAGCAAGTGGAATAGTTTCTAGGACATACGACTAAAATAATTACTTTCAAGGACAAAACACAAAATAATTAGTTTCTAAGGCCTAACAACCTATGAAATTATGTCCTTGAAAGTAATTAGACTGCTGACTTTGTCCTTGAAAGTAATTATTCTGCTGACTTTGGCTTTGAAAGTAATTACTTTGAACGTGTGTCCTACAAACTAATTGGACTGCAAAGTCTGTCCTTCTGGTGAAATGACCCATATTGTAAAAAACATAACTTTCACAATATAAATCGGATTTCAACGAAACGAAAAGCCATATTCTTGAAATTTAATTTATTTTAATAATAAAAATAAAATTAAAAAATTTAAATTTTCAATTTAAAAGTCAAAGTTTGACCAGATAGACCAAAATCCACTTTTTTGAAAAATATTCTATTTATTCAGGTTTGGAATTATAATTCACATGAAAATCAAAATTTATAATTAAAACAACAAAATTTATCCATTTTATTAAATATATAAAGTTTTTAAATCAGAAATTCAAATAAAATAATCAAAATAAATAATTAAAGTAAATTACATAATACAGGGTTATTACACTCTCCCCCACTCAAATCTTTTCGTCCCCGAAAAGGAATGAGCAAGGAAAATAAGTAAAAGCAAGATAGAAAAACAAAATAGTACATGAAAAACCAAACAATTCCGGCTTCAAAACACGAATGCTCTCCTCCATCTCTCAGGTACAATTTCGATCATCAGTACACCACTGTACTTTGATCAGACTAACAGATTTCCTTCTTAGCTGCTTCGTACCTCTGTTGACAATACAAAGTGGCTTACTCCTGACAGTCAAACTAGGCTCAATATCCAAACCAAAGAGAAGAAGGCTGAACAAAAAGAGATGGATCATGATGATACCAGCGAAGATGTGAGACGTGGAATACATCATGCACTCCAGAAAGCTTCTCGGGCAAATCCAACGATAAGCCAAAGAACCAACTTTTTCCACAATGCAAAAAGGACCCTCGAAGAGGAAGAAGGCAGAAATAGCTAGAAGGGAAAGCATGTTGAAAGACAAGGATGAACCATTATTTTAAAACCACATACATTTCAATTTAAAAATTTTATTTACAACATTTTAAATATTTTATAATATGATGAATAGTCATTTGATTCAAATTTGTTAGTTCGAAGTGAAAAATATTTAAAACATTTTAAATTATTTAGAAAAGTAAAACAAATGATCAAAATATTCTTTATATAATACTTTATCAAAATACTTTTATAACTCGATGTCTTAACAAGTTTACTTTCGTTCCTGCAGACTCTGGCTATGCGTTGATCAGGCGCAAAGCTAGAATTCTCCAGGTACTTAGTAGACTTGTTTCAAAACCCAGTGAAAATACTGGAAAACTTTTTAAAAATAGATAAGGAAAGTACAATCCAAACAAAACAACCAAACCAAAACATGCCGATCAGGGATCGCGGATACACAATGGTTACACCTGAATCCCTCAGGAAACATCCATACCCGTAGGCTGACTACCACAGCCTTGCGATTATTCCATGAAGACTGGTAGTACCGCAGATACACAATGGTTACACCAGGACCCCCCAGAAAACATCCATACCCGTAGGCTCTCGCAGTCCTTGTGGATTACGCTACCAAATACGACCTACATAGATCGTGGATATACAATGGTTACGCCTTGATCCCCCAGGAAACATCCATACCCATGGCTCTTGTAGCCCCTGCGAATTACACTATGCAGTCGTTCTCGTAAGACAAAGGAGATCGCCATGGAATTCGATGGACACTCGAGTATCATATCTGGAAAACCCAAATCAGAGAGAATAATATCGAAAGAATGAATCCATAGTGTGGCCACAAAGAGGATATCAAGCAGAAGGCACTTTCCATATCTTTACTTCGAAAATATGTATCATATAGTACCTTTCAAAATCACTTTCAAATATCATACTTATATAAAGTCCATTATATATAAGATTCCATTTTCAAGTCAAATACTTTCTGAAACCAATAATATCAAATCATACATATATAGACTTCGATTATACAAGATTTCACTTTACAAATTGAGTACCTTTTCCAAATAAACAGTTTTCAAATCAATTTCATACTTATACAAATCCATTTTATATAAGTTCGATAACCCCCAAATCAAATATTTAGTAAAACAAGGTTCTCAATTTCAATTCCTTTCAATAACGTTTTAGTTTCAAAATCATATATGATTTCGCCAAAAAATTTCTTCCAAATTACATATATTCAGTTTCAAAATTTCTCAAAACAATAGGTTTAGAAAATAATCCAAATTCCCAAATCAAAAAAAATTTAGGTCAAACAAATTCATTTCAAAAACCATCATATAAATACTGGGTTTAAATTTCAATCTATTTTTGAAACCATTTTTTTTCTCAAAATCAATTTGTACCCAAAATGATTTCCAAGTTTAATCCCTTTAAAACCCCTATTTATTTCTATTAAAAAGATCAATTTACCTTTTCAAACTATTTAAAACTAAATTCCATATCAGTATAATTTAAAATAGTCTTATTTATTTACTTAACAAAATAGTTTCAATTCATTTACATAATCGAATGATTTATATTTTTTCTGGATTACTTAGCTTTGAAAAATTAAGCCTTGATTTGAACCTGCTCGAACTTTTAAAAGAGTCAAAGAAATCATACTAAAAATCCAAAAGTTCGGAATCACCAACAAATCAGTAAATCAATTCCAAAGATAGGGTTATACCAACACAAATCCAAAACTCGAGGTCCGAACACCGGGCTTATTTAAATCATTTAAAATATATATACATATATTTTTCGAATATCAAATTTTACTTCGGAATTTGAAATCAAAATTTGTTTCACAACATCAATCGCATAGCAAAGCTACTAGAATGGCCTATCCTCCACTCTAAAACTCGAAAATCAATGTCGATGATGCATGCACTCATCACCGAAATTATTTTCCAGCGACAAAAGTGAGTTCTGGACTTCTATTTTCTTGAAAACTTCTTTGCAATTTCTTCGAAATCATTGGAATTCAGTCGAATTCATTTGAAACATTTCTTATTCAGAAAATATCTTTTAAATCATATTGTTATTATATATTTTCCTTAAACCAATTTTCAAAATACCGGAGTTCGGTCTCTCGAATTTCAAATTTAAAACTCTTCCGTTAGAAATCATTTTTATATAAATCAATTTCTTATAAAATTTTCAAAATTTCAAATCCTTTTGAAATTTCAAATTGTCATTTTAAAAGGTATATAATCCTTATCGTAAACATTTCACTATTATACAAAAGGTGGCCATCCTTATCAAAATAATAATTTAGATGTATGCACAAAATCAAAACATAATCAAACAAAAATTTTCAAGGGATTTTCAAGGATGGATTTCAAAACAAACAGAGATTCAAATTCTAGATCATACGAAAACAGGAGCATAAATATCTTTAGTTTGACAACTTTAGCTAAGCAAAAGATACAATAGAGTTCACCGAATGCAACTTAACATATTACTGATAACAAACAGATCCATAAAAAACCACTCCTACATAAACAAAGCATCCGAATTAATTCTTCCGGGTGGTACTTCAACGGGTCCAGAACACTCCCCCTCAATGTTCCCCTAACTTATACACTTTTGGCATAAATACACAACACTCCCATCTTCCTTCTCGAACTGTGGGTACATATCTTTCTTTCCATGTTGTCTCAGAACAATTCCTTGCTATATGCCCAACCTTCCTACGATGATAGCAAATGGTTGATATGCCAATTGATGTGGTGGGTGTAGATTTCACTTTCTTCACCTTCTGGCAGCGGCTTGGAAAGTGTCCCCTCTCCCGGCATTTAAAACAGAAAATCTTAGATCGAAAACGTTTGCCCTCCATCCATTTTCTCCCATCTCCCTTCCTATACATGGTTGCGTAGTGTCCCTTCTCATGACACCGATAACAAATGGCATGGTAATAAGGACCCGGTCCTGCCCTTTCCTTCCATATCTTTTCCCACCTCTCGATCACTTCCTCCCGTTCCTTACGAGCCAGTGCTCTTCGCGCTCGACGAACTGCTTTCTGCTCCTCCGATTTTGCCATATCCAAAATAACTTCCTATCAACAAAGAGTTCGGATCAACAAGATAGAAGTTAAAATTCTAGTGAATCCTAACAAAAGGGATTTCTAACAAGGTGGATACAGAAGGGATGAAGTTTAGAAAATCGATTTCAAAATAAGAAAATTATTTATACCAATATAATCTTTAAAAATCCTTTAAAATCATTTGGTAATTATTTTATACTTCGAAAATACGTTCTCTCACAAAGAAATGATTCTGAGATTGATTTCACTCATTCTAGGGTATTTCTACCCTATCTCTAATGAGTTTTGCTCTGCAGGCTATGGGTTGCCTAAAACCAAAGCTATGATACCAACTGTAACTGCCCAATATTTCCAGCCATCTGCATCCACACATGTCGGACCTGAAGTACTCAAAATACCGCATTGTAATAAAATTTGGAGAAAATGAAATGTAATCACAAAATCACAGACACAGAAATATCAGAATAACTCGTAGCTGAAGATAAAATAACATAGTAGTTCATGAAGCTACTATAACAAACTCTCAAAACAAAATATATGATATCGGTCTGAAAACAAATACAATAGAAATACCAAATACATAGAAGATCACTAATATAAGAGCTGAAATAGACAACTGAAACTGAAATGGATAGATAACTAGATAAGTAAAATCTCCAACGATTCCTAGCTCCAGAAAAAGAAATCCAAAGCTAAGCTGTAAATACTCGGGCTGACCCGAGCGTAAAGTAAAACACAAAACACTTGAGTCAGGAAATACATATTTATATAATGTAAACCAACTCAAGTGAACTGTAGTAGTAATGCACAATAAATTAAAGGATGCTTGCGATCGCCCATCCTCTAAGGACCAGTTAAAACGTAAATTAAATACATCCCATGGTTAAAATTTCAAAATGGTATTTTATACTTCTAAATCAAATATCATTTCAAAATTCAGTATCATTTCAAATTCATTTAAAAATATCAAAATATCATATATTTTTTCCAAACCACATTCATTTTATTTAATTTAAATATCATTCCAAGTCACATTTCAAATAGTTTATATTTCAAATCAAATTACTTCATTTAAACCATTTAAAAATGAAGTCATTATATTTAAAATCAAATATTGAATTTTGACAAATTTTAGCCTTTTCAAAGTTCATTTATTCACTTAAACTTATCAAAACAGTGAAATTTAACTTTCGCAGCATTTAGAAAATGCTACGGTAAGTTACATTTTAAAAAAATTCAATTTAGCGAAAATAGCATTTACAGAAACGCTGTAATAGTTCAGGATTTCAAATAAAAATTTTAGTTCAATTATGCAATTACAACACTTACAAAGTGCTGTAACAGCCCTTGGTTCATTTTTGCCTTTTAGTTCATTTATATTAACTACAACACTTAGAAATGCTATAATATCCTTTACTTCAGAAATGATATCATTTCTGAAATGCTGTTAAATTAAATTTCATATTTTAAATACAATTTCATAAACCATTAAACTTTAATTTAAATCATTTTAACTTATAAAATCATATTTTCTCACTTTAAAATGATCATTTAAATCCCTTTTAATTTATGATTTTATAAAGTAAAATTTCACAAATAATTATCAAATTTTAATAATTCACTTATTAAAACCAATGTAAAATTTTATAACATTTCATTTACTTTACATTTAAATTTAATTTATCATTTCATAAATTAAATTTAAATTCCATTTTATTTTTCTTAAATTAACTTTTATTTTTAAACACATTTCACATTTTCCAAGTTAAGTTATATTCAAATTTCAATTTTAAACATTTATTTATTTAACTATTTTTAATTTATAGAAAAATCAATAACACTTTATAAAATCATTTTAAATTCGAATTAAAATCAAACTACCATACTTTCTTACTTACTTTAAACTATATTTGTAAACAAAATCATAAACTCCAAAATTTACTTATATTTCAAATTCTACTGTACCATTTATTTATTTTACTTATTTAACTTGTAGAAAATCACTAATATTTTATTTAAATCAAAATATCATAATGTTTACGTTTTTATAATATTTTAAAAATTCTAGAAAAAAATAAATATATTAACCACGGGACCGTATACAATTTCTAACCTAAGTCAAATGACACGGATAATATATCATTTCAATCCGTAATTCACAAAGGAAAAATCCCGGTTCTATCATCTCAAACCCACAATCCCAACTTAAATGAAATAATAAAAATTGTTCAGGCCTATCATTTCAGCCCCTAATGATTTTTCCTATTCTAAAGTCTGTACGGGTATGTATCATTTCAACCCATAGTGATTCTAATCTATAGGGAACTTGCAGTGATAAACAGATATAAATGACAGTATAACATTATATAACAATAATAGATGATATGACAGGTGTATAAACAAGGTGAACATCATATGATCATAGAATAGGCAATTATAACATGATAATAATATCTACAGATTCATAGGGTGTCAATTTACTACTTATGTAAGTACAGAATGCCTTGTGAGAAATACTCACCTCTACAAGCTGGAATAATAGATTCTGACACACAAACAAAGACCCGGAAAGCATGAAGGCACAACTACGGAATCAAGTGAGGGAAGAGCCAAAATATTTGTCTTGTTGCTTATCAAATAAAACAATATAAAGAACATAAATTTCAACACCAAATATCATCATTAAACAATCTAGAAATAAAGCACAACCAAGAACCAAAACACTTGCATTTGCTTTCACCCATCCTATGCTCGGCGATATGATAAAAATGCACGACCATGGTGTGTGAATGGATCAGGTATGGGTCCAATAGGGTTGGCCTAGCTAGGGTATGAAGAAGTGAAAATCGTTTATGGCATGAAACAAAGTTCAAGGCAACAAAAGACAATTTTGTGCAATCAACAAGTCACGGCCATGGAATGTATTGGCTCAACCAGGCCTGGTGGAGGTTAGGGGATGGTATGGCAGTGGCTAAGGGTCAGGTATAGGCTGGTGGAAGTGGTGCAAGTGGTGGCCAAGAGGTGTGGTGAAGTGGTGGAGGCAATAGGTGGGCTCGGCTATGCATAAACAAGAAGTGTTTGCTGATTCTTGTGTGGATCTTGCATCATAGAGGCCACGGCTGTAACGTTTGCGATTTTTCGTTGCCGAAAAACCGAAATGTTATGGTTGAAGAAGAAGAAAGAGGTAGAAGAAGAGAGAAAAAGAGAGAAGAAGTAAGAACAACAAAACAGAAAGAACAACAGAACAATATCAGAATCTCATAATCGCAGCGGAACAACATATAATAGATAAATGAATAATCATTAAAATAAAAGAACTATGCATTTTATACATTACATCATATTACATTACATTTCATCATCAGAGTGCACAACAATAAACAGCGGAAAAGAAATACTATATACAATAGATAATATGCTACGCCATCCAGCTCGCCTCCAGATATCTGTAGCAACACCTGAATCCAGAATGACCTGATAACCTAACTCTAGACTGCCCGTGTGGAAATTGGTGGGCACCCAGAGTTTAGGAAGGGAACAATAAACTCCAGGTCAGTCATGTGACTGGTGTGAGAACTAAAACAGTTATTTATCTTTTAAACAAAGAACAGGAGAAATTTTAAAAGAAAATTGCAATGCTTTTTGAAAATGAAACTACCATAAGGTCTCCCGCCACACACACAATGCAAACGCAGACTTGGAAGAGGTTTCTCCTTATGATAGTCAAAGATGCTTACTACGCAAAATCAAATCATCTTTGATATTATTATTAGTGCATAGTGTAGAAAACAATTTCGAAAGTAGAATATAAATCTTAGCCAGCATAGGCATTCCGCACTTATGCCTACTATAGCTACTATGTTCAATAGCAGGTTACCGCCACATTCCATAGCAGGTAATACAACTAAAACCGTACAAGGCTCGTATTGTTTCTTTGGATTTCCAACAAATGGTCAGGCCAAGGAACTTCCCATTGCCACATGGAAACGCCTCTGGAATGACGTCCCGAGAACCTAACCGGATCTCTGCCAACACAAGGCCGGGTTACCCCTAACTGGGTAACTACTGACACGAATATGTCATTCCCCGATCGTAACCGATCTATATCCGAGGATCCCCGATTTCCAACAACCACAAAGTAATAAATTTGCAGTAACCACATAGGTTAAGTATCTGGGCTCCATACCATGATACCACCTCTATCCAGAAGGAATGACTTACACTAAAGGGGCGCTACCCCCTAATAACCTTGCCGCATCTTTCCTGTTTTGACCATTTCCGGGGTGTGAGGCTCGATGAAGTCTCGTCCACAAAGCCACGCTTTACAAAAGCAGTGCTTTGGGTCAACAAATGATCAAAGCAATGATCATCAAGATAAATGATCAAACAAATGATCCTATCACAAATGATCATTCAACGATCATTTCACAGCAACACTCAGCATGCCATGTTACCAATTTGGGAATGTATCACTAGTGACCATCAACTATATAACCTCTGAGCTCGTACGTCTCAGAGAGGGGTGTTAAGCTAAGAGAATAAATTCTCCGCCACCAATAGAAATATATTTGATAGAAACCAGCTTTACATCTCAAATTGTAACGTCAGACATACAATCCATACAAGTCCGTTCCGGGATCGAACGGAACCGAAGGCACTTCCAAAGAAGCCCTTGCAATCCGGATATTCATTAATCACGTCCGGACAACCCGTCACTAAGGGTGATAAAACTTCTATATCGGAGATCAGCCGATGCAGAGTAACTCGACGGTAATCCATCCGTTTTCACAAATATCCGGTCTTCAAATGCAATTCATAACGACGTATCACATATTCGGAATGGGTTATAAGACCCCATGGTCCTTTCCCGGTTAACCCGAATAGTGAGCGCTTATTTTAAAAATAAGTGTGGCATTCAATTCAAGCAATCACAACAAATACCTATTTGAAGGTAAATATTGATAGTCGGTTATTTAACTATCAATAGAGATGAGCAACATCATCAGATTCCAAATAATTTTCCAAACTATTTATTTTCCCAAAAAAAAATCTTTACAAGATATATAATTTTCCACACTTTGAAAATAAACAACGTTTATTTTGAAACCAATTTTCCCTTTCCATTTATAAATTCCATAGTGAATTTATATTTCAAATTATCTATTGGTCTACAGTTTTCAATAGATTTAAAATATTCAATTCCAATTTATCTTCAAAAAGATAAATTCTTAAAAACATTCCATTTCATATTGGAAAAGCATTTCCATACTTATTTAATAAGTAATTCACAAAATCTTATTTATTTTCAACAATTTGAAAATATTCAATACACTTAAACCATAATTAAGTATATATTTCATTCTTTAAGGAAATCATTCTTTTATTCACATTTATTTGGGTCAAAACGAATGTTGCGTAAAACATTGTTACGACAACTCAAAAACACTAGTATAGGGATTCGAAATTAAAATAGATATATAAATCCCAATACTATATAAAACATTTCCTTTCGGAAATCATTTACTATAACAACAGTGTTATAGTCCACCATTTCCTTATTTTCTCGAAAACGTCTATTTCAACAATAAATGTTGAAATCTTTGTTCCCATTCCCTTTTATTTCTCGAAAACGTCTATTTCAATAATAAATGTTGAAATCTAGATATTCGATACTTAATGCATTTTAAAGCACCTTTAAATCGTTTTAAATTCCATTTAAAACATTCCTTTCCCAAAATATATCCATTTTCTATAATAATATATTTACTGTTCAAAATCGTGAATATATTTCCTTTAATAAATTTCAATATTAAATTTATCAAATTCAATTGATTTCGAATTTATAAACAATGTCTATAAATTCTATTCTTATTTATAAAACTTCGATTTATAAATCTCCTTTATTAATCCAATTTAATTTACATAACCCAATTTTGTACCAAAGGTTCATATTATAAGTTAATTACTTATAATCCTTTTATTCATAAAATCGTTCTTTCTTAACACTTCACAAATCATAAATCTTGTTACTTATAAGATTTTATCTACAGCCTTATTTTCAACATTAACAAACCCCTTTTTAAAATTCCATTATTTCGATTTATAAAATATATGTTTTATAAATCTCATCTACAAACTGTTCATGCTTTATCAAAGTTTTCAATTTAACTGCCAAGATCTGATTTATAAGATAATTTCCTATAAATTCTTTATTTAATAAAATCTACTCATTTTAAAATCTTCACAATTTGTAAATCTACGTTTTTCAATGAAATCCATTTTATACCCCATTTAACACTTAATAGACTCTTTTTAAAACTCCAACATTTTTAATTTATAAATGTAAATTTTCAAAATCTTTTATACACATCCTTTATAATAGTTATTCAAAATTCCAATTAAAACCATTTCATAAATTTATTAACTACTTATCTCAAAAATAACATTTTGGTTATATTTTACAAAAATCTTGAATTCTATAACTTTAAAATTGGAATTTGAATTTATTTTAAAATGAATACATTCCAAATTTTAAATAAAAACATATACTTTGAAAAATCACTTTAAAATCCTTTTCGATTCAAAATCATTATTTTTAACTTTAAAAATGGATCCGATGATGCAACGGCATCCAATAGTCAATCACGGCAATAAATATCATATATCGATATGAATATCAACAATCATCACAATATTTACAAGCAAATAAATATTTGTGAGGAATCCAGTTGGATCCCTCCAACCTGTTTGTCCCTGCATCCAAAGATGTTAGCATAATACCCATTCCACTTCGAGGTGGAATATCGCGGTATATGGGATTTATAAAATATCATCCGCTTAATAACGGCGCAATAGGGTCTCATCCGCTATACAATGCGGGAAATCAATCAACTGCAATATATACATATGCCAATATATATATATATATATATATAAATTGCTATATATATATATCCTACTATATCTAATATCACAATCAAACAACAATCCATCAATCAGCAAATTTTAAATATAACTATTTAAAATTTAAAATAACCCTTTTTGAGTGAGAAGTTCTCACCTTTGATTTTTATTTTGCAATCCATTTCCATTCTGACTTGATTTTCTTGATTTATACCTTGTATAAATACTTACATAGTTTATCAATATTCGAATTAAATCGAGCACCTACATTATCGTTCAATTTATTTACTTAACCAAATTTTTTATTTTAACTAATTTTCCTTTTAAAATTAATTTGGTAACTAAATAATTGAAATAAATTCATTAACCACATAAACTACCTTAATCAATTATCTAACTAATTATTTTCCTTTAATAAATTAAATTAATTATCAATTTTCACTTTAAGCTAATACTTTTATTTTAAACAAATTCATTTTTTATAAAATATCCTTTGGTAACTAAAACAAATAAATAAGTTTTATTAACAAATTAGTTATTAAATAAGTAAATCAGCTAATGATTTATTTAAACCAATTTTTCTTTTCTACAAACTAAAACAGTAACAAATTTTACTGTAAAAATTCTCTAACTGATATGCATATAATTTTCTTCTTACCTTTATTATTTTGAAAATAGATATCCATTTGAAATAGTATATTTATATATATATATATATATATATATAGATTTCCAAATCTGTAAAATATATATATGTCTATATTAAAATAATCTCTATCAACACTTAAAACTTCTATTTTCTGAATCTTATCTATATATATTTCTGCTTAAACAGTTTATACAAAAAGTATATATTATTTTTCTTTGAACGGGTAAAATTAATTTCCAGTGTTCATCATTTAAAATTTCAAAACAAAGGGAAAAACAAAAATTAATACCTTACTGCTAGAAAACTTCCCCTCAAGTATTCTCGAACACCCAAACTTTGATCTTCCAACGATGAACCCAAAATTGAAAACGCGACCCATCACAACCAGAACAAGACTACCCTCCACCCCTTCCAGAATTCGAACACCATCACGAACATCCATCGCCAGAAATCGCGACCCCTCCTACCGAGCGCAATGCTCCACCTAGCCCTAGTCTCACGAGCGCCGCCGCCGCTACCACTACCGCGCTCAAGTTTTCCCCAAAATCGAACAACGTCGCCGCAATCTTCTCAAGTTAAAACCCTACTGCCTCCTCGTCCAGGCCGCGACGAAACCCCATTCGCGATTTCGTATTAATTTTTTTTTTCAGAGAGAAGGAGCGCGGTCATTCGAGTGTGAACTGCTCGATTTTTTTATTTGGGGTGAAAGAGGGACTTTATTTTTCTCAGTTTATTTCAAACAAGAAGAGGGATTTCCTATTTTGAATTGATTTCGTTCGAATCTGAGAAGCTCGTGATTTTTTTTCTTTTATTCTTCGGCCATGGTTTGGATTTCCTGAACGAAAAATTTGTTTGTTTGTTTTTGTTTCTCTTTTTTGTGTCACTCGCGTAATAAAAGAAGACGAAGGGGACAAACGTACGTGATTAACAGAGGGTAGGTCTGCTTGAATAGCATAGGGTGGCTTTGAAATGACAATGGCTGATATTGACCAATTTAAATTTTAAATTTAAATCGAATTCGTTCTAAAATTTCTATGCGTTTACTCACATTGTGCTCACATAACAACTCTGAAAAATACGAAATTCGAAATCCGATAATAATTCGATATTACGGACCCAATGGAACCGTTTTCGTCGAATTCCGAGACTGTATGAAAAATGACTATTTTTAAATATCGATTCGAACGATAAAATTTCAAAACTAAACAATTCGCTTTCAAATTCAATTCTGAAGCTTCGATTATCTTCAATATTATCAATATAAATTTTATAAGCCTTTGAAATATTTTTAATCAGCTTTAAACTGAAGATTCAAATTTTTATTCAACTTTCAATAGATTAAATTTTATAATTTAATCACAAATTTCAAAGTTATATTGAAATTTCAAGCTAAACCATCATTCAAATATTTAAAATTAATTAAATATTTTCAATTAAATTGTTCAAAATTCTGGGTCGTTACAATCTTCCCCCCTTAAAAGAATTTCGTCCCGAAATTACAAGTTAGGAAGAAATGGTCCTTAACTCGTCTACTATTTTTCACAATCCAAATAGTTTTATCAACTTACTAATCTAAATCTTTTTATTAAAGATTCATTATCATTTCAACTAGCTTTCCAACTTAAGTTATAAGTTTCAACAATATTGTTTACTTCAAAACTCAAATTTAAATTCAAATTCAAATTTCAAACTTTCAAAATTTTCTCAAAAATTTTCTAACACCCTAAATTTTCGAAAAATTTCGCTAGCGTCTCCTTTGCGCGGCTCGATCGGTACGACTACAAAATGGCACCACGGCCCCTCAGAATCAAAAAGAAAAGAGAAAGCCAAGTGGCTGGAGAAGAAATCATCAAATTTCATACTGAAATTGAAATACGTACCTTTTTGTCGAGCAATTCTATTTTATCTTTGAAATCAAAATCCCAATTCCATTTCTTTTAATACACCTGTATATCCTGCTAGTAGTAGTATCCAATTCCAATATTCAAATCATTTTGCCAATTCTATTACAAAATATTCAATATATGCTTCTTATACATTTTTACTTCACTATTGAAGTTATATATTCAATTTCATTCATTTCAATTTCAATTTCATTTGAATTCAATTCACAATTTCAATTATATTTGAATTCAGTTTAACTTCTAAATATTGAGTTTTATCTTTCAATTTCGAACCATTTTTATTTAGCTCACAATTCAAGTTTTAATTCAATTAATTCAACTTCCATTTAAATATTTCAGGAATTAATAAATTATCATGCTAGTATACTTGAATTCAATCTATTTTATTTTACCCAAGTTTGGATTTTATTTAACATGATTCAAATCTCATTTCATTTGTTACTTCATTTGTTCATTTACAAACATAATTTAATTTCAATTCACCTTCATTTAATTGATTCACTTATACTTACTTAATTTAACTCCATCCTTTAAATTAAATTTATTCTATCAAAATTCAAATTGTATAAGTTATCAACTCAATAATATTCCATAAATATTTTAAATAGGATTCCAGAGTCTTTTCTATCTTTCAAAACCATTATTGAAAATAATTCAAAATATCCTTTGAATTTCCAAAACCAAACCCAAATTTTCCAAACAACTTTCTTTTAAACAATTTGGCAGCAATCCCTCTTTTGGAAACCCGAAAATGAACACCGATGATGTCATGATCATCATCGGAATTATTTTCCAGCGACCAAAAGAGTTTAGAGCTTTTCATTCCTTCAAAACAATTTCCCAAAAACCTTTGAAAATCATTTTCAAATCAAAAAGGAATTTAAACTTTCCAAACTTTTTCAAAAACATTTTCAAAAACTTCCCTGGAATTCTATTTCCAATTATAAATCACATTTATAATTTACATTCTCAAATTTCATTTGTATATGGATTTTATTTTCTTATCTTTATCTCAATTTTTTTTTTCATATAACATTGATTCAATTCTTATTCAATTTCAATAGTAAGAGCTTAATATTATTACTTCCTAGCAACCATGCATCCATATACTATAATAATCTACAGAAAATTATTTTTTTTATATACAAAAATAGTTTTGGGCAAAATTATTTCATTTACCCTATTTTTAAAACAATATTGTATCAAATTGCTCTACTCAAGCGTTTAGAAACCCTTTCGGCACAGTTGTGCAGACCGCGCTGACGAAGGTTCATATGCCACTCAATAAATCAACCAACACAATATAAAATCATTTTATATCCACTAACAAATACGCGCTCATATCTTTTATTACACTCAAACTCATTCTAGAGTACTGCTGACTCTATCTCTAATGAGTAATACCCAACAGAGCCATGGTTGTCGCTAAACCATATGCTTTGATACCAAATGTAACGTTTGCGATTTTTCGTTGCCGAAAAACCGAAATGTTATGGTTGAAGAAGAAGAAAGAGGTAGAAGAAGAGAGAAAAAGAGAGAAGAAGTAAGAACAACAAAACAGAAAGAACAACAGAACAATATCAGAATCTCATAATCGCAGCGGAACAACATATAATAGATAAATGAATAATCATTAAAACAAAAGAACTATACATTTTATACATTACATCATATTACATTACATTTCATCATCAGAGTGCACAACAATAAACAGCGGAAAAGAAATACTATATACAATAGATAATATGCTACGCCATCCAGCTCGCCTCCAGATATCTGTAGCAACACCTGAATCCAGAATGACCTGATAACCTAACTCTAGACTGCCCGTGTGGAAATTGGTGGGCACCCAGAGTTTAGGAAGGGAACAATAAACTCCAGGTCAGTCATGTGACTGGTGTGAGAACTAAAACAGTTATTTATCTTTTAAACAAAGAACAGGAGAAATTTTAAAAGAAAATTCGCAATGCTTTTTGAAAATGAAACTACCATAAGGTCTCCCGCCACACACACAATGCAAACGCAGACTTGGAGGAGGTTTCTCCTTATGATAGTCAAAGATGCTTACTACGCAAAATCAAATCATCTTTGATATTATTATTAGTGCATAGTGTAGAAAACAATTTCGAAAGTAGAATATAAATCTTAGCCAGCATAGGCATTCCACACTTATGCCTACTATAGCTACTATGTTCAATAGCAGGTTACCGCCACATTCCATAGCAGGTAATACAACTAAAACCGTACAAGGCTCGTATTGTTTCTTTGGATTTCCAACAAATGGTCAGGCCAAGGAACTTCCCATTGCCACATGGAAACGCCTCTGGAATGACGTCTCGAGAACCTAACCGGATCTCTGCCAACACAAGGCCGGGTTACCCCTAACTGGGTAACTACTGACACGAATATGTCATTCCCCGATCGTAACCGATCTATATCCGAGGATCCCCGATTTCCAACAACCACAAAGTAATAAATTTACAGTAACCACATAGGTTAAGTATCTGGGCTCCATACCATGATACCACCTCTATCCAGAAGGAATGACATACACTAAAGGGGCGCTACCCGCTAATAACCTTGCCGCATCTTTCCTGTTTTGACCATTTCCGGGGTGTGAGGCTCGATGAAGTCTCATCCACAAAGCCACGCTTTACAAAAGCAGTTCTTTGGGTCAACAAATGATCAAAGCAATGATCATCAAGATAAACGATCAAACAAATGATCCTATCACAAATGATCATTCAACGATCATTTCACAGCAACACTCAGCATGCTACGTTACCAATTTGGGAATGTATCACTAGTGACCATCAACTATATAACCTCTGAGCTCGTACGTCTCAGAGAAGGGTGTTAAGCTAAGAGAATAAATTCTCCGCCACCAACAGAAATATATTTGATAGAAACCAGCTTTATATCTCAAATTGTAACGTCAGACATACAATCCATACAAGTCCGTTCCGGGATCGAATGGAACCGAAGGCACTTCCAAAGAAGCCCTTGCAATCCGGATATTCATTAATCACGTCCGGACAACCCGTCACTAAGGGTGATAAAACCTCTATATCGGAGATCAGCCGATGCAGAGTAACTCGACGGTAATCCATCCGTTTTCACAAATATCCGATCTTCAACACCGGTCTTCAAATACAATTCATAACGACGTATCACATATTCGGAATGGGTTATACGACCCCATGGTCCTTTCCCGGTTAACCCGAATAGTGAGCGCTTATTTTAAAAATAAGTGTGGCGTTCAATTCAAGCAATCACAACAAATACCTATTTAAAGGTAAATATTGATAGTCGGTTATTTAACTATCAATAGAGATGAGCAACATCATCAGATTCCAAATAATTTTCCAAATTATTTATTTTCCCAAAAAAAAATCTTTACAAGATATATAATTTTCCACACTTTGAAAATAAACAACGTTTATTTTGAAACCAATTTTCCCTTTCCATTTATAAATTCCATAGTGAATTTATATTTCAAATTATCTATTGGTCTACAGTTTTCAATAGATTTAAAATATTCAATTCCAATTTATCTTCAAAAAGATAAATTCTTAAAAACATTCCATTTCATATTGGAAAAGCATTTCCATACTTATTTAATAAGTAATTCACAAAATCTTATTTATTTTCAACAATTTGAAAATATTCAATATACTTAAACCATAGTTAAGTATATATTTCATTCTTTAAGGAAATCATTCTTTTATTCACAATTGTTTGGGTCAAAACGAATGTTGCGTAAAACATTGTTACGACAACCCAAAAACACTAGTATAGGGATTCGAAATTAAAATAGATATATAAATCCCAATACTATATAAAACATTTCCTTTCGAAAATCATTTACTATAACAACAGTGTTATAGTCCACCATTTCCTTATTTTCTCGAAAACGTCTATTTCAACAATAAATGTTGAAATCTTTGTTCCCATTCCCTTTTATTTCTCGAAAACGTCTATTTCAACAATAAATGTTGAAATCTAGGTATTCGATACTTAATGCATTTTAAAGCACCTTTAAATCATTTTAAATTCCATTTAAAACATTCCTTTCCCAAAATATATCCATTTTCTTTAATAATATATTTACTGTTCAAAATCGTGAATATATTTCCTTTAATAAATTTCAATATTACATTTATCAAATTCAATTGATTTCGAATTTATGAACAATGTCTATAAATTCTATTCCTATTTAGAAAACTTCGATTTATAATCCAATTTAATTTACATAACCCAATTTTGTACCAAAGGTTCATATTATAAGTTAATTACTTATAATCCTTTTATTCATAAAATCGTTCTTTCTTAACACTTCACAAATCATAAATCTTGTTACTTATAAGATTTTATCTACAGCCTTATTTTCAACATTAACAAACCCCTTTTTAAAATTCCATTATTTCAATTTATAAAATATATGTTTTATAAATCTCATCTACAAACCGTTCATGCTTTATCAAAGTTTCAATTTAACTGCCAAGATCTGATTTATAAGATAATTTCTTATAAATTCTTTATTTAACAGAATCTACTCATTTTAGAATCTTCACAATTTGTAAATCTATGATTTTCAATGAAATCCATTTTATACTCCATTTAACACTTAATAGACTCTTTTTAAAACTCCAACATTTTTAATTTATAAATGTAAATTTTCAAAATCTTTTATACACATCCTTTATAATAGTTATTCAAAATTCCAATTAAAACCATTTCATAAATTTATTAACTACTTATCTCAAAAATAACATTTTGGTTATATTTTACAAAAATCCTGAATTCTATAACTTTAAAAATTGAAATTTGAATTTATTTTAAAATGAATACATTCCAAATTTTAAATAAAAACATATACTTTGAAAAATCACTTTAAAATCCTTTTCAATTCAAAATCTTTATTTTTAACTTTAAAAATGGATCCGATGATGCAACAGCATCCAATAGTCAATCACGGCAACAAATATCATATATCGATATGAAAATCAACAATCATCACAATATTTACAAGCAAATAAATATTTGTGAGGAATCCAGTTGGATCCCTCCAACCTGTTTTTCCCTGCATCTAAAGATGTTAGCACAATACCCATTCCACTTCGAGGTGGAATATCGCGGTATATGGGATTTATAAAATATCATCCGCTTAATAACGGCGCAATAGGGTCTCATCTGCTATACAATGCGGGAAATCAATCAACTGCAATATATACATATGCCAATATATATATATATATATATATATATTGCTATATATAGATATATATCCTACTATATCTAATATCACAATCAAACAACAATCCATCAATCAGCAAATTTTAAATATAACTATTTAAAATTTAAAATAACCCTTTTTGAGTGAGAAGTTCTCACCTTTGATTTTTATTTTGCAATCCATTTCCATTCTGACTTGATTTTCTTGATTTATACCTTGTATAAATATTTACATAGTTTATCAATATTCGAATTAAATCGAGCACCTAAATTATCGTTCAATTTATTTACTTAACCAAATTTTTTATTTTAACTAATTTTCCTTTTAAAATTAATTTGGTAACTAAATAATTGAAATAAATTCATTAACCACATAAACTACCTTAATCAATTATCTAACTAATTATTTTCCTTTAATAAATTAAATTAATTATCAATTTTCACTTTAAGCTAATACTTTTATTTTAAACAAATTCCTTTTTAATAAAATATCCTTTGGTAACTAAAACAAATAAATAAGTTTTATTAACAAATTAGTTATTAAATAAGTAAATCAGCTAACGATTTATTTAAACCAATTTTTCTTTTCTGCAAACTAAAACAGTAACAAATTTTACTGTAAAATTCTCTAACTGATATGCATATAATTTTCTTCTTACCTTTATTATTTTGAAAATAGATATCCATTTGAAATAGTGTATATATATATATATATAGATTTTCAAATCTGTAAAATATATATATGTCTATATTAAAATAATCTCTATCACCACTTAAAACTTCTATTTTCTGAATCTTATCTATATATATTTCTGCTTAAACAGTTTATACTAAAAGTATATATTATTTTTCTTTGAACGGGTAAAATTAATTTCCAGTGTTCATCATTTAAAATTTCAAAACAAAGGGAAAAACAAAAATTAATACCTTACTGCTAGAAAAATTCCCCTCAAGTATTCTCGAACACCCAAACTTTGATCTTCCACCATGAACCCAAAATTGAAAACGCGACCCATCACAACCAGAACAAGACTACCTTCCACCCCTTCCAGAATTCGAACACCATCACGAACATCCATCGCCAGAAATCGCGACCCCTCCTACCGAGCGCAATGCTCCACCTAGCCCTAGTCTCACGAGCGCCGCCGCTGCTACCACTACCGCGCTCGAGTTTTCCCCAAAATCGAACAACGTCGCCGTAATCTCCTCAAGTTAAAACCCTACTGCCTCCTCGTCCAGGCCGCGACGAAACCCCACTCGCGATTTCGTATTAATTTTTTTTTTTCAGAGAGAAGGAGCGCGGTCATTCGAGTGTGAACTGCTCGATTTTTTTATTTGGGGTGAAAGAGGGACTTTATTTTTCTCAGTTTATTTCAAACAAGAAGAGGGATTTCCTATTTTGAATTGATTTCGTTCAAATCTGAGAAGCTCGTGATTTTTTTTCTTTTATTCTTCGGCCATGGTTTGGATTTCCTGAACGAAAAATTTGTTTGTTTGTTTTTGTTTCTCTTTTTTGTGTCACTCGCGTAATAAAAGAAGACGAAGGGGACAAACGTACGTGATTAACAGAGGGTAGGTCTGCTTGAATAGCATAGGGTGGCTTTGAAATGAAAATGGCTGATATTGACCAATTTAAATTTTAAATTTAAATCGAATTCGTTCTAAAATTTCTATGCGTTTACTCACATTGTGCTCACATAACAACTCTGAAAAATACGAAATTCGAAATCCGATAATAATTCGATATTACGGACCCAATGGAACTGTTTTCGTCGAATTCCGAGACTGTATGAAAAATGACTATTTTTAAATATCGATTCGAACGATAAAATTTCAAAACT
Source organism: Allium cepa (assembly GCA_030765085.1). Classification (NCBI taxonomy): domain Eukaryota; kingdom Viridiplantae; phylum Streptophyta; class Magnoliopsida; order Asparagales; family Amaryllidaceae; genus Allium; species Allium cepa. The sequence continues at coordinate 806,993,028 of CM060941.1, forward strand.
AAACAATTCGCTTTCAAATTCAATTCTGAAGCTTCGATTATCTTCAATATTATCAATATAAATTTTATAAGCCTTTGAAATATTTTTAATCAGATTTAAACTGAAGATTCAAATTTTTATTCAACTTTCAATAGATTAAATTTTATAATTTAATCACAAATTTCAAAGTTATATTGAAATTTCAAGCTAAACCGTCATTCAAATATTTAAAATTAATTAAAAAATTTCAATTTAAATTGTTCAAAATTCTGGGTCGTTACAACGGCCAGGTAGGTCAGTGGAGATGGTGGTTTTTTGCAGCTGAACAAGGTGGTGATGAAGGTGGTGGTGAAGTAGGAGGCTATGGCCGAACCATATAGGTGAAAGCAAGGCATAAAATTACATAAAACAAGGAAAAAAGTTGAAAAGAAAGTGAAAGAAACATTTCCAATTTTCAGAAATGGAGGCCGAACTTTAGAGATGAGAAGCTTTTTTTTTCTTTTGCGTGAGAAATGAAAGATGGTACAGCTAAAGCAAGGATATGGTCAGCTCAAATGAATGGAAATTTTGATTGAAATGGAAAGTCAAAGGCATGTGAAAAGGCTAGGGTATGTGAAAGGTTCAAAAGTCTTCGTATTTCTTATTTTCTTTTTACTTTTTTAAACACATGAAAAATGAATATAAAAAACAAAAAACAAAAACAATGTATGAATAAAGATAAATACATAAATTTTAAATAAATATAAATTAATTAAGAAAATAGCATAAAAATAGAAACTAGGTTTTAAAAATGGTAAAGAAAATACAATAAGCTTTGGACAAAAATTATAAGATTACTTTAAAATATTTTAAAATAAAATTATATACCTAACATGTCATATAACACATATTAGAACACGATATGACAAATAAAAATATTATTTTTATAAATTAAAACAAACAATTTTATTAAATAAATCAATTTACATACAATATTGTAAAAAGCATAACTTTCACAATATAAATCGGATTTCAACGAAACAAAAAGAAGTATACTTGAAATTTAATTTATTTTCATAATAAAAGATAAAATTCAAATATTCAAATATTTATATTTTAAATTTAAAAGTCAAAGTTTGACCAGATTGACAAAAATCCACTTTTTTGAAAAATATTCTATTTATTCAGGTTTGGAATTATAATTAACATAAAAATCAAAACTTATAATTAAAACAACAAGATTTATCCATTTTAATAAACATGTAAAGTTTTTAAATCAGAAATTCAAATAAAATAATCAAAATAAACAATTAAAGTAAATTACAAAATACAAGGTTATTACACTAACTCATAAGTGTTATTCATAACATAAGAAGTCAAAACATTTTACTACTCTTTGTAGCTGAAGTCCTGTTGGAGATCTTCGGGTACGAAATCCTGTTCGGCGGCTCAAGTGATTTGTAATATAGAAGTCATGTTCGAGGCTTAGGCAGGTTTTAATATACCCGTTCCTCCGGGTTAAGTAAGGGTGTTGTTTAAATCTAGAAGGAGTATGTGACTAGATGTTGAACGGAAAGTTCGAACTAGTATAAAAATATCCGATGCCCTTTACTTTATAGTTCTTTATTACCGTTTCTATTATATACAATTTTAAATTTACTAGATGTACTCATATTACTCGATCCACGGTGACTTTCACAAATGACATCTCTGGCTTGAGTTTGCTTGCAAGTTATTTATTAATATATAAATGGTAGAGGACAACACTTATATTTAAGATTCATAATCTTCAATATATTATATCTAAGGACATCGACTTATGGAATAATACCCTCACGATTCAAGTGAAAAAGACATCGAAAATCATGGTATACGTATAATACGTATGTATTTATTCCTTAGGTCTAGTTGGGTTACTTTAATGTTCCACCTCTAATTTATACACCCGTATTATATAAGTTTCATTTTTATTTAACTTTTATTTTTTGGTTAACTTATACAGTAATCTTATGTATAACATTATAATAATCAAATGTAACATCCAGCCTTTGTATACACTTTAAATCGACGATAAACCACACACCTCGGATTTAAATCATACAAAAGGGCGCATTGTTATTGGGGTGAATAAGAAAAGCAGAGAAAGAAACAAAAAAATAGAATCTCACAGCGGAATGATAAAATATAATAATCAAATAACAGTTCATGAAGCAGTTTTACAAACATTTGATTATACTTATACAATACATATCAGAGTTACAAATACCAAAGAATGATAAATAATGCAGCAGAACAGTATGAATGTAGTGGGATAATATAATAGATAATAGTAACACAATCTTCGTCTTCGTCCTACGGAAATAACGTCTTCAAATCCAGAAATACTCAGGAAGACCCGATGAAATGAAAAGACAAAACGCTTGAGTCAGAACTAAAAGACCTTATGTAAGTTAAATCAACGATAAATAATATCAGTGGAACGGTGTCAGAGATGTTTATGGGATTTGACATCTCCTATCCAGTGTCTAACGTGAGTGCAGTAACTTAAGAGATGCTCGGGATTCACATCTCTTAAGGATCCATTAAACTATTTACTATGTAGTAATATACGCTATTATAATAATGTCTATTGGTAAAATAAACTTACTTTTAAATAGCGTTGAGGCTTTACATTTTCCACCTAAACACGTAATAGTGCCAGTAGTCTATAAAGTATCTGCATATCTCCTGATCAGGAGACTACGAGAAGATACTCCATAGGTACGACACAAATCAAACTTATACATGGCTCGCTAGGGTAGGTGACATGACACAACTAGGCAATGCTAGGGTAGATATACCTATTACGCATCCGGACTGATGGTGACGCATAGCGCGTAGCTACCGCCCACCTCGAGCTACACCCCCAAAGAAAAATAGAATGGCCCCAATCAATTACAAAGTAATAGAACGGTATCGAAGGATGTGTTCGAGAAGAGGGGCTACCTCACTGGCCCATAAGCGCCCCTGTTTTAGCCACCTTATGCCAACTCACGGGAGTCGGGTCCACGTATATACCTCAAGGAAACGCCTCCACCATACTACTTCATTCTGGAATCTTCACCGCGAACACGGTTGTTAAAGTGGTTTTCGGAGTTGGCAGAGAGTGTGACAACTTCCGATCCCGGTCTCTTTAACAACCAAACGTTATTATAACACCGCGGTCATTTCAAAATAATTATACTTCAAAACCAGAATATAATATCCATTTCAAAACTATATAAATATGATATCATTTCCGTTTTAAAAAAATAAATCAATATCATATGATTTTTATAAAAATCCAAATCAATATAATATCGTTTTTATTTCAAATATATGCTTTTTTCCCAAAATCATAGCACTTTCAATGTTATAACACTTTGAAACCAAACACTTGAAATTATAACATTTTCAAATCATAATATTTTGAAATTCATAACTTTGGAACATAATTTCCATCACTTAAATGGTTCAAATATTAAAATACTTTATATAATAAATAGCTTCTTCAAATTCACAAATCAATTCCAAATACAGGTTTGAACCCCCAAATAAACTGTTTTAAATTACCATATATTTCAAAGCTTTAAATGTTCCACCATTTCAAAACTAATTCTTTGATAATTCCATATATATCAAATTCAATTACTATTATTTAGATTTGAAATGTTTACTTAATAAATCCAATATCATTTAAGTAAAACCATTAAACTTCAAATACCTAGATATTCTTTCAATTTATTTAACTTGATGTATTCATTTAAATAAACTAGATATTCATTTAAATCATTCTAAACCAAAATCGAGTTATAAAAATCATACCCTTTAAAATCTCAATTATATTTAAATTTTAAATCAGATTTGTTCGAGTATAATTCCTAAATAATTTAATTCAAATCAATTTCATATTTATCTTCCAACCTTAATTTTATTTAAGTCAATATAAACTCTATATACAATATAAATTAAACAGATACTTAACCATATTATATAAAAACAATCAAACTTTATTATTTGGCTTATTTTATATTTGAAAACATTTTTACACATAGCTAAAAATCAATAATAAAATAACATCTGAAATCAATATTTATATAACCCATATATTTCTTTATAAAACCACAGAAATCATTTCAAATATTTTTATATATAGACCACGGTGTCTGTGTATAATTTTCTATCCTATGGTCAAGTGATACAGATATTTATCATTTCAATCCGTAATTTAGAATATACCTACGGTTATATATCATTTCAAACCGTAATCCCGAAAAATAAAAATCCATAACGAGTTGCAGTTTATAACAATACAAAACACAACATCCATTCATCCAATATCAATCATCAAACATTTACAATAATCGTCATCCAATGCAATAAATACAACAATATATAATGGATAATGAATAATAGGTACTTACTGGCATTTTATATTCGATAATAAATTAAATAACAATTTAACTGGTAGTTTATATGAAATAATAAATTAAATAATAATTTAATCCAATAAATTCACTTTAACTGAGATGATGGTTAAAAATATGCCAAACAGTTACAAATAAATTTCTAATCACATCATAAATCAATTTAACAAACATAAGAAATTTTAGAAGTTGTGAGTGGGTTAAAACACTCACCTTTCGAATTTAAATTGAATTTAAATCCAATTTAAATCCAAAATTTGAAATGTCTAAGAATTCATCCAAACTAGCGCCAAAATGTCTGGAATTTCAATACGATCCTAGCGGAGAAAACCGCATGTGAAATGGACCTCGTATGTGAAAGTTAGGTCGATTAGAGTGTTTGAAAACAAAATTTAAAAAAACAAATAAAATAAACAATACCCTCATCAGCCACGTCATCCACTCGCAGACAAACTCTTCCTTCTGACCACGATCGAGTAACAAAACCAAACGCCCCCCTCCCCAGTTAACATCACCGTTGGCTGCCATAGACGGCGCGCCTCTGCCGCCGAAAAATCTATCGACGTCGCCTCAGGCACCCACGGCCACAATCCCCCCTCCGATTCGCCACCTCCGCACGAAAAAGGGAAGCAGCCACCGGAAATTTCGAACTCTAGTTCGATTTTTCACGCAAATCTGACCACCCAATGACCAAACGAACACCTCAGGTCGGCTCCCCTCGGTCCCCTCTGCATAACTGCACCATCGATTTGGCGATCCATTTAAGTTGATCGTCGCGTGATGAATGACCGAGAATAGTTCATCAATTTTTAGCCACACCGAAACCCAGATTTAAAAAAGAATTATATATTTTACTGGCACTCGTCGAGAGCTTCAAATCCATATATAATTCGATATAGTTTGTGGAGTTTGATTTCTGAAGTTGTATTTTGAGTTGAAATTGGATCGGGAAGATTGGGGTTTTCAGCCATTGAGGAAGAGGGGCAACAGAAGTTTCTATATGTAAAGAAATGAGAAATATAAAGGCTGCTAGGGTTTATAACTGGATATATATAGTCATTGTTGAAAATAGGAAGAACGGGTCAGATTTGATTGAATGATATCGGTACAAAAGCCTGTTCTGCCTCCGAAACAAAAATGGGTCAACCCATATATCAATATTGATGTTTTGAGATATTTCAAACGCAATATAACATGTTTCAAGTCCAAATTCCATCGTATGAAGTTGTTATGCTAAAATCAAGTTATTTTAAATTGATTCAATTAATTTCAGTTAAGTTGATTTCTAGGCGTTTCGAGTCCGTACGATCAAAGGACAAGCCCGATTGCTACGAAATTGAAGTCCTACAATAATTCACTATTACGAATCCGATGAAACAAGTTTCATCGAAATTCGAATCAGTGGCTAAAATGGCAATTTTCCAGTTAATTAAATAAATTAATAATTAATTAATTAATTAAATCAAGTTTTCAATTTCAACTCTATAATTAACAAATTTCATTGTTTTTGAATTTCTTAATCATTTATACTAATTTAACCAAATTTAGATGTCAATTTAGAGTTGATTAATTTATCAATTTCAGTGTTAGCCTTAATTTCATTAAATTTCATTTAATTGAAATTAACCCATTTATTAAGTTTAAATTCTAATAAATTAATAAATCTTGATATCCATTATTTTCATTCAACCAATTGTCATATTATGAATTGAATTAACATTATTGCCAATTATTTCCTTAATATACACCAACATAACATTGAATTGAGATTCATTGCAATTGATTACAAATTTTGATTTAATGGACTAAATAAATGATTGACTTATAATAATTGTTATCATTAACTCTCACTCCCAATATTATAAGTTTATTGTAGCGACCCGACTTTCTGTCATCGGAAAGACGCATCAGTATTTAAGAAAGAAAGAGATAGAAGAAGAAAAGAAAGAGAAGAAAGAACAACAACACACAGAATCTCACAGCGGAACAAATGAAATATAATATATAACATATATATATAGTATCATATACATCAGAGTACACAACTTACATCTCAATTTAGACAGTTATAACATTTCTGTCTAATATACAATACAATAACAACAATACAGAATAACACACAGCGGAAACTCTATCTATATATCTACACGCTGAAGCCTTCTGCTCCAATGCTCCTCCAGAATTCGTCAAAGATAACCTGAATCACTTGACTACTCATACATATTATGAGTACCCAAGAGTTTAATGAAATAGAAAATAAACACTCGGGTCAGACAGAGGTCTGGTGTGAGTAAACGGTTTAAAATTGCTTAACTTTAGAAAATCCTTTGAAAAGAAAGGTATCACATAAGACTTCCCATACATAAACATGGAAAAAAATTTACCTCACGCCAACCAAACATTTAATAGGAAATCCAGTGATATTATAATAGTGTCTAGGGTTTTCAAGTAAATATGAAATAGCCGAAATTGTTACATCTATTAAATTCCAGCTACTAGCCACAAAAGTGGGTAATACAAACAAAACCGTAGGGTCTCGTAGGTAGAATGGGTTTCCATCAATAGCTGGGCTACTGGGGTACCGCCCGTCACAGTACGTGGCCTAGATCACCGTACCTAGGAACCCTCAGATCCCCTGCAACACAAGGCCGGGACCATTCCTTACTTAACAGTCTCGAACAAGACCACCCCGCAGTTGGCTGCAGATCCAACTGCCCACAAAGCCGAAATAACAAAGGACATCTAGACCGGGGTTAATCTCGTCCTACATGGGCATGGCCCACTTAACCTTGCTGCACCTCCCCTGGTTTAGCCATTCCCGGTTGATGAGGCTTGAGGCTGCAATTACCTTTATAGGACACATTTATCTTAGAATGCTCATCGTCCACCTGACAATGTTTTGAAAGCATTCAATCCATACAAGTCCGTTCCGGGTTCGAACGGAACCAAAGGCACTATCTCATTGCACTCATTTTGGAATCACCCTCAGAGTCAACGACCATAGCCCTTGCACTCTGAATCACCATCTTGAATCTGTAAGTACTATCTCCGTCAAACTAATCACGGAATCACCCCCAGAGTTATACAGACGAATAGTTCTTACACCTCGAATCTCACTTGTACTCCACTTGGATTTACGACCTAACGTTTATTTTGGATCGGTGTGGTTTTCGGATATCCAAATATGGAAACCCGATCCCGGTCTCACTGAATCCAAACGCCATTTTAATGTCCAAGTTGTACTTAAGGGTTTTAAATAGTAGATGTTCAGAATATCACTTAAACATAAATGGATGATTCACATTATACAGATAGATAACCCACTATTATCACATTCATCCATACATATCACAAAGCAGCATATATATCATATTTCAGATATATCACATTCATATCATTACATATCAACCAATGACTTTCAATATCATCCAATATCATTAATGCATCCAATGATATTTATCATCCAATCATTAATCACCCATAACAAGGTTTGATTCAAACTTAATTAATTTAATTGATCCTTAATTAAATTAATTCCTACTTAATCACTTGGATTATCATCAATCCAGCTTACATATTCATTAATTAATTCCAAATTAATTAACTAACATCACTTAATTATCCACTTTGATCTAATCACTCTTGATTAATTATTACTTAATTACTTTAAGTAATTATTCCTTAATTATAAATTTTAATTAAACATCTAGATTAATTACTTCTTAATTATATCAAGTAATTATCTCATAATTACCCTTTTAAATTAATCACACTTGATTAATTATTCTTTAATTATTCATATAATTATTCCATAATTATCCTTTAATTAATCATACCTGATTAATCACCTTTTAATTAATCATACTTGATTAATTCCTTATAATTAAACACTCTTGATTAACTACTTTTAATTAATCACATTTAATTAATTACTTTTAATTAATCACATTTGATTAATTACTTTTTAATTACAATGAGTAATCAAAACTTAATTATAAATTAATTATCCTTTAATTATTAATTAACAATTAATTAATTGTCTCCATTAATTAATGATTACTTCATTAATTAAATTTCTTTCAATTACTTTAACTGAAATTAATCACATTATTAAATCCTCTTAAACCTTTTATTAAATAACCATTAATTAAATAATTTAAACCTTTAATTAATTTTATTAATTAATTCTTTAATTAATAACTTAAGTGATTAACCCTTAATCGCATTCACTTAATTACTTCCATAAAGTAATTATCTTTTACTTTATTACTTCCACAAATAAATTACTTAACCACCTAATTACTTCACCAAGTAATTATACTAGATTAATCCATAAGTGATTATCTTAATTAAACACTAATTAATTTCTTAATTAATTATTTAACTTAATCATTTAAATTTAATTAAAGGACGCTTTAACTTATTATTTTAAAAATATTCTTAATTAAGAAAACCATTATCTTAATTAAAACATTTATATTAACCAATAACTTTTCAATGGCTAATAATTTAATTATCTTAATTATCTCCACAAACTTATTTATGTTTAACTAAATCAAAATTCTAAATTACTTAAGAAAATCTTTATTATAATTGATTACCAAATTCTTAATCATTAAACTTTATTTAAAGTAAAATATATTAGAAATTAATTATAATTAAAATAATCTAAACATTCAAATTAAAGCTTCTCAACTTTCCAAAGTTATTAAATAAAATTTAATACAACTTTATTTCAAAAATCCACTTATTTTATTTTGAAACTTTCATAATTTAATATATATATATATAAAACATGTTTAAAAATTAATTTTGAAACCCATTAGTTTTATAAGTAAAACTTATTTTACTTGGGTTTTAAAATTTTAGTTGTTTATAAAGTCATATTCCTTTTGTTTCACAACCTTTAAAAAACATTGATGTTAAAAATTTTAAAACATTTTTAAAAAAACATTACTGTTAAATTCTAAAACCTAAACAACAAAACTGCTCAATCAAAACTCGAGCCACCCACTGCAAAAACTCGCGTCTTCCCCGAGTACCCCCAACCTTATACGTGCTTCGAGCCAAAGTAGCAGATACCCAAAGAATGCTTTGAGCTCAAACCTGTCTTCTTCCCAAAAACCCAAATACCACTGAACATCATCACGCGTGCAACATGCACTGTTCCTCCGGTCACCAACGACCATCACCGCGACTTCGACGAGTCACCCTCGACCACTACATCTTCAATCAAAACCCAGAAAACTCAATTCAGTCGAACTCCAAAATTTCGATCACCAGACCTAACTGCTTGAACCACTCCTCACTCAAAATCGACTGCCACCATTGATCTTTGACACGAGACGCCACGCGATCCTTCCTGAAGCCTCGTCGCAACCTCCATCACCCATGGCACCACGTGAGATCGCCCCTAGTAGCTTCTCGTTGCCGTGAAAACCCAATGAACAACGTCGGCATATACAGGGTATAAAACCCTACTTCATCAAATTCCGGCCATCTCAAACAATTAAAAATTCCCAAAGCAATTTTCTGATGGTCCCATACATCCCCTCGACCCTCCTGCACAACCACGACGCACAGATCGTTGTTGTTCGCCACCATTTAACCAAAATGTCCAAAATAGTCAAACCACAAATTCGCACTAAATACTAATCTAAAAATGGTAATTCAACCATTAAAAATCATGATTTAGCATCACGAACCCAATTATGCAATTCAAACTTGAAATTGAAATGATAAAATTTTGATCCAATTTGAACTTTACTGTAAATTCAAAGATTTATAACCAATTATTCATTTTAAAAACTTGTAATTATTTTTAGATGATAGCTTACTTGATTACAAACAACTTCTATGTACAATTCAAAGTCCAATTCGAATTTAAAATCAAGTTATTGAATTATTATAGAATTTGAAACTGTTTTATAAACACAGTAACAATTCTTAACTTTACAGGCCTTCTATATACTCAATTCAAACATGCATCCAATTTAAATCAAATATTTCATATAACATCATGGTAACATCACAATAACAAGTTGAATCCAGGTTTAAAACTGTTTTTAAAAGAATTCATTTTCTCACCAAAAATTGTAGAAGATAGAACTGATACTTTCCAGGCTTATTGAATTCACTTTGGATGTTGAAATAAAATTCGTTGTTGTATTTTCCAGATTTGCATGTTGATCAATCCTGATTGCATTGATGTTGAAAATAATTTTGTTGCTTGATTGAATTAGAAAATCTGAAGATCTTGCATTTGATTTTGAATATCCAGATTGATTTCCAGGTTTTCTTCTTGTTTGTTATTTTCAAATTTTACAGGTTTTTTTTCTCTGATCTTTGTTTTTGATTTGTATTCATTTTTGGTTGAAGAAAAGCATGAATTTTAGCTGAAGATAAATTTTTTTTCTTTTTATTTTACAATTAAATTTTAAGCTTAAATAATCAAGAGAATGATATTTGTCATTTTAATGCTCAAATGATCTTACACATATGCACATGATTTACAAGTGTTGTTATGTTTAAATTAATGTCTTACAAATGTTATTTAATGTTTATTAATGTTTTACAAATGTTTTTAATGTTTAATTAATAATTTAAATGTTATTTTCTTATTTATAAATTTATTTAAGTTATATATAAGTAATTATGTAATATTTATGTACTTATCTTTTTAAAAAACAAGTTTTAGATTTTAATAAATATACAAAAACAAATTCATGTGAACATTTATGAACAAATAACTTATATTTTGATTAAATCTATAACATATGTTTATAAATTTGAGAAATTTATTTTAACTCTTTATATAAAATTTTAAAACAAGCTTATCTTATGTTAAAATTAAAATGAAAGTGAACTTCAAATTTAATTCTTATTTAAAACAAAGCTTAATATATATATATATAAATAAGAAATTAACTTTGTTATAAAAATTTAAATCTTAAATATCATTTTTAAAAGTATTAAATCAACTTAAAATTTCAAATTACAAACTATATATATAATAGAGTTTGAAAACACTTATTAAATTCAAATCAATATTTCCCTATTTCTAATATATACTAATATATATATTTCAAATGAAAATCATTTTAACATTAGATTTGATAATTACTATATTAAATTTTAATACACAATCCAATCACAATATATACATTCAAATATATTACAATTTGAATATATAGCTTTTATTACATTAAAAACTTTCCTATTTACAAGATATATCAATATATATATATATATATATATATATAGAAATTATTTTGATTAGCTTTTGAAAAATAAATCTTACCAATTTTTAAATTGCTAAAATAAATATTTCCAAATCATTAGTTTTCAAAAGAATTAAACTTGCCTAGTTTATATTGTTAAAAAATATTAATAGATATTATCAAATTATTATTATTAGACTTTTTAAAGAATTTTAACTTGTCAATTTATAATGTAAAATGATCAAACCAATTTAATTATTATCAAAGATTATTAAATTGATATTGCTTAAATTTCCTGGTCGTCACATTCCTCCACCTTAAAAGAATTTCGTCCCTGGAATTTAAAAGCAAAGATAATTTAATAACCCAACAAAAGAATTTAAATTTTAATCAGAAATCAAACGTTATCAATCATAGCAACCAATTCAAACAAATAATTTTATCTATCCAGACAAAATTCTGAATAGATGTTCCTAATATTATCTTGAGTTTTCCAGGTACCTATACTGAAATACTCGCTCTACAGAATCTTAAGTAACTACACTACTATAACTAAGAACTCCTCTCATCTGATCCTACAAATGTGAACAAGATATCAGACTAAGCTCAAAACCAACTCAACTGCCAAATCCTTTTGAACTGCTGATTCTATCACTCGATGAATCATACACATATTCCTCAAAGATATGTGAAATACAATGAATTCCATTTTTCCGAACTGGCAATTCAATCCTGTAGATAAAAATCTAATCTCCAAAGAACACAGGAAAAACTCAAAATACTTTCGGAGCTAGCTTTCCAGATTTTTTTTTCCAGTCTTATATCTCCTTTAATCGGATAAAACCAAATCAATATCCAAATTCCAACTCTTCATTCCAAATCTCCTCAATCCTTAACTGTATAACTCTTCAGATGATCCTGAGTCACCTCCATCCTTCCTGATCAGTTTAACTCTTGCCGATTGCTTCATGAAACACCTGGACCAAATTCAAACCAATTCTCCAGGTCCTACTCAACAAAATGGCTCTCCCAAAAATTTGCTGAAATCCAATACACAACTCTATTCCACAAGCATCAGTGGACTTCAAATCTACATCTCTTATCTGGAATAGCCAAACAGTTGCACCTGACAACCTTACCTTTTCAAATCTAGAAAATTTCTTCATACTTGAATTTCCTGTAGAAATCCTCTAATCCAAGAAAACTGCAACTTTTGGCTGTTCCCATTCTAGAATAACTGCTATCTCGCTTCCGCTGCACAACTCTGAGCTGGAGTAGATAAGAATGCTATCGAAGAACTCGAGCACAAACTTTCACCATACCCTGTTCATTCGACTCATAAAATCTTAGTGACCCATTCCATTCGGCCAAAACATCTCAGCAGAACCTTAACTAGAAACTAGATGATCAATCCTTCCTCAAGAGTCATGATACGCTTCACCAAACTCTTCTCGCTCTAAGAGTCATCCCTCTACATGGTTGAACCATCATTATTGCTCCTGGAAATCCAAGTCGATAAGAAAACTCAATCTCCGATCCGGGTAAACTTCTGATTTCCTCCAAAAACATCTGGAAAATCTCTGACTACTTTCATAGCTTTTACCTCCATATGAGATTCCTCAATTCCCAAGCCAAAGAATACTCAAAGATTTCCCAAACTAATCGCAAGTCACTTTTGCGATCTTACTCAGTTCAGATTCCAAAGAACTATCTCCCCAACTAGAATAGCTTTAACTAATCGAGATCAATCTTCAAGAATGGCTTATCTACCAGAAAAACAGATAGATCACTTCCAGCAAATATCCTGCTCTGCTGAGCTTCCCGAAGAAATGGATAAGCCTTCACTATCTGCCTGGTCTACCAATAGTAAAATCCCAAAGATTTCTGAATCATCGAAGAAACGGATCCATGCTACTGCTTCCAAACTTCACTTCAATGCTACTGTTAAGCCAAAAGATCATCCTTAACCCCAAGCTTCTTGAAACACAAAACTATCACCCAATTCCACTAAAAGATCCTTGAGACGAGTAGACATCTCCTCAAGAAACTCGGCTCCAAACCAAACACCAACCATTAGTTCTTCTTAAGGAAAACAATGAGACCGTGTCCGAAATGAGGTAACTCATCGACCTTAGCCTCATACTTCAATATAAATAACATTCCCTTACTTGAGATCCAGAAGATCCCTAATATCCGAATCGTCCCTGCAGTAGGCATCAACGTTCCTTCAACACCCTCTAAAACTTGCTTCAAAAGAACATCTTCAGAACCATCTATGGATATTGCATCCCACCACACAACTACTCTTTCCTGAAGTCACCAAGATACCATCACTTGCTTCTGCTCAACTGACTGACTCAACTCTTGGAAATCCCTGCTCACTCGAGAACAAATCAACCTCACACTCCAAGAATAAACTCCCATTCTTGAAAAGACTTCCTCTGGGATCAATTAAATCCTTTTACCAATCTACAAAGCTTATACGAGACAGTATTAGGTCTACAATCTCGACAGACACACTTCCAACCACAACATATGAGCATCTTCCATTAGTGGTAGTTGTGTTCCACACACTCCTACCTTATCCACCTTTATAACCTATGTTGGAAAATCCGAACAGATAACCCAACAGATTAGGTAGTTATATATATATATATATATATATATATATATATATATATATATATATATATATATATATATATATAAAAATTACAAGTACGCTTTCTCAAGATAGACACCACTCCAGAGCCAAGGTATTCACTCAACCTAATGCTCTGATACCAACTGTAGCGACCCGACTTTCTATCACCGGAAAGACGCATCACTATTTAAGAAAGAAAGAGATAGAAGAAGAAAAGAAAGAGGAGAAAGAACAACAACACGTCAGAATCTCACAGCGGAACAAATGAAATATAATATATAACATATATATATAGTATCATATACATCAGAGTACACAACTTACATCTCAATTTAGACAGTTATAAGATTTCTGTCTAATATACAATACAAGAACAACAATACAGAATAACACACAGCAGAAACTCTATCTATATATCTACACGCAGAAGCCTCTTGCTCCAATGCTCCTCCATAATTCGTCAAAGATAACCTGAATCACTTGACTACTCATACATAATATGAGTACCTAAGAGTTTAATAAAACATAAAATAAACACTCGGGTCAGACAAGGGTCTGGTGTGAGTAAATGGTTTAAAATTGCTTAACTGTAGAAATCCTTTGAAAAGAAAGGTATCACATAAGACTTCCCACACATAAACATGGAAAAAAATTTACCTTACGCTAACCAAAACATTTTATAGGAAATCCAATGATATTATAATAGTGTCTAGGGTTTTCAAGTAAATATGAAATAGCCGAAATTGTTAAATCTATTAAATTCCAGCTACTAGCCACAAAAGTGGGTAATACAAACAAAACCGTAGGGTCTCGTAGGAAGAATAGGTTTCCATCAATGGTAGGGCTACTGGGGTATAGCCCGTCACAGTACGTGGCCTAGATAACCGTACCGAGGACCCCTCTCGATCCCCTGCAACACAAGGCCGAGACCATTCCTTATTGAACAGTCCCGAACAAGACCACCCCGCAGTTGGCTGCAGATCCAACTGCCCACAAAGCCGAAATAAAAAGGGATACTTGGGCATGACCCACTTAACCTTGCTGCACCTCCCCTGTTTTAGCCATTCCCGTTTGATGAGGCTTGAGGCTGCGATTACCTTTATAGGACACATTTATCTTAGAATGCTCATCGTCCACCTGACGATGTTCTAAAAGCATCCAATCCATACAAGTCCGTTCCAGATTTGAACGGAACCGAAGGCACTATCTCGTTGCACTCATTTTGGAATCACCCTCAGAGTCAACGACCATAGCCCTTGCACTCTGAATCACCATCTCGAATCTGTAAGTACTATCTCCATCAAACTCATCACGGACTCACATCTAGAGTTATACTGACGAATAGTTCTTACACCTCGAGTCTTCACTGATACTCCACTTGGATTTACGACCTAACATTTATTTTGGATCGTTGTGGTTTTCGGATATCCAAATATGCAAACCCGATCCCGGTCTCACGGAATCCAAACGCCATTTTAATGTCCAAGTTGTATTTAAGGGTTTTAAATAGTAGATATTCAGAATATCACTTAAACATAAATGGATGATTCACATTATACAGATAAATAACCCACAATTATCACATTCATCCATACATATCACAAAGCAGCATATATATCATATTTCAGATATATCACATTCATATCATTACATATCAACCAATGACTTTCAATATCATCCAATATCATTAATGCATCCAATGATACTTATCATCCAATCATTAATCATCCATAACAAGGTTTGATTCAAACTTAATTAATTTAATTGATCCTTTATTAAATTAATTCCTACTTAATCACTTGGTTTATCACCAATCCAGCTTACATATTCATTGATTAATTTCAAATTAATTAACTAACATCACTTAATTATCCACTTTGAATTAATCATCCTTGATTAATTATTACTTAATTACTTTAAGTAATTATTCCTTAATTATAAATTTTAATTAAACATCTAGATTAATTACTTCTTAATTATATCAAGCAATTATCTCATAATTATCCTTTTAAATTAATCACACTTGATTAATTATTCTTTAATTATTCCTTAATTATCCTTTAATTAATGATACCTGATTAATCACCTTTTAATTAATCATACTTGATTAATTCCTTATAATTAAACACTCTTGATTAACTACTTTTAATTAATCACATTTAATTAATTACTTTTAATTAGTCACATTTGATTAATTACTTTTTAATTACATTGAGTAATCAAAACTTAATTATAAATTAACTATCCTTTAATTATTAATTAACAATTAATTAATTATCTCCATTAATTAATGATTACTTTATTAATTAAATTTCTTTCTTAATTAATTACTTTAACATGAAATTAATCACATTATTAAATCCTCTTAACCCTTTTATTAAATAACCATTAAATAAATAATTTAAACCTTTAATTAATTTTATGAACTAATTCTTTAATTAATAACTCAAGTGATTAACCTTTAATCACATCCACTTAATTACTTCCATAAAGTAATTATCTTTTACTTAATTACTTCCACAAATCAATTACTTAACTACCTAATTACTTCACCAAGTAATTATACTAAATTAATCCATAAGTGATTATCTTAACTAAACACTAATTAATTTCTTAATTAATTATTTAACTTAATCATTTAAATTTAATTAAAGGATTCTTTAACTTCTTATTTTAAAAAGATTCTTAATTAAGAAAACCATTATCTTAATTAAATCATTTATATTAACCAATAAATTTTCAATAATTAATAATTTAATTATCTTAATTATCTTCATAAACTATTTATCTTTAATTAAATCAAAATTCTAAATTACTTAAGAAAATCTTTAATATAATTGATTACCAAATTCTTGATCATTAAACTTTATTTAAAGTAGAATATATTAGAAACTAATTATAATTAAAATAATCTAAACATTCAAATTAAAACTTTTGAACTTTCAAAGTTATTAAATAAAATTTAATACAACTTTATTTCAAAAATCCACTTATTTTATTTTGAAACTTTCCTAATTTAACATGTTTAAAATTTAATTTTGAAACCCATTAGTTTTATATGTAAAACTTATTTTACTTAGGTTCTAAAACTTTAATTATTTATAAAGTCAAATTTCTTTTGTTTCACAACCTTTAAAAAACATTGCTGTTAATAATTTTAAAACTTTAAAATAAAACATTACTGTTAAATTTTAAAACCCAAACAACAAAACTGCTAAATCAAAACTCGAGCCACCCACTGCAAAAACTCGCGTCTTTCCCGAACCCTATACCTGCTTTGAGCCAAAGTAGCAGATACCCGAAGAATGCTTCGAACTCAAACCTGTCTTCTTCCCAAAAACCCAAATACCACTGAACATCATCAGCGTGCAACATGCACCGTTCCTCCGGTCACCAACGACCATCACCGCGACTTCGACGAGTCACCCTCGACCACTACATCTTCATTCAAAACCCAGAAAACTCAATTCAATCGAACTCCAAAATTTTGATCACCAGTCCCAACTGCCTGAACCACTCCTCGGTCAAAATCGACCGCCACCATTGATCTTTGACACGAGATGACACGCGATCCTTCCCGAAGCCTCGTTGCAACCTCCATCACCTCTGGCACCATGTGCGATCGCCCGCGGTAGCTTCTCGTTGCCGTGAAAACCCAATGAACAACGTCGGCATATACAGGGTATAAAACCCTACTTCATCAAATTCCGGCCATCTCAAACAATTAAAATTTCCCAAAGCAATTTTCTGATGATCCCATAGATCCCCTCGACCCTCCTGCACAACCACGACGCACAGATCGTCGTCATTCGCCACCATTTGACCAAAATGTCCAAAACTGTCAAACCACAAATTCACACTAAATACTAATCTAAAAATGGTGATTCAACCATTAAAAATAATGATTTAGCATCACGAACCCAATTATGCAATTCAAACTTGAAATAATAAAATTTTGACCCAATTTGAACTTTACAGTAAATTCAAAGATTTATAACCAATTATTCATTTTAAAAACTTGTACTTATTTTTAGATGACAGCTTACTTGATTACAAAAAATTTCTATTTACAATTTAAAGTCCAATTGGAATTTAAAATCAAGTTATTAAATTTATTATAGAATTTGAAACTGTTTTATAAACACAGTAACAATTCTTAACTTTACAGGCCTTCTATATACTCAATTCAAACATGCATCCAATTTAAATCAAATATTTCATATAACATCATGATAATATCACAATAACAAGTTGTCTTCACAAAAAATGGGCAAACACCTCCAAGTCGTATGATTTAGTCGATTCTATGCTGTCTTAATGATTTGGGTGATTTATGCAAATATGTAAAAAAACAGGGACTAAACTGTAAAAGACACATAGATTTATAGTGGTTCGGCCAGAACGTGCCTACGTCCACTTTATATGTTATTCTCCTTTACTGTTCAGATTACAAGTACAAAACTTTGATTACAAGTGTATAAAAGTTGTTTGAAAGTTCCTTCCGTGCTTGAGCTCTCAACCTTGTCCCTCCTTGTTGTACCCCTATCCCTCTATTTATAGAGTGAGGCTGAGGGTAGGGGTCTTGGATGTATATAGCTGCTGGTGGGCCTGGGCTGATGTAATCTGGCCTGGCAATGTTGGTTCGGTGATTCCTTGGTCCGGGGAAGGGTTGGAGTGGCCTTCGGTTCGGTATTGGTTGGAGTGGCTTTGGTTCGGCGGTGCTTGGTCCGGCGATGGGTTGGTAGTGGGTGGAGCGTTGATTGGTTCGGCAGTAGGTGGAGAGTGGATTGGTTCGGCAGGCATGGAAGTGGGTTGGTTCGGTGGGGACATGGAGAGGGAGTTGGGATTTGGTTCGGTGGTAGGTGGAGCAAGGGCTAGTTCGGTGGTGGCCTCCCTCATCTTGGTTCGGTAGCACCGTTCTAGTGAAAACACGCCCAACACTTGCCCCCCAAAGTGGTGGCATATGCATGCATATGCCACGCTTTGTTTTAGCTTGGACATTCTCATCTGGTCCTTTGTGCCGAACCAGTTGGTCCGGTATCCTATGCTTGCTTATAAGTATGGTCTTCGTGTCTCTGTTCATCTTTTATCGTTCGAGTTAGCCGAATCAATCGAGTTTCGAATCAAACTTGACTGTTTGAAACAGCCGAATCAATCAAGTACCGAATCAAACTTGACTGCCGGACCAGGTGAGTTTTCTTCTGCCGAATGAACTTTTATGGTTAGAACACCGAATGGGATCGGAGAGCATGAGTGCCGAATGAATTCTTGGCCTTGAACTCCCGATGACCATGGGGAGTACGATTGCCGAATGAATTCTTAGCCCTGAACCTCCGAATGAACTTTTTTTGTTGGGAATACCGAATGAGATCGGGAGTTTGAATGCCGAATGAACCTTGAGCCTTTTATGTTTTTAATTACGAATGAAATTCCAGACCGTACATACTCGCTTGTTTATATCTCTTGTTCTAACGAGGCGTTTTCTCGTGTTGCAAATAATGTCTCATAAAGTAGAAACCCGTTCTGATAAGAAGAAATCCAGGGACAAAGAAGAGTCCTCTGTAGTGCCCCCAGTTCAGGCAGGACCAGAACGTCGCGGACCAACCCCGAGATCATTAGTAGACGGGTATGGCCCTCAGGAGCTCTTGAATTCCCCGCATGACTTCTTTTCTAGCTCCCTCAAAGATAAGCACCTTGATGTTATGTCTCACTCTTTTGGGATTGATAGAGCGCATATGTTGTTGCCGGGGGAAGGAGTGATGACATATAATCCCTCTGAAGGATATTTTGCTTACAGTAGGTATCACTGTATGTTTGGAGCCATCTCTCTGATCAATGCCTGGATAGTTAGCTTTATCACATATTTGAAGGTGGCCCCTTTCCAGCTTCAGCCCAACTCCTGTGCCATCTTGGTGAGCCTGTTTATTATCTTCTAGAGAAAATATGGGCATCCCCCTTCCAACCGGGAGATCAGGTACTTGTACAACTTGAGAGGCTACAAGAAGGGATCTCCATATATTAGCTTAGAGTCGGCCGTGTCTTTCAAGCCAGTCCTGGACTTGTATTCGAAATTTAGCATATTCAAGAAGGAATGGTTCTTCGTCAAGGATGACTCTGTTTCTTTCCACCGCTTCACCTCTGGCTGCAAGTTAAATCTTATTTATAATTTCCGTCCTGACTGCAATGCTCCTTCTTATGTGCTTTTGTTTCTTGCAAGCGACAGGTGGCTTTGCGGTCGTGGAGAGCGATCGCCTAGTTCAGATGGCTGCGGAAATAGAAGTCGTCCCGGAAAGGGAGAGGGCAGCTTCTTATTTGATCAGGAATGCTACTCTTCTGGAGCACAACTTGATTCTTCCATGCCAGTCTGTGGTCAAGCAGAGAGACATGGTTGAGGAGAGGGCCGCCAAAGCTAAAGGAGGGGCTACGGCGAAGAGTGGCAAAATGAAACCCTTCTCAAAACCGCCAATTGCCGGGGGGAGGAAGCTTAAGAAGTCCAATGGACCCTCCCCCAGCACATGTCCAAACATCCCGGAGGAGGAATATGTGGAGGAGGAAAGAGGTGAGAATGAAGGAGGTGAGGAGGAGAGCGGAAGTGATAGGGAAGGTGATGGTGATGGCGATGGTGATGATGGTGGCGATGGATAGAGTGGTAGTGGCGCTGGGGCTCTGTCTTCTGAGCAGGCAGGCGAGATCCAGGAGTGGATAGATGATGCTTTCCGCCTAGCTTTTGAGGGGTTGGAGGAAGGATCAGCCTTGGTGGAGAAGCCAATGAGAGATAACAAGGACGAGACTGGTGCCGATTCATCTTCCAAGAGCATTTCAGCTAAGGCAACCCCTGCGATTCAAGGTGAATTTTTGACTCTTGACGACTCCATTTATGATAAGGGTTTAGAAATATTTTACGGCCAGCTCCCGTCCTGGAATGAGATCCAGGACTTATTGTAGTATCCTACTCCTCCCTAGGGTTTGTATAACAAAAGCGTCTTTTTACTCTTCTTAACTTGATACGTTTCTTGAATTATAGCTCAATGTATGCTTGTAACACTTGGTTTTTATTCCAGAAGCTGGCGAAGCGGCCAAGACATCAGATGTTCGGCACCGTCTTGAACAATACAAACTCCTCAAAGCTTCTACTAAGCCGAAGCCTTCGACTAACCGCCCCGGAGACGTAGTCGGCTACCGTCCTCTTCTTGGGGTCATCGAAGAGGATATCCAAAAGAAGAAGAGGAGTCGTTCCTTGATCGAATCCTCACCTGGTCCTCAGCCCCCAACTCAACCTCTTCAGGATACCACGGAGGAGAATATTGAGTTTATACCTTCCCCGCACCCATCTGAAAACCCTACCGTTACCCCAATAGATCATCACGGCTTGGCTCGTAATCCATTTGCGGGTCATCCAGATCTGGATCCAGGCTCTCATGATATTTCCTTCGACGAGGCTACTGGTGAGCACCTTCTCCCTCGCAATCCTATGGTAAGGGTGCTTGGTGAGGCTAAGTCCCTAGACCTTGATTTTCTTACCACTCGGATTGTATCTTTGGGGGACGAAGCTAAGGCAAACATCGACCGGGTTGCTGAGGAGACCAGGAAGCTGATGGGGCATCATGCACGACTGGTCAAGGCCGGAGAGGAAATCGGGAGTGCTAACATTCGATTGTGGTTAATGGTTTCCGACCAGACCAAACAACTTACCGACCAGGCCATCCAGATCTCTCAGCATGAGGCCGCCTCCAGGTGACTAAAGAAAACCATGAAAGAGGCTAGCAGGATAGAGTTACGGAAAATGGAGGCTGCCTGCAAGGAACCGATCGATATGGCTATTGCAACGGTGGATGAGGTTAGGAAAGCGGATCTCGAGCGGGTAGAGGAGTTACCCGGGAAGCTTGAAGCCGCAGAGCTTGCTCAAACCAAGCTGAAGGAGGAGATGGAGGCGATGAGGAAATCCTTTCAAGCTGACCGCTCGCGATACCGATCGGAGAGGGATGCTACCGTTGCAAAGCTGTTGGCTTCTGAAGTCCGAATAGGGGAGTTAGAGGAGAACGAGGGGATAATGGATGAGATGCTTCAGGATATGTACTTTCGCACTTGGAAACATGGCAACTTATCCTGGATGGATGATTATCCTCGAGTCATGGCCAGGATTTATCTCAGGGCCCTAGAGGAGGCTAAGGCCGAAGCAGATAAGGTGGGTGGCATGGCCTTCAGGATGGATGTGGTCACGGCTCAGTTCACCAAGGAGGAGAAAGTGGCAGTGAAGGAGGGTATGCGGCTGCTTACTGCTGAGGAGGCAGGTGTGCAGTTGGAGGATGATGATCAAGGAGCAGATGCCGGTAAGTCTTCCCTTTTAGTCTTTTTGTAACTTGATTGCCTATTGTTCATCACTATTAATGTGTTCTTTCCTGAATTGGACAGGCGGGACCTCTGAAGCACCAACTACCTCTAGTCAACACGTTGAGAGTTCTGATCCGGCAGTTAAGTAGTTCTCGGAGGGCCGGTAGAATAGAGGTGAAGCTCTGATGCAGCCGACTCCTTGACTTGACCGGGACATCTTTTGGTTTACTTGACATTGCTGTCTATGTTATTCCCAAAACATTAATGTAATTGTAATTATATTATTTGTAATGAACGACTTTATTCTTGGCATGTAATTTTTAACTTAAGTTGATTCTGTCATATTCGAATGCTTTTGTTATCTTGATGTTTTGTGTAAGAAATATAGCTATGCACATGCCTGTGATTCAGTCGTGTTTGATGCTAAGTTCTTTCTTAAACTATAACTTCATGTCTCGTAACTTTAGTGTGATGTGCGCATGAATTATAGCTACGTATTTATATGCAAGAGAGGAAAGTACCGCTCTTCATGTTTCAGTTGTAGAGGGTGGCTTTGAATGTCTTGTGTGAATGAGTATGGAATGCAGCTGAGTGTCCTGTCATTCAGTTGTGAGTTCCTATTTCCATTGGCGAGCGTCCCTTATTTTGTGTCGTGTACTTTAGGGATTGTTATAGAGGATAGGAGGAAAAGTTTTCCAACAAAATAGAAATATAATAAATAGTAAAACTTCCAATCACGGAAGGCCTTCGATGTGCTAAAGTTCGTGGCAATCGGGTTTTGTAGTCACTTTCCCTAGTTGTGGGTCTTGGAGACATTTGTCACCCATCTTACGCCTCCGTGGGGAGTTTTCTTTTTTACCACAGCCGTACTTAAGACACATCGGAGCCGAGATCGCGCACGGTAACTACCCAGACCATTATGGCCCTTAATCGTGGGTATTATTCGATTTACCTTGGCCAGCTAGCGTGGGTGCCGATCGTCAACCGTGAACTACCCCTAGCTGGCCACACCGTATGTTGGGGCTTAAAGTAGGTTCACAGTTGCCGGCGAGCCGAACGCTGTAATGAGCTGCCTAGGCTATTTTCGGCCTCCTCGGTGGCTTATAATCGGCTCATTACAGTTTGCTTTGAGGGCCGTCGCGAGCAATGAGTTTACCCGCAGCAGAGGGATGCTGGAGAAAAAGTGTCTCATTGGCGAGGGCATAGATTCGTATAGTACCTGTTAGGTCTTGTCTAGGTGAAGTCGCGCTGTGATGTGTCTTGAATGGAAGTGCCGTTTACATAGGATTTTGTTCAACAGAAAAGGATAAAGCTCAACAAGCAGCCAAGATATAAAGGAACAAGTTAACAAGAGACGAGTTTTTAAAGTGGTTCGGCACGAAAATGCCTACGTCCACCGATTCTCTTTGTTCATTCACTTCATATGGGCAGTACAAGTTAAGAAAAGTATGGATGAAGGTGGATGTTCCATAACCTCTGGAACACCTCTCCGTCCACTGTTGACAAAATATAAGCTCCGTTGCAGAGATCTTTATGAATTACATATGGTCCGTCCCAGGTCGGATCTAGCGCTTCAGGGCGCAGGAAGATTCGCCTGAGGAAAAGATCTCCTTCTTGTAAGCTGCGATGCTTGACTTTAGAGTTGTATAGTGCAGCCACTCTTTGCTTGTGAGCCGCTGCTTTGAGTGCTGCATCGTTTCTTCTTTCTTCAATTAGATCCAAAGGCATGTGAAGGAGTTCTTCGTTCTCTTCGGGGTTATAGTGGATCCTATGGTGGGAAGGCACTACAGTTTCAACTGGGAGCATGGCCTCCGATCCGTATGCCAAAGAGAAAGGAGTATGCCCCGTTGATGTTCTGAAAGATGTGCGGTAGGCCCAAAGTGCCGTAGGAAGTTCATCCACCCAAGCGCCTTTTGACTTTTCAAGCTTCTTCTTGATTAGAGTTTTGATAATTTTGTTGACAGCTTCGACTTGTCCGTTCGCCTGGGGATAAGCTACAGATGATAAGCTTTTGTGAATTCCATGCTCTTGGCACCAGTCGGCGAACTCCTCGCTGTCAAACTGAAGTCCATTGTCCGATATGATTTTGAGTGGAACTCCGTACCTGCATAGAACACCCATTTGGTGAAATAGTTGACTGCCACTATAGCATATTTGGCTCCGCCTCGGCCCATTGGCAGTTTGCCAATCAAGTCAATTCCCCATACTGCAAAGGGCCAAGGGCTGGTCATTTGAGTAATCTCATTTGTTGGTAGTCGAGGAATCTTAGCAAATTTCTGACATCTGCCACATCTTTTGACGAAGTCTAAGGCGTCTTTTTTTAAGGTGGGCTAGCAATATCCATATCGGAGTATCTTCTTTGCCAGAATCTGCCCACCAATGTGATCTCCGCAGCTCCCTTGAGAGAAAGGAGTATGCCCCGTTGATGTTCTGAAAGATGTGCGGTAGGCCCAAAGTGCCGTAGGAAGTTCATCCACCCAAGCGCCTTTTGACTTTTCAAGCTTCTTCTTGATTAGAGTTTTGATAATTTTGTTGACAGCTTCGACTTGTCCGTTCGCCTGGGGATAAGCTACTGATGATAAGCTTTTGTGAATTCCATGCTCTTGGCACCAGTCGGCGAACTCCTCGCTGTCAAACTGAAGTCCATTGTCCGATATGATTTTGAGTGGAACTCCGTACCTGCATAGAACACCCATTTGGTGAAATAGTTGACTGCCACTATAGCATATTTGGCTCCGCCTCGGCCCATTGGCAGTTCGCCAATCAAGTCAATTCCCCATACTGCAAAGGGCCAAGGGCTGGTCATTTGAGTAAGCTCATTTGTTGGTAGTCGAGGAATCTTAGCAAATTTCTGACATCTGCCACATCTTTTGACGAAGTCTAAGGCGTCTTTCTTTAAGGTGGGCTAGCAATATCCATATCGGAGTATCTTCTTTGCCAGAATCTGCCCACCAATGTGATCTCCGCAGCTCCCTTGATGGATGTTGGATAAGATTTCCTTGGCTTCCCTTCCAGCGACACACCTTAATAAGGGGTTAGAGAAGCCGCGTTGATAGAGGATGCCTTCTTGTATTGTGTAGCAGGAAGCTTTTCTCAAGATTTTTTTGACTTCGCTATGCTCGCTAGGTAGCGTGCCATCTTGTAAGAATTTTCGGATAGGAGTCATCCAAGTTTCCTCTTCGATTGCAACTATCAGATCCACTTGTTCGAAACTCGGGGCTAGTTGTTTTGAAATGGCTACTGTTCCGGAAATGGTGTGTTTCTTCATGCTAGCTTGCTTTGCCAGTTCGTCGGCTTCTTGGTTCTCCTATCGAGGAATGTGTTTGATTAAATGGTGATCCAATTGATCGTGTAGCAGCTTGGTTTTCTTTAGATATGCTGTGAGTCGTTCTCCTCGAGTTTGAAATTCTCCTAGTATTTGGTTTACAATAAGTTGAGAATCACTATGAAGACATAAAGAATTGATCCCAATCTCTAAGACAAGTTCTATTCCAGCTATCACTGCTTCGTATTCTGCGTCATTGTTGGTGGAAGCAAATTCCAACCTTAGAGCATAGTGTAGTTTCCTTCCCCTAGGAGTGATTATTACAATACCTGCTCCCGAGCCTTGCTCGTTTGATGCTCCATCAACAAAGAGATTCCACTTGATGTCTTCTGCTTTTTCAGATTGCTCCTTACATTCGTTGGTAGTGAACTCGGTAATGAAATCGGCCATGGCTTGTCCCTTGATGGCGGTGCAAGGATGGTAGGTGATATCATATTGACTCAGTTCAATGCACCATTTAAGTAGTCGCCCAGATGTGTCGGGACGATGGAGTACCTGCCTTAGCGGTTGAGATTGGAAATAGTGTCGCAGTTTCCATGACGTGATCAGCAAACAGTATGCTAGCTTCTCAAGTTTAGGGTATCTGGTTTCTGCCCCCGTAAACCTCTTGCTTACAAAGTATACCGGCCATTGCATGTGATTGTCTTCTCTCACCAAATTGGCGCTTAGGGCATGAGATGACACACCAAGGTATAGTTATAGTTCTTCGCCTTCATTTGGAGTCGAGAGTACTGGTGGTCTCCGGAGGTGTTCGATTAGGTTAAGGAAGGCTGTTAAGCACTTGTTAGTCCACTCGAACTTTCCTTTATCTTTCTTTAGAGCTTCGAAGAAGGGGACACACTTGTCAGTTGCTTTAGAGATGTTATCCTGATATCTTTCAGAGCTCGCACTTGCTAGGGGTTTGCTTCAATTCCTATGGCATGGATGATGAATCCCAAGAATTTTCCTGATGATACTCTGAAGGAGCATTTTAGAGGATTCAGCTTCATTCCATATTGACGAAGTACTTAGAACATCTCGCCTAGGTGGCTTACGTGATCGTCGGCTTTCCTTGACTTTACTAGCATGTCATCCATATACACTTTCATAGTTCAACCTATTAGTTCCGCGAACATCTTCTTGATGAGGCGCTGATAAGTAGCTCCGGCGTTTTTAAGTCCAAAAGGCATTACTCTATAGCAGTACAACCCCCGGTCAGTGATGAAACTAGTGTGGTCTTGATCGGGAGTGTGCATTGGAATTTGGTTATATCCTAAGTATGCGTCCATAAAAGATAAGAGTTCGTGCCCGGCTGTGCTGTCCACAAGCTGATCGATTCGGGGGAGCGGGAAGCAATCCTTTGGGCAAGCGTCATTTAAGTTGGAGAAGTCAATGCATGTTTGCCACTTCCCATTAGGCTTTTTTACTAACACCGGGTTCGCAATCCACTCTGGGTAGATGGCTTCTCGTATGAAGTTATTGGCAAGTAGGTTCTTTACTTCTTCATCGAGGGCTGCTGATCGTTCTGCCCCCATACTTCTCTTTTTCTGCTTTATTGGCACCTTGGTAGGATCGATGTTCAGTACGTGGCATGCTACATCTAGGGAGATTCCCGTCATGTCAGCGTGCGTCCATGCAAATACATCCAAGTTGTGGCGGAGAAAATCAGGGAGTTGATCCTTCAGTTCTGCTTTTAGTTGAGATCCGATTTTCAATAGTTTACTTGAGTCATGTTTTCTACAGATACAAACTACATAGCCTCTGCAGGCTCGGCGGTGGCCTCCTCCTCTTTGTCCCTGGGGTCTAATTCATTGAAAGGATCACTGGTATATCGAAGAGGAGGGCTCTCTTTAGTTGCTATGCTTCCAAGTTTTTCATACAGAGAGTAGTCTCTGCATTCTTCCCTTTATACCTTCTGCGGTTATTGTGAAGTTCAGTTACATAGCAGTCTCGAGCAGCGTCTTGATCTCCCTCTACTTCTCCTATTCCATTGTCTGTTGGGAATTTCATCTTCAGGCACCACGGGGCCAGGACAATTTGGAAGTCGGACAAGGCTGGTCTTCCCAAAAAGGCGTTGTAGGCCGAATTATTTTCTATTAACACAAATGTTTGTTTCCGCACAACGGAGCGGGGATGGCTTCCTATTTCAACAAAGAGGTCTAGTTGCCCGTGGAGCATATTCGCATCTCCACTGAAACCATGTAGTGGTTTGTTGCAGGGAGACATATCCTTCATCGACAGCTTCATTTTGTCGAAAGCATGCTTAAATAGGATATTTACTGAGCTTCCAGTGTCTACTAGAATTCGGAAAACTTTGACCGGACCGAATCAGGCAGAGATGACCATAGGATCCATGTGAGGGTACTGCCTTCCTTCTAGGTCATGCCTACCAAATGTGATGTCATTATTCTCTTTCCACTTTTGGTGGCGTTCTTCTATAACAGAATTAAAGCCGTCTTCATTGTTTCTAAGCGACCTTCCATACCTTTCCATCTCTGCCCAGCTTCTGTCGACGATGTGTGGTCCTTCCGATATGGTATGGACCACTATCTTCTCTTGATTGGAGCCGCTGGTGTTGCGATTTCCTCCGCTCACTTCTAAGGGGGTAGCCTTGGGTTCTCGTTGGCATGAGCTGGTGTCCTGTTCTGACCTTTTACTTAGTGTTCCAGTCTCTTCCTTCTGATGTGTTCTTCAATTAAGTCTCGGAGATGATGGCATTCATTGGCGTCATGCCCATGAGATTCATGGAAGCGGCAGAACTTTCCAGACTAATTGCGTTATCTGATTCCGTCTTTTGCAGGGGGCGTTTGTATTTAACTTCATCTTGGGTAGCCAGGAAGATGTTTTCGATTGTTTCATTCAAAGGAGTGTAAATGTCAAATCTCGGTCCTGGCCGATATGGACGCTTTTCTCCCTTCTTGCCCCAGCACTATCTCTGGAGTCATTTCTTCGAACGTCCTTTGCTACAGCGGGTATGTTGCCATGAGCTGCCTTACTTTGTTGCCCTGTCTGCCTTTCTATGGCAGCGTCTTCAAGTCTCATATATTTTCCGGCTTCATGGAAGAAATCGGGTAAGGTAGTTGGCTTTTCTTTCGTTAATCTCCTAGAAAATTTAGTATCCGGATGCACACTACTAGAGAGGGCCATTAAGATAAGTATCTCATCGGCATCTTGGACTGCGGTCGCTGCGGCATTGAATCGGGTTAGATATTGTTGCACTGTCTCTCCAGCCTTTTGTTTGATATTGGATAAGGAGTAAGCGTCCTTGGGTTGTTCCACATGAATGCGGAACTGGCTGATGAACCTTTCTTTCAACATTTCCCATGAGCTGATGGATCCTCGGGGTAGATGGCAGAACCAGGAGGTAGCTAGGTCTGCCAAAAATAGTGGAAAGCATTTGCACAATACTCCTTCTGTTGCTCTGCTCATGAGCATATGCTGTGTGTATCTTTGTAAGTGTACGACGGGGTCAGAGGTTCCCTTGTAAGGTTCCATTGTTGGCGTTTTCCATTCTCGGGGGGTGATGGAAATTTCGATATTGCGGGTGAAGGGTCTGGTTACCATAGTGCCTATCCCTCGATCTCTTTGATCCCGTCGTACGCACTCTCTGAACAATCGCGCCATCCTTTCATCAGAATTTGGAGCAGATAGAAATGAGTTTGGTTCTTCTCTACGGGATTGATTCCGTCCAGATGACCTGTAGAGATGGTATCGCCTATCACTCCTAATATTTTCCAGTGGCTGCCTCTGGTCTTCTGGGAGCATGTTAGGGTCAGCTACAGTTGGCCCTTGTCTGGATCTTCCCCTGCTGGGTTCTGTTTCAAGCATTTCCTCGGGTCCAACTTCGGGCTGGACTCTAGCTCGACCCCGTTCATTGGTGTTCCCATGGCTAGGTAGCATGACGGGCTCAGCTACATCCGACCCACGCCTGGTACCTCCCCCGTTTGGTTCGGTTCCAAGTGTCTCCTCGGGTCACAATTCGGGCTGAGTCCGGGCTCGGCTCCTACTATTGCTGTTTCTGTTGTTTGCTTCTTCGCAGAAGAAAGATCTTTGTCACCTCCCAGGTCCTCCAGACTGGGACTCATCCCATGATTCAGTGTTGCGGTTGGATTCTTCTACATCCCTTAAGCGTGACATAAGTTGGTTCACCATGCCTTCTTGTTGGGATGTGAAGCGATCAGTCACTTCAGCCACAACCCTGTCTAGATCTTCCCTAGTAATTGCTGCCGGGTGTTCCATGGCAGGGGCTGTCGGATTTGTCTGGTTTCCATTTGGTACTGCTGTTGGAACGGGACGATTCTCTTGATCTGTGATCACTAGATCTGGAACACTGCTGGTTGCGATGTTCTTTCCTTTGTTAGCATCTTTCTTCTGCCTGGGAGGCATGTCTTCCAAGCGATGAGCGATGCTTGTTGGGAAGAAGGTTAGGTGAGAGAAGCTGAAGCTTCGAGCTCCTGTTCTCAGTGAAAGCACCAAAAATGTTTGTACAAAAAATGGGCGAACACCTCCAAGTCGTATGATTTAGTCGATTTTATGCTGTCTTAATGATTTGGCTGATTTATGCAAATATGTAAAAAACAGAGACCAAACTGTAAAAGACACATAGATTTATAGTGGTTCGGCCAGAACGTGCCTACGTCCACTTTATATGTTATTCTCGTTTACTGTTCAGATTACAAGTACAAAACTTTGATTACAAGTGTATAAAAGTTGTTTGAAAGTTCCTTCCGTGCTTGAGCTCTCAAACTTTTCCCCCCTTGTTGTACCCCTATCTCTCTATTTATAGATTGAGGCTGGGGTAGTGGTCTTGGATGTATATAGCTACTGGTGAGCCTGGGCTGATGTAATCTGGCCTGGAAATGTTGGTTCAGTGATGCCTTGGTCCGGGGAAGGTTGGAGTGGCCTTCGGTCCGGTATTGGTTGGAGTGGCTTTGGTTCGGCGGTGCTTGGTCCGGCGATGGGTTGGTAGTGGGTGGAGCGTTGATTGGTTCGGCAGTAAGTGGAGAGTGGATTGGTTCGGCAGGCATGGGAAGTGGGTTGGTTCGGTAGGGACATGGAGAGGGAGTTGGGATTTGGTTTGGTGGTAGGTGGAGCAAGGGCTGGTTCGGTGGTGGCCTCCCTCATCTTGGTTCAGTAGCACCGGTCTAGTGAAAACATGCCCAACACAAGTTGAATCCAGGTTTAAAACAATTTTTAAAAGAAATCATTTACTCACCAAAAATTGTAGAAGATAGAACTAATACTTCCAGGCTCATTGAATTCACTTTGCATGTTGAAATAAAATCTGCGGTTGTATTTTCCAGATTTGCATGTTGATCAATCCTGATTGCATTGATGTTGAAAACAATTTTATTGCTTGATTTAATTAGAAAATCTGAAGATCTTGCATTTGATTTTGAATATCCAGATTGAATTCCAGGTTTTCTTCTTGTTTGTTATTTTCAGATTTTACAGGTTTTCTTCTTTTCTTTTTTTTTTCCTCTGATCTTTGTTTTTGATTTGTATTCATTTTTGGTTGAATAAAAGTAAGAATTTTAGCTGAAGATAAAAAAATTTCTTTTTATTTTACAATTAAATTTTAAGCTTAATTAATCAAGAGAATGACATTTGTCATTTTAATGCTCTAATGATCTTACACATATGCACGTGATTTACAAGTGTTGTTATATTTAAATTAATGTCTTACAAGTGTTATTTAATGTCTATTAATGTTTTACAAATGTTTTTAATGTTTAATTAATATTTTGAATGTTATTTTCTTATTTATAAATTTATTTAAGTTATATATAAGTAATTATGTAATATTTATGTACTTATCCTTTTAATAAACAAGTTTTAGATTTTAATAAATATACAAAAACAAGTTCATGTGAATATTTATTAACAAATAACTTATATTTTGATCAAATCAATATAACATATGTTTATAAATTTGAGAAATTTATTTTAACTCTTTATATAAAATTTTAAAACAAGCTTATCTTATGTTAAAATTAAAATGAAAGTGAACTTCAAATTTAATTATTATTTAAAACAAAGCTTAAAATATATATACAAATAAGAAATTAACTTTGTTATAAAAATTTAAATCTTAAATATCATTTTCAAAAGTATTAAATCAAATTAAAATTTCAAATTACAAACTATATATATAATAAAGTTTGATAACACTTATTAAATTCAAATCAATATTTCCTTATTTCTAATATATACAAATATAGCAATTTTTCAATCAAACCAATCAAACCATAGCAATTTTTCAATTTTTTGAAATGGGGACCCTCCCTTTTCCTTCCCCCTTTCCTGCTAACCCTATCAGTCAACCATCCCCACTGCCGCAATGTCCTTCTTCACCCATACTTGTACCACCTTCAGCCGTTGTCCCTATCCTGTCACCTCCCGTTCCTTCAACCATCCCTCTTGTCAGTACCCAAGCACATTCTCTTCCTACCACCAACCCTTCTTCCTCCCTTTCTCATAATCTTCCTTCCTCGCCGCTGCTTCCTCTTCCTCTTCCTCTTCCACAACTTGCCTGGAATTCTCTGTTCAAGGCCAAACCTATCAATGCTGGGAAATACGAACCTCGTGATTTTCAATTGAACTTTCATGGTGATGCTTTAGTCCCACCTGATGAAGTTGTTAATGCAGGTAACACGATGTGGAAGGAATACTTGGTGGGGTTTTTTCTTGATACCCCTCTGCCGTATTCGACTGTGTTGTATTACCTCAAGAGAGCTTGGAAACTTCGTGGTTCCATATCAGTAAAGTCAGATGGGTTCCTGTTCCTCTTTAAATTCTCTAATGCAGATGATAGAAATAGAATTTCTGAGGCAGATCCAGTTGTTATGAGGAATAAACTTTTTATTGTTAAACCATGGGACGAGAATGTTGGCAATAGTTGTAGCAGTATTAAATCAGTTCCAGTTTGGATAAAGTTATCTAACATCCCCTTGTTCGCGTGGTCATCATTGGGTATTAATTGGTTGGCTGCTAGAATTGGTAAACTTCTATGCATGGATGCCTCGACTGAAAAATTTGAAAGAATCACTTTTGCCAAATGCTTAGTTGAAGTTACTCCTATTCATGTTCTGCCTGAAAGATTTACTGTTCAATTGCTAGATGGGTCTGAACAGGAAGTATTAGTTGAGTATTTGTGGAAGCCAGAAATATGTACCTTTTGTAAAGAGTTTGGGCATTTGGATAGCACTTGCAAGAAGTCAGTTGTTGATGAGAACGTTAAGAAATGTGAAGAAAATGAACAATACAAGAGCGGAGAAGTGAAGCAACACAATGATAATAAAGGAAAAAACACAGGCAAGCAAGTTACAGTGAAGCAAGTGTGGCAAAAGATTAATAGGAACAAAGGAAAAAAATTATATGTAAGTAAGGAGATGGAAAATAAAACTTTCACAAGTTTAGTGGCAGAGGAAATAAATGAAGTTGATGGAGGTGAAGGAAACAATTCTAAATTGAAAGATATTAATGAATCAGGGGATGTGGACCAAGTATGTAATATTCAAACCCAAAACAAATTTAATGTGCTACAGGATGAAGAGACTGAGCAAAATATAAGTGATATTAATGAGGTTGAGGATGGTGATATCAACCCAGTTAACTTTTGTGCTGAAGTTAATGGAGAAAACTGCCAGTCCAAAGTTTTTTTGAATGACAGTACTGTTACTAGCAACACAACTCCTGATTTAGGTTCTGATATGCAACATACACAAGTTGAAGAAACTGATACCAGAAGCAATAACAGTGAGAAAGATAACTTTGTATCTGGCATGCATGCACAAGCAGATACTTATGCTGAACAAGATGTTGCTTGGTGCACTGCTATTGAAGCAAACATAAAACAACTAATTCTCACAAGGCATAAGCATGACTCAGTTGCTCATCCATCTGAACATTCACCATACAATTTCACAATTGACCTGCCTGGTTGGCCTTCAAACCAAACCCTTCTGCAACCAAATCCAAATCCAACCATTGTCCCTATCTCCAAACATCATCCCTCTCCTCTCAGGCAAATGGAAACAAGATCTCTGTCTGCACAGAGAAGAAACAAATCCACCCCCCAACTTTAATTTTTTATGTTTAAAAAAATAGCAGCTTGGAATCTCAGAGGAGCGCATAGCAACATTAAACTTGATCAAGTAAAGAATTACATTGCTGCTCACAATATTTGTCTTTTTGGTTTGCTTGAAACAAAACTAAACCTCATGTTAACATCCATAGCAGCTGCTTACATTGACCCTTCTTGGGAATTCCACCACAACCTTGATGCTTCTACATATGGTCGTATCCTTATCTTGTATGATCCAAAAGTGATTACTCTATCCCCAATTCTTTCAACTAGGCAGTTCATCCATTTTCATGTTTTTGAAACTCCTTCACAAACTTCCTTTTATGTCACCTTCGTCTATGCTGATAACTCTGTACTTTCACGTAACAAATTCTTTAACTCCTTGCCACCATTACGTCAGTCATCACACCCTTGGTTAGTGCTTGGTGATTTCAACTCATGTTTTAACTTCTCTGACAAATGTGGTGGTAACCCTCTAACCCCAGCTGATATAGCTCATTTCAACTTATCAATTGAACATTCTGAGTTAGTCTTGGTCAATAAGTCTGGAGCTAAATACTCATGGAACAATAGAAGTCGTAGTGGTGTACGTACGTTCACGACAATTGATCATGTTTTCTGCAACATCCAAGCTCTCCACCTCTGGCCCACCTTAACTGTCTACCTCCCTCATCCCTTATTATCTGACCACTCTCCTCTAATACTTACCCTGGGTCCCCATTTGAGAAAAGAAAAAAGAAGTTTCAAATTTTTTGATGCTTGGCTCAAGCATGACCACTTTTCTGAATTAGTTTCACAAGTTAGCAATGATTTTACTTGCTACGGTAACCCCATGTATAAGATTTGCAGGAAGTTGAGAAGAATGAAGCAGGAAATCAGAAAGTGGGCCTTTGCAACCTTTGGAGCTGGCAGCCTACTTTCCACAACTTTAAAGGAACAACTAAAGAAGCAACAAGATTACATGATGGAGCATCCCCTTGATGAGCAAGCGGCAGCTGATGAAAGCAAACTATTTTCTGATGTGAACAATGCCTTAAGCTTGGAAGCTAGCATGAAGAAGCAGCAATTGCATGCTAAGTGGATAGTTGATGGTGACAAGAACACCAAGTTCTTCCATGATTCTATTAAGGTCAAACACACAACTGAGAACATTTTTAATATCATTGATGAGCAGGGTATCTTTTGTGACACTGTTGAAACTGTTGACCATGCTTTTATTGTCTACTTCACCACCTTGCTTGGTAATGAAACTGGTTTCTCCCCTGACCTTGAACGAATCTCTTCACTTGCCTTGCCTAGAATTTCTTCTACAGCAGCTCTTGAATTAATTAAGCCTATAACCAATGAGGAAATAAAAAATACATTATTTTCAATGAACAAGCAATCTGCAGGAGGGCCTGATGGTTTTAATGTGTCATTCTTCATTGCTACTTGGGGTGTTCTTGGTCATGAATTTTGTCTAGCCATCCACAACTTCTTTTCAAAATGCAAACTGCTTGGAGAAGTTAATAGCACTAACATAGCCCTGATCCCTAAAGTTTACCCTCCAACTTGTGTGACATCATTCAGACCAATATCATGTTGTAATGTCTTATACAAGTGTATCACGAAAATACTTGCCACTCGTATGCTTAGTGTTTTGCCAACTGTTGTCTCTTTGAACCAGGCAGCCTTCATTCCTTCTAGAAATATACTTGACAATGTTCTGCTGACACAAGAATTGCTTAATGGTTATTCTAGAGGTAATGTGTCACCTGCTGCTACACTTAAAATTGACATAACTAAAGCCTATGATTCTATACATTGGTCTTCAATTGTGAGGATCATGGCTGTCATGGGTTTTCCCAAAATTTTTGTGTCATGGATATATGTGTGCATCTCCACCCCTAGTTTCTCTATTGTATTGAATGGTAGACCAGTTGGGTATTTCAAGAGTAGTAAAGGAATTCGCCAGGGAGATCCCATTTCTTCCTACTTGTTCTTGTTAGTCATGGAAGTATTCACTGTAGTGCTTAAAGAGAAATACTCTCAGAAACTAATCAGGTATCACCCCAAGTGCTCTGCTCTCCAAATCCAATCTTTGATGTTTGCTGATGATGTCTTAATTTTTTCAAAACCTGATTTTCCCTCTATGACTGAAATTGTTGATGCACTTCACACTTTTTACTGCATGACTGGTCTCACAATAAACAAAGCTAAATCTTCACTGTTACTTGCTGGTGTCAGTGATATCCAAGCTGATGCCCTTCATCTTCACACTGGGTTCACCAGAATGGACAATGACATGAGGTATCTTGGGCTACCCTTGCTTACCAAAAGAATTACTAATGCTGACTGCGTGCCTTTATATAACAAGATTACTTCTGCTATGGGTGCTTGGACCAATAGGCAACTGTCTCAAAGTGGTAGGCTAGTTCTTATTAAGTCAGTGGTTTTTGCATCTTTAGTCTACTGGGCTAGATGCATATTTCTTCCTTCCAACCTGCTGCACATGGTTCGATCTGCTTTGCTCAGATACTTCTGGACCGGTAGCATTCATAACCGGAAGTTGATACCATGCTCTTTCACTAAATTTGAAACTCCAATCAAACAGGGTGGGCTGGGAGTTATTAATGTTAGAAAGTGGAATAGTGCAGCCATTAGTTACCTTTTTGAGGACCTCATAAATAAAAGAAACACTGTTTGGGCTAAATGGGTGTGGCAATTTTACATTAAGTCTAAGTACTTTTGGTGCAAGGAGATCCCACAATGCTGCAGTTGGATTTTCAGGAGCATTCTGAAACTTAGAAATGTCTACCTGCCTTTGATTCAATATCATGTCAATGTTAAATCTGATGTTAGTTTCTGGCATGATCCCTGGCCAGGCAGTGGTATTATCCTTTCCAAAGTTACTGCTTTCTTACATGTTCAACAGTCTGGAATACAAATTGATGCTAAAGTTAACAGTTATGTACACGATGGGTTGTTGCAATTGCCTAACAATAGTAACCAAACAATCAGGCAGTTATGGAATGAGGTTCAAAACAACTACAGAAACAATAATCAAATGCAAACTGTGACTTGGGACATGAGGCCACATACCATTAGAGATGTATATAAAATGATATCTGTGCATGACACTCTGCCTTCGTCAAAATGGTGCTCTGTGATATGGTCTGATGATTCTCCTCCAACAGATAACTTGATGCTGTGGAAGGTTTTAAATCATGCTCTTCTGACTAGAAGTAAGTTAAAGAATTTTGGAATGGCATGCACATCTTTATGTCTTTTCTGTGATATGCATGAAGAAACAACTGATCATATTTTTTTTGAATGCCCTGCGCTTCAATCTGTGTTGGTTAGTCTCAGTTCCTCAACTGGTTGTCTTTTAAATGCTGGGGGATCTGCTGTAATATGGAATATCATATACAAAGCAACAAGGTGGAGAAAGCTTGAGACTAGAATTATGGTTGTGTGTTTGAAAAAATATCTCACTGCGGTTTGGAAGGAAAGGAACTCAGTTGTGTTTGATAATATCAGAAGGAGGAATGAAGTTATATGGCAAGAAGTTAGGAGAAACACTCACTGCCAATTGAAGAATTGCAACACTAAATTTCCTGACTCGTTGATCCATGTTTGGGGTTGAAGTTTGTTGTTGTTTCTTCAATTGTTTTTCTTTTCCTTTTTTTATTTTTTCCTTTTCTGCTCTCTTGTAGTTTCGCTTTTATTGTGTTTCAATAAAACTGGTAGGGGTCCAGTCAACCCCGCTGGCTATGCCAAAAAAATATATACAAATATATATATATATATATATATATATATATTTCAAATGGAAAATCATTTTAACATTGGATTTGATAATTACTATATTAAATTTTAAAACACAATCCAAATCACAATATATACATTCAAATATATTACAATTTGGATATATAGCTTTTATTACATTAAAATCTTTGCTATTTACAAGATATATCAATATAGATGGAAAATATTTTGATTAGCTTTTGGAAAATAAATCTTACCAATTTTTAAATTGCTAAAATAAAATTTTCCAAATCATTAGTGTTCAAAAGAATTAAACTTGCGTATTTTATATTGTTAAAAAATATTAATAGATATATTATCAAATTATTATTATTAGACTTTTAAAAGAATTTTAAATTGTCAATTTGTAATGTAAAATGATCAAACCAATTTAATTATTATCAAAGATTATTAAATTGATATTGCTTAAAATACCGGGTCGTCACGTTTATCATTCCCAAATGTTATAATTTCTTACTAAACGTTAATTTTGTTCAGTTACCATTCAATATATATTAATTCATTAATTAATTCTATATCTACATTTGTTTTCTTATATTCGATTTATAGCCTAGTATTATTTACATTAATTCGGTTAATTGTAACTTCATTCAAATAGTTAATATTTAACTTAGATTAGCATTATTACATCTCATTTAAGTTATTATTTCATTTATGAGCCATAGATTTTTGTTTTTTCCAATATTAGATAACAAAAATTTAATAAAATTAAAAATTAAATTATCGAAAATTTTACGGGTCGTTACATCAAATCTTATTTAATTGATTCTAATTAATTTACTCTTTAATTAATTTAATTTTATTCTAGTATAACATTTATGTTAAATAATATATACACAAACAAAGTATAACATTTATGGTATGATATATATATCTTACTTTTGTGTATTTTTATTTAATCAATTACCCTTTAATTACTTTGTTCATCTAATTAACCTTTAACTAATTTATTTAACTAGTTAAAATTTAATGAATTTATTTCATTCAACAATTTTAATTAGATTATTATAATTTTAAAAATTTATTTTATGTACATACATGTATACTTATGTTATCTTAAACAAAATAACATAACATATATCAATATGTATACATGTATATAAGTATTAATTAATTAACCTATTTAGTTAATTCATTTTATTGAGCTTATTAAATAAAATTAAAAATTAAAATTATTATTTATATATTTTCAAACATTTTTAAAACTTATGTTGTACATTAACTTTTATAATAAACATCTTTAGTCTAAATTTCACTTCTAAATTTAATATCTTTTATTTTGATTTCCAAAATAATTTTGAAAATTATCCCAACGTCTAATTTAAACTAAACCTATTCTATTAGGGGCAACCGTTGGGCTCACTTTAACATTCAGGTTAGGCCAATAATTGGGTAGAATAGGGTACTTGATTACCCAATTCCAATCCTAAACATTACCATTCTAAACATAGTACTAAGTAGACAAGCTTAATTAATTAGCCCTTATATGACTAATTTAGACTGCGGCTTTTGAGCTCAGATACCATTGTTGCTCGGACGCGAACTTCTTTGGGTGACATAATTAGGTACCTCCCGAGAGAGTTTTACATACAGCCTCCTGACTAGCACAACCTTCACAGGACATGTAGGCATAAGATGCAATGCGTCATCATAAATCACAAGGTGAGAACCCCTTCGCACGATAGTTGTAGGGATCAATCCCAGGACATCCAATATACTAGGTGAATGCATCAACTAACCTCACTTTGATACCGTTTTTGGAACTGGTCCAGCCCATAGTGGAAGAAATTGGTGAATTTCATTTTTTTTTCTATTTTGGACATTTATTAGACCAATAAGTCTAAATGTTTATTAGATCCAATCTAACAAATTTTAAATAAAATCTTATTTTATTTAACTTTATTGAAAAGGCATTTGAATATTTATATTTCAATCAACATGAGATGTTTATATAAAATGAAGTATATCAAATATACTCTTATGTGTAAATGTGTATAACAATTACATGTTAAAATTAATTTTAAGGAGGAAACTTTTTGTTTCTCTCTCTTAATTTATACAGTTCATCAAGTAAAGATTCTGCCTTATTTAGAGAGAGTAACCTTTCATGTCTCTTTTAATTAAATTGATTGACTAATTATATAACATTTATGACTAAATTTTTACTAGGTATAGGTTATGAGTATATGCATATATCCCCATGTAAAATGTGCATGGGAAATATGATAAAAAGGTGTATATAATTAATTTATACGCATATAGATGTGGGGATTTGCACCTATAACGTATACGTCACCCATTTATATATGCAATGGTTGTCACAAAACAATCTAAACTTATATTGAAATGTTTTTATATAAATATATCAAAATTAACTTATGTATTAATTGAAATGAATAACTTAACATTTGAATGGATTTGAAATAAAAAGATCTTAATAAATAGGCAATGTTGCATTTAAGTGGCATTAAAAGAAATGATAAAAGAAACATAAAGTTATAAATCTTTTAGCCTTCTTTTGTTTTCTCCTTAACTTGTTTTCAAAATATTTTAAATTTATGTGTGTGTATCTATGTGTGAGCGTGCGTGTGTCAAAATTAATTTACATATTAACTGAAATAAGCTATTTAAACTATTTGAATAGATTTGACTATGTCTATAAAATAGATACAAATTTAGGATCCAAAACATCAAATGTTACCAAATAAATAATTTTAAGTACCAAATTGAAACCAATAAAGAAGTTAAAGATATTCAAAATATGTAATATACGTGTGTGTGTGTTTTTATATTATTTTTCTAACATTAAAGTGGCCTAAACAATGTCATCATTATTTAAAAGCCAAAACTATTTTAAAAAACATTATATGTGAAATATTCATATAGTTATCAATGTTTAAAGAGTGTGTGTGTTTTAAAAAATCTATCTATTACTTAGATAGGAAGCAAAAACTACATCATTTGTATGATGACACGAGTCCCTTTTTAAAGGGTATTTTCGGAACTACATCATATTATTTGTAGGCAACCGATGCAATTTTCCTAAATCCGTTGGTTTGAATCCCAAAACCATATTCACTTCTTCACTCTCCGCTTCTCTCCCCACGATTTACAAACCATCCTCCGCTCTTTCTTTCTTTTTCTGTTGACTAATCTTACCCCAAATCAACCGACGTCTTTTGCTCATCTTTCCATTTATCGAGTTCGAACAGATCTGTGCTTTGGTTGATGAAACTACAGTCTGGTATCATCTTTCCCCAATTATTGACTGATTCATGCTTTGGTTCGAGACATTCCAATTAGGTAACTTATTTTACTATTTTCGTTAAATATTTTGGATTAAATAGTTTAAACCTCAAGTTATTTATGTTGATTGATTAATATGTCAATGTTTGAATACGTCAGGTTCCGATAATATATATTGGCATAAGCAATTCCAAAATGATTATTCGCACATTAGAGAATAATATATAAGTTTTATGCTAATCAAACTATGGTTGAAATTTGTTTCCATCTATTGAATTTCACTGTAAAATTTATTTGATAATCTATAGTTAAAGAATAACTAAAACTATACAGTTTTTTCAAGAATCAAGGCTTAAAATGTTATATATTGCTACAATATATATGTATTTGATATGGTTGTTTTTGGAGATTGATACAATTAGTGCCTTATGTCAGTTATTGCTAGAAATTATAGTTTAATTAACCGGGTTTACAAATATATTGATCGAACAATATATCTAGAATAAAAACCCATCAGTAAATTTTGTATGAACTGGTAGAAATGCGGTAAAACTGAACCCTGTTGTGCTTAATATACATCGAACTGGTGCCATTATATTTTTTAGTCCAACCTATATTTAACTCTGGTTTATAAATTAAAAATCAAGTATATAATGTAAACCATGATGACTTGACAAACAAAATAATCCTAGATGTGTTGAATAGTGGCATGCATACAATTACAATCATCTATCGTTACATCTGACTTATAGGATGTAAATATAATTGTTATTTTTATACTACAAATGACCAATAAAAAAGATAAATGATTTCATGATATCCTTACTCATTAACACATGCCAAAAATCAAAACAAAACTTTTACTGGAAGTGATGTTGTATTAAGTCATTTTGCTTCACAATATTTATCATACTATTTTATTTTCCCATACTCCAGTTTTACTTTTTCCTATAATTTCAGATATGAGTTTTCATACTTATGAATAATGCTATTTTAGAATTTGCTACAGCATAGAGGAGAGGCACTAATATCGACTTATTTCTTTTGGACCAAACTTTAGAAAGTCTAAGTTCCCATTTTTGTAAGTACATCTTTTACTATAATATTCTTGCCAACTTCTCTTCATGAGCTCTAAATCTTGACCTAGAAAATTTGATGAAGACCCGTAATTTAACAATTTGTGGGAAAAATATATTAATTAGTCTGTAAGGCAAGGGCCAAGGCAATGCAAAATAATCTGAAGAAGAAATAGAAAATAGTACCCATAGTTTTAGATTATGGGTTGGGCGAACTGATTTGCAAGTTTTAGTGTATACAGTAACGTGTTGTAATATAAAGACACATTATTGTTTGAATGTGTTTAATAATGTTAATATCACTATCGATTAAGTTACAATATTATTTTATTTTTGAAATCCACATTTAGTCAAACTAACCATGTAGTGGATGCAGTTTAATATATTTAAAAGCAATAATAAATGAGTTAAATGAAATGTTAGACAAATGCCAACTAACTATATGAACAAAGTGACAACTTCAGTGGATAAAGCTTTCAACGATAAGTTAAAAGTTAAAAAATATTTTAGCCGAAGAATGTTATGCATATTTAGTGAAAAAAAGAAACCCAATGTTAATAATATAACATAACTTAAGAATCTCCCCACAATGTCTAAAGAATTAAGATTCTTGTTATACATTTCAGAATCATATCCATTTAGGATTGTTATTTTTAAGGATTATTGTAATTTTTTACATGCATGCTGCAAATATACAACAATAATATACAAAAAAATACTTCAGCATCTCTATGCAGATTCTCATGCATACACTAAGATATAACATACCATTTTCTGTTTCTCCAAGTCGCTTAGGTATTATTTTACTTACCTTTAATATTCTAATACATATTTTTCCATGAATCAAATTCAACTTTTTTAACAATATCATCCAATTCAGGTTTATTACTGTTATTCATTTCAATCACTATTCCTTCTAATTTTACATAAAAATAAGCAGTCATCCAAATTTGTTTAGTTGTATCATGACCATATTATAAGTTTTAAATACTTAAACAATGTTTGAGAATGGAATTATTTTACTTTCCATGATAGCTGTTTAATGCAAATCTTCGTAACTTTAACAAAAAAACATCCATTAATACTTTACAAATAAAAATTTCTATAATTAATAGAAAACAAGTTTTTTCCTGCTATCATAAATTTTTCCCTTCAATATTCACCTCTTTTTCAACAAATATTATTTTGATTGCTTGCTTTTTGGGTCTAAATTTCAATGTCATTCGAAGATAAACTTGACATAATTTTATTATATAATGTCTTTCCACTATCACCTCATAATAAATTTTCTTTCTT
Organism: Allium cepa; assembly: GCA_030765085.1. Taxonomy (NCBI): domain Eukaryota; kingdom Viridiplantae; phylum Streptophyta; class Magnoliopsida; order Asparagales; family Amaryllidaceae; genus Allium; species Allium cepa. The sequence continues at coordinate 807,036,441 of CM060941.1, forward strand.
AAGTAATTTAAAAAGTTAATTGATACCTCTTAAAATTCTAAATGGTATGTCTGTGTGAATACATTATAGTGCAAGCTAGGAGATTTATTCATTGGTACGCCAAGTTAATGTTACTTACTTTGATGTTTGAATTACAACATCTAACATTTGATCCGTTCTATATTTAAAAGTTAGTGTAGGCAGGATACTATAAGAGATTGCAGGGCCTGGTCTAACACTCTTTATCATTACTCTCATGTTTTTCCAAGATGACTTGGTTTACAAATGAATTTCAGTGGATAGAAGTAGGATTCTCTAAAAGAAGATGATCAACCTATGATCTTTTGAGAACTTCATTTTCAATTTAAAGTTAATCCACAAATGTGAAACAATTGGAGTGACAGTGATCACTGATAACTGTAGTAAACATTTGGTTGAGTAATTAGAGATCTTGGTTCTGTTCCATAAAACATACATTATTTATTATTTACCATGTTCAATTAAAATAAAATTAAGCAAAAAGAAAAACCAATGTATCTTTCTCTTCACCATACATACCCTTTCAAGTTTTGTTTTGATTCCATTTACTTGACAGTAATATGCACATCAATCTGCATATTGTAACTATCCTCTAGGTTTAATGTGCTTTTTTACAACTATTTTACACCTCTTTCATACATACATACATACATACATACATACATACATACATACATACATACATACATATATATATATATATATGTTTGGAGATTGAAATGTTCTATGGTTCCTGTATTGTTTTTTAGTAAGATGTTATGACTATACTGTACACTATTTCAGTGATATATACAGGTGAGAAAAGTGAAATATCATGGCATAGCCAACCTGAAATTTTCCGATTTACTCTTATACATAATTTGATGGAAAAACGTGGAATAACTTTTTGGAAAATTAACTAGGGATAACTTGAAAAATAAGAGTTTTAAGATACAGTAAGTCTATTGTTTTGTTAATCTTTGTATTTGTCCATGTACTTTAATAGATAATAAGTAAATGGATACAAATAACGTTAAATGAATATGTAACATTAAGTGACGGAATTGTCACCATCAATAAACAAAAGACATGCCAAAATGGTAACTGCCTTTAAATTGTAATTGCATTTTTCAACCATAGTGAAACTTTCAAGTATCTTTCTAAATGACAAATTAAGGTCTAATGGTCTTAAAGTAATTATTATTTTATATTTTGAACGTTATTTTCAAAAAAAAAGATTTTCTAAAAGTTATTACATATACTAAATAACAACGGTCACGTTGTAAATGATTACCAATTAGTTGATTTAAATATGAATATAGAAATCAAATAACTTTGCAGTAATAAGTTAGTGTACCTTTAATTACATAAATGCTTCTCTATTGGAGCTTTATTTTGTAACATTCTTTATAAGAAAAACAATATACGAGAAGCCCACAAAGAAATTACCAATGTACCTCCTAAATTCATCATTTTATGCTAATTCCCATTTTGTGACCAAGATATATCAATTGTAATTGCATCGTTGTAGGTGCATTCAGACAAAGTGGTTGTATTATATCTCTTAATTCAAAATTTGAAGTTATAATCAAATATAGATTTCAACAAAACATCAATTGTAAATTTGCAATTATATGTAATATGAAGCATTATAATGTACTTGTTTAAGTGATGGAGAAATATTATCATTAAATGCATATTTATGAACTCGTATTTTAAGTGCATAGAAATTATATAATAAAACATATCATATAGTTTATTTTGCCTAATCTGTGTTATACAAGCATAGATATATAATTGATTAATTTTGATCACCATAAATGTATTTGGATTCATTATGTGAAGGTGTATGGTTTTGAAGCATTATAATTGTATCTTCCTTCAACAAACATAAGATCTTGATTTCTTTATGCAATGTAGTAGTAGTTCTAAGGTAGTTTTAGAGTAGATTCTTTCCGTGCACTAATAAACTACAATTGTAAGTAGCATAAATATTTTAAAACAAATATATATTTCTTCTATTATCAAAATGCACTTTCAAGCTACTTTAAGGCACTTTAAGGAAATTATAAAAAGGCCAAATGGTTCTAAGTGAGTTAATTGTCAATTTATTTATAAATTGGAAGATTGATCTATATGTTTAAATGATAAAAATGATCATCAATACAATATGGTCACTAAAAATTATCAAATTTAAAGAGTTATTTTTTACGTTTACCTATGCATATCGGCAATCTTTTGAAAGATGATAAAATCTGTGAACTAATTTGAAAACAATTAAAGATAGGTATTACATTTATGCACTGCAAAGAAAATAAGGTGTTAAGTATCAACAAGGTATAAGAATAGCAGCTAAATATGAAGTAGCAGAACCAAAGTACTAAATAATTGTACTTCATATACAAATTTCACTAGAAAGAAGAAAAAACCAAAATAAAACTGAACAATAATGCACGACAAGATCCACGCATATAAACTTAGCAACTACCTATGTGCGTAGCATTGGTCACTCACTATGGTTCTAAATCAGGTTCGATACGCTGAAGATGCATGTTGATGGACCACTAGAGTTACAAGCGTCATATTGCTCTGCTGTGTGCATACTGAAACAGAGTTAGGGAGGATTGAAGGTGCAAGCCAATCAAGGATAAGATTTAGTGAGCTTATTCTGTAGAGTAAGCTGGTTGAGGTTGCTAGCAATCAGATGATGGTGAAGCGATGATGATGGACTGATGTGGGATAATGGCAAAACTGGGGTGCATTGCTAGCCAATCTGAGGTGCCTACTGTCTCAAAAACACTATTGCGAGTATATTTGTATGTATATACTAGAGCTGTGACACAATTGGTTGTGAGTTATATTAATTTTATGGCAGCTTGTGAGTTAGGAAAACTTATGCAATTGTATACATACATGAGATCCATTGATTATGTGATATTTGATTTATGTACATCATGGGTTCTGATTTGTTTATAGAATTGTATAAAACTTTAGTTTATAATTCAGTATTTGAGTGTGGTTGCAATGTATATTTCAGCACCAAATATGTACATGGTGTGATAAGTATCATAATATTATCCATGAATTTCTAATTTGTTAATGCAACATTATGACTACAATTTACCAGTTGAGTATAAGATGTTTACGTTATTGTGCAATTCAAATATTCACGAAGTAAGAAAAAAATGGATATGTGCAGTACGCATATCTTTAAGAGAATGACATACGTAACTAAAAATAATTTTTTAATGATGTTAACTATGTTTACTTTTATCTGACATATATTTGAAAATTTATATTCCTGTAAACTTATTGTATCAATATAGTTACCGACATTGCCCGTGTGCGTAGTATGAGTCACACACTAGTTAGCTTATTAAATGCCAAATTCAACAATGATATCTACAAAACATAATAGTTAAATTATATATTTACATATGCAGGTTCAACGGTTATAGGTGACAACATTTGTACATATAAAATCATTGTAAAATATAAGGGATATAATCTACATTAAAGAATGTGATGTATAATTGAAATTGAGATTAGATAATTATAGTAAGAAGTAGCAAAGAAATACATTTTGAATGAAGGTATCTCCTTAGATCTCCAAGATCCACATCCGATCCTTGCAAGAGGTGGATGTACCGCTTATATTTCATTATTAATTTTGATGTTCACAATTAATTTGGAGTTGAAAATTTTTAGAAATTTTTATTTGTTTTCTGCCATGGAAGGTTAGGAGGAGAGAAGAGAAAAAATTGAATGAAAAAGAATGAACAGTCTGTAAGATAGTGAATTTGTTTTAATTGGAAGAATGAAACCTTTCTCATTTTTTAATTAAAAATTCCAGAATTAATTCCGTCGGTTATCTCTCTCATTCCACTCTATTCTCTTCATATGACACAGCTGAAATTACATGCCGTCAAATGACATAAAATTACCATAAATGTAACGACCCGCCTTTTCGACCTTTAGAGGTTGACACTAATACATCCACGGTATTCACGTGCCGATCATCTGAGTGCCGAAAAGATTGTTATTGGGAAAAAGAAAGAAAAGATGGAATATAATCTCACATCGTGACGAGTAACATATTATATACAACAGATCTTTACATAGAAAAAATAAATTTTATTGTACGTACTAAAATAGAGTCAACTAATCAATCAACATGCATGACAGTTATAACAACATGCCCTCATAATTGCTGTTAAATAAACAACTGATGTAGTAGAAATAAATTAGATGTGAATACGACTTAGCGGCACCCAGCTCGTCTCCTGAAGCTCCAAGTGTCAAAAATAAATCTGTATATATGTTCGGTCTAACCCGAGCATTATAAGCGAAATAACGCTCAGATTAGTCTCGTATACTAGCATGAGAAACACACTTTAATTGAATTTTAATGTTATGAAAATCTTTTGAAAATAAAGGCATCTAGTAAGACCACGTCTCACATAAACACGGACGAGTTATTACCTTACGATAACCAAAACATTTCTATAGAAAATCCAGTGATATTATAATAATGTCTAAGATACAAATACATATTAATCATCGCAGAAATTGTTATATTATTAAATTACAACATAATGATATACAATTAAGTCTGAAAGCTAGTATTGGAGAATGGTTTCCAATTATGAAGGGGCAAAGGTCTACCCTCGAATTGGTACACTCTAGATAAAATGTATGAGAGGCCACAACGCATTGCACTTCTGCTACTCAGGATCGCCCTACCCCTTACCGGATAGCGCCGCATATGATGACCCTTTTGGTTTATTAACAACCATAATGGGCCCTGTAGCATACAAAATATTGACATTAGATGTGGAATGATCATACCTAATGGGAGCGACCCATATAGCCCAGCTGCATGTCCCTTCTTTAGTCATTTTCCCCGTTGATGAGGCTTGAGGGTACTATTACCTTTATATATAGTAAACCAACTAGGAATGCTAACACTGCTCTTTAAATATAATTCAATGAGCATTCATCCACACAAGTTCATTCTGGGTCAGAACGAAACCGAAAGACTACCTCCGTTACATCCACTTTGGAATCATCCTCAGGATTAGTAGTAAATAGCCCTTGCACTTCAAAAGCTCTATCTTTAATCATCTTCAAGATGTTCCAATTTGAATGCTTATACCAGTTCGAAGTGGTTTTTCGAATAATGTATATTTGATCCTGATCTCTTCGAATCGACAACAATAGTCTAAACCGGTCAAGTTTGGTAGTCGGTTATTTAACTATCATATAAACAACAATCACATCAGGGATTTAGTTCCATAAGGAAATCAACACTTGGTTAAACACATAAGCAACCATTAAGCCCTTTTTTAAAAATAAATCACTTATTAAACCTCTTCATAAATACCCGATTTAAATATCTTTTCAAAAGGATATATTCACAAAACAACTTTTAATACTTAGAAGTTATCCATATACTTATTTCATTGGCATAAGTACATTAACAAAACACTAAGAAAGATTTCCTACTTGGTGTTAAGTATGGAAAATTGTTCCACACCACCACAATTATTAAAAGATCACTTATAGAAATCAAATTTCATCTCCTTTTATAAATTTCCTTTTATACAACTCAAAAATCAATTTCATAAACTCCTTTTACAAATCTCTAAAACAGTTTATAAAACTCTTTATATTAACTTCTAAAGCCATTGATAAAACTCTTCTTATAGATTCTAAAACCATTTAAAAGATCTCTTATAAATCCGTAAAATTATTTATAAAACTTCTTTATGAATCTCAAACCCATTTATAAAACTTATTCTTTTATAACAGTCTTTTATAAAGAACCTTTATAAAAATTCTTTATAAAAAATTACTTTATAAAAATCTTTTCAAAGAAACCCTTTATAAAATATTTTATAAAGCCTTTATAAAAATCTGTTATAAAGCCAAACTCTATTTTCATTTATAAACTCTTAAAAAAATACAATTTTCTTATAAATAAATTTATTATTTATAAATACAGTTGATTAGATAAATTAATTTTCTTTAAAAATCATTAATAAATAATAAATTAACTTTCCAACATCATTAATAAAATAATTTATTACCTTCGAATTTTGTTAATATAATAATTAATAACTTTAAACATTATAAATATAATAGTTAACAATTCCAAACCTTACTAATTAAACAATAATAATTAATCTTCGAACCTTATTATATAAACAATAATTTTCTTCCAAAACAATATTATAAATTATAATTATAAACTCTGAAATGTTATTAATGAATAATTAGAAACTTCAACAATATTAATTATTTAACAAAAAGTTTTAACAATATTAAAATATTAATAAATAACTTTTTAAATAATATTAAACATAAATAAAAAACTTTTAAGACACTATTAAACAATAGTTATACATGGTAAAACCATTATTAAACAATAAAACATTTCTACATGATTTGGAAAAGACAAATAAAATGGGTTGGGTAAAATAGAGAAGTACAAATTTATGCTTAAATATAAATATTGTAGAAAATCCAAAGGTTAGATTTAAAATCATTTCTTGTCTCAAAATCCAACTCCAACTCGAATGGCGATTTATATATTTTTAAAATACTAATTTGAGGCTAGTAGCTACCCAACGTTTAAGCAATGTCGATATTGATTTTCTTTCACTATAGTGTTTAAGTTTTGAACATATAACAATATCATAATCAATGGAGCCAACAATCAGGTTAATATCTCATAATTCATTTGACAGGAATATTATCAAAATTAAAATCAACAATGGTAAGGAATCCCGTTAGATCCCTCAACAAATTTCTTGTACATCATATAAATTCCCTACAAATACTTTCATATATCAACCGCTTCCGAAAGTGACAATTCATTCAAATCAAACAATCAACCAATAAAGCATTCAGGCAAACAATCGACAATTTTTATCTAATATAAAACATTATTGGTTAAGTAAAAGGGTGAGTTAAACTCACCGAAATTCCAATTTGTGTTGAAGCATTCTGATTAACGTTCGGTTTTAGCTGAAATTTCTACAAACTGTAAATTCCATGAACCTAATTCCTAAGCATAGATAACATCATTACGAATCCATAGGGACTGACGGCGTTCAATTTGGACCTTGAATGAACAAGTTATTAAATTTATAAGTTATTGGAAATTAAATAATTTAATACTTAATTACATTTTTAAATTAATTACTCTGTTCAAATCCATCTTCTCAAAACCCATATTCCTACTCCATCCCTTCTAGGCTTCAGCCATGGACCATCATCGCCTCCTCAGACAACCAAAGCGCCCGCTATCACTACCAACGTCCTCGTCATAACGCTGCGGACCCAAACAATCCAAAATTATCAAACTCACATCCCTAAATAACATTGCGATTAGGGAATTTCTATCGTGACCTCACTGGGTCGGACCACCCTAAAGACCACCACAAGCCACCAGAACCCGACCATAGGTGTGCCCCACCACTATGAACCCATTTCACCACTCTCATGGCCTCCCGTCGATCATAGCTCAAGAGATTTCTAACCCTGATTCTGCTCATCACTTATAAGAACTATCGAACCACCTCAATTGCTACCGCTACTCTCCAAATCATGTCCATATGTAAATCTTAGCTTCCTAAACCCAAAATACCGGTTTTCCATTTTTAGAAATTTTATACGAATTGATTTCGAATTTCAATAGTTGATGTTGTTTTTCTTTTACATTTTCTTTGATTCAATAAAAAAAGAAGGAAGGTACAAGGAAGACAAGGATCATAGAAAATGTGCTTGTTTGCACTAAATGTTTGTTAATGTTTATTTTATTTCAATATTTTTGGTACCTTGCCGTCCAGATTTATGTTCGCTTACGGACCCCAAATTGACAAAACAAAAATATGATCGTGTTCAGAACAGTGATGTGATCCCAAAAAATAATAATGTACACTGATTATTGAATTCTAAAAAATAATAAAAACACCGTCGTTTTTTAAAAAATAATCAAACGACAACTTAAATATTTTCCAAATTAAAATTATGAAAAAATCAAATAAAATAAATTACAAATACGTCAATAGAATTCAAGTCACAAAAATAAAAATGATTATTCATTTGAACCATTTATCACTACAAATATCTTACAAATTGAATTTACTAATATTATTTATAATTTAATAAAAGTTGATTAAGTCCGTTTTAATCAATTTAAATTAACATTCAATTGTAAATCCCATTAATTAAAATACTATTCAAATATTTATTCACAATTCAAGGGTTTTAAATACTGTCTATAATTTAATTCAAGTCAAAAAGCATTTAAACCAATATTTCAAAAATCAAAATTAATTAAATATTCAAAATCAAGCAACCAGAAGTCTAGGTCACCACACTCTCCCTCTTAAACGAACTTCATCTTCGAAGTTTCCAACGTAAGGAAAATGTCTCCAAACCCATTAAATTTTCACAATTAATTAAGTGAAAATGATTGTTAATTTTCTAGGTCCTTACGGAAAATTTCGACAGCGTCTCATTTGTGTGGCTCAATCGGAAAAACTACAAATCACCATCACGGCCCAATCCAACAAAAGAAAACAAAAGTCAAGTGACCTCCATATCTTGGACGTAAAACTGCCAACCAAACCAAAAATATAAATACGTACCTATTTGTTGGGCAAACAAACTCAACTCATGAAATCAAAAGCATCAATTAACCTTTGCTTCCATGAACCTGCATCTTACTTACGCATAATATCGAAACATATGATTCATGGCCATATAATTTTGCATTTTCAAATGTTAAACATATAATTATAATAAACTCTATATGATGCACATATATCATCCGTACGCAATATCAAATCCGATCATAGGCTTGATCACACAAATTTCACTTCCGAACTAATATCGCTCACTCGACTTCTCTAGTGCAGTCTGTGATCCGATTTCTTGATTAGAAATCTCTATTCTCCTTACATAACCATCAACTATGGTAGAAATGATAGAAAATGCGGATTAAGGATCTTGAGGCTAAGATTAACACTAGAGGGGGAGTGAATAGTGTTAATCAAGAATTACTAAATCTTTTTCAAATTTATGTTTATTTAAACACAAAAGTATGCAATATACAGAAACAAGAATAATCACAGAAACAGTCACAGATGCAGAAATAAAATTATAAGCAGTAAAGGAAAGAATACACCGAATTTTATACGGATTCGAAGTTACCCTACATCCAGTCCCGCGACATAAGTATGGATTTCCTTTCAATAGCAATCGTACAATTACACCCTCGGTTCCAAGGCTACGAGGTGCACCCTCCAGAATTTCGATCCTCTGGGTAGAGATACTTGATTTCCGGGCCACAAGTTTACCCAATTGATTTACCAAGGCTACAATCACACCTTTTCCCTTTTGATTGATTTCCAAGGCTACAATCACATCTTTTCCCGCTTAATAGATTACAAAGAAGTCCATAACTCTGAATAGCACTGAGAATCTTGTAGAGATAATGATAAAGAATCAAACTAGAAGTAATCGAGTATGACTCAATGTTGAATTCGACCGAGTAATGATAAGAATATGTATTAAAAAAGAGGAAGAAGAAGAGGAGTGAAAACCAGAAAAAAGTGATTAAAAATTCGTTGAAACTGACCCCTATTTATATTAGAACAACAGCCATGACCATTCATGAAGAGTTAAGGCGAATAGACAATTCTTTTGAAATTTGAAATTTTGAACCAAACTGTCACCATCTCGACATGGTCACCCAAGGCATGTCGACATCCCAAAGCAAATTTTGATGTATTGATTTTCTTTTGAAAATAACCTTTATATTATATTAGAACTATTTTAAACTTTATAAATATACTTGAATATGGTTAAAATTAATAAGTAAATATAAAGAATAATATATATAAATTTTAACTATAATTTTATATTTAAATCTAAGTATAAATATTAAAAGTTAAATATATTTAAAAAGATAGTTTAAAATCAGGAGTAATTTGACTTTGAAAATAAAGATGTTTTTGAGGCTAAAATTATTTAAAATCAGGATCGAATGTTTTGAATCTTTTTAAAAGGAAAGTTTTGAAATCATTTTGAAAACAAGATAATTTTGTAAAATCATTTTGAATTAAAATTAGTGGATACAAAACAATGTCCCACTAGATTTTCGTAGGTTCTATCCTACTTAGGGTTCCATCCCTTTAACGGGCTCGAAGTGGATTCCATTCCACGAATAAATTGGATTTTAAGATGTCAGTGCTTTTCTACGAGTTTTAACAAAAATTCCTAAAAAGAATACTTATCATTGAAATCTTGAACTCTTGATAATCTTGATACTCAGGAGTCTTCTATCTTGATATCTTGAATCTCTATATTATGTAGTCTTCATTCTTAGTACCTGCATGGTTAAATCCTGCATATATATGTATCTAAACTTATAATGTTAGTATTTATATTTTATAATCTATTCCAAGGTTGTTGTCATCAAAACCATTATCTCACGGACTAACAATCTCCCCCTTTTTGTTGATGACAACCTTTGTTTATAAAATATTACTTCTATCCTAATGACTCCCCCTAAAACTAATAACTCCCCCTTAATCTATGCTTAACTATCCTATTTTATATTTCTCCCCTTTGTCATCAACAAAAACTTTATCTAAACTATATAACTCCAAACTATATAACTCCCCCTAAAACTTATTACTCTATGACTTGTGATTATAATGATAGTGTTATCATAGATAATCAACACTTAATTCTAATACTAAAACATAGACCTAAACTATTAACTATCCTAACTAAGAATCCACAATAATACTAATAATTAAAACAAATATAAGAACACGAGTTATTTATTACGAATATGGTTGTATTTACATTTGCGTTTGGAAAACATAAAAACACAAACAACAACGGGAAGAAAGAGAAGAAACTAATGTGTGTTTCTGAACATAGGAGATCTATGAATCGAACAGTTTGGATAGTGGAAACAGAAATTTCCACGTTGTTCGACAAGATTCCCATTTTTGTCAAAACACACTTCTCCAACACTTGGTCATCATCCTCCTCGTGTGCTTCTTCCATGGGTTCTTCTACTTCTTCGTCGCTGGCCTCATGTTCTTGATTGAGGGAAGAGTCTTCATCGATCAAGATAGGGTTGGCCTGGTTGTCCATTAGGAATTTTTGCAAATTCCTAAGAATTTTATCTTGCCTTTCCTGTTCTTTTTCATACGAAGTTGAGTTACTTGAACTTCAGTTAACATCTGAAGTACATCCTTCATAGACTCCTTCATTTTCGTTATACGTGCGAGAGTAGTGCATTGGAGTGGACTAGAATTAGAAGAGGGGAATGAGAAAGTTGATTTTATGTTAGATTTTGAAGATGAAGCTATGATTTTGTATATTTCAGAAGAGAGAATGAAGAGAAAACAGAGAGAATGAATAAAAAGTCGAAATTGAGAAGAATATATAACTAAATTTTTGATTTTTGGTGGGAAATTTTTTAAAAACTTAAAAACGTTATATGTTGACATGTATGCCTAGGGGATGTCGACATGGTCTATATATTTTAACTCTTTGATTTATTTTTAATATTAATTATTAATTATACTTTATATTTATATTTTATATTTCAGTTATAGAACAAATTCCTAATTCTCTTCTTAATTTAGTAAATATTGCTTCATTTAACGGTTTCAGCAATTTGATTTTCAGAATTGATATAATCGAGAGCAACTACTTCCTTGCTTATATTATCTCTGAGAAAATGATGTCTGATATCAATATGTTTAGTTCGAGCATGTTGAGTAGTATTTTGGGATAAATTTATTGCACTAGTATTATCATAATAAATTGACGATTTTGAGATATTTAGACCATAATCTTTTAAAGTTTGTTGCATATATATTACTTGAGAACAAGCCAAAGCAGCAGAAATATACTCTGCTTCAGTTGTTGATAAAGAAACTGTGTTTTTCTTTTTACTAAACCAGGAAACCAAAGAATGTCCCAAAAAGTGACAAGTTCCATTTGTACTTTTTCGGTCTGATTTACAACCAGCATAGTCAGCATCATAGTAAGACATTAATTCAAAAGAATCATTTTAGGGTAAAATAAGCCATAATCAGAAGTGTATTTAACATATCTTATGATACGTTTTATGGCTTTTAAGTAGGTCTCTTTAGGTTGAGATTGATATCTGGCACAAAGACAGACACTATGCATGATATCAGGTCTACTAGCATAATATAGAGTAATGAGCCAACCATTCCTCTATATAATTTTTGATCTACATCTTTCGAGAGATCTTCTTTACTAAGATACTCATTGGTTGCCATGGGAGTGGGTTTTCCACTTGCAGTAGTCAAACCAAATTTACTAATTAGGTCTTTAGCATATTTTTCTTGACTAATAAAGATATCATTATCTAATTGTTTAATTTGTAATCCTAAAAAGAAATTTAATTCACCCATATGACTCATCTCAAACTCTTTTGTCATTATTTCAGAAAATTCTTTATTCATTTGAAAATTAATTGAACCAAAAATGATGTCACTTACGTAAACTTGTCTTAGTTGAATATCATTTTTATTTCTTTTAATAAAATGAGTATTATCTACTTTACCAATTTCAAAATTAGATTGCAATAAATAAGATCTTAGTCTATCATACCAGGCTTTAGGAGCTTGTTTTAGACCATATAATGCTTTCTTAAGTTTGTAAACATGATTTGGAAATTTATTATTTTCAAAAAGAGGTGGTTGTTCAACATATACTTCTTCTTTTACAAAACCATTTAAAAATGCACTTTTAACATCCATTTGAAATAATTTGAACTTATTATGATTTGCAAAAGCAAGTAGAATTATAATGGCTTCTAATCTTGCTATGGGAGCAAAAGTTTCATCAAAATCTATTCCTTCTTCTTGACAAAAACCTTGAGCGACTAATCAAGCTTTATTTCTAACTACCTCTCCCTGATCATTCATTTTATTTTTATAAACCCATTTAGTTCCAATTATAGTTTATTTTCTGGTCTAGGAACAAGTTCCCAAACATCATTTCTGGTAAATTGATTTAATTCTTCTTGCATAGCCAAAATCCATGAATCATCAATTGATGCTTCTTTTGGATTTTTGGGTTCAATAGTTGATATAAAAGCTACATTACTCATTTGACTTAGTTGATTTCTAGTTTTAACAACAGATTGCATATCCCCTAGTATATTTTCTATAGGATGATCTTTTAAAAGTTTAGTCCTTTTATTAGGATGATTAATTTCATTATTAGTTTCACTTGATTCGTGGTTTTGAGTGATTAAATCCTCTTCATCATTTGTATCTTCAAAGATTTTGAAATTTTCATCAAATGAAACATGCATTGTTGCTTCAATGGGATTAGTTTTTAAATTAAATACTCTGTACGCTTTACTTCTATTAGAATATCCGATAAAGATACCTTTGTCGGATTTAGGATCAAATTTATCTAAATTATATTTTGTATTTAAAATAAAGCATTTACTTCCAAAAATTCTGAAATAAGTTACCATAGGTTTCTTTGAATAAAGAAGTTCATATGATGTCTTATTAGTTAGAGGTCTAATTAAAATTCTATTCAAAATATAACAGACGGTAGCAACTGCTTCTGTCCAAAAATTCTTTGGTAAATTACTATCTGAAAGCATAGTTCTCGCACACTTTTAAATCATTCTATTTTTACGTTCTACTACTCCGTTTTGTTATGGAGTTCTCGGAAATGAAAAATTGTGAGTTATTCCCTTTTTATTGCAAAATTCCTCAAACTTTTCATTTTCAAATTCACCACCGTGATCACTTCGAATAGTTATAATTTTTAGAGAAAATTGATTTTGAATTCTTTTTGAAAATGTCTTAAAACATTCAAAAGTATCACTTTTATGTTTCAAAAATATTGTCCATGTAAATCTAGAATAATCATCTACAATTACAAATACATATTTACTATGATTTATTGATAGAGTTTGAGATGGACCAAATAAATCAAGATGAAGTAATTTAAGAGGTTTTGAAGTTGAAATCATATCTTTTAACTTAAAGAACTTTTTCTAAGTTTTCCTAATTAACAAGCATCACATAAACTATCTACTTTAAATTTATTTTAGGGAGACCACTTACTAGATCATGTTTTGACAGTCTAGATAAGAGTTTGAAATTCAAATTCCCAAATCTCTTGTGCCAAATACAAGGGTCACTTGTATTTGCCAACAGACACAGGTTATCATTTGAAACTTTCATACTAAGAATATAAATATTCTTTTTCCTGACTCCCTCAAATATAATGGTTGAATTATTATCTTCAATATGACACTTATCTTTTTCAAATTTAATTTTATATCCTTTATCGCATAGTTGGCTTATACTTAGCAAGTTATGATTGAGATTCTTAACAAGTAAAACATTAGAAATAGTAGAAGTTTCAGAATTACCGACTTTGCCAATGCCGATCACATATCCTTTTGAATTGCCTCCGAAGTTAACCAGTCCTTCGTCTTTGTATATTATATCGCTCAGTATATCTGGATTGCCAGTCATGTTTAGAACATCCACTATCAAGTATCCATTTGTTCTTTTTGATCTGTACAATTTATCCATTGTGGATTGATTCCTCAACTCCCATAAAGCACGATTCCTGCACATCAAATAATCTTGGTCGTCAACTTGAATTTGAATATTGATTATATGCAGACTCATGAAAAAATGATGATTTGAATACTTTTAAATCAGTATTAACAAGTATAGCCATTTTTAAAAAAAACTTTTTCAAAAATCAGATCATGAAACTTTTGAAAACCTTGCTCTGATACCAATTGATAGAAAATGTGGATTAAGGATCTTTAGGCTAAGATTAACACTAGGAGGGGGGGGGGGTGAATAGTTTTAATCAAGAATTACAAAATCTTTTTCAAATTTATGTTAATTTAGACACAAAAGTTTGCAATATACAGAAACAAGAATAATCACAGAAACAATCACAGATGCAGAAATAAAATTATAAGCAGTGAAGGAAAGAACACACCAGATTTTATATTAGTTCATAGTTACCCTACATCCAGTCCCACAACACAAGTACGGATTTCCTTTCAACAGCAATCGTACAATTACACCCTCGGTTTCAAGGCTACGGGTACACCCTCCAGAATTTCGATCCTCTAGGTAGAGATACTTGATTTCCGGGGCACAAGTTTACCCAATTGATTTACCAAGGCTACAACACACCTTTTCCCTTTTGATTGATTTCCAAGGCTACAATCACAACTTTTCCCGCTTAATAGATTACAAAGAAGTCTATAACTCTGAATAGCACTGAGAATCTTATATAAATTGTGATAGAGAATCAAACTAGAAGTAATCGACTATGATTAAATGTTGATTTCGGCAGAGTAATGATAAGAATATGTATTAAGAAAAGAGGAAGAAGAAGAGGAGTGAAAACAAGAAAAAAGTGATTAAAAATTCGTTAAAACTGACCCCTATTTATAGAAGAACAACAGCCATGACCATTCATGAAGAGTTATGGCGAATAGACACTTCTTTTGAAATTTGAATTTTTGAACCAAACTGCCACCATGTCGACATGGTCACCCAGGCATGTCGACATCCCAAAGAAAATTTTGATGTATTGATTTTCTTTTGAAAATAACCTTTATATTATATTAAAACTATTTTAAACTTTATAAATATACTTGAATATAGTTAAAATTCATAAGTAAATATAAAGAATAATATATATAAATTTTAACTATAATTTTATATTTAAATCTAAGTATAAATATTAAAAGTTAAATATATTTAAAAAGATAGTTTAAAATCAGGAGTAATTTGACTTTGAAAATAAAGATTTTTTGTGGCTAAAATTATTTAAAATCAGGATCGAGGGTTTTAAAACTTTTTAAAAGGAAAGTTTTGAAAACATTTTGAAAACAAGATAATTTTGTAAAATCATTTTGAATTAAAATTAGTGGATACAAAACAATGTCCCACTAGATTTTCGTAAGTACTATCCTACTTAGGGTTCCATCCCTTTAACGGGCTCGAAGTGGATTCCATTCCACGAATAAATTGGATTTTAAGATGCCAGTTCTTTTCTATGAGTTTTAACAAAAATTCCTAAAAAAAATACTTATCCTTGAAATCTTGAACTCTTGATAATCTTGATACTCATGAGTCTTCTATCTTGATATCTTGAATCTCTATACTGTACAGTCTTCATTCTTAGTACCTACATGGTTAAATCCTGTATATAAATGTATCTAAACTTATAATGTTAGTATTTATATTTTATAATCTATTCCAAGGTTGTTGTCATAAAAACCATCATCTCACGGACAAACAAGAAACTTCAAAATCAACTTAAAAATTCGTATCAATTGTTTTCCATCGAGAATCGAGTGAAAAATCATTGTTCAGATCGGTGTAAATAGCCTCAAAATCGTGTACTTAAATCTAGATTCAATCAATTATGTGAATAGAATGATCCACGTACAACTTACATACTTATTCCATTGGTTCCTAAATTATACAAATTATTGTTATTCACACTAAATTTTAAATCACACTTGATTTTCCAATGGTATTTCTTTTAATACTAAATTTCATTTACAAACCATATCACAGTTCATTTTATTTAAATTTTCTTAAGTTAAATTTCATCTTATAGCTAAATTTCAAATTTACATTTCTTAACTATACCCGTTATTTTAATTCACATTTATTATTTCTTAGTATATTCCCTTTGATACTAAAATTATTTATGAACTATTTTATAAAACCGTTACATAAGTTCATGACATCTTATAACACCACTTATGTAAATCAATCACTTTAAAACTCATCTTTATACACAATTCAAAAGCCACCCCCCATCTTAAAACTCCTTCATATTTAAGTTTATTATAAACATTTTATAAAACACACTTATGTTTATTATCCACTTTAGAACTTATGTACATATTTTAATTAATACTGGAATTCATTTCCAAAGTCATTTCTTAACATATAATTTAACTCTACAAACACTCTATATAGACTTAACTTCATTAATAAAACATTTCCCAATATTACAATTACCATTTATGAAATTATTAATTTACTAAAGAAACAATACTTAGGTCTATTGACATACTATAACTCTAGTTTATAATTGAAAAATACTCTTATACTCCCTAGGAGTTTTTATATAAAATATTCATAATTATTTTACTTAAACAAAATATTCAACAAATTTAAAAGCTGTTTAAAAATTTACATCTCTTCAAATTTATAAGTAGCAAAAACTTATTTCTTATGCTTACGCAAAAACTTGCTTAATTTTTTTACGAATTTAACTCGAAAGTTTCGACTGTTTCAAATCGTTGAAAATTCTATATCATTTAACTACATGAAAATTACCAAACAACATTTCAAATCCAGAAGCACAAACTAGATAATCCAAATGGTTAAGATACATTAGTCTATAATATTAGTTAAATGGAATTTTTTGAACCAAGATATCTAGTTTGATTTCAATTCCTCTTTTTGTAATATTAAAAATAATAATATACATATATTCCTTTGTATGCAAAATCGTACTTTTAGAAATTTTGAAGCAAAACTTGATTTATCCAAAACAATTTTGAAGCAAAACTACCATGGTTGCAATTCGTCATTTAGAAACTCGAAAATGAAGCCAATGATGCCGTAGTCATCATCGAAATTATTTTCTGGCAATCGAAGTGTGTTCAGTGTTTTTTAACTCTTCCAAATCCATTTACAATATTTTTAATAATTGATATTTCAAAATAATACTATTATGATTTTCCAAAAAAATTGGAAACGTTTTGAAAACATCTTGGCTATTATCCATTTTTATTTATAAACCACATTTTTAAGAAAATTTCCATTCCAAAATACTCTCCAATAATACTAGTACTATTCCTCATAAATTTTGAAAAACAATTTCAAGTTTCTGGGATTTAAGCATCCAAATTCTCAGTTTTAAATCCTTATTTATAAAATATATTTATAAATCCTACTTATATATCACTTCTTATATAAGATTATTTCACATTTGTTTCTCTTTGTATAGATTATAATAGATAATTTTTATTATAATTTAAAAATAAATCCAACTCAATATTATTATCGAACACCTTATAGCCAAACCTTGAAAACAGAATTCACGTGGTGTTCGTGCTTAATTTAACCAAACAAAATGTCCATAAACTTTCCAAATACAATTATTCGACAACAAAATGATAATAATTAAATATTATCATTATCTAACAACCAACACACCATACATAATTATAATAATTTCTGAAAACTCTTTTATATAAAATATAACTTAGGTAAAATTGTTTCATTTACCCAATATCAAAACAATACTGTGTCAATTTACCATGTTCAATTGTTTAGAAACCCATATTGACACAGTTGTTCCTTTTGTATCAACCATAATTCATAACCAGCCAACTATAAATCAAGAATAATATAAAATATTTCTATATCATTAACAGATATGCACTCTTAAATATAATACACTCATACTCATCCTAGGGTCTTGCTTACCCAATCCTAAATGAGTTAACCTGAACCAGAGCCTAAGTATTCGCTCAACCTAAGCTTTGATACCATGTTGTAACGACCTTCCTTTTCGACCTTTAGAAGTCGACAATAATATATCCAGGGTATTCACGTGCCAATTATTTTAGTGCCAAAAAGACAGATTGTTGGGGAAAAAGAAAGAAAAGACAGAACAGAATCTCACACCGTGATGACTAACATAGAATATACAACAGATATTTACAAAGAAAAATTGAAATTTATTATACATATTCAATCATGGTCAACCAATCAACCAATGGCCTAGACAGTTATAATAACCTATCCATATAATTGTTGTTAAATAAACAACTAATTCAGCCGTGTGAATACAATTTGGAGGCACCTAACTCATCTCTTGAAGCTCCAAGCATCCAAAATGAATCTATAAATTTGCTCGATCTGATCCAAGCATAATAAGAAAAATAACGCCCGGATCAGTTTGGTAAACCAGCATGGGAAACATATCTCAACTAAATTTTAATGTTATAAAATCTTTTGAAAATAAATATATCTCATAAGACCGCGTCGCACATAAACACGGATAGGTTTTTACCTTATGATAACTAAACATTATTATAGAAAATGCAATAATATTATATTAATGTCTATGATACAAATACATATTAATCATTGTCAAAATTGTTATGTTAGTAAATTCTAGCGTAATAAGTATATAATGAAGTCCAAAAGCTCATATTGAAGAATGGATTCCAACTATGAAAGGGTAAGGGTCCACCCACCGAATATGTATACCTCTAGACAAAATGTATGGAAGGCCACAACGCATTGCACCTCTGCTATTCAGGACCGGCCCTACCCCTTACCGGATAGCACCGAATATGATCACCCCTTTGGTTGATCAACAATCATATTCGGCCACGAAGCATACATAAATATGGACATTAGATGTGAAATGATCATATCCTAATGGGAGCGACCCAAATAGCCATGCTACACGTCATTGCTTTAGTCATTTTCCCGGTTAGTAAGGCTTGAGACTATGATTAACTTTTTATATAGCAAACCATCTTGGAGTGCTAACACTGCACTATAGGTAGAAATGCAATGTGGTAGTCATCCATACAAGTTCATGCTGGGTCTGAACGAAATCGAAAGAATTACCTCCACTACATATATTTTGGAACACCCTCAGGATTAATAGCAAGTAGCCCTTGCACTTCAAAAGCTCCATCTTCAGATGTCCTAATTCGAATGCCTATACTGGTTCGAAGTGGTTTTTTGGATGATATATCTGATCCCAATCTCTCCAAACCAACAACGGTAGTTTAAAGTGGCAAAGTTTGATAATCAGTTATTTAACTATCAAATATATACTAATCACATCAAGGAATTATTTCCATATGGAAATCAACATTTGGTTAAATGCATAAGCAACCATTAAGCCTCTTTTTTAAATAAATCGCTTATTTAACCTCTTCATAAATATTTGATTTAAATATCTTTTCCAAAAGATATATTCACCAAAAAACTTTTAATACTTGGAGGACATTCATATACTCATTTCATCGGTATAAGTACATTAACAAAACAAGGAGAAAGGTTACCTACATGGTGTTAAGTATGGAAACATGTTCCACACTAGTACAATTATTAAAGGATCACTTACAGAAGTCAAATTTCATCTCCTTTTATATAAATCAAAAATCATTTTTATAAACTCCTTTTATAAATCTCTTAAACGGTTTATATAACTCTTTTTATTAACTTCTAAAGCCATTGATAAAACTATTTATAAGCTCTTTTATAAAACTTCTTTTATGAATCTCGAACCCATTTATAAAACTTATTCTTTATCAAAAGTCTTCAATAAAGAAACTTTATAAAAATTCTTTATAAAAATTTACTTTATAATTTTTTTCTTCAAAAAACCCCTTTATAAAATCTTTTATAAAGCCTTTATATATCCATACTCCATTTTCATTTATAAACTCTTAATTAAATAGAATTTATAAATCAATTTACTATTTATAAATACAATTAATCAAATAAATTAATTTACTTTAAACATCATTAACAAATAATAAATTAACTTTCCAACATCATTAATAAAATAATTTATTACCTCCGAAACATTTTTTGTGTAATAATTAATAACTATAAATCATTATAAATATATAGTTAACAATTCCAAACCTTATTAATGGAATAATAATAATTAATCTCCAAACATTATTATATAAATAATAATTATCTTCCAAAACATTACTATAAATAATAATTATAAACTCTGAAACGTTATTAATAACTATTATAACTTCCAAAACATTGTTAATAAATAATTATTAACTTCAACAATATTAATTATTTAATAAATAACTTTTAACAATATTTAAATCTTAATAAATAACACTTTTGAATAATATTAAATATAAATAAACAACTTTTAAAATACTGTTAAATAAAATTTAAACCACTTAAAATCATTATTAAATAAAAGTTAAACAACTCTTAAAACATTTCTACATGATTTATAAAAGACAAATAAAAGAGGTTGGGGTAAAATTGAGAAGTACAAATTTTTACTTAAACAAAAATATTCTAGAAAACCAAAAGGTTAGCTTTAAAATCATTTTCCATCTAAAAAACAATGGCGATTTATAGTATCTTTAAAATACTAATTTGAGACCAGTAGCTACCTAACTTTTAACCAATATCGATATTGATTTTCTATCACTGCAGTGTTTAAATTTTGAATATATAACAATGTCATAATCAATAGAGATAACAATCGGGTTTAATGTCCCATAATTCATATGACAGGAATATTATTGAAATTAAAATCAACAATGGCGAGGAATCCTATTGGATCCCTCTAAAAATTTCCTATTCATCATATAAATTCCCTAAATTTCATATATTATCCGCTTCCAAAAGCTAAAAATCATTAAAACCAAAAAATCAACCAATAATGCACCCAAGCAAACAATCGACAATTTTTATCTACTATAAAACATTATTGGTTAACCAAAAGGGTGAGTTACACTCACTGAAATTCCAATTTGCGTTGAAGCGTTCTGATTCTGACTAAAATCAAACAACATTCGATTTTAGCTCAAATTTCTACAAGCTCTAAATTACATGAATCTAATTCCTAAGATTAGATAACATAGTTATTAATCCAAAGCGACTAACCGTGTTGGGTTTGGACCTTGTATGAACAAGTTATTGAATTTATAAGTTATTGGAAATTAAATAATTTAATTTAATACTTAGTTACATTTTTAAACCAATTACTTTATTCAAATCCATATTATCAAAACCCATATTCCCTCTTCGTCCCCTATAGGCTTCGATAGTTGATCACCATCGCCTCGTCGGACCACCTAAGCACCTACTATCACCACCAACGTCCCCATCATAACGTTTTTGACCCGAACAAGCCACGATTATCAAACTCGCATCCCCAAATAAGATCATGACCAGGCAATTTCCACAACAACCTCACCAGGTCGGACCACCCTAGAGGCCACCACAAGCCACCAGAACCTGACCAGAGGTGTGCCTCACTACCACGAAACCATTTGAACCACCCTCACAGCATCCCATCGACCGTGGCTTGAGCGATTTCTAACCCTAGTTCTGCTCATCACTTTTAAGAACTGTCGAACCACCTTAACTGCAGCCTCAACTCTCCAAATTACGTCCACTTGTAGATCTTAGCTTCCTAAATACAAAGATACCAGTTTTCCATTTTTAGGAATTTTATACGAATTGATTGCGAATTTCAAAAGTTGATGTTGTTTTTCTTTTACTTTTTCTTTGGTCGGGAAGGAAAAACAAAGGAAGGTATGAGGGAGATGAGGATCAGAGGAAATGTGCTTGTTTGTACTAAATTTGGTTGATGTTTATTTTATTTCAATATTTTCGCTATCTCGCCACCTAGATTTCCATTCACATACGGAACCCAAATCAACAAAACAAAAAAATGATTGTTCTCAAAACAACGACCCAATCCCAAAATAATAATAATATATTGAATTTTGAAGAAACACAAAAACACTACCTTTTGCTAAAAAATCGTCAAATAATAACTCAAATATTTCCAAATTTAAAATATGTCAATATAATTTGAGTCGTTAAAATAAATCTAATTATTCATTTGAACCATTTATTACTGCAAATAACTTACTGCTTGAATATACTGATATTATTTATAATTAAAAAGGAGTTGAATAAGTCCATTTTTTAAATTAACATTCAATTGTAAATCCCATCAGTTGAAACACCATTTAAATATTTATTTACAATTCTAGGGTTTTAAATAATCTATACAATTTAATTCAGATTATAAAGCATTTAAACCAATATTGTAATAATTAAAATTAATTAAATATTCAAAATCAAACGACCAAAATTTCGATCCGTTGCAATAAACCACTTCATGCAATTATGTTTTATTTAAATTATTGATATCATATATCAATGCGTGCAAATATAACTTCTATAAATGCACTCGACTAATTACAAACAACTCCAAACAATTAACTAAATTAAACTGCAATTAATTTACAACATTTTATAAATTAATTAAATCATGCTATTTTTTAGAGAATTCATCATTTTGTTGTGTGACTTATAGGTATAAATTCAGTCAGCAATTAATAATGAACAATTCAGATGTTAACATCCACACGCCACCTTGGCTAGTATTATGACATTGGCTGAATTATCGCTTACATATCATTTGGTAAAATCCAATTTTATATATTATAAATGGTACCCATTAGAGATAGTTATTTACGCCAATTCTCTTTATCATATCACATTAATGCTTGTAAATTTGGTCATGATCAGAAGTCCAATATCGTCGACATTCAACTTTATAGTCCAACATAAAGTCCCTGGTTCAATAATAACAGTCATTATTAATCAAACTGCTCTGACTAGATATTTATACTTTGAGTTGACATCAGTTGACAGTGAAACTAACCTCATATAACCGAGGATATGAATCCTCTCTTGAATAGTATTTCACTTCCACCACTTCCACCCGATCCAACTATAGTCGTTTGATGAATGCTATGTCAAGATTTAACTATTATCAAAATGGAGTTTCCACATTAAACATCAACAAGTATTCTCAAGTCAAGAGAGTTGTGTAATTTTATCACATTGATATTCTCCATTTGACCTTAGTTATATTTACCAACAGAAAACTATTGAGGTAGTCCTTCAATAATTACCCAATAACTATCAGTACGTAACCCCTCAATGCCCTCAGCAGTCATGAGTAATACACTGTCCAACATTTGGAGAGCGTTACGTACACTAATCTCAATGGATGTACCAATATCCAATCTCGATACATCTTGACCAGGAATATTTAAAATAGTATGTTTATTTTATTATGATAAATAACTCATGGTTACAACACCTTATATCTGTTATCACAAAATATACCATTTATGAATTTTCTATTAAATATGCTTTTAATTAAATTAATTAATTGATATAACTCATTATATCAAGTGTATAATAGAAATAAAACACCTTTTGTTACAAGATTGGTTATCGGGTTATATATAGGTAACAAATTACATAATTTCTAGTAGGATATATCCTTAACTTTATCAACTTCTACATGTAGACCGCTATTGAGGTAGGTTTGTGAATCAGGTTCCAATGGTTTTTGACATTATGGACAAGGCATTAGATTATAGCTCATCTTTTACCTGACATTGATGACGGGGGATTTCAAGCTCACATTCAGGCAACAATACATTAGGGAACATAAAGTTACGATGGAGATGGATGTCAATGTTATGCGCACTTTCCTCTCATACCATTTTTGTTTGGCTTTCTTCTTGAACTAGAAGAGCACGGCCCGTCTAGGATTTTTGACTTCGATTGTTGATCCGACGAGACTTTCGACTATTGGTCAAGACACAACTACATTGGGTTCATTTTTCATTATGGACTTCTATGTTTTAGGAAAATTTGCACGCAAAATTAAATTTTTATACAATTGTTACTATTAGTACAAAAATATATATCCATCCCCTTATGTTTGAGACCACCATTGGTTAGCCAGATTCGTTCTACCTAGGATGAGATGTTGGTAAATTATCTAGATTATACCATATACATCACATCGAGTTTAGCACAGGCTTATGCTTCCCTTGAGCAAATAGATATGCACCACTTTAACAACCTCGTTCGGACACTGTGGAAAGGACAATGGACAAATTATTCGAGGGGAAGATATTTGAAACATCCCACACCCTTTAGTATACCCAAAAAGGTCACACTAAAAGATGTGTTATAGGTGTAGCTAAAGCATCATAGAGACTATGATTCACAAGACAAATAAATAAAAATAGCGGAAACATTTAAATAATAACTAGACGTTTAAAATTAGACTTCATTTCAAAACAGAATATGTGTTAAAAACCAAATACACATGTCTCATGAAAAATACAATCTCAGCCACATCATATGAGTACAAAAACAATAAAAATCATCTCTCTCATAAAATACTCGTACATTCAAGGTCAAATGAAAAGAAAACTGAAAAGAAGAAGTAGAATACACGAAGAGCTCCAAGTGTATATCTCCAAGCCATCTGAATCTACTGTCCTCGATTCTGCTGGCCTATGGGGGAAAAGTGGGAAATAAGAGGAGTGGGTCAGACTATAAGTCTGGTGAGTAAAAGTAACTACTAGTATTTTTAAGTAAGTTAAAGATAATAGACTTAGCAACAGGTCTAGTATGAAAGGAAAATACAGAAAAGGTAAAACTAGGATAAAATATTGTTTCACTATTTGCTTTAATTGTGATTGTTTGCGCTTGTCTTATATTGTTGTGATTAGGCTGAAATCCTATTTTAATTAGGCTGAAAATCCTAATTCCACCTATTGATCGGCCTTTTTTCTCTATTATTCCACTGTGAGATGATCCAATCCTATAGGGCCCACAGCAAAAGACACCTGTTTAGCACTTGGAACGCAGTAGCGAATTATTTACCCTAATCAATGCCGCACGCTCGGTCATCGCTGGTACACATAAACAATCGCTCCCTCTTGTGACCTCTTATTTGCCCTAATCAGCATTAGCGTGTCCAGCCTCACCTAGTCTGTTGTGAGACCATCAGTCCTAGTCTAAAATGGATGTTGTCCAACCTCCCCTAAGTGTTCTGAGACCATCAGTCCTAATCTGGAACGGAATGCTACCAGTATAGGTCCTAACAAAATATATTCTAGTTTGTGCCCCCTTCCCCAAATCTTCAGATTTGAGCCTCTATCTATCGGCCACTTATTTACCCTAATTAGCATAAGCATGTCCCAGCCTCACCTAACTATTGTGAAACCTTCAGTTCCTGATTGAAAGGGAATGTTGTTGGTACGAGCCCTTCTTCTATGTTTGCTTATTGACTTAGTGTAAGTTTTAAAATAAGCCTCTTCTGTTATTTCTTTATGTTTACTTATTAACTTAATCTATTTTTTAAAATAAGTCTTTTATGTTATCTCTTTCTTTTCTAATTATAACCTGTGTGATATAACTATTTTTTTGCTCATTGACTTAATTTAGATCTAAGTTATAAAATAAGCCTCTCCTGTTATTCTTTTATTTTCTCTTTTTAGTTATAATCACTTGTTATAATCATACTTGCAAATATCTCAAATTTTCCTATTTCAGTCTATCTTCTTTTTATTACAGTTCTTCTTATTTTACATCTATTTTCTTTAAATTTAGTGTTCTTATAATTTATCCCATATTAGTGAATTCTTCTCTTTTTAATATTTTATTCACGTAAAAAGGAGTAAAAAGAAACTAACATTTTCAGGTTGAAGTCTGACATAAAAAAGATGTAAATAAGCACAAATAACTGTAAATAACTGAATAAAATAGCTGAATAAAATAGACGGAAAAGAACTATAAAACTAACCATAAATAACTTATATAAAACTGTCTCAAAATTGCAGAATAACTACAACTATTAAGAACACTATTATTTTAACTTACTTAAAAATCTAAATAGTTACAAAAAACTCACCTATGGTCCTTAGCTCTAGTCCTTGGTCTTTCTTGATCCACTTCTAGAGCGTCAATGTTTTTATCAAAAAGATTTTCTTACTAGAAATTTTTCTATTCAGGGTCTAGCCTCTGGCAATGAACCCAAATAGGAGAAAATCTAAACGAGAAAAATAGCTAGGCCTAGGGTCTATTTATAGGGCAGCTTAGGATCTCAGACCGTTGGATTTGAAGTTTAAATCTGGTGCAACCACATCATAGGGTCGCTAGGAACCATCGGATGGAAACACGAACGCACAGGATTGAAAGAAAATTGCAAAGCAGTTTGTTCGGCACGCACCTGGACAAAATTGTGTCTAAAGGAATAGGCGGGTCGACCTAAATACAACGGGGGCCGACCTTGGGTCGACCCTAAGGTTGACATAACCCATGTCTGGGTCGACCTATAGTTTGACCAAGCCCATATATGGGCCAACCTGGGCCTTGTAATATGTACTTTTTTCGTTTTAGTTAAATTCTTGTTTCTTGGATAACTTCTTCATACTGACTCGGATTTCGTTAAGTTATATATGAAATTTGATCAAAAAATCGCCACGGACGTAATAATGCGACTCCCATAGCTCGATTTTGAAAATTTAACAAAATTATTTTATTATTTAATTAATTCGTTAATTAATTATTATATCTCAGATTTTGAGCTGTTACATTCTCCCCTCCTTAAAGGATTTCATCCCCGAATCTCCAAGGACAGAAGAATGAAATAAATATTTTCATCCAAATTCTACAACCACATATTCAACCATTATTCATTACATCCATTGTCCTTAATCTTTCTAATGCAACTTATGTTATATGCGATAATAAAAACCCCACACCCCTTAGTATACCCAAAAACGCACATTAAAGAATGTGGTGCGTTATAGGTATAGCTAAAGCATCATAGAGACTAAGATTCACGAGGAAAATAAATAAAAATAGCAGAAACATTTAAATAGCAGATCATTTTCGGAATTTTTTTTTAATAAGTTTGAAAAACATCACATGTCTTAAAAATATCAAATACTCATGTCTCATGGAAAATAAATCTTAGTCTCATAAAATCAGAGTACAGAGATAATAATCATCCCTCTCATACGTAGCAGTACATCAAATGAAATGGAAAATGAAAAGAAGAAGAATACAAGAAGAACTCTAAGAACGTATCTTCAAGAAATCCGAATCTACTGTCCTCGATTCTGCTGGCCTATGGGGGAAAAGGGGGAATAGAGGAGTGGATCAGATAATAAGTTTGGTGAGTGAAAGATTACTAGCAATCTTAAGCAAGATAAAGATAATAGACTAAGCAATAGTTCTAGTTTAAAAGGAAATAAAGGAAAGATAAAACTGGGATAAAATACAGTTTCTAATTCGGTTAGACTGTTTGTTTTGATTACTTGACTGTTTGGATTGTTTGCACTTGTCTTAGATTGTTATGATTAGACTGAAATCCTAATTCTACCCATTGATCGGCTTTCTATCTTTGTTGTGCCACTGTGAGCTGGTCCAATCCTCTTAGTCCTTGTAACAACGCTAGTTTTTCATATATTTTAATATTTGACTATATTTTATTTTGAAATTATTTATAAAAAAATTTATTTCAAACATTTCACATTTTTAAATATAAGTGTTGATTATTATGTGAATTATAATTTCAAACAGGTATAAATTGGATATTTTACTGAAAGATGAATTTCTGTTCAAACTGGTCAAACTTTGACTTTTAAATTTCAAATTTAAATATTTAAACTCCTAAATTTTATCTTTTATTATGGAAATAGATTTAACAACTTGAATACTGCTTTTGTTTCGTTGAAAACGGACTCTAACTGTGAAAGTTATGCACATTTCAATTTTGAGTATAATTTGTTTTATTTTGCAATTTTGTCGATTTTAGATTATATAAATCATATTTTCTTTGTTATATTTTATTTTAATATGCGTTAATATGTTATTTTATGTATATTTTTGTCTTTTAATATTTTTAAAGTGATAATATAATTTTTCCAAAATTCATTGCATATATTTTCTATTTTTAAAGGCTAGTTTCCATTTTTTTTGCTATTTTCTTCATTTAAATTATATTTAATTAAAATTTATTTATTTATTTTTATGCATGCATTTTATTTTTGTGTCTTTATCTTTATTTATAAATATTTTTCAAGTACACAAATTTTTTCCAAAGTTCATTTCATTTATTTTCAAATTTTCTAGCCTAGTTTATATTTTCATTGCTATTTTCTTAATTTAATTATATATAATTAATATTTATTTATTTATTTTGTTTATTTACTAAATTTTCGTTTTTTTATCTGAATTTATACTTATTTTTCAGTTATTTAAAATTGCAAAAGAAATGGTGGAAATTTGAAAAGTTTTGCGACCTTTGATTTGCTTAAGGCTTTTTGTCTTCTTGTCTTTTCACATTTCAACCATCACCTTTTCATTATTTGCTGCCATAACTCATTCCCTTCAGCCGACCACTTCTCCACTTCATTTTTCATGAATTTTTTTCTTCTCAAACTCTAAAAAATTCGGCCATCTCCTTTGTGAAAAGCTTTGGTAAATTTTCAATTCTTTTTCTCATTTTCTTCTTGTTTGTTATGATTTTGTGCACTTGCCTTCACCTTTGTAGCTCATCCCTAGCTCCTCCATCACCTTGGCCACATCAGGTTGCCACCACTTCCAGCCCTCTGCCAAAGACTGGCCATGCACCAATAGTTGATCAAACTCCACCAAAACTTGCACAAACTCCACATGAATTGCCATAGCTAATCACCTATGCTATCACCACCTCTCTCTTCCACCTAGGCTGACCAAACACCACCTCCACCAGCCAAATTCTGACCTGGAACATCTCTGCACACCACTACCTGACCCCACCTGAAATAGCCATTCCCCCTTGGCCTTGGTCGAGCCATAAGATGCTTTGAAATCCATGCTTTTGCATTTGAACATTAGATCTTGCTTCACAAATATTTGCACCAATTTCTCTAGGTTAGGCCGACCCCTATAGGTCCATAACCAGACCCTAGAACATGCCAAAGTCATGTATTTTCCATCCATGGCTGAGTCTATGCGAGATGGAGGCAAGTGCAATTGGTTTGGATTTGATTTGTACTTGTATATATAAGTTATTTAAATATATGTGAACTGTTTATTCATGTATATTGTATTGTTTTGTTTAAATGTTTCAAGGGGTATAGCCTTGGCTCTCCCACTCTCAGATCATTGTAGTGTTGTCGTGCCTTTGTAGTGCCAGTATTGTTGTTTTGGTAGCGATCTCCAGCTTTGAACAGGTGAGTAAATCTCACCAGACTAATATGTACTTATATAGTGATAAACTGACATCACCTGAATCTGTAAATGCATATCATCCTGTTATAACTGCTATATTATATTCATATGATGTTCACACCTATATTCACACCTGTTATATCATATGTTACTATTATTTCATGCTATTTTGTTACTTTCATCAGTTTATCACACTGCAAGTTCCCTGTAGACTAGACTCACTATGGGTTGAAATGACACATACCCGAACAGACTTTAGAATAGGAGAAATCGTTATGTGCTGAAATGATAGGCCTAAATGATTTTCAATTATTTTCTTTTACTTGGGATTGCGGGTTTGAAATGATCAAACCCGGGTTTTCTTTGTAAATTACGGGATGAAATGGTGTATCACCCGTATCACTTTACCTAGGCTAGAAAATGAAATAAAGACCCGTTGTTAAAATATGTTTTTCTAAATTTTTTAAATTATTTTAGAAATGTAAATATTATAATATTTTGATTTAAATTTGATTAAAAATGATTTTTGTAAAGCATTATTAATTTTCTAAAATTTTATAAGTGGAATAAAAAAATGGTAAAGTTAGAAAATCTGAAATATAAGTTATTTTGGAAATTATAATTTAGTGATAAATAGAATTTAAATTAAATATTAAAATATGATAAATTTATGATATTTTGAATTAAATGAATTAAAAATGATTTTTATAATATATTAATGATTTTTGAATAAAGTTAAAATGTGAAATTAATGAATATTTAGGTTGAAATTTGGAAATATAAGTAAAATTGGAAATTTATGAATTTGGCTTAAAAGTGAATTTTAAGTTAAGTAAATAAAAATGAAATTAAGTTATATTTGAAAATTTTAAACTTAAATGTTAAGTTAAATTTAATTTAATGAATTTAAAAATTAATGTTGGAATTTAATAAGTGAATTATTATTAAATTTTGATTTTTGAATGGAGATTTAACTTTATAAATTCATGAATATAAGGGTATTTGAATGACTGTTTTAAAAGTGAAATTATATGATTTTATAAGCTAAAAATGATTTAAATAAAAATATAATTGTTTGTGAAATTTTATTGAATACTTGAAGTTAATTAACTGCATTTCTGAAATGCTATTAATTCTAATGTAAATGATAATACAACATTTGTAAATGCTGTAGTTGATAATAATGAACCAAATGGCTAAGTTTAATTAAAGGTTATTATTGCATTTTTGTAAATGCTATAATTGTTGAATTTAACTAATTTTTTGTTTGAAACTAATGTAACCCTATTACAGCATTTTTAAATGCTATCTTTTGTTAAATTGAACTGTTTTGAATGTAACTTTCCGTAGCAATTTCTAAATGCTGCGAAAGTTGAATTTTCATCTGTTTTAATAAATTAAGTGAATAAATGAATTTTGAAAGACCTAAATTTTGTAAATTTAATAATTTAATTATTAAATATAATAACTTCATTTTATGATTTAAAATGAAGTAATTTGTTTCGAAATATAAACTATTTTGAAATGTGATTTGTAATGGTATTTAAATTAAATAAAAATGAATGTGGTTTGGAAGATATGATATTTTGAATGACGTTGAATTTTGAAATTATATTTGATTTTGAAGTATAAAATTCCATTTTGAAATTTTAACCACGGGATGTAATTAATTTATAGTTTAATCGATTCTTAAAGGATGGGCGATCCCAAGCATCCTTTAAGTTATTGTGCATTTCTACTACAGTTCAATTGAGTTGGTTTACATTATATAAGTATATATTGTCCCGATTCGAGTGTTTTGTGTTTTACTTTACGCTCGGGTCATCCTAAGTATTTAAAGCTTAGCTTTGGATTTCTTTCCTGGAGCTAGGAATCGCTGGAGATTCTTCTTGTCTAGTTATCTATTTCCTTTCAGTTTTTGTTGTTCTATTTCAGCTCTGGTATTTATAAACTTCTATGTATTTGAGATTTCTATTGTATATGTTTCAGACTAATATTATGTATTATGTTTTGAGAGTTTATTATAGTAGCTTCATGAACTACTATGGTATTTTTATTTCCGCTGCGAGTTATTCTGATATTTCTGTGTCTGTGATTCTGTGATTGTATTTCATTTGCTCCATATTTATTTACAACGCAATATTTTGAGCAATTCAAGTCCGACGTGTGCGGATGCGAATGGCTGAAAATATCGGGTTGTTACAGTTGGTATCAGAGCTTTGTATTTAGGCAAGCCTTAGCCTGCGGAGCGAAAACTCATTAGAGATGGGGTAGAAATACCCTAGAATGAGTGAAATCAATCTCAGAATCCTTTCTTTGTGAGAGAACGTATTTTCGAAGTATAAAATGATTTCCAAATGATTTTTAAAGGATTTTCAAAGATTATTTTGGTATAAAAATGTTCTTATTTCGAAATTAAGATTTTCTAAACTTCATATCTTCGGTATCCACCTTGTTAGAAATCTCTTGGTTAAGATTCTTATCGACTAGGATTCCTTGAACTTTGGAACACTCCCACTTGTTCTGGAATCCGGTCTTGTTTTCCCCATTTTTCCTTTTAATTTTGGAGCATTCCGTAGCTCTACTTTGGAATGACCTCTCTAAAGAGCGGTGATTCCGTAAATCTTTGAATGATTTGTAAAGGGGTGAAACTCCTTTACAAATGGCATTGATTCACTGAAGATTTTTGTATCCTCGGATGTCGATGCTATCTATCTCCTGCTCTACCCGGATTCTATCTCCGGCGATCGAAGGCCGATTTGCCTTAGATTTCCGTATTGATTATATACCTAAAGTCTCGGTTGACCGGTTAAGGTCGCCCGCGATTTATATAAGCTTATCTATCCTCTGTTTGGTAATTAAATTATCTCATCTTCGTTTGAGTTAATCTTCAAACTAGAATTCTATTTGATTAGAGTTCCTCTATGTAACAACCCGCATATTTATAGATTTTATATTTAAATATTTTATCGTTGGTCGGATTTTGGTCCAAAAAGCTACTTTTTGCATACGGTCGAATTAAGACTCGGGACCACTCCCATTGTGTTTAAAATGCCATTTGCGACCTTTTTGAGTATAAGCTTCGATATGTTTGGAGTAAGTTGATTTTTGCTACTTTTTCACTTAGGGCTTTGGTTTGGGCTGAACACATTAACCCCACTTATGTATTCAGTCCCAACCCCTTCTCCTCTTCATTACTTCAGTCCTCATTTCCTTATACTCAAGCTTTATATTAATGGAGAGTGGAAGAGGAAATTAAAACTCCAAAACCCTAGTTTTCTTTTGCAAATCAAACTCTAGCTCCAAACTAATAGAAGAACCCATTGGTAAGCTTCTCTTCTTCTTCTCCAACTCATTCTCTTATCAATTTCAGAAATTCCTAAACCTAATTTAGGAAATGTTTCTCTTTTTAGCTTAGATTCAAGCTTGTTGAGTTGGAATTGAAGAGTGATTGTCATTTTCATTGTTCTATAGCTTCTTCCTCCTTGTTCTTGTGCATAAAGGTGAGATTTAAATCTCACATCTATGTCTATATCTATCTCTATTGTTAGGTATGAATTCCTAACACTTATTTATGCTCATTTGCTTTTGGTTTGGATTGATTTGGTGAATATTTCAATTTGTGGTGTTTTGTAGTCAAATCTTTAAAAATCCAATCTTTGATGTTTGAACATGTTTTTGGTGATGCATCGAAGAGCCTATAGGGCTGGGTTGTCGCTAGGCATAAATCCTTAGTCGTTGTTGCTCGTCCGATCGCTCCCGATACGTTTTGGCCACTTTGGCCTAGGCAAATTGTTGCCCAGACCAGGTGACCAGACGTCTGGTGACCAAGTCCTGACGTCTGGTTTGGACCTGGAGAGGAAAAATATAGCCACGCAGAATATATAAAAAAGGTAGAGACTACTTCCAAACGTC
Source organism: Allium cepa (assembly GCA_030765085.1). Lineage (NCBI taxonomy): Eukaryota > Viridiplantae > Streptophyta > Magnoliopsida > Asparagales > Amaryllidaceae > Allium > Allium cepa. The sequence goes on from CM060941.1 coordinate 807,070,304, forward strand.
TGAAATTTAGGATCAGACGTTTGGATAGGTCTCAAACGTCTGACTTGAAGTTTCAGACGTCTAAGTGTTCTCTGGATTATTTCCAGAGAACAAATCCAGACGTCTGGATTCTAAACCAGACGACTGATTTGTTTTCAGACGCCTGGATTTAGAATCCAAACGTCTGGAACTGTTTAATTTGCCTATTTTGGCTATTTTTGAGTATATTTCCAACTTTAATCGATTCATGTTGATTCCCTTTTTGTTGCTATCATTTATTATGGACTTTGATGACATTTTCATCGTGATTTTTGGGAATATCCATTTTGATGGATTCGGTATCGATTTCTTTGGATTTTATTCACGTCTTCGAATGTGAATTTTTTTGATTTATTGTTTCTACAATCAATTCTATGATTTGTCACTTTAAAATATAAAGGTTTTCTATACTAGTAGTAAATATCAAAACTCTTTCCTCAAAACGATTTCAATTCTACTTTCAATACCAAACTCGTTTATAAAACCGTTTTCCAATCTACTAGTATATACAAACCTTTACCTCACTCGTATGAGAAATCTAATTAAACGGCTTAGTAAAACAAGTGGTATGAAATGCTTGCGTTTACTTCGCCGGTTAATTCTTGGACTTGTTCGGTTGAAACTCTTGTGACAATTTTCTAGTGGAGTTATACAATTTAATCGTTAATATTTAAGTTAAGCTAGTGGTTATGGGACATGAGGCTAAGCTCATATATTTACTATCTTACTGTAATTGACACTTCTCTGTGATCATGACGATCATTTTTATGTTTTAGACTAGCATTGTGCGATGTCTTTTGACTTGGTTCATCGGATGTCACGTTGTATGACGTCGATGCTCCGAAATATTTGATACATTGGATGTACCGTTTGCACTACATCAATGTCTTTGCTTTTGATTCATTGGATGTACCATTTGCACTACATCAATGATATGCTTTTGATACATTGGATGTACCGTTTGCACTACATCAATGTCTTTGCTATTTGATACATTGGATGTACCGTTTGCACTACATCAATGTCTTTGCTTTTGATTCATTGGATGTACCGTTTGCACTACATCAATGATATGCTTTTGATACATTGGATGTACCGTTTGCACTACATCAATGTCTTTGCTTTTGATACATTGGATGTACCGTTTACACTACATCAATGTCTTGGCCATTCTTTTCTTGTGATTTCTGGATTTCGTGTGTTGAATTCTAGAATTTATGTTTCACCAACTTTTACGATTGGCATTGATATGTATGTCATTTATTGTGGCTTGGTGAATGAAATTAGGAGTATGACATTCCTTTTCATCTTTGAGAAGATCCTTGCGATATTGATTAATCTCTTATTGGTTTTTCAATTATTTATTTATCACAGCTTGGCATTGTGATTATTATACGTTTAGTCATATCTCTTATTCTATATCATTTCATCTGATATTTATAGCTAGACTGATCCGTTTATTATTTTCTTCTTATAAATAATACTCGGGTCAGACTGAGATTTTACAGGTGCTTCTGCTTGCCACCTTATCAGACCATCATATGATCTTTTGGCTAACTACTTAGATTAGTAGTTTTTGTTGTATGCATTTGAGATACAGACTCTATGATGTATACTTATTCTTTTGTCTAGCTCTTGTATCTATTCTTTTTGATATTGTGGATCTTGTTTGACCAATACTCTGATGTACACTTTCATGTGTTATATTCATATCTATTTCCACCTTTGTGTTATGAATTATCTGTGACTGATTTGTGTTATGTTTATTTCTATATTTGATTCCGAAGACCTTTATAGCCACTGTGTAGTAGCATTGAGTTTGTGTTGGTATGTCGGATTTCCTCTTGAGATGAAAAGTTATATTTTTATCTGGCATATCGGTACTCCCACAAAGCAATTATACAGATGGTCGCTCCTCAACAGCCTTATTCTCCGTGCTAGTCGACAACATTACTCCGTAGTGTTCTTGGCTAGCGTGGGTATAGAGGTGGGGCATCACACTCTAATTTTGAATCTTTGTTTGTTTGAAATCCTTCCTCGAATCATCCTTTGGAAATTTGTGTTTGGTTATATTTTGAAATTGTGCATACATCGAAATTATTAAGGATGGCCATATTTTTATATATAAAAGTGAAATGTTTTCGATAAGGATTATATACCTTTCAAAAATGAATTTGAAATTTCAAAAGAATTTGAAATTTTGAAAATTTTATAAGAACTTGATTTATACAAAAATGATTTATAACTGAAGGGTTTTGAATTTGAATTTCGAGGAATCGAATTCCGGTGTTTTGAAATCGGTTTTAAGATTTTGGAAAATATATAATAATAATATGATTTAAAGATATATATATATATTTTTCAAATAAGAAATGTTTCAAATGTATTCGAATGAATTTCAATGATTTTGAAGGAATTTCAAAGAAGTTTTTCAAAGTTAATTGAAGTCCAGAACTCACTTATGTCGCTGGAAAATAATTTCGGTGATGAATGCATGCATCATCGACATTGATTTTTGAGTTTCTGAGTGAGAGAGAGGCCACTCTAGTAGCTTTGTTATGCGAGTGATTTTGTGAAACCAATTTTGATTTCAGATTTCGAAGTATGGTTTGATATTCGAAAGATAGATCTGTATATATATACATATATATTTGAAAAGATTTAAAGTAAGCCGGTGTTCAGTGCTCGAGTTTCAGATTTTGAAACCTAACTTTTGAAATTGATTTACTGATTTAGTGTTGATTTCCAACTCTTGGAATGAAAATATGATTTCTTCGACTATTTTAAGATCCGAGCACTTCCAAATCAAAGTTAACTTTTCAAAGCTACTTTTTTTTTGAAAGGTATAAGGTATTTGATAAAGAATATAAGTTTAGTTTGTATGTTTCAAGTATGAAATAATATGATTTTTATAAGTTGAAACTGTTTTGTTAAGTAAATATATAAGACTATTTTGAATTATACTTATATGAAATTTAGTTTGAAATGTTTTGGATAAAAATTAGTCTTCAAATGTTTGAGAAAAATTTGGTTTTAAATGTTTTAACTTAGTAACATCTTTATGAAACTATTTATTTAACAAGTTGGAATAGATACATAAGTTGTACGTATGTTGTTTTTATTCGCATAATCAATTTGATCCAAGTTTGAGTACATAAGTTCGAGGTGAATTACACCATTTTGTATTAGGATTTTTCATTTGATTCTTGATGGCGAATATTTGATATGGATTTTAGGCTTGATTCTAGAATTCTCTATTATAGTATATGGCTATGCAAGGAGACTGATGGCTTCTAGTCGAGAAACCATATCGAAGTCCGCATTAGGGAAGTCAAATGGACAATACTAGTTCGAAAGCGAACTTGTGTGATCGAGCGAGCGATCGAATGTAATCTTGCGAAATGATGACATATGTACATCTTATATCCTAATATCATTGGTATACTTGACGCTGAAATTGAAAGTTGTCGGGTTGGATATCTTTGTAATTTAATTGGAATTTTTCATTTATGAAAAACCATAGTTTAAGAAAAAGAAAAAATAGTTTTGAAAAATGGTTTTAAATTTGATAGTGGTTTTTCATAAAAACTATTTTATATACAAAACTATTCTTAATTAAAATTCTTTTAGTAAGCAAAGATGTTCAATCCCATATGGCTTTTCATGTAGCGAAATTTATTTTTTTTGAAAATTTTGATCCTTATATAAGATAAACTTTATGTAGGTATAAAATGATTTTGAAAACCATTGATCTTGATAAATCTATAATTGAAGCTTATGAAAGCATATTTGTTTTACATGTAATTTGAGTTTATTTAAAAATAATGGATTTATGAAATAAATATTTCAACGCTAAGTAATAATGAAGTAAAATTTGAGATATACGAAATTATAAAATTTAGTCTTGAAATATGGTATATGCCTTGAAATATATTTAAGACTGAATAGTTTATTTTGTGGATCAAATCTATAAAAAAAATATTAAGTGAATTGAACTGATGGTTTGAATTGAATTAAAATTTGAAAATTTTAGACTTAAGTTTAATTGAATAAATTTGTGAAATGTAAAGAATCAAGGGAGTGTTTTATGATTTCAAATGTATGATTTTCAAAGTAGAATGATTTCAAGTATTTTGGTTTCGAAAGATTTATAACTTTGAAAGTATTATGATTTTGAAGTGAATATAGGTTTAAAATGGAAATGAATGTGTTTGACCAAAAATATTGTTGATTTGGAAACCAGGAGTATTTTCTAAACCTATTGTTTTAAGAAATTTTGAAACTGAATATATATAACTTGAAAGAAATGATTTGATGACATCATATATGATTTTAAAATTGAATTGATATCGAAATGGTTTGAAATTTAGAACCTTGTTTTATTAAATACTTGATTTGGGAGCTATCGAACTTATATAAAAATGATTTGTATAAGTAAACTGTTGAATTGGAAATGTTGATTTGAAAGGGTACCCAATTTTGAAAAGTGAAATCTTATATAATCGAAATCTATATAATGTGATTTGATATACTAGTATTTTAAAAAGTATTTGATTTGAAATGAAATCTTATATAAAATGGACTTTATATAAGTATGATATTTGAAAGTGATTTTGAAAGGTACTATATGATACATATTTTCATAGTAAAGATATGGAAAGTGCCTTCTGCTTGATATCCGCTTTGTGGCCACACTGTGGATTCATTCTATCGATATTATTCTCTCTCTTTGATTTGGGTTTTCCGGATATGATACTCGAGTGTCCATCGAATTCCACGGTGATCCCCTTGGTCTTATGATCGCGACTACATAGCGCAACTACCTGGCTGAGCTGGCCTAGGGGTACGGATTGTTTCCTGGGGGATCTAGGCGTAACCATTGTGCATCCTGCACTCTATGTAGGTCGCATTAGTAGCGCAAATGCCTGGCTGAGCTGGCCTGGGGGTACTGATTGTTTCCTGGGGGATCCAGGTGTAACCATTGTGTATCCTGCATTCTACTCCTTATCATGGCGTAACTCGTAGGGCTGAGAAAGCTTACGGATACGGATTATTTCCTGGGGGATCCAGGCATAACCATTGTGTATCTGCGATCCACGGTTAGACAACTGTTTCGGTTTGGTTGATTTGTTTGAATTGTACTTTCCATACCTGTTTTTAAAAGTGTTTTCATTATTTTCACTGGGTGTTGAAACAAGTCTACTAAGTACTTGGAGAATTCTAGCTTTGCGCCTGATCAACGCATAGCCAGAGTCTGCAGGAACGAAAGTAAACTTGTTAAGACATCGAGTTATAAAGGTATTTTGATAAAAGCATCTTGATAAAGTACTGTATACAGAATATTTTGATCGGTTATTTTCCCTTCTAAAAATTTAAAATGTTTTAAATATTGTTTACCTTGAACCATCAGATTTGAATCAAATGACTATTCATCATATTATAAAATGTTTAAAATGTTATGAAATTTTAATTGAAATGTATAATGGTTTAAATAATGGTTCACCCTTGTCTTCCAACATGCTTCCCTTCCTAGCTACCTTTTCCTTACCTTCTTTCGAGGATGTCTTCCAACCTATTGTTCTTTCTTGTTGTTTGTCCGCTTTCTTCCTTTTCGAGGACGAAAAGATTTGAGTGGGGGAGAGTGTAACAACCCTAGACTTTTCATATATTTTAATATTTGACTTTATTTTATTTTGCAATTAGTTATAAACTTTTTTTATTTCAAACATTTCACATTTTTAAATATAAGTGTTGATTATTATGTGAATTATAATTTCAAACAGGTATAAATTGGATATTTTACTGAAAGATGAATTTCTGTTCAAACTTGTCAAACTTTGACTTTTAAATTTCAAATTTAAATATTTAAACTCCTAAATTTTATCTTTTATTATGGAAATAGATTTAACAACTTAAATACTGACTTTTGTTTCGTTGAAAACGGACTTAAACTGTGAAAGTTATGCACATTTCAATTTTGAGTATAATTTGTTTTATTTTGCAATTTTGTCTATTTTAGATTATATAAATCATATTTTCTTTGTTATATTTTATTTTAATATGTGTTAATATGTTATTTTATGTATATTTTTGTCTTTTAATATTTTTAAAGTGATAATATAATTTTTCCAAAATTCATGGCATATATTTTCTATTTTTAAAGGCTAGTTCATTTTTTTTGCTATTTTCTTCATTTAAATTATATTTAATTAAAATTTGTTTATTTATTTTTATGCATGCATTTTATTTTTGTGTCTTTATCTTTATTTATAAATATTTTTCAAGTACACAAAATTTTTCCAAAGTTCATTTCATTTATTTTCAAATTTTCTAGCCTAGTTTACATTTTCTTTGCTATTTTCTTAATTTAATTATATATAATTAATATTTATTTATTTATTTTGTTTATTTACTAAATTTTCGCGTTTTTTTTCTGAATATATACTTATTTTTGAGTTATTTAAAATTGCAAATGAAATGGTGGAAATTTGAAGAGTTTTGCGACCTTTGATTTGCTTAAGGCTTTTTGTCTTCTTGTCTTTTCACATTTCAACCATCACCTTTTCATTATTTGCTGCCATAACTCATTCCCTTCAGCCGACCACTTCTCCACTTCATTTTTCATGAATTTTTTTCTTCTCAAACTCTAAAAAATTCGTCCATCTCCTTTGTGAAAAGCTTTGGTAAATTTTCAATTCTTTTTCTCCTTTTCTTCTTGTTTCTTATGATTTTTTGAACTTGCCTTCACCTTTGTAGCTCAGCCCTAGCTCCTCCATCACCTTTGCCTCCTCCACCACCACCACATCAGGTTGCCACCACTTCCAGCCCTCTGCCCAAGACTGGCCATGCACCAATAGTTGATCAAACTCCACTAAAACTTGCACAAACTCCACTTGAATTGCCATAGCCAATCACCTATGCTATCACCGCCTCTCTCTTCCACCTAGGCCGACCAAACACCACCTCCACCAGCCAGATTCAGGCCTGGAACACCTTTGCACACCACTACCTGACCCCACCTGAAATAGCCATTCCCCCTTGGCCTTGGTCGAGCCATAAGATGCTTTGAAATCCATGCATTTGCATTTGAACATTAGATCTTGCTTCACAAATATTTGCACCAATTTCTCTAGGTTAGGCCGACCCCTATAGGTCCATAACCAGACCCTAGAACATGGCAAAGTCATGTATTTTCCATCCATGGCTGAGTCTATGCGAGATGGAGGCAAGTGCAATTGGTTTGGATTTGATTTGTGCTTGTATATATAAGTTATTTAAATATATGTGAAGTGTTTATTCATGTATATTGTATTGTTTTGTTTAAATGTTTCAAGGGGTATAGCCTTGGCTCTCCCACTCTCAGATCATTGTAGTGTTGTCGTGCCTTCGTAGTGTCAGTACTGTTGTTTTGGTAGCGATCTCCAGCTTTGAACAGGTGAGTAAATCTCACCAGACTAATATGTACTTATATAGTGATAAAATGACATCACCTGAATCTAAATGAATATTATCCTGTTATAACTGCTATATTATATTCATATGATGGTCACACCTATATTTACACCTGTTATATCATATGTTACTATTATTTCATGCTATTCTGTTACTTTCATCAGTTTATCACACTGCAAGTTCCCTGTAGACTAGACACACTATGGGTTGAAATGATACATACCCGAACGGACTTTAGAATAGAAGAAATCGTTATGTGCTGAAATGATAGGCCTAAATGATTTTCAATTATTTTCTTTTACTTGGGATTGCGGGTTTGAAATGATCAAACCCGAGTTTTCTTTGTAAATTACGGGTTGAAATGATGTATCACCCGTATCACTTTACCTAGGCTAGAAAATGAAATACAAACCCGTTGTTAAAATATGTTTTTCTAAAAATTTTAAATTATCTTAGAAATGTAAATATTATAATATTTTGATTTAAATTTGATTAAAAATGATTTTTGTAAAGCATTATTGATATTCTAAAATTTTATAAGTGAAATAAATAAATGGTAAAGTTAGGAAATCTGAAATGAAAGTTATTTTGGAAATTATAATTTGGTGATAAATAGAATTCAAATTAAATATTAAAATATGATAAATATATGATATTTTGAATTAAATGAATTAAAAATGATTTTTATAATATATTAATGATTTTTGAATAAAGTTAAAATGTGAAATGAATGAATATTTAGGTTGAAATTTGGAAATATAACTAAAATTGGAAATTTGTGAATTTGGCTTAAAAGTGAATTTTAAGTTAAGTAAATAAAAATGAAATTAACTTATATTTGAAAATTTTAAACTTAAATGTTAATTCAAATTTAATTTAATGAATTTTAAAATTAATGTTGGAATTTAATAAGTGAATTATTATTAAATTTTGATTTTTGAATGGAGATTTAACTTTATAAAATCATGAATATAAGGGTATTTGAATGACTGTTTTAAAAGTGAAATTATATGATTTTATAAGCGAAAAATGATTTAAATAAAAATATAATTGTTTGTGAAATTTTAATGAATACTTGAAGTTAGTTAACTGCATTTCTGAAATGCTATTAATTCTAATGTAAATGATAATACAACATTTGTAAATGTTGTAGTTGATAATAATGAACCAAATGGCTAAGTTTAATTAAAGGTTATTATAGCATTTTTGTAAATGCTACAATTGTTGAATTTAACTAAGTTTTATTTGAAACTAATGTAACCCTATTCAGCATTTTTAAATGCTATCTTTTGTTAAATTGAACTGTTTTGAATGTAATTTTCCATAGCAATTTCTAAATGCTGCGAAAGTTGAATTTTCATCTGTTTTAATAAATTAAGTGAATAAATGAATTTTGAAAGACCTAAATTTTGGAAATTTAATAATTTAATTATTAAATATAATAACTTCATTTTATGATTTAAAATGAAGTAATTTGTTTCGAAATATAAAATATTTTGAAATGTGTTTTGTAATGGTATTTAAATTAAATAAAAATGAATGTGGTTTGGAAGATATGATATTTTGAATGATATTGAATTTTGAAATTATATTTGATTTTGAAGTATAAAATACCATTTTGAAATTTTAACCACGGGATGTAATTAATTTATAGTTTAACTGATTCTTAAAGGATGGGCGATCCCAAGCATCCTTTAAGTTATTGTGCATTTCTATTACAGTTCACTTGAGTTGGTTTACATTATATAAGTATATATTGTCCTGACTCGAGTGTTTTGTGTTTTACTTTACGCTCGGGTCAGCCTGAGTATTTAAAGCTTAGCTTTGGATTTCTTTTCTGGAGCTAGGAATCGCTGGAGATTCTGCTTGTCAAGTTATCTATTTCCTTTCAGTTTTCGTTGTTCTATTTCAGCTCTGGTATTTATAAACTTCTATGTATTTGAGATTTCTATTGTATATGTTTCAGACTAATATTATATATTATGTTTTGAGAGTTTGTTATAGTAGCTTCATGAACTACTATGGTATTTTTATTTCCGCTGCGAGTTATTCTGATATTTATGTGTCTGTGATTCTATGATTGTATTTCATTTTCTCTAAATTTATTTACAACGCGGTATTTTGAGCAATTCAAGTCCGATATGTGCGGATGCGAACGGCTGAAAATATCGGGTTGTTACAGTTGGTATCAGAGCTTTGGTTTTAGGCAAGCTTTAGCCTGCGGAGCAAAAACTCATTAGAGATAGGGTAGAAATACCCTAGAATGAGTGAAATCAATCTCAGAATCCTTTCTTTGTGAGAGAACGTGTTTTCGAAGTATAAAATGATTTCCAAATGATTTTTAAAGGATTTTCAAAGATTATTTTGGTATAAAAATGTTCTTATTTCGAAATTAAGATTTTCTAAACTTCATCTCTTCGGTATCCACCTTGTTAGAAATCTGTTGGTTAAGATTCTTATCGAATAGGATTCCTTGTGGAACACTCCCACTTGTTCTGGAATCCAGTCTTGTTTTCTCCATTTTTCCTTTTAATTTTGGAGCATTCTGTAGCTCTACTTTGGAATGACCTCTCTAAAGAGCGGTGATTCCGTAAATCTTTGAATGATTTGTAAAGGGGTGAAACTCCTTCACAAATGACATTGATTCACTGAAGATTTTTGTATCCACGGATGTCGATGCTATCTATCTCCTGCTCTACCCGGATTCTATCTCTGGCGATCGATGGTCGTTTTCCTTAGATTTCCGTATTGATTATATTCCTAAAGTCTCGGTTGACCGGTTAAGGTTGCCCGCGATTTATATAGGCTTATCTATCCTCTGTTTGGTAATTAAATTATCTCATCTTCGTTTGAGTTTATCTTCGAACAAGAATTCTATTTGATTAGACTTCCTCTAATTTTGAATCTTTGTTTGTTTGAAATCCTTCCTTGAATCATCCTTTGGAAATTTGTGTTTGGTTGTATTTTGAAATTGTGCATACATCGAAATTATTAAGGATGGCCATAGTTTTATATATAAAAGTGAAATGTTTTCGATAAGGATTATATACCTTTCAAAAATGAAAATTTGAAATTTCGAAAGAATTTGAAATTTTGAAAATTTTATAAGAACTTGATTTATACAAAAATGATTTATAACTGAAGGGTTTTGAATTTGAGTTTCGAGGAATCGAATTCCGGTGTTTTGAAATCGGTTTTAAGATTTTGGAAAATATATAATAATAATATGATTTAAAGATATATATATATATATATATGTTCAAATAAGAAATGTTTCAAATGTATTCGAATGAATTTCAATGATTTTGAAGGAATTTCAAAGAAGTTTTTCAAAGTTAATTGAAGTCCAGAACTCACTTATGTCGCTGGAAAATAATTTCGGTGATGAATGCATGCATCATCGACATTAATTTTTGAGTTTCTGAGTGAGAGAGAGGCCACTCTATTAGCTTTGCTATGCGAGTGATTTTGTGAAACCAATTTTGATTTCAGATTTCGAAGTATGGTTTGATATTCGAAACATAGATCTGTATATATATATTTGAAAAGATTTAAAGTAAGCCGGTATTCAGTCCTCGAGTTTCAGATTTTGAAACCTAACTTTTGAAATTGATTTACTGATTTAGTGTTGATTTCAAACTCTTGGATTGAAAATATGATTTCTTCGACTATTTTAAGATCCGAGCACTTCCAAATCAAGGTTAACTTTTCAAAGCTAAATTTTTTTTTGAAAGGTATAAGGTATTTGATAAAGAATATAAGTTTAGTTTGTATGTTTCAAGTATGAAATAATATGATTTTTATAAGTTGAAATAGTTTTGTTAAGTAAATAAATAAGACTATTTTGAATTATACTAATATGAAATTTAGTTTGAAATGTTTTGGATAAAAATTAGTCTTCAAATGTTTGAGAAATTTTTTTTTAAATGTTTTAACTTAGTAACATCTTTATGAAACTATTTATTTAACAAGTTGGAATAGATACATAAGTTGTACGTATGCTGTTTTATTCGCATAATTAATTTGATCCAAGTTTGAGTACACAAGTTCGAGGTGAATTACACCATTTTTTATTAGGATTTTTCATTTGATTCTTGATGGCGAATATTTGATATGCATTTTGGGCTTGATTCTAGAATTCTCTATCATAGTATATGGCTATGCAAGGAGACTGATGGCTTCTAGTCGAGAAACCATATCGAAGTCCGCATTAGGGAAGTCAAATGGACAATACTAGTTCGAAAGCGAACTTGTGTGATCGAGCGAGCGATCGAATGTAATGTTGCGAAATGATGACATATGTACATCTTATATCCTAATATCATTGGTATACTTGACGCTGAAATTGAAAGTTGTCGGGTTGGATATCTTTGTAATTTAATTGGAATTTTTCTTTTATGAAAAACCATAGTTTAAGAAAAAGAAAAATGGTTTTGAAAAATGGTTTTAAATTTGATAGTGGTTTTTCATAAAAACTATTTTATATACAAAACTATTCTTAATTAAAATTCTTTTAGTAAGCAAAGATGTTCAATCCCATATGGCTTTTCATGTAGCGAAATTTATTTTTTTGAAAATTTTGATCCTTATATAAGATAAACTTTATGTAAGTATAAAATGATTTTGAAAACCATTGATCTTGATAAATCTATAATTGAAGCTTATATTAGTATGAAAGGATATTTGGTTTACCTGTAATTTGAGTTTATTTAAAAATAATGGATTTATGAAATAAATATTTCAACACTAAGTAATAATGAAGTAAAATTTGAGATATACGAAATTATAAAATTTAGTCTTGAAATATGGTATATTTAAGCCTTGAAATATATTTAAGACCGAATAGTTTATTTTATGGATCAAATCTATAAAAAATTTAAGTGAATTGAACTGATGGTTTGAATTGAATTAAAATTTGAAAATTTTAGATTTAAGTTTAATTGAATAAATTTGTGAAATGTAAAGAATCAAGGGAGTGTTTTATGATTTCAAATGTATGATTCTCAAAGTAGAATGATTTCAAGTATTTTGGTTTCGAAAGATTTATAACTTTGGAAGTATTATGATTTTGAAGTGAATATAGGTTTAAAATGGAAATGAATGTGTTTGACCAAAAATATTGTTGATTTGGAAACCAGGAGTATTTTCTAAACCTATTGTTTTAAGAAATTTTGAAACTAAATATATATAACTTGAAAGAAATGATTTGGTGACATCATATATGATTTTAAAATTGAATTGATATCGAAATGGTTTGAAATTTAGAACCTTGTTTTATTAAATACTTGATTTGGGAGCTATCGAACTTATATAAAAATGGTTTGTATAAGTAAACTGTTGAATTGGAATTGTTGATTTGAAAGGGTACCCAATTTTGAAAAGTGAAATCTTATATAATCAAAATCTATATAAGTGTGATTTGATATACTAGTATTTTGAAAAGTATTTGATTTGAAATGAAATCTTATATAAAATGGACTTTATATAAGTATGATATTTGAAAGTGATTTTGAAAGGTACTATATGATACATATTTTCAAAGTAAAGATATGGAAAGTGCCTTCTGCTTGATATCCGCTTTGTGGCCACACTATGGATTCATTCTATCGATATTATTCTCTCTCTTTGATTTGTGTTTTCCGGATATGATACTCGAGTGACCATCGAATTCCACGGCGATCCCCGTGGTCTTATGATCGCGACTGCATAGTACAACTGCCTGGCTGAGCTGGCCTAGGGGTACGGATTGTTTCCTGGGGGATCCAGGCGTAACCATTGTTTATCCTGCACTCTATGTAGGTCGCATTAGTAGCGCAAATGCCCGGCTGAGCTGGCCTGGGGGTACGGATTGTTTCCTAGGGGATCCAGGTGTAACCATTGTGTATCCTGCATTCTACTCGTCATCATGGCGTAACTCGCAGAGCTGAGAAAGCTTACGGATACGGATTGTTTCCTGGGGGATCCAGGCATAACCATTGTGTATCTGCGATCCATGGTTAGACAACTGTTTCGGTTTGGTTGATTTGTTTGGATTGTACTTTCCATACCTGTTTTTAAAAGTGTTTTCATTATTTTCACTGGGTGTTGAAACAAGTCTACTAAGTACTTGGAGAATTCTAGCTTTGCGCCTGATCAACGTATAGCCAGAGTCTGCAGGAACGAAAGTAAACTTGTTAAGACATCGAGTTATAAAGGTATTTTGATAAAAGCATCTTGATAAAGTACTGTATAAAGAATATTTTGATCAGTTATTTTCCCTTCTAAAAATTTAAAATGTTTTAAATATTGTTTACCTTGAACCATCAGATTTGAATCAAATGACTATTAATCATATTATAAAATGTTAAAATGTTATGAAATTTTAATTGAAATGTATAATGGTTTAAATAATGGTTCACCCTTGTCTTCCAACATGCTTCCCTTCCTAGCTACCTTTTTCCTACCTTCTTTCAAGGATGTTTTCCAACCTATTGTTATTTCTTGTTGTTTCTCTGCTTCCTTCCTTTTCGAGGACGAAAAGATTTGAGTGGGGGAGAGTGTAACAACCCAAGATTTTTCATATATTTTAATATTTGACTTTATTTTATTTGAAATTATTTATAAACTTGTTTTATTACAAAAATTTCACATGTTTAAATATAAGTGTTGATTATTATGTGAATTATAATTTCAAACAGGTATAAATTGGATATTTTACTGAAAGATGAATTTCTGTTCAAACTGGTCAAACTTTGACTTTTAAATTTCAAATTTAAATATTTAAACTCCTAAATTTTATATTTTATTATGGAAATAGATTTAAAAACTTAAATACTGACTTTTGTTTCGTTGAAAACGGACTTAAACTGTGAAAGTTATGCACATTTCAATTTTGAGTATAATTTGTTTTATTTTGCAATTTTATCTATTTTAGATTGTATGAATCATATTTTCTTTGTTATATTTTATTTTAATATGTGTTAATATGTTATTTTATGTATATTTTTGTCTTTTAATATTTTTAAAGTGATAATATAATTTTTCCAAAATTCATTGCATATATTTTCTATTTTTAAAGGCTAGTTTCCATTTTTTTTGCTATTTTCTTCATTTAAATTATATTTAATTAAAATTTATTTATTTATTTTTATGCATGCATTTTATTTTTATGTCTTTATATTTATTTATAAATATTTTTCAAATACACAAAATTTTTCCATAGTTCATTTCATTTATTTTCAAATTTTCTAGCCTAGTTTACATTTTCTTTGCTATTTTCTTAATTTAATTATATATAATTAATATTTATTTATTTATTTTGTTTATTTACTACATTTTTGTGTTTTTATCTGAATATATACTTATTTTTCATTTATTTAAAATTGCAAAAGAAATGGTGGAAATTTGAAGAGTTTTGCGACCTTTGATTTGCTAAAGGCTTTTTGTCTTCATGTCTTTTCACATTTCAACCATCACCTTTTCATTATTTGCTGCCATAACTCATTCCCTTCAGCCGACCACTTCTCCACTTCATTTTTCACGAATATTTTTCTTCTCAAACTCTAAAAAATTCGGCCATCTCCTTTATGTAAAGCTTTGGTAAATTTCCAATTCTTTTTCTCCTTTTCTTCTTGTTTCTTATGATTTTGTGCACTTGCCTTCACCTTTGTAGCTCAGCCCTAGCTCCTACATCACCTTGGCCTCCTCCACCACCACTACATCAGGTTTCCACCACTTCCAGCCCTCTGCCCATGACTGGCCATGCACCAATAGTTGATCAAACTCCACCAAAACTTGCACAAACTCCACTTGAATTGCCATAGCCAATCACCTATGCTATCACCACCTCTCTCTTCCACCTAGGCCGACCAAACACCACCTCCACTAGCCAAATTACGACCTGGAATGCCTCTGCACACCACTATCTGACCCCACCTGCAATAGACATTCCCCCTTGCCTTGGTCGAGCCATAAGATGCTTTGAAATCCATGCTTTTGCATTTGAACATTAGATCTTGCTTCACAAATATTTGCACCAATTTCTCTAGGTTAGGCCGACCCCTATAGGTCCATAACCAGACCCTATAACATGCCAAAGTCGTGTATTTTCCATCCATGGCTGAGTCTATGCGAGATGGAGGCATGTGCAATTGGTTTGGATTTGATTTGTGCTTGTATATATAAGTTATTTAAATATATGTGAAGTGTTTATTCATGTATATTGTATTGTTTTGTTTAAATGTTTCAAGGGGTATAGCCTTGGCTCTCCCACTCTCAGATCATTATATGTTGTCGTGCCTTCGTAGTGTCAGTATTGTTGTTTTGGTAGCGTTCTCCAGCTTTGAACAGGTGAGTAAATCTCACCAGACTAATATGTACTTATATAGTGATAAACTGACATCACCTGAATCTGTAAATGCATATCATCCTGTTATAACTGCTATATTATATTCATATGATGTTCACACCTATATTAACACCTGTTATATCATATGTTACTGTTATTTCATGCTAATCTGTTACTTTCATCAGTTTATCACACTGCAAGTTCCCTGTAGACTAGACTCACTATGGGTTGAAATGATACATACCCGAACGGACTTTAGAATAGGAGAAATCGTTATGTGCTGAAATGATAGGCCTAAATGATTTTCAATTATTTTCTTTTACTTGGGATTGCGGGTTTGAAATGATCAAACCCGGGTTATCTTTGTAAATTACGGGTTGAAATGATGTATCACCCGTATCACTTTACCTAAGCTAGAAAATGAAATACAGATCCGTTGTTAAAATATGTTTTTCTAAAAATTTTAAATTACTTTAGAAATGTAAATATTATAATATTTTGATTTAAATTTGATTAAAAATGATTTTTTTAAAGCATTATTGATTTTCTAAAATTTTATAAGTGAAATAAATAAATGGTAAAGTTAGGAAATCTGAAATGTAAGTTATTTTGGAAATTACAATTTGGTGATAAATAGAATTTAAATTAAATATTAAAATATGATAAATTTATGATATTTTTGAATTAAATTAATTAAAATGATTTTTATAATATATTAATGATTTTTGAATAAAGTTAAAATGTGAAATGAATGAATATTTAGGTTGAAATTTGGAAATATAACTAAAATTGGAAATTTGTGAATTTGGCTTAAAAGTGAATTTTAAGTTAAGTAAATAAAAAAGAAATTAAGTTATATTTGAAAATTTTAAAATTAAATGTTAAGTTAAATTTAATTTAATGAATTTGAAAATTAATGTTGGAATTTAATAAGTGAATTATCATTAAATTTTGATTTTTGAATGGAGATTTAACTTTATAAAATCATGAATATAAGGGTATTTGAATGAGTGTTTTAAAAGTGAAATTATATGATTTTATAAGATAAAAATGATTTAAATAAAAATATAATTGTTTGTGAAATTATATTGAATACTTGAAGTTAATTAACTGCATTTCTGAAATGCTATTAATTCTAATGTAAATGATAATACAGCATTTGTAAATGCTGTAGTTGATAATAATGAACCAAATGGCTAAGTTTAATTAAAGGTTATTATAGCATTTTTGTAAATGCTATAATTGTTGAATTTAACTAAGTTTTATTTGAAACTAATGTAACCCTATTACAGCATTTTTAAATGCTATCTTTTGTTAAATTGAACTGTTTTGAATGTAACTTTCCGTAGCAATTTCTAAATGCTGCGAAAGTTGAATTTTCATCTGTTTTAATAAATTAAGTGAATAAATGAATTTTGAAACACCTAAATTTTGGAAATTTAATAATTTAATTAAATATAATAACTTCATTTTATGATTTAAAATGAAGTAATTTGTTTCGAAATATAAACTATTTTGAAATGTGTTTTGTAATGGTATTTAAATTAAATAAAAATGAATGTGGTTTGGAAGATATGATATTTTGAATGATATTGAATTTTGAAATTATATTTGATTTTGAAGTATAAAATACCATTTTGAAATTTTAACCACGGGATGTAATTAATTTATAGTTTAACTGATTCTTAAAGGATGGGCGATCCCAATCATCCTTTAAGTTATTGTGCATTTCTACTACAGTTCACTTGAGATGGTTTACATTATATAAGTACATATTGTCCTGACTCGAGAGTTTTGTGTTTTACTTTACGCTCGGGTCAGCCTGAGTATTTAAAGCTTAGCTTTGGATTTCTTTTCTGGAGCTAGGAATCGCTGGAGATTCTGCTTGTCTAGTTATCTATTTCCTTTCAGTTTTCGTTGTTCTATTTCAGCTCTGGTATTTATAAACTTCTATGTATTTGAGATTTCTATTGTATATGTTTCAGACTAATATTATGTATTATGTTTTGAGAGTTTGTTATAGTAGCTTCGTGAACTACTATGGTATTTTTATTTCCGCTGCGAGTTATTCTGATATTTCTGTGTCTGTGATTCTGTGATTGTATTTCATTTGTTCCAAGTTTATTTACAACGCGGTATTTTGAGCAATTCAAGTCCGACATGTGCGGATGCGAATGGCTAAAAATATCGGGTTGTTACAGTCCCATAGCAAAAGACACCTATTTAGCATTTGGAACGCAGTAGTGAATTATTTTCCCTAATCAATGTTGCACGCTCGGTCATCGCCGGTACACACTAACTGCCGCCCCTCTTGTGACCTCATATTTACCTAATTAGCATAAGCGTGCCTAGCCTCACCTAATCCATGGTGAGACCATCAGTCCTAGTATGAAAGGGACGCTACCCAGCCTTACCTAAGTGTTGTGTCGATGTCCATAACTAATGCAAAAGATTAGACGGTCTACTAATTCAGTCGACCTCCTTTAATGCAATCATGTATGTGCCATATATCCAAATGAATGCAAATTTCCTAATGATAACTAATAGTTCTGTATGCATGCTACAATCATCATCCAAATGCACAATCATATGATAATTATACATTCATAGAAACCATGGAAATAAAATAAAAATGCAAATGAACACACATCCGTATAACGCTTTAGTGACCTAATTAATCCGATCCCTTACATATTATGGTCCCTAGTGTGTATATATATGCGTCCATCAGCATCTACTAGCAAACACTTGCAACTTCTAGCATCCAACATACATAAGATGTTCTAGTAACATGTTTACATTCAGTCCTACCATCCATAGATTAAATCCTAAGGTCTACCCTCCCAAAGAATACTAAAGGAAAGAACCCATTCAAAACTAAAGACAGAAATAGAAAATTCAAGATGTACCATCGAAAAGATGCGGATAAGATGTACGTATTTTCTCCTAGCCTCTCTCGCAGTGTCTTCAATACTATCTCCCCACTGCACCATAACCAAAGATACTTCCTTATTCCTAAGCCTCTTGATATCACGTCCAACGATCTTGGTAGGAATGCGACAAACCGATGCTTCTCTCTCCACTTCAACTTCTTCAAGTTGGCTGGGTTCCTCCTCAATTTTATTTGGTTTTGATTTTGTTTCCCTACTTAGCCTTGTTTACTTCTCTTTCTTTTATTCAAAGTTTGTTTTGAATAAATTTGTATTATTGTTCTGCAATAAAATCTGGTAGGGACCTAGTAAATCTCGTTACCTTAGCTAAAATATTTCAAAATAATTTTATAAAGCTTTATTAAGTTTTGATATGATTAAAATATGTATAAACTATGTTCAAATAAGTTTACAAAGTATAAAAATATTTCATAATGTGTAACATTTCAAAACATTTTTAAAAGTAGGTTTTCAAAATCTAAAGGGATACATCGACATGCCCTCACACTAAATGTCGACATATGGATCGATTTTCAAAATTCAAATTTGAATTGAAGTGTCTTTTCATCGTCTCACTACAAGAAAACATATTATTAGTTGCACTAATTAGTTACGTTTAATGCTAAGTGCAACTAATAATCGTTTATAATAAGTAAATAGCTACGTAGTCGCTACCAAATGCTCCCGCCAAGAATTTTGGTGAAATTTTTTTGCCGGCCGCTCATGTCTCTCTTTCTTCCCTTAACAAAAACATTTCTTACTTTCGTTTAAAAAAAAGACAAGAGAAGCTTAGAATTCTGCCGCCATCTTCCACTGTATGCTTCCTTACCTGACCTCTCCAATCTCGTCGATTCTTTAACCTCGGCCTCGTCAAACCCACTTCCATCTTATCCACTTTTCGTCTCCATTGATTCCTGACTTCTGTTTCAAAGATAGTAAACCCTAGAATTGGCTTACCTCATCGTGGTTCACATCACGATTTTCTCATAGTGCCCCACCGTTGGTCTTATGAGATTGGATGGTGATATGTATACATTAGCTGAATTTTGTATCGATATATGAAGAATAATGGCATGGAATTTAATGTTTTGCAAACATTTGTAGCAACAGTTCAGGTAAGACATAAATTTTTATGTTAATTTATTTGGTTGATATTCATTATCTGTACAATAGTTGTTTAACTCATGAAAATGTGTAAATATCTTGAACTTTGTTGTCTGTTGAATATTATTTAAGGCTAACCACTTTTATCCAGTATGCTTACATTGGCTTGTCATTGAATTTAAGGGAAGAGGTTATGGGAAAGCTTTATGAAGAGGTGGAGAAAGAAAAAGCAGAAGAGTTAGCTAGAAAAGCAACGGAGAAGGCTAGAACTGAAGCACTACCAGAGAAGCAGAAGAGAGAGAGAAAGAGAAAGCTACTGCTAAGGATGCTGCAGCTGCTAGTGCTACTGTCGCTGCCATTGAACTAATGAAAGATAAAAAGAAACTGCTGAACAGTGAAGAGAAGGAAGAAGAAGCTGAGATCGTTAATATTGGTTCTTCTCCTGAAGCTACCAGTGGCAGTATAGAATCAACCAATTCCGATAAGGAATCTAAGGTTTGATATTACACTTTTTATGTGCTGAGATACATTTTGATTGTAAGGCAGGATAATGTTGCTTTAGTAAGTAATTTCCTGTTATGTGAAGTTTGGTGGTTTCATCTTGCCTATATGCATTTGCTGACAATTGGAAATAAGTTTTTACTATGTGAAATGAATGACATGGTATAATGGCTGAATTGCACATTGTTGTTTCCAGCAGCTGTATTTGGCTGTCTTACTGTTGGGGCATCTATAATGCATATCCTTCAACATAAAGTACTTATTCTTTTCACGCCTATAACATAGTTAGTTGCCAAGTTATTTTATTTATTTGAAACATAAGTCTTGAAGACAACTTGTTACTCCCATCAGGTTATTTATTTGAAACAAGTAATAAACCAAGCAGATTCCAACTTCGCAGAAACATAACACAGGATCCTCTGTAAAGTATGCTATTGGATACTCTTTTTGTGTGTATATACTCTTCAAGCAACACCTACTTTAAGGATACTTTCTAAAACTAATAGCAGGATTGAATTATGAGTACGTACTATTTATTGGTCTGGATATTTTTGTACATGAAATTAGTGCTCATAAGTATACCTATTAAATTATCGGATATTGTTTGAATGGATTAAAATCTGGATCCGATAACATATACTAAAATCATAATCAGAGCTTGGTTCGAGCCTGGTTATTTCAAATTCATTGCCCAAGAAAGTCTGCTTCGTAGAAAATGAATACACATCTAAAAATTTAATATTGCATTACTTTAGGTCATAAAACTTAAAAACTATGCATAAACATAGTTTACAAACAAATTGCATAGTAATAAAATATTACATGTTACCTCCAACACAAATATCTTAGTTTTCAAGTGAATATGGTAATCGTTAACCTTCCTATCCAACTTTTTGGTTTTCCTACATCCTATCATCCATAACTTATCTTATCCTCGATATCATCAATTAAATTAGTTCAAATTTAAACTGTTCTTCTTTGGATGCATTTCTAAGTACAATTTTAAGGCACCATATCAGGTGGATAAGAAAGAGGACACTTTAGATGCACAAACGTGATGATAGAGCAATATTTTGCTGGTTATACACACATGACATATATATATTCCATGTGTTCATTATCTTTACACTACTATGATCTGCAGAATACATTGGATCTTTATTTATGATATGTAACTTTGTTACAAAGGCATGACATGAATACAATAATAATTGCTTGCCAGCATTTAAATCACTGTGTTTTTTGAATAGACAGGAATAGTGAAACTATTTATACGTTTTCCTTTTATGATGTATCTGCGCTAGGTGATCTGCCAGCTGTTCCTACGCGTTCAGGTTCAATGGATAATTCTACTTTTTATCATTTTCAAGCATCCACAAAAAATATATTACGGCAAGCCTCTTAAGGAATACTTTAGAGAAAAAATTGAATGAATTAGCATGTATTTCGAATAATTGCAGTTCCTATATACCAATATTTGTTTAGTTTTTAATAAGCTTCCTTGTATTTAATATGAATAATTTATGTATGGATTTTGAACATCCCGATTTTTAACAGTAGCATAGAAAATAACTATTGGAAGATAAGATTACTTGGTATCCAATCGATTTTGTATGGTACACTATTGTTTTGGATGCTGACATTACATCACACTACTTGGAAAAATAAGAATAATGTTTAAACCTGGGTGATTATGCGTGTTGTAATTATTTATTTGTCCAATAATCTATTATAACATCATATTTAACCTTATTTCGGTTTTAGAGGTGCAAACTGTGGAACTTCAGTGTTTGAAACTATATTCAGGTTAATAGTCATTGGCCTCAACAAAATGCAAGACAATTCGAATCCTTTTATCTAACAAAAAATCACTTCTTAAAGGAGTAAGTGGATCGGTGGCAGTTCTCAGTTCAAGAAATTTTTATCGGGCAAGTTAATTAGTTTACTAAATTCATCTATTTCAACTATTAAATTCATCTTATTTTCATTTTTTGCCCCACAAAGAAAAATAGAAACCTTAAACAACTCCATTATCGGATTCCTTAAGCAACTCTCCACTCCTACCTTTCCCCAAATCCTTTGTTTCCCCCATTCTTTGCCTTCTTTCCCTCATGCCTTCCTCCTAACCCGGCCCAAGGGCAAGACAAGAAAGACATTTGTCTAAGGCATCGAATCGCATGGGAGAACAGGAATTTTGTCATTCTTCGAAAAATTGTGAATCAAATCATGGCGCCCCTCTTCCAACATGAGTATATGACATTGCGAGCACCTCCATCTACCATGCCACAACGACCTCCATCAAATCGCAGTGCCCCTCCTCAAGTGTGATCGCACAACCCCACGATCCCTTCTTCACGACTATAGTAACAACATGCACGACTACTCTCCTCCATCGATCACCACATGTAAGTTGTAAAATGTTCAATCTTAATTTTTGCACTAGATGAACTCTGGCTTGCAGCCTCTAGAATTTGGATGTGTGCTAATTATAATTCATAGTTTACTTGCCTAATTTTTTTTAAACTATGATTTTTCGATGAACTCTGGCTTTCTAAAAATAAAAATATGGTATTCTAATTGATTGAGAGTTTTTAAATTACCAATCGTCTTGAAATCGATAAATTTATGCATTGGTTGCAGATCTAAAATTCTTAATCCTGGTAAATGTCAACTAAGATTCTATGATTTTTTTTAATAAACTGTCTTTATTGATTTCATACGCTGACTTGATATTGGTTAAGGTTTAAAAATTTATGATAAACATTTGGATTTTTCATTAAATTTTATCGTAAAAGCATATATTCAAACAACTATAATGCAAAAAGATTAAGTGGATTGGTTATTATTTCAATTAAAAATGAATACTTAGGGTAAATTTAACTATAATAAGTTGACAAAAAAGATTAGAATTTCCAAAGAATCGGCCTTGTATGGCCGAGGAAATCTTTAGATGTGTTAGCAAAAAGCATTGGTGATGTTAATAAGAATAATCCTTTGCGCTCATGCCAGTCTTATGGAATGGATAGTTCGTTTAAGCAATAGATCAAAATGTAAAAGGCTTTGCAAATATTTGTTCATTTGATTAATATGATTGGAGTAGTTTTGTAAGTAAGAAGAGAGAGTCATCTTATGTGAGGATTTTAAGTAAAAAAATGGTCAGGGTATTTCTTTCTGTTTGGGTTCGAAGGTGCTTAAGGAAACATATTTAAAACTTGAAGGTGTCTACAATTGGTGTGGGTATTATGGGATGCATAGGGAACAATGTATGATTCTACGGTTCTAATCAATGTGCATCTTCATTATCTTGTGATAATCTTAGCTCGGTTGAATTGGTGTCTATATGAACATATATGATGTAGGTTGTTGCTTCTCAAAATTGGCTAGAGGTAACTAAATATGCTGGGTTGGTATGTGCACAAGCACATCGTAAGAACTCACACAAGGTCTATATAATGAGTGGACCGATACTAAGGGTGCAAAGCACTATGGTGGAATGATCAGGTTTGTATATTTTTGTTTTTAATCTGTAATTCTTCAGCTATACGAACTTGTAGTTGCTAAAAACATCTATGACCTTTACTGGGACCTGCTTATATCCTTCGGGAAATCAATTGGGCATAAACCTGAGCGAATAATCTTTTACTAGCATATGATGATACATTCTTTTCCATTGTATACCATGATTAGCTTGACTTATTTCAAAGCGTGCCTAATTCAATTTATACTGATAAGCATATTATGCTTTTCAACCAACTGAATTAATTTTTTTTCTTAGAGATGGTGTGAGCGAAGGGCAATTTTGTCAGGTACTTTTATTTGAACTTGATGCGATTCGAAAAGTAATCAAGTTTTCAACTACTTATGTTCATTTTTATGATTTAATGCTATAATTTTATGCAACTCGTTCCTTTCTATTTTTAGGCATGTGCTTCTCTTAAGGCAGAATATTAGCCCTTTGTAACATTTATGGTTGTCCAAAAACGTCATCATACACGATTATTTGCAAATAATCATAGAGACTTGTCATATGTTGACAGGACTGGAAATATGTTGCCTGGTATCTTCTTTGAATAGCAGCCAAGTCATTTCTTGTTTTTGCAAACCACCTTTGCACACAAAATTTATGTTGACAGATTACCTTTTTTCAAGCATATTTTGTATTTCTTAATTAGCATGCTACCTTATTTTTAGGTACTTTTGTTGATTCAAGCATTTGCCATCCAACTGAATTTGATTTTTACCTCAGCAGTCATGCTATCATTCACGTAAGTTTATCGAATGTACCATGCTATATTTTATAGCTGGCTTTTAGTAAAGCTTCAATACTAATTGTTAAATTAGCAATGTAAATTCTGATAGGGCACAAGCCGCCCAGCGCATTACCATGGCTTATGGGATGAAAATAAATTTTCCGTTGATGCTTTGTAGACACTTACAAACAACCTGTGTCATATGTAATGAATTCGTTCCTTAGATTTAACTATTGTTGTTTATTGCCATCATATTGTAAATTAAACAATGTTCTATTTTGTAGCTATGCAAGGTGCACAAGGTCCGTCTCTATTGGTAAGCTATTATCAACCTACTTTTTTGATATTTTTTACTGCTTTGTTTGATTTTCTCATTTGACGATTTGTTTTGCACATATGCTTTTGTTAATTTCATTTTTCCACTATAAGGTATAGAATAACTTATGAGCTCAAAGTGGGAACTGAAATAAGAAAACACCTTTTAGAAAAGAAAAAAATGAAAATGCAATTGAGGAAAATGCTTAAATAAAAGATTACTAAATAACACCAGTGCTTCATTCATTTGAACGGTTTAATGTGGTAAATTGTCTAATTATTTTGCTTAAAATGATGTTGTAAAGCCATCTTGTAATAAATATCTTTCATAAAGACAACAGACTCTAATCTATTTAATTTATAAAGCATGTATTTGGAATCTGTTCTTGAGAGGTGCATGTTCTTATAGTATAAAACCAACTTTACAATGTCATATAAGGTTATGGTAAATAATGTTATCTGATTCAAATGGTAAATGCAGTTCCACTAACGTTTCATGCACATATAGCTGCTTTTAGTGCTCGGTTTTACATGGAGCCTGATACCAAAAAATACCAATTTGCTTTCTCTTTGTTAGTTGGTTGGTGCGTAGTGCAGAAAAACTCAAGACTTATGCTTGTAAGTATTCTATATGAATAACTTCATCTAATTTTAGTAACTTGATATGTTATTTAGATACACAATTTTTCATATCAGTAGTATTAATGACATGGAATATATATATTATTATTAGAAAGTTCTTTTAAAAGCTTTGAGTTTATGCTTAGCTTTGAGATCACATATAACTTGTTTATTTTAAAACAATATTTTAAATTGTGTCACTTTTACAAAACTTAAGTCAACAAAACTACGCTACTAATTTGCTAGGTGAATATAGACCTACTGATGCATTCTCGATATGCTCACTCATCTATAGAGAGTTTTGGAATTTATTCATTTGTCAGTGTCCAAAACGGTAATGAACTACATTTTCCTTATAAAGAATGACTAGATCACTAAGTGGTTGGAATCTTCTGAATGGCCACTTGAAGAAGAAGATTAAAGTTGCATGCTTAGAAATGGATAACTACAGTCAATAGGTACATTTATGCATGTCTGTCATGTGTCAATTATGTTGGCGACTATTATTTTCATCTTTATATCGTCAAATGCAAATTCCAAATAGTCCTAAAAGGGCACTTTGGTAACATCCATTTGTCATATCTCTTTAATAATATATAATGCTCTATTTACTTGTGATGATGATTTCACTAATAATATTGTATCACAAACAGCTCATTTAGAAGAGATCAATGGTTTACTGGTAATGTCGTAGCTAATAATGACATTTGTTTTATCTCCAAATTGTTTTTATTATTCCCTAATCAAAATTAGTCTCTTTCTAGGAACTAGACATGGCAAATGAAAGTGAGGCTTTTTGGCAATTAACTGATAAGGAATATTATAATACCCTTTCCGTTTCTTTTGTCTTTTGACTCTTTTCCTTTTCTTTTGTCATTTGACTCTTTTCCTTTTCTTTTGTCTTGCTCGTTATATTAACTAGTAAATTCTCCAAACCAATATAGAAATTTAGCCTTTTAGTTTGCAATTAATTGAAGTTGCAAAGTTGCCTTTTTTTATAGAACTACAAAATTTGCAGTTACGTTATTTGTTGAAGTAACCTTTTAATTTACAACAAAGGTCGACAGTTCTTCAACCAGTAATAGTAGTTACATAGGGGTATTGAGAAATGGTAGCCAGCATTAAGATTTGTTGATCATATTAGAAGTGGGTAACTTAAATAATGCCAAATGAGCTAGGATTAATTAGTCAATTCAAAATCAATTATTTACACGCTGGTAAAATTAAAGAACTTGTCAATTATAGCCTATAATTAATTGCACTTAAATAATACATCTAGCAACAAATTAAAAGTTAGGATTCAAAACATATATCTAATAATAATTCATGTTAAAACCTTTGGTGGTAAAAGAAGCATACTTACATTCCTATTAGGTGGACTGAAATGGATGTTGCCCATTTAATTTTTTGTGTAAGATGGTCATCGCAATCCTTTAATTCATGGCCAAGTAAACAACAGAAGTTGCATAACTAATAACGTGACATGAGCCATGAAATGTTGTGAACCCGATGGCTTGATTGTTAATGTGCTTATTTGAATAATAATCAATTAATATTTTTGAATGTTACTTGATAGTTCATGGAAAATTCTTGTTTTTGATTATCAAATTTGTTTACAGGTAGTTAGCTTTTCCGGAGTGAGGACCGTCAACAACAATGGACATGACTTCAATTGTTATATGTATTATGATATTTGTTAGTACTAATTGTGTAAACTTGTTTGTGAATGCTTGTGGTGTGTGAATTTGCTCATTATGTCAAATAACTATTAGCTAAATGGTTATGGATATTATACTTATGTGATTAACGTGTTCTCAATTATTTGAATATGATGATTTTATGATAGACTGATTGTTGGTTTGAATATAGTAAATATACGATTTTTACTGGAAATAATATAAGCCGTTAACAGTATATAGTAGCATTTAAAAAACGTACAAAACAATCAATACCTTTTAGTAGCATTTTTAAAATGCTACAGAAACAAATCTAAAACGCCTACTGAATTTATAGTGGAATAAAATAAATACAACGAAATGTTTTTAGTTGCACAAAATATTAGTTTTGGCAGTGTTTTGTAAACACCGCAGAAAACTTTTAGTATGTTTAAAAAACGCAGTTATACCGAACATTTTGTAGCGTTTATTAAAGCGCAACCAAAAAAATAATACTTTTACTTGCACGAACTGTAGTAGCATTCTTTAAAACGCTACTTAGCATTTTTCCAATGCTACTAAAGGTCTTTTCTGGTGTAGTGTCTCTCTTCACGAATGGACATGATTGTTGTTTTTCTAATATATATGGGTTAAATCAATGAATTTTCTTTAACTAATTTCTCATATTTTCTCTCCTTTTTCACTCTCTTATTTTCTAAAAGAAATTCAACTCAATTTCTTCTCGAATTCAATAAGAATCAAATTCAACCCTATTAATTTTATTCCCTATTGACTACTCTTTGATCTATCTGATCTCTCTCACTAAAAAAATAACAAATTGATATTTAAGAGTTTATAGCATTATTTATCTTCAAGATCAACGACCCTTGTCTGTAAAACATATCAAATCATACTCCTACATTGGTGGTTGTGATTGTAGCCCGTATAAACCAATTGGGTGTGCTTGGTGACCCAGAAATTCAAATAGGAATGCTTGTGGTGCATGTAAATCAAGTGAGTTTACACAAAGCTCATAAAGTCTGAAGGGTGTGTTTTGTTGCCTTAAATCGAGATTGTATTGACTTTGCTATTTGAAAAGAAATCTATAGAAGGAATTGTGCAGGACTGGATGTAAGGAAACTCCAAATCAGTGAAAGTCTATGTGTTCTTTCCTTTTTTTTATCTGTGTTTTGAATCTAGGATTGTTAATTGCATTATTTAAAATGTAATCTTAAAAAATTCAAAAACATTCATAACAATTAGAAAACACTATTCACTCCCTCTCTAGTGTTAAATTAGCCTTAAGATCCATCTTTCGCTTAATAACATTTGGCAACAAAGCGTTGGTTTTCAACATATCATAATTTTTATTTTTAATAAAGTTTTAATGGCTAATAACACTGTTAGTATTACTATTAGTAGGACTGTTAATTCTCTTGTTAGTAATTCCTTTATGGAAGAACAATCTACTGCTTGGCTCTCACATTTTAATGGCAGTAATTACATATATTCGTCATGTAGGATGAAAATTTATTTAAAGTCGATCAGTCTAGATATTTGGAACATCACAAAAATGAGTATAATAATCCCAAGGCTAATTTTTCAACTTGGAATGCTGACTAAAAGGCGGTTGCATAAAGTAAATCTAAAGCCATGAGTTTTAATTTTATTCATTGGATAGAAATAAATTTAGTAGAATGTCTATCCATAAGTCTACATTTAACATATGGAGAACACTGCAAGTTACACATGATGGCACTAGTATAGTCAAAATGACCAAAATTTCTATGTTAACTAATCAGTTTCAATTATTCAAAATGAGTCCAAATGATTCCATTTTTGATATGTATAATAAATTTCAAGATATACTTTATTGACTAATTGTGCTTGGTAAAAGTTTTTCGAAGAGGATCAAGTAAGTAAAATCCTTAATTCATTTACTCCTAAATTGGACCAAAAGATTCATGCGATTAAAGAGGCTAATGACATTAGCAGTCCAAAAATTGAAGAGTTAATAGCAATTTAATGTCAGTTGAAGCACAACTGCAAGGCATGAGAGAAAGCAAGGCAATAGAGAAGAAATTCATCGCTTTCAACGCCACAACATATGATCTGGATTCAAACAATGATGATGATGATGAAATCACTTTCATGAAAAGAAATTTCAAAACATTTCTAAAGCATAAAAAGATGAATAATCTCAGGAGATATGATAATAAAAATACAGGTAGTGGAAATGGTGTTAGACGTTTTAACTGCGATGAACCTAGCCATATAAAAAGAGACTGTCCATATCCTGAGAAACCGAAATACACACCAAATACTAATTATCTAGAAAATAGAGAAGGGCATATGCTGCAACACTAGATAATTCAGGCACTTCCTCAAGTGCTAGTGAACCAGATATAGAGAATGCTAAAATGTACTTCATAGCAATAATTAATGAGAAATCTGGAGAAACAAAACAAAAATAGATACGCATTTAAATAAATTTTTTGAATTTTTGTTGTTGTTGATTGTTATTGATTACCTAGAGATCAATAATAATATTGGATGAGTGTTGTTGACCCTAAATGGATTAACATCCTTGATTGAGTGTGAAAGCACCAGCCCTGTCTATCAAGGTAAATAAAATAGAAACAAGGAATAATAACTTGCATATAAAGTAAAGTGACAAGAGATTTTATATTGGTTCGGCTGATAACGAAACCTATGTCCATTTTATAACTTCTATTTTTAGTTTTCTGCAATTACAAGTTGAATTTGATTATAACTCAAATTTATCTAGTAAGTTAGATCAAATCATTAGTGTTAGAGTTCATTGGAGAATCACAATGAAACCTTTACATGATTTTTGTGTATAGGAGATGAGTGAAGAATATTTCTGCAAAGTTTCTACAGTCAGTCCAGAAGATCATTCTTATGCTAGATATGGGTGAGTATTTATAGGGATTGAAGAGCTATCATATCAAATCGTTTTGCCATCAGACCACACTTGATGGCACGAAGACACTCAAGAAATTTCACGGCGACCCGACCCTGTATAATGGATCTCTAGCAATCCATAAAGCATGGAACGCTAGCAATCCACGGTGTTAGGGCAATTTTAGCTTGTTTCAGTTGGATCATGTTCCATGTCTACTGTAGATACTCTTTATGTAATTTCATGACTAGATGCCTTGTTTTGATGATGAATCATGCACTTGTTGCATTGAACTATTAATAGAATCAAACGAATGGTCACTTCTTGGTTTAGCTAACTTGGAACATCGTGAAACGTAGCAAGCATGTGTAGAAAACATAATGCTTCGTGATGAAAGAAGAATGGACGATTCGTGGGTGATATTTATGGATTTGTGATGATCCATGGGTGGTGGATCGCTAGCGATCCATCTCCTTAGGAAATTTTTGCCTTCTTCCTCTTGTGCCCTTCTTGGTTTGTTCTTATGATCCTTCTGGTTGGTTCTTTAGTTGTTTTGACTAAACGTAGATATTCTAACTTCCTTTGAATTCAGTTGGGTCAAAAACTTGGATAACATTTTCCCTCCAGAGTATGCTTTCGTTGGAGATAAGGCGTGCTCTGGAAGTAACTGTTTATGAGTTCCCACTTTGCGAAGTTTAATTGATCGTATTGAGTCTATCATACGAATTTTGCTTTGGTTGTCCAACCGTTTGTTGAGTTTTGACGTGAATCGTTGTTACCTGTCGTAATAAATCAATTTCAATCCTACATCTTTCAAGATTCTTACACAAGATACTTAGATCATGCTTGTTGAGTTTGGGAAAGTTAGGTTACAATTCCATGGATCGCTAGCGATCCATAGTCCATGGACCGCCAATGATCCAAGGACTTAACATATTTTTCGTGTAATGTCTTATTTACTTTATTCGAGCCGACCGTCTTCATTCCATATTTTTATCTACGAATCAATCCTTTTGCCTCGTGACTCGAACCAAGTCATTCAAACCCTGCTTCAATCTACCATCGCCGTTGCTTATCTTCGCCGTCGAAACTTCTCATCATCGACTACTTGACCTCGCTATCTCCTTAACCTAGCGCTTAGTTCCTGTTACTTTGTCTTTTGGATCGCCATCGAGCCCGTTTACTTGGGTCACCATCGATCTTGCCTGCTTTAGGTTGTCAACATCCTAGTTTCAACCGTGTTTTGCTTTCGATTCTTGATTAGAGGTGGATAATGCTGCTTTTGGCATTTGTTTAGAAATTCGATGATGAGGTTATACTAGTGGTGATCGTTACGGAGAATTCGAGCTGATTGCAATTTTACGGAAGAAGTTAGTAAATTGAGTCTTGAGTTCTTCGTGGATTGAAATTCATGCCTTGCCCCACTGCTTGACATATTTTGTTGTCTTTATCCATAGTATCAAAATTAACTTGCACCGAGTTACATTGTTAATCCAACATGATGCCTTGCGGAGTGGTTTTGGTTTTTCTTGGAGGTGATAATAGGTTAAAGTGGCATCTCGTATGCAGCTTATGAGGTTATCAGCTTCTAGATAGCTGAAATCAACTCATGTTGAGAATTCTCTACTTGATTCGGACTCATCAATCAATAGTTGCTTGCTTTGGATTGATCACATTACTGCACAATCGATGTACCTGGAGTGGGAAGAGCTTACCATGTTGCTTCGGACAGCGGATCCGTTTGATCGGTAATGGGTAAATGTTAGCGAAATAACTTCAATAAATGATATGAGAAGCTCTTTCCTTTCTTCACTACGAGTGAAATATCCAACTACATTAGATATAGGTTCTGTTATATAGAATGAAGCACCCATCATCTCATTGTAGTCCAGTGGAGAAAGTCCAGCACTTTCAAAAGCTGACTCATCATCGATTGCACCTTCGTAAATAGTTTCATTAGCGCCTACTTCTTCAGTACCGCGAGCTGAATATGGTCAAATGGTTCGGTTTGGTCCGATTGTAGACCGAACTCCTCCATATTTTAGATTTATCTCAATCCTCCAGAGAGAGCTCCTTTCGTAATCTCTGCTAAAGTTCTACATAACATTTTCTTACAACATGGCATTCTGGAAGATGACATGCGCTTTCCATGGAAGAATGAGTTTTCACATATACCACTTTGGGGTACACTACTTGCCACCAGTATATGTGCTTAAATGGAGTAGTGCCTCTCTTCAATCACTTCTTGAAAGAAACTCTTCTGAACGTGGGAATTTCTCCATTTCAAATTCATCCTAATGGGTACGCGACTTGACTTAACTTCGCATCTTGTTTATGTGGACATTTAATCATGCCCTGAGTTTCGATGAGTTTAGATATTTTCTCTCATTCAAGAAGAGAGACGAATGTCCATCCCTCCTCGTTATCAAGGCCCAAAGAAACCCCAAGATCGTGCTATAGTTTCAAAGCAACCTGTCTTAATTTAAGACCCAGTATTTCTTTGTTAGGTGTCCTAAGGGATTTAATCATCTTTTAATGATAGGAGTTAAGTTCTCTCTTTTACTTACTACGATTTAATATGTTTCTGTGGGAATTTTGATAGACTGAATACTTCTTATAGTTATTCCGAGGCCGAATAAAGATCCATCACTCAATCTGATTTTCCATACCCTAAAGATCATAAACACCAAAGAGAGATCAGTAAATTTTTTGCTAACGGATGAGAATTTACTTCGATATGGGTTGTTGCATCTTGGGAGGTCTATCATGTCCATTAAAGTTCAGTGTCCTTCCTATTCCATAGTTCGAACACGTTCCACTTCTTCATCAAGTGGCTCCCAAGAGGGCGATCTCATAAAAGAATATGGTCCGTCTGGTTGGTTGATCGAAGAAGTTTATGAAGGAAGGTGTGCTATGAATGAAGCCAGCATCCCGCCCAGGATGCCCATGATTCCGGAGGAGGAGGGAGAAGGATTCAAGTAGCGTGAGGGGAAGCGGTGAAAATAGAAAAGGAGGAGGATGAAATTAAGGGCACCAGTAGTTATGATTCCTCCTTCAACGATGATGAATTTGATGCAAGTTCTAGGAATAGAAGCTTCAAACCATGTGATGAAACTCCGAGAATGATTCCTGCTCTCCCAGATTTGCCTCCTCGAGATATTCATGATAAAGATGCTCTCTTATTAGCCAAGCAATTTTAGGATTCCTCACTTAAGGAAACCAATATTGACTTTTGAGATTTGAGCAAAATTTATGTAGATATAGATGAACTTATGGGAGAAGATTTCGACTTCGAGGGTTTGTCTACTTGTCCCAGTCAAATCTCTTTTCGAATTGAAGTTCCGGCTTCCACTCTTCAAGTTTCATCTTTATCCCAAGTTCCACCGACTCACATGGTGTTCGCTTCTAGTTCTTCACGTCCTCATAGGAGGATGACTTATATTCTTCCATCTAGTCCCTCTATACTTGGGTGGTTTCTCCCTGGGTGGTTTCTAAAGGGATTTAAATTTGACTGCAACCCGTGCACAATCCATAAAGGTTCCTATATGCCCCATCTCCAGGCGATACAAGGTGATTTGGATATGGTTGAGGGATGAGAAAAATTATGCAAGCAAATGGCGGACAAGAACCACAACAATTATCAAGAGATTCTTTTCTATGAATTAGAAAAGAATGATTATGAGATGACATTAGCAAAATATGACGCTGGAAGTGAGCGATTAACACAAGGGAGGGACGCTGCACTCCGAGGGAGTAAGAACAGCTCTAGCTTGCTGAAGGAACCAAAAGAGGCCCATAAAAAAACAGAGATCATATTTCGAGACAAAATCAAGAAGGCCCACGCGGATGAGGTTAAGATGAAAGAGGAGTTGGAAGCCCGTGACATGATTATTGAAGCTCAGAAGAAAACTATTGTTGATCATAATAAAGTTGTTGAAGCCTATAAAATGACAATTGTTGTTTACGCAGGAGTGGTGGAATCCCATGACACGACCGTTTCTGATAAGACTCAAATGATTGTTCACTCCTAGATAGAGCTGCGTAGCTTAATGCTAAGAAGACCCTAGTCGAAGTTGAGAAGGCCGTCGTAATAATGGATTACATGGAGTTGTAGGATACTTTTGAAAAGGAGGTAGATAAGATGGATAAAACCATCTTAAATTTCTATGTTAACTCGTTGCTACATCAGGGGAGCCTCAAGTATCAGGGCCCTAAATTCCCACCTTACTCTTGCGTGGTTTGAGAAGAAGTTCTGATCAGTTTTCGAGAGAACGGGAATGCGTAAACCGAGCAAGAATAGGAGGATGCCTACCTCAATGAAGAATCGAAGAAAGCTTTAATAAAGAGTCGGGAGATTATTCGAATTGAGAGGGAACACAAGGCTGTCGATACTACTTTGACTACAATTGCGAAAACGCTGCCAAATCTTTAATTTTCAGGCCCGATGAATCATCAAAACATCCTCACGATCAGTTGCGAGTTCGACCAGTGCTGCCTTGTTGTCTGCCCCTCTGAATGCTATCTTTGAAGCTTTAGGTGGTTCTGGAATTTCCCCAAAGATCGTGTAGCCATCCAAAGAAGGAGAAGGTGGGGTGTATGAGATTGAAATTCTTGGTCATTCTTCTAATGCTGGTAAACTTCTTGTTTCCCCTGAGTTTGAGAATTTTAATCTCACACCACAAGAACAAGACTAACTGAGTGCTTTCATTTTCGATATTTTAAGTCTGCCTTCTTTACCTACAGACCTATTGATTTCTTTGATCCTTAGGCTTACTACTATTTCAATTGCCTTGGCGCTTGTTTCCGTAGCTGCTTCGATTGCTACACCCGTGTATGGCTGACAACTAGGCCAGAATCCAAGAAGATTGCTACAACACATGGTCTGGACGACCCTTTCATATCTATTAGGACAATTTCACAACAGTTGAAGCTCGAGAGTAAGAAGACCAAACCGGCAAGCTAAATAAATCTATATAGCAGATGGTGGCTGTTAAGAAGGAAGAGATTAAGGAGAGAAAATCTTCAAGGAGCTCCAGCAAGTCCCGAAAGCACAGGACCACGGGGGAGTCTTCCGAGAAGGTCTAAGGACAGGGAGGAGATGCTGGCACAGAAGAGATAGTTGATGTTTTAGGCAGCGACACTACTCCTGGTAGGGATACTGAGAGGAAGAAGAAACTTCTGACTAAAGGTGGGAATGGGAATGGCGAAAAGACGCATTGACAGGCTTGGGTAATAGTGGACCAAGATTTTGGGACATTTTTTTTGTTTAATACATGTTTTGTACAAGTGTGGAATTTGCACTTATCTCTTCGATTGTTGTAGCATCTATATTCTCCTTTTTCATTGGCCGATATTGTGTGGGTATGGCCTCCACATTTTGACTTGTATAGAAAATGCTATAAATAATAAGATGTTGGCATTTTGATTCTAACTTTATCTGTTTACTTATCTACGTTTCATGCACTTATGCCAATTTTATTTACTATTATTTTATTTGGTCCTGTAATTATCGCTAAAATTCTTTGTTTGGAGTAATAGAACAGTGAATTACTTGGTTTTTTTGTTTTTGAGTAACTATGTTGGTTCCCTCTAGTTCACATGGCTATTTTGTTCAACACTTGGCGAATGACTTGTTGATCTGTGTGATTCTTTGGAACCTGTAACTGAGTGTATTTTATGGTTCCTATCTTCGGGAACTTGCAATTTGGGCATTTCGATTTCAGAGATTTTGTGGGTCAACAATCAGAATTCTATGCCAGTTCGTAGTCATTTATCATTATTGGATTCATGTCAATTACTCCTGATAGTAGGAGTGGATTAATTCTTGTAACAGACGCTTTTCCCGACACTATGGGTATAATACCAGTACTTAAGAGTGCACATGGCTTATGAAAATGCACGGCTTTTAAGAGTATATGCAGTTAATGAGATGCATGGATTTTGGGATTGTGTGCAGCTTATGGGATGGTGCACAGCTTATGGGATGCGTGAATTTTGGGATCGATATAACCCATCGATCTAGAACGGTTTGGAATCTACCGACATTACCATCTTCGAGCAACATGAGGAATTCGTGTTTCGAGAACATGGTTCCATGACTCAGGAAGCAATGCATGGCATATGGAGGTGCATGGATTTTGGAATCAATATAACATGTCGACCCGGAATGGTTTGAATCTCCCGATGTAACTAATCTTCAGGCAACGTGAGGGTTTCATGTTTCGAGAGCATGGTTCTAAGACTCAGGAAGCAATGCATGGATTATGGAGGTGCATGGCTTTGATTGGGGCCCTTCCAATGTTGTCGGAGCAAGTCCGGTTCTTAGAAGGCAGGGATAGAGTTATGTTGATCCAATGGTTTAAGTCGATTTGATTTTGTCGACTCGGTGGGTAGATGAGACATACTTAAGCATGGTGCCACTATCTCAAGCAGTGATTGGATGGTTTTGAGTCGACTGAACCCTTAGACTTGATAGGTTACTTTTGTGAACACGTTTTCATTGGTCAATAAATCAAAGCAATTTTATATGAAAGTTTGGCAAGTTCTGCCAATTTACAATCCCTCCGTTATTCCAGAGTGACTTATTTGCTGGAAATTGGAAATACATAAGATAGTCTTAGATAAAGTAAGGATGCAGCGATTCACTGTTCCATGCTTGGGGAATTTGGGCTCCGTCAACAGTTGTCAGCTTGAATGTGCCATCCCTTAACTTCTGACCGATCACATAGGGTGTCTCCCAGTTTGGTTCGAATGCTACAGGTACAAGGTAGATCCTTTCGAGGACAAGGTCTCCCCCCTTAAAGATGCGGTTAAGAATTTTGGAGTTGAAGTACCGTGCGACCCTTTTTTGATGAGCGGTAGTCCTTAATTCGGCATCTTCTCTCTTCTCATCGACCATATCGAGTGACTCGGGTAGGAGTTGTTCATTCTGCCTTTGATCGAAGTTTCGCCTCGGATGAGAAGGGACTTCTCACTCAACCGGGATCATTGCTTCTGAACCATAAGCTAGGGCAAATAGAGATGCCCGGTTGCAAATTTTTGCATTTTCTTATAGGCCCATAGTGCGAGTGGAAGTTCAAAAACCTAATTTTCTTTTGCTTTAGTTAGCCTTTTTTTAATGGTCGACTTGATGATCTTATTCATTGCTTCCACTCGCATGTTTACTTGTGGATGCACGATAGCAGAGAAGCTTTTCCCGATTTAGAAGCATTTGCAAAAAACTTTGAACTCAATGCTTTCAAATTGAGTCCCGTTATCTGTAATGGTTTTTCATGGCACCCCGAACCAACAAATAATATTTTTAATAACAAAGTTAATGACTTCCATTGTAGTAGTAGTGGCCAGTGGTTGTGCTTTGGCCCATTTGGTCAAATAGTCAACGACAATGATAGAATATTTCGCTCCTCCTTTAGCCATTGGTAATACGCTAATCAAATTGATTCCACAGACTGCGAACGGCGATGGGTTGACCATCTGTGTTAGCTCCACCTAGGGAGTTAATTTTATCTTGTTGAATATTTGGCATTGATCGCATCCTCTGGTGTAATCTGTTGCGTCTCGGTTTACAGTTGGCGAAAAGTACCAATATCGAAGAACTATCTTTGCAGGGGTTTGCCCCATGTATGATCTCCATAGTCGCCTTCATGAACTTCTTTTACCATCCTTCGAGCTTCGTTATTGGTCACACGTCTAAGCAGTGGGGTAGAGAATCCCCTTTGTAGAGTATCCCATCCTGTATTCTGAATCGCGGTGCCTTTCGGAGAAGCTTTTTCTGCTAGTTCCTATCAGTAGGGAGAGCTCCTATGAGTAGGTAATCTTTGATTAGTGTCATCGATGTCTATGATTCCTTTGTTGTCCTAAAAGTCCAATCGATCTCCATTTTTCTTATTCTCAGAGTAGTCAGCGTTTCAACTGGAACTAGCCCAAATGACTGAGCTTCTTCAGAACTGGCCAATTTAGCTAGATAATCCGCATTTGTGTTTTGTTCCCTCGGGACATGAGTTATAGTGTGATTCTCAATGTGATTCAGCAGTTCCAGCAATTTAGACAGATACGAGGCGGGGTTCTCCCCACAAGCCTAGTATTCGCCTTTCACTTGACAAACGACTAGCTAAGAGTTGCTATAGATGTGTACGAATTTTATCCCGAGTTCCTTTACAACTCTCAACCAGGCTATCAACGCTTCGTATTCTGCCTCGTTATTTGTTACAGGGAATTCCAAGCACAAGGCATATCAAATGGATTGTCCATTGGGAGTCTCGAGTACTACTCCTGCTCCTGAGCAGAAGTCCTTAGACGCACCATAGACGAACAGCTTCCTAAGTTTCTCCGCTTTTGGAGTTATTCCTTCCTCGTTATTCCATATTGTAAATTCGATAATGAAATATGCCAGCGCCTTCACATTTATCACCTTTTGAGTATGGTATGTGATTTCATACTGACTTAATTCGATATTCCATTTGATAAGCCATATAGAAGTCTCACGGCGGTATAACACTTGCTTCAAGGGTTGATCTATCAGGACTCTGATCAGCTGTGCCTGGAAGAAC
Source organism: Allium cepa (assembly GCA_030765085.1). Classification (NCBI taxonomy): domain Eukaryota; kingdom Viridiplantae; phylum Streptophyta; class Magnoliopsida; order Asparagales; family Amaryllidaceae; genus Allium; species Allium cepa. Next base: position 807,108,948 of record CM060941.1, read on the forward strand.
GTTCGTAACTTTTTAGATGCGACTAAGAGGTAATATGCTAGTTTATCCAATTTTGGATAGTTCTTTTCCGCTCTAATGAACCATTTCTGATGTAATATACAGGTCGCTGGATCTTAACTTCTTCTTGTACGAGTGTGGCACTCAATGCATGTGGTGAGACTGCTAAGTAGATGTACAAATCTCCTTCATCTACTGGCTTGGACAAGATTGGTGGGGTTTCCATATGTCACTGCAGCTCTTCGAAAGCAGTTTGACAAGCTTGATTCCATTCGAAGTTCTAATTTCCCTTCTTTAGCACGTCAAAGAATGTTATACATTTATCGGTTGCTTTTGAGATAAACTGGCTCAGTGCTGCAACCTTTCCATTTAGGCTTTGTAACACTTTCCTATTCCTTGGGATCTCGAATTCTCGCAAAGCGGTTATTTGCCCGGGATGTGCTTCAATTTCTCTAGCACTTACGATGAATCCCAAGAACTTTCCAAAGGCTACCCTAAAATGACACTTAAGTGGATTGGGCTCACATTCCACATTTGCAGAGTATTTCAAACACTTCAGCGAGGTTGTCCAATTTTTTTGCAGTTATGCATGATTTAACCATCATATCGCCTACATAAACTTCTGTTGTCTTCCCAATCTGATGTTTAAATATGGCATTCACTAGTCGTTGGTAAGTTGCCCCAGCATTTTTTAAGCCAAATGGCATCACTCTGTAGTAGTATAGTCCCAGATCAGTAATGAAGCTGATATTTTCTAAATCGGTCTCATGCATCCTGATCTGATTTTATCCCGAGTATGCATCAAAAAACGATAACAATTCATGTCCAGCAGTCCTGTCCACAAGCTGATCGATTCTGGAAAGAGAAAAGATGTCTTTAGGTAAGCTTTGTTTAGATCTGAGTAGTCGATAAAAGTTCGTCATTTCCCATTGGACTTCTTAACCAAAATTTGGTTAGACACCCATTTAGGGTAGGTTGTGTCATGGATAAAACCATTCGCCATCAGCTTATCCACTTCTTCTCTTAGCGATTTGGATCACTCGGGCTATGCCTTTTCTACTTCACCGGCATATACTGGGGATCAATGTTAAGTGCATGAAAGGCTATCTCCGGCGACATCCCATACATATTGGAATGTGTCCAAGCAAATACATCCAAACTGGCATGTAGAAATTTGATGAGTTCCAATCGCATCTTGTTTTCAAGATGCGATCCAATTTTAAGGTTTCGTGTTGGGTCATTCATATCAACTGGGATAGACATCGTCAGTTCAGCCGGTGTTGTCCATCCTTCCCCTAAACTCTTCTTTTTAGGGTTCAAACCTTACCGAATTGGCTATGGTCCCCAAGCCAGAGGCGACAACGTAGTTGCTATTTGGCAGGTTCATGAATGCAGAGAATTCTTCCCTATTCTTCCTTTTTTCTTTTCTTTTAGGCTAACGTAGTTCCACGATATAACATTCCATAGTGGCGCCTTTGTTCTCCCTTGATCACTCCGACTCCAGTTTCTGTCGGAAATTTCATACTTAGACACCATTGAGCTAAAGCAATCCTAAAATCTTCCAAGGCGGGTCGTCCCAAGAAGGCATTATGGGCAGGAATTTCATTTATGATCATAAAGGCTTGGATGAGGATGGCTCGTTGGTCACCTTCTTCGAGTTCTACGAGTAACTCAATTATTCTGACGGGTTGTTTGGGTTAATTGGTGAATCCCTGAATCTTTGTTTAGCAGGCGGATACATCTTTCATACTGAACTTCATCTAATCAAAGTTGAATTTGAAAAGGATATTCATAGAACTGCTGCTATCCACCAATACTCGTTGGACCATGGCAGGTCCGATTCCTACTGTCACGACCATGGGGTCGAGAGTTGGAGATTCTATACCTTCTGTGTGTTGATTTCGAAATACTATGTTGTCATTCAGGGCTTTCTACTACTTAGCAGAGGTTCAACCTTCGATAGCAAAGCATGGATCTTTTGGAGCGTGCTTTAACGAGGTCGCATACTATTCCATTTCTCCCTAATTCTTCTATGCAAGATGGGGCCCTCTAGATAAAGTTCTAATCATGAGCCTTTGGTTAGTCCATCCGGGTCCCTCTTTACTAGTTCCAGCTAGGTTCCCTTGGTTTCTAGGTGCTTGGGGCACTACGGGCTATTCAGGATTTAGCAGTTTCCTTACATACTGTCGAAGCTTATTTTCACGAATCAACTCCTCAATCAAGTTCTTAAGGAGACGACACTCATTCATGTTGTATCCATGTGTCTCATGGAAGCGATGGTACTTTTCGGAATGCTTTTTATGTTCAGTTGCTTCCTTTTGGCGGCTTCTTATACTATTTTGTCCCCTGTGTCACGAGATAGATGTTTTCTGGAGTATCGTTGAGCGGGGTGTTTTCTTCGGGTCGTAAACCTTTGAGTCGCTTGCTACATCCGTTTTGCTTTTTTGAATTCTAGTTCTAATTTCTTCCTACGTTCCCTTTAACGGTCCCTAAGGTGTTTATATCTTGGTTTATCCCCACACCACTCTACGCAACATTGGTCGGTTGTAAGTTAATAGATTCCTTTCTAATTCCTATGCCTCTTCCAATATCAAGTACTGGCTCACCTTTGAGTTGAAGTCTTTCTGAGTGGTGGGTTGTTTCATGTTGATCCATTTCCCGAATTCAGTTTGTGGTGAATCACGTGGACTCAGGCCATGAAAACCATATCCTCGTTCGAATTAATTACTTCAGTTACCATATTGTTGAACCAATTCATGAAAGATTTCAGAGATTCATTCCATTCCTGGACTAGGTCAGACAAGGACATCGCATCTTTTGGCTGTGCCATGTGAAGTCTAAATTGATCAAGGAATCTTGTTGCTAGTTGGTTGAAAGGGGAGATGGATCATGGCGGAAGCCTGGTGAACCACATAGAAGCAATTCTCTCCGAAAAAATCAGGAAAAATCTACATCGAACGACATCCAAAGCATTCGCTCCGTCCATGTACCAACCGTACTTATAAAAATGGGTTTCGGGTCTCTCGTTTTATTGTAAGACGAAATAGTCGGCATGGTGAACTTCTCGAGGTACCGCTCATTCAGAATGTCATTAATGAAAGGAGTCCAACTTGGAGCGGATCCATATTCATCATCCCTTCTATCCTTACTTTCATCTATTAGTTGCTTGACCAAGTCAATGATATATGCCTCAGATTTCCGATAATCTGGGGCTCGGCTGTCAGTGACTACACCGGGTGTTTGATTTTGCAAATGATCTAGGTGAGTGGGCTAAAGCCTAGGCCCTCCTTTCTTCGGGAGAGCCACTCTCTCAAGGTTCCCTTGGCATGCGGTTGACATAACGGAGGAAGTTTGGGTCACCCTAGCCTCATTGAATGCATTGGTATTTCTTTCCAACTTGTCGTCATCAAGTCACTCACTATCTTACTAGTCGGAGAGATTCATGGCTATATCTTCCCATGGGATTTTCGCTCCTAAGTTGCCTTGCAATTGGTGGAGTGTTTTTGTTTCCTTCCATATTGATTCTTACGCTTCCACCTATTACTCTTTTCTATGGATGCTTCCCCTTTCTCTTGTTCAGGCCAGAGATCAAAGAATTTTCTTGTTTCATGGCAACCGCGGGCTCTGTCATGGTGAATATAAGGTCAATAAGGCATTCAATTTTTCCATCATACCCCCATGCTGTTTTCCATTTTTTGATTAATTTTTCCAACCATTTTATTTAATTCATCTCTACTAAAAAATTCACGCTGAATAGAGGATCCTGGAACCTGATCTCCGGAGTTAGTCCCTGATTATAAATTGTAGGGGATATTGAGTTCAATCTGGAGGGGGATTGTTTCTTCTCCAATAATGGTAGCTCCTATGGATCTTCCGGAAGTAGTTCTCTTTCTTCCTGGTGACATCGATTGTCAACAGCAAATGTTGTAAGCAGAGATTGAGGATCTAACTTCTGAACCATCTGATCCAAAGTAGATAGCTAGATCTAAGCCTGATTTGGTTTCTCAGTGAATGCACTAAAATGTTAACCCAAAAAATAGATCAACACCCTGCAATGAGTGTGAAAACACCAATCATGTTTATCAAGGCAAATAAATTAGAAACAAGGAATAATAATAGTAGTTCGACGGTTGATGAAGTGTAACGACCCGGAATTTCGGTCGTTAATTTTGAACAATTAATTTATTTTAAATCTTAAATTTGAATTATAAATTGATTTTTAATATGCAAGAATTTATGAAATGGTTTAAAAGTCCAAATATGGCGATTAATTGTATTTGGTAAATAGAAAATTTAACATTTGAAAATTTTATAAATATGGAAATTTGGGGTGAAAAGGGAATAGAAATGATTTCTATGTGATTTTAACTTCTATTTGGATTAGAATTATAATATTGGATTTTTTTGGGCAAAGCCAGCGGGGTTAACTGGGCCCCTACCAGTTTTATTGCAAGACAATAAAAAAGAGTACAACGTAAAGAAAAGGAATAAAAAAAAAACTACAAGAACAACAGACTCATCCCCAAGCATTAACCAAAGAAGGTGGAAAACCAGTAGCACAAAAATTTAGCTGAGAATGAGTTCGTGACTTGACATCTTTCCATATTAAGGCATCAGTTCTTCTAACATTATCAAAAACCATGGAATTCCTCTCTGCCCAGATCACTGGCATACTTATTTTCAATGCAACAGCTAGTACTCTTCCTTGTTCCATTCTCCACCTAGTTGCTTTATAGATTATATGCCAGAGAAGAATTGTTGTAGAACCAGTTAAATGATAACCAGTAATGCAACTGGTCCTGTCTAAAATGAAGTGCAAGGCAGGACAACCAAAAAAAAGATGCTCTGTTGTTTCATCATGCACTTGACAGAACAAACACAGATTGGAACAAGCCATACCAAAACTACTGATAACTCTTCTTGTAAGTAATGCCTGATTTATGACTTTCCACATCATTAAATTTTCTTTTGGAGTTGAATCAGAATTCCATATCACATTGTACCACTCAGCAGCAGGGAGTGGAACACTAGCAGTAACATAATTGTATACAGTTTTAACAGTGTGAGTTTTCTTATTCCATGAAACACAAGCATCCTGTTGCACACTGAAATTATGCTGTTGTATATCACCCCACATCTGCTTAATCACTTGGTTGCTGGTGGATGGTAACAGAATTTTACCATTATGAAAAAAATCATTAGCTAAAGCATTTTGGTGAATACCAGACTGTATTATCTGAGCATGATCACAAACATTGTATAGAATATGACCAGTTCTAACCCATGGATCATGCCAAAAGCTAACATCTATTATAGAATTTATAGGATATTGTATCATAGGGAGGAAAACATGCCTGAGTTTCAACATACTTCTGGTAGGGGCTTAAACGATCGATAAGTTAGAAACTGGAATTTAATATATTAATTTAATAGTGAAATTTAATATCTGGCAATAGCATAAATAGTGGAATTTGATTTAATAAATCAGAAAGATTTCTAATATTAATATAAATCATATTTGAATTATAATGGAGTTTGTAAGTTTTATAAATTGAAATTTTAAACGATTTTGACGATTTGTCCACATTGATGCATTGATTGTTGTACTCTAATGACTTTATGTATATAAGCTATTATAGATTCTCCTGTATAAAGTTTGTTTCCATATATTATGTTTTGTTCCGCTGTGATTGTGAGATTCTGTGTTGTTTATTTTCTGCTCTCTCCTTCTTCTTCACCCCTAATGAACTGGTATTTTCGGCATTCGACTGCTCGGCATTTATACAGTGGACGTATTAATGTCCATTTTCAAGGGTCCAAAATCCCATTTGTTAGAGTAGTGTAACGAACATGATTTTTGACCCTCGAAAATCGACATTAATACGTCCACTATATAAAATATCGAGCAATCAAATGCCGAAAATACCAGTTCATTAGTGGTGAAGGAGAAGGAGAAGGAGATAGAAGAAAAATAGAAATAATAACATAAAATCTCACAATCGCAGCGGAATAAAATATAATATATAGCAACGTATTTTATACAAAAGAATCTGTAACAGTTTTAATACTCACAATGATTGGAGTACATCAATCCACACATCAAACTAGATAGTTATATAACTTGTCTTTGCACAGCGGAATATAAGTTAAGTACGGAAATACATCTGAAACTCGTCCAGCTAACCTCGTGAGCTCCAAAGCATTTAACTTGAATATGTAATACCTGATCAGACTCGAGCATTGTATTATAAATAAAATAATACTCGAGTCAGTCTGGAAAACTAGCGTAAGAAAACACACTCAATTTGAATTATTATCTTTTTCAAAATCCTTTGAAACAAAGGTATCTCGTAAGACCACGTCACCAATAAACATGACGGTTTTTTGCCCTACGATAACCAAAAAAATTTATATCAAAATCATCTGATATTATAATAGTGTCAATAGAAAGAAAATAGAAAATAGCTGAAATACTTGCATCTCATATTCCAGCATAGTTGGGCACAATCAAAAACGTACGGCACTTATTGGAGAATGGATTCCAACTAAATGACTAGGCACTGGAGTACCACCTATCACAGTACACGCCTAGAACAGTGTACTGAGGACCTTGCCAGGATCCCCTGCCACACAAGACCGGCCTACCCCTGACTTGGATAGACCGAATATGTCATCACCCTGGGTGTTCCCACCCTTACCATCGAACGCTCCTTCCATGCACAACCATATCCATAAATAATAAGTTTCCGAGGACATCTAGAAGGGTGATAACATGCCCTACTTGGGTGGGACCTGCTTAGTCTTGCTGCATCTCCCCTGTATTAGTCATTCCCCGGTTGATGAGGTTCGAGTCTAATAATTACCTTTAAAGAACAATTTTACTTAGAATGCTCATTGTCCTCCAATGATGATGTTCTAACAGCATTCGTCCATGCAAGTTATCCTGAGTTTAGACAAACTGAATCTCCATCTTCATCATCTTCACGGTATTCATTCGTAATGTTCAAATCGGATCGAAGTGTTTTTCAGATAATTAAATCTGATCCTGGTCTCTTTGAAACGATTAACGAAATTTGCCAATTATTGATAGTCGGTTATTTGACCATCAATTAAACATCCATAAGCAATCATCTGGCCATATTATAATTTTTCCAAAATATTTACCTTCAAAATATCTTTAAAAGATATATCAATTCCTTCCAACATTTGAAAACAATTTTTTCATTACTTAAATCCATAACAAAATACTTCCAACATCTCAACATCTAGGAATATTTCCAAACTTCCATTTTTGTACTTAGGAAAATATTACAAAACTTATTTTCCAAAGCCTTTTCAATATTAATATTTCAGATAATTATTCTGTAACTTATTCCAAAAATCTCCGAAGTCACAAACAAATTTGCACTCCTCAAAGTCATATCATTTATATAAGCCCCCTTTTTCGAATCTCGAGAGAATTTATAAAATAAAAATTTCAATTACTTTAAAACTATATATATATATATATATATATATATATATATATATATATATTAAAGTATTTAAAAGAAAGATGATTTAGTTTTAAAAACATGTTCAAATAATTATTTAAAATATCGAAAACAATTTTATGACATTAATAACTCGTCTTTAGTTAACCAATAAATTTTCAAAGCTGATTTCAAAAGTTAGAAATTACTAAAATAAATACTTCACAATAAAAAATCTACTTACCAAGTATTTCAATCTAACCTATTTTAAAATTCCATAGTTTCAAAATAATAAAATTTTCCTTTTAAAACCAATTCACTTCTTAAAATTTAAAATATATTTTTAAAATCTCAATAGCCAATTTTAATTTGTAACTTCCTCTAGATTTCACAATATATCGATTCATTGTCGATACACTAACCATTTCATTTCAAAAAATAGAATCTGCTATTATTACTCCATACTTTTTATAAAAAAAATCTTGTTTTTAAAATATCATTATATAATTTGTTCTTATAATTCCCATTTTCGATTATAAATTCGAAATTGATTTCCGTTTACAAAAAATTTCAAAAAATTTCTATCTCCCTAAATTTCCAAATTTTCTGGCAGAGTCTCAATTATACAAAGAGCCTTTTGCAATATGACAAGAGAGATAAATATATATACATCAACCAACATGGTCGGAAAACAATATATATATATATATATATATATATATATATATATATATATCGATATTTATATTTTGCGATATTTAATTCAAAAATATACCTTATTTTAGCATTTTAAAGCAAGCAGCTTATTTTATTTAGCATTTAGCGCGAGCAAAGTCTAGCCAAATGGCCTCCAGGTACCAGTACTTACTCAAATTTTAACACGTAAGTACAAATCATATGAAATTAATCACATTTCACTTATTTAAATAGCTAAAACACATGAATTGGAGTGATTGATATTCCTGCAAATATATAGCGGATGAGACCCTATGCGCCCTGCATAATAGTGGATGACCCTATATAACACGATATCCCCCTCGAAATGGAATTGGTATTCTTATATTGTATTAACATCTGTGGATGTAGGGAATAGGTTAGAGGGATCTAACAGGATTCCTCAAAAATGTTGAATTTATTTTTATTTCAGTGATACATGAAATGTTGAATAATCTATGATAGATTATATTGGCGATTGAATTCATTGGATGCTATGGCATTGTTAGATAAATTTTTGGCATTTTAAAGTATCATAAATATGAATTGAATTTTTAAAGGAAAATAAAAAGGAAAATTTAAAGTAAAATATTTGTTATGGAGTTGAATAAATTAAAAGAATGAATCTAGGAATAATAAATAGTTGATTTTGATGTCCTATTTAATAAATTCCGGAATATGGGAAAAATAGAGATTTTTGGATAAATGTGAATACAAGAGTTTTTATAAAAAAATAGTAGAACTTAAGCGATATTGTTTAAGTATAAAAGAAATTATTTTTTAAATTTAGGATTTAAATAGTTTTGAAAAAATAAAAGGGGAATTTTAAAAATAAAATATGAAATTGATGTTTCAAAGTTAAAAAAGATTTTAAATCATAAAATAAGGGTCTGGAATCAGCTTTTTTGGAATAAGTTTGGGTTAACTAAGAAATTAATTCTAAATGGAATTTAATTTAGAAAATTGATTTAAAATCGATAAATTGTTTGAAATAGTGATAAAACGGGAAAAGAGATTATGGAAATTATAATCGAAGTTTATAAAATAAAGTGAACAAATTATCAGTCGATAATTTGAAATTATAAATTCACGATGGAAATTTATAAGGAGATGGGTAAATTGTTTTAAAAATAAATAGTTGATTTATTTTTAGAAATGTGAAAAAGGAATTTACGGGATTGAGACGTAAATTAATGGAAATAAATCGAGAAGGATTTATTAATATTGGACTGGCTATGGGGAAGTTGAAGAAATATATTTTTCTGAGAAGTTAAGTTATTTTAAAAAGGAAAGAGTTTAAAGTATTAATTAGAAATTTTAAAAGTATTTATAAGAATGTTTCAGAGAATTTGTTATTTAGTTGTTCAAAAATTGTTAAAGTATTTATAAATTAAATTAGTTATAGTAGTTAATTATTTATTAAAGGTTTAATCAACATTTTTATTTTAATGAATAATTATTAAATATTTATGTTTATATAATATCTTTTATCTAAAAAGGTAGCTTTTGTCTAAAGTTTTACTTGAAGAATTATAATAGAAATTTCATAAGTATTATTTTAAATATTATCAAATAGAGTTTTCGAGAAGTATTGGTATACTCGCTGGAGTAAATCGCGGCAGTGAGTGCTTGTAATTAAGTTTTGGATTTCTCTGGGACAGAGACGTAACTAGTTGTGATCCATGGTTTGATCAATGGTATACTTGGGGGCACACCGCCAAATAATGTTGGACCAATCAATGGAGGGATATCAGGTGATGCCATGCAACCCGGCACCAACAGGAACACAGGAGTACGTGATGAGGAATATGTGCCAGAGTTTCGACGCGGAGTTGGAGAGCAACTAGGAATTATGGATAGGGGGCAACCCTTGGTTGGAAATGCTGGATTGGCTTACATTACTAGGCGGACTATACGCGGAGGTCTGGCAAATAGAGATTTAGAGGGAGTAAACAAAAGTCCGTTCACCCGGAACATCAGGAAAGCTAGGAATCCACCCGATTTCAAGCTACCCACTCTGGAAGTATATAACGGTAAGATGGATCCCACTGACCATTTAATGAGGTACACGAGGCATATGGAAGTGCCGGGGGCAATAGAGGAGGTCATGGCTCAGTGTTTCCCCCTATATTTGACGGATATAGATGCTATGTGGTTCAGACAACTAGAGGATGGATCTATTGGGATGTGGATAGAACTGGAGGATAAATTCTTGAGACAGTTTCGAGTTCACATAAAAGGACAAAGAATGTGATGACACTAACTTCAGTCAAGCAAAGGGTGGATGAATCGCTCAGGACTTTCTTAACTCGGTTTAATGCAGCAGTCGCTTCGGTGGATCAGCCGGATCCATCAATGGTTTTGATGGTTGCAATATCAGGAGTCAGGGATAACTCGGATTTGAAATTGTCAATGATACGGGATCCACCATTGGATCTTGAGGAATTCTTTAATGAAGCTGAAAGTTTTCTTCGACAAGAGGATGCATGTCTGGATATGAAATCAAAGGAGGTAAACATGGTTAAGGATGGAGGATCTCTCGGTGAAAGCTCGGGTAAAGACAAGGATAAAGGGAAAAGGAAGCGCCGGGGAGAACCAAAATTCTCCACTTATACAGGATTGAATGAAACACCAGAACGGATATTCTTGGATACTCGAGATCGCCTTCCTTATTGAAGGCCGGTAAGGAGGGAGCCCTCATAATGTGAAAGGGCATCTGGAAGGAATTGTTCCTTTCATGACCTGTATGGGCATGATACTAATAGCTGCCGACATCTAAAGGATATAATCGAGGAACATGTAAGGAATGGTCAGTTGCGGCAATATGTCGAAACTTGGAATGCGGTGGTGGAACAGGAGTAGCCACTGCCTACCTTGAACGACGAGGGCATGAGGCCCAGGAATGGTGGTCGGTTAGTCATCAACTAATCGTGATGGTTTGAAATAAGTAACAAACTCCGGGCGAACGGCTAAATCACTTACTCATGTACGGGGTTGGAGATTTCCCTTAGGCATGCTCTGAGATGATGGTTACCAAGACGCTCCGGTTTGTGAAATATTTTTTTCCTTGTGACTTGGACACTTGCTTTTTCTATTTTGGTTTTGGAGTTTGGATTGAACTCCCATTTTTGTTGTTTTTTGGTTTGGATTTCGGTTTGGATGTTTGGTTTGTGATTTGGATTTTAATTTGGACTTTTGATATTGATTTCTGGTTTTCTGGTTGGATTTGGATTTTGGATTGGATTTTGATTGGATTTTCCTTGGATTTTGGCTAAAAGGTCGTCGAGCATGGACTATGCTCGGCAAGGGTCCGGAGGGACAAGGATTCATCCTAGGACTTAGGCCCCATATTATCTATCGGTTATTATTACAGATCATCGAGTGTGGACTACACTCAGTAAGGGTTCGAAGCGACCAGGATTCGGCTTAGGACTTAAGCCATGGCATTGCTCAACGTTCAGGGACACTGAACTAGGAACACCGTGGCATTACTTGACACGGGTCGCCAAGTGTGGATTACGCTTGGCAAGAACCTGGAGAGGTTAGGGATTTGGATATTGGCTATTAACAGCTAAGGATTTGGGCATGGACCCGTAGCAGTCCCGGATATGGATATCGACCCAGAGAGGTTGTGGATATGGTTATTTGTTATTGGATATGGATGGATTAGAACTCGGCTGTCGAGCTCAAGTGGATATGGATTTGGCTAAGGATTTTTGTACTAGATTCGGAGTTGGACATCGACTCGGAAGAGTCACGGAAGTGGTTCAGGATATGGCCATGGCACTCTGTAAGATGGCTAGGTAATGGATTGGATTATGAGTCGGAAAGTATGGATTTGGATAAAACACATACTTCGAATATCGGACTTGAGGCTATTCAAAACACACCTTCCAAAGCAAGGCATGTTTTGAGGGGAAAGTGTTAACCCGCCTTTTCGCAAGATCGTAGACAGGCAGATTTAATTAAGTCGACTACTTGTTTGTCGAGATTGGAATACAGTAAGTTTAAGCTGGTTGGACGAATAGATGCTCGGTCGGAATGAAGTGGTTTGGTGTGTTGGGAGTTCGACCATGTGGCTCGGTCGTTCGGCATGGCATGGTTCGGTCATGGTATGGAAGTTCAGGCAGGTCGGTCGGCAGTGGTTTTGCAATGGAAGCAACCTGACATTTGGATAGGTCGTAGGTAAAGGTGGCCTAACATCAGGGTCGCTCGGTATTGTGGTGAGTTCTGGGTCACTCAGCACTGTGGTGAAGTCAGGGTGGCTCGGCATTGAGTTGAGAACAGGGTCGCTCGGCATTCAGGTGAGAACAGGGTCGCTGGGAAATGAGGTAAGAACAAGGCGGCTCGGCATTGAGGTGAGAACAGGATGGCTCAGCACGGCACGGCATTGAGGTTTAGTCAGGGTCGCGCGACATTGATGTTTGTCATTGTAGCTGCGCACTGCGGTGGCACGACTCGGCATTGGTGGGGTGGTTCGGCATTGGAGGTAGCTCGGTATGGTTTAGGTTGGCAAGATGATGCAGGTCGACTTCGAAGGACTTTTTGGTTCGGCATTGGGGAGTGCTTCGCTTCGACATTTGGGTGGAAGTTACTTTGACCAAGGCCTGACCTAGGCCGTTGGTCCGGTTACTTCGAGTCGCTGAGCATTTTACTTCGAGTCAGTACTATGTTCGCTTCGAGTCGGTGCTATGTTTGCTTCCATTCAGCTTATGGAGGACTTGAGGTCAGTCGAGATGAAAGGTGTGAGCTCGGTCGAGGACTTGGTGGGCTCAGAATACTCAAGAGGCCCAACTACCTGTATTTTCCTATAAATACAACATGTGGGGGTTCAGAAAAAGGATCTTCTTTTGGCTCTCTAACTTTCTCTTCTCTAAGGCTAAGGCACTCAGCCATTGTTAAACTTGGGATTGTAACTCTAATAGCTTGTTATAGCAATAAAAAGAAAACTTCTGGAGTGGACGTAGGACAGTGTTAGCCAAACCAGTATAAAATATGTTGTTCTTCACTGCTTTCATTTTAATTTTGACCGTTCTTCACATTATTACCCGCTACATACGTCCTATCCACAAGCTGTGACTGGTATTTGGTGCTTTCGCTTGGATTTCGGTGTTAGTGACCAATTTTGGTGCTAACATTTTGGTGCTTTCACTGAAAAAACTAGCACTCGGGGATTTTGGAGCATGGATTTGGGATTCAAAAGCTTGGGAACATGGATTTTAGAAAGCAATGGCTCGACCACCAACAAGGAAGCAAGCAACGGAAAGGAGCAATCAGGAAGGAAGTCAAGCAGCCTCTTCTGAAGCTGGAGAGGATCATGCATCCATCTACATAACTCGGGACGAGATGCAGGTTATGATGAATTCTATGCAAGAGCAGATGATGAAACGACAAGAGGAGATGATGTAGGCTCTTCTTAGGCAATTTGGATAACTAGGAATTGCAGGTTCTCAAGTTCTTGGAACTGGACCAGGGGAACTCAACCAGCAGGCAGATGGAGTGATTCAGTAGGGAAAGCTCCCAACTAACAAAAAACTAACAATCTGGATGGACCTAGACTTGGGGCACAACGCCGAATAATGTTGGACCAAACTATGGAGGGATATCAGGTGATGCTGTGCAACCCGGCATCAACAGGAACACAGGAGTAAGTGATGAGGAATATGTGCCAGAGTTTCCATGCGGAGTTGGAGAGAAACTAGGAAATATGGATAGGGGGAAACCCTTGGTTGGAAACGCTGGATTGGTTGACATTATTACGTGGACTATCATCAGAGGTCTGGAAAATAGAGATTTGGAGGGAGTAAACAATAGTTTGTTCACCCCGAACATCATGACAGCTAGGAGTCCACCGATTTCAAGCTACCCACTCTAGAAGTATACAACGGTAAGATGGATCGCACTGACCATTTAATGTGGTACACGAGGCATGTGGAAGTGCTGGGGGTAACATAGGAGGTCATGGCTAGGTGTTTCCCTCTGTACTTGACGGATATAGCTGCTATGTGGTTCAGACAGCTAGAGGATGGATCTATTGGGACGTGGACAGAACTGGTGGATAAATTCTTAAGACAGTTTCAAGTTCACATAAAAAGGCCAAAGAATATGATGACATTAACTTCAGTCAAGCAAACGGTGGATGACTTGCTTAGGACTTTCTTAACCCAGTTTAATGCACTAGTCGCTTCGGTGAATCGGCCGGATCCATCAATGGTTTTGATGGCTGTAGCATCAGGAGTCAGGGATAATTCGGATTTCAAGGTGTCATTGATACGGGATCCACTAGTGGATCTCGGGGAATTCTTTCATGAAGCTGAAAGATTTCTTCGACAAGAGGATGCATGTCTGGATATGAAATCAAAGGAAGTAAACATGGTTAAGGATGGAGGACCTCCCGGTAGAAGCTCAGGTAAAGACAAGGATAAAGGAAAAAGGAAGAGCTGGGGAGAATCAAAATTCTCCACTTACACAGAATTGAATGAAACACCAGAACGGATATTCTTGGATACTCAGGATCACCTTCCTTATCGAAGGCGGCAAGGAGGGTGCCTCAGAAAGCGAAAGGGCATCTGGAAGGCACTGTCTCTTTCATGACCTAGATTGACATGATACTAACAACTACCGGAATCTAAAGGATATAATCGAGGAACATGTAAGGAATGGTCAGTTGTGGCAATATATTGGAACTCGGAATGTGGCGGTGGAACAGGGCCGCCACTGCCTACCTTGAACGAGGAGGGCATGAGGCCTAGAAATGGTGGCCGATTAGTCATCAACTAATCGTGATGATTTAGAATAAATAACAAACTCCAGGCAAACGGCTAAATCACTTACTCATGTC
This sequence comes from Allium cepa, assembly GCA_030765085.1. Taxonomy (NCBI): domain Eukaryota; kingdom Viridiplantae; phylum Streptophyta; class Magnoliopsida; order Asparagales; family Amaryllidaceae; genus Allium; species Allium cepa. The sequence goes on from CM060941.1 coordinate 807,123,972, forward strand.
TAGGGTTGGAGATTACCCTTAGGCATGCTCAGAGATGATAGTCACCGAGACGCTCCGGTTTGTGAAATTTGTTTTTTCCTTGTGACTTGGATACTTGCTTTTCTGCTTTGGTTTTGGAGTTTGGATTGAACTCCCATTTTTGTTGGTTTTTTGGTTTGGATTTCAGTTTGGATGTCTGATTTTTTATTTTGACTTTTGATATGCAGTTTTGGTTTTCTGGTTGGATTTGGATTTCGGATTGGATTTTGATTGGATTTTCCCTGGATTTTGGCTTAAAGGTCGTCGGATATGGACTATGCTCGGAAAGGGTCCGGAGAGACCAGGATTTGGCCTAGGACTAAGGCCCCATATTATCCATCAGTTATTGTTACGAGTGTGGACTACACTCAGCAAGGGTTCGGAGCGACCAAGATTCAGCTTTGGACTTAAGCCATGGCATTACCTAATGTTCAGGGACAGTAAACTAGGAACACCATGGCATTACTTGACACAGGTCTCCGAGTGTGGATTACGCTTGGCAAGAACCTGGAGAGGTCACGGATTTGGATAATGGCTATGAACAGCTAAGGATTTGGGCATGGACCCAGAGCGGTCTTGGATTTGGATGTCGACCCGGAGAGGTCGTGGATGTGGTTAATGGTTATTGGATATGGATGGATTAGAACTCGGTTATTGAGTTTAGATGGAATGGATTTGGCTAAGTATTTGGTTACTGGATTCGGAGTTGGACATCTACTCGGAACAGTCGTGGAAGTGGATCAGGATATGGTCGTGGCACTCGGGTAGGATGGCTTGGTAATGGATTGGATTATGATTCAGAAAGTATGGATGTGGATAAGGCACATACTTCGAATATCGGACTTGAGACTATTAAAAACACACCTTCTAAAGCAAGGCATGTTTTGAAGGGCAAGTGTTAACCCGCCCTTTCACAAGATCGTAGACAGGCGGAATTAATTAAGTCGACTACTTGTTTGTCGAGATTGGAATATGATAAGTTTAAGCTGGTTGGACGGATAGATGCCTGGTCGGAATGAAGTGGTTCGGTGTGTTGGAAGTTCGACCATGTGGCTCGGCTGTTCGGCATGGCATAGTTCGTTGATGGTATGGAAGTTCAGGCAGGTCGATCGGCAGTGGTTCGACATTGGAAGCGGCTCGGCATTTGGGTAGGTCATAGGCGAAGGCGGCCCGGCATTAGGGGAGCTCGGCATTGTGGTGAGGTATGGGTCGCTTGGCACTGTGGTGAAGTAAGGGTGGTTCGGCATTGAGGTGAGAACACGGTCGCTCGACATTGATGTGTGAGAATAGGGACGCTCGGCATTGAGGTAAGAACAGAGTCGCTCGGCATTGAGGTGTGAGAACAGGTTCGCTCGGCATTGAGGTGAGAACAGGGTAGCTCGGCATTGAGGTGAGAACAGGGTAGCTCGGCATTGAGGTGAGCACAGGGTGGCTCGGCACGGCATTGAGTTTGGTCAGGGTCACTTGGCATTGATGTTCGTCGTGGTCACTCGGCATTACGGTGGCATGACTCGGCATTGGTGGGGTGATTCGGCATTGGTGGTGGCTCGGTATGGTTTGGGTTCGCAAGATGATGTGGGTCGGCTTCGATGGACTTCGGGGTTCGGCATTGGGGAGTGGCTTCGCTTCGACATTTGGATGGAAGTTACTTCGACCGGGGCCTGACCTAGGCCATAGGTCCGGTTACTTCGAGTTGCTGGTACTATGTTTTTTTCGAGTTAGTACTATGTTTTCTTCGGGTCGGCTTATGGAGAACTTGAGGTCGGTCGAGATGAAAGGTGTGAGCTTGGCCAAGGACTTGGTGAGCCCAGAATACTCAAGAGGCCCAATGCCTGGATTTGCCTATAAATACAGCATTTGGGGGTTCAGAAAAAGGATCTTCTTTCAGCTCTTTGACTTTCTCTTCTCTAAGACTAAGATGCTCGGCCATTGTTAAACTTGGGATTGTAACTGTAATCGATTATTACAGTAATAAAAAGAAAACTTCTAGAGTGGACGTAAGCCGGTGTTAGCCAAACCACTGAAAAAACAGTTGTTCTTTACTTCTTTCATTTTAATTTTAACTGTTCTTCACATTATTACTCGCTACATACATCCTATCCGCAAGCTGTGACTGGTATTTGGTGCTTTCGCTTGGATTTGGGTGTTAGTGACCAATCTTGGCACTAACAACAATAATTAAATATGTTTTAAATAATCCAAGACATATTAAATAGCTAATTTCCAGAATATTTTTAACACTTATAAAATTACCAAATTAATAACTAAAAATCTTCACCTTAAAACAAGCCCAATTCCTCGATTCTATTTTCATTTCACAAATTTCGGGAATCTTACTTGAATCCAAGATAACCAATTTTACTTATTTCCAAAATTCACCTCTATCCTTTAAAATATTTAATCTCGATTTTAAAACCTTTATATTTTAAAACAAGTACCAGTTAAGCATTTATTGTTTAATTTTTTATATAAATTTTATTCAATAATCCTCTTTTCACAATTACCTGATTTAGCTAAGCCCAATTTCAAAACCATTTATTTTATCCAATTGATTAACCCAAAACTCTTTATAAATTTTTTACATCAAAATCCTTTTTAAAATTCTTCCAAATTCAACTCTTATTTTTATTGGTATTTAAAAGTGCCAAAAATAAAGGCCAAACAACCATGGCATCCAATCGATATAAATCATACAGTAACCCATCACAAATTATTCCAACAGAACATATATCACAATATATGAAATTAAATTCAACATTTATGAGGAATCAAGTTGGATCCCACCAACCTGTTTCTCTGTATCCACAAATGCTAGCACAATATAAAAATACCAATCCCACTTTAAGGGGGATATCGCAGTATATAAGGTAATCCGCTATTATGCGGGGCACATAGGGTCTCATCCGCTATATATATATATATATATATGAGAATATCAATCACTCCAATGTGTGTGTGTATATATGTGTGTGTGTGTGTGTGCGCACACACATACTACTTTATATATTATCACATCCAACTGATAAAAATGCAACAATTCAGCAAGTCAATCATATATAACTTTTAACTATTTAAAATTAATACCGGTAGTCCGAAATTGAGTGAGATTAACTCACCTTGATTTTTATGTTGCCAGCATTCCAATTTTGAATTAAATCGAGCACGTTCGATTTAACCTAAGATTTTCACTTCCTCCAAACATCTCCAGGTCTATTCCACTGTATAGAACTCGTCACTACGATTCCGACACCGCTTGTTTGATCCAATTCTGACCTCGTATGAATGAGATACTAATTTTTAAAGTTTGTTTATATAAAATAAAATAATAATTTTTTTTATTAACCTCTAACATATCTGGCTGTCAATTTTTGTCATGAGATCCAAGCCATCGATATCCTCTTCTCCCTACTCGTTTTCGTCCACGCAATCGAACCCATACGTTGCCACCTTGCTTTGATCAACCCAAACTCCGCCATCGACCCACTAGCATTTGACTAGGAACCGTCGCTACAACGCTCGTCTCGCCCCTACCTTCAGCGAAAACCCGACCAAGCTCGGTCCCCTCCACGCCAAGAATTTCCACCTCCGATTGTGCACATTTTAGGTCACCCTAAGGCTGTTGTGGTTCACCGATCCCAATCACAACCGTTGACCGCATAGAGTTCGTCGAGCTATTCATTTTCGTAGTTGAAAGTTTTTGAAATCAGGGAGTGGATCGGAAGAAAAACGAGGAAGAATAAGGTTGTTTCTCGGCCATTAGAATAAATTGCGGCAGCTAGGGCAAGAGATAAGGTTTCACTGTGTACCAACGTGTATATGTACGCGTATTATATTATTTTATTATTATTTCCACTTTTAACATGTTTTTACAAACGAACTCCAAACAAAATGTGCCGTTTGGTGTTTACAATATTTTACCTCTATTCCAAATACAATGGAACATATTTCAGCGCCTAATTCGATCGTATATGGAAGATATCTTTTTGAATCGAATTAAAATATTAAATTTTCAATATTTATTTCAACGCGTTTCTCTCCTGTATGGACAAATGGTAACTCCAAACGCTATGAAATTCGGAATCTGACAACAATACACTATTACAGATCCAATGGAACTAGTTTCGTCAAATTCCAAGACTATGCCCCTGAAGGCTATTTTAACCCATTGAATAAATCGAGCGATTTTCAAAATCGTCGAAATCGTTTAAACTTTCTATTTATAAAACTTACTAACTCCATTATAATTCAAATGGGATTTATATTCATAGTAGAAATCATTTTGATTTATATTAAATCAAATTCCATTATTTATGCTATTACAAGATATTAAATTTCACTACTAAATTAATAGATATAAAATCCAATTTCTATCTTATCAACCTTTTAGTCCCATTCAAAAATCCAATATTATAACTCTAGTCCAAATAGAATTTTAAATCACTTAGAAATCATTTCCATTCCCATTTCACCCTAGATTCCCATATGTATCAAATTTTCAAATATTAAGTTTTATATTTACCAAATAAAATTAATCACCATATTGGACTTTTAAACCATTTCAGAAATTCTTCCATATTCAAGTTCAATTTATAATTCAAATTCAACATTTAAAATAAATTAAATGTTCAAACTTATTGACCCATACTCTGGGTCGTTACATTCCTTCCCCTTATAAAAATTTCATCCTCGAAATTTGCCAAGGTAGGAAAAATGCTTCCAAACCCATTAACTTACCCAAAACGCACTTAATTAAAATCCTACATTCGCTTCTCAAACCCTTTAGTTTTATCCATCACAATTAGCTTTCATTTCTGATTCAAAAGCCTTGATTTCTAATATAGTTCAAAAATCACCTTTCCTAGTTAACAAAATTTTTTCCAAAACTTTTCAAAAAATTTCCAACACCCTGAATTCCCGAATTTTTTTTTTACAAACTCTCCTTCGTACGTAGAGCACTTTACAATATAACAAGGGAGATATATATACATTGACCCACACGGTCAAAAAAAAACATATATCAATATATAATCATTTCATTATCACACTGCGTAGGCATACCTTTATTTTAGCTTTTTAAGCGAGAGGCTCATTTTATATGGATTTACGCAACCCAAAATCCATTCAATAGCCTCATGTACCTGGACTTACTTAAAATAAGCACAAAAGTTTCATAAACATGAAATTTCATTTATTTAACTAGCCAAACACATCAACTACAAAACCCAAACATGCCAATCATATATTCATAAGCAATTATAAGGTTACAACACCAACTTAATTTCTCCCCATGGATTCATATACCATTTATAACATTTCACTCAGTTTGAAATAATCTACAACCAAATTTATTGTGTTCAATTCACATTTACAACAACCAAAATCATATTCAATTCAATTTGATTTATATATGCTTGACTTACATAAATTCACTCTTAATCAATTTCAATTGATTCATAATCAATTTCATTTGCATTCCATTTATTATTTACTTTTTCTATATGCAAATTCATTTTATCAGTTTCCATTTTATTCTCTTTTAAACTGACTCTAAATCAATGTTTCTATTTTCCCTTTTGGTTCTCATTTATGCTATCCACCAAACCTCGTTTACTTTATTTGCATTACATGTTCCAATCCATGTAAATTTTTATTTATGAATTCATTTCATAACAACCACTTAAATTAAATCTCCATTGCACCCAATTTTTTTTAATTCATTTTAAATTGATCTCATTCAATTTACTTGCATTCATTTACTTAGTATATCCAATTTATACTATCACACTTTAGAAAACATTTCATAAAATTATTTCAAATGTTTATTTTTAACATTCCATATCGTTATTTACGTTCACATTCAGTTTACAACTTAAGTTCATACTCAACTTACCCAATCAATATTCCTAAATCATATTCGATTCCTTTTCTTAAATTGAATTCATTCCTTATTACTAATACTTAGCTATTTAAATCTGGTTATATTTTTTTCACTTTTTCGGTTTCATAAGTTATGCAAATTATTTATTTACAATTCCTTGAATTTCCACTTAATCCTTACTCATATTCATTATTTATAACATTTAGTTATATAATCATCTCACAATTCACATTTACATTCAATTTACTCCATTTCAATTTACCCTTCAATTAAAATTCAATTTTGAATTTTCCTTTTCTTTTTCCATAATGCCAAACCATCTTCATTTTGGTTTACTTTTATATCTCTCAATTCATAAGTTCAAAAACTTATTTACTTACTTAAGCCCATTTACATCTTATAATCATAACTCTGGATTATTCACATCACTTGATAGCTTAAGTTTATCCATTTCATTCAATAATTATAACTTATAGTTATAAAATCATTTTACACTTCTAGCTTTACATTCTATTGCATTTAAATCCAATTCCAATTTCATTTTACTTATCTTAAGCTAAATTTCGATTCATAATGTTCTTTTCAACTTATTCAAATCAAATTTTAATTCCAGGATTTAAAATTCACATTTTCCCTTTTTATCTATATCAATTTCAAATCATAGGTTCAATAACTGATTTCACTTAACTTTACAAATCTTTAAAATAGAAACCCCAGAATTAAAGTACCAGGTTTTATTTCAAAACATTTGAAATCATAATATACACATATCCACCTTTATATATCAAATCATACCTTAAAATCTCAAAACCACTTGGTTTTTCCCAAAAATAGTTCCCTTCTGAATTTTTAAAACAAAACTTGTTCATCAAACAAGTCCAAAACAATTAATCAAAACCAATTATTATGATAGCAATCCATCTTAAAAACTCAAAAATGAATACCGATGATGCGGCCATAATCACCAGAATTATTTTCTAGCGACTAAAGTGAGTTCAATGCTTCCTTTCTTCCAAAATCCATTTTTAAATTAATTTATTTTTAGAAATATCTCCCAAAATAATATCACCTTTATTCCTTTCAAACACTTTGAAACATTTTCAAAATTTCCAGGATTTAAAAATTCCCAAACTTGATTCAAATTCATTTTAAAACATTTTCCCAAAATTCCCAGGATTTAAATTCTGGTTCTGGTTTAAATCAAATTTTAGTTATCTATATTTGTATAAATCATACTTATCAATTCCTATTTGGTTACATATATATAACCATTTCAATTTTTTTATAATCTTATTTGATTATAATATTAACAACCAAACATCCAATTATATATAATGATTTCAGAAAAATATTTCTTTATATCAAAATACATTTTGGGCAAAATTATTTAATTTACCAAATTTAAAACAATACTATGTTGGTTTGCTTTGTTCAAGAGTTTAGAAATTTCTATCGATGCAGTTGTACTTCCCGTACCACCCAGAATTCATAAACACTGAACCGATAAGTCAATAATGTAAAAGCATTTTATATTCACTAATAATTACGCACTCATAGCTATTAATACACTCAAACTCGTTCTAAAGTACTACTGATTCTATCTCTAATGAGTAATCCCCACCAAAGCCTAGGTATATCGCCAACCTAAGCGCTGATACCACAATGTCAAGACCCACCCTTCCCGACCCCTATAAAATGACATAAATACGTCCATCGCATAACATACCGATCGATCGAGTGTCGGAAAGACAAATTATTATTGAGGGAAAAGAAAGGAGGCAGAAGAAGAAGAAAACTAAAAATACAGAATCTCGCAGCAGACAGAGAAATATATAATATCAATAACTCCTTATACAAATCAAATCTTTAGTATACATATCTGGTATCGGAGTACACAAATCAATAATTACCAACCGGACATATACAACGTCATGTCCTCACAACTGCTAGTAATTTCAGTCAAAACACTACGACGGAAAATAAACAAGTACAAGAATACGACTCGGTCACCAGCTCGTCTCCTACTCCATGGCATCCTAACCTAAACCTAAAATAATTGGTCTGACCCGAGCATTATAATAAAATAACACCCGAGTCAGTCTAGAAAACAAGCATGAGAAAACGCACTCAATTTGAATTATTAAAGTTTTCAAAATCCTTTAAAAATCAAAGGTATCCTGTAAGACCACAGCACAAATAAACACAACGGGTTTTTACCTTACGATAACCAAAACATTTCACATCAAAATCCTCTTATATTATAATATTGTCTAAGTACAAATACTTATTCAAATAGCTGAAATGCTTGCATCTCAAGTTTCAACATAGCTGGGCACAATCAAAACCGTACGGCGCTTATTGGAGAATGGAAATCCAACTGAATGACTAGGCACTGGGGTACCACCTGTCACGGTACACGTCTAGAATAGCATACCAAGGACCACACCGGGATCTCCAACAACACAAGAACGAACTATCCATGACCTTGATAGGCTGATATGCTATCACCCAGGGTGTTCCCACCCTTTTCCGAGCTCCTTCCATAATCGTAGTAATAATATCCGAGGGTATCCAGAAAGGTGATAGACATACCCTACTTGGGAGCTACCTACTTAGCCTTGCTACATTCACCCTGCTTTTCAGCCATTCTCGGTTGATGAGGCTAGAGGCTACGATTACCTTTATAGAAATATTCACTTGGAATGCTCATTGTCCTCCAATGAAAATGTTTTTATAGCACTTATCCATACAAGTCTGTTCTCGGTCCGAACGGAACCGAAGACAGTGTTCATACTACATCCATTATTGAATCACCCTCAGGATTACTAGCGATTAGCCCTTGCACTTCACTACTCCATCTTCGACTCCAAGCTCTTGTCTTCATCACGAAAACTTACTCGTTGGATCGAAGTGTTTTTTGGATCATAAATCCAATCCTGTTCTTTTTTAAACAACGTTCATTATTTTTCGGTAAACTCAACCTAGGTTCTGTAGGAAATAAACAAACAAAAATAAGATCGGGGATCACCTTCTAACCGTCCATGGATGGATTTCCTTATCGACATCCTAGAAGAACGAAGCGAGTCCATACATACAGTATATCACGTCGAACGGTAATTGTACCATATAGTTCTCGTACTTCTTCTAGATATTTCCAAAGTTATATTTGGGTCTAGATTTTATGGCCGGTTATTTAACAATCAAATAAACAATCAATTCAACCAAAACACTTCATTTCACTAAAAAAACACCAAGTGTTGTTTTAAATTAAATTTTAAATAAATTAAATTCCTTTATCAAAGGTCAAGTACTTATCTTATCAAACTTAGTATACTGTTTAATTATTCTTTTCAAAAATATTTGTAAACCCATTTCACATAATGTGAAATGTACCACTGCGGTATCAAACCATGGATCACAGCTCAACGGTTACGTCTCTATCCCAGAGAAATCCTAGTCTTAATTGCAGGCACTCACCGCCTCCGATTTACGCTACGCGAGTATACCATTACTTCCCGAAAACTTTCAATAAACATTATCTCAAAAAATACTTAAAAATCAAAAATAAATTTTAGAGTTAAATTTAGTCAAATAACTTAACCAAAATTTATTATACAAAGCAATATTAATACTTAATAATTGTCTTTTAAAAACAGAAATCCTGGCTAGTTCTTAAATAAAAATAAATCCTTAAAAATCATTATAAAGTAACTATATAATAATTAAATATGTTTTAAACAATTTTAAAAAAATTAAATAACTAATTTCCAGAATATTTTTAACACTTTTAAAATTACCAAATTAATAACTAAAATTATTCTTTTTAAAACAAGCCTAATTCCTCAATTCTAATTTCATTTTGCAAATTTTGAGAATCTTACTTGAATCCAGTATAACCAATTTTACTTATTTCCAAAATTCACCTCTATCCTTCAAAACATTTAAATCTTGATTTTTAAACCTTTATATTTTTAAACAAGTACCGCTTAAGAATTTATTGTTTAAAATTCCTTTTATAAATTTTATTCCAAAATCCTCTTTTCACAATAACTCGATTAAGCTAAGTACAATTTCAAAACCATTTATTTTATCTAATTTATTAACCAAAAAATCTTTATAAACATTTAACTTCAAAATTTTAAAATACCAAAAATAAAGGCCAAATAACCATAACATCCAATCAATATAAATCACACAGTAATCTATCACGAATTATTCCAACAGAACCTATATCACTATATATGAAATTAAATTCAACATTTTTGAGAAATCTAGTTGGATCATTCCAACCTGTTTCCCTGCATCCAGAGATGTTAGCACAATATAAAAATTCTAATCCCACTTCAAGGGGGATATCGCGGTATATATGGCCATCCGCTATTATGCGGGGTGCGTAGGGTCTCATTCGCTATATTTGTACGGGAATATTAATCACTCCAATATGTATATACACACACTACTATATATAATATAACATCCAATTGATACAAATGCAACAGTTTAGCAAATCAATCATTTATAAATTTTAACTATTTAAAATTAATACCGGCAGTACAAAATTGAGTGAGATTAACACATCTTGATTTTTACATTGCCAACGTTCCAATTTTAAATTAATTCAAGCACGTTCGATTTAACTTAAAATTTTAACTTGCTCTAAACATCTCCAGGTCTGTTCCACTGTGTAGAGCTCGTCGCTGCGATTTGTCCAATTCTAACCTCGTATGAATGAGATACAGAATTTTAAAGTTTGTACATATAAATTAAAATAACAATTTCTTTTTTTATTAACCTCTAACATATCAGGCCATCAATTTTGGTCTTGAGATCCAGGCTGCCGACATCATTTTCTCCCCTGCCGTTTTCGTCTAGGCAATCGAACAAATATGCCGCCTTGCTTTGACCAACCCAAACTCCACCATCGACCCACTAGCATTTGATTAGGAACCGCCATTACAAAGCTCGTCTCGCCCCTACCTTCGGCCAAAACCAAACCAAGCTCGGTCATCTCCGCGCCATGAATTTCCTCCTCCAATTGCGCATGTTCGAGCTTGCCCCAATGCTGTTATGTTGCACCGACCCCGATCACAACCGTTGATCGCATAGAGTTCGTCGAGCTCTTCATTTCCGTAGTTGGAAATTTTTGAAATATGTAGGTGGATTGGAAGAAAATCGAGGAAGAACAAGATTGTCTCGGCCATTAAAATAAATTGCGGCGGCTAGGGCGTGAGGTGGGGTTTTACTGTGTACCAACGTGTATATATACGCGTATTGTATTATTTTATTATTATTTCCACTCTTAACGTGCTTTTTCAAATAAACTCCAAACGAAACGTGCCGCCTAGAATTTATAATATTTTACTCCTATTACAAACACAATGGAACATGTTTCGGGGCGTAATTCAATCGTATGTGGAAGATAGCTTTTTTAATCGAATTAAAATATTGAATTTTTGATATTTATTTCAACGTGTTTCTCTCCTGTACGGCTATAAGGTAACTCCAAATGCTGTGAAATTTGAAATCCGATAATAATACACTATAACAGATCCAATGGAACTGGTTCTATCGAATTTCGAGACTGTGCTCCGGAAGGCTATTTTAACTCGTCGAGTAAATTGAGTGATTTTAAAAATCTTCAAAATCGTTCAAACTTTCAATTTCTAAAACTTACTAACTCCGTTATAATTCAAATAGGATTTATATTCATATTAAAATCCATTTTGATTTATATTAAATCAGATTCCACTATTTACACTATTACCAGATATTAAATTTCACTATTAAATTAATATATAAAATTCCAGTTTCTAACTTATCGACTTTTTAATCCTATTCGAAAATCCAATATTACTCAAATAGAATTTAAAATCACTTAGAAGTCATTTCTATTCGCATTTCACTCCAGATTCCCATATTTATCAAATTTTCAAATATTAAATTTTATATTTACCAAATACAAGCGATCGCCATTTTTGAACTTTTAAACCATTTTAGAAATTCTTTTATATTCGAAATCAATTTATAATTCAAATTAAACATTTAAACTAAATTAAATGTTCAAAACTAATGACAGAAATTTTGGATTGTTACACGAAGCCTACGTCCACTTTATAACTTTTGTTATTGACTGACTGCAATTGCAAGTTAAATCTGATTATGATTGGATCTAGTAAGTTAGAACCAGTCACTAGTGTTAGAGTTCACTGGAGAATCATAGTGAACTCTTTAAAGGACTGTTGTATGGGAGGAGAAGGGTGAAGAATAGTTTCTACAAAGTTTCAGCAGCCACTCCAGAAGATCCTTCTTATGCTGTAGATGGTTGAGTATTTATATGGATTGGAGAGCTATCAGATCAAATCACCTTTCCAGAAGACCACACTTGATGGTACGAAGACACTCAAGAAATTTCGCAGTAACTCAGCCCTATCTGATGGAACTCTAGCGATCCATGGTATTAGAGCAATTCGAGCTCATTTCAATTGGTTCATGTTCCACATCTTGTGCATATGCTCTCCATGTAATTTCAAGACTAAATTCCTTGTTTTGATGAAAATTCATGTACTACTTGCACTGAACTATTACTGGAATAAATTGAATGCTCACTTCTTGCTCTAGCGAGCTTGAAACATCATAAAACTTAGCAGGAATGCCTAGAAACTTAATGCTTCATGATGCAAGGAGAATGGACGATCCATGGGTGATATTTATGGATCCATGGGTGATGGATCGGTAGGAATCGATCTCCTTAAACAATTTTTGTGCTTTTTCCTCTTGTTCCCTTCTTGGTTTCTGCTTCTGATCCTTCTAGCTGGTTCTTGAGTTGTTTTGAATTGACATAGATATTCTAACTTCCATTGAATTTCATTGGGTCGAAAACTCGGATACAATTATTATGTGATATATTTTAAATATTTTGTATATATAATATAATATTAGATAAAAATAATATAAAATATATTTGAAATATTTATTTATTTAAGGTATATATTAAATAATTATTATAAGATAACTATAAGTATAGATAAATAGGAATTATTCATTGAATTTCTCCTTTTGAAATTTTCGACCTATATATCGACATACCCTATATGTATATGTCGACATATGCAGGCAGATTTTGAATTTCAATTTCAAAATTTGAATTTGTCTCCACCTTTTCACAAAATCCTATATTCTAAAAAGATGTCCCTTGACCACAGTACTGTCCTTTGATTCTCTATTTATTTACTCTATAGCTATACATTCGTTTCACTTTCATTCTCAAATATAAAATCATTAACTCTTTTATCTCTTGAAACTATTTTTAAATGACATCCTCAAGCAATACTGCATCAAACACGAGGCTTTCTAAGAAAAAAAGCTTTCTTTTCAACGACAAAGAAGCCATGCAAGCTTATATAGAGTATATGTATTTCGAATAAGTATCTCCTAGAAGATTTGGTATTTTTGAAGATTTTCCTACTTACGATCTATTCAATATTTGTTTGAAAAATGAAATTCGTGGTTTAATCGATGCTTTTCAAAATGATTTCGTTTGTTATTCTAATTTAGTAAAAAAAATGTTTTATGCATATTTGAAAGGAAAATTTTATGATGGAAACGAAGGATAAGTTTAGAGTAGTGTCAAGGGGACATAATTATTTTAAATTATGAGATTTTGGGTCACGTTCTTGGATGTAAATCTAGTGGAATGGACCTGTCAACTTTTCAAATTTATTTTCAAAATCGTGAAGTGATTCATGACATTTTCGAAAGTGGTGATGACTTTGAATTCAAAAACGAAAACTTGTGTCCAAAAGTAAGAATTTGAAACCTTCTTTTGCAACAGATTACTTAGAATGGTAATTATAATAACCTAACTCAAAAAGTTTTCAAAATTATTTTTTCCATTTAATGGTCAATACGACATAAATTGAACTCAAGTCAATTTGGATTAAATTTTTCTTAAAAATCTTTCTAAGCATGAAAACACACTATTTCATGGTGTGTATCTCACTAGAGTTTTCATTTACTTCGGTGTTGACATTAAAGGAGAGAAAACTATTCTTCGAAAAATATTTGATAAGGCCAACATCTCACTTATGCACCCTTTTCGAGTCTTATGAAATGCCTGCAGAAAAGGAACAAAGATTGTTTTAGGAAGAAGAACAGATAAAGTGAAGAGGAGGAGGAAGAAGAAGATGAAATGGAACTCGAGGAAGAAGAATAAGAAAAGGAGGAGGGTACTTCCTCAGCAAGTATCAATATATCATCTAATCCATCCAACAATGATCTTCTCGAAAGCCAAGAGAAGATCATTCACACTCAAAGAAAGCTTAAGAAATCATTTTCAAAGAAGTTTACTTCACTTTCCACCAAAATGGATAACTTTTTTGGAAAGGTCATCCACAAGCTTGGTGGTTCTCCTTCTCTCCTCCACATCTTTCTATTGGGTTGTTTAAATTATCTATCTTTTTATTTGGATCTTCTAGTTTTAGTATTAGTTTGAGTTTGTGTTAATCTTCTGTATAACTCTTCTATTTCTAATGTATATCATGTACTCATCTTTAGTATCAATGAAATTCTATTTCCTACTTTTATACATTGTTAATCCTCTCTGGAAAATTATACAAGTATAATAGTAGGATAGTAAAGTAAAGTAGTTTTGAAAATTATAGTACATATGCCAAGCATGCATCTCGACATATAACGACCAGTTTTCAGTTTTTTTAAAGATTAAAAATAAAATAACTACAAACACATATTCATTTCGAACGACTTCTTACCCTTATATACCTGTTCACTCAAGATAATTATCATTTTTGATCTATTTCTTCTCTCTCTTTCATATATAAACTTAACAATTCAACAATGGCTTCTCCACATCAAAAACTACGCGAAAATCTTAAAAAAACACTTGTATCGTTCAAGAATATTCTTACCTTCGTTCTCAGAAAACAGAGACACTTAAAACTAAGTTAAATGCAGATGACTAAAGAGCAAGAGAATTACTTTGATGCCATTCAGTGGATGATTTCTTCTCTTATCAAAGATGAACCAACCAACAATCCTGAAGCTACCCTAAACAAAAATGATGAAGATTGGAATGCTATCAAGCGAATCCAATTTTCGGATCTGATGGATGGGTAGAAATTCCTAATAAAGTTTAAAACTGATTGGTTTGGATTTAAATAAGTATGTAAATTAATATATTACAATATTGATTTATGTGGATTGGATTGACTTTATGTGTAGCTGGATTTGATTTGTTGAGTTATATGATTGATTGGTTTGATTTACTTGTTCTTCTCCAACTTATCAAATGTATTGATTAAAGTGATTAATACAAGTTATTTATGTTATCACTCTTATATTACCATTATTTCTTTTTCTAATTGCTTTTATATTTCTGTATTATATACATTATGTAGTACCTTAGTTAGGAGGAGTTCTTAAGTTATATTTTTATTGATGATAAAATGGAAGAAGTGTATAAAATCTAGGCATAAATTAATGGGGGGTTTTGTACTCAAGTGGAGTTATACCATATATTGTAAACATAGTTATCATCATCAAAAGTGGGAGATTAATTTTGATGACAACAACCATAGATTAAGGGGAGTTTTATAAATTAAGGGGAATTATACCATATTTTATAAACATCGTTGTCATCATTAAAAAAGGAAGATAGTTAGTACCTTTGGCATTGATTTTAATCTCAAGAACCACACAATATTATATAAAATATAATTATTAATGTTTATATTAAGTTATATATAGCGTATAGTTATTTGTCAATGAAAATTCTATCGGTTTAGAAAACCGTCGAGTGAATTTAAATTAAAAATTAACCGCAAGCACACGGCGTACAATTCTCGTGCGTGGCGAGTATGGGTCGATCCATGGGAAATTTTTAATTTTAAAAATCTATTCAATGACATTATACCAAAGTAGAGAGAGTGTTAAGATAAAAATGTAAGAAACTAATAAAAAGAAAGTGGTAAAAATATGACAGTGAAGGCAAGTAAGAGGCAATTTCCACTCTCTAGATCACATAAATCAACAAAATGAACTCATCATCTCTCTTTTCTTGTCATTAGTGTAATTAGTTGATGTCTTATCATAAGTATGGTATATTGTGCTGTTAATTAGCCTAATATAAACCATCAAACTATAACACAACCACTAACGCACATTTAACTCTCATTAAATATGACAACAATGTTGGAAAAAATAATATTAGGCCTATTAACTATTGTTTAGAAATATAGACCATCAATTTTTAATTTCAACAATCACTTCATTACCATCATCATATGTAGATGAAGAGGTAATTATTTTTTGTGATTGTTTAAGCATAGCCTATTTTGTATCAACAATATAGAATATCATATTCAAATCAAAAACAACAAGTTAAACCACTTAAAATGTTTCATTAAGCATAAAAAGATAACATAAACATCAAAAGGTTGCATTTGCATACTAGAGAGCTTCATTACCCCTAAATCGAAGGGATTAGGCTCTTATATTTGTTATCAAATCAACAAATGTAGAAACAACATGAAACAAACAAGAGGAAAAGAGTGCAAAATGAAAAGAAAAACTAATTAACAAGAAATAAACACTAATCTACTTGCATGAAAAGTAAGCTACACTACTAGCATAAAAAGAGAAGCATGTAAAAGAAAAGAGCATGTATTAAATTGCATAAGAAAGAAAAGAAAAATTATATGAAAAAAAATGGCTAAGTAGCCATGAAAAGAAAGAGAGCTCTCATTTTATTTTTGATCAAAGCTAACTAAGAGAAGAGAGCCTAAGAGAGAATAAAGAAGAGAGTAAGAGAGAATAATTACATGAAGATAAAGGGTACTTATACAAGTTTAAAATTCTATTTCACTTTTTTGGGGAATGCCCAAACTACCCCTCTAGGAAGTGTGGTGGACAAGTAACCATTAGCGTCCAATAATCATCCATTAAGTGTGCATGAAGATTTGATGGCCTTTTAACATGTGGATTAACTCTAATTTGTATTAAAGTAGGTGAGTAGGTGGGGTCCTTCATGATCATGGTTTTGAATTATTTTCATCTTCATTTGTTCTCTTCACTCTTATTCATGCATCTATCTTCATGAAACTACTTGTAAAACTCATTAAAATTCCTACAAACAGCATAGAAAATTCCAAGTAAATGTCTACAAATTAATAAATGCACAAAAATGACCATTTTGCCCCAATATGAAGATGAACATGCGACAATTTGAAAATAATTTGAATTTTTGTTTAAACAGGTTAAAATACCCCATATGATTATTTGTTTAATTTAAATATATTAAATATGGTGGTAAAATATGCACATTTACGTGCACATCAAATACGCCCACACATATCTTTTTATTCGTCCTCGAATAAAGTGAACACTAAGGTAAATCTGTTTTCATAGGGAGCACGATTGCATTGGGCATATGCAACAAGCTGTTAAACCTCTGGGTGTCCCTAATAGGACGAGTGTTGTCTCATGAGGGTTTCCAGCGGATACTACCTACAAAATCCAAATGCGATATGAAAATATTTACAAAATGCAAGATTTATTTACAAAGAGATGAATGAAAGTTTTTGAATTTTTTTACAAATGAAGGATTTACTTTTAAATTTTTGCAAATAAGTGAAATACAGATTTGGTCATTATCTTGAAATTTAAGTCATTTACTCATCAAAATTTCCAATAAAAACGAAGTTATCGTAACAAATGGGCTATAGTTTAACTGGTTGTTTCGGTTTATAACACAATGTAACCATGAAATGGATCCTTAGTTGATTATCAAAGTTTATCAAAGTGATATTTTCATTTTTTTTCAATAACATGTCAAATCAAACAAGTTAAAGTAGTGCTTAGATTTCAATTTTTACTCACTCTTATTTATTTTCTTAAAATTTTTATGTATATTAACAATATTTACATATGCCTAACTCAGATAAGTGAGGCCAAATATATTACCCATGCACTACCTTACGGACTTATGTAAGGGAATACAGAGCATGGCGAGTGAACATATGAGTGTGAAAACCTATTGACTGTAGGCGTTATTAAAAACAATTTTTATATACATACACCTAGCTTAGATAAACTGAGGCCAGATGTACCGATCATCACCGCCTTTCGTGCTTACGTGAGAAGGGCATAGAGCATGGCGAGTGGACACACTTGCGTGTGAACACATGACTCTAGGTGTTTATTAAAATATATACATATATACAAAAACATTTTTTCTTTGGTTTTTTTTGTTAGTTATGTTATTTTTTTTTGAAGTGATAGTTTTGTAAAATAATCGTAGCGCCATTTAACTTAGAAGGTAAAAAATGTTACATCCTTTTCTTTAAATCCACCATTTTTCTAAACAAAGATTTTCAAATAGTTTCTTAATTATCAACCATGAATCTTCCTATATACTAGTTAAACATAGTTTTTTTATATGTTTTTTTTTGGGTTTTTTTACCATTTTTTTTGGAAAGAGAGAGTTTTGCAAAATCATCTTAGCATCATGTAACAACCCGATATTTTCAACCATTCGCATCCATTATAAGTGTATAGGTAGATACTCATGCCGGAATTGAATTGCTCAAAATACCGCGTTGTAAATAAAAATTTGGCAAATCTCAGAATATACAGTAAATAAAAATTACAGATCACAGACGCAGAGTAATAAAGATGCAGCGGAAGTAAAAAAAATAGTAGTTCATGAAGCTACTATATAAATATATCAGAGTTAAATAAAATACAACAGAAGAAATAAAGTACAAAGGAAGTCTCACTACATAGAAGTCTATTAATACAAGAGCTGAAAGGAACAACAGACTACAAAAGATAAAAGTTGACAAGTAGATAATCTCCAACGATTCCAATCTCCAGAAAGTGGAAATCCAAATCTGTGAACAACTCAGGCTGACCCGAGCGTAAATAAAAATACAAACACTCGAGTCAGGACATACATACTTATGCAATGTAAACCAACTCAAGTGAACTGTAGCAAAGGTACAAATAACTTAGAAGATGCTTGGGACCGCCCATCCTCTAAGGATCCGTTAAACTATTTACTATGTAGTAATATACGCAATATACAATAGTGTCTAATCAGTAAAGTATAATCATATAGAAAATAGCGTTAAGGGGATGGTGAACCTTAACGCGGTCGGATCTTTAAAACCAAAATCGTAGTGGGCTCGCTATAAGGATATGACATGGCACGCGAGGCAATGCCAGGGTGGATACACCGTTTGCACTCCCGGACCGGTGGTGACGGCAAGCCAGCAGCTTCCGCCCACCTCGAACAATACCCCCGAATCAAAGTGGCGCCACCGAATCGAATCACAAAAATAATAGAATGGTTTCCGATGGAGCATGCTCGATGAAAGGGTGCGACCCTTTGTGTAGCCCGGTATAGCTCCTGTTTTAGTCATATATGCCAACTCACGGGAGTTGGGTCCACGTAATATACCTCGAGAACGTCGCCACCATCCTACTTCATTCTGGAATCTCCACCGCGTACACAGTTGTTAAAGTGGTTTTCGGTATTGGCCGGCTATAAGACAATATCTGATCCCGGTCTCTTTAACAACCAATCGTTATTATAACCCATGGATATTTATTTCAAATAATCTATACTTTCAAAACCAAAATATCATACTCATTTCAAAACCATATCACAATAGTATCATTTTCATTTCAAAAATAATTCATTAATATATCATTTAAATAAAACCCAAATTTCCAAATCATTGAATATTTCTTTCAATTTATTAAACTTGAAATATTCATTTAAATTATCATAGCATTTTGGAAATGTTAACTTAAGGAATCATGGCATTTTTGGAATGTAATACTTTCCACTTTAACATTTTACATAATCAAAGTATTTATAAGCTTACAATTTTAACATGGTCACTTTATCATAGCCTTACAGTTAAATAAACTTTCTTACTGTAATATCCAATTTAAAACCGAAATTCTTATGTTAAGTTAAAAGTACCTTATTAACTTACATTATTATTACAATAAAGAAACTTTACTATTTTAATCATTTAAAGTATGCCATTTACATAAATTAAAACTTGCTTATCAAATGTACGTTATCAACTTACATTTTATTATTACAGTAAGTAACATTTATCATTTTAATCAATTTAAAATACACCATTACATTGATTAAAATCTACATGTCAAATGTACGTTTTAACTTACATTTATTATAATAAAGAGCATTTATCATTTTTCAATATTACACTACTTAAAACTTGCATTATCAAATGTACGTTTTAAATTTACATTCCTATTACAGTAATGAGCATTTATTAATTTAATCAATACCACACTACTTAAAACTTTACATGTTTCTTTCCTTAATTAAAACTTTGCACGTTTCTTGCATTAATTAAAAACTTTCATGTTCTCTCATTAATTAGGACTATACACGTTTCTTTCATTAATTAAAAACTTATACCTTTCTTTCATTAATTAAAACTTACACTTTTCTTTCATAAATTAGGAATTTACATGTTTCTGTCATTAATTAGAACACCATACGTTTCTTTCATTAATTAAAACTTATACGTTTCTTTCATTAATTAAAACTTAGACGTTTCTTTCGTTAATTAAAACTTACACTTTTCTTTCCAAATTTTATTCCTTTAGACATCAATTCCATTATGATTCCAAAACTTATTACAAGATGTCACATATAAGTGTATTTCATTTTATTTATTCAAAAATACATTGTTTATTTTACAAAATATGTCCATCGTGGGAAACAACCTTTATTACAATTACTAGGCTAGATTTAAGATTCCAAATTTAATTAAACTTAATCATTAAGTTATTTATCATAAATAAGACTCTTTAAATTCCATTCAAAACCAATTAACTTATAAAATTTTTAACTTATATAAAAACAATATTTCTTTACACTTTAAAATATTAAATCAAATTAAGTTAAAATTTTCATATATTTATAATTCAAAATACTTAATAATTTTCTGAAATATTTAAAGTACTTACTAAATTTTTAGGAAAATATCATTTAAAAATATAACCATGGGCCTGTATGATATTTTCTAACCTAGGTCAAATGATACGGATAATATGTCATTTCAATCCATGATTTAAGAAGAAAAATCCGGGTTCTATCATTTCAAACCCGCAATCCCAAGTAAAATAATACAATAAAATCACTCGAGCCTATCATTTCAGTCCATAGTGATAGGGAACTTGCAGTGTGATAAACAGGAAATAAATAACAGTATAACAAATAAAATCATAACAGATGATGTAACAGGGATATAGCAATATTTAACATCATATAGATTTATCACAGGCATATATGAACATAATAACATAACATGTTAATTTATACAATTCACATGTCATCGTTTAACAAACTAAAAGTACGTATGTCTAGAGAGATAAAACTCACCTTTTTAAAGCTAGAAATCAAATTCAAGACACAAATCTAAACTCTACAAAGCACGACAAGGCACGACAAAGCACGACTATACTTGAGTGATGGAGAGTCAAGATCCAATCTTGTACATAAACAAATACACAAATTATAAGGATATAATTCAACACAAGATTGTAAATCAAAAAAAATGAAAAGAATATGGATCAAATGGCATAACCTTGACCTTAAACATCATGGGTCTTGGCCATGATAGTTTTGGTGGCATGCGGGACCGGTTATGGAGGTGGTGGAGAGAGGATGTGGTCGGAATTATGGTGAAGAGGTGAACAAGGTGGTGGCTGAACTAGCATGAAGAAAACAAAAGGAAAACAAAATGAAAAAGAGGAGAAAGAGAAGGAAGAAGAAGAGGAGGCCATGGAATTGAGAACTTGAATATAATTTTTTTTCACGCAAAAAGGAAATGAGGAATTGAGATGCTAATTTGTACGTGAATATCAAAGTGGCGGCTAGGGTTTCCCAAAGGATTTGAACGGCTAAAGGAAGGGAATGACAAGGGAAACTAAATGGAAAGTTTAGAAAATAAAGAGGCAAAGAGGAATGAAATGTTAGGGAATTATTTTATACGTGATTTGTGGAATGAATACACGGCTAGAAATTTATTAAGGAGATAGGAAATAAAAGATAAGTAAATAAAGAGGCAGGAAATAAAACAATGTAACGTATGCCAATTAAAGCAAAGTAACATACGCCTAATTAATTTGTTTCCTTGCCAAATTGATAAATCAAATAAATAAAATCTAAGTTTATACAATTAAAATAAAAATAAAAATTAAAGAAACAAACATACGGAAATAAATATGAAATATTGATATATATATATATATATATATAATGAAAACACATAAATTTATTGCGTGTAAAACGCTGTATTTTAAATTTAAAAGTATAAGTTTTAAGTTCCCAATAAACCCATATAAACATTGGTTTTGATACTAATTTATATCCTCCTAATGCACCCAAATCTTCAATTGGAAAAGTAATTAATTCAATTCTCTTACCATAATTCTATTTGTTATGAATTGAATTCACATTTAATTAAATTTCCAATAATTGCCTTGCTTCAATTCTTTTCTTTTTATAAATCTATTATCACTCTATAAACTTAGCTATTATTTGTTTATCATTCATTACATAAATATATATTCAAATTTTCATCTTTCTATTATAATAACTGTTATTTTCAATTATATTGAGTTTGCTAAATATATACGTTTATTATAATTAAAACCTCAATCCATTTATCCAACTTGGTTTCATTCCTTTATTTCATCTTATGGATAAAATATACGTTTCATAAAATATGCATTCCCATTTATATCATTATATTCACACTTTACAATTACTGTCCTATCTCATATAAATGAAAATTTACTTACATTTAAGTGTAATTGATTTCCTACTTTAAATTTAGCAATAAATGTAACTTGCAATAAATGTTATCCTTATCTTTATATTACACTCAAGTTTATCATGTCCACTAATTATCATAATTGCTTACATAATGTTTAATTCATTCGATTACCATAAATTATACACTAATTCATTTACCCACACAACTTACATTTATTTACTTATATCCATTTTTACACCTAAATGTAACATTTACAACTAGATTAATAGACCCATTAAATAGTAACTTACAACCGTTACTATAACTTTTAATCACACCTTTGAATTCACTGTTCACAAACATACGTTACCATTCTTATATACCAAATCTTTATTCAGTGGTCATTTTTCATACTAAATCATTTATAAATTTTAATGTTTGCATTTTTTTTCTTACATAAATTTATAGCTAAGTATAACAATTTACATTACTTCAATAAACTGTAATTTCATTTCAATTTTTAATAATTAGTTTTTCTTTTTTTTAAGTACAAACTTACATCTCATTTTGGCATTCATTTCATTATTAAATTACAATTTTTTTTTATTTCCAAAATATTTATCAAAATCTTATTAGATTGACAGCTTTGATTATTGAAAATTTACGGGTTGTTACACTCTCCCCCACTCAAAACTTTTCGTCCCCGAAAAGGAAGAGGTAGGAGAATAGAACAACCTAACAGAAAAAAAGATTAGACAACAAAGAAGATAATAAAATTTAAATCCATGGAAACTTCAACTTAAATTAATAATTGATTTCATTCATTTGATTTCACTTAAGTTAAATAATTCTTAACTATTTCAAATTTTATTTTCTTAAGTTAACAATTTTCCAAAGTCATGAATTTGAAAATCATTTATTATACTCATAATTTATTCAATAAATTTAATTCTTCTTTATTCCATAATTATTATTAAATTTATTCCACTTAATATATCTAATCACATATATTAAGTTTATTTACACTCATTATATCTGCTCCAATTTATTTATAAATTCCTTTATCACCATTATATTGTAAATTATTCAATTAACTTTTATTCTGTTTACCCCTTATTAATCTTTTATAACTAAAATTTAAGTGTATAACATTTATTATAACTACTTAAATTTTATTTATAAAAATCCTTTTTATATTATATTTTATCCAATTACATATTCAACTTCTGAATAATTTAGGTAAGTTATATTACAATGTAATTGAGTATTATACAAATAAACCTTCTAATTCAATTCTTCAAGCTTAAGTATTTATTCAAAATTTTGACCATTTAAAATTTTAAATCATCCTTTAAGATAAAATTCAAGAATTCATTTTTCGATTAACTTCAAACAATTTTTAGAGGTAAATAACTAAATATATACATACACAATATATACATATCAAATAAAATTTACATCATATATCAATATATAGTATAAGTCATGTCATATTTTAGAAATCCAAATCAATTTAATTCTCCAAAGCAAGACTGTAGCAAAACTACAGAATGGTCTCTTCACTTCGAAACTCGAAAATGAATGTTGATGATGCTGCAGTCATCACCGAAACTATTCTCCAGCGACAAAGAGAAGAGCACTGATTTAAAACTTGAAAATTCTTTAAAAACTATTTCTATTCGGAAAATACTTCAAATAATATATCTTTTAAAACTTTAAACCAAAGTTCGAAATCATCAGAAATTAAATTCTCAAATTCTTGATTTTAAATTCATCTAAATTTCCAAATTAATTTAAGACCATGTTTTATAGTTCAATTATTCATATATGAAACAAAAGTTAATGGTTACAAGTTATATATAAAGTCAAATATTATTTCTTAATACCCTATTCAATTAATTATCAGAATTCAGAAAATCAAACTCATACATAATATAATTATACAAAATTTATCATTTACTAAATTTGAAATCAATATGGTGTCAGTTTGCTCTGTTCAAGTGTTTTGGAAATCCTATCGATAGCGATGATCAGACGAATCGATCGAAAACCCAAATCAACATCAATAATTCAAACAACACAATATATAAAACATTTTAAATATAGGTTTACAAAGCAAGAATATGGATTCAAATTTGATTGACTCAAATCAAGAGAATTCTGATTCGAAGATAAGTTGGAAACAAAAGATAAGATGATTAAATTGACAGAATAAGGAATGGATAAGCTTACATAAATCACGGGCAACCTTAACTGCGTCAACCGCGACTACAAGAATAAGATCGATGTAGAGTTCTGGGGCAAATCTACATCCGATCTCAAGAGATAGAATTCAGGATAACAAGAGATACTAGCATCTAAACCGAGGATATATAAATCTCCGGTGAATGGATGCCTATGGTAAAGGAGTTCCACCCCTTTACAAGTCATTCAAAGATTGGCGAGA
Source organism: Allium cepa (assembly GCA_030765085.1). Taxonomy (NCBI): domain Eukaryota; kingdom Viridiplantae; phylum Streptophyta; class Magnoliopsida; order Asparagales; family Amaryllidaceae; genus Allium; species Allium cepa. The sequence goes on from CM060941.1 coordinate 807,149,137, forward strand.
CCGCCGACTCAATCTAATGATCATTCGAAGTGGATTTATGGGACACTCCAGAATCAAAAGAAGATGAATAGTGGGGGTAAGAATGTATTTTGGAAACGTAGAGAACGTTCCAAAATTCAAAAGGAATCGAGTCAAAAGCAAGAGATTCACACTCGAATGAAAGTGATTCTGTAAATGAATTTACCATATATGCTAAGTATTGCCTAGAGCCAAAGCTCTGATACCAACTGTAACAACCCGATATTTTCAACCATTCGCATCCATTATAAGTGTATAGGTAGATACTCATGCCGGAATTGAATTGCTCAAAATACCGCGTTGTAAATAAAAATTTGGCAAATCTCAGAATATACAGTAAATAAAAATTACAGATCACAGACGCAGAGTAATAAAGATGCAGCGGAAGTAAAAAAAATAGTAGTTCATGAAGCTACTATATAAATATATCAGAGTTAAATAAAATACAACAGAAGAAATAAAGTACAAAGGAAGTCTCACTACATAGAAGTCTATTAATACAAGAGCTGAAAGGAACAACAGACTACAAAAGATAAAAGTTGACAAGTAGATAATCTCCAACGATTCCAATCTCCAGAAAGTGGAAATCCAAATCTGTGAACAACTCAGGCTGACCCGAGCGTAAATAAAAATACAAACACTCGAGTCAGGACATACATACTTATGCAATGTAAACCAACTCAAGTGAACTGTAGCAAAGGTACAAATAACTTAGAAGATGCTTGGGACCGCCCATCCTCTAAGGATCCGTTAAACTATTTACTATGTAGTAATATACGCAATATACAATAGTGTCTAATCAGTAAAGTATAATCATATAGAAAATAGCGTTAAGGGGATGGTGAACCTTAACGCGGTCGGATCTTTAAAACCAAAATCGTAGTGGGCTCGCTATAAGGATATGACATGGCACGCGAGGCAATGCCAGGGTGGATACACTGTTTGCACTCCCGGACCGGTGGTGACGGCAAGCCAGCAGCTTCCGCCCACCTCGAACAATACCCCCGAATCAAAGTGGCGCCACCGAATCGAATCACAAAAATAATAGAATGGTTTCCGATGGAGCATGCTCGATGAAAGGGTGCGACCCTTTGTGTAGCCCGGTATAGCTCCTGTTTTAGTCATATATGCCAACTCACGGGAGTTGGGTCCACGTAATATACCTCGAGAACGTCGCCACCATCCTACTTCATTCTGGAATCTCCACCGCGTACACAGTTGTTAAAGTGGTTTTCGGTATTGGCCGGCTATAAGACAATATCCGATCCCGGTCTCTTTAACAACCAATCGTTATTATAACCCATGGATATTTATTTCAAATAATCTATACTTTCAAAACCAAAATATCATACTCATTTCAAAACCATATCACAATAGTATCATTTTCATTTCAAAAATAATTCATTAATATATCATTTAAATAAAACCCAAATTTCCAAATCATTGAATATTTCTTTCAATTTATTAAACTTGAAATATTCATTTAAATTATCATAGCATTTTGGAAATGTTAACTTAAGGAATCATGGCATTTTTGGAATGTAATACTTTCCACTTTAACATTTTACATAATCAAAGTATTTATAAGCTTACAATTTTAACATGGTCACTTTATCATAGCCTTACAGTTAAATAAACTTTCTTACTGTAATATCCAATTTAAAACCGAAATTCTTATGTTAAGTTAAAAGTACCTTATTAACTTACATTATTATTACAATAAAGAAACTTTACTATTTTAATCATTTAAAGTATGCCATTTACATAAATTAAAACTTGCTTATCAAATGTACGTTATCAACTTACATTTTATTATTACAGTAAGTAACATTTATCATTTTAATCAATTTAAAATACACCATTACATTGATTAAAATCTACATGTCAAATGTACGTTTTAACTTACATTTATTATAATAAAGAGCATTTATCATTTTTCAATATTACACTACTTAAAACTTGCATTATCAAATGTACGTTTTAAATTTACATTCCTATTACAGTAATGAGCATTTATTAATTTAATCAATACCACACTACTTAAAACTTTACATGTTTCTTTCCTTAATTAAAACTTTGCACGTTTCTTGCATTAATTAAAAACTTTCATGTTCTCTCATTAATTAGGACTATACATGTTTCTTTCATTAATTAAAAACTTATACCTTTCTTTCATTAATTAAAACTTACACTTTTCTTTCATAAATTAGGAATTTACATGTTTCTGTCATTAATTAGAACACCATACGTTTCTTTCATTAATTAAAACTTATACGTTTCTTTCATTAATTAAAACTTAGACGTTTCTTTCGTTAATTAAAACTTACACTTTTCTTTCCAAATTTTATTCCTTTAGACATCAATTCCATTATGATTCCAAAACTTATTACAAGATGTCACATATAAGTGTATTTCATTTTATTTATTCAAAAATACATTGTTTATTTTACAAAATATGTCCATCGTGGGAAACAACCTTTATTACAATTACTAGGCTAGATTTAAGATTCCAAATTTAATTAAACTTAATCATTAAGTTATTTATCATAAATAAGACTCTTTAAATTCCATTCAAAACCAATTAACTTATAAAATTTTTAACTTATATAAAAACAATATTTCTTTACACTTTAAAATATTAAATCAAATTAAGTTAAAATTTTCATATATTTATAATTCAAAATACTTAATAATTTTCTGAAATATTTAAAGTACTTACTAAATTTTTAGGAAAATATCATTTAAAAATATAACCATGGGCCTGTATGATATTTTCTAACCTAGGTCAAATGATACGGATAATATGTCATTTCAATCCATGATTTAAGAAGAAAAATCCGGGTTCTATCATTTCAAACCCGCAATCCCAAGTAAAATAATACAATAAAATCACTCGAGCCTATCATTTCAGTCCATAGTGATAGGGAACTTGCAGTGTGATAAACAGGAAATAAATAACAGTATAACAAATAAAATCATAACAGATGATGTAACAGGGATATAGCAATATTTAACATCATATAGATTTATCACAGGCATATATGAACATAATAACATAACATGTTAATTTATACAATTCACATGTCATCGTTTAACAAATTAAAAGTACGTATGTCTAGAGAGATAAAACTCACCTTTTTAAAGCTAGAAATCAAATTCAAGACACAAATCTAAACTCTACAAAGCACGACAAGGCACGACAAAGCACGACTATACTTGAGTGATGGAGAGTCAAGATCCAATCTTGTACATAAACAAATACACAAATTATAAGGATATAATTCAACACAAGATTGTAAATCAAAAAAAATGAAAAGAATATGGATCAAATGGCATAACCTTGACCTTAAACATCATGGGTCTTGGCCATGATAGTTTTGGTGGCATGCGGGACCGGTTATGGAGGTGGTGGAGAGAGGATGTGGTCGGAATTATGGTGAAGAGGTGAACAAGGTGGTGGCTGAACTAGCATGAAGAAAACAAAAGGAAAACAAAATGAAAAAGAGGAGAAAGAGAAGGAAGAAGAAGAGGAGGCCATGGAATTGAGAACTTGAATATAATTTTTTTTCACGCAAAAAGGAAATGAGGAATTGAGATGCTAATTTGTACGTGAATATCAAAGTGGCGGCTAGGGTTTCCCAAAGGATTTGAACGGCTAAAGGAAGGGAATGACAAGGGAAACTAAATGGAAAGTTTAGAAAATAAAGAGGCAAAGAGGAATGAAATGTTAGGGAATTATTTTATACGTGATTTGTGGAATGAATACACGGCTAGAAATTTATTAAGGAGATAGGAAATAAAAGATAAGTAAATAAAGAGGCAGGAAATAAAACAATGTAACGTATGCCAATTAAAGCAAAGTAACATACGCCTAATTAATTTGTTTCCTTGCCAAATTGATAAATCAAATAAATAAAATCTAAGTTTATACAATTAAAATAAAAATAAAAATTAAAGAAACAAACATACGGAAATAAATATGAAATATTGATATATATATATATATAATGAAAACACATAAATTTATTGCGTGTAAAACGCTGTATTTTAAATTTAAAAGTATAAGTTTTAAGTTCCCAATAAACCCATATAAACATTGGTTTTGATACTAATTTATATCCTCCTAATGCACCCAAATCTTCAATTGGAAAAGTAATTAATTCAATTCTCTTACCATAATTCTATTTGTTATGAATTGAATTCACATTTAATTAAATTTCCAATAATTGCCTTGCTTCAATTCTTTTCTTTTTATAAATCTATTATCACTCTATAAACTTAGCTATTATTTGTTTATCATTCATTACATAAATATATATTCAAATTTTCATCTTTCTATTATAATAACTGTTATTTTCAATTATATTGAGTTTGCTAAATATATACGTTTATTATAATTAAAACCTCAATCCATTTATCCAACTTGGTTTCATTCCTTTATTTCATCTTATGGATAAAATATACGTTTCATAAAATATGCATTCCCATTTATATCATTATATTCACACTTTACAATTACTGTCCTATCTCATATAAATGAAAATTTACTTACATTTAAGTGTAATTGATTTCCTACTTTAAATTTAGCAATAAATGTAACTTGCAATAAATGTTATCCTTATCTTTATATTACACTCAAGTTTATCATGTCCACTAATTATCATAATTGCTTACATAATGTTTAATTCATTCAATTACCATAAATTATACACTAATTCATTTACCCACACAACTTACATTTATTTACTTATATCCATTTTTACACCTAAATGTAACATTTACAACTAGATTAATAGACCCATTAAATAGTAACTTACAACCGTTACTATAACTTTTAATCACACCTTTGAATTCACTGTTCACAAACATACGTTACCATTCTTATATACCAAATCTTTATTCAGTGGTCATTTTTCATACTAAATCATTTATAAATTTTAATGTTTGCATTTTTTTTCTTACATAAATTTATAGCTAAGTATAACAATTTACATTACTTCAATAAACTGTAATTTCATTCCAATTTTTAATAATTAGTTTTTCTTTTTTTTAAGTACAAACTTACATCTCATTTTGGCATTCATTTCATTATTAAATTACAATTTTTTTTTATTTCCAAAATATTTATCAAAATCTTATTAGATTGACAGCTTTGATTATTGAAAATTTACGGGTTGTTACACATCACTTTACTTGGAAGAAAAAAATATATTATATCCTTTACTTTAAATCAACCACTTTTTAAAACAAAGATTTTCAATTAGGATATATTTCATAATTATCACATATGAACCTTCCTATATACTAGTTAAACTATCGTTGTTTTTAATCAAACTTTTTTTTATTATTGTTGAGACAAATAAATTTTCAAAAGTTTCAATTTAATAACCAAAATCTTATACTTATCCAATTGTGTTTCTCTAAAAATAAATCAAAATGCTTAAAAAAATTTAAGAATTTTTTTCTTAAGTTTTTGAGTTTTTTCTTAAGTTTTGGAAAGAGAATGCAAAAATAAACCATGAAAGATTGAAAATGAAAATGATGAGACTCCCCCCACACTTGATTTTGACTGTATCCCCATAGTCAACCCAAGTGAAAGGAGGAAAATAAAACAAAAATAAAAATATGACCAATATTTACAGGAAAATGAAAAGATTATTATTTACAAGAGTTCAGAAAATATGTCGTTAAAGAGTAAATGAACCGGTGTTCCAAAAACCAATTCATTTGTCTCGTCAAGTATACGAGACACAGCTTAAGCATGGAAAACCAAATTGTAAAAGATTTTAGAGTTGAATGCGGATTTGGGAAAATGAATGTCGTTTTATTGAAAATCATACGAGCTATTTTATTTTCGATGATTTTTGGGGTTGATAAAACAATTGATTGGAATTCAAGTTTATTTTCACCAAATTGAAAGTTAAGCTCATCATCAATAAATTTTTCAAAATTATTGATTTCAAAATTGAAATGGTGATTCAAATCTTCCCCTTCAGAATTTAACTAATTTTCTAAAATTCCGAAGAAATCGTGTTTATTGAATTCTTCTTCCTTTATTGAATTATCAAAAACTTCACTGCATGTGTCAAGTTCAAAATCCAAAGTTGTTGTGTTCCAATTTTTGTGACCAGAAAAAGGAAGATCGATTTTTAAATCGAATTTCAAACACTCTAAAGAAATGAAATAAAACTCAATTATTGTGTTTCAACAACTTCATTAAGATTATTAATTCAATTTCAAAAGTTGTTATTAGAAAATCATCGAATTAGGTAAAAGATAGATTATTGTTTGACTCGTCACATGTTGGAATTTCATTTTGTTATTCATGTAATTTTTTGGATGTTTCAATCAACAAATCCATCCGAACATCGTAAATTTCGTTCATTTGTTCAACAAAATACAATCTATAATTATTAACTTAAGGATTTTCGATTTGGACTTGTTGAGAACAAGAATCATCAATTTCGATAAACGATGGATTATCATTTGATTTTTTACATGTTGGGATTCGATTTTTTTTCTCATGAAATTTTTTTGTAGGTTTCACGCAACAAATCCTTGTAATCTTTTTCCATTGTCTCGACTAAATCAAATTCATGATTATTAATTTGAGAATTTTCAGTTTGAATTTGTTGAGAACAAAAATTTTCACTCGCATCGTAGTCGAGATAATTCCCACTGCCAAAATTATTTGAAAAGTTACTCACATTTTCATTTTGATTTGGAAATTCACTTTGGAGTTTGAAATTGAAGTGGCATGCGTTATATTCGAAATCGTTTGAATTTTGAAGTTTTTTGCAAGCTATTCTTCTCCTTGCGATTTTCTGCTCTAGCAACTTGAAAATAAAACCAGATATATATAAATTTTTTTTTAAATAAGGATGTAACTAAAAAATGGAATCAAAATAAACTAAAATAAAACAAAAAAATTATTTAGGCAAATCATGATTTTTTTTGTTATTATTTTTTAAAAAAAAGCTAAAAGAAACTTACCCAAACAAAAAAATTATTGTACCCAAACCTAAAAATAATTCAATTCAACACAAACTTAAAAGTAACTCAACTCATCCCAAAATAAAAAAAGAATTACCCACCAGGCCCAAAGGATTCCTTAATCAAATTAAAATAGATTAATCGCAACTCACAATTTCTCAACCCAATTTTCTCAGAAGACAACATAAAAAATCACTCGCAACAAAAATCAAATCTTAGGAGTTCTAACGACGTTCGGTTCAAATTGCCCTTGTTTTTGGACGATTTGATTGTTGATGGCAGACAATTTGTTTGCTCGGTAGTTAGAGGATATAGTGAATAAGCTGATGTTTGGGTTGCGATTTGTTTACAGGCGATTGAATATACTGATGTTTGGATATGTTGAAGTCAAGCGATTGAATATGTTTGAGAGGACTTGGCGAAGGTGGTTGATGGTGTAAGAAGGCAGTTGATGATGGATATGTTAAAGTGAAAAGAGAAGTGTTACGGGGTGATGGTTTTTCAATTGGAGTTATTCGAGTTCATAGTAGAAAGGGAATGTAAGTTCATAGTGTAAAGTATCCTATTTTTTTGGGAATGGCTATTGTTCAACGCTGCAAGTAGATGGTGGCAGTCGTAGTTTGATTTGTTGATGGTCGTTGGCACTGTGTTAGAGGTCGGTGATAATGGTAGGCAGTGGAGATTGACATAAATGCAGGAAGAGGGGGTGAGGCTGGGGGATGGATGTGAGTATGTGTTTGTAAGGAGTGGCAGAATGTCAGAGGGCAAGTTGATGAATGTTGGTGAATGTCAGGTGGAGGTAGTTTGTGGGTATGTGACGAGGAAATGTATGTTAAGGTTGTCTAAATATGTAGTGGGATGTATGATAGGTATGTGATATGTCTGTTTATGGTAGTGAAGTTTTGAAGTGGGGGTGAAAGGATTGTTCTAATGGTGGATTGTTTTGTTACTGGTGAAATGTGGTGGTGAAGGAACTGTTTGGTGGTGCTGTTATGGTAGGAGGATGGTGTGAGACATAGGGAGGATGCTTTAATGTTTGTTGTTATGAGCTGTAGTGGTCAGAGGTTTAGGAGGAAGTGATGCTGTAGTTTACGAGGAAGTTAATATTGTAGCTTCTTCGTCGATGGCGCCAAAAACTTATTCGTCAAAGAAAATTCTATCGGTTTAGAAAACTGTCGAGCGAATTTAAATTAAAAATTAACCGCAAGCGCATGACGTACAATTCTAGTACATGGCGAGTAGGAGTCGATCCGCAGGAAATTGTTATATTTAAAAATCTATTCAATTAAATTATACCAATGTAGGGAGAGTGTTAAGCTAAAAATGTAAGAAACTAACAAAAATAAAGTGGTAAAAATATGAGAGTGTGAAGGTAATTTAGAGGCAATTTCCACTCTCTAGATCACATAAATCAACAAAATAAAGTTATGAAATATGACAACAAAGTTGAGAGTGTGAAGGTAATTTAGAGACAATTTCCACTCTCTAGTAAAAATCTGAAATATGAGAATGACATTGATTAGCCCAACCATCAAACTATATCACAACCACTAATACACATTTAACTCTCATAAAATATGACAACAAAGTTGAAAACAAAATCTATTTTATGCATGATCTATTAACTATTATTTAGAAATATAGGTCGTCAAATTTTAATTTCAACAATCACTTCATTACCAACATCATATGTAGAAGAAGAGTTAATTATTGTTTGTGATTGTTTATGCATAGCCTATTTTGTGTCAATAATATAAGCTATCAAATTCAAATAAAAAACAACAATTTAAACCACTTCAAATGTTTCATTAAGCACAAAAAGAGAACATAAACAACAAAATGTTGCATTTACATACATGAGATCTTCATTACCCCTAAAATGGGCTCTCATATTTATTATCAGACCAAAAAATGAAGAAAACAACACGAAACAAACAAGAGGAAAAAGTGAGCAAAATGAAAAGAAAAACTAATTAACTAGAAGTAAACACTAGTCTACTTGCATGAAAAGTAAACTATGCTACTATCATAAAAACAGAAGCATGTAAAAGAAAAGAGCATGTATTAAATTGCATAAGAAAGAAAAGAAAATTTACATGAAATAAAAAATGGCTAATTAGTCATGAAAAGAAAAATATCTCTCATTTTAATTTTTGATCTAAGCTAAGAGAAGAGAGCCTAAGAGAGACTAAAGAAGAGTGTAAGAGAGAATAATTACATGAAGATAATGGGTATTTATACAAGTTTAAAATCCTAATTCACTTTATTGGGGAATGCCCAAACCACCCCTTTAAGAAGTGTGGTGACCAAGTAACCATTAGCATCAAATAATCATCCATTAAGTGCGCATAAAGATTTAATGGCCTTTTAACATGTGGATTAGCTCTAATTTGTACATTAAGGTAGGTGGGTAGGTGGATTCCTCCATGATCGTGGCTTTGAATTATTTCCATCTTCATTTGTTCCCTTCGCTCTTGTGCCTATATATATCTTCATGAAACCACTTGTAAATTCAATAAACTTCGTACAAAACAACATAGAAAATTCCAAGAAAATTTTCACAAATTAATAAATGCACAAAAATGACCATTTTGCCCCTATATGAAGATGAATATGTGACAATTTGAATATAATTTGAATTTTTGTTTAAACAAGTTAAAATACCCAATATGATCGTTTATTTAGTTTAAATATGTAAAATATGGTGGTAAAATATGCACATTTGCATGCACATCAATAATATAGGGTATTAGGTAGGTGTTAATTAAGTAGATTGTGTAGTATCAAGTGAAGATTCAAGAGGCCGATACAGAGATTCAAGAGTTAGAGAATGAAGATTCATGAGTATTGAAGAACTCAAGATATCTGGATAAGTTCTAGATCTATAGATTATTGTTAAAACCTTGATAGCACTTCTTTGATATTTCTCTATTCTTCTTTTCAAATGGTTTTTAAATATTCTAAATTTCAAAATCGATTTTAAAAGAATTCTTGTTTTCAAAATGATCTCTCGAAATGGCCTAGAAATTTTTTTAACGTTGATTTTACAAGATAATTATATGTTAAAAAATTAACTTTTTTAATTAGTTTATATTTTAAATATACTTTTAATCTATTATACTATGTTATAGTTTTGATTTTATGATTTCTAAATATTTAAGTATATTATACTATTTATAACTTTGATTTTAAATATATTCATTCATACTTCATATGTATTATTTTATTTCAAAAGGAATTCTTACTAATTCCTTTACATATATAAAAATATTTCAAAATAATTTTATAACATTTTTGTTAAGTTTTGATATGATTAAAATATGTTTAAACTATGTTTAAATAATTTTGCAAAATATAAAAATATTTACATATGTATAAAAAATTTAAAAGTAAGTTTACAAAATGTAAAAGGATACATCGACATATCCTCACCCTATATGTCGACAAATGAACCAATTTTCCTAAAATTGAAATTTGAATTGAAGTATCTTTTCGTCGCATCTCTTCATGAATGGACATGACTATTATTTCTCTATAATTAGGGGTTAAACCAAAGAATTTCCTTTTATTACTTTCTCATATTTTCTCTCATCTCTTTACGAATGGACATGGACACTTATCGGTCCACACAAACTTCACATCCGACATCGGTGCTACTATCCATGAGAGTCCTAAAAGAATCACCAATAATAACGAGCTAATCCAAGGAAACTCTTTATCTCAGTTACTGTCTCGAGTCTCTTCTAACGATTCACCGCTTCAATCTTATTCGGATCTACCGACAACCCTTTCTCTAAGAATACATGACCAAGAAACTTCACTTCTTTTTAAAAATGGCACTTCGAAAACTTCGCCTTTAGCTGATGCTGCCTCATTGTCTCAAGTACCACTCTTAGATAAGCTTCATTCTCTCTTTCATCCTTAGAGTATATCAAGATATCATTTATGAAAACCAACATGAAGCTATCAAGTGCTCTTGGAAAACCCAGTTCATCAAATTCACAAAGAATGCCAGTGCATTAGTCAGTCCGAACGGCATAACTAACCATTCATACGATCAATATCTGGTAATAAACACCATCAAAGGTATACCATCCTCTACTGCTATGAGCTAATGGAAACCTGTTGCCAAATCCAATGGGGAAAATATCTTGGCTCCACTTAATTGATCAAGCAAATCGTCAATCCTCGGTAGTGGATATCGATTCTTTTTCATCCTCTTATTCAACTTACGATAATCGATGCATAGCCTTAAGATCCAACGACTTCTTAGCAAATACTATGGCTGCTCCCTAAGGTGAACTACTCGGTCTGATAAAACTCTTGCCTTCCAGATCCACTAGCTGCACCTTAACTCCCTCATCTCCGTACGGGTCATCCTGCTTGGCGGCCTACTCGCTAGTTCTGCTCCCAAAATCAAATCTACCCGAAACTCAATGGCTCGTTTCGATGGCAATCTAGCTAAAGGCTCAAAACATCCATGAATTCTTTGACTACGAAAAATTGATTCAGCACATCTTCCAATTCCACAACACCTATCAAGGCATTCACCTAACCATTAGAAACTTTAATGCCATAAACAATCCTGCTGCTACAATCAGGGTGCTTAACCATATTTTCATATCACGGAAAAATATCCTAGCATTTTACTCACTTAACCAGTTCATATCGAGAATAATTACGAACCCCACAAAATATAACACATGCAAACTGTAAACAAAAGTATGACCTAACAAGTCAAACTCTAACTGGTCACATCTTAACCCTAGAGTTGCACACCCTCCTATTGGATTCGCAACCCATAAGGAAGTAACTAAATGTATGGGTTATAGATTAAGCTTATCTATCAAACATCTAGATATAAAAGATTGCAATGCACCAGTATCAAATAGAATGCTACAAAACATACCATGAATCTGAAGCGTACCTCCCAAAACTACCTTTCCTTTCTCCTGAGCAGTTGGCTTCGAAGTAGTAGGCTCTAATGCATACACTTTGCCCATTCCATCCTTAGCAGGCTCCTTGCATCGATTCTTATTGTGGCCAATTTAGTCACAATTGAAGCACTAGACATTCTTCTTCTTGGCCATCTCCTATGCCTTTCCAGCACAACACTCATTATCAAAATGCCCCTTCTTCTCGCACTTAAACAGACAACCTCAGACCTCCCTTCTTAGCCGTTGCACCCTTCTAAGCACCCTTCTTAATAAAGAATTTCCTCTTCTAACTCTGTGTAACGTTTACGATTTTCGACTCACGAAAGTCGACATTAATACGTCCACTGTATCAACTGACGAGCAATCGAATGCCGAAAAACCGAACCATTAGGGTTAAAGAAGAGGTAGAAGATAGAAGAAGAAAGAAAGAAGAAGCAACATAAACAATATCAGAATCTCACAATTGCAGTGGAACAACATATAACAGATAAATGAATATCTTTAAAACAAAGAACTATATTACTTATTACATCATATCACATTTCATTACATTATCAGAGTTTACAACAACAAACAGCGAAAAAGTAATACTATATACTAGTTGATACACCATGTCATCCAGCTTGCCTCCAGATCTCTACAGCAACACCTGAATTCCAGAATGATCTGATAACCTGACTATAGACTGCCCGTGTGGAAATTGGTGGACAACCAGAGTTTAGGAAGGGAACAATAAACTCCAGGTCAGTCATGGGACTGGTGTGAGAACTTAAAATAGTTATCCTTTAAAAACAAACAAAGAAAATATTTTTAAATTATATTCGCAATGCTTTTTAGAAAATGAGACTACCATAAGGCCTCCCGCACACACACAATGCAAACACAGAATCAGAGGAGATTTCTCCTTATGATAGTCAAATATGCTTGATACGCAAATTTCTTTGATATTATAATTATAAGTGCAAAGTGTAGGAAAACATTTCTAAAGTATAATATAAATCTTAGCCAACATACGACCAGTATCGTATGCCTATTATAGCTACCATCTAAACAGTGGGGCGCCACCATAAGTAAATGGCAGGTTCTACAACTAAAACCGTACAAGGCTCGTATTGTTTCTTTGGATTTCTAGCAAATGGTCAGGCCAAGGAACTTCCCATTGCCACATGGGTACGCCTCTGGAAAGACGCCCCGAGAATCTAACCGGATCTCTGCCAACACAAGGCCGGGTTACCCCTAGCTGGGTAACAACTGACACGAGTATGCCATCCCCTGGTCGTAACCGACCTAAATCCCGGGATTCACCAACAACCACAAGGTAATAAAATTGCGGCAACAACATAGGTTAAGTATATGGGCTCCATACCATGATACCACCTCTATCCAGAAGGAGTGACATACACTAAGGGGGCGCTATCCCCTAATAACCTTGCTGCATCTTTCCTGTTTTGACCATTACCGGGATGTGAGGTCCGACGAAGTCTCGTCCACAAAGCTACGCTTTATACAAAAGCTGTGCTTTGATCAACAAATGATCAGCAACACTTAGAATGCCACATTACCAAATAGGGAATATATCACTAGTAATCATCAACTACATAACCTCCAAGCTCGTACGTCTCAGAGAAGGGTGTTAAGCTAAGAGAATAAATTCTCCGCCACCAACAGAAATGTATTTGATAGAAACCAGCTTTACATCTCAAATTGTAACGTCATACACACATCCATACAAGTCCGTTCCGGGATCGAACGGAACCGAAGGCACTTCCAAAAGAAGCCCTTGCAATCCAGATATTCACTAATCATGACCGTATTTCCCATCACAAAGGGTGATAAAACCTCTATATCGGAGATCAGCCGATGCAGAGTCATTCAACGGTAATCCTTCCGTTTTCGAAAATATCCGGTCTTCAACACCGGTCTTCAAATGCTATCCATTACGACATATCACTATTCGAAATGGGATTTATGACCCAAAGGTCCTCTCCCGGCTAAACCGAATAACGAGCGCTTATTTTCAAAAATAAGTATAGCATTCAAATTCAAGCAAATCACACAAATACCCATTTAAAGGTAAATATTGGTAGTCGGTTATTTAACTATCAATAGATATGCACAATATCACCAGATTCCAAGTAATTCCCTAAATTATATATTTTCCAAAAATATCTTTACAAGATATATAATTTTCCACACTTCAACCATTTGAAACGAATTTCAAATCACTTTTCACCTTTTTAACTTTTGAAAACAAAATTTCAAATCATTTTCCTTACGCGAAAACACTTCCAAATATTTATTCATTTTCATTTCAAAATGGTTCATTTAAACCAATTAAATAAATCCTTACCGATTTACTTCAAATATACGTTACAAATCCGTAAATTTATTTCCACACTTCAAAAGTAAATCAATGTCTATTTTTAAAACAATTTTCCCTTTCCTTTATAAATTCCATGGTGAATTCACATTTCCAAAATATCTAATAATATACGATTCTCAAATCGATTTTAAACATTCACTTTCAGTTTATCTTCAAAAGATAAATTCTCAAAACATTTTACTTCATATTGGAAAACATTTCCATACTTAATTAATAATAAGTAATTCACAAATCTATTTATTTTAACATTTGGAAAATATTCAATGTACTTAAATTACAATTAAGTATATAATTTATCCTTTATGGAAAACATTCTCTTTAAACACATTTATTTGGGTCAAAACGAATGTTGCGTAAAGCATCGTTACGACAACCCAAAATCACTAGTATAGGGATTCGAAATTAAGATAGATATATAAATCCCAATACTATATAAAATATTTTCTTTCGAAAATCATTTACTATAACAATGGTGTTATAGTCCACCATTTTCTTTTATTTCTCGAAAACGTCTATTTCAACAATGAATGTTGAAATCTATGGTTTCGATCCTTAACACGTTTTAAAACAACATCAATTCGTTTTAATTCTATTTAAAAGATCACTTCCTAAAACATTTCGTTATTATATTATTCACTGTCCAAAATCGTGAATATAAATCATTTGTCAAATTCAGCACTTCTAAATATTTTAATTTAAAGGATTATCCACTGTCCAAAATCGTGGATATATCTCCTTTAATAAGCTTTCATATTTACTTATCAAATTCAATTGGTTTCGTATTTATAAAGCAACGTTTATAAATTCACACACACACACACACACACACACACATATATATATATTTTATAAAAAGTTCAACTTATAAAATCCCTTAATTGACGAATTCTATTTAAATCTCATTTAAATGCCAAAATCCAATTTATAAGTTAATTACTTATAAATCTTTATTTTACAAAATCTATTCATTTTATAACTTCACAATTTATAAATCTATAAATTTCATTCACTTATGAAATCCATTTATGCTTCATTTTTAACACTTAAAAAAACTCATTTTATAATTCAAATATTTTAGTTTATAAATATCAATTTTATAAATCTTTTATATAAACCGTTTATAATAATTCAAAAATCCCAATTTAAACCATTTTACAAATTAATCAACTACTTATTTCAAAAATCACATTTCGGTTATATTTCACAAAAATCATAATTTTTATAACATAAAAATTATAACGTTTATTTATTTAAAATGAACCAATTCCAAAATTCAATAAAACGTATACTTTAAAAAAATCACTTTAAAATCCTTTTAAATTCGAAATCGTTATTTTAACATTTTTAAAACTCTAAAAATAGGCCCAATGCTGCAACAGCACCAATACATCAACCACGGCATCCAAACATCATATATCAATATGATAACAGAATATATCGCAAATATCTGTAAATAAATCAATACTATTAAGGAATCCAGTTGGATCCCTCCAACCTGTTTCTCTGCATCCACAGATGTTAGCACAATACCAATCCCGTTTCAATACGGAATATCGCGGTACATGGGTTTATATAAAATAGTATCCGCTATTATGCGGCGCAACAGGGTCTCATCCGCTATATAATGCGGGAAAATCAACTCCAAGTACACATATAATACCAATTCTACTTCAAGATGGAATATCGCGGTATATGTGTTTAATAAATAACATCCGCTTAATATACGGCGTATAGGGTCTATTTCAATACTACAGATAGCAATTTATCATTCAATCACACAATCAAGCAATTTTAAATCTAAATATTTAAAATTTAAATCGAAACAATTTCGATTGAGTGAGAAATTCTCACCTTGCATCCAATACAGTTGTATTGTTTTATTTCGAATAAAATTAAACGCGCATTTAATTTTACCCAAAATTTTTACTAGCTTCAATCAACTCCAATCTAGCTCCATCGCATAGTATTCATCAATACGAAGCCAATGCAATTTGTTTCGTCAATTTTCGACCTCGTATGAACAAGTTACAGCATTTTAAAGTTCGTACGAATTTTAATATAAATTAACTTCAATTTTTTTTAAACCTTCAATCCATCATAGTCGTTCGTTTCTTTGCCCCTGATCTGGGCCGTGTACATCATCTTCCTTCTTCCTCAGGTAAACGTGACCGAATATAACCCATTAGCCGCCTCCTTGTCCTAAATTATCGAGCCATCTACGAGCAACTCCTCGACGATCGGAGGCCACCATCTCGAAGAGCTTCGCGTGACACCCCAATGGCCAGAGGCCGGCCCCACTCGGCTACCCCATGCTCTCGAAAAACATGCGTGAACCATGTACGTTTAAGCTCGAATTGACGACGATCTACCATATGAAATCCAATCATAACCGTTGGATTCAAGGATCTCGTGATGCTCTTTGATGTTGTAGTTGAGAGTTTCTCGAATTAGTGTGTGGATTTGAAGAAAATGAGGGAGAAAGAGGATGAATTTTCGGCCATTAAAAATCTAAGTGACGGCTGACCTAATTCAATTAGGGTTTGTGCAAAAAGAATAAATCTAGGTCCTTTTATAGAAAATTCTCAAACACTATTCATCCGAAAATTTTCCGAACTCCAAACAAAGCGTGCCGCATGGCGTTTATAATGTTTTACCCCATTCCGAACGTAGTGGAATATATATCGGGAGCCAATTCGATCATATTTGGAAGATAGGTTTTTGAATCGACTATTTTAAATTTAAAATTCACTCAAACCGATTTCTGTGCGTTTCAGCTTGCCCCGGACAAACCGTAAGTCCGATTGACACAAAGTTTGAAACCTTACAATAATATAACATTACAGATCCAATTGTAACGACCCGAAAATTTCGATCCTTAAATTTCCAAATAGTTAAAGAAAAGAAGAAAAGAGAAAGAAGAAGAAATAGAAACTAGTCACAGAAACCTCACATTCACAGCGGATCAAAATATAATATAACATAAATAACGGTTTTACAAAGAAGAACCATCATTAGTACAATTATATTTTTATACATCAGAGTTTCACATATACATAAATACTGGACATACAATCATGTCCAGATACTACAATATCATAGTGGAAATTCTCCATACGTCTCTGCCGTCCAGCTCTCCTGAGCTCCAGAACGTTCTTACCTGAAAATTTGTAATACTTGGTCTGACCCGAGCATTACATCAAAGTAACACCCGGGTCAGGCTGGAAACCAGCGTGAGTAAACCCATCTGACAAGGAAAACCAAAGCACACAACTTATAGAAACCCGGGGTAACTTATCAATTTACAATTTCACAAACTATTATAGACCTTACTCATTTCACACATCAATTTCTAAGTGCCAAACTTAGATTAAATGGTCTAATATACTCAAATCATTCCAAATCAGCACATTGATTTCCACATATCAATTTTATAAAGAATCGAAGTGGCTTCGGGTATTAACTAATACCCGACTCCGGTCTCTTCGAATCCTATGTCATCTAAATCCAAGTTATCCAATTCAAATTTTAAATACAGGATGTCAAAGTAATTCATCAACAAAAGAAAACCACATCAACACAGTTTAAATTAAACATATCTTATCACATAGCATCACGAACCACATATTAGGGACAACAATTAACCAAGACTTCCCATATCATTCTATTTACCCCTTTAATTAATTTCACAAATTAATTTATCCTTAACCAAATACAGTAATTAACCTTTAATTACTTCGTTAATTAATTATTAACCATAATTATTAATCACCCTTGATTAATAACATCCCGAATTTAACTACTCTTAATTATTTCATTGAATAAATTAACCCTTAATTTGTTCCCTAATTTACCCCTTGATTAATTACAAAGTAATTAAATCCAAATTACTTCCATTATTAAAACATCTTTAATTAAATCCAATAAATACCAATTAATTACTTCCCTAAGTAATTACAATCCCATTAATTACATTAAGTAATTATTCATCAATCATCAAGTGTTTAAATTAATTAAACTTAATTAATTAACCTAAACAAATCACATTATCCCAATTAATTTCATCAAGTAATTAATTCATTAATTACATCTATTTAAGTAATTAACCATAAATAATTTAACAAATGATTATCATTAACTTATTAATCTAATTAATTATTAAAAATTAATTACATTAATTAATTGTTAAATAGCTGTGATGCCCCACCTCTATACCCACGTTAGCAAAGAGTATTGCATAGATAATACCGTCTGCTAACGTGGGTATAGAGGTGGGGCATCACAACGTGGTATCAGAGCTGAGTTCAGAACAAAATATGATAAACACAGAATAGATGCACATATTATGGTACATCAAAGTGTACAAGTGATACAAATCTTTGAATCATTGTGTCTCTTTATCCCATCAAGGCTAGATAGTATTTGAGAATACGTCTAGGATTATTCCGTAGTATCCCATATTGAAATATCTACCTTGTGAATAATCTTTTCCTTATCTTGACTTTCAGCTTATGTCTAGAAGAGGCAGAGGTTGACGTTCGGATGCTGGGAAATCTAGTGGCTCACACCCGGATGGCGTTTATATGTCTGCCGATCAGTTTATGGAGTTGTTTAGGAGCACTCAGCCTCCAGTTCCTCCTCGAGTGTCTCCACCTCGCAAGTCTGCCTTTGCACGCCAGTGTAGTGATTTTGCTCATCTTGGAGGAAAACCGTTTAAGGGCTCCGAGTCCGTTCTTGAAGTCCAAGCTTGACTTCGCACATGCGAACGTATCTTTTCTCGCATGGATCTTTCTGACCATGATCGAGTTCTTGTGACTTCTAGCTTATTGCAAGAGCGTGCTCTTGACTGGTATGAGCTTCTTATAGCCGAGATTGATGAGTCTACTCTTTCTTGGACTCAGTTTCAGGGACGATTTGAACTCAAGTTCGTTCCTGAATCTGAAAAAGTTTTATTGACCCGTCGCTTCCTTGAGTTGAAGCAAGGGAAATCTTCTGTTTCTGAGTATGTCGCATCGTTCGAGGCTTTATCTCAGTATGGTCTTGAATTCATCAGCACTTCTTATAAGAAGAATTTGAAGTTTGTTTCTGGTCTTAAGAAATATCTTAAGAAGTCCTTGTTGCTCCAGCTTAAACTTTCTTTCGAGGAATTGGTTGATTCGGCACTTCATCTCGAAGCTGTCGAGAAGGAGTGTGATAGTGGTGAGGATGTTGAGGTTTCTAAGAACCCCAAAAAGAAGCAGTTTCCGTTTCAGAAGAAGCCTTTTCCTTCTAAGAAGAAGAAGACCGGTGGTCCTAGCTCTCAGCCTCAGTCTTCCGGAACACCTTTCGTTCGAAAGTGTTTTAATTGTGGTTCTCCGGATCATATTATTCGAGCTTTTCCTAAGCCTCTTTTATGCCGTTATTGCAAGAAGGAAGGTCATCATGTTTCATCTTGTCCTACTGCTCCTGCTAATGCAAAATCTGGCAAGCTCAATGTGGCTAATGCTTCTGGAGGTTCACCTCAATCTAAAGGTATGTCTCCATCTATTTTGGAGGGTTCAATTCTATTTCATGATCATAGTATTCGAGTTCTTTTCAATACGGGAGCTTCGCATTCTTTCGTATCGAAGAAGCTCGTAGATGATTTATCTTTGGATGTTTCATGTATGGTTACTTCTTTAAGGATTGCGAATCCTGTTGGGGGATCCGCGACCCTTAGTTTGCTTTGTGATGATGTTGAGATTGTTTTATGTGGCTTTTCTTTCCGTGCGAATCTGCACGTTGTTTCTCATTTGGGTTTTGATATGATTTTTGGTATGGACTGGCTAGTGAGATATGATGCCAGGATTATTTGTTCGGAGAGAATTTTATATCTTTGTCATCCTGATTCGCCTACTCAGTTATCTCTTATTCTTTTGGATGTGGATAATTCCGAGATGGCTTTGTATTCTCTTGATTCGCGAGATGATGAGGATATATCTCGTATTCCTATTGCTTGTGACTTTTCAGATGTTTTTGAGCCTGTATCGGGTTTGCCACCTAAGCGGGCAATTGAGTTCCGCATTGATCTCATTCCAAGAGCGCAGCCAATTAGTCGTCCTCCCACGAGGATGTCTACAAAGGAAAATGAGGAACTCAAGAAGCAGCTTTTAGAGCTTGAGTCCAAGCAGTTGATTCAGTCCAGTTTTTCTCCGTGGGGATCTGCGGTCGTCTTTGTGAAGAAGTCTGATGGAACTCTTAGGCTTTGCATTGACTATCGCAAGCTTAACGAGTTGACCATTAGGAATAGGTATTCTTTGCCTAGGATCGATGACATGTTCGATCTATTGAGTGGTGCTAAGGTCTTTTCTCAGCTTAACCTTGCCACAGGTTTTCATCAGTTATGAGTCGCGGAGGATAGCATACCTCTTACCGCTTTCCGCACTCGTTATGGTTCTTTCGAGTGGCTCGTTATGCCATTCGGTTTGACGAACGCTCCTGCTTTCTTTGTCGATCTCATGAATCGGGTATTCCAAGAATATCTCGATAAGTTCGTGCTTGTCTTCATTGATGATATCCTTATTTATTCTAAGTCTGAAGCTGAGCATGCTAATCACTTGAGAATTTTCTTGAGTACTCTCCGTCATCATCAGGTTAAAGCCAAGTTCTCCAAGTGCCACTTTTGGGAGAATAAGGTTAAGTTCTTAGGCCATGTTGTATCTTCCGATGGCATTTCTGTCGATCCCTCAAAGATCGAAGCCATCCGGAATTGGAAGAGGCCTAAAAATGTTCATGAGATTCGTAGTTTCCTTGGATTGGCGGGTTATTACCGTCGGTTCATTAAGGATTTTTCCCGTGTTGTGCTTCCTCTCACAAGCCTTACCCGGAAAAGCATTCGTTTTGTTTGGTCCGACAAGTGTGAAGCTTCCTTTCAGGCATTGAAAGAACTTCTCACTAATGCTCCTATTCTTGTGGTTCCCGAAGGGAATCATGATCTTGTTGTCTACACCGATGCTTGTGGTAGTGGTCTCGGTGCTGTTCTTATGCAGAAGGATCGGGTAGTTGCTTATGCTTCTAGGAAACTACGTCTGAATGAAGTTCGCTATGCCACTCATGATCTTGAGTTAGCCGCCATTGTCTTTGCATTGAAGATTTGGCGACATTATTTATTGGGCGAGCGCTTCATTCTCTATACCAATCATAAATCTTTGAAGTATTTGTTTACTCAGAAGGAACTCAATATGAGACAACATCGTTGGCTCGAGTTTCTTGCTTCTTATGACTTTGATATCGAGTATACCCCTGTTAAGGGTAATCGTGTTGCAGATGCGCTTAGTCACAAACATTCGGCTGTTATTTCTATGATGCTTGCCGAATGGAATATTCTTGAGACTCTATCTTTTTATGAAATTCGTGATCAAGGTTCATCTTCTGATTCTCCTATTCTATTATTTAGTTTGGGAGCTCGACCTATTTTATTAGATCGTATTGCCGATGGTCAGCGGCGTGATCCTGAATTGTTGCATCTTATTCAGCTTTGTGAGTCTGGATCTTGTGATGAGGCGTTGCAAGATTTTAGCATTGATTCTCATGGGTGTCTTCGTAAGAAGAACCGTCTTTTTGTACCTTCTGACTTTGCACTTAGGCATGACATTCTTGATGATTGTCACCGTTCTAAGTATACCATTCATCCCGGTAGTAGCAAGATGTATGCCAATATGCGTCGTCTTTATTATTGGGAAGGCATGAAGCGCGATGTGGCGAGTTATGTGAGCAATTGCATAACTTGTCAGCGTTTTAAAGCCGAGCATCAGCGTCCTTCGGGTTTTCTTCAACCTCTTGAGATTCCATTGTGGAAGTGAGATCAAATTTCTATGGATTTCATTGACGGCCTACCTCGTTCGAGATCTGGCCATTCTAAAATTTGGGTTATTGTTGATCGTCTCACTAAGTCTGCTCATTTTGTTCCTATTAAGTCTAATAGAACTGCTTCGCATTTGGCTAAGTTGTATGTTAAGGAAATCGTGAGATTTCACGGTGTTCCTAGTTCTATTGTGAGTGATCGTGATCCTTTATTCACGAGTCATTTTTGGAAGAGTCTTCAGCAAGCTTTGGGAACAAAGCTTAGTTTTTCTACAGCTTATCATCCGCAGTCCGACGGACAGACTGAACGGGTGAATCGTATTTTGGAAGATCTTCTCCGTATTTGTATTTTTGATTTCGGTGGTAGTTGGAAGGATCACCTACCTCTTGTAGAATTCTCCTACAACAATAGTTTTCAGTCTAGTATCGGTATGGCTCCTTTCGAAGCCTTATACGGAAGACCATGTCGATCACCTTCTTGTTGGTTGGAATCTGGGGAGAAGCTTATTCTTGGCCCGGACTTTGTTCGTCATTCTTCTGAGAAGATTGATCTTATTCGATTGAGAATGAAAGAGGCACAGAGTCGTTAGAAATCCTACGCGGACAACCATAGGAAGCCTCTCGAGTTCTCGATCGGCGATCTTGTTTTTATTCGTGTTTCTCCTTTGAAGGGGGTTGTGCGTTTCAGTGTGACTGGGAAATTGGCTCCTCGCTTTATGGGACCATTTTCTATTACTGAACGTATTGGCCATGTAGCTTATAGAGTTTCACTTCCAGCTCATTTATCTGGCATTCATGACGTGTTTCACGTCTCGCAACTTCGGAAGTGTCTTCGGGAGTCGGATTCTGTTATTACTTCTCCTGATTTGCAAGAGCTTGAGGTCTCACCGGACTTATCTATTGTACAGCAACCTATTCGCGTGCTTGACACGGAGGTGCGACACCTTCGGAACAAGGACGTGCCGCTCGTTAAAGTTCAATGGTCCGCTAATCCCAATGACTGTACTTGGGAAACCAGAGAGTATATCGAGCGATCTTATCCGGGTTTTCTTTCCTTGCTTTGAAACGGTGAGTATGTCTTTTCATCTCAAGCTTATTTTCTTTTCTTTTGATTGATTGTATGTATGTAGTTGTTACAAATATCGTCTCTAAAAATTGCGGGGACGCAATTTTGTAAGGAGGGGAGATCTGTAACAACCCGCATATTTAACGATTTTATATTTAAATGGTTAATTTAAATATAGCGTCGTTAGTCGGATTTTGGTCCGAAATGTTGCTTTCTGCAAATGGCCGAATTGGAACTCGAAACTACCTCCATTGGTTCCAAAATGGCGTTTGCGGTCTTTTTGAGTATAAGCTTTGATATGTTTGGAGTTTGAGAAATTTTGGCTACTTTTTCTATTGGGTTTGGGTTTGGGTTCAGCCCACTAGCTTAACTAATACTCTAGCTTAGCCACTCCTCTCATTCACTTATTCATTTCATTAAACTTAAGCTTAAAAACTGGAATGGGGGAAAGGAAGAGGAATTAGAATTAGCAAGCCCTAGCTTCTTCTTGTAAACTTGATTCTTGCTCCAAAATCATAGAGAACCCATTGGTAAGTTCATCTCCATCTTCTCCATCTCTTCTCCTCTTCAATTTCAGTAATTTCCTAACCCTAACTTAGGAAATACTTGCTTTGATTCTAGATTGAAGCTTGTAGTGTTGAAGTGGAGTGTAGTTGGTTGATTCCTTGCATTTGTGCTTCTTCATCTTCTTTGTTTTGTGTAAAAAGGTGAGTTTTGAACTCACATCTACTTCTCTTGATTTCATCGATGTTGGGTATGAATTCCTAACACCTTGTTCAAATGCATTTGCCTTTAGTTTGAATTGAATTGGTGAACATTTCATTTTTGGAGTTTTGGAGTCAAATCCTTGAAAATCATAACTTTGATGTTTGATCATGGTTGTTGGTGGTAAATTGGAGTCAATGGTGTTGGGTTATCGTTTGGCAAAATCCTCTTAAGTCCATTGCTCGATATGTTGCAAATGGGGTGAGTTGCTCCTCCATTTGCTAGGCTGGAAAACAATTCCAGCTACAGCCTGTCGACAGACCCCCTGCAGTCAGTCGACTGACTGTAGAGAGTAAAAAACTCTTGGGTTGTGGATCAGTCGACTGACTGCAGTAGGCCAGTCGACTGACCTGCTTCATTTTGTCCACTATGCCTATTTGTTTGTGATTTTCACTTTTATCGATTTAAATTGATTCCAATTAGTTGTTTTTACATATTTGACCTTGATGATTCCTTTTTGACTTCATCCATGGGTTTTTATAAAATAATCTCTCGAATCGCATTTAAAAGCTCGTTTCTCCAATTTATAAATTCTATTTAAAACACACACTTTCGCACTTCGAGCGAAGTGGAAGGGTGATTAAATGGTTGGGCAAAACACGGACCATGAATCTGTGCGTTTATCCTCTCGATTAATCCCCGACCTATTCAATTGATTGTTTTGACCTTCGGGTTTAGTTTACCGATGATATGAGGTAAATTTGCAATGCTTTGAGTGTGAAAGTGACTGACGGATAGTAAATCGTTTAGTGCGAACGAGTGGTTATGGGACATACGTTAACACTTTTCGGATTCCTTTTCGAGAGTTGTGACACATTCCGCCAGTTAGTGGTGTCCAGTACTGGGTCTTCGACCTTCACCACTACGGCTTGTCGCCCTATAGTATCGCTCCGATGTTGGCCTTATGTGCCGCATGGGTGATATTGGGTTTGTGCCTTCGGGTTTGTCGCCCTATATAGTTTCGCTCTGATGTTAGCCTTATGTGCCGCATGGGTGATACTTGGGTTTGGAGCCTTCGGGCTTATGGATCCTTGTTTATACAGTACTGAGCTCGAGCAATTTTATGATGTTTCATTGATATGTATATTCCCTTGGTATCGCCCTTCGGTGTTGGTCTTTTTGAGCCGCATGGAGAATAGCGATTACCTTGTGGAACTTGTATACCTTATTGGTATTTGTTATTTCCTTTTGGCTTGTTTTGGGATATTTGCATCCTTTGTTTCTATATGTTGCCGATGATATGAGGCTTGTTCTATATGATTCATCTCTTGTTGATGATTGTGTTATCTCCTCTAGAGATATTTGTTATACTGTATGACCTTGCATGTTTATTATTGTTCAGTTTATCTAACTGATTTGTTATCTAGACTGACCCGTGTATTTTATACTCGGGTCAGACCGAGATGTTTCAGGTTAGGTGCTTTTGGGACTTAGCCTATTTTGCTTCCGCATGGACTATTCGCTAGCTTCATTTTGTTATAGCGTCTTTTGTGGTCCTTATCTGTTGTAACTCTGATATTTATACTTTTTCGTCTCGTCTGTATATTGTGGTCTCCTGTACCACTTGACATGTATTATTTTGTATACTCTGTTGTGTATCTGTTTATGGGTATATTATGATCGACTGTTCTGTGATGTGAATTACATTTGAGTTTTTATATTTTCTTCTGATAGATCCTATAGCCATTGTAGTTTTGCTTTAAATATTTATTGAATAGGTCGAATTTTAATGTGGTTCTACTTTTCGACGTATTTAGTGAATAGTTAAGGTAAGATTACACATGGTCGCTCCTATCCATCCTTATTCTCCGTGTTAGCAGACGGTATTATCTATACAATACTCTTTGCTAACGTGGGTATAGAGGTGGGGCATCACAATAATCTTAAGTTAATGACCTTCATTAACAAACCTTAATTACTTCTCTTAAGTAATTAACTCAGATTATCCAATATTAATTACAAATTAATTAATTACCAATTAATCCTAACAATTCCTAATTATAGATTAATTAACCTTAATTAATTAATCTCAAATCTTAATCAATAAATTTAAAAATTATCAATTACTTAATTAATCATCCACATTATTAATTAATTAAATAATTATTTACCCATTTAAATTAACTTAATAATTTAAACGAATCTAATTTCTTAAGTTCTAACTTAATTTAAGATTCATTTCTTACTTATTTAAAGTATTTTTAAACAAAGTGTTTCCAAATTTATTTTAAACTTCACTTTAAATTTCACCTAAAAACTTTAAGATTTTAAAATGAATACAATTTATTTAAACAAGTTTTTAAACAAATTCAAAATCTTTTTATCTCATATGTTCAAGAACATCCCCTTTATAAAATAAAAGTTTAAAGGATTATAAAACAAATTAATGTTAAACATCCCAAACTATTTTTAAACAAATTCAATTAAAAAAAAATTCCTCTTAATTTCAAACTGAAATGCAGTTTAAATCTTCATTCCAGAATTAAACTTAAAACTTTAAAGCTTTACTTATATTTCCATTTCCATTTTTTTTTTAAATTCAAATTTATTTAACCCTTTCTAAATAGTTAAAAAAAATTGAATTTAAAAACTTATTTTATTTTAAAACCAGAAATTTTAAACCAAATTCCAGATTTCACAAATTCAGATTCTAAACTGGTTTTAAATTTCTATTTTACAGATTTTTAAACTTCAATTTTAAATCCAAAACTAGTTATACCTAAAAATTGTTTAAAACCAGCTTTCAAATTTTAAAACTCAATTTATTTTAAATCTCAGATTCAAACTATTTTGAATCCCTATTCAGTTTCAGATTTTTAAACTTTGTTAAATCTCCAGATTGGCATTTTCAACTTTACTTTACATATGAAATCAGAAAACAGGGTTTCTGATTTTATTTAAAATCCAAACTAAAATTTAAAAAAAACTCAATTATCACAAAGATCAAGATTTAAATTATTTGAATTTATATCTAAATTCAGGTTTCAAACTTAGTTTCAAATTTTAGTTTACATTTTTATTTTATTTTATTTTTACTTCAAATTTTTAAAACTGGAAACAGGTTTCTGTTAATTTTATTAAAGCTTGAAACAATTTCAAATACCCGAGCCTCCCTATATTTACTTCGAGTCAGAAATCAACTTGCTTCGTGCAGAAACCCAATTTCCCCGGGTCAAACCTGATGCAAAAAAAACTGCAACCACCATTATTACACTAGCATCATCACACCCCATGTGCACGTGTACGGCGCCTCCGGTCATCACTGACCAACTACGAGACCGTCCCACAGTCAACCTTCAACTCGTCAGACGATCCAAACAAAAATCAAATCGTCACTTGCCCTAATTCAAAATTGAGACACAATCCAAAACCTGGAACAACTAACAGTACCCATTACTCCAACCTGTCAACGTCATCCCCTCGAAACTCCGACCACCGTTGCCTTTGTAACTCCGGCGACATCTTCAACAACTCATCCTCTTCCAGTACTCCAGACCCCAAGCAACTCGATCAACAGAGGAGGTCGAATCAAGGCAAAATCTGTAACCCAGTAAAAACTAGGGTTTTAGGATTCAAATCAAAATCATCACCACCAAAATGTAATGCAACATGATCTAAGAATTTTCTCCTCATCCCTAATTATTCCTCGACCTCCAGAAACAAATTCAACTCAATCGTATTCAAAGATCATCAGTGCTACCCCAAAAAGCAAAGTACAACCAATATAGAGTTGTCTTCTAATTCTAACACTAAGAATTGTAATTTCTCTTTTTAAAAAAAACATAATTTTGTTTAGGGATTTGATTAATAACTCTGAATCCATGCATTACTAAATTTACATGTTTGACTTAGCTTTAGGCATTCCTGAACTTATGGTTTCCAGAACCATATCTAAATTTGTTCTTACTTAGATAAATTATTAAACTTTAATTTATGCTAAATCAATCAGGTTTTGTTTTAATCCCATGTCCAAACAATAAATAGGCCAAAAGATGATGGTTTTTGAATCAAATCAGTTGCTTGGATTCACAGAACAGAGCACACTAATATTCATCAGCATGCACACAAATATATTCATATTCACAGCAGATTTCATAATATACATATTCATTTCAAATTATGTAGCATGCAACCAAATTTTCCTACTGAAATTTTTATTTAGAAGTGAAGTTACTCACAGTTTTGAAGCAGTGAACAGAGAGCATGTTCTTGCTTCCAGGCTTGTTTGAATTCCTTTTTGCTTTAGTTAAATCTGAATTGTTTTGTTGTTGCATCCATGAAGCTTGTTGTTCATCTTTATTTTGATTTGCAAATTCTCAGATTGCATTTGAAAATTTGAACAGATGTTGAATCTTCCTTCCTAGATTTAGTTTTTAGTCTCATTTCCTCAGATTTCCAGTTCTTTTTCTTTTGATTTGAATTTATTCTTAGTTGAGATGAAGAAAAGAAGATTTGAACTGAAAAGTAAAACAAATTTTTTTTCATATTTTTTTTTAAATTTCAAATTTTAATTATCAAATAAAGCCACTTGTCTACTTATGAGCTAATTGGCTTACAAATTTTGAAATTATGACTCTATAAGTTTACAAGTGTTTTACAAGTGTTTAAAGACAATATATTTTATGTTTTAATTTCCTTATTCATGAATTTCTTATATCTTATATTAGTTATGTAATATGTTTATAATTGTTTATACTTATAATTAGATACATTGTATGCTTTTAATTGCAGTTATGTAAACTTTTAACTTACAATTTGCAAACCCATGGATTAATGAATTCTTTATTAATCCTATTTTAAACTTGAGCCACTATATTCAAATCTAGTAAGTATTTATCTCTAATGTTTATAAATATAGAATTCTATCTTTAAATCTCCTTAAAAAAAATTAATGTATTGAATTCAAATTAATGTTCTTACAAAACAAAGCATATATGTATATACATACATACATACATACATACATACATACATACACACACACAGATATATATATATATATATATATTTACACTTGTCTATGAACCCACTTAAAATTTTCAACATTATTACATTTGCACATTATTATTTATACCTAAATTTACTATAAAGTAATATATCATTTCCATATATTTTATTTATTCGACCTATAAATCAGTATTTTCAATAGTTAAATTCAGTTACTTTATCAATTACAGATATTCTGAAATTCCGGGTTATTACATTCCTCCCCACTTAGAATCTTTTCGTCCTCGAAAAGTAACGAAGCCAGAATTTATTAAAATGCTTAAAATCATATAGATTTTCTTTGATCATTTTTTTAAAACACTTTAGAAATCTATATAATATTACTAAAATAGTTTTTATAAAAATACTTTTATAACTCGATGTTTCAACCAATCCATCCTTGTTCTCATAGAAATTCGGTCATACGTTGATCAGGCGTACGACTGAAAATCTACAAGTGCTTGGCAGACCCGTTTTCAACATCCAGTGAAAATACTTGAAAAATAATTTTATTGAAAATATTTAAAACAGTTTTTGGAAATAGAGGATATATCTTTGGTGAGAATGCTCTGGAAATCATCACCCCCATCCATGGTCATAGTTACATCCAGGGTTACGTTGCCGTCGCAGCAAAAGTCCATGTAACTGCAGGCTCTCAGCGGCCTCTCGATTACGCCATGGATCCCACACACAACAGATCACAGTTACACCCAGGGTTACGTTGTCGTCACAGCAAAAGTCCATGTAACTGCAGGCTCTCAGCGGCCCTCTGATTTTCGCTGTCGAAATGAAACATCTCCACTCCTACATAGGTCGCAGTCTGCCGATATAAAATCAAACGCAGACTGTTGGCTCTCAGCGGCACACACGACTTTCGCTATCGTATACTCTGCTCATAATCCCCAGGAACTAGTTTCATCCGGACTCCTCACAGGATCAACTTTAGAACCCCCCTTGGGGCTCAAGGCAGCACCACCCGGTGGTACTCCTGAGAAGTTCATTTCAAGGGAGCGCCTTTTTTCCCCAGAGCCATCATCAAAACATTTTATACTATACATATATAGTATCTTTAAATCATACACCTAGTATGATCTCATATAAAACTCCTTTACACAAAATCGATTATCCCAAAATCGATAATTCTCAAACTAGGCTTTCCAAATTCAATATTGATTTTACCCAAAAATCAAAAGCCTTTCCAAATCCGAAGGTTCCCAAAACCTTTCCCAAAATCCTCATAAGATCCTTTATATATATACAGATATATACAATTTTTAAAACTTTGGATCATTTCAAACTTGCATAAAACTCCTTTTATACTTCAAAACACATTCGAAATTCTTTCCTTCCGGCAATAGATTCATCAAGGGGAGTTTTATCTTATATAACAAAGATATCCAACTTTATTTATCCAAAATCAAATATTCAAATTTGATTACTTTTTTCAATATCAAATTTATTCAAATCCGTACGATGTACACATATCATTCGTGCGCCATACCAATCTGATCGCTCGCTCGATCACATAATTTCACTTCCGAACTAGTATCGTCCACCCGACTTCTTAGTGCGGACATAGATCTGGTTTCTTGATCATAAACCGTCATTCTCCTTGCATAGTCATAACTATGATAGAGAATATCCAGAACCAATCAACAATCCATATCCAGGTTCGCCGTCGAAAATCGAGTGAAAAATCCCACTCGGAATCGATATAACTATCTCGAAATTCTGTGCTCAAATCTGGATCAAATCATTATGCGAATAGAATAACATACGTACACCCTACGTATTTATCTTTATTGGTTATTAGCCAAATCAATTCCATTTCTATTCACATTCACTTTAATTTTCATTTACTTACTCACAATTGCTTCAACCCATTGGATTATCACCTTTATTCTTATCTTGATTGGGTATTTAACCAATAACAGTTTGAATTCTGTCCAGTTTAAATTTAGAAAATAGCTTGTAAAGTAGATAAGTAATTGGAAAATAATTACTAGTTTGTAAAATAGGTGTAAAATAGCTAGAAAATAGTTTAATAATTATAGAAATTTTAGATAATTGCAAAATAGCCATAAAATGGTAATTAATAATTGAAAATAGTAATTAGTTTATAAAATAGTTGGGAAATTGTTAAACAGATTCAAAAATAATTGTAAAACAAATATAAGATAGTTTGGTTGTTGTATATATAATAAATAGCTTGGAAAAATAGGTTTATATTAAAATAATTTATATTGAAAATAGTCCAGAGTCAAAACTGTTCACTTCCCAATCTCCATTCTCATCAATTCAATTTAAATTTCCTCTACCATTTAAATTGACCCAATTCCAATTTAAATAACTTCAATTTCCATTGAAATTGATTCAATCCCAATTCAAGTTAAATTAATTCTCAATCCCTTTTCAAATTTAAATCAAATTCCATTTGATTTTAAACATATTCAACTTTAATTACAATTTATTCAAATCAATCCAATTCAAATTTTCCATTTGAATTTTATACTTATACATCTTCAATCACCTTTCAATTAATTCAAATCAAATTCAATTTGAACTAATTTCAATTCAAATTCCAAATTTAAACCATTTCGATCTATATAAATTCGAGTTAAATTCACTAAGGTTGGTTTAACCCCTTAAACCAAGTTAACCTTTATCAAAAGCTTTTAACAATTTTAATTTACAAATTCAATTACTCAAATTTTTAGTTCAAGGTAATTCCATACCCTTAGTTTTCAAATTAAATTTTAATTTCCTCTTTATCTAACTTATTTTAAAACATCCATTCATTTTCAAAATTTCAGATCTCAAACCCATTTGAGATCACACAAATTCCCAGTTCAGATTAACCATTTAACTTCCCAAGTTAAATCTTAATTTTGTCTTTAAATTTCCAAATCAGGTTGATCATTCCAACTTATTTAACTCTTTTGCCGGTTAAACTCAATTCACTTAATCCAGTCAACCTTACCCAATTTGAACTTCCATTTCTGTAACGACCCGGAATTTTTCGAAGCCGAAAATTCCAGATAGTTATGCAAAAGAAGAAAGAGATGGAAGAAGAAGAACAGAAACACCAACAGCTCACATTCCCAGCGCATAAAATATAATAGTAAATAATAACAGTTTACAAAAGAATACTATATCTGTCGATTACATTTAATATACATCAGAGTTTCACATATTGAGTCCACATATCTAACATAGGATACAAAGGTATACAACTCATGTAAACCCGGGTAACTTATATTAATTTCCACTTCACAAATTATTATAGTCATCACTTATTTCACACATTAATTTCCAAGTGCCAGAAATTAGATTAAATGGTCCAATTCACTTAAATCATTTCATTACAACCTATTGAGTCCACATATCGATTTGTAAAGAATCGAAGTGGTTTTGGGTATTTACTAATTGCCGACTCCGGTCTCTTAGAATTTAATACCATCTTGACACAAGTTGTTTAAGTGAAATTCAATTCAATTTTTAATACAAGATGTCACTTTTTACTCAGCAATACATCATCGAGAGATAACCACACAATCATTGTCCATCCAAACATAGCATATCATAAAACATCCCATATCAGAGATACAAAACAATCCAAGACATTTAATCGTCATTCAATCATCCATATACAAGATTTAACACTTCTAACATTAATTTAATTTATCTCTAATTAAATTAATAACCAATCTTAAATCATTAATAATTAAATTTAATCCAATTTATTAATCATCTCTTAATTTCCATTTTTAATTAAACACTCTTGACTAATTATCCTTTAACTACAATAAGTAATTAATTTTTAATTAATTACACAAATTAATTAGTCTTCACCCATCACATTAATCACATTGATCCTTAATTAACCGCTCAAAAATTATTCTTCAATCACTTACATTGATTAATTATACTCTAATTAATCATACCTATTAATTTATTAACCCTTAATAAATTTCCTTAATTAATTAATCAACCCTTTAATTAATTACGCTAAGTGATTAGTCCTTAATTACTTCACTTAGGTAATTTTCCTTTATTTACTTTCATCAAGTAATTATCCCACTGGTTAATTATCCTTAGTTTATTAACCTTGATCATTAATTAATTAAACCTTAATTTATCACATAGATAAATTAGCCTTAATCATTCACATTAAATAAATTTTGAAATTACCCTCATAAATCAATTCACTATAATTGACTTATCTTTAATTAATCATAAACCTTAATTAATCTTATTCGAAATCAACTATCCCTTAATTACTTACAGGAGATAACTTGCTTAATTAAGTTCATAAGTAATTATCATCTCATATTCACTGGTTTAAATTAATTACAAACATTAACTATTCTCCAATTACTTATGCTAAGCAATTACCTTTCATTATCATCATCAATTAATTAATCTATGAATTTCATTAAATGATTAACTTATAATTTATTACGCTAATTAATCTCAATTACTTCCCTAATTAGTCAAATAAATCTTGGAATTAATTTATCATTAATTGATAACTAACTCAAAGCCCTTAAGTTAGATTAATGATAAAACTTTTTATCTTCTCAATTACCACTCAAACACATTATTGATGGTGTGTTAAGTAAATTTATGAACTATCTTAATAAATTTTAAGTTAGAATAAATTACTTAACTCCTAAATTAACCAATCATTTAAATAACCTTATTATTTTAAACAAGTTTAAGAATCAATTAAACTTGATTTTTATATAACTTAAATGTTGTGGGCTTTAACCTTAACCGAGCCCAAAACTAATTACGTACGCGAAGCCTTCTTCCAAAACAAACATGAGAAACTCGAGTACCACCTTCCCAAACAAAAACTATGGATATAACGCTTCAGCCGTGAACATGCACCACTGACGCAGCCAACTCCAATCAAAAATGGCGATCCCCACATGTCGACAAACACAATCCCAGACCATCAAAACTCCATCACCATCGATTCAAGTTCGAAAACCAAATCGAGCTGTTCCAACCAAACTGAAACCAGAACCTGAACCCCACCGCATCAACCTGAAATTTCCTCGTACCCACTTCTCCGGCGACCAGAAAAATCAGGAAACCCGGCCATCACCTTGCCTACGTCCAAGCTTCACATTACCGAAGTTTCGATGAACTCGATGCATCAGAGGAGCCCACACGACCCCTAAACTTGGCCATGCCTAAAACTAGGGTTACCCACTTCATCGATCAACCACAGCCGCCACCTTGCATTGATCATCTATCCAATATTTTTCCCAGACCCTCCGTTCCTTCCTCCACCTTTGAAGGTGACCGCGACTTCCCAAACAACAGAGATCTCCAGAAAAGACCCAAACTACAAAATTAAGACATACCCATACTGCTCTTTCATCCTTAAACTAAAAATTTTGATTTTGGTTTTAAAAAACATGTTTCAGTTTAAGTTTTCGATTTGTAACCCTGAACTCATCAATCACGGTAATTAAATCTTGACTTGTTTTAAAGTTGCACTGATGTTTTTATTTTTCAGAGGAAATACAAACTTATTTTGACTTAGACAATTTTTTTTAAATTAAATTCTATGTTATAACAATCATATTTTGTTCAAGACCCATGTCTTAACAAGGATTGGATCATGAGCAGATGGTATTCGAGTTGATCTTGTACCTGGAACCAGAGTCAGAGAAGAAGAATACAATACACAGCATGCAAAATCAATATATTCATATGTAAACACAAAGCTATTTAAATATATTCACAGACCCAATTGTTTCAAAGTTGAACATGCCACATAACTAAACACTAATTGTGATGTTACTCACTGGCATTTCAAAGAAAATAACAGAGGAAACCAAGTTGAAGTACTCACCTTTCTGTTGAACAGAGATGTGTTTTGAAACACTATTGTTAAAATTTCTTTTGCTCTTCTTATTTAAACTTGAATTTGAAATTTTGGTTTGCTTCAAGCAGTTGTTGTTGAGATGAATTTTACATGCCTTGATCTTGTCTGACTTCCTTACTTCCTGGCTTAATTTAATTTCCAGGATTTTGTCTACTAGTTTTGTAACAAGCTTACATATTTTCTTCTTAGTTCGAATGAATGGTAAGTGGAGATATATATAAAACAAGTATGTATAGGCTGAAGTTTATACAAGTACAAGATATTATTGTACTGTTACAGATTTTTTTCTTTTGTAAGGTGGCTGAAATGATATTTGTTGAGCTTGCATTAATTAATCTTGGCTTGTTTTATAAGCTTAAGCTTATCTTCTTCTTGTTTTTTTTATGTTATGTACAACCTGATTTTATGAGTACACTCTTATACATATATAACTTTGTCTTGTTTCCCTTTCTCAACATACATACTCATCTTTTGCTTGTTCATGAACATATACTTTTACTATCTTCTTAGGCCTGTAATAATTATATTTATGTTCAAATAATATATTTGTTTATTCTTAAATTTAATATTGATAAGATTTATTTTACTTGAACCATTATTAACCAGATTATATCATATATATTTTTAAAATCGCATATTAATACAATTAAATATTTAGAAACTCGTTATTTTAGTTCCAAACCATGGTTTCTCCCAATTACATATATATATTTGTTTAGAATAATAAGCTGTATTTTAATTAATCCAATTATATATTTATTAAAATAATATTGCCAAAAATCTGGAATGTCACAATTTCAAATTTTGAACTTCTCATAAATAATCTTCCCACTAATTAAGTTCAAAAACTTATCATTTTTGGGTATCACATCTTATTCGAAATTCAAAACTCACCATTTAGAGTTTATATCCAACCACCTTCGATATTATGTATATCCACATGTATACATATTAATTTCTTTTATATACCAAGTTATACTTTAAAATTTTAAACCACCTTTGGTTTTTTAATTCAAAACGAATTCCTTTAAATTTTCAAACAACTTCTTGTTTGAAATGGGACCATTTCATTCAAGCTTATTATTTCTTTTAATTAATTATGTCATTAATTAATTCCAATTAATCACATTCGGTAATTAACTTATTTCTTAATCACCTTTATTAAGTAATTGTCCTTTAAATTACTTCCCTCTAGTTACTTCATTAAGTAACTCCCTCTTTATTTATCATTTCTAATTATTATATTACTTCTTAATTTAATTCCAATAATTTAACAACCAATTACCTAATATTTATTAGGAAGAAATATTGCTTTATATATCAAAATATATTCTTATATAAAATCATTTAAAATCTTTATATAAGAAAATAACAAGTACGCTCTCTCATATATATACTCAACTCATCCTAGGGTACCACTTACCCTCCTTAATGAGTAATCCCACCAGAGCCCAGGTTCTCGCTTAATCTTCTGCTCTGATACCAAATGTAACGACCCAAAAATTTCGATCCTGAAATTTCCACATAGTTAGAGAAAAGAAGAAAAGAGAAAGAAAAAGAAACAGAAACCAGTCACAGAAACCTCACATTCACAGCGGATCAAAATATAATAAATAACGGTTTTACAAAGAAGAATCATCATTAGTACAATTATATTTTTATACATCAGAGTTTCACATATACATAAACACTGGACATACAATCATGTCCAGATACTACAATATCACAGTGGAAATTCTCTATACGTCCCTGCCGTCCAGCTCGCCTCCTGAGCTCCAGAACGTTCTTACCTGAAAATTTGTAATACTCGGTCTGACCCGAGCATTACATCAAAGTAACACCCGGGTCGGGCGGGAAACCAGTGTGAGTAAACCCATCTAACAAGGAAAACCAAAGCACACAACTTATAGAAACCCGGGGTAACTTATCAATTTACAATTTCACAAACTATTATAGACCTTACTCATTTCACACATCAATTTCTAAGTGCCAAACTTAGATTAAATGGTCTAATATACTCAATTCATTCCAAATCAGCACATTGATTTCCACATATCAATTTTATAAAGGATCGAAGTGGCTTCGGGTATTAACTAATACCCGACTCCGGTCTCTCGAATCCTATGTCATCTAAATCCAAGTTATCCAATTCAATTTTTAAATACAGGATGTCAAAGTAATTCATCATCAAAAGAAAACCACATCATCACAGTTTAAATTAAATATACCTTATCACATAGCATCACGAACCATATATTAGGGACAACAATTAACCAAGACTTCCCATATCATTCTACTTACCCCTTTAATTAATTTCACAAATTAATTTATCCTTAACCAAATACAGTAATTAACTTTTAATTACTTCGTTAATTAATTATTAACCATAATTATTAATCACCCTTGATTAATAACATCCCAAATTTAACTACTCTTAGTTACTTCATTGAATAAATTAACCCTTAATTTATTCCCTAATTAATCCCTTGATTAATTACAAAGTAATTAAATCCAAATTACTTCCATTATTAAAACATCTTTAATTACATCCAGTAAATATCAATTAATTACTTCCCTAAGT
Organism: Allium cepa; assembly: GCA_030765085.1. Classification (NCBI taxonomy): domain Eukaryota; kingdom Viridiplantae; phylum Streptophyta; class Magnoliopsida; order Asparagales; family Amaryllidaceae; genus Allium; species Allium cepa. The sequence continues at coordinate 807,186,586 of CM060941.1, forward strand.
AATTACAATCCCATTAATTACATTAAGTAATTATTCATCAATCATCAAGTGTTTAAATTAATCAAACTTAATTAATTAACCTAAAAAAATCACATTATCCCAATTAATTTCATCAAGTAATTAATTCATTAATTACTTCTATTTAAGTAATTAACCATAAATAATTTCACAAATGATTATCATTAATTAATTAATCTAATTAATTATTAAAAATTAATTACATTAATTAATTGTTAAATAATCTTAAGTTAATGACCTTCATTAACAAACCTTAATTACTTCTCTTAAGTAATTAACTCAGATTATCCAATATTAATTACGAATTAATTAATTACCAATTATCTTAACAATTCCTAATTATAGATTAATTAACCTTAACTAATTAATCTCAAATCTTAATCAATCAATTTAAAAATTATTAATTACTTAATTAATCATCCACATTATTAATTAATTAAATAATTATTTACCCATTTAAATTAACTTAATAATTTAAATGAATCTAATTTCTTAAGTTCTAACTTAATTTAAGATTCATTTCTTACTTATTTAAAGTATTTTTAAACAAATTGTTTCCAAATTTATTTTAAACTTCACTTTAAATTTCATCTAAAAACTTTAAGATTTTAAAATGAATACAATTTATTTAAACAAGGTTTTAAACAAATTCAAAATCTTTTTATCTCATATGTTCAAGAACATCCCTTTTATAAAATAAAAGTTTAAAGGATTATAAAACAAATTCATTTTAAACATCCCAAATTATTTTTAAACAAATTCAATTAAAAAATATTCCTCTTAATTTCAAACTGAAATGCAGTTTAAATCTTCATTCCAGATTTAAACTTAAAACTTTAAAGCTTTACTTACATTTCCATTTTTTTTTAATTCAAACTTATTTAACCCTTTCTAAATAGTTAAAACAAATTTGAATTTAAAAACTTATTTTATTTTAAAACCTGAAATGTTAAACCAAATTCCAGATTTCATAAATTCAGATTCTAAACTGGTTTTAAATTTCTATTTTACAGATTTTTAAACTTCAGTTTTAAATCCAAAACTAGTTACACTTAAAAATTGTTTAAAACCAGCTTTCAAATTTTAAAACTAAATTTATTTTAAATCTCATATTCAAACTATTTTGAATCCCTATTCAGTTTCAGATTTTTAAACTTTGTTAAATCTCCAGATTAGCATTTTCAACTTTACATTACATTTAAAATCAGAAAACAGGATTTCTGATTTTATTTAAAATCCAAACTAAAATTTAAAAAAAAACTTAATTATCACAATGATCAAGATCTAAATTATTTGAATTTATATCTAAATTCAGTTTCAAACTTAGTTTCAAATTTTAGTTTACATTTTTAATTTTTTTTTTACTTCAAATTTTTAAAACTGGAAACAGGTTTCTGTTATTTTTATTAAAGCCTGAAACAATTTCAAATACCCGAGCCTCCCTATATTTACTTCGAGTCAGAAATCAACTTGCTTCGAGAAGAAATCCAATTTCCCCGAGTCAAACCTGATGCGAACAAAACTGCAACCACCATTATTACACTAGCATCATCACACCCCCTGTGCACATGTACGGCGCCTCCGGTCATTACTGACCAACTACGAGACCGTCCCACAGTCGACCTTCAACTCGTCAGACGATCCAAACAAAAATCAAATCGTCACTTGCCCTAATTCAAAATCGAGACACAATCCAAAACCTGAAACAACTGACAATACCCATTGCTCCAACATGTCAACGTCATCCCCTCGAAACTCCGACCACCGTTGCCTTTGTAACTCCGGCGTCGTCTTCAACAACTCATCCTCTTCTAGTACTCCAGACCCCAAGCAACTCGATCAACAGAGGAGGTAGAATCTAGGCAAAATCTGTAACCTAGTAAAAACTAGGGTTCTAGGATTCAAATCAAAATCATCACCACCAAAATGCAATGCAACACGATCTAAGAATTTTCTCCTCATCCCTAATTATTCCTCGACCTCCAGAAACAAATTCAACTCAATCGTATTCAAAGATCATCAGTGCTACCCCAAAAAGCAAAGTACAGCCAACATAAAGCTGTCTTCTAATTCTAACACTAAGAATTGTAATTTCTCTTTTAAAAAAACATAATTTTGTTTAGGGATTTGATTAATAACTCTGAATCCATGCATTACTAAATTTACATGTTTGACTTAGCTTTAGGCATTCCTGAACTTATGGTTTCCAGAACCAGATCTAAATTTGTTCTTACTCAGATAAATTATTAAACTTTAGTTTATGCTAAATCAATCAAGTTTTGTTTTAATCCCATGTCCAAACAACAAATAGGCCAAAAGATGATGATTTTTGAATCAAATCAGTTGCTTGGATTCACAGAATAGAGCACACTAATATTCATCAACATGCACACAAATATATTCATATTCACAACAGAGTTCATAATATACATATTCATTTCAAATTATGTAGCATGCAACCAAATTTTCCTACTGAAATTTTTATTTAGAAGTGAAGTTACTCACAGTTTTGAAGCAGTGAACAGAGAGCATGTTCTTGCTTCCAGGCTTGTTTGAAATCCTTTTTGCTTTAGTTGAATCTGAATTGTTTTGTTGTTGCATCCATGAAGCTTGTTGTTCATCTTTATTTTGATTTGCAAATTCTCAGATTGCATTTGAAAATTTGAACAGATGTTGAATCTTCCTTCCTAGATTTAGTTTTTAGTCTCATTTCCTCAGATTTCCAGTTCTTTTTCTTTTAATTTGAATTTATTTTTAGTTGAGATGAAGAAAAGAAGATTTGAACTGAAAAGTTAAACAAATTTCTTTTTCATATTTTTTTTTAAATTTCAAATTTTAATTATCAAATAAAGCCACTTGTCTACTTATGAGCTAATTGGCTTACAAATGTTGAAATTATGACTCTATAAGTTTACATGTGTTTTACAAGTGTTTAAAGACAATATATTTTATGTTTTAATTTCCTTATTCATGAATTTCTTATATCTTATATTAGTTATGTAATATGTTTATAATTGTTTATACTTATAATTAGATACATTGTATGCTTTTAATTGCAATTATGTAAACTTTTAACTTACAATTTGCAAACCCATGGATTAATGAATTCTTTATTAATCCTATTTTAAACTTGAGCCACTATATTCAAATCTAGTAAGTATTTATCTCTAATGTTTATAAATATAGAATTCTATCTTTAAATCTCCTTAAAAAAATTAATGTATTGAATTCAAATTAATGTTCTTACAAAACAAAACATATATATACATATATGTACATATATATATATACACACACACACACACATATATATATATATATATATATATATATTTACACTTGTCTATGAACCCACTTAAAATTTTCAACATTATTACATTTGCACATTATTATTTATACCTAAATTTACTATAAATTAATATATCATTTCCATATATTTTATTTGTTCGACCTATAAATCAGTATTTTCAATAGTTAAATTCAGTTACTTTATCAATTACAGATATTCTGAAATTCTGGGTTATTACACCAACGAAACTAGTTTCGTTGAAATCCGAAACTGTTTGAAAAATGGCTATTTTTACTCATCAATTAAATATTAAAATATTCAATTTCTGCAAATTAACTTTTAATTCAATTTTAAAAGTTCTATAACATCATTCTAACTCCAATATGATTAAATACAACTTTACATGTCAATTTTAATCACATTAAACCCAATTTCTGTAATTTCAAATATTAATTTATCGATTTAATTATCCAATTAAATCTAGATATTCAAAATAAAATTTATTCGACTTATAAATTTTACTTGTTAATATTGAAAATCAATCAAATATACGAATTTCAAAGGACAGAAATCTGGGTCGTTACAAATTCCCCCTTAAAAGAATTTCGTCCTCGAAATTACCAAGTAAGAAAAAGTTATAGAATCCATTAACTTTTTTTTCAAAAAAAACAAACCGTTCCAACTTGATTTCAGATTCATTTTAATTTCTTAACTTTTCCAAAATCCATAGTTAAACTTCTTACAATAACTTTACTAAGTTTTCAAATCATACTTAGTTATCTTTTCAAAATTTTCCAATTTTCTCAAAAATATTCTAACGCCTTAAATTTTCATAAAATTTCGTCATAGTCTCCTTTGCGCGGTTCGATCCGAAAAAAGTTGCAATATATATATCAGAAATATACATCTCATCAAAGTAATGAGGCATCCCGTAGGGAAAAAAGTGTAAAAATACGATATGTAATCCGAGATATGTACCTTATATATTATTAGCGAGTATATACGGCTAATATAGCGCGAAAGCGAGCTCCAAAAGCGAAGCAAGCGCAATCCGCACCTACTAAACACTCAACAATAATGAGAAACATGTATATAGAAAAGTAATATCAATATAAAACATATATTACTACAACAACTACATATGCCAATATAGAAAATGCAACAAACGACAACAAATCCAACCATTAAACAACTATCATCCAACAACAATTCCAGTCATCAAATCTATATACGTTCACTTCTTATTAATATTCAATGAATTGATTTTTCATTTAATCACCTTTGATTCATTAACATTGGACTTTACTAACATTCATTTTCAATTAGCTTATATTCACTAATTCACATTCAAGTTAGTTCACTTCCATATTCAAATCAAATTACAAAGCTTTTAATTTCATTAATACTTAATGAATTATATACAATCAACTAACAATCATATAACAACCAAATCATAACCAAATTATTAAATTCACATTCAATTTGGTTTAACACATTTAATTCCAATTGGTTGATATTAAATTGACTTTCATTCAATTTCCAAGTTACTAGTTTTTAATGAATTAACATTTACATCCCTTATTCTATATCAATTCATTTATATTCGATTGATTAATATTCAATCCATTTATTAATTCAATTGCTAATTCATTTAACCAAAAAAGTTGAATTTCATTTATATAACTCAAGTCCACATCCATTTAATTCACTTTATTATTTTACTTCGATGCCAAAATAAACTTCATTCAACATCACTTAAGTTATATTCTATTTAAACATCATTTATTTAACTTAACTTAAATTTCCACATATAAATCCAATTCAGATTCCAATTCTAAAGTAAATTCTATTTAACTTTTACCAAGGTCAAATTTATTATCTCATATTATAAGTCCAAAACTCGTTTCACTTATATTCAACAATTACAACTTGGATTTAATTTCAAATTTTTTTATCACAACTAAACTTCATTTTTCCAATTTACTAAGGTAGCAAATCCATCACACAGAAACTTGAAAATGATACTGATGATGTTGCAGTCATCACCCTTATTATTTTCCAGCAACAGTAGTGAATTCAGTGCTTAATATTCTTTCAGATAAAATTCCTTTCACTTATGACCCACATTTATAAATCTTTTTCTTATAGAATTTCACTATTTAACTTTTAATTTTGGAAAATAATTTCCAAAATAAACAGGATTCAACATTTTCTATTCATAGTTCAAATTCATTTTTATTTACAACTCATATTTATAAATATATTCATATGGTTTCACTTCTTATATATAAGATTATTTCACAATTGTAAATCGTATTAATTATAATTCCATACTTAATAATTCATTTGCTTATACAATTTATTCTTTTAATTGACTTATATATAATCTTACATTTCAACAACCAAACAATCAATTCATATACACTTTAATAATTCCGAAAAACTATTCCTTTATATATAAAATATAACAAGGTAAAATTATTTCATTTACCCAATTTAAAATGATACTATGTGACTTGCCTTGTTTAAGAGTTTAGAAATCCCTATCGATAATATGGTGTCCCATCTACCGACCAGAATTCACAAACAGCTCAACGGATAAGCAAACACAATATAAAACATTTTTATATTCACTAACAAATATGCGCTCATATCTATTATTACACTCACACTCATTCCAGAGTACTACTGACTCTATCTCTAATGAGTAATTCCCAATAGAGCCAAGGTTGTCGCTTAACCATATGCTCTGAAACAAGATGTAACGTTTACAATTTTCGACTCACGAAAGTCGACATTAATACGTCCACTCTATCAACCGTCGAGCAATCGAATGCTGGTAAACCGAACCGTTAGGGTTAAAGAAGAGGTAGAAGATAGAAGAAGAAAGAAAGAAGAAGCAACAGAAACAATATCAGAATCTCACAGTCGCAGCGGAACAACATATAATAGATAAATGAATATCTTTAAAACAAAGAAGTATATCAATTATTACATCATATCACATTTCATTACATTATCAGAGTTTACAACAACAAACAGCAGAAAAGAAATACTATATACTAGTTGATACGCCATGCCATCCAGCTTGCCTCCAGATCTCTACAGCAACTCCTGAATTCCAGAATGACCTGATAACCTGACTCTAGACAGCCCGTGTGGAAATTGGTGGGCACCCTGAGTTTAGGAAGGGAACAATAAACTCCAGGTCAGTCATGGGACTGGTGTGAGAACTTAAAACAGTTATTCTTTAAAAACAAACCAAGAAAATATTTTTAAATTAGATTCGCAATGCTTTTTAGAAAATGAGACTACCATAAGGCCTCCAGCACACACACACACAATGCAAACGTAGAATCGGAGTAGATTTCTCCTTATGATAGTCAAATATGCTTGATACGCAAATTTCTTTTATATTATTATTATAAGTGCAAAGTGTAGGAAAACATTTCGAAAGTATAATATAAATCTTAGCCAACATACGACCAGTATCGTATGCCTACAATAGCTACCATCAAAATAGTGGGGCGCCACCACAAGTAAATGGCAGGTTCTACAACTAAAACCGTACAAGGCTCGTATTGTTTCTTTGGATTTCCAACAAATGGTCAGGCCAAGGAACTTTCCATTGCCACATGGGTACGCCTCTGGAAAGACGCCCCGAGAACGTAACCGGATCTCTGCCAACACAAGGCCGGGTTACCCCTGGCTGCGTAACAACTGACACAAGTATGCCAACCCCCGATCTTAACCAACCTAAATCCCTGGATTCACCAACAACCACAAAGTAATAAAATTGCAGCAACAACGTAGGTTAAGTATCTGGGCTCCATACCATGATATCACCTCTATCCAGAAGGATTGACATACACTAAGGGGGCGCTATCCCCTAATAATCTTGCTGCATCTTTCCTGTTTTGACCATTACCGGGGTGTAAGGTCCGACAAAGTCTCGTCCACAAAGCTACGCTTTATACAAAAGTTGTGCTTTGATCAACAAATTATCAGCAACACTCAGCATGCCACGTTACCAAATTGGGAATATATCACTAGTAGTCATCAACTACATAACTTCTGAGCTCGTACGTCTCAGAGAAGGGTGTTAAGCTAAGAGAATAAATTCTCTGCCACCAACAGAAATGTATTTGACAGAAACCAGCTTTACATCTCAAATGCTAATGTCAGACACACATCCATACAAGTCCGTTCCGGGATCGAACGGAACCGAAGGCACTTCCAAAAGAAGCCCTTGCAATCCGGATATTCACTAATCATGACCGGACTTCCCATCACAAAGGGTGATAAAACCTTTACATCGAAGATCAGCCGATGTAGAGTCATTCGACGGTAGTCCTTCCGTTTTCAAAAATATCCGGTCTTCCACACCTGTCTTCAAATGTTATCCATTACGACATATCACTATGTGAAATGGGATTTATGACCCAAAGGTCCTCTCCCGGCTAAACCGAATAACGAGCGCTTATTTTCAAAAATAAGTGTAGCATTCAAATTCAAGCAAATCACACAAATACCCATTTAAAGGTAAATATTGATAGTCGGTTATTTAACTATCAATAGATATGCACAACATCACTAGATTCCAAATAATTTCCCAAATTATTTATTTTCCAAAAATATCTTTAAAAAATATATAATTTTCCACACTTCAACCATTTGAAACAAATTTCAAATCACTTTTCACCTTTCCAACTTTTGAAAACAAAATTTCAAATCATTTTCCTCACGCGGAAACACTTCCAAATATTTATTCATTTTCATTTCAAAATGGTTCATTTAAACCAATTAAATAAATCCTTACTGATTTACTTCAAATTTACTTTCCAAATCCGTAAATTTATTTCCACACTTCAAAAATAAATCAATGTTTATTTTTAAAACAATTTTCCCTTTCCTTTATAAATTCCATGGTGAATTCACATTTCCAAAGTATCTATTAATATACGATTCTCAAATCGATTTCAAATATTCACTTTCAATTTATCTTCAAAAGATAAAATCTCAAAACATTTTACTTCATATTGGAAAACATTTCCATACTTATTTAATAATAAGTAATTCACAAATCTATTTATTTTCAACATTTGGAAAATATTCAATATACTTAAATTACAATTAAATATATAATTTATCCTTTAAGGAAAACATTCTCTTTAAACATGTTTATTTGGGTCAAAACGAATGTTGTGTAAAACATCGTTACGACAACCCAAAATCACTAGTATAGGGATTCAAAATTAAGATAGATATATAAATCCCCATACTATATAAAACATTTTCTTTCGAAAATCATTTACCATAACAACAGTGTTATAGTCCACCATTTCCTTTTATTTCTCGAAAACGTCTATTTCAACAATGAATGTCGAAATGTGTGGTTTCTATCCTTAACACATTTTAAAACAACATCAAATCGTTTTAATTCTATTTAAAAGATCACTTCCTAAAACATTTCTTTATTATATTATTCACTGTCCAAAATCGTGAATATAAATCGTTTGTCAAATTCAACACTTCTACACATTTTAATTTAAAGGATTATCCACTGTCCAAAATCGTGGATATATCTCCTTTAATAAGCTTTCACATTTACTTATCAAATTCAATTGGTTTCAGATATATAAAACAACGTTTATAAATTCACACACACACACACACACACACACACACACACACACACACACACACACACACACACATATATATATATATATATATATATATATTATAAAAACTTCAACTTGTAAAATCCCTTAATTAACGAATTCTATTTAAATCTCATTTAAATGCCAAAATCCAATTTATAAGTTAATTACTTATAAATCTTTATTTTACAAAATCTATTCATTTTATAACTTCACAATTTATAAATCTATAAATTTCATTCACTTATGAAATCCATTTATACTTCATTTTTAACACTTAAAAAACTCATTTTATAAGTCCAATATTTTAATTTATAAATATCAATTTTATAAATATTTTATATAAACCGTTTATAATAATTCAAAAATCACAATTTAAACCATTTTACAAATTAATCAACTATTTATTTCAAAAATCACATTTCGGTTATATTTCACAAAAATCATAATTTTTATAACATAAAAATTATAACGTTTATGTATTTAAAATGAACCAACTCCAAAATTCAATAAAACGTATACTTTAAAAAATCACTTTAAAATCATTTTAAATTTGAAATATTTATTTTAACATTTTTAAAACTCCAAAAATTAGCCCAATGCTGCAACAGCACCAATACATCAACCACGGCATCCAAACATCATATATCAATATGATAACAGAATATATCGCAAATATCTGTAAATAAATCAATAATGTTGAGGAATCCAGTTGGATCCCTCCAACCTGTTTCCCTGCATCCACAGATGTTAGCACAATACCAATCTCGTTTCAATACGGAATATCGTAGTACATGGGTTTATATAAAATATTATCTGCTATTATGCGGCGCAACAGGGTCATATCCGCTATATAATGCGGGAAAATCAACTCCAAGTACACATATAATACCAATTCTACTTCAAGATGGAATATCGCGGTATATGTGTTTAATAAATAACGTCCGCTTAATATATGGCGTATAGGGTCTATTTCAATACTACAGATAGCAATGTATCATTCAATCACACAATCAAGCAATTTTAATTCTACCTATTAAAAATTTAAATCGAAACAATTTCGATTGAATGAGAAATTCTCACTTTGCTTCCAATACAGTTGTAGTGTTTTATTTCGAATAAAATTAAACGCACGTTTAATTTTACCCAAAATTTTTACTAGCTCCAATCAACTCCAATCTAGCTCCATCGCGTAGTATTCGTCAATACGAAGCCAACGCAGTTTATTTCATCAATTTTCGACCTCTTATGAACAAGTTACAGCATTTTAAAGTTCGTACCAATTTTAATATAAATTAATTTCAATTTTTTTTAACCTTCAATCGATCATAGCCGTTAGTTTCTTTGCTCCTGCATCTGGGCCGTGTACATCATCTTCCTTCTTACTCAGGTAAACGCGACCGAAGATAACCCATTAGCCGCCTCCTTTCCCTAAATTTTCGAGCCATCTACGGCAACTCCTCGACGATCAAAGGCCGCCATCTCGAAGAGCTTCGCACGACACCCCAATAGCCAGAGGCCGGCCCCGCTCGGCTACCCCATGCTCTCGAAAAACGTGCGCGAACTGTGTATGTTTAAGCTTGAAGTGACAACGATCTACCATATGAAATCCAATCATAACCGTTGGATTCAAGGATCTCGTGATGCTCTTCGATGTTGTAGTTGAGAGTTTCTCGAATTAGTGTGTGGATTTGAAGAAAATAAGGGAGAAAGAGGATGAATTTTCGGCCATTAAAACTCTAAGTGGCGGCTGACCTAATTCAATTAGGGTTTGTGCAAAAAGAATAAATCTAGGTCCTTTTATAGAAAATTCTCAAACACTATTCATCCGAAAATTTTCCGAACTCCAAACGAAGCGTGCCGCCTGGCGTTTATAATGTTTTACCCCATTCCGAATGCAATGGAATATATATCGGGAGCCAATTCGATCATATTTGGAAGATAGGTTTTTGAATAGACTATTTAAAATTTAAAATTTAAAATTCACTCAAACCAATTTCAGTGCGTTTTAGCTTGCCCCGGACAAACCGTAAGTCCGATTGACACGAAATTTGAAACCATACAATAATACAACATTACGGATCCAACGAAACAGGTTTCGTTGAAATCCGAGACTGTTTGAAAAATGGCTATTTTTACTCGTCGATTAAATATTAAAATATTCAATTTCTGCAAATTAACTTTTAATTCAATTTTAAAAGTTCTATAACATCATTCTAACTCCAATATGATTAAATACAACTTTACAAATCAATTTTAATCACATTAAACCCAATTTCCAATTATTTCTGTAATTTCAAATATTAATTTATTGATTTAATTATCAAATTAAATCTAGATATCTGAAATAAAATTTATTCGACTTACAAATTTTACTTGTTAATGTTTAAAATCAATCAAATATATGAATTTCAAATGACAGAAATCCTGGGTCGTTACACTCTGCCCAAACTGGACCTCCTTAGCCTTGCTCTTCTCTATAGAATCAAGCATCTCCTCATGCCTTAAGGCCATCTCCACTACAAAATCATAAGGATCTTTAATCTGAGGCAATGTTGCCCTTGCTAACTCAGGCTTCAACCCCCTGATAAACTTATCAATCCTCTTCATCACTGTATCCAGTGAAGCATACCCATATCTGGCCAACTCCTCAAACCTTCTAGCATACTCCAAAACAGACGTCTCTCCCTGCTCTAACTCATTAAACTTTTTGCTCAGAGCTGACTATGCCATCACAGACCTAAACCCCTACTGGAACCTCCCCTTGAAATCTGCACATGTCAAGGTTTCTTTATCCACACCAGCCGTCACACTGTTCCACCAAAACAAAGATGCTTCGTGAAGCTGTCTCAAAGCATGCCTCCTCTTCTGCTCATCATTGAGCCCCAAGTCTGTAAAGATTCTCTCACAGTGCAGCAACCAATTCTCCACCTCTATAGCAACCTCTATTCCCAGATACCATTTCCCTCCAAGCTTAGTGTAGTCTCCGCTCAGCTTAGCATGATGGTTAACTACCGGAACATCCAAAACTCATGCTCCTACAGCATCTCCCCCCACCACTCCAGTTATAATTCCAGCTGGCATCATATTCACAAAAAACTGATACATAGCCCTCATGTCCACTTGCAGGACTCCAACTCCCACATTCTCTTCTTGTTCCCGACCTTATATCCTCCTTGTATTAGGTCTTCCATTCCCATCGGTGCCCTTCCCTCCTGGGTTAACTCTTCTACCATTCATATCTGATTTCAAACCTCATGAGAAATAAGAAACAACCTAACAAAGATAGGAGACTAAAGATAAAGCGTATACTTATATATAGCAAATACAAGTACGTTACTATAGCGTTATCCCATAGCCAATCTTACTCTAATTCCTTAAGGTTATGTTTAAAAACAACTTTTAGTTTAAAGTTTCACGAACCTATGCTCTAATACCAAGTTGTAACATCTCGTATCTGGAGGTCAAAAGCTAAGTGCTACAGATGCTGCAGTCATATATAGTATTAACTTCTGGAGACAAAATACAGTAATGCTAATGGTATCCTTAATATCAGAAGCACTTAAATATGAACAAAACCATGGATCTCAAAAACAACATTTTACCGATTACATTTCAAAACCATAATTCATATCCACGTTACATAATCCCTTAATGTTTCCCAAGCAATGATCAAATATATCAATAACCAAATACGCCAAGAGCGACACATGACGATGCCCCTTGGTCGACTAGAGTCAATATAGTCACATTTGACTTAATACACATAGTGAAAATAAACAGAATAAACTGTAACTCCAAATTAGCTATCCGACAGCCACCTGCTCGTCTCCGAAAGCTTAACTCGCCAACATTACAAAACATGAAAACCTCGACCTTCAGCCTACCCAAATCAATTTTGAGCACCCGTGACTTTAAGGGGAAACAAAAACTTCGAGTCATACATAAAGCCTGATGTGAATAATAATATACATCTCAGTTTACTGGTAATAAGTGAAACCATGCCGCTAAGCGGAATGGGTTTCCCCTACTAATATCCTCTCCAAAACATATATTTTGCAAATCTTTTCCTTCAACCAAACAGTTAATTAAACTGATCATAGTAATAATAGCAATGTCTATTAAGCTATAATCATGTAACTGATGGAATATCTATCCATAAGTAATAAATGGACTATTTGTTGAAAAACTGGGCTGACTGCCCACAAACTGGACTAACTGTCCGTAAATTGGACAAACTGTCCTAATCAATATGGACTATCTATCCGAATCATTTTCTTAGAGTTAAGTACCCTTCATATTTTTCCTCAAAAACCTTTTCAAAGTGATTTAACCTTTTAAATCATACTTATATAAGGAAAATATATTCTTAGCTTTACTCTAAGCTATTTTGCCATATTATACATACTTTACCCATAATAATGTTGACGAATTTTAATGAGGATTACCTGTCCACTTAAAATAAGTTAAAAGCCTTTTTAACTTAAAAACTCTTGGGCTATATTGCCAAAGTGTTACATTCGAAACCTTTGTTCAAAACCTTTAAACAAGCCTTTCGAAACCGTTGAAAGTATCTCTTTTGAAACCAAATAAAACCCTTTACTTAACCTAGGCTGAAAGGCCAAATCCTTCTTTTCGAAAGCATTAAAAATCTTCCTTTTGAAACCATGAGAAAGCTTCCCTTAGATAGCTTTAAAACATTAGACATCCTTCCTTAAAAACCCTTAAACCATGCCTTTCGAAAACATTGGAAAAACCTTTCCTTTTTCACCTTTCGAAATCATTGGGGAACCACCTCTTCGAAACCTGCATTTAAAACCCTTTCGAAAACATTAAAACACCAAACCTTTCGAAATCCTTTGGATTCAATTTATAACATATAGAAACCTTTCGAAACTATTCAAAATTTTACTCCTTCGAAACCTTAGAAATCCATTTCGGCCGAAACCATTTGGATTATGCCTTCAAGTAGGGAAAAAGGATCAGAAGCCCGTTAAATTTGAAAGAATTCCTTCCAAAATCATTCCTAAGTAAAGAAGTTATCATGTCCAAACCATCCCTTTGAAAGCATTGGAAAGGGTCAAGTTTAAAAAGAAAAACAATGCAAAGCAACCCTTTCGAAACCAATTTGGGTTGAAAGGTAGAAAGAGGCAGTCAGGGGTTTCGACCTGGTCAAAAGCATTTATTTAAAAACAAAGGCGCAACCTACTTGACAATTTATTTAAAAAAGTTGACCTAGTCAAAAGCAAACCTTGTCGAAAGCTATTCAGTCGAAAGCTAGCGAGCGCATTTTCATTTAAAAGCAAAGTATTGCTCCAACCCCTTCGGAATCCCTGGTTTCGACCCTAAACCTTCCACCTACATCTAATTCACTACGTACCAGTTACCTGATATCTTGTGCATTAGTTTCGACGGAGTCGGGGGCGAAGGTAAGGATGCAAAAGCCCTGTGCCAAAAGCATCAAAATGGTAAAAACCATGTAGATCCGTACTTTTTAAACTATTTCTTTATACCTAACCTGCCTTATTTGTCAAATTGTGATTGGTTGCAAGTTTCTCTTTTCTAAAAGTACTACCAATTTCCAAAAATAACAATTTTGAATTATTTACAAAATATCCTTTCTTCTTTTTATAAATATACAAAATATTTAAGTCTCATATCTTAAATAATTTTATATATCCACTAAAACACTTTGGAAAATTCTACAAAAATTCCAGAAAATCACTTTTAATATGTTTTCGGACATATAATAATTTTAAACTCAAACCATTAATTATTTAATCGTAAATAATTTTTAACACAAAATAACATTTTTTTCACTAGAAAATTCATATAAAATCGATATAAATTTTGAAAATTAAATCCCATCTCTAAAATATCATTTCTTGTCTATATAGAAATTCATAAGGCAGTTGGATGTTGTTTGATTGGATTTTCACCTTAAAACATGTCATAAAGTCTATATGAACAAATATAAATCATCAACAAGTATATATAATCATTCCATCACTCAAAAACAACGTAAATCATTGCAAATAGGTTTTGGTTTCATCTTAAAACCGAAAAAAATAAGAAATTTTAGATGTAGTCATTATTTGCTTTAGCTTTAGAGATTAAGGAACTTGATATTTGAATGGATTTGAGTTAATTTAGCTTCTTCCTTAGCTTTTCTGTAACAACCCACATTTTTGTATAATTAAATAAAATCAATTGAATTAACATAATTGCAAAACATAATAGAAATGTTAAATATATACATTTAAGAATTAGGAGGTTACATAGATTACGCAAGCAATGAGTGTGTGATTAATTGACGCATCAATTGAGTAATGGGGAATTAATTAAGAGACATAAAGGCGTCAATTAGTCAGAGATTATGTCACCTTTATAACATTAATTAATTAAGCGATCTTCTAATAAAGGGAAATGTATGTGGAGAATAAATTAAACGATAGCATACATATATTAATTTGTAATTAAAGCAATCAGTTTATTAATAAATTAATTAAGGACATTAAGTAAGCGTTAATTAATAGAAGTGGGAAATTATATATCAATAAATTGGGTAATGAATTGGCAGTTTAAATATATACAATTAATAAACGCATGATTGAGTGATGCATAAGAATTAATTTGGATGTCGATTAAAATGGAAAAACGTGTCGATTAATTAATTGGCAATCAGTTGAGCGTTTTAAAAAGGGTGGAATATGCCCTTCTTACAGTAGCTAATAATGTAAATTAATTATTTAGAAGCAAACGCGAGTTATAGGATTATTCGTTTCTAAGTTAAAAAGAAAAAAAGAATTGGAATGCGTATAAAAATCAAACGAAAAAATTAAGTTTATGATGAAATTAAGTTAATAAGAGTAAATTAAAAAGGTATAACTTTTGTATAAAATCAATTAATAGAAGTATTAATGGACGTGTTCAAATTGGTAAGAAATTATAACATATAAGAATAGATTAAAATTGGATATATATATATACACACACACACATGTATGGTCTAACTAATTGAATAATTAATGGGAGAATCTTATTTAGAAGGAAACGTGAATTAATAGGGTCGTATAACAAAGAAATAAATGAATAACATTGGAGAATTATACGTTATAAGCTAACGTAAACAAATCAATAAATGATGGTGAGGATTGTTTTTAAGGTTAATTGGATGTTTCATAGTTGTTCACTACACCTATAAATTAAACGTAACTTAGCCCTAGCCCACACTATTTTCTCTGAATCAATTGCTGTCATTTACAGCAAACTCCTCTTCTCTACTCCCTTTTCCTTTCTCCTCTATCAATCAAATCTTTCCCCAAAGGAAAAAATAAAATTAAGTAAGGAAATACATAAGTGCAAATCAGAGAATTGCATAAACAAATCAGGGAATTTATAGTGAATTAAAATGGGGGAAAAGCGGAGAAAAGCGTGGCAATTTAAAAGGATAGAGATTGAAGAGGACGACATGTGAGTGGATTTATTTACATATCTTTTAACTTTAAGATATATTACCGTTAAATTCCTGTTTAGGTAATTTTATTCAATAATTAAAGCTATTAATTAAGTTATGTTGAACTATAAGGAATTTATAGTTTATTTACAGTATTAGTATTTATTTACATCTATTTATACGTTTTGGATTTCTATGCGAGCGTCATTCTTCTTCTATTTTCTCCTCTTTCTTCGCTTATGGATTAAAATAGATTAAACATGAATATGTATTAAATAATCAAGAATACTGAAATGAAGAAAATAAGATGTAAAGTAATAAAAGTTTGAGGAATTGAATTACTATAATAAATAATGTTAAAATGAGATAAGTTAATTAATCTAATAACTGGATTTGGGAGTAACTAAAAGGTTAATTGGTTGATTTAGAAAATAGGATACATTTGTACAATTTAATATTTAAAAGATAACAATGAAAGTAATTGCTAGAATAAAAGAAATAAAAAGAGAATTATTGTAAAATAGAGAAACCACTATATTTTACCTATTCCAAATTAGTAAAAGAAATATCTAGCAGCTACAGATTATTGTTTATAGTATTATTTAATATTAAAATATGGAAATAGATTTTTAAATATAGCTTTCATAACCAACCAAATAAAATAGAATTACTTCCTAGAATAGAAGATAAATAAAGAGAAGTATAATATGAGTTAAGTAAATTATTAGATAAGAAATTGAAGCTGCAAACGTTAATGAACCTAGGTCTGCATTCACTACGTAGAGTATTTAAGAAGATAGTTATCATAATAAGTGAATTATATAATATAAGAGAATAAAAGAGTATTCTATATCATGATAAAAGAGGGTAGATTAGAACAGAAAAGAAAGGCTAGAATTATGTACGGTCTATAAAAGAAGAGAAAATGACAATTACAGGTAGAATTATAACATAGTTTATAATTAAGTAATAAGAATAAATAATATTAGTTTGGGACTTGAATAAATTAATGAACAATAATAATGGTATAAGCTTATCTAAATAATTTATATTAATTCAATAAGCAAATAAAGCAAGAATGATAAAAGAGGCTTATTTTAATGAACTTATGATTTATATTAAGTTAAATAAGCAAGCTAATGAATGTGGCTCATACCAATAGCATTCCCTATTACATAAATGGAAATCTCACAATAGACAGAGGTAAGAAGAGGGCAAGAATATGCTAATTAGGTTAAATAAGTAGCCAACAGAATAAGAGGGTAAACTAAACACAAATTAAAAAATTAGACTTAGTATTTTTAAATGGAGAAGCACATCCAACTTAGTATTTTTAGGCTTTAAGGAAGTACGAGACTTCAAATGGACTTAAGGATATTCTAGATGGCCCTCTGGGTAGGCCTAACGAAGCTGCACTCCTAGAAGCAAGTCTGTAGGTGTTCCATCAAGAGAGTATGCCTTGACTACATTTTAATTGTAGGCCTAACGAAGCAGACTGTAACAACCCTGTTTTTATTATTATTTTAATTGTATATTTTAATTATTTTAATTTAAATTCCTGATTTAAAAGAAGAACTTTATTTTATTTATTAAAATTAATAAAAAAAAAATTTCAATATAAGCTTTGATTTTTATGTGAATTATAATTTCAAACCTGAATAAATAGAATATTTTCCAAAAATGTGAATTTTGGTCAATGTAGTCAAACTTTGACTTTTAAATTTAAATTTTAAATACTTGAATTTTTAATTTTATCTTTTATTATGAAAATAGATTAAATTTCAAGAATACTGCTTTTCGTTTCGTTGAAATTTGATTTATATTGTGAAAGTTATGTTTTTTACAATATTGTATGTAAATTGTTTTATTTAATAAAATTGTTTATTTTAGTTTTTATAAATAATATTTTTGTTTATCGTATCTTGTGTATATATGTGTTATATTACATGTTATATATGTATATTTTATTTTTAGAGCATTTTTAAAGTGTTATTATAATTTTTCCAATGTTAATTGTATATTGTTTATATTTTTAAAGTCTAGTTTCAATTATTAAGCTATTTTCTTATTTATATTATATTTTTCCTTAAAATATTTATTTTTTTCATTTCTACTTTATTTTTATTTTCTTTTTCTATTTTATTTTCTAAAATTTATTTAGTTTGATTAGATTAAAAGAAAAGGAATTTTAAGAGTCAAAGTCCTTTCATTTTCTAGTGGATTTTCATGTACTTGTCCTTTCATTTGCTATTGCCTCTTCATTTTCATGCTTTGACCATCTACTCTCTTATGCATTGCCGAGTATTCCTCTTTAATATTCACGTAATAAATTTTATGCTCCCTTCTCAAAACTCATGGCCAAAGGAAGAAAGAAAAATTGAAATGGCTTCTTCCCTTATCACTTTTATCTTCTTCTTTTCTATGTTTTGCCTTGTTCTTCTCCTTGCTTGGCTCAGCCCCACTCTCCACCTCCACCACATCACCACCACCATCACCTTGCACAGCAGCCATCAGCCCCTTCTATGACCAAAAATCAGGCCATGCCTTCATGTTGAAGCATCACCACAAATTTATGCAAACACACCTCCAAACCTTGCCAAGCCGAGCCACATATCTTCACATCACCTTCATCAATCACTTTGGCCACCCCCTTAGCCACCACCACCAGCAGCTACTCCATCTCTAGCCACACTCCACCTCTGTCTAGACCTGTACTTGACCATAGCAGAGCCATATGAGACCAAGCCGAGCCAAGTGGTGCATCCAAACCCTTCCTATTTTGCCTTGCCTTTGACCTTCCTCTTATTTTGCCTGTGCCTTCCACATTCATACCCTTAGCCTTGCATTAAGTTCATGGCCGAGCCACGTTGACACCTAGGCCGAGTCTAGTGTGATGTGATCAAGCCCATTTTATCATGTGACAAGCCATGTTGTCATGGTAAAGCAAAGTTGGATGAAAAGCTAGGTGATGTTCTTTGTTAATTCAAAATTCCAATTGTTTCATTGTATTTTGTATTAAATTCATATTGTTTATTTATTGTATACAAGACCATCATCTAGGCTCCCATTCATTCAAATCAGAAGTCGTGTTATATCGTGTTTGTCGTGCCTTTGGAACCGTTTTGTGTGTACTAGTGGTCTCTAGCTTGAAAAGGTGAGTCCTTCTCACTCTGAAATCTTTACTTATGAAATAGTGGATTGATGACAATTGTTTAGTAATTAAAAATGTTATGCAAGTTTATGATGATCGTATGATATTCTATGCCATGTTATTACCATGTTAACTCTGTTAATTATCACCTGACATATGATATATGACAATACATTGTGACATTGACATTGTTCATATTGTTTATGCATATATTCACACTGCAAGTTCGTTGTAGAATAGAATCACTATGGGTTGAAATGATACATACCCGAACGGACTTTAGAATGGGGATAAATTATTATGGGCTGAAATGATAGGCCTGAGAAATTTTTATTGTATTTTATTTGACTTGGGATTGCGGGTTTGAAATGATAGAACCCGGTTTTCTTTTTAAATTGCGGATTGAAATGATACATATCTGTATCACTTGACCTAGGTTAGAAAATTATATACAGACCCTGTGGTATATTTTTAAAAATGATTTTTCTATGATATGTATTTTTAAAGTATGAAAATTTGATTTTAAAAATATATATTTTATGGTTTTGAGAAAGCTAAATATTAAGTTTTGAATTTGTGAATTTACGTATGTAAATTTGAAGTAAATGTGAATTTTGACTTTAAATTTATTTTTAAAATATAAGTAAATAATGGAAATTCAATTTAAAGTTTTGAAATTATATTTGAAGTCAAATGTTATGTTTTTGTTTAAATTTAATAAGTAAATAAACAGTGAAATTGTGACTTAACAAATGAATTGAATTTTTAATTAGATATTTGATTCGAAATTTTATTGTGATAAATCATATGTTAAAAGTATTTAAATGTGAAATTTTAAAGTTAAGAAATATGATTTTAAGGTTTAAAATTTGAAATTTTTTGAAGTCTTATTGTTTTTGAAAAGTTATAATAAAATCTGGAATTTTATTAATAGCATTTCTAAAATGCTGTAGCTTTATGACAACACTTTAAAATGCTGTTATTTTGGACTTAACTATGTTTGAAATAACTAAATATCTATTACGGCATTTTATAAATGCCTTATTCTTGAACTAAACTATTTTGGAAACTATAAGCTATGATAGCACTTTATAAATGTTGTTGTTGCTATAATTTGTCAATGTTTTGAAATATTATAGATTTTAACACTATTTGAGTTATATTTTAAAGCGTTAAATGATTTAACTTTTGAAATTTATTATTTGTGAAATTTAAGAAAGTTTGAATATATATTTTAATATTTAAATTTGAATTTTACGGAATTTAATTTGAATTTGAATTTGAATTTAAATAAGGTTTACTTTGTTTTTTGTTAAATGGAATGAAACTATAATGAGATAAATGATTTTTTGAATGGAATTTTTAATTGTATTTTGTAATGATATTTGAAATAATAATGAATGACATATTTGATTTTTAAATTATATTTAAATTTGAATATTTGAAATTGAATTCAAATAATGATTTGATAATGAGGTTTTGAAGGATATGATATTTTGATAAAGAAAATGATTTGGAACGAAATTTGATTTTGACAAATGAATATTTGAAGTTATATTGGTATGAAAGGATATTTAGTTACTTGAAATTCTAGTTTATTTAAATGATATTGGATTTATGAAATGAATGTTTCAAAACTAAGTAATAATGAAGTTAAATTTGAAATATATGAAATTATATAAAAATATGTTTTGAAATGTGGGATATTAAAGCTTTGAATTATATTGAAAGAATGAATAGTTTATTTTGTAGATCAAATCTATATTTGAAATTGATAAAATTTGAAATGGTTTGTTGGAAAACTGAGTTGAATTGAAACTGATTGTTTAAATTGAATTAAATTGGAAATTTGAAAATTTGGATTCAAGGAAGGTACCATGGTTTCAAAATGTATGATTTCGAAATGTTATAATTTTCAAAGTGTAATGATTTCAAGTATTTTGGTTCTCGAAAGAGTGATAACTTTGAAAGTATTATCATTTTTGAAAGGTGAATATATGTTAGAAATGGAAATGTTATCGTATTGATTTGGATATAGTTTTGAAACAAAATGGTTTTGGTTTCGAAGTATAAGCTATTTTGAAAGGAATATAGTTTTGAAATGAAATGATTTGATTTTTGAAGTATAAACTATTTTGAAATAACCACGGCGTTATAATAACCTTTGGTTATTAAAGAGACCGGGATCGAAAGTTGTCATACTCTTTGCCAACTCCGAAAACCACTTTAACAATTGTGTACGAGGTGGAGATTCCAGAATGAAGTAGGATGGTGGTGACGTTCTTGAGGTATATTACGTGGACTCAACTCCCATGAGTTGGCATAAGGTGGCTAAAACAGGAGCGATCTCGGGCCAAGTGAGGTCATTCCTCCTATCGGACGCACTTCTTCGATACTATACTCTTACTTGTGGTTGATTTGATGGCCATCCTCTGATTTTAATTTGGGAGTGTGTTCCGAGGTGGACGTATGTGGCTGCTACGTTAGCACCAGCCCGTGTGCATAATTGATGTATCTACCCTGGCATTGCCTTGTGTGCCGTGTCGCCTACCATAGCGAGCTTTACTACGAGTTTGTTATTCTCCCGTAGCCCATGGAGTATTTAGGGTAGTCTACCGATCTGGAGATATGCTGATACTGAATGGACTACTGGGACTATTACGTGCTGAGGGCTATATGGGTAACCCTACAACACTATTTAAAAGTAAGTTTATTTTACTGTAGACATTATTATAATAGCGCAATATTACTACCTAGTAAATAGTTTAACAGATCCTTAAAGGATGGGCAATCCCCAGCATCCTTTAAGTTACTGATGCATTTTTTGTTACTGTTCACTTGAGTTGATTTACATTTCATAAGTATTTATGTCCTGACTCAAGTGTTTTGTGTTTTGCTTTACGCTCGAGTCAGAATGAGTGATTCAGCATTCAAGACTCGCCTTCGGAGTTGGAGCTTTGCTTGAAGATCCAGCCATCTATTTTGCTTTCGGTATCCAGTGATTCCAGTGATGTATTCTGATTTGTACCCGATGTATCTTATTACTGTTCTATTGTATCCTGTTTAACCCAGATGTATCTTATTTTATATAGTAGCTTCATGAACTACTATCTCTTTTAATTCCGCTGCATTTTTGTTTACTCTGTGTCTGTGATCTGTGATAATTTATTTACTGTATATTCTGAGATTTGTCAAATTTTATTTACAACGTGGTATTTTTAGCAATTCAAGTCTGACTTGTGCGGATGCGAATGGTTGAAAATATCGGGTCGTTATATTTGGTATTAGAGCTTTGGTAGCTCTAGGCAAGCACAACATATATGGTAAATGTATTTACATAATCACTTTCGTTTGAGTTTGAATCTCTTCCTTTTTGACTCGATTTTTGGAATGTTCTCTGCGGTTCCATAATTCATTCGTATCCCTCACTCTTCGTCTTCTTTTGATTTTGGAGTATCTCATAACTCCACTTCAAATGATCTTTATAATGAGTCGGCGGCCCCACCAATCTCAAATTTGTTTGTAAAGGCATGAAACTCCTTTACAATAGCATCGATTCACCAAGGATTTTATATCCTCGGTTTAGATGATAGTACCTCTTATTATCCCAAACTCTATCTCTTGACACTGAATGGTGATTTACCTCAGAAATTCACATTGATCTTATTCTTTAAGTCACGGTTGACCCGGTTAAGCTTGGCCTCGATTTATATAAGCTTATCCATTTTCCTATTCTGTTATTTAATCATCTCATCTTTGTTTCCAACTTATCTTCAAATCATTCTTGAAGTGTATTTGTAAACTAATTTTAAAATGTTTTATATATTGTGTTGTTTGAGTTGTTGATATTGATTTCGGTTTCTGATCGATTCGTCTAATCAACGCTATCGATAAGATTTTCAAAACACTTGAAAAGAGCAAACGAGACAATATGTTTTTTAAATTTAGTAAGGAAATAAATTTTGTAACTATATTAAATCTTTTTCTGAATTTTATTGAATTAGTTCTTAAGAAATAATAATTCATTTTATATATCATTATCTCTTGTTTCATATATAAATAATTGAACTATAAAACAGTGTTATAAATTTATTTGGAAATATAAACTGAACTTAAACAAGAATTTGAGAATTTAATTTCCGATGGATTTCAAACCTTGTAATTAAAGTTTTAAAAAGGATATACTACTTAAAGTATTTTCGAATAAAAATTTGTTTCCAAAGAATTTTAAAGTTCAAACTAGTGCTCTTCTCTTTCTCGTTGGAAAATAACTTCGGCGATGACTGCGGCATCATCGACATTCATTTTCGAGTTTCGAAGTGAAGAGACCATTCTGTATTATGGCTACAGTTTTGTTTTGGTGAATTTAATTGATTTGAATTTCTAAAATAAGACTGTATTTACTACATATGCTGATATGATCTAAATTTGAATGGATATATATATAGTATATGTGCATTTATTTATCTCTAAATAGTTTGGAATTTATCGGAAAATTAATTCCTAAATTTTAACTTGAAAGATAATTTTTATGTATATTTTCAAGATTCGAATAAATATTCAAGCTTGAAATGATTAAATTGGAAAGTTTTATTTGTATAATACACCATTTCATTCCAATATAACTTACCTTAATTATACAGAAGTTGAATTTGAAATTGGATAATATACAATATAAAAAGATTTTATAAATAAAATTTGTGTGGTTATAATGAATGTTATAAACTAAGATTTTAATTATAAAAGATTAACAGAGGTAAATAAAGAAAAAGGGTAATGGAATAATTTACAATATAAAATGATGTTAAAGGAACTAAGAATAAATTGAAGCAGTTATAATAAGTGTAAATATATTTAACATAGGTGATAAAATATATTGAGAGGAATAAAAAAATTTAATCAGGAATAAAGAAGAATTAAATTTATTGAGTACATTTGAGTATATTAAATGATTTTTTTTCAAATCCATGATTTTAGAGATTGTAAATTTAAGATAATTGGATAATAAGATAATGAAATTAGAGATGATTAAGTTTTATTTAACTGATGTAAAATTAATTTTCAATCTAAGTTGAAATTTTCATGGTTTCAAATTTATCACCTTATTTTGTTTTTCAAACTATCTTTTGGTTGTCCTTATTTTCCTTACCATGGTACAGAATGGGAGGTTATTGCTTATACCAGTCTTTTTTCTATAACCTTTCTATAATATTTGGTACTCATATTTGAATCTGAGCACTGCTTGCCATCCACAGACTGTTGGTCAAGCGGGAAGAGTGGATCAGATTTCTCGAAGATCTTCTTCGTGCTTATGTGCTTACCTATAACAACAGTTATCAGGTATAATTTTAATCTTCTTGTCATCTTGTCTTAATCCTATTTCATTCTATCTTCTTCTTTTTTCCCGTACCTTATTCCTTTTCGGGGACGAAAAGTTTTGAGTAGGGGAGAGTGTAACTACCCTGTTTTTTTCATTATTTTAATTGTATATTTTAATTATTTTAATTTAAATTCCTAATTTTAAAAAAAATTATTTTATTTATCAAAATGAATAATTTTGTTATTTTAAATATAAACTTTGATTTTTATGTGAATTATAATTTCAAACCTGAATAAATATAATATTTTCCAAAAATGTGAATTTTTTTCAATGTAGTCAAATTTTGACTTTATATTTAAATTTAAATATTTGAATTTTTAATTTTATCTTTCATAATGAAAATAGATTAAATTTCAAAAATACTTCTTTTCGTTCGTTGAAATCTGATTTATGTTGTGAAAGTTATGCTTTTTTCAGTATTGTGTGTAAATTATTTTATTTAATAAAATTGTTTATTTTAATTTTTATAAATAATATTTTTGTTTATCATATCTTGTGTATATATATGTTATATGACATGTTATATATATATATATATATATATATATATATATATTTTAAAACAATTTTAAAGTATTGTCATAATTTATCCAATGTTAATTGTATATTGTTTATATTTTTAAAGTCTAGTTTCAATTATTAAGCTATTATCTTATTTATATTATATTTTTCCTTAAAAATATTTATTTCTTTTCATTTCTACTTTATTTTTATTTTCTTTTTCTATTTTATTTTCTAAAATTTATTTGGTTTAATTAGATTAAAAGAAAAGGAAATTTCAAGAGTCAAAGTCCTTTCATTGTCTAGTGGCTTTTCATGTACTTGTCCTTTCATTTGCTATTGCCACTTCATTTTCATGCTTTGACCGTCCATTCTTATGCATTTCCATGTATTCCTCTTCCATATTCACGTGAGAAATTTTATTCTCCCTTCTCAAAACTCACGGCCAAGGGAAGAAAGAAAATTTGAAATGGCTTCTTCCCTTATCACTTTTCTCTTCTTCTTTTCTATGTTTTGCCTTGTTCTTCTCCTTGCTTTGCTCGGCCCCACGCTCCAACTCCACTACATCACCACCACCATCACCTTGCATAGCAGCCATCATCCCCTCCTCTGACCAAAAAATCAGGTTGTGCCTTCATGTTGAAGCATCACCACAAATTTACGCAAACACCCCTCCAAACCTTGCCTAGCCGAGCCACATATCTTCACATCACCTTCATCAATCTCTTTCCCCTTAGCCACCACCACCAGCAGCTACTCTACCTCTGGCCATCACTCCAACTCTGTCCAGACCTGTACTTGACCATAACCGAGCCATATGTTACCAAGCCGAGCCAAGTGGTGCATCCAAACCCTTCCTATTTTGCCTTGCCTTTGACCTTCTTCTTATTTTGCCTTTGCCTTCCACTTTCATACTCTTGGCCGTGCATTTAGGCCATGTCCAAGCCAAGTTGACACCTAGGCCGAGCCTAGTGTGATGTGATCAAGCCCATTTGATCATGTGACAAGCCATGTTGTCATGGTCAAGCAAAGTTGGATGAAAAGCTAGGTGATGTTCTTTGTTGATTCAAAATTCCAATTGTTTCAATGTATTTTGTATTGAACTCATATGTTTATATTATCTTGTTTATTTATTGTATACAAGATCATCATCTAGGCTCCCATTCATTCAAATCAAAAGTCGTGCTGTATCGTGCTTGTCATGCCTTTAGAATCGTTTTGTGTGTCGTAGTGGTATCTAGCTTGAAAAGGTGAATCCTACTCACTCTGACATCTTTACTTATGAAATGGTGAATTGATGACAAGTGTTTAGTAATTAAAAATGCAATGCAAGTTTATGATGATCATATGATATGCTACGCCATGTTATTACCATATTAACTCTGTTAATTATCACCTGACATATGATATATGACAATACATTGTGACATTGACATTGTTCATATTGTTTATGCATATATTCACACTTCAAGTTTGCTGTAGAATAGAATCACTATGGGTTGAAATGATACATACCCGATTGGACTTTCGAATAAGGAAAAATCATTATGGGCTGAAATGATAGGCATGAGCAATTTTTATTGTATTTTATTTGACTTGGGATTGCGGGTTTGAAATGATAGAAGCCGGTTTTCTTTTTAAATTGCGGATTGAAATGATACATATCTGTATCACTTGACCTAGGTTAGAAAATTATATACAGACCCCATGGTATATTTTTAAAAATGATTTTTCTAAGATATGTATTTTTAAAGTATGAAATTTTGATTTTAAAAATATAATATTTTATGGTTTTGAGAAAGCTAAATATTAAGTTTTGAATTTGTGAATTTATGTATGTAAATTTGAAGTAAATGTGAATTTTGACTTTAAAATTATTTTTAAAATGTAAGTAAATAATGGAAATTTAATTCAAAGCTTTACTATGATATTTTAAGTGAAATGTTAAGTTTTTGTTCAAATTTAATAATTAAATAAATAGTGAAATTGTGACAACAAATGAATTGAATTTTTAATTGGATATTTGATTTTAAATTTTATTGTGATAAATCATATGTTAAAAGTATTTAAATGTGAAATTTTGAAGTATAGAAATATGATTTATATGTTTAAAATTTGAATTTTTTTGAAGTTTTATTGTTTTTGAAAAGTTATAGTAAAATCTGGAATTTTATTAATAACATTTCTAAATGCTGTAGTTTTTTGACAACACTTTAAAATACTGTTGTTTTGAACTTAACTATGTTTGAAATAACTAAATATATATTACGGCATTTTATAAATGCCGTTATTCTTGAAATAAACTATTTTGGAAACTATAAGCTATGATAGCACTTTATAAATGCTGTCATTGCTATAATTTGTCAATATTTTGAAATATTATATATTTTATCACTATTTGAGTTATATTTTAAAGTGTTATATGATTTAACTTTTGGGATTGATTATTTGTGAAATTTAAGGAAGTTTGAATATATATTTTAATATTTAAATTTGAATTTTATGGAATTTAATTTGAATTTGAATTTAAATAAGGTTTACTTTGTTATGTGTTAAATGGAATGAAATTGTAATGAGATAAATGAATTTTTGAATGAAATTTCAAATTGTATTTTGTAATGATATTTGAAATAATAAATGAATGACATATTTTATTTGTAAATGATATTTAAATTTGAATATTTGAAATTGAATTCAAATAATCATTTGATAATGAGGTTTTTGAAGGATATGATATTTTGATAAATAATATGATTTGGAATGATATTTGATTTTGATAAATGAATATTTGAAGTTATGTTGGTATGAAAGGATATTTAGTTACTTGAAATTCTGGTTTATTGAAATGATATTGGATTTATGAAATGAATATTTCAAAACTAAGTAATAATGAAGTTAAATTTGAGATATATGAAATCATACAAAAATTAGTTTTGAAATATGGATATTGAAGCTTTGAATTATATTGAAAGATTGAATAGTTTATTTTGTAGATCAAATCTATATTTGAAATTGATAAGATTTGAAATGGTTTGTTGGGAAACTGAGTTGAATTGAAACTGATGGTTTGAATTGAATCAAATTGGAAATTTGAAAATTTGGATTAAAGGAAGGTACCATGAATACAAAATGTATGATTTCAAAATGTTATGATTTTTAGAGTGTAATGATTTCAAGTATTTTGGTTTTTGAAAGAGTTATAACTTTGAAAATATTATGGTTTTTGAAAGGTGAATATATGTTTGAAATGGAAATGATATCGTATTGATTTGGATATAGTTTTGAAATAAAATGATTTTGGTTTCGAAGTATAAACTATTTTGAAAGGAACATAGTTTTGAAATGAAATGATTTGGTTTTTGAAGTATAAACTATTTTGAAATGACCACTGCGTTTATAATAACATTTGGTTGTTAAAGAGATCGGGATCGAAAGTTATCATACTCTCTGCCAACTCCGAAAACCACTTTAACAACCGTGTACGCGGTGGAGATTCCAGAATGAAGTAGGATGGTGGCGACGTTCTTGAGGTATATTACGTGGACCCAACTCCCGTGAGTTGGCATAGGGTGGCTAAAACAGGAGCGATCTCGGGCCAAGCGAGGTCATTCCTCCAATCAGACGCACTTCTTCGATACTATACTCCTACTTGTGGTTAATTTGATGGCCATCCTTCGATTTTGATTTGGGAGTGTGTTCTGAGGTGGGAGTATGTGGCTGCTATGTTACCACCAATCCGTGTGCATAATTGGTATATCTACCCTGGAATTGCCTTGTGTGCCGTGTCACCTACCATAGAGAGCTTTACTATGAGTTTGTTTTTCTCCCGCAGCCCATGGAGTATTTAGGGTAGTCTCTCGATCTAGGGATATGATGATACTGGATGGACTACTGGTACTATTACGTGTTGGGGGCTATATGGGTAACCCTTCAACGCTATTTAAAAGTAATTTTATTTTATTATAGACATTATTATAATAGCGCAATATTACTACATAGTAAATAGTTTAACGGATCCTTAAAGGATGGGCGATCCCCAGCATCCTTTAAGTTAATGATGCATTTTTGGTTACTGTTCACTTGAGTTGATTTATAGTTCATAAGTATTTATGTCTTGACTTGAGTGTTTTTTGTTTTGCTTTACGCTTGAGTCAGACTGAGTGATTCAACATTCAACACTCACCTTTGGAGTTGGAGCTTTGCTTGATGATACAGCCATCTATTTTGCTTTCATTATCCAGTGATTCCAGTGATGTACTCTGATTTGTACCTGTTGTATCTTGTTACTCTTCTGTTGTACCTTGTTTAACCCAGATGTATCTTGTTTTATATAGTAGCTTCATGAACTACTATCTCTTTTAATTCCGCTGCATTATTATTTACTCTGTATCTGTGATCTATGATGATTTATTTACTGTATATTCTGAGATTTGCCAAATTTTATTTACAACGCGGTATTTTGAGAAATCCAAGTCCGACATGTATGGATGTGAATGGTTGAAAATATCGGGTCGTTACACAGATCTTTGTAGGCAGTCTGAAGGGCTTGGTGTTCAGAATAGTTTATTCCTATGCCCAGTCCTTGCAAGTAAGTTTAAGGGTAGTCGCATGTAGATATCGACCAACATCAAGACCAAGAGCGATTTTGGGAGAGACTAGAGTTAAACCAACAGGCCAATGATTCTTTCACTATCGAGATACTGGATGAGCACGGCCATTTGGATGTTAGATTATTTGTATTAGGGCACGACCACTTAACTCTTTAGAAATATTTCGGTTAATTAAGCGGTGGCTACGTGGGGCCATAGCCACGATGAAAAAGAGACAAACCAACTAGAATATCTATATTGTAGGCCTAACGAAGCAGTCCTTTACAGATATAGAAAGCCCCCAACTGAATTCGATGCAAGGTAGACCTTGTTGGTGGGATTAAGATGGTATACAAAACGATTACGTAGTCCTCAATGTACGCATTGGGTGGTACATTATGGATGTTCGAGCACTGGCATAGACTAGCGTGTACGCGATTTGCATTTTCATAGTAAGTAATAGAGCATCTGTATTGTAGACCTTATGAAGCATCTCTTTACTAATATAGCTACGGAACGCTCGTGGAGCAAGACGATGGAGTATTTATATTGTAGGCCTAACGAAGCAGTCCTTTACATATATAGCTACGATGCAAGACGATGGAGCCCTTTTCGAGGTGGATACGGAAGGTACAACGGGAGGTGCCTAGGACCAATATAGTCATTGGGCATATAGTTGCATATATGCATATATTAATTATTAGGTTTTAATCTACTATGGAGTAGATGGGTACGGTTCACGAACAAAGGCGAGAGTATTGTAACATAATGAACCTATTATAAGAGTAAATGGAAATAAAATGATATATGTTGAATTAAGCCTAGAATTATATAATTTATTCATTCACCAGAACTTTTGTTCTGGCCCCCTCCTCATAACATCCTACAGGTTAGGTAGATGGCAGAGACTTCTCAGATTTTTGGCACTTACTTAGAAAGTGTTATCATTTGGGTGAGTATTTACTTACTATTATATTTTAGTCAATCCCGCTGTGAGATAAATTATTGAGCTCTGGTATATTTGTCTTTGCCTATCTGCAGGATACCAGATACCCAACTCGGGCTTCAGTGGGCTTGGTTTTTAGCATTTTTGAGAAAAATTCGAACCACTAGAATTCGGGTTGTTACATTTGGTATCAGTGCCTAGGTTTAGGATTCCTAGGTAGATAGTGAGTGAGCAGTATTTGTATTCTTGAATAAAATATAAATATATTATGTACTAAAATCCAAATAGTCCTCAACCATAGATTTTTACACATGGAAAGTTTTTAATAGTATACTTGTGCATAGTTTGCTAATTGGGTTTGGAATGACACAAGTATGTAAAGCCCTATGTTATTGTTGATTTATAGCATACAAATAAGCCATGTTTTGAGAGAAAATTTGTATACATATGTTTTAGAAAGTAGGGAAGTTCCTTAGGGATAGTAGAGTGAGTTTTTCTATTTAGGGAAGAATAAGAGGTTTTAGTATAAAGAAAATCCACCTTATGTCTAACCCAATAAAAATGAAACTATTGAATTAAAAAAGCAGAAAACTATAATTGTTAATATATTTGAGGAAGTAAATATTGGATTTTTGAAAAAAAAAAGCGGAATGAAATTTAAATTGGTTTTTATATGATGTAAATTTTGTTTAAAGTGAAATTCTTTTTGAAGAATTATAGAGCATGTATAGCTCGCTAGTTTCTTTGTAAGTAAACAATGATTTTAAATATAAAAACCTAGAGTGTGTTAAGTATCGAAAACGTAGGTTACAACATTTATTGTTGTAATAAATGTTTTCAGTAAAAATAAAGGAAGCATAGACTATGACACTATTGTTATAGTAGGTGACTCCCAAAGTAAATATTTTTACATAGCATATGGGATTTATAATATTTATTTTAATTGAATCCATATACTAGTATTTTTGAGTTGTAGTAACTGTGTTTTAGGAAACATCTGTTTTGACCCAAATGAGTTTTGGAGATAATTTCTATAGTAGTTTGTATGTACACTTATTATTTATATAAGCATATGAATATATTTTCTAGTTATAAAGAAGTTTTAAAAACGAGTTCTTTGAAAAATAATGTACGATGAATTAATGAACTTAGTAGGAAATACCTTATGTAAGTAAATATAGAGTAAACATACCTTAATCTATTGGAATGAAATGAATAATGATATACTATTCTATGAATCACAAATAAAAATGTTTTGTGCAAGCTATAAGGAATATGTGAAAGAGATGTACAAGGTATGGAAAACACCATATTTTGTATAGCATATTTCGATAAAATATAAATAAATTCCTTATAATTTCATATAAACATGAAATCCTCCTTTAAAGGATTCATAGAAGGGTTTAGCGTTAATGGTTTCTCATAATAAAGTAATTCCAATATATTAAGGTATAAAACCATTAAGTGTAGTAAGTTAGCAACTCCTTCAAGGTTAAGTAATTGGAAGAGTAGAAAAGTGAAGAGAATTTTGATAAAATAATTGTTCTTATTTACCCCAGTTTTAGTAAATTTGAAAATCTATCAAAAAAGAAGGATATTTTGAAAACACGTGAGGACATTTTATTTAGAGTCAGGAAAAAAGAAAAGTGTTTTAAGAACAAGCAGGACATGTTAAAAAATAGATGGTTTGGTGGAAAAGTAAATAATTTTTTGAAAAGATAAAATTTAGAAGTTTTAATTTTGAAGAAAAATTGATAAATACCTAACTAAACCATACTTTTAAATATGGAATAGATAGAAATCATTTCGTAGGTGCAACTTGAAAAGTATAAGGTTATAGAATTAATTACTCCTAGTAGTATAAAAAGTTCCCGTAAGGTGTATAAGACACTAGTGAAAACCTAGAAATGTTGCTTCATGTGGTTAAACTATAGAAGAATAGTGAAGTGGTATTAGTAAGATATTAAGATACACGTGGTTGGAAAAGTAGACTTTAGTTGGTGGAAAATAAAGGGTAAAGAGAAAATTCTCCAAGCTTAGTTGCCTTTTTAGATAGAGACTGCATAAATTAAAACCCTTATCCATTGCAGTAAATGAGACTTAGTTATTCCTTTTTTAGCATGGAATAGAAGAGATGAATATATTTATTCGTATGTGTAACATACCAGAAATTTATCAATTTAAATTCGGTTATTGTTGAACTTTATAATATAATTTGAAAAGTTACAAAATAAATAAAAATAAGTCATAATTTAAATGAATGTAAAATTTCAAATTTCTTTTGAGTTTAAAATTTGAAATATTAAAAGTTTTTAAAAATCATTTGAATATAAATTTTATTCATATATGTAAATATATATGTATGGGGGCATAGATGGGTAAATTTGAATTTATGTATTGAATTTGATTTATTGAATTTAATTTTTTTTAAATAAATGTTTTAGTAAAATAAGTTTCATTTATATATATATATATATATATGTGTGATTTATTTAATATGTATTTAAATTCAAACCATTCTCTTTTTAGTAATGTGTATTAATATAAAGCTAATGTCTTTAATAAGAAATGAAAGTTTAAATACAAATTAAATAGTGTAAAATATTATGTTAATAAAAATTAATTACAAGTGTTAAGTTTGCAAGGACTATAGAGACAAGTGTAATTCATGAGGAGAAAATTAAAACAAGTGTCATTTGTATCATTTCTATTTTTCTTAGAAAAATTTATAGAAAAGGAAATAAGTCATTTATCTTCTTCCCCTTACTTTTTATTCATTTCAAAAGAAAATTTTTATGCAATCTTTACATCAGAAAAAAAATTCAAAAACAAGCCTAACCTCCTCAACATTTGAAATCAGAAAACCAACTTTCCAAAAAAGAAAATCTGTAACAAAACTTCCTCTCAATATCTTAAATCAAAAGAAGAATTCAAGGATAATACAACTATTCAACGAATACTACAGAATCAAGCAGGGAAATTTCAAGGATTAAAAAAAAGAATCAGGAATCAATATTAAAAAAAAAGAATTAGCAGACACAAGATTAGAGTGCAGGCCACAGATTTCTTCCCCCTGTTCAAACTAAAAAGTTACTGTAAGTAATTTAATTTTTTTTAATTTGTTGTTAGAAGGATAAGTAAGTAAATTTATATCAAAGATATAAACAAGTCCATACAAAAATTTGATGCAGATAACAATTCAAATTCAAGTCAAGCAAAAGAAAAAAAGAGAGTCCTATGTTGGATTTTCAAGTAGGAAACTGTCTGCTAAAATTTTACAGGTGAGTAAACCCATGTTTCATTTAATTTTTTGTTGCTGTGTATGCTTGGACCCTGTAGTGAAGTTAATCCTTGGTTGCTTGCAAAAATATAGAGTGTATGATGAATGGGTTGTACATGTTGATTATACAAATTTCAATCTCTGTTTTGCTTCAGGAAAATCAAAACTGTCAAACTCTTCTTTTTCTTTCCTTCTGTCTCTCTTTCCAGTTGCATTTGAAAAAATTAAACAAGTTGAACATTTGTTGTATGCATAAAAATCCATGAATATGTGAACATCTTTGCCTATGCCTGTTAGTTCAGGTTTGAATCCTCTTTGCTTCAGGTTACAGGAATTTAACCCTATTCAAAATTTTGATTTATTCCTCTCTATAGATTATTAGTCTTTGAAATTTAGACCAAGTTTGTTTGTAAAACCATGTTTAAGCATTAGAAATAAATTTAAGCAAAGTAAATTCAAGCTTCTCTGTAACATATGAAAACACAGTTAAAATGCAAAATATGTTAAATTTCAAACCTCGTAAATTTTAATTTCAAATATACTATCTGGAAGCTTATCAAAATCTATGATTTTTGAAAGAAAAATCAAAAAAATTTAAACGAGTAATTTTTTATAAAAATGAGGATGATCAGAATTGTTTTTTCTACCAAATTTCGGTGATCGGGGCAATGATGGATCTCGCGATCAAGAGTGGAGTACGTTTGAAGGTCAGAGATTATGGGAAAATTGCTAAATGATTTTTAAATTTGTTGTGATGGGATGATGAAATCCAAATAGGGTTTTAACCCACATTTTTTATCGCAGCGGAAATAGGTTCACCGTGTTTTTGTCAGACCACCGGAGTTGATCGCCCCGATGGGAATAGCAGCGTTTGGTCGAGACGAAGCTTCAGTTAAGCTTTCATGGCCTCCCATGGCTAGAGGTAGAAGAACGACGTGTTTTTCTGGTGGCTTGGTTTCGTTACAGTTTGGGTCGATAGCAAGAATTTCGATTTTGTTGACGAGATGGGTTTCTGGATGCTCGTGGGGCTCAGGTGGATGGTCGTTGACTTGGGGGTGGCTGGAGATTCAACTAAAGGCGGCGAACTCAATTGTGCATGTGCACGGCACCCATGGTTGTATCAGTAGTGTGTTTGGGAAAGAAGGATATGGGCTCAAAGTAGCTTACGGGTGATAAGGGTTCGAGCTCGAGTATAGACTCGAAGTGATTTTGGGGTCATGCGAGTTTGTACAAAAAAAAAATTTGAAGGAAAAAGTAACAGCACGGGTCGATTTTTGAAAATCAGGAAGTAAATTGCAAAATTTTCAAGGGAAGACTCGAAGTGGCCTCGGGTTTTAAAAACAAAACAGTTTTGCTTTAAAAATGAAAATTCAAATTTTTGAACTATTTTAATTGCCTTTTATTAAATGATGATTTTTATTTGAGTTTCAGCTAATTAAGGTTTAAACAAGACATTTTAAAGTAATTAAACTCAATTTAAATTTTGTTACATTAATTCAAGAAATTATTTATATAAATTGAATAATGAAATTAAGGAAGGTAATTAAAATAAATGTTATTTAAAACAAAACTTAATCTTTTAACTGACTAATGTGATAGAGATGATTTATTAAACAAGCTCTAAAGAAAAATCAAAGATATTAATTTATCTTTTGATTTATTAAATAATTGAAGATTTGATAATATAAATTATTGAGAAGTAATTACTTAAATTTAAGGTTTAATTAATAAGTAAAAGTAATTAGGGTTTCGATAATGTACAAATAAGGATTTATTAATTAGGGTAATTAATTAAGGAATGATTAATTAATGAAGATAATTAAAGATTTAATTTATTTTAATTAAGGATAGCTAATCATTGATTACATATAATTAAAGAAATTAATTATGTGATTAATTAGTTTAAATCACACAATTGATTCATCTTAGTTGTAGATGATTGATAACTATTATATGATGTGTACTGATTGATATCTCTTATTGTAATCATGATGCTATGTGATATGAATTTCTTTGTGCTAAGTTGTGTTTCTGTATTTTTCTATGTGAATATGAAACCCCTTTGGCCCGTAAAACGGCACTTGAATTTCGATGCGACAGGGAGTCGGATTCCAGTTGGTTATCCGAAACCCACATCGAACCTAAGAATCTTTGTGAATGACTTATCCACACGTTTTAAAAATTAACGCTCACTTTTCGGATTAGCCGGGAGAGGACCTTTGTGTCATATAACCCATACCGAATATGTGATACGACGAAATGGATAGCAATTGAAGACGGTGGTGAAGACCGGGCGTCTTCAAGAACGATAGGATAACCTGTTGAATGACTCTGCATTGATTTGCTCCGGTATAGAGATATCCATATGTGATGGGGAGTCCGATCGGGATTGTGGACGCCGGATTTGCAAGGGCTTCTTCGGAAGTGCCTTCAGTTCTGTTCGAACCCGGAACAGAATTGTATGGTCATGTGTCTAACACTACACTTTGAGATATAAAGCCGATTTCTTTCAAATACATATTTGTTGGTGGCGGAGAATTTATTCTCTTAGCTTAACACCCTTCTCTGAGACATACGAGCTCAGAGGTTATGTAGTTGAAGGTTATCAGCAATACACTCCCAATTTGGTAGTGTGACGTGCTGAGTGCTGCTGATCATTTGTTGATCGAAGCATGGCTTTGTGAAAAAGCGTAGCTTTGTGAACGAGACTTCGTCGAACCTCACAACCCGGTTATTGTCAAAACAGGAATCGTGGCAGCAAGGTTATTTAGGGGTAGCGCCCCCTGAGGGTATGTCCATTTCCTTGTGGATTATAAGTGGTATCATGGTATGGATCCCAGATATTTACTTTGTGCTTACTGCAAACTTATTGCTTTGTGGTTGTCGGTTGAGAAGCGCTTCAGATAAAGGTTGGTAACGACCGGGATGTGGCATACTCGTGTCAGTTGTTACATATTTACAGAGGTAACCTGACCTTATGTAGCAAAGATCCGGTTAGGTTCTCGGGGACGTCCCTCCAGAGGCGTTCCATTTTATATGGGAAGTTCCTTTGCCTGACCATTTGTTAGAAATCCAATCATCCAATACGAGCTCTTTACGGTTTTAGTTGTATAACCTGTCATTTACTTATGGTGGTCACCACTGTTTAGATGGTAGCTATAGTAGGCATAGTACGAAATGTCTATGCTGGCTAAGATTAATATTATACTTTTGAAAAATGTTTTCACACTGTGCACTAATAATAATATTTAAAAGTGTTTTCTCGTATTAAGCATTTTTGACTGTCATAAGGAGAAATCTCCTCCAAGTCTGTGTTTCCATTGTGTGTGTGGCGGGAGGCCTTATGGCAGTTTCATTTTCAAAAAGCATTGTGAATTTCTTTCAAATTCTTTTGTTTGATTTTGAGAAGAATAAACTGCTTTTATTTCAAACAATTGTTTTGTTTACTCATACCAATCTCATGACTGACCCGGAGTTTATTGTTCCTTTCCTAAACTCTGGGTGCCCATAATTTTCCACATGGGCAGCCTAGAAGCAGGTCATCCGTGTTTTGAAGCTAGCTTGGATTTTGAAGTCTTTTGGAAATTTTCGGATTCTGGAAGCTTTAATAATTTGAAGTGTTGGAGCATTTGAAGACCTTGTCGAAGTGGAAGTATGTTGAAAACTCGTTGAAGTTCTATTGTCCTATTATGGTTGTATCATATTTGTATCACTCTGATATTTAGGATCGATGTTGTATTGGATATTGTACCATGTTGTACCTGTGCTGATGTATGATATTCATTTTGTTTCCGCTGTTATATTCATCTATTGTTGTTATAAGCTCCATCCAAACTGAAATTTAACGTTCGAATCTCCGGCACTCGAATGCAAGTGAGGTATTTGATGTCGATTTTTGAACGCTGAATTTCGGGACGTGACAAGTGGCATCAGAGCTAAAGGTTGAGTAAGAACTTTAGCTATGGAATATAACACATTAGATGGCTCATTAGAGATAGGGTGAATTATACCCCAGAATGAGTATAAACCGAGAGACCGAAACCCTAAAAAATTTTGGTCTATTCCTTTTGAACTGTTGATGTTTCCTAAGATATCTTGTCCGTATGCCTAAATCAAGTTTTCTTGCTATTTAAAAATAGTAAGAATGAGGGAAAGAAGAGGACAAGGTAGGGAACGGGGAAATACCACCGCAACAGGTCAAGTCCCTGCAATTGCAACTGTGCCTACTCAATCTCAGCCAAATCTGGCTGATCTATATAAAAGTTTCTCGAGACTTGGTGGAAAGCAGTTTACTGGCAAGGAATCTGTTGTTGAAGCCCAAGTCTGGATCCGATCCTGTGAAAGAATTTTTAAAGGATTGAAGTTGGAAGACGATCAAAAGCGACTAATAGCTTCTTGGCAACTCCAAGAGGAAGCGTCAGCTTGGTGGGAGACAGTTATTGTGGATCAGTCAGAGGATAAGTTTACTTGGAGACGATTTAAAGAAGTGTTTGAGCAGCGATACGTTCCATCTACTGGTATCTCTCGAATGTACCAGGAGTTCCTAGATTTGAAGCATGGAAGTCTATCATTAGAAGAGTACTTGAATAAATTCAATGAATTGTCTCGATTTGGTCCGGAGCTAGTGAGTTCACCCTTGAAGAAAAATGAAAGATTCATTCGGGGAATGAATAAGGAGTATCACGAAAGAATGACAGCCCACATTAAAGAATCTTTTTCGGACTTGATTGGTATGGGTTATCGATATGCTACTCTAGATATGCAGAAAATTCCGGAAGAGAAGCGAAGTTCAAGTAGTTCGAATTGGAAGAAAAGAAAATTCAAAGGAAAGAGGCCAGTTCAAGGCAAGGAGAAGAAGAGGAGTAATCAAGAGAATTCAGTCAGAAATGTTACTTGTTATAACTATCAGGACAAAGCCATTTAGTAAATGACTTTGAGAATCCAAAGAAACAAATTAAGAAAAATCAACTTGTGAAGACAAGTCGAAGATCCAAGGAATGCTATTATTGTCACCAGGCAGGTCATGAAGTTAAGAATTGCCCCAAAAAAACAACAACAAGTAGCGAAAGTGTGCGCAATAAAAGATAACCCCTCAACTTCTAAGGCAAATGAAGGAAAGGGAGTTTTGGAGGGTAACCTTATTATTGGTGAAAGAGTTGTTAGAGTTTTATTCGACACGGACGCTTCACATCACTTTATCTCCCAACAGATCATGGACGAATTAAAACTTAAACTCAAGTTTGTCGATGAGACCATTTGTGTGACGAATCCAGTGGGTGGTCCTGCAAATCTTTGTCTATATTGTAGGGGGTGCCTATCTCTTATTCTGGCCATAAATTTCCTATTAATTTTTATGTTCTCGACTTTAATGAATTTGAAATTCTACTCGGGATGAATTGGTTATCAAAATACGAAGCCAAATTAGATTGCAGCAATCGAATGATTCAAGTCAAAATTAAACGTGGAGATTCTGCTGAAATTTCCTATGAAGACCCTAGTCCGAAAAGGGATAAACTGATGTATACATTGGGATATCCAGAACCTAGTTTGGAGTCCATTCCTATTTTCCAGCATTTTCCCGATGTATTCAAAGAAGTAGAATCTTTACCCCCACATAGAGAGATTGAATTCAAAATTGACTTAATTCTGAATGCTCACCCTGTCGTTCATGCTAGTCGTAGGATGGCACCGCGAGAAAGAATTGAATTAGTCAATCAAACTCGAAATTTACTAAAAAAAGGATTGATTCGCCCTAGTGTTTCCTAATGGGGTTCAACTGTCATGTTTGTGGCAAAATCGGATGGATCTTTGAGATTGTGCATCGATTACCGCGATCTCAACAATCAAACTCTCAAGAATAAGTTTCTGTTACCCAGGATTGACGATTT
The DNA here is from genome assembly GCA_030765085.1 of Allium cepa. Classification (NCBI taxonomy): domain Eukaryota; kingdom Viridiplantae; phylum Streptophyta; class Magnoliopsida; order Asparagales; family Amaryllidaceae; genus Allium; species Allium cepa. Next base: position 807,226,747 of record CM060941.1, read on the forward strand.
ATTCGATCAACTTCATGGTGCACGATTCTTTTCTAAGATGGATCTAGCCCAGGGATTCCATCAGTTGCGAATTGCCAAAGATTGCGTTCACCTAACTGCATTTAGGGGTCCGGATATGTTCGACGAGTGGTTAGTCATGTCTTTCGGACTAACCAACGCTCCCGCGTACTTTGTAGATTTGATGACCCGTGCGTTTCAAGAGGTGCTGAATAAATTTGTTCTTGTATTTATCGATGATATTCTAATCTACTCCAAAACCGAAGAAGAGCATACTGAACATCTCAGAATTGTTTTGGAAATTTTAAGAAGGAACATCTTATTCGCTAAATTTTCGAAATGTCACTTTTGGGTCAAAGAACTCAGATTTCTTGGCCATATTGTTAATGAAGAAGGGATTTCGATTGATCCAAGCAAAATTTCCGCTATTCTTGACTGGAAGCGACCCACGACTCCGAAAGAAGTTCGAAGTTTTCTGGGTTTAGCAGGCTATTACCGGAAGTTTGTTCAGGACTTTTCTAGGATTGCTAGCCCATTGACCAAGCTAACAATGAAGAATGCCAAGTTCAATTGGACTCCAAAATGTGATGAAGCTTTTAAGGAGTTGAAAAAGAGATTAACCACTGCCCTTGTTCTCGCTATCATTAACGGGAACCAAGGCTTATATGTCTATATTGACCTCTGTGGTGATGGGGTTGGTGTAGTACTAATGCAGAACGGAAAAGTAATCGCCTACGCGGGTAGATAATTACGCCCGCATGAAAGAAATTACCCAACACATGATTTGGAGCTTTTGGCTGTTGTTTTCGCCTTAAAAATCTGGTGACGTTATCTTCTAGGTGAAAATTTTGAATTATTCACCGACCACAAATTTTTAAAGTATCTCTTCACCCAGAAAGATTTAAATCTACGGCAACAACGATGGTTAGAATTTCTAGCGTCATGTGACCTAGATATTCTGTATACACCCGGTAAAGCCAATGTAGTTGCTGATGCTTTGAGTAGGAAACACGCTATTTTTTCTCATCTTGTTACTGCTCCTACTCTTCTCAAAAGGATTTCGAGACAACAGAAAGAAGATGAGTTTCTTTGGGGGATTTATAAAAGAATATGCCAAGGTGAAGATACTAGTTTCGAGATGGATAATAGAGAGGTTATAAGATTGAAAGGAAGAATTTGTGTCCCTGATATTCCGGAGCTGAAACGTGAAGTTTTGGACAAGTGCCACAAGTCCAAACTTTGCATACATCCAGGAATATACTCCCAATTTGGTAGTGTGACATGATAAGTGCTGCTGATCATTTGTTGATCGAAGCATGGCTTTGTGAAAAAGCGTAGCTTTGTGAATGAGGCTTCGTCGAACCTCACAACTCGGTTATGGTCGAAACAGGAATCGTGGCAGCAAGGTTATTTAGGGGTAGCGCCCCTTGAGGGTATGTCCATTTCCTTCTGGATTATAAGTTGTATCATGGTATGGAGCCCAGATATTTACTTTGTGGTTGCCGCAAACTTATTGCTTTGTGGTTGTCGGTTGAGAAGCGCTTCGGATAAAGGTTGGTAACGACCGGGAGGTGGCATACTCGTGTCAGTTGTTACCTAGTTTCAAAGGTAACCCGGCCTTATATTGCAGAGATCCGGTTAGGTTCTCGAGGACGTCCCTCCAGAGGCGTTCCATTTTATATGGGAATTTCCTTTGCCCAACCATTTGTTGGAAATCCAATCATCCAATACGAGCTCTTTACGGTTTTAGTTGTATAACCTGCCATTTACTTATGGTGGTCACCACTGTTTAGATAGTAGCTATAGTAGGCATAGTACGAAATGTCTATGCTGGCTAAGATTAATATTATACTTTCGAAAAATGTTTTCACACTATGCACTAATAATATTATTTAAAAGTGTTTTCTCGTAGTAAGCATTTTTGACTGTCATAAGGAGAAATCTCCCCCAAGTCTGCGTTTGCATTGTATGTGTGGCGGGAGGCCTTATGGAAGTTTCATTTTCAAAAAGCATTGTGAATTTCTTTCAAATTCTTTTGTTTTCTTTTGAGAAGAATAAAGTGCTTTTATTTCAAACAATTGTTTTGTTTACTCATACCAGTCTCATGACTGACCCGGAGTTTATTGTTCTTTCCTAAACCGTGGGTGTCCTAGAAGCAGGTTATCCATGTTTTGAAGCTAGCTTGGATTTTGAAGTCTTTTGGAATTTTTCAGATTCTGAAAGCTTTCATAATTTGAAGTGTTGGAGCATTTGAAGACCTTGTCGAAGTGCAAGTATGTTGGAAACTCGTTGAAGTTCTGTTGTCCTATTATGGTTGTATCATATTTGTATCACTCTGATATTTAGGATCGATGTTGTATTGGATATTGTACCATGTTGTACCTGTGTTGATGTATGATATTCATTTTATTTCCTCTGTTATATTCATCTATTATTGTTATAAGCTCCATCCGAACTAAAATTTGGCGTTCGAATCTCCGACAGTCGAATCCAAGTGAGGTATTTGATGTCGATTTTTGAACGCTGAATTTCGGGACGTGACAAGTGGTATCAGAGCTAAAGGTTGAGTAAGAACTTTAGCTACGGAGTATAACACATTAGATGGCTCATTAGAGATAGGGTGAAGTATACCCTAGAATGAGTATAAACCGAAAGACTGAAACCCTAAAAATTTTTGGTCTATTCCTTTTAAATTGTTGATGTTTCCTAAGATATCTTGTCTGTATTCCTAAATCAAGTTTTCTTGCTATTTCCAAATAGTAAGAATGAGGGAAAGAAGAGGACAAGGTAGGGAACGAGGAAATACCACCGCAACTGGTCAAGTCCCTGCAATTGCAACTGTGCCTACTCAATCTCAGCCAAATCTGGCTGATCTGTATAAAAGTTTCTCGAGACTTGGTGGAAAGCCATTTACCGGCAAGGAATCTGTTGTTGAAGCCCAAGCCTAGATCCGATCCTATGAAAGAATTTTTAAAGGATTGAAGTTGGAAGACGATCAAAAGCGACTAATAGCTTCTTGTCAACTCCAAGAGGAAGCGTCAGCTTGGGGGAAACAGTTATTGTGGATGAGTCAGAGGATAAGTTTACTTGGAGATGATTTAAAGAAGTGTTTGAGCAGTGATACGTTCCATCTGTTGGTATCTCTCGAATGTACCAGGAGTTTATAGATTTGAAGCAAGGAAGTTTATCATTTGAAGTGTACTTGAATACACTCAATGAATTGTCTCGATTTGGTCCGGAGCTAGTGAGTTCACCCTTGAATAAAAATGAAAGATTCATTCGGGGAATGAATAAGGAGTATCACGAAAGAATGACAGCCTACATTAAAGAATCTTTTGCGGACTTGATTGATATGGGTTATCGATATGCTACTTTAGATATGCAGAAAATTCCGAAAGAGAAGCGGAGTTCAAGTAGTTCGAATTGGAAGAAAAGAAAATTCGAAGGAAAGAGGTTAGTTCAAGGCAAGGAGAAGAAGAGGAGTAATCAAGAGAATTCATTCAGAAATGTTACTTGTCATAACTATCAGGACAAAGGCCATTTAGTAAATGATTGTGAGAAGCCAAAGAAACAAATTAAGAAAAATCAACTTGTGAAGACAAGTCGAAGATCCAAGGAATGCTATTATTGTCACCAAGCAGGTCATGAAGTTAAGAATTGGCCAAAAAAAAACAACCACAAGTAGAGAAAGTGTGCGCAATAAAAGATAACCCCTCAACTTCTTAGGCAAATGAAGGAAAGGGAGTTTCGGAGGGTAACCTTATTATTGGTGAAAGAGTTGTTAGAATTTTATTCGACACAGGAGCTTCACATCGCTTTATCTCCCAACAGATCATGAACGAAATAAAACTTAAACTCAAGTTTTTCAATGAGACTATTTGTGTGACGAATCCAGTGGGTGGTCCTGCAAATCTTTGTCTATATTGTAGGGGGTGCCTATCTCCTATTCTAGCCATAAATTTCCTATTAACTTTTATGTTCTCGACTTCAATGAATTTGAAATCCTACTCGGGATGAATTGGTTATCAAAATACAAAGCCAAATTAGATTGCAACAATCAAATGATTCTAGTCAAAACTAAACATGGAGATTCTGTTGAAATTTCTTGTAAAGACACTAGTCCGAAAAGGGATAAACTAATGTATACATTGGGATATGCAGAACCTAGTTTGGAGTCCATTCCTATTGACCAGCATTTTCCTGATGTATTCCAAGAAGTAGAATCTTTACCCCCACATAGAGAGATTGAATTCAAAATTGACTCAATTCCGAATGCTCGCCCTGTCGTTCATGCTAGTCGCAGGATGGCACCGCGGGAAAGAATTGAATTAGTCAATCAAACTCGGGATTTACTAAAGAAAGGATTAATTCGCCCAAGTGTTTCCGAATGGGGTTCAGCTGTCATGTTTGTAGCAAAATCGGATGGATCTTTGAGATTGTGTGTCGATTACCGTGATCTCAATAAGCAAACTCTCAAGAATAAGTTTCCTTTACCCAGGATCGACGATTTATTAGATCAACTTCATGGTGCACGATTCTTTTCTAAGATGGATCTAGCCCAGGGATTCCATCAATTGCGAATTGCCAAAGATTGTGTTCACCTAACTGCTTTTAGGTGTCCGTATATGTTCTACGAGTGGTTAGTCATTCCTTTCGGACAACCAACGCTCCCGCATACTTTGTAGATTTGATGACCCGTTTGTTTCGAGAGGTGCTGAATAAATTTATTCTTGTAATTATCGATGATATCCTAATCTACTCCAAAACCGAAGAAGAGCATACTGAATATCTCAGAATTGTTTTGGAAATTTTAAGAAGGAACATCTTATTCGCTAAATTTTTGAAATATCACTTTTGGGTCAAAGAAGTCAGATTTCTTGGCCATATTGCTAATGAAGAAGGGATTTCTATTCATCCGAGCAAAATTTTCGCTATTCTTGACTGGAAGCGACCCACGACTCCGAAAGAAGTTCGAAGTTTTCTGGGTTTAGCAGGCTATTACCAGAAGTTTGTTCAGGACTTTTCTAAGATTGCTAGCCCATTGACCAAGCTAACAATGAAGAATGCCAACTTCAATTGGACTCCAAAATGTGATTTTAGCTTAGGAGGAGGAAAAAAGAGATTAACCACTGCCTCTGTTCTCGTTATCATTAACGGGAACCAAGGCTTATCTGTCTATACTGACGCGTGTGGTGGTGGGATTGGTGCAGTACTAATGCAGAATGGAAAAGTAATCGCTTACGCAAGTAGACAATTACGCCCGCATGAAAGAAATTACCCAACACCCGATTTGGAGCTTTTGGCTGTTGTTTTCGCCTTAAAAATCTGGCGACGTTATCTTCTAGGTGAAAATTTTGAATTATTCACCGATCACAAATCTTTAAAGTATCTCTTCATCCAGAAAGATTTAAATCTACGGCAACAACGATGGTTAGAATTTCTAGCGTCATATGATCTAGATATTCTGTATACACCCGGTAAAGCCAATGTAGTTGCTGATGCTTTAAGTAGGAAACGCGCTATTTTTGCTCATCTTGTTATCGCTCCTACTCTTCTCAAAGGATTGCGAGACAGCTGAAAGAAGATGAGTTTCTTCGGGGGATTTGTAAAAGAATATGACAAGGTGAAGATACTAGTTTCGAGATGGATAAAAGAGAAGTTAAAAGTTTGAAAGGAAGAATTTGTGTCCTTGATATTCCGGAGCTGAAACGTGAAGTTTTGGATGAGTGCCCCAAGTCCAAACTTTGCATCCATCCAGGAGTCAATAAAATGTATCGTTATATTAAAAGAACGTTTTGGTGGAAGAAAATGAAAAGGGACATATCTATTTATGTGAGTCGTTGTGCTACTTTTCAACAAATTAAAAGCGATCAAAAGAAAGTGGTTGGTTTACTTCAACCTTTGGAAGTGCCGAAGTGGAAATGGGATCATGTATCAATGGATTTCATCGATGGGTTGCCCCGCATTCGGAAGGGAAATGAAGCAATATGGGTTATAGTGGACCGTCTAACCAAAACTGCTCACTTCATTCCAGTGAAATCCACTCGGACAGCAGCAAGTTTAGCTGAGCTATATATCAAAGAGATTGTTCGTCTCCACGGTATACCGAGCATTATAGTGAGTGATCGTGACCCGATCTTCACTAGTAGATTTTGGGAGGCGTTTCAAGCCACATTGGGAACAAAGCTGAACTTTAGTACTGCTTATCATCCACAATCTGATGGGTAGACAGAAAGGATAAATCGAATATTAGAAGACCTTTTGCGAGCTTGCATTCTTGACTTTGGTGGTTCTTGGGAGGACTATTTTCATTTAGTCGAATTTTCATATAATAATAGCTATCAAGCCAGTATTGAAATGGCTCCTTTTGAGGCTTTATATGGTCGACCGTGTCGATCACCGGCATGCTGGATTGAATCCAGTGATAGACTCGTTCTTGGACTAGATATGATTAAGGAAGCCACTGAAAAGGTTGATTTTATGCGAAAGAAGTTAATAACTGCTAAGCGTCGCCAGAAGATTTATTACAACCACAGAAGAAGAGCTTTGGAATTTCAAATTGGAGATTCTGTTTCCTTGAAAGTATCTCCAATGCGGCGTGTGTTAAGATTTGGGAAAATTGGAAAGATAGCACCGCGATACATTGGTCCTTTTTGTTAGCACCAAAATCGGTCGCTAACACCCTTAGAAAGATTGTGTAGAGGGATTAATGAAGAAAGTAAATTAAAACAGAGAATCGAGTGTAAATTTAAGTGCAGAGAACAAGAACACCAAATTTATAGTGGTTCGGCGTAACTGCCTATGTCCACTTTGAAGTTGATTTTCCATTAATTTCCTTGATGGGTGATTACAGATACAATCCGTTTTTTTGTTACGAGAATACAATTGAAAAGTAAAAGAAATAAGTCTGGAATGAGTATTGAAGATGGCAGAGTCTCCCAAGTGTTCTCTCAAAACCTCCATTTCTCTGTGCCCCTGCCCCTCTATTTATATGTGGAGGTGGCTTGGACTTCCCTGGTGGGCCTGGTAGCTGAATAACTCGGTCCAAATAGTGCTAGCTCTGCGCGCCGAGCCAGGGAGGCCGAATGTTGAGATGCTGAGCCAAGGCATCTATGTCGAACAATGTTCTTATGCCGAACTGAGCTGGGATGCCGAACCATCTAGGCTCGTCGAACGTACTCGGGCGAATTGAGCTGGGATGCCGAATCATCTTGGCTCGTCGAACGTACTCGGCCGGACTGAGCTGGGATGCCGAACCATATAGGCTCGCCGAACGTACTCGGCCGAACTGAGTTGGGATGCCGAACCATCTAGGCTCGCCGAACGATGGCTTTGGCCGAGCGTACCAGGAGGCAAAGCGATCTTTGGTCTCTGAATGATCTTATGTCGAGCGTCTCCCTTTGGCCGAATGGTATTCAATACCAAACGTACCATGATACCGAGTGCACCTCTGGAATGCCAAGTGCTATCGCTCCCCTAAGGATGCGACGCCGAACGCTCATAACATACTGAATGTCCATCTGATGTCGAACGTCCTTCTACGCCGAGCACCTTGGTGTTGTCTGTCTAGTTGCCCGGTCAAACTTTCGGGTAACATTTTGCCCCCCAAAGTACATCGTGTGGTCGAACATGATGTGCTTTGAACTATGAGTTGGCGTAATGCCGAACAAGATGATCCATGCCGAACTTTCCTCTGTGCCGAGCGTATTTCATGCTTTGACCGGTTCTACCGGTCAGAGTCGTTTCGACTTCCTCTCCTTTTCCTATAAAACCTGGTGCTCTACTTCTACTTCTTTTTCTTACTTCTTACTTTCCGAGAGCCGGCAACTTATCTCTTTAAATTTTACTCTTATGTTCCCTGAATCGAGCGCATCCTTCCCACAATTCCTTCCGAAGCTCCGGTCATTCCTCTTGGTAAGTCTTCACTTAAATCCACAATCTGTATTTGGACCTTAGGTGATTCCACAGCGGGTGGAATGGAGTGGAGAGAAATAGATGGTAGAGGCGCTCGGAGGTGGGAGTTAGCTGGAGATGCGTGGCGATGGAAGTGAGACGTAGTGGTATGGTTCGGTCTCGTAATGGTTAGCTAACTCCCATGCCAAACGAGGCTGAAGAGAGAAAATCAAAGGGAAGTGGGGAAAGGACAGGAGGTCGTTCGATATTGTGGTAGAACAGAATTTTAGCCGAACGCTAACCTCGCCGGCCAGTATTTAACCGGTCGACGTCTTGGCCGAGCGATCATGAATACCGACCCATACCCTATCGGCCAAGCATGACTTAAGCCGAACGAACATAACTGCCGACCGAATTCTATTGGCCGAACATAACTTAAACCGATCAAACAATTTCCTTGCCCAACTTCATAACTGAACAAGGAAGAAACTCCAGCATACTTGTATATCGAACTAATGTGGACTGATAACCTTCCCAGCAGATATAAACCTGAACTTAATTCGATGTAACCGGATAACTTCCTCTAACGTTTTCTGAACCTGAAACTATAATTGCCATAAGGAAGGCTTTTGGGGACGGTCAGCGATGACAGTCTTTGAAGGCGATGATTTTAAGCTTAGTTTTATATCAATATTCTCGCGACTTCCAAATTTTCAATGCTTATACACGATTGATTGCACTAATTCACACACCACGTGGGGGGAATATTCGATTTCTAACGTCGATCATTTTTCCAGTGTAGTTCACACAGGTGTTTTTTCAGATCCGCTATTTATTGAAGATGTCTAAAAGATCCAGCTCCGCCACTATCTCAAATAGGCCCGGGCCATCTTCCAAACAAGGGGACGTAGACACTTCTAATCCATCGACCTCCCCCGCACATGATTTTTCTTCTGATACCCTGGAATCAACGATTCTCTTGGATAATCCGATCGACTCACAGGCTTCGAAGATTAACGAAGCCGCGCTCTGGCGAATATGTTCGATTCACGGAATCCCTTTCGCCGACGTGTTGGTTCCGTCGGGCCATGATCGTCCACACCTGCCCCCAGTCGGATACATCGCCTGCAATAATTTTATGTGCTGGGTGGACAGCGTGCCTCCATTCAATTTATTTCTTTGGGATGTGTTGCAATACATAGACGTCGCCCCGTCGCAGCTGCACCCAAACGGTCATGCGTTCATTTATGGGACCTACCTCCTTTTTATGGCCAGGCCTCCAACTCCCGGCGACATCAGATATATTTATATGATCAAGAAGCGGAGAGATAGCTCCTCCTTCGTGTTCCTCGAGCCGCACCACAAGTGCCAAATTCTAACCGGAGCATGGAGCAAGTTTTCCCTGTACAAACTGGAATGGTTCTACGCGCGCTGCCCTCCCGGTTTCGCGAGGAGATGGGTTGAAGGAAGTAAGTCTTCTTTTTAGAGCGATGCTCATATTTCAGTTGAGGTGATGCTTTTTCTAACTCTTGTTTCATTTTTTCAGATATCAATCCACGTCCTGAGGGCCGCGGCTATTTAAAGGCTGTTGAGGCTATTAGAGCTCTTCCCTCCGAGGAACGAGACATCCGAACCCACATTTCAAATGAGTCACTGTTAAGGTTCGGGCTGTTAGCAGAAGGTCGTCGGGTGAGCCTTCCTGAGGGCGTCTCCATCCCCAAGCCCGCATCCGGTAAAGGGAAGAAGTTGGCTGAATCGTCGTCACACCACACCCCCGGTGCACAGAAGGAGGGGGAAATCAGAGAGGGTGAAGCACCCGAAACACAAGGTGAGAATGCGGGTCCTACTTAGGATCCGCTGGTCGAAGTGCACGATATTGAAATGTCATCTTCCCCTTCGAAGGGGAAAAAGACGTTGACATATAAGATTAGAAAGGAGAAGGTTGGCGGAACTTCCAGAGTTACGGTCATCCCGGCAGAGAAGGAGGCTTCTTCACAGCACGTTGAAAGTTCGCTAAAGGGCCTTTCGAACCTCTCCATTCTGGAGGATCTGCTCAACTATGATATTGGCGATCCGGAGACATTAAAGTTCCATTCGCCCATCAAAGGCGATGTGGGCATTCCAATCCAAGGTCGGGGAGAGAAAACCCCTGTTAGCAAGGCTGCTGGTCCATCGGGGGGAAACACTAGGACACACACGAACATTTAAACTTCAATTCCACTTAAATTTTTGTTATCACATCTCTCCTTGCTAACTCGTTGTTATTTGAATTTTGTGCAGGTGGCATGGGGCGCTCACACGGATTCGATCGTCTCCGTGGTTCTTCTATTTTTCATCCGTCCGAACGGGACTCGGGTCCCGATAGACGTCGAGATAGAGATGGTGATGGTGATAGGGACCGTCATTCTCGGGACTCATCATCTTGGAAGAAACCGTATTACCAGACCAAGCATTATCGACACCCCTCTTCTCATTCGGGGCAAAGTAAGGATAAGCTTGGTTACAAGGGGTCGCAGTTTGATATCCCCCGAGATCAACGCTCTGATTCTTCCCGAGATTCTCATAGAAGGGGCGAACTTTCAAAGCCGTCTCCTCCAGCTCTTGCAGGATCCCACAGTATCAGAGAGACTGAGCGAGCTCAAGGCCACAATTCCCAAGATTTGCTTCAATGGGTTGAAGTTCCTTCCGGCGATTCATCCTATACCCGGAGATGTTAAGCAGATCGTCATTGCCTGTACCAACGACGTCTATGTTCAACATGACGCGTTCATTCACCTAGCTGAGAAACTTTCCGAAGTCTCTGTGGAGCGCCAGCATGAAATAGACCGTTTGAAACTTGAGGCTACCCACGATAAAAACATCATTAAGGCCCAGGACGAAGAAATCGCCACTTATAAATCTGAACTCGAGGTCGCCCATCGTAGTGTCAGGGATACTGCTGAGGTCGTCACTCGCTTGGAATCAACTCATAAGAAAGAGCTTTACGAGGCGGTTCAACGATGTGGGGCTTTGGCCTTAGAGAAGGACTCCGTTCAAAAGGAGAAGGATGCGTTCAGCACCCAGGTCAAGGAACTTGAAGAGCTTCTCCGCAGAGAGAGAAAGGAGAAAACGGCTGCCCAAGAACAGTCACAGCGATACTGTGACGAGATTGTCGCCACCCGACTTTTAAAAGAACAACTCGGGGGCGAGCTTTCCAGGGTTGAGATGTTAAAGAGCGAGGCCCGTGAAGAGGGCAAGAAGACGGTGTTGACGGACATCGATTCCCGTCTTGAGGCAGCCAGGTTGGAAGGCAGAGAAGTGATCAAAACCGCGTTCGACCCACTCATTGCTGAATTCAACACCCGCGTGCTCATGCACCGTGACTTAACTTTTTTGGGCGATGGCCATCTTGAATCGTTGCTCGAGGCGTCGGAAAACTTAATTCAGATCAAGAAGGCCGAGCGCGGTGTCGAAGAGGTTGACGAGGGGGATTTGATAAAAGAATTTCTGAAGGGAAATGAGCCTTCGGACCTATCAGTAGCCAAGTCCCTTTATTTCAAAGCCTCCCCCTCTAGAAAAGGGAAGAAGTTGTCGTCGGTCCATTCGGGGCCGAGTCTCCTGTTCACGTGCCTTCCCAGCCGGTCGGTCGGCCGATACTTGATCCCTTTGAACAGCACATTGGCTACGATCCGAAAGCCCTCGGCCTAGGCGTTCATGTTTTATCTCCTATCCCAGAGGGCGAAACTCCTTTGACGGCAGAGAGTTTGTCAGGGCCTGGTAGATAACCTTTCACTTTGAGATTTTGAAATTCGTCATTCTTTGTGAAGTACTATTGCATTCTAATGCTCATCTTTTCTGATTTTGTGCAGGTCGTTCCGACCCCGATCCCACTCCGAGGAGCGATGTCGCCAAGGAGGTGGAAAAGACTGGTGGGGCTGCTCATGTTGGTGAAGTTCCTGGGCCAGATGCTCAAGTGATTGGGGCGTTTGACGAAGACAAGTCTGATTCCTCCTCTGGAGCTATGAAGTAGAAGTCACAGGCGCCTCTGAGCATCATCTAAATTGAGCATGAAGGAGCGGCTCGGAAAAGAGAAAGGAGATACAGCCAAGGTCAAGGTTGAACCACGTGAAGTGGACCTGGATGATCCCTTAAACAAGCCATTGAAGGTCATCCTTCCTGGCAGGTCCAAGCACTCAGATGTTCCCCCTATTTCTTTATTTATTACTCCCCTATTAAGTAAATGTTCCAAGGGTAAATGCTCTGAGGAAGAGTCGTCCAGGAAGAAGTCGAAGAAGCACAAGAAGTGACTACTATCCTCGTTCAACGAGGGTCGATCTAAGTCGTGTAATAATCTTTTGTAATTTTTGTGGATAGACTGTTGACTCCGGATTTTGGAGTACTTGTAGTTGAACACATTTCCTGAATAGAGTTTAGTTTCCTTTTCTGTCTTTTCAAAAGATTCTTATTATTCAGTTTTCTTTGTGATTGTGACTCGAATCCATGTTGTTGTGTGTAATATAGACTTCTTGGTTTGTCTTTACATGGCCCGTTGATTCTCTGAGAGTTATTCGTTTTCCTCCCATGCTTCAAGCACTTAGAACATTTTTTAATCTGTACAAAGGGAACTTAGAATATTCCAGTCCGTATTCTGGGGACTTGGAGAATTTTTATTGTTCGTGGTCGAGTTCATGCTCCGGGGACTTAGAGTATTCCAGTCCGCACTCCGGGACTTAAAGATTTTAAAGTCGTTTATACTCGAGTTCGTGCTCCAGGGACATAGAGTACTCAGTCCGCACTCCGAGGACTTGAAGATTTTGAAATCGTTTATACTCGAGTCCGCGCTTCGGGGACATAGAGTACTCCAGTCCGCACTCTGGGAACTTGGAGATTTTGAAGTCGTTTATACTCGAGTCCGCGCTCCGGGGACATAGAGTACTCCAGTCCGCACTCCCGGGACTTGGAGATTTTTTTAAGTCGTTTATACTCGAGTCCGCGCTCCGGGGACATAGAGTACTCCAGTCCGCACTCTGGGGACTTGAAGATTTTGAAATCGTTTATACTCAAGTCCGTGCTCCGGGGACATAGAGTACTCCAGTCCGCACTCCGACGACATAGAGATTTTTAAGTCATTTATACTCGAGTCCGCGCTCCGGGGACATAGAGTACTCCAGTCCGCACTCCGTGGACTTGGAGATTTTTAGGTCGTTTATACTCGAGTCCACGGTTCGGGGACATAGAGTACTCCAGTCCACACTCCGGGGACTTGGAGATTTTTAAGTCGTTTATACTCGAGTTCGCGCTCTGGGGACTTAGAGTGCTCCGGCCACACTCCGGGGGCTAGGAGGTTTTTATTCGTTTATACTCGAGTCCACGCTCCGGGGACATAGAGTACTCCAGTCCGCACTCTGGGACTTGGAGATTTTGAAATCGTCTATACTCGAGTCCGCGCTCCGGGGACATGGAGTACTCCAGTCCGCACTCCGGGGACTTGGAGATTTTTAAGTCGTTTATACTCGAGTCCGCGCTCCGGGGACATGGAGTACTCCAGTCCGCACCCCGGGGACTTGGAAATTTTTAAGTCGTTTATACTCGAGTCCGCGCTCCGGGGACATAGAGTACTCCAGTCCGCACTCCGGGGATTGGAGATTTTGAAATCGTTTATACTCCAGTCCGCACTCCGGGGACTTGGAGATTTTGAAATCTTTTATACTCGAGTCCACGCTCCGGGGACATAGAGTACTCCAGTCCGCACTCCGAGGACTTAGAGATTTTGAAGTCGTTTATACTCGAGTCTGCGCTCCGGGGACATAGAGTACTCCAGTCCGCACTTCGGTGACATGGAGATTTTTAAGTCGTTTATACTAGAGTCCGCGCTCTGGGGACATAGAGTACTCCAGTCCGCACTCCGGGGACTTGGAGATTTTTAAGTCGTTTATACTCGAGTCCGCGCTCCAGGGACATAGAGTACTCTAGTCCGCACTTCGAGGACTTGGAGATTTTGATTCGTTTATACTCGAGTCCGCGCTTCGGGGACATAAAGTACTCCAGTCCGCACTCTAGGGACTTGGAGATTTTGAAATCATTTATACTCGAGTCCGCGCTTCGGGGACATAGAGTACTCCAGTCCGCACTCCAGGGACTTGGAGATTTTGAAGTCGTTTATACTCGAGTCCGCGTTCTGGGAACATAGAGTACTCCAGTCCGTACTCTGGGGACTTGGGGATTTTTAAGTCATTTATACTCGAGTCCGCGCTCCAGGGACATGGAGTACTCCAGTCCGCACTCTGGGGACTTGAAGATTTTGAAGTCGTTTATACGCATTCGTACATTAGCCGGGATAACATAATTTTATTTGCCCGTCACAGGATTATCGTTCGTAGAGGCATTAATAATTCATGGAAAAGATGGCTTCAAGCCTTTATTAATGAGAACAAGCTGAATCGCTTTATTACATTCCAAGAATTAGGAATAAAAGCATACTGAAAATAAGTGCGAATAATACATGAAAGAAATAGACTAAGTATAATAATGCCGCAAGTGCTCGCTGTTCTATGCTCGGGGGAGTGTTGCACCATCGACGATCGCTAGCTTGAAAGTTCCTTCTCCAAGCTTCCGTTCGATGACGTATGGACCTTCCCACGCGGGATTCATATGAGACAGGATTGGGAAAACTCGTTTCAGCACGAGATCTCCCACACTAAACATTCTTGGTCGGACCTTCTCGTTATAATATTTATCGGCTCTGTGTCTGTATGAGACTGCTCTCAAATCCACTTGTTCGCGTTTTTCATCAATAAAGTCCATTGATTCCAATAAGAGATCCCGGTTCGATGCAGGGTCGTAGTGAGTTACCCGATGAGATGGAACTTCAAGTTCCACGGGTATGACAGCTTCCGTGCCATATGCTAATGCGAATGGAGTGTGTCCAGTCGTGGTCTTGTGGGTGGTTCTATAGGCCCAAAGCGCCGTCGGGAGTTCATCTACCCACTTGCCTCTAGCCTTTTCCAAATGCTTTTTCAATATGGACTTAATTATTTTGTTTACGGCTTCTACCTGTCCATTTTCCTTCGAGTGAGCAACTGCTGCAAACCTTTTCTCAATGCCATATTTCTGACAAAATTCTTTGAACTCCTTGCTTTCGAATTGAGTTCCATTGTTTGTTATGATGGTCCAGGGAAGGCCAAAACGGCCTATGATATTTAGCACAACGAAGTTAATGACTTTCTTGGTGGTGATTGTGGCCATAGGCTCTGCCTCTGCCTCTGCCCATTTGGTAAAGTAATTGACCGCAACTATTGCATATTTCGCGCCTCCTTTGGCTATGGGTAAAGAGCCAATCAGGTCAATCCCCCACATCGCAAATGGCCAGGGACTAACCATTTGTGTGAGTTCCGTCGGCGGAGCTCTCGGGATTTTTGCATATATCTGGCATTTATCACATCTTCTCACATAGTTTGCAGCATCTCGATTCACGGTTGGCCAGTAGTATCCATAGTGGAGGATCTTCTTTGCTAATGTCTGCCCTCAGTATGGTCGCCACACTCTCCTTCATGGACTTCCTCTGGGACTCGTTTTATCTCATCATGGGCAATGCATCGGAGTAGTGGGGTCGAGAATCCCCATCGATACATTATCCCATCCTGTATTACATAACGTGAAGCTTTACGGAGGACTTGGCGTCTTTCTATTTTCTTTTCAAGAAAATCCCCTTGTAGCAGGTACTGCTTGATTGGGATCAACCACGATTCCTTCTCAAGTTTGATCTCTAACACGAAATCTGTCTCCATTACGTCTATACTTGGATCATAGAGGGTCTCAACTGGGAACAATCACATTTGTTGTGCATCGCCAGTGCTTGCGAATTTTGCCAATGAATCGGCTTCTCTATTTTGTTCGCGTGGGACATGCGAGATGTCGTAGTATTCCAGATTCGCCAACAGCTCTTGAACCCGAGCAAGGTAAGGAGTTAGTCTCTATCCCTTCGCTTGATAGTCTTCCCGCACCTGATATACTACCAGCTACGAGTCACAGAAGATTTCGAGCGACTTCACTCCCAGTTCGATAACAAGTCTCAAGCCAACAATCAATGCTTCATATTCGGCTTCGATATTTGTTGCTGCAAACTCGAACTTCAAAACGTAGCAGATTGATCGGTCTTCAGGAGTTACGAGGATTATACCTGCCTCCGAGCAACGGTCGTTAGATGCCCCATCGGTGTACATATTCCATCGAACGGGGGGTATGGTTCTGTGATTACTCGGTTCATCTAGCACAGTGAATTCAGCAATGAAGTCGGCTAGTGCTTGTTCTTGTATGGCCCTCCGCGGCAAATAGGTAATATCGAACTGACTTAACTCAATATTCCATTTTAGCATCCTTCCGGAAGTTTTCGGTCATTGGAGTACCTGTCGCAAGGGTTGGTCAGTGTAGACACCGATTGAGTGTGCCTGAAAGTAGAGGCGAAGCTTGCATGATGCGATCACCAAGAAATAGGCTAGTTTTTTAATCTTTGGATAATTTCTTTCCGCCCCTGTCAAGCGCTTACTGACATAGTAAACCGGCTTTTGAATCCGGTCTTCCTCGTGGACCAAGGTTGTACTGATAGCGTGCTGGGATACCGCCAAGTATATATAAAACGTTTCGTGGTCTATCGGCTTGGACAGTATGGGGGGACTTTCCAAGTGCCTTACCAGAGCCCGGAATGCTTCCTCATAATCGGATGTCCATTCGAAGTTTCTCTTTCCTTTCTTTATAATGTCGAAGAAGGGAATACACTTGTTTGTAGCACTGGATATGAATCGACTTAGCGCAGCCACTTTTCCATTCAGGCTTTGCACCTGCTTTATGGTTCTGGATATTTGTATATCTCGGATAGCCTGGATCTTCTCTAGGTTAGCCTTGATTCCCCGGGCATTTACAATGAATCCTAGAAACTTTCCTGATGCTACACCGAATGAACATTTCGACGGATTGATCTTCATTCCATAATTCCTGAGTATGTCAAACATCTTCGATAGGTCTCGGATGTAGTCGTTGGACTGCCACGACTTCACTAGCATGTCATCCACATAGACTTCCATTATTTTACCAATTTGGTCTTTGAACATTCGATTCACCAGGCGTTGATAAGTCACTCCTGCATTCTTCAATCTGAATGGCATTACTACATAGCAATACAATCCTACGTTTGTGACAAAGCTGGTGTGTTCTTGGTCCGGGATGTGCATCTAAATTTGATTGTAACCAGAGTATGCATCCATAAATGATAGTAACTCATGTCCGGAAGTTGAGTCGACGAGTTGGTCAATCCTTGGCAGCGGGAAACTATCCTTCGGGCATGCCTTGTTTAAGTCGGAGTAATCAACACAGGTCCTCCATTTTCCATTCGCTTTCTTTACTAACATCGGGTTAGATACCTATTCAGGGTAGAGGGCAATGCGGACGAACCCGTTGGTTTTGAGTTTGTCCACCTCCTCTTTGAGAGCCGCGAACCTCTCCAGGTCCATGCCTCTTCTCTTTTGTTTCACAGGAGCATGTCTCGGGTCTATGTTCAACATATGACTCGCAATTGTAGGAGAAATCCCGCACATATCAGAGTGCGCCCAAGCAAAAACATCAAGGTTCGCTCAGAGGAAGTCAATATGGTTCTCAGCTGCCACGGGGTCGAGCTGTGGTCCTATTTTAAGAACTCGTGATGGGTCACTGCGGCTAACTGAGATGTCGATGGCTGGTTCAGCCGGTGCCGCATTTGTTTCCCTGGGTTCCCCATCATCGTCGCTCGGATCTATGTCTCTATGGATCCGAGAATGCCGCCCGAGCCAGGGCTCGGGCGCTAGTTGTCAATCGTCGGAACCTTGGATGCGGACAGGGCTGTCCGCAACCTTTCCTTTCTCCCTACGTCGTGCCTCCCTGAGCTCAGCTACATAGCATGCACGGCCGGTTGCCTGGTCGTCGTGTACCACTCCAACCCCTCTGTCTGTTGGAAATTTTAACGTCAAACACTAAGGGGCCAAAGCTGCCCTAAATTCCGCTAGGGCAGGACGGCCCAAGAATACATTGTACGGGGAATCAACATCCAGTACTATGAATGGTAGGATTCGCACCCTTCTGCGTTCACTTTGTCCCAGTTCAACTGGTAACTCCACATATCCCATTGCATCAGTTGTTGCGCTATTAAAGCCAAGGATTCTGGCCTTGGATGGTTTCAAATCCTTGGTCTCCAGTGTAACAACCCGGTATTTGCATCAATTAATAATCGACATTTAGACGATTAATGTTGTTGCAAACTGCCATTTGAAGTTTTTAAATTTGAATCAAAATTCTTTTACAAATTTTTAGTAAGATTGATGGGCTTTAAAAAAAATTTAATGGTGGTCCACGTTTTTTAAATTGGGCCGTGAAAATTTACAAAGGGTAAAAAACCGTTCCCTTTTTTATTTTATTTTTTCGTTCATTCGAAACCTAATTCACGAACAACGTCGGTCGAGAGGTACAAAAATGGCGGCTTCGTCCTCCTTCCTCTTCGTTCAAAAATGAGGGCTTCGGCAATCGGCTTAACTTCATTCGTCTTCCTCATCGCTATGCTTCGTCTTCACTTTCGTGGCAACGGTGAGTAATTGAATTTACTCACATCTAATTCGATCTTAATATTGCGTTTTTGAAATTCGACGTTGATTTGATATTGTTTTATCTTGGCCGTTTGTTTTCGTTCGATGTTGTTTTGTGAATTTCTCCTGTGCTTATGTCGTTCGAATTTATTATTGTTGATGATGTTTAACATTTTTAATTTCTGTCATTGTTGATTTCAATCACTTATCTGCTTACTTATGTGGTTGCTGTATCATTTACTGGTTCACTTGATTTCATGGTTCGCGATTGTGAACACTTTCTGGTTTCTGCTTATCTATCTTTAGTTGTGAATTGAGTTGATATTTGGTCTTGACTCGACTTGATGGAGTTGTTGCCATTACTGATTGGCTTTGGCTTCGTCTTGTCTGCACTTCGATGATCAAGTTGCATACTCCCTGACGCCTTTAAGTGCTTTGTTTACCTCCTGGGCATTGTATTTTGTTGTACACTGTCATGTTGTCTTGGATATTTGGTCTTGCCTGGCTTCCTGTAGTCATTTATGCATTGATGGTATTCTCTGTTGCACTGCCCCCCTGTAGCACTCCTTTAAGTCAAACTTGATGATGCCTTTGTAGTCCATTTCCAGTCAGCACTTCACTGCCTTCATGTCTTTCATGTTGCATATTCTCTGTAGCACACTTGTGCTTGTTTGTGCAATTCGCCACTGTATCATATATGACATTGTTTGCATTTGAGTTGTTACTGTTGCCTTGAACTGTTGCCACAACGTTCATGTGCATTTTCTATTTAAGCGAAATTGATTTCGAGTCGTATAATCAAATACTTGAGTTTCACTGTGGCTTCGGCTCTTGATGTAGTTCGAATTGTTTGATTGACTTAATTGTATATATATGCATACATACATTCGTATGTGGGTATGCATGTATGGTTGACCATTGTTCGAGTTATGTGTTGTCTCAGTGTATTTGCATTGTGCTTATGTCCACTGAAGCATCGAGTCTGCAATTGTTGTTTCACTGAAGTTCTGAGTATTGTGGCTTTGTTACATTACTTCATGTATTCATGTGTACATGCTGCATCCTTGACATCTGGTCATCTCCACTGTTATTGTTGAGACAGAACACGTTGTTTTTATGTCTTTGATTGGTTCTGGTCTTGCTTGTGTATTTTTTGGTTTCATTTGCATGATGCTTGATGACTTGGAGTCTTTGTATACATTTTGCACATTGGTTACTGTCACTACTACGAGCTCATATACATGTATACATATATGTGCATATATGTATATATGTTGTTGAAGTGGTAGCCTTTTGGTTGTAATTTTCTTGAGTAATTTCCAAACTGGTTTGCAGTAATCTGTTGGCCTTGCTGCCTTCTTACATTTGCAGCTTTTACTGTTCTAGTTGTTGCACAGTGCTGTGCATCAAGGCATTGCCTTGTATTTTGGACTGCCTGACCACTTGATTTATCTTTGTGGTTTGGCCACTTCATGTTTGTATGGGCACTGCCTATGCATGTTTCACTTTATTCACTTTGGGCTTTGACTTTACCACTACCTGACTTGTGCCTTGCCTTCATGTTCTTGTACATAACTTACTGCTGCATATTATGCGGTTTCATGTAGGGGCACTAGTGCTTTGGTTAGTGCATTAGTTTGCATAGCTCAGTGGTGCACTTGTTTGTGATTGTGTTGGTTATGCACTTGCCCGGCCATTTCAACTGTGCATTTGTATCAACTTGAATATTTTGCATTTGTTGATTCATCATTGTTGCCAGGTAGATTGATGTCTGCACTGTAGCTTTTGTATTGATCATTGATGCTGTATTTCTGTGTTCATGTACAGTTTCATTGTTGCAGTGATATTTTGAATTTTGGTCGAGGCCATTTGTACTTGTGTTGAATCTGATTTTGATTTGACCTTGTGCACTCGAGTTGGCGAGGCAGTGCACATGTATGTACGTGTGTACTACAGCCACACCGCCTTGATTTCATTGGTATTTGAACCTTCATTGATTTTGGTTCGTTGATCTTTTGAGTACATTATCACTGTAGTGGCAAGGCAGTGCACGCAAGCGTGAACTGCAGCCACACGGTACGGTTTTATAATATTCTATCTTGTTTCGATTTATTAATCCTTTGCATATTCATATGATGTAGTGGCGAGGCAGTTCACGCGTGCGTGTACTGCAGCCCTACTCGAATTTAATATTTTAATTGATATTTCAATGGTTTGAACTGTTTTGTTTATTCAATTCAATATTCTGAAATGCATTCTGATTTGGTTGAATTTGCCGATTTGTTGTTTAACACTGCTACATGATATATTTATCGTTATCCGATTTCTTTATTTACGGATCGGATAAATTTATTGTGACTATCGTCCATTCATTATTTAATTATTATTGCTTCTGTGCACTAATACCTGAGTTTGAATTAGACTGACCCGAGTATTATTTTCTTTTGAATTTAATACTCGGGTCAGACCGAGTAATTCAGGTTGTAGATATTCTGCTTTGGGTTGCTGCTAGAGCTATGAAGTTCTTTCATATCTTTTGGAGTAGTCGTCGTCATTTGTAGTAGTCTGTATAATTGTATAGGAAGATATGTATTCATGTATATTATATACGTTAATGTACTTGTATATGTAACTTCCTGAGTCGACTGTGGTAGTTTTATCATATGTACCGTGTCATATATATTGTAACTGATATCAATTATTATATATATATGAGACTTTCTGTTTTTATCTGTGTTCCGCATTTATATTTATCTGTGTTATTATTATATTTACTGTTCTATACTATTATGAACCATCGTAGTTCGTTTTATACTGGAATTGGGGAATTTCGATGGGAGAAAATAAATCAGAGATGAAAAATGAAAGAATATACATATATATTTATATACCACTCCTATCGAGATAACCAATACTAGTGTAAGGCCTAACTGCTGATGGCCGCTCCTCAACAGCATTATTCTCCGCGCTAGTTGACAGCACTACACCGTAGTGTTCTTGGCTAGCGTGGGTATAGATGTGGGGCTTCACAGCTTGGTATCAGAGCCTGGGGTTTAGAACAAATATAAAACATAACTTGGATGGAACATATGTTACAACTATTTGTCGATGTTTGATCTCTTATCTTTGCATATGATTATCTTTGATTGTTAGGTATGAATTCCTAACGCTTATTCATGTGCATTTGATTTTGATTTCGTGAAAATATTTTGGCTTCGGCCTCCGTTTGCTTTGCGAACTTGAGTTGAATTCTTTGATGATGAGGATTTTGTTCTTGTGTTTTCGGCTTTGAATTGATTTAGCCGACGTTGATTTTGTTTGAACTTGGCCATTACTTGTTGACTTCGGCATTGACTTGATTTTCATTTTTTGTTGAAGTCATTTATGCATTTATGCTCGTTCTGCTTTGTTTTTCCAATTGTTAATCGATTCTTCTTTTCCGATTAGTTGTTATCTTCTTTGTCGATTTTGATAACTTCTATTTCTGGAATTTTTGGATATTCCTACTTTGATGGATTTATAATCGAATTCTTTGGATTTTATTCACGTCTTCGAATGTGAATTTTTGTGAATTGATTTGGTTTCCAAATTTAATCGATTCTTGTTATTTCCCTGATTTGTTGCTATCATTTATTAGCAACTTTGATAACATTTTCTTCGGAATTTTTGTGAACATTCCTTTTGATGGATACAGTATCAATTTCTTTGGATTCTATTCACATCTTGGTATGTGAATTCTTGTGCTTGATTGTTCCTACAATCATTTTTGTGATTTGTCACTTTAAAAATATAAAGGTTTTCTATACTAGTAGTAAATATCAAAACCCTTTTCTCCAAACGATTTCAAAACTATTTTACTACAAAACTCTTTTCCTAAACCATTTTCCAATCTATTAGTATATACTAACCTTTACCTCACTCGTATGCGAAATCTAATTAAACGACTTAGTAAAACGAGTGGTATATAACGCTTGCGTTTACTTCGCCGGTTAATTCTTGGACTTATTCGATTGAATCTCTTGTGACAATTTTCTAGTGAAGATTTACAGTTTGTTCGTAAATATTTAAGTTAAGCAAGTGGTTATGGGACATGAAGCTAAACTTTTATATTTACTAGCTTAGTGTAATTGACACTTCTCGTTGATCTTGATGATCGCGTTATGAATTAGACTAGCAATTGCGCGATGTCTCTTTCATTGCAAGTTTAGGCTAGACACCACTTGTGTGATTTCGCTCACACATACCTTTTTGCTTTTTGGTTAGCCTAGACACTATTTGTGTGATTCCATTCACACAAACCTTTTTGTTTGCGAGGTTAGGCTAGACACCACTTGTGTGATTTCGCTCATACATACCTTTTTGCTTTTTGGTTAGCCTTGATCTCATTTGGGTGATTCAGACTCACTCATGCGGGGTAGCTCCCCATGGTCTTCGGACCGTCATGTGATAGGCCTCTTTCCCTTTTTCTGTGATATTGATTGATCATTGGATGATTATGACGATCATCTTTGTGATTTAGACTAGCAATTGTGTGATGTCTCTTTCTTTACTTTCTGGTTAGGCTAGACACCACTTGTGTGATTTCATTCACACATACCTTTATGCTTTTTGGTTAGCCTAGACACCATTTGTGTGACTCCATTCACATATATCTTTTTACTTTCTGGATAGGCTAGACACCACTTGTGTAATTCCATTCACACATACCTTTTTGCTTTTCGGTTAGCCACCATGAGATAGCGTCTCTATTTGCGTTGCACGTGTTGGTGAGTTTTCATGCTCCCGTTCTCGCTTTGTGTTACACGTGTTGGTGAGATTTTATGCTCACGTGTAGGTGAGTTTTCATGCTCCTGTTCTCGCTTTGCGTTACACGTGTAGGTGAGTCTTCATGCTCACGTGTAGGTGTGTTTTCATGCTCCCACTCTCGCTATGCGTTACACGTGTTGGTGAACTTTCATGCTCACGTGTAGGTGAGTTTTCATGCTCCCATTTGAGTTTCCATACTCTCATTCGAGTTTTCATACTCCCATTCGAGTTTCCGTACTCCCATTCGAGTTTCCGTACTCCCAATTGAGTTTTCATACTCTCATTTTGTGATATCTGGATTTCTTGTGTAGATTTCTAAAATTTGTGTTTTCTGGATTTCTTGTGATGATTTCTAGAATTTGTGCTTCACCAATTTTCATGATTTCTATTGATAAGTTTTATCAATTTTTGTGCATTGGTGAATTCGTGTGTTATTGACTTGTTATGAATACAAGTTTAGGGTATGATACCCTTTCCTATCTTTGAGAAGATTCTTATGACATTTTTTATGAATGAAAATTCATTGGTATTATATTTTGATGTCAATTATTTCGATGAAATTTTGACGTATGTTGAAGTTGCTACTGACGTTGCTATTTTATATCACGTGTTTTAAAAAATTTGTTATTCTTCAAAATTGTTTCAAAATCAAAATCAAAATTGTTTTCAAAATTTTTACGATTTGCGCTTTCAAAAGAATGAGGAAGTGAATTAAACGTTTCAATAAAATCGAGGACTATGACCCATTTCTTTTGCTGATTCGCTTAATTCCGGACTTGTTCGTTTGAGAATGTAAATTTTTTTTTATATATATAAAATAAACGAAAATTGTTTTCAGAAGTTTTACAGTTTACGCTTTCAAAAGAATGAGGAAGCGATTTAAACGTTTCAGAAAAATCGAGGACTATGACCCCTTTCTTTTACTGATTCGCTTAATTCCGGACTTGTCCGTTTGAGAATGTGAAATGTTATTTTTAAAGTACACCATTATACACTTTCAAGAAAACGATGAAGTGAATTAAATGATTTAGCAAAACTCGTGGTTATGGGTCATGTGTGTTTGCTATTTCGGTTAATTCCGGACTCGTTAATTGAATAATTCGTGATTTCTGATTATTGTTTTGATAATCGGATGTTGGTGATTTCTGATTTATCATTTTTGATAATCAGATATTTATTGTTTCTGATTATCGCTTGTGATAATTAGATATTTGTGATTTAATTATCGTTTGTGATAATTAGATATTTGCGATTTAAGATTTGATTATCAATTGTGATAATTAAATATTCATTGATTTGTGATTTCTGATTATCGTTTTTGATAATTAGATATTTATTTTTTCTGATTATCGCTTGTGATAATTAGATATTTGAGATTTAATTATCGTTTGTGATAATTAAATATTTGTGATTTAAGATTTGATTATCGTTTTGATTATTGAATATTTGCTGATTTGAAATTTGATTACCGTTGTGGTAATTCCTGATTATCGTTTTTGATAGTTAGATATTTGTGTTTTCTAATTATCTTTGTTGATAATTAGATTTGCTGATTTTGCTGTTTTCTAATTATCGAATCGGTGATTAGATATTGCTGTTTTGTGATTTCTGTATTCTGATTATCTATTTGATAATTAAATTTTGTTGAGAATTTGTGAATTTCTTTTATGAAATTAAAAGATATTTTTGGTGTTTATATAGTACTACGCTGGGTACCGGCTCAATTTTTCTGCTATTCATGACGTTTTCCACGTCTTCCAATTACGGAAATGCCTTAGGGATTTCCGATTTTTATTCTTGAGCAACCTTCTATTCACATCATTGCTTCGGGGGTGTAGCACCTTCGAAATAACGATGTTTTTCTTGCGGAATTTCAATGGTTCTCAAATCCTAAGGATTGCACTTAGGAATCTTGAGAATCATCGAGCAAACACGTTTAGGTTCTCTCTCACTCATGCTCTATATGGCGAACTTCCTATTTTCAAATTTCGTCAATTTGTGATCATATGCTTTTATGGTTGTTACCTTTTGTCCATTTATTCCTTATGATTGCGAGGACGCAATTTCTTTAAGGAGGGGAGTCTGTAACAACCCGGTATTTGCATCAATTAATAATCGACATTTAGACGATTAATGTTGTTGCAAACTGCCATTTGAAGTTTTTACATTTGAATCAAAATTCTTTTACAAATTTTTAGTAAGATTGATGGGCTTTAACAAAAATTTAATAGTGGTCCACGTTTTTTTAATTGGGCCGTGAAAATTTACAAAGGGTAAAAAACCGTTCCCTTTTTTATTTTATTTTTTCGTTCATTCGAAACCTAATTCATGAACAACGTCGGTCGAGAGGTACAAAAATGGCGGCTTCGTCCTCCTTCCTCTTCGTTCAAAAATGAGGGCTTCGGCAATCGGCTTAACTTCGTTCGTCTTCCTCATCGCTACAGCTTCGTCTTCACTTTCGTGGCAACGGTGAGTAATTAAATTTCCTCACATCTAATTCGATCTTGATATTGCGTTTCTGAAATTCGACGTTGATTTGATATTGTTTTATCTTGGCCGTTTGTTTTCGTTCGATGTTGTTTTGTGAATTTCTCCTGTGCTTATGTCGTTCGAATTTATTGTTGTTGATGATGTTTAACGGTTTTAATTTCTGTCATTGTTGATTTCAATCACTTATCTGCTTACTTATGTGGTTGCTGTATCATTTACTGGTTCACTTGATTTCATGGTTCGCGATTGTGAACACTTCCTGGTTTCGGCTTATCTATCTTTAGTTGTGAATTGAGTTGATATTTGGTCTTGACTCGACTTGATGGAGTTGTTGCCATTACTGATTGGCTTTGGCTTCGTCTTGTCTGCACTTCGATGATCAAGTTGCATACTCCCTGACGCCTTTAAGTTCTTTGTTTACCCCCTGGGCATTGTATTTTGTTGTACACTGTCATGTTGTCTTGGGTATTTGGTCTTGCCTGGCTTCCTATAGTCATTTATGCATTGATGGTATTCTCTGTTGCACTGCCCCCCTGTAGCACTGCTTTAAGTCAAACTTGATGATGCCTTTGTAGTCCGTTTCCAGTCAGCACTTCACTGCCTTCATGTCTTTCATGTTGCATATTCTCTGTAGCACACTTGTGCTTGTTTGTGCAATTCGCCACTGTATCATATATGACATTGTTTGCATTTGAGTTGTTACTGTTGCCTTGAACTGTTGCCACAACGTTCATGTGCATTTTCTATTTAAGCGAAATTGATTTCGAGTCGTATAATCAAATACTTGAGTTTCACTGTGGCTTCGGCTCTTGATGTAGTTCGAATTGTTTGGTTGACTTAACTGTATATATATGCATACATACATTCGTATGTGGGTATGCATGTATGGTTGACCATTGTTCGAGTTATGTGTTGTCTCAGTGTATTTTCATTGTGCTTATGTCCACTGAAGCATCGAGTCTGTAATTGTTGTTTCACTGAAGTTCTGAGTATTGTGGCTTTGTTGCATTACTTCATGTATTCATGTGTACATGCTGCATTCTTGACATCTGGTCATCTCCACTGTTATTGTTGAGACAGAACACGTTGTTTTTATGTCTTTGATTGGTTCTGGTCTTGCTTGTGTATTTTTTGGTTTCATTTGCATGATGCTTGATGACTTGGAGTCTTTGTATACATTTTGCACATTGGTTACTGTCACTGCTACGAGCTCATATACATGTATACATATATGTGCATATATGTATATATGTTGTTGAAGTGGTAGCCTTTTGGTTGTAATTTTCTTGAGTAATTTCCAAACTGGTTTGCAGTAATCTGTTGGCCTTGCTGCCTTCTTACATTTGCAGCTTTTATTGTTCTAGTTGTTGCACAGTGCTGTGCATCAAGGCATTGCCTTGTATTTTGGACTGCCTGACCACTTGATTTATCTTTGTGGTTTGGCCACTTCATGTTTGTATGGGCACTGCCTATGCATGTTTCACTGTATTCACTTTGGGCTATGACTTTACCTCAACCTGACTTGTGCCTTGCCTTCATGTTCTTGTACATAACTTACTGCTGCATATTATGCTGTTTCATGTAGGGGCACTAGTGCTTTGGTTAGTGCATTAGTTTGCATAGCTCAGTGGTGCACTTGTTTGTGATTGTGTTGGTTATGCACTTGCCCGGCCATTTCAACTGTGCATTTGTATCAACTTGAATATGTTGCATTTGTTGATTCATCATTGTTGCCAGGTAGATTGATGTCTGCACTGTAGCTTTTGTATTAATCATTGATGCTGTATTTCTATGTTCATGTACAGTTTCATTGTTGCAGTGATATTTTGAATTTTGGTCGAGGCCATTTGTACTTGTGTTGAATCTGATTTTGATTTGACCTTGTGCACTCGAGTTGGCGAGGCAGTGCACATGTATGTACGTGTGTACTGCAGCCACACCGCCTTGATTTCATTGGTATTTGAACCTTCATTGATTTTGGTTCGTTGATCTTTTGAGTACATTATCACTGTAGTGGCAAGGCAGTGCACGCAAGCGTGAACTGCAGCCACACGGTACGGCTTTTATAATATTCTATCTTGTTTCGATTTATTAATCCTTTGCATATTCATATGATGTAGTGGCGAGGCAGTTCACGCGTGCGTGTACTGCAGCCCTACTCGAATTTAATATTTTAATTGATATTTCAATGGTTTGAACTGTTTTGTTTATTCAATTCAATATTCTGAAATGCATTCTGATTTGGTTGAATTTGCTGATTTGTTGTTTAACACTGCTACGTGATATATTTATCGTTATCTGATTTCTTTATTTACGGATCGGATAGACGAAATTTATTGTGACTATCGTCCATTCATTATTTAATTATTATTGCTTCTGTGCACTAATAACTGAGTTTGAATTAGACTGACCCGAGTATTATTTTCTTTTGAATTTAATACTCGGGTCAGACCGAGTAATTCAGGTTGTAGATATTCTGCTTTGGGTTGCTGCTAGAGCTATGAAGTTCTTTCATATCTTTTGGAGTAGTCGTCGTCATTTGTAGTAGTCTGTATAATTGTATAGGAAGATATGTATTCATGTATATTATATACGTTAATGTACTTGTATATGTAACTTCCTGAGTCGACTGTGGTAGTTTTATCATATGTACCGTGTCATATATATTGTAACTGATATCAATTATTATATATATATGAGACTTTCTATTTTTATCTGTGTTCCGCATTTATATTTATCTGTGTTATTATTATATTTACTGTTCTTAACTATTATGAACCATCGTAGTTCGTTTTATACTGGAATTGGGGAATTTCGATGGGAGAAAATAAATCAGAGATGAAAAATGAAAGAATATACATATATATTTATATACCACTCCTATCGAGATAACTAATACTAGTGTAAGGCCTAACTACCGATGGCCGCTCCTCAACAGCATTATTCTCCGCGCTAGTTGACAGCACTACACCGTAGTGTTCTTGGCTAGCGTGGGTATAGATGTGGGGCGTCACAACCAGCTTCATTTGGTCGTATGCCTTCCGAAAGATGATGTTAACGGAACTTCCGCAATCAATTAGAATTCTCTTTGCAACTGTCGTCCCGATGGTCATAGATATGACTATTGGGTCAATGGTAGGAGCCTCTACCTTATCCGCATCTCTGTACCTGAATACGATATCATCATTCATCATGCGCTGCTGCTTTGCAGGAGTCCCATCTTCGACGTTCGAACAACACTCGTACTCCGCATGTCCTAAGGAGTTAGCATATCGCTCCATCTCCTGCCAATTCTTGTCTGCAGGGTGAGGTCCGCCAGCAATCGTGTTAATAACCAATCTACCCACAGTCCGAGTAGGTTTCTCCGGTTGGTGTGGGGCTGGCCCGCGTCCAGGGTCTGATGTTTCTTGCCTCCTATCCTGTAGGTCTTTGACAAATTCCTGTAGCTTCTTCTGTCTAATTAGTTTTTCTATGCCGTCATGGTGGTGTCTGCACTCCTCTGTGTTGTGCCCATAAGACTCATGAAAATGGCAATACTTTCCGGTCCACTTCTGTTCTTCTGTCGATTCCTTTGGACGTGGCTTCCTATACTGGAAAGTATTGCAAGTTGATAGATAGATGTTCTCAAGAGATGCGTTCAACGGGGTGTATTCATTGTATGTTGGGATTCTTGATTTCCATTTCCCTGTCTCTTTTTCTTTCCGGGGTTTCCACCTTCGGATCCTTTAGACTGCCCGGGCTTGTTCTGGATGTCAACTTGAGTTTTCCCAGGGTTGTTTTCGGTTTGCTTCACGATGGCGTTACTTTTCACAGACTCTTGAACAGGCCCTCATGCTTTGTCTCGCCTTGTCCACCGAGCTTCCTCCCTTCTTATGAACTGATGAGCTTTCGAATAAAAATGTTCCAGCGTAGCTGGGGGCTTCCCCGCCAACCAATCTCCAAATTCAGAATCCGGATCCACTCCACGCATTACTGCCATCAAAATCACATGGTCGTTAGGATTGCTCACCTCGGTAGCAGCAACATGAAACCTTTGCAAGTATGCTTTCAATGACTCTCTTGGAGTTTGAGTTACACTTGATAAGGACATCACGTCCTTTGGACGAGTGGTGTGTATCTTGAATTGTTCTACGCATTTCATTGCTAATTCATCGAAGCTGGATATAGATCGTGGTAGGAGTCGAGTGAACCACATGGTGGCAATCCCGGACAAGGTGATTGGAAAACACCTACACTTGGTTGCGTCATTAGCTCTTGCGGAATCCATCATCCATCTGTACCTCATCACATACTGCCTGGGGTCAGTCTTCCCTTCGTAGGCAGGAATGGCGGGCATGCTAAACTTTCTTGGGTATTCGGCCTATAGAATGGTATCCGTGAAGGGAGTATGACTCTTAGACACTCCCAAATCTTCATTAGTTAGACCTTGGTTTTCTTTCATCAACTTCCTGACCATAGCCGTCAAATCCAGGGTTTGTATGGAAGATGAGAGGTTGGGTTCCATTCCACAGGACCGTGTAGGTTGATATCCCGTCCGATTTGGGTCTTGGTTTCTAGTAGATCGATCGGTAGCACCTGCATGTTCATCTTCATCCTTACGGCATCTACACCTAGGAGGTTCATCAGCAGAAGTCGAGCTATCATCTTCAGAGGAAGGGACAGGGCTTCCTCCAGCATTCTGATGCTGCTGATGGGTAAGATGAGTCATGAGGTCAGCGTTGGCTTGCATTTGCTCAGCAAGTTGCTTTCTACTTTCCTTAAGTTCTCCTATCAGGTCATTGAATTCTTCTCGGGAAACAACTTCTGCTTGGTTTTGGTGGGAGGGCCCTGCACCTCGAATCGCTTGCTGATTGCTAGTTCCCAATTATTGCACACTAGCGGTTTCGTGGGCATCTATATTTTGAGAGGTTGATCTTGTTCGCGGTATTCCCATGGTAGACTTGTTGGTTGTAACTCTGAGTAGAATCAACAGATGCCTTATAAATGATTATGGATCTCCTTCTGGGGATTAATGCAATCCAGTAACTACAAAGTAGATCCTAATAGCTTGAGAATTCAAGCTCTCAGTGAAAGCACCAAAATGTTAGCACCAAAATCGGTCGCTAACACCCTTAGAAAGATTGGGCAGAGGGATTAACAAAGAAAGTAAATTAAAACAGAGAATAGAGTGTAAATTTAAGTGCAGAGAACAAGAACACCAAATTTATAATGGTTGGCGTAGCTGCCTACGTCCACTTTGAAGTTGATTTTCCGTTGATTTCCTTGATGGGTGATTACAGATACAATCCGTTTTTTTATTACTAGAATACAATTGCAAAGTAAAAACAATAAGTCTGGAATGAGTCTTGAAGATGGCAGAGTCTCCCCAGTGTTCTCTCAAAACCTCCCTTTCTCTGTGCTCCTGCCCCTCTATTTATAGGTGGAGGTGGGTTGGACTTCCCTGGTAGGCCTGATAGCTGAATAACTCGGTCCCAATAGTGCTGGCTCTGCGCGCCGAACCAGGGAGGCCGAATGGTGAGATGCCGAGCCAAGGCATCTATGTCGAACAATGTTCTTATGCCGAACTGAGCTGGCATGCCGAACGATCTAGGCTCGCCGAACATACTCGGCCGAACTGAGCTGGGATGTCGAACCATCTAGGCTCGTCGAACGTACTCGGCCGAACTGAGTTGGGATACCGAACCATCAAGGCTCGCCGAACGTACTCGGCCGAACTGAGCTGGTATGCCAAACCATCTAGGCTCGTCGAACGTACTCGGCGGAACTGAGCTGGGATGCCGAACCATCTAGGCTCGCCGAACGTACTAGGCTCGTCGAACGATGTCTTTGGCTGAGCGTACCAGGAGGCTGAGCGATCTTGGATCTCTGAATGATCTTATGTCGAGCGTCTCCCTTCGGCCGAACGGTATTCAATACCGAACGTAACACGATGCCGAGTGCACCTCTGAATTGCCGAGCGCTATCGCTCCCCGAACGATGCGACGCCGAACGCTCATAACATGACGAATGTCCATCTAATGTCGAACGTCCTTCTACGTCGAGCGTGCTGGTGTTGTTTGTCTAGTTGCCCGGTCAAACTTTCGGGTAACACTTTTCCTATTCTAGAAAGGATTGGCCTCTAGAATATAGAGTACAACTACCTAACTGGTTATCCGGCGTACACGATGTATTCCATGTTTTACATCTTCGAAAATACGTGCACGATCCAGACAGTATTATCGAAGAGGCAGCTCAGCAGGATCTTGAGATCACACCAAATTTAACAGTTAAAAGAGAACCAATTAAGATTGTGGATCAAGATGAAAAGCAATTAAGGAACAAAATTGTAAAATTGGTTAAAGTGCAGTAGAGCGGTGATCCAAAGGACTGTACTTGGGAGACCGAAGACAATATGCAAAAGTCTTATCCCAATTGCAGAGTGGATATCTCGGCTTAAACTGGTAAGCCATTTCTCTATCCTTTTTTGAATTCGAATATTCTTCGTCTGCTTTTCTATCTCTCTCAAAATTTCGAGGACGAAATTTTCTTAAGAAGGGAAATCTGTGACATACCAAAAATTTATCAATTTAAATTTGGTTATTGTTGAACTTTTATAATATAATTTGAAAAGTTACAAAATAAATAATAATAAGTGATAATTTAAATGAATATAAAATTTCAAATTTATTTTGAGTTTAAAATTTGAAATATTAAAAGTTTTTAAAAATCATTTGAATCTAAATTTTATTCATATATGTAAATATATATGTATGGGGGCATAGATGGGTAAATTTGAATTTATGTATTGAACTTGATTTTTAATTTGAATTTAATTTTTTTTCTAAAATAAATGTTTTAGTAAAATAATTTGCATTTGTATATATATATCTATGTGATTTATTTAATATGTATTTAAATTCAAACCATTCTCTTTTTAATAATGTGTATTAATATAAAGCTAATGTCTTTAATAAGAAATGAATGTTTAAATACAAATTAAATAGTGTAAAATATTATGTTAATAAAAATTAATTACAAGTGTTAAGTTTGCAAGGACTATAGAGACAAGTGTAATTCATAAGGAGAAAATTTAAACAAGTGTCATTTGTATCATTTCTATTTTTCTTAAGAAAATTTATAGAAAAGGAAATAAGTCATTTATCTTCTTTCCCTTATTTTTTTATTCATTTCAAAAGAAAATTTTTATGCAATCTTTACATCAGAAAAAAAATTCAAAAACAAGCCTAACCTCCTCAACATTTGAATCAGAAAAACAACTTTCTAGAAAAGAAAATCTGCAACAAAACTTCCTCTCAACATCTTAAATCAAAAGAAGAATTCAAGGATAATACAACTGTTCAACTAATACCACAGAATCAAGCAGGAAAATTTCAAGGATTAAAAAAAAAGAATCAAGAATCAATATAAAAAAAGAATTAGTAGACATAAGATTAGAGTGCAGGCCACAGATTTCTTCCCCCTGTTCAAACTAAAAAGTTACTGTAAGTAATTTAATTTTTTAATTTGTTGTTAGAAGGATAAGTAAGTAAATTTATATTAATGATATAAACAAGTCCATACAAAAATTTGTTGCAAATAACAATTCAAATTCAAGTCAAGCTAAAGACAAAAAAGAGTCCCAGGTTGGATTTTCAAGCAGGAAACTGTCTGCTAAAATTTTACAGGTGAGTAAACCCCTGTTTCATTTAATTTTTTGTTGTTGTGTATGCTTGGACCCTGTAGTGATGTTAATTCTTGGTTGCTTGCAAAAATATAGAGTGTGTGATGAATGTTTGGGTTGGGCATGTTGATTATATAAATTTCAATCTCTGTTTTGCTTCAGGAAACCCAAAACTATCAAACTCTTCTTTTTCTTTCCTTTTGTCTCTCTTCCCTGTAGCATTTGAAAATATTAAACAAGTTGAACATTTGTTGTATGCATAAATATCCATGAATATGTGAACATCTTTGCCTATGCCTGTTAGTTCAGGTTTGAATCCTCTTTGTTTCAGGTTACAGGAATTTAACCCTATTCAAAAAAATTGATTTCTTCCTCTCTGTAGATTACTAGGCTTTGAAATTTAGGCCAAGTTTGTTTGTATAACCATGTTTAAGCATTTAAAATAAATTTAAGCAAAGTAAATTCAAGCTTCTCTGTAACATATGAAAACACGGTTAAAATGCAAAATATGTTAAATTTCAAACCTCATAAATTTTAATTTCACATATACTATCTCGAAGCTTATCAAAATCTATGATTTTTGAAAGAAAAATCAAAATTTTTAAACGAGTAATTTTTTATAAAAACGAGGATGATCAGAATTGCTTTTTTTACCAAATTTCAGTGATCGGGGCAATGATGGATCTCGCGATCAAGAGTGGAGCACGTTCGAAGGTCAGAGATTATGGGAAAATTGCTAAATGATTTTAAAATTTGTTGTGATGGGCTGATGAAATCAAAATAGGGTTTTAACCCACATTTATAATCGCAGCGGAAATAGGTTCCCCGTGTTTTCGTTAGACCACCAGAGTTGATCGCTCCAGTGGGAATAGCAGTGTTTGGTCGAGACGAAGCTTCAGTTAAGCTTTCATGGCCTCCCATGGCCAGAGGTGGAAGAATGACGTGTTTTTTTGGTGGCTTGGTTTCGTTACAGTTTGGGTCGATAGCAAGAATTTCGATTTTGTTGACGAGATGGGTTTCTGGATGCTCGTAGGGTTCACGTGGATGGTCTTTGACTTAGGGGTGGCTGGAGATTCAACTAATGACGGCGAACTCAATTGTGCATGTGCATGTGCACAGACCCAAGGTTGTATCAGTAGTGTCTTTAGGAAAGAAGGATATGGGCTCGAAGTAGCTTCCGGGTGATAAGAGTTCGAGCTCGAGTATAGACTCGAAGTGATTTTAGGGTCGCGCGAGTTTGTACAAAAAAAAATTGAAGGAAAAAGTAACAGCACGGGTCGATTTTTGAAAATCTCGAAGTAAATAGCAAAATTTTCCGGGGAAGACTCAAAGTGGCCTCGGGTTTTGAAAACTAAACAATTTTGCTTTAAAAATGAAAATTCAACTTTTTGAACGATTTTAAATGCCTTTTATTAAATGATGATTTTTATTGGAGTTTTAGCTAATTAAGGTTTAAACAAGACATTTTAAAGTAATTAAACTCAATTTAAATTTTGTTACATTAATTCAAGAATTTATTTATATAAATTGAATAATGAAATTAAGGAAGGTAATTAAAATAAATGTTATTTAAAACAAAACTTAATCCTTTAACTAAGTAATGTGATAGAGATGATTTATTAAACAAGCTCTAAAGAAAAATCGAAGTAATTAATTTATCTTTTGATTTATTAAATAATTGAAGATCTGATAATATAAATTATTGAGAAGTAATTACTTAAATTTAAGGTTTAATTAATAAATAAAAGTAATTAGGGTTTCGTTAATGAACAAATAAGGATTTATTAATTAGGGTAATTAAGGAATGATTACTTAGTGAAGATAATTAAAGATTTAATTTATTTTAATTAAGGATAGCTAATCATTGACTAAAGATAATTAAAGAAATTAATTTTGTGATTAATTAGTTTAAATCACACGATTGATTCATCTTAGTTGTAGATGATTGATAACTATTATATGATGTGTACCGATTGATATCTCTGATTGTAATCGTGATGCTATGTGATATGAATTTCTTTGTGCTAAGTTGTGTTTCTGTATTTTTATATGTGAATATGAAACCCCTTTGGCCCGTAAAACGACACTTGAATTTCGATGCGACAGGGAGTCGGATTCCAGTTGGTTATCCGAAACCTACATCGAACCTATGAATCTTTGTGAATGACTTATCCACATGTTTTAAAAATTAACGCTCACTATTCGGATTAGCCGGGAGAGGACCTTTGTGTCATATAACCCATACCGAATATGTGATACGACGAAATGGATAGCAATTGAAGACGGTGGTAAAGACCGAGCGTCTTCGAGAATGATAGGATAACCTGTCGAATGACTCTGCACTGAGTTTCTCTGGTATAGAGATCTCCATATGTGACGGGGAGTCCGATCGGGATTGTGGACGCCGGATTTGCAAGGGCTTCTACAGAAGTGCCTTCGGTTCTGTTCAAACCCAAAACAGACT
This sequence comes from Allium cepa, assembly GCA_030765085.1. NCBI lineage: Eukaryota > Viridiplantae > Streptophyta > Magnoliopsida > Asparagales > Amaryllidaceae > Allium > Allium cepa. Next base: position 807,262,643 of record CM060941.1, read on the forward strand.
TGTATGGTCGTGTGTCTGACACTACACTTTGAGATATAAAGCCAATTTCTTTCAAATACATATCTGTTGGTGGCAGAGAATTTATTCTCTTAGCTTAACACCCTTCTCTGGGATGTACGAGCTCAGAGGTTTTGTAGTCGAAGGTTATCGGCAACATACTCCCAATGTGGTAGTGTGACATGCTGAGTGCTGTTGATCATTTGTTGACCGAAGCATGGCTTTGTGAAAAAGCGTAGCTTTATGAATGAGACTTCGTCGAACCTCACAACCCAGTTATGGTCGAAACAGGAATCATTGCAGCAAGGTTATTTGGGGGTAGCGCCCCCTGAGGGTATGTCCATTTCTTCTTGGATTATAAGTGTTATCATGGTATGGATCCTAGATATTTACTTTGTGTTTATTGCTAACTTATTGCTTTGTGGTTGTCGGTTGAGAAGCGCTTGGGATAAAGGTTGGTAACGATCGGAAGGTGGCATACTCGTGTCAGTTGTTACCTAGCTACAGAGGTAACCCGGCCTTGTGTAGCAGAGAACCAGTTAGGTTTTCGGGGACGTCCCTCCAGAGGCGTTCCATTTTATATGAGAAGTTCCTTTGCCTGACCATTTGTTGGAAATCCAATCATCCAATACGAGCTTTTTACGGTTTTAGTTGTATAACCTGTCATTTACTTGTGGTGGTCACCACTGTTTAGATGGTAGCTATAGTAGGCATGGTACGAAATGTCTATGCAGGCTAAGATTATTATTATACTTTCGAAAAATGTTTTCACACTATGCACTAATAATAATATTTAAAAGCGTTTTCTCGTATTGAGCATTTTTGACTGTCATAATGAGAAATCTCCTCCAAGTCTGCGTTTCCATTGTGTGTGTAGCGTGAGGCCTTATGGAAGTTTCATTTTCAAAAAGCATTGTGAATTTATTTCAAATTCTTTTGTTTGCTTTTTAGAAGAATAAACTGCTTTTATTTCAAACAACTATTTTGTTTACTCATACCAGTCTCATGACTGACCCAGAGTTTATTGTTCCTTTCCTAAACTCTGGGTGCCCATAATTTTCCACACGGGCAGCCTAGAAGCAGGTTATCCGTGTTTTGAAGCTAGCTTGGATTTTGAAGTCTTTTGGAAATTTTCGGATTCTGGAAGCTTTAATAATTTGATGTGTTAGAGCATTTGAAGACCTTGTCGAAGTGGAATTATGTTGGAAACTCGTTGAAGTTCTATTGTCCTATTATGGTTATATCATATTTGTATCACTCTTATATTTAGGATCGATGTTGTATTGTATATTGTACCATGTTGTACCTGTGTTGATGTAAGATATTCATTTTGTTTCCGCTATTATATTCATATATTGTTGTTATAAGCTCCATCCGAACTGAAATTTGACGTTCGTATCTCCGGCAGTCGAATACAAGTGAGGTATTTGATGTCGATTTTTGAACGCTGAATTTCGGGACGTGACAAGTGGTATCAGAGCTAAAGGTTGAGTAAGAACTTTAGCTACGGAGTATAACACATTAGATGGCCCATTAGAGATTGGGTGAAGTATACCCTAGAATGAGTATAAACCGAAAGACTGAAACCCTAAAAAAATTTGGTCTATTCCTTTTGAACTGTTGAGGTTTCCTAAGATATCTTGTCTGTATGCCTAAATCAAGTTTTCTTGCTATTTACAAATAGTAAGGATTAGGGAAAGAAGAGGACAAGGTAGGGAACGGGGAAATACCACCACAACTGGTCAAGTCCCTGCAATTGCAACCGTGCCTACTCAATCTCAGCCAAATCTGGCTGATCTGTATAAAAGTTTCTCGAGGCTTGGTGGAAAGCCATTTACTGGCAAGGAATCTATTGTTGAAGCCCAAGCCTGGATCCGATCCTGTGAAAGAATTTTCAAAGGATTGAAGTTGGAAGACGATCAAAAGCGACTAATAGCTTCTTGGCAACTCCAAGAGGAAGCGTCAGCATGGTGGGAGACAGTTATTGTGGATGAGTCAGAGGATAAGTTTACTTGGAGACGATTTAAAGAAGTATTTGAGCAGCGATACGTTCCATCTGCTGGTATCTCTCGAATGTACCAGGATTTCCTAGATTTGAAGCAAGAAAGTCTATTATTTGAAGAGTACTTGAATAAATTCAATGAATTGTCTCGATTTGGTCCGGAGCTAGTGAGTTCGCCCTTGAAGAAAAATGAAAGATTCATTCGAGGAATGAATAAGGAGTATCACGAAAGAATGACAGCCCATATTAAAGAATCTTTTTTGGACTTGATTGATATTGGTTATCGATATGCTACTTTAGATATGATGAATTCCTAAAGAGAAGCAGAGTTCAAGTAGTTCGAATTGGAGGAAAAGAAAATTCGAAGGAAAGAGGCCAGTTCAGGCAAGGAGAAGAAGAGGCATAATCAAGAGAATTCAGTCAGAAATGTTACTTGTCATAACTATCAGGACAAAGGCATTTAGTAAATGATTGTGAGAAGCCAAAGAAACAAACTAAGAAAAATCAACTTGTGAAGACAAGTCGAAGATCCAAGGAATGCTATTATTGTCGCCAGGCAGGTCATGAAGTTAAGAATTGCCCAAAAAAACAACCACAAGTAGCGAAAGTGTGCGCAATAAAAGATAACCCCTCAACTTCTAAGGCAAATGAAGGAAAGGGAGTTTTGGAGGGTAACCTTTATTGAATATGCGCTTATGTGATTTTTGTTTGATGATAATAAACATATATACATTCGTTTAAATGTATTTGATAATATACTATTTTATTTTTCACAGATTAAATAAATATTTGCTGAATAAAATAAATAACACGGAATTTGAATTCAAATGAATATTTTATTCAAACAAATATTTATTACAATTTTGAATAGTATACAAATTCAAGCTCTCACAATTCACTATACAACTTTGATACAAATTCAATTACATCACTATTTTACATCAGCACCTCACTACATATCACTCACACTCGTATTTATCTTCAACTCCATTCCAGTTTGAATCCAGCATCTGAGAAATCTGCAAACATATAAACTAACGCAGTAAAATTGAAAAAGAAATATTTTTGGAGTTTAAAATAAAATAAAATGGATTTTGAAAATAAGATTTGCCTCAGTTATTTGGGTTGTTCGTCATAATTTAAATTTGAATTCATCATACACGAACAACTTGTGACATACACAGTGTATCACTGTATATGTCACAAGGCCGTGCACACCGATATACACTTGATTGACTTACATGGACAGGTGAGCACAGGTCAAACCCAAATGCAAAGCCGGGTTCAACTCACGTGCAATATATTTAAAATTACGACACGAGCACAAGGTCAAACCCGAGTTTTGAAACTGGATTCAACACAAGGCAACATGACAGCAATGCACCAATGCAAAATGGAGTGAATGCATCATGAACACTATAGATCGAGAACCAGACCAGGCAAGTATAAAGATAAGTGTACAGCAACAATAATCATGGCAACAGCAAACATGACAAGAGACCAAAGTGCAAACAGCAAAGCCAAGCATGATACAGCAAAGACCAATGAATCAACAATGCTTGAAGACTGCAGCATCAATTAAACGGCCAATATATATGCACAGAAGCAACTACAAACTACTCACGACAATGCACCAATGTCACATGCATGAAACAGTGGAATGAACCAGTGATATATGCAAACAAAACAATACCACTGCAGATACAAATAGTGAACATGCAACCAGACCACAAAGACTCAAGTCTTAAACATGAAACAAGGTGCACAAGTCCAGCTACAAGTTGCAGAAATAACAGGTGAAGCGTCACCAAAGACTCAACAGGGAACATGGATGTCACAGCAAATATGACAACAAGTGTCAAGTTGCAAACAAACATGACAGGAAACAAATAACATTGAACATGGTGAAACAGTACAAAAGACAAATTGCAATTCGAACCAACATATCCAACTAGAAGAGCAACCATCAAGTACACACAGTGGTGCTGCATATAATGTACAGTGAAGCCAAAGTAGTACACAAACAATAAGCTGCGGTAAAGCATGAACATGTGTGGACAACGAAAACCAAAGCCATCAGGTAAGAAACAACATTCAAGCTAAATGAAGTACTGTATGCAACAGCAACAAAGAGACAGACATGAAGCAACAAACTACACGGCCAACATGACCCAAATGCCAAAGCTCAATGAAGACCACTAATATATGCAACATGAACATTTAAATGAATACACGAACCAGAATACACAGTGGCAACCACAAGATGCAGACAAACTCAAAGCAAGCCGAGAACAAACACCAAGTGCAACAGTATGAACAAAAGATCAAAGAAAAAGATGGTCAGCGCCGTAATATACAATGCATACATGAGTCAGTGCAGTAAACAGTGAAGCATGTTCATGGAACACAGCAATAATAGCCAGTACCAACATGGACAGAAGGCAGTGAAACTCAGAGCATATGAAATGTAGACTAGAAGTGCAACTGCAATGGATACAACAATGCCCAAGATAACTTGAACAAAGCTACAGGAATGCAGACAGTGGCCGAAGCCAATTTACAAAATGTCGAAGCCGTGGAAGCATAGCAAAGCCAAAGCCAAAAATCGTCACAGTCAATGATGAATGAGTCAAACTTCATCACAAAGTCAAAAATCGAAGCCGTGGCCAACAAAGGATACCCAAGTCAAAGAAAATTGATGCCGTGAACATCAAGTAAGCAAGCATCACAAAATATATACGAAGTGACAAAGTCAGAGAGATCATAATCGTTCAAGCATAATCATACGGTAGAGATAAAAAAATTGACAAATTCAAATCATCAGAACGAACGAGAATATAGGAATTCGATTCCTATTTAAACACAATCATCATCGGCAATTTAAAATCCATCGAGTTCAAGCATTCAATCAGAAAGCAAAAGGAATAAAAGTACTCACCAAAATTGTAATCGAACTCGATCAATCGAAGTAGCCGAAGCAAGGTACAAGGAGGCAGTCGATCGACAGGGCAGAAGGACGAAAATCACAAATTCGATCGATTAATATAATATCGGCATCTTCGATTCCAGCCCTAATTTATTGAAGGAAGAGGAACAAACAAGAGCCGAAGCCCTAATCTCAGAAGGAAGAACAAGCCGACATTATCACATACGAGATAAAAGAAAAAGGGCCGGCATAGTGAAATAATAAAAAAAAGGGATGAACTGTTTTAGTTTGGGCCGGCCTTTTTTATTTTAAAAGGCTTTAGTTTCTTTTTAGGGCTGTTTTTTATTTACGTTGTTTTTAAATTTGTATTTTCATTTTTAAACCGTTTAAATTTCTAGTCGTGTGACTAGGGGACAAGCTACGTGGCGTAGCTTGACAATTCGCAACTCGGTAGTTGAGTTGTGGCAGAGTTTTGAGCGTAGAGTTAGATTAGTCAATAGCGGGTATAGCGAGTTTACGTGTGTAAGCGAGCGACTATCAAATTTCTAGTAGAAACCTTGGGTGCAGCACGTAGGCAGGGTTTTGCCGAAGCTGGGTAAATTCTGTGTTGTTCTGTTTTATTCTGTTATTTATATTCTGCGATATCTGTGCTGCTATTCTGTGATCTGAATTTAAATTAATTGATAAGCTTCCGCGATTAATTTTTATAATTTACACTATCACCCTATTCACCCCCCCCCCCCCCTCTAGTGTGAAATCGATCCTACAAGTGGTATCGGAGCTAGGAACAAAACCCGTTTTTGTTTTAAAAATTTGATTTTACAAAAACCAATTTTTGTTTTAAAAATTTGTGTTTCAAAAAATCGGTTTTTGTTTTAAAAATTTGAATTTTTTAAAATGGCTTCTTTTAATAATTTTGAGGGTCATTCCAATATTATTCCTTCTATTTTTGATGGAACAGATTTTTTGAATTGGAAATCGAAAATGGAATTTTATTTAAAATCTGTTAATATTAAATGTTGGGATATTATTGAAAATGGGTGTGATATAACAGATAAGAAAATTATCTCTGCTATGCATTTATTATATTCTCATATTAATCAAGATAATTTTAATTTCATCTCTCATTGTGAAAATGCACAGGAAATCTGGAATACTTTAGATGCAATATATGGTGCAAAAGTCAACAGCAATGAGAAATCCTCCACAACCAACTCAGTTAAAGAAATGTACTTAACAGGATTTGTAAAAAGCAGTTGTGATGAGGATGATGATGATGGAGCAGCTGAGCTGGCGTTAATAATAAAGAAATTCAAAAAGTGGAATTACAAATATGGAAATTCAGCTCGAATTCAAAAAGCGAAAAGCAGAATAGCCAAAGCACTAGACTACTCTGAAGAACAGAAGATCATCTGTCACAAGTGCAACCAACCCGGACACATCAAGCCCAATTGTCCTCAAAATCGACGCGACTTTGAAAAGAAACAGAAAAAGAAAAGTTTTGCAGCCACATGGAATACAAGTGATGAAGATAATCAAAATTCTAGCAGTGAGAGTGAGAAAGCAGATATGTGCCTTCATGGGAATATAACCGATAGCGACGATGACGAGCCAAGCGAGGTATCAAAACTTACTCACTCTGAATTACTCATTTATTTCCACGAAGTAAATGGCTGTTTTGAACGACTTAGGGAGAAATATGCCAAACTTGAATCACAAAAGGATACTTTGATAGAATGCAATAAACAACTTGATCAACTAGTTAAAACCTATCAAAGTAGGATCCCTAAGTGTGATAAGTGTCCAATAAGTGTCCAACATTCGAAGAAGAAATTAAAAAATCGGAAATCAATATAAAATCACTTGAAAATGAAATTCTGATTTTAAAAGAGAATGAAAATACTAGGAGAGAGAATTCTATTAAAAAGTGCACACAATTGTTAAACGAAAATGAATCTCTCAAAACACAAGTCCAACAATTGTCAACGACTTTGGATAAATTTTCAAAAAGTGAAAAATCGTTGAATATGCTACTAGGAAAGCAAACTGTTAATACGGTTAGACAAGGACTTGGATATAATAAATTGAAAATTGTTGCAAGCAATATTAATCAAGTTAATTCCATGTGCACAATTTGTAGAAAATATGGACACAATCACAATAATTGTTGGTATAGACCCAAACATGTGAAAACTATACCGATTTTGGTTCCAAAAGGCACAAATACAAAATCTCTCAAAGTTAAACAAATTTGGGTGCCGAAGGGAACAATTATAAATAGTTTTGGGTCTCCACAAAATTATTCTTATAATTATTCTCCCACTAACAACCATGGACCTATAAAAACAAATAGGTCACATAAATCTTTCATCGTGTAGGTGTGGTGGCAGGCTAAGGAACAACAATAGTGTTCTCTGGATTTTGGTTGTTCCAGAAACACCACGGGCGACAAAGCTAAGTTCCTTAGCCTAGTATAAAGGTGACAGAATCACAATGGACAACGTCGAAAAATATCGTAAAGGTAAAACAGGTAAAGGTATATTTATTTGTACGATATATTAAATGTGATAATCTGCACCATATTCTGAATTAAAATCAGCCAATATTGAGATGATGAAAAGATGATGATTCTGACTTAATCAAAATAGTTGGCCAATTATATTCTTATGCCAAAAACACTATAAAAATCTCTAAATTCTTTGAATTACTTCATATATATCATTTTGGATTAAAAATAGTGTTTTGTTGGATAATACATTTGGTTATAATACGGCTAACTCTTTATTCAAAGTTTTCTGATCATTTACACGGCTTCATTTCAAATTCAAAAGAATGTTATTTAAATTGTTGTTAAAATTGAATTTGAAATTTTTGGTGCACACTTCATGTTTTGGTCTATAAAATTCAATTGATGATAATTTTTGAGTGAACGAGAAATTCAGATGCAGATTACACTGGTAATCTAGTTGATAGAAAAATTACTAGTGAAACATGATTTTTTGTTGAGACATTTAGTAACTGCATCGTTTTTCAAAGAAAATATCTGCATATTTTTCATTTCAAATAATTTTCAAATAGCAGAAAATTTTCTTTTAAAACCCCCTGGAGAAAATCATTTTTGACCATAGTTTCAGATTAGTCATTTTTGAAAAATTAATTTCATAATTATTTTTGAATTTGATTTTAAATGACCATTTTGACTAATCTGACTCCCTAATGTTTATCGAAAAGAAAAATAGTGATTGAAAAAGTGATGAGCGTTGATATGATTATATATTATAACTCGAGACGGTATAATTAATAAATTTCTTTAGAAATTTAAACAAGAGTTATAAAACTGTTTATTGGTAAAAATTCCATGACCATCTCTATATCTATCATATTTCTAACGACCATCACTCATCAAAATTCTATATAGTTTGTCAATATGTGGTACTTTAAACAGGAATCGTTCGTTTTTCACTTTTCACATTTTTTTTTAAAAAAAAGGGGTAATAATAATAATAATAAATACCAAAGTATTCACTCTCATTTAAAAGTCCTCACGGTTATGCATGGGTGAATTACTTGGAATTTGTTATGTGCTTCCATGCTCATTTAAAAGTCCTCGCGGTTATGCATGTATGGAACGCATATCAAAAGTTGATTTGTAAAATAAACAAGTTGATTCTAATCCCATTTAAAAGTCCTCACGGTTATGCGTGGTTAGAAGATACTTGAATTCATTTTTTTTAAAATAAAATTGGAGTACTACTAATCTCATTTAAAAATCCTAACGGTTATGCATGGTTAGTAGATATTCAAATTCCTGATATAAATATGCCACAAATAGACACAACTGTATGGTTTTATATGATGATATCATTCCTATCATTCTAAAAGTGGAATATGTGCCTAACAAAATATTTATGATTTTTGTTTGATTTTTTATTGAAATTTAATATTTATATTCAATTGAGTTTTAATGTTGGTTAATATCGATAACTTTATCTCTATTTTCTCTAACACTATTATTCTTTTGCTGATAACAAAAGGGGGAGAGAAAAGTTAAGATTTTGTCAAATAAAATCAAGCAAAGGTCAAATAATTTTCTATTTGCATCTAGGATCATTTGCATATTTTTATTTGTATGCATATATGTAGGGGGAGCTTTGTGTAGAGAGGAAGCATTTAAATAGGGAGAGCAATAGAGCATATCAATGATCAAATACATTTAACATATTCAAAATCTTAAATATATGTTTGTTATCATCAAAAGGGGGAGATTGTTGAATATGCGCTTATATGATTTTTGTTTGATGATAATAAACATATATACATTCGTTTAAATGTATTTAATAATATACTATTTTATTTTTCACAGATTAAATAAATATTTGCTGAATAAAATAAATAACGCGGAATTTGAATTCAAACGAATATTTTATTCAAACAAATATTTATTACAATTTTGAATAGTATACAAATTCAAGCTCTCACTATTCACTATACAACTTTGATACAAATTCAATTACATCACTATTTTACATCAGCACCTCACTACATATCACTCACACTCGTAATTATTTTTCAACTCCATTCCAGTTTGAATCCAGCATCTGAGAAATCTGCAAAAATATAAACTAACGCAGTAAAATTGAAAAAGAAATATTTTTGCAGTTTAAAATAAAATAAAATGGATTTTGAAAATAAGATTTGCCTCAATTATTTGGGTTGTTCGTCATAATTTAAATTTGAATTCATCATACACGAACAACTTGTGACATACATAGTGTATCACTGTATATGTCACAAGGCCGTGCACACCGATATACACTTGATTGACTTATAGGGACAGGTGAGCACAGGTCAAACCCAAATGCAAAGCCGGGTTCAACTCACGTGCAATATATTTAAAATTACGACACGAGCACAAGGTCAAACCCGAGTTTTGAAACTGGATTCAACACAAGGCAACATGACAGCAATGCACCAATGCAAAATGGAGTGAATGCATCATGAACACTATAGATCGAGAACCAGACCAGGCAAGTATCAAGATAAGTGTACAGCAACAATAATCATGGCAACAGCAAACATGACAAGAGACCAAAGTGCAAACAGCAAAGCCAAGCATGATACAGCAAAGACCAATGAATCAACAATGCTTGAACACTGCAGCATCAATTAAACGGCCAATATATATGCACAGAAGCAACTACAAACTACTCACGACAATGCACCAATGTCACATGCATGAAACAGTGGAATGAACCAGTGATATATGCAAACAAAACAATACCACTGCAGATACAAATAGTGAACATGCAACCAGACCACAAAGACTCAAGTCTTAAACATGAAACAAGGTGCACAAGTCCAGCTACAAGTTGCAGACATAACAGGTGAAGCATCACCAAAGACTCAACAGGGAACATGGATGTCACAGCAAATATGACAACAAGTGTCAAGTTGCAAACAAACATGACAGGAAACAAATAACATTGAACATGGTGAAACAGTACAAAAGACAAATTGCAATTCGAACCAACATATCCAACTAGAAGAGCAACCATCAAGTACACACAGTGGTGCTGCGTATAATGTACAGTGAAGCCAAAGTAGTACACAAACAATAAGCTGCGGTAAAGCATGAACATGTGTGGACAACGAAAACCAAAGCCATCAGGTAAGAAACAACATTCAAGCTAAATGAAGTACTGTATGCAACAGCAACAAAGAGAAAGACATGAAGCAACAAACTACACAGCCAACATGACCCAAATGCCAAAGCTCAATGAAGACCACTAATATATGCAACATGAACATTTAAATGAATACACGAACCAGAATACACAGTGGCAACCACAAGATGCAGACAAACTCAAAGCAAGCCGAGAACAAACACCAAGTGCAACAGTATGAACAAAAGATCAAAGAAAAAGATGGTCAGCGCCGTAATATACAATGCATACATGAGTCAGTGCAGTAAACAGTGAAGCATGTTCATGGAACACAGCAACAACAGCCAGTATCAACATGGACAGAAGGCAGTGAAACTCAGAGCATATGAAATGCAGACTAGAAGTGCAACTGCAATGGATACAACAATGCCCAAGATAACTTGAACAAAGCTACAGGAATGCAGACAGTGGCCGAAGCCAATTTACAAAATGTCGAAGCCGTGGAAGCATAGCAAAGCCAAAGCCAAAAATCGTCACAGTCAATGATGAATGAGTCAAACTTCATCACAAAGTCAAAAATCGAAGCCGTGGCCAACAAAGGATACCCAAGTCAAAGAAAATTGATGTCGTGAACATCAAGTAAGCAAGCATCACAAAATATATACGAAGTGACAAAGTCAGAGAGATCATAATCGTTCAAGCATAATCATACGGCAGAGATAAAAAAATTGATAAATTCAAATCATCAGAACGAACGAGAATATAGGAATTCGATTCCTATTTAAACACAATCATCATCGGCAATTTAAAATCCATCGAGTTCAAGCATTCAATCAGAAAGCAAAAGGAATAAAAGTACTCACCAAAATTGTAATCGAACTCGATCAATCGAAGTAGCCGAAGCAAGGTACAAGGAGGCAGTCGATCGACAGGGCAGAAGGACGAAAATCACAAATTCGATCGATTAATATAATATCGGCATCTTCGATTCCAGCCCTGATTTATTGAAGGAAGAGGAACAAACAAGAGCCGAAGCCCTAATCTCAGAAGGAAGAACAAGCCGACATTATCACATACGAGATAAAAGAAAAAGGGCCGGCATAGTGAAATAATAAAAAAAAGGGATGAACTGTTTTAGTTTGGGCCGGCCTTTTTTATTTTAAAAGGCTTTAGTTTCTTTTTAGGGCTGTTTTTTATTTACGTTGTTTTTAAATTTGTATTTTCATTTTTAAACCGTTTAAATTTCTAGTCGTGTGACTAGGGGACAAGCTACGTGGCGTAGCTTGAGAATTCGCAACTCGGTAGTTGAGTTGTGGCAGGGTTTTGAGCGTAGAGTTAGATTAGTCAATAGCGGGTATAGCGAGTTTACGTGTGTAAGCGAGGGACTATCAAATTTCTAGTAGAAACCTTGGGGGCAGCACGTAGGCAGGGTTTTGCCGAAGCTGGGTAAATTCTGTGTTGTTCTGTTTTATTCTGTTATTTATATTCTGCGATATCTGTGCTGCTATTCTGTGATCTGAATTGAAATTAATTGATAAGCTTCCGCGATTAATTTTTATAATTTACACTATCACCCTATTCACCCCCCTCTAGGGTGAAATCGATCCTACAACCTTATTATCGGTGAAAGAGTTGTTAGAGTTTTATTCGACACGGGAGCTTCACATCGCTTTATCTCCCAACAGATCGTGGACGAATTAAAACTTAAACTCAAGTTTGTCGATGAGACTATTTGTGTGACGAATCCAGTGGGTGGCCCTGCAAATCTTTGTCTATATTGTAGGGGGGTGCCTATCTCTTATTCTGGCCATAAATTTCCTATTAACTTTTATGTTCTCGACTTCAATGAATTTGAAATCCTACTCGGGATGAATTGGTTATCAAAATACGAAGCCAAATTAGATTGCAGCAATCGAACGATTCTAGTCAAAACTAAACGTGGAGATTCTGTTGAAATTTCCTGTGAAGACCCTAGTCCGAAAAGGGATAAACTGATGTATACATTGGGATATCTAGAACCTAGTTTGGAGTCCATTCCTATTTTCCAGCATTTTCTCGATGTATTCAAAGAAGTAGAATCATTACCCCTACATAGAGAGATAGAATTCAAAATTGACTTAATTCCGAATGCTCGCCCTGTCGTTCATGCTAGTCGTAGGATGGCACTGCAGGAAAGAATTGAATTAGTCAATCAAACTCGAGATTTACTAAAGAACGGATTGATTCGCCCTAGTGTTTTCGAATGGGGTTCAGCTGTCGTGTTTGTGGCAAAATCGGACGGATCTTTGAGATTGTATGTCGATTACCGCGAACTCAACAAGCAAACTCTCAAGAATAAGTTTCCTTTACCCAGGATCGATGATTTATTCGATCAACTTAATGGTGCACGATTCTTTTCTAAGATGGATCTAGCCCAGGGATTCCATCAGTTGCGAATTGCCAAAGATTGCGTTCACCTAACTGCTTTTAGGGGTCCGGATATGTTCTACGAGTGGTTAGTCATGCCTTTTGGACTAACCAATGCTCCCGCGTACTTTTTAGATTTGATGACCCGTGTGTTTCGAGAGGTGCTGAATAAATTTGTTCTTGTATTTATCGATGATATCCTAATCTAATCCAAAACCGAAGAAGAGCATACTGAACATCTCAGAATTGTTTTGAAAGTTTTAAGAAGGAACATCTTATTAGCTAAATTTTCGAAATGTCACTTTTGGGTCAAAGAAGTCGGATTTCTTGGCCATATTGTTAATGAAGAAGGGATTTCTATCGATCCGAGCAAAATTTTCGCTATTCTTGAGTGGAAGCGACCCATGACTCCGAAAGAAGTTCGAAGTTTTCTGGGTTTAGCAGGATATTACCGGAAGTTTGTTCAGGACTTTTCTAAGATTGCTAGCCCATTGACCAAGCTAACAATGAAGAATGCCAAGTTCAATTGGACTCCAAAATGTGATGAAGCTTTTAAGGAGTTGAAAAAGAGATTAACCACCGCCCCTGTTCTCGTTATCATTAACGGAAACCAAGGCTTATATGTCTATACTGACGCGTGTGGTGATGGGATTGGTGCAGTACTAATGCAGAATGGTAAAGTAATTGCCTACGCGAGTAGACAATTACGCCCGCATGAAAGAAATTACCTAACACACGATTTGGAGCTTTTGGCTGTTGTGTTCGCCTTAAAAATCTGGCGACGTTATCTTTTAGGTGAAAATTTTGAATTATTCACCGACCACAAATCTTTGAAGTACCTCTTCACCCAGAAAGATTTAAATCTACGGCAACAACGATGGTTAGAATTTCTAGCGTTATATGACCTAGATATTCTGTATACACCCGGTAAAGCCAATGTAGTTGCTGATGCTTTGTGTAGGAAACACGCTATTTTTGCTCATCTTGTTATCGCTCCTACTCTTCTCAAAAGGATTGCGAGACAGCAGAAAGAAGATGAGTTCTTCGAGGGATTTATAAAAGAATATGCCAAGGTGAAGATACTAGTTTCGAGATGGATAATAGAGAAGTTATAAGATTGAAAGGAAGAATTGTTGTCCCTGATATTCCAGAGCTAAAACTTGAAGTTTTGGACGAGTGCCACAAGTCCAAACTTTGCATCCATCCAGGAGTCAATAAAATGTATCCTGATATTAGAAGAACGTTTTGGTGGAAGAAAATGAAAAGGAACATATCTATTTATGTGAGTCGTTGTGCTACTTGTCAACAAATTAAAAGCGATCAAAAGAAAGTGGCTGGTTTACTTCAACCTTTGGAAGTGCCAAAGTGGAAATGGGATCAGGTATCTATAGATTTCATCGACGGGTTGCCCCGCACTCGGAAGGGAAATGAAGCAATATGGGTTATAGTGGACCGTCTAACCAAAACTGCTCACTTCATTCCAGTGAAATCCACTCGGACAGCAACAAGTTTAGCTGAGCTATATATCAAAGAGATTATTCGTCTCCACGGTATACTGAGCAGTATAGTGAGTGATCGTGACCGGATCTTCCATGGTAGATTTTGGGAGGCATTTCAAGCCACGTTAGGAACTAAGCTGAACTTCAGTACTTCTTATCATCCACAATCTGATGGGCAGACAGAAAGGATAAATCGAATATTATAAGACCTTTTGCGAGCTTGCATTCTTGACTTTGGTGGTTCTTAGGAGGACTATTTACATTTATTCGAATTTTCATATAATAATAGCTATCAAGCCAGTATTGAAATGGCTTCTTTTGAGGCTTTATATGGTCGACCGTGTTGATCACCGGCATGCTGGATTGAATCTAGTGATAGAATTGTTCTTGGACTAGATATGATTAAGGAAGCCACAGAAAAGGTTGATTTTATGCGAAAGAAGTTAATAACTGCTCCGAGTCGCCAGAAGAATTATTACGATCGCAGAAGAAGAGCTTTGGAATTTCAAATTGGAGATTCCGTTTCCTTGAAAGTACCTCCAATGTGGGGTGTGTTAAGATTTGGGAAAACTGGAAAGCTAGCACCGCGATACATTGGTCCTTTTCCTATTTTAGAAAGGATTGGCCCTCTAGCATATCGAGTACAGCTACCTAACTGGTTATTCGGCGTACACGATGTATTCCACGTTTTACATCTTCGAAAGTACGTGCACGATCCAGACAGTATTATCGAAGAGGCAGCTCAGCAGGATCTTGAGATCACACCAAATTTAACAGTTAAAAGAGAACCAATTAAGATTGTGGATCGGGATGAAAAGCAATTAAGGAACAAAATTGTAAAATTGGTTAAAGTGCAATGGAGCAGTGATCCAAAGGACTGTACTTAGGAGATCGAAGACAGTATGTAAAAGTCTTATCCCAATTGCAGAGTGGATATCTCGGCGTAAACTGGTAAGCCATTTCTCTATCCTTTTCTGAATTCGAATATTCTTTGTCTGCTTTTCTCTCTGTTTCAGATTTCGAGGACGAAATTTTCTTAAGATGGGGAAATCTGTAACATACCAAAAATTTATCAATTTAAATTTGGTTATTGTTGAACTTTTATAATATAGTTTGAAAAGTTACAAAATGAATAATAATAATTGATAGTTTAAATGAATATAAAATTTCAAATTTCTTTTGAATTTAAAATTTGAAATATTAAAAGTTTTTAAACATCAATTGAATCTAAATTTAATTCATATATGTAAATATATATGTATGGGGGCATAGATGGGTAAATTTGAATTTATGTATTGAACTTGATTTTTTATTTGAATTTAATTTTTTTTTAAGTAAATGTTTTAGTAAAATAATTTTCATTTATATATATATATATATGTGTGTGTGTGTGTGTGTGTGTGATCTATTTAATATGTATTTAAATTCAAACCATTCTCTTTTTAATAATATGTATTAGTATAAAGCTAATGTCTTTAATAAGAAATGAAAGTTTAAATACAAATTAAATAGTGTAAAATATTATGTTAATAAAAATTAATTACAAGTGTTAAGTTTGCAAGGACTATAGAGAAAAGTGTAATTCATGAGGAGAAAATTTAAACAAGTGTCATTTGTATCATTTCTATTTTTCTTAGGAAAATTTATAGAAAAGGAAATAAGTCATTTATCTTCTTCCCCTTACTTTTTATTCATTTCAAAAGAAAATTTTTATGCAATCTTTACATTAGAAAAAAAAATCAAAAACAAGCCTAACCTCCTCAACATTTGAAATCAGAAAAACAACTTTCCAGAAAAGAAAATCTGTAAAGAAACTTCCTCTCAATATCTTAAATCAAAAGAAGAATTCAAGGATAATACAACTGTTCAACTAATACTACAAATCAAGCAGAGAAATTTCAAGGATTAAATAAAAAAGTATCAGGAATCAATATAAAAAAATAAAGAATTAGCAGACACAAGATTAGAGTGCAGGCTACAGATTTCTTCCCCATGTTCAAACTAAAAAGTTACTGTAAGTAATTTAATTTTTTAGTTTGTTATTAGAAGGATAAGTAAGTAAATTTATATCAAAGATATAAACAAGTCCATACAAAAATTTGTTACAAATAACAATTCAAATTCAAGTCAAGCTAAAGGAAAAAAACGAGTCCCGGGTGGATTTTCAAGTAGGAAACTGTCTGCTAAAATTTTATAGGTGAGTAAACCCCTGTTTCGTTTAATTTTTTGTTGCTGCGTAAGCTTGGACCCTGTAGTGAAGTTAATCCTTGGTTGCTTGCCAAAATATAGAGTGTATGATGAATGTTTGGGTTGTGCATGTTGATCATACAAATTTCAATCTCTGTTTTGCTTCAGGAAAACCAAAACTGTCAAACTCCTCTTTTTCTTTCCCACTGTCTCTCTTTCCTGTTGCATTTGAAAAAATTAAACAAGTTGAACATTTGTTGCATGCATAAAAATCCATGAATATGTGAACATCTTTGCCTATGCCTGTTAGTTCAGGTTTGAATCCTCTTTGTTTCAGGTTACAAGAATTTAACCCTATTCAAAAAAATTGATTTCTTCCTCTTTGTAGATTATTAGGCTTTGAAATTTAGACCAAGTTTGTTTGTATAACCATGTTTAAGCATTTAAAATAAATTTAAGCAAAGTAAATTCAAGCTTCTCTGTAACATATGAAAACACGGTTAAAATGCACAATATGTTAAATTTCAAACCTCGTAAATTTTAATTTCAAATATACTATCTGGAAGCTTATCAAAATCTATGATTATTGAAAGAAAAAACAAAAATTTTAAGCGATTAATTTTTGATAAAAACGAGGATGATCAGAATTGTTTTTTATCAAATTTCGGTGATAGGGGAAATGATGGATCTCGTGATCAAGAGTGGAGCACGTTCGAAGGTTATAGATTATGGGAAAATTGCTAAATGATTTTTAATTTTGTTGTGATAGGCTGATGAAATCAAAATAGGGTTTTAACCCACATTTTTTATCGCAACGGAAATAGGTTCACCGTGTTTTTATCAGACCATCGGAGTTGATCGCTCCGGTGGGAATAGCAGCGTTTGGTCGAGACGAAGCTTCAGTTAAGATTTCATGGCCTCCCATAGCTAGAGGTGGAAGAACGACGTGTTTTTCTGGTGGCTTGGTTTCGTTACAGTTTGGGTCGATGGCAAGAATTTCGATTTTGTTGACGAGTTGGGTTTCTGGATGCTCATGGGGTTCAGGTGGATGGTCGTTGACTTGGGGGTGGCTGGAGATTCAACTAGTGGCGGCGAACTCAATTGTGCATGTGCACGACACCTATGGTTGTATCAGTAGTGTGTTTGGGACAGAAGGATATGGGCTCGAAGTGGCTTCCGAGTGATAAGGGTTCGAGCTCGAGTATAGACTCGAAGTGATTTTAGGGTCGCGCGAGTTTGTACGAAAAAATTGAAGGAAAAAGTAACAGCACGGGTCGATTTTTGAAAATCTCGAAGTAAATAGCAAAATTTTTCGGGGAAGACTCGAAGTGGCCTCGGGTTTTATACACAAAATAGTTTTGCTTTAAAAATGAAAGTTCAACTTTTTGAACGATTATAAATGCCTTTTATTAAATGATGATTTTATTTGAGTTTTAGCTAATTAAGATTTAAATAAGACATTTTGTAGTAACTAAAATCAATTTAAATTTTGTTACATTAATTCAAGAATTTATATATATATATATATATATATATATATATATTGAATAATGAAATTAAGGAAGGTAATTAAAATAAATGTTATTTAAAACAAAACTTAATCTTTTGACTAACTAATATGATAGAGATGATTTATTAAACAAGCTCTAAAGATAAATCAAAGTAATTAATTTATCTTTTGATTTGTTAAATAATTGAAGATTTGATATTATAAATTACTGAGAAGTAATTACTTAAATTTAAGGTTTAATTAATAAATAAAAGTAATTAGGGTTTCGTTAATGAACAAATAAGGATTTATTAATTAGAGTAATTAATTAAGGAATGATTAATTAATGAAGATAATTAAAGATTTAATTTATTTTAATTAAGGACAGCTAACCATTGATTAAAGATAATTAAAGAAATTAATTATGTGATTAATTAGTTTAAATCACACAATTGATTCATCTTAGTTGTAGATGATTGATAACTATTATATGACGTGTACCAATTGATATCTTTGATTGTAATCGTGATGCTATGTGATATGAATTGCTTTGTGCTAAGTTGTGTTTCTGTACTTTCCCATGTGAATATGAAACCCCTTTGGCCCGTAAAACAGCACTTGAGTTTCGATGCGACAGGGAGTCGGATTCCAGTTGGCTATCCGAAACCCACATCGAACCTATGAATCTTTGTGAATGACGTATCCACATGTTTTAAAAATTGACGCTCACTATTCGGATTAGTCGGGAGAGGACCTTTTTGTCATATAACCCATACCGAATACGTGATACGACGAAATGGATAGCAATTGAAGACGCTGGTGAAGACCGGGCGTCTTCAGACGATAGGATAACCTATCCAATGACTCTGCACTGAGTTGCTCCAGTATAGAGATCTCCATATGTGATGGGGAGTCCGATCGGGATTGTGGACGCCGGATTTGCAAGGGCTTCTTCGAAAGTGCCTTCAGTTCTGTTCGAACCCGTAACAGACTTGTATGGTCGTGTGTCTGACACTACACTTCGAGATATAAAGCCGATTTCTTTCAAACACATATCTGTTAGTGGCGGAGAATTTATTCTCTTATCTTAACACCCTTCTCTGAGACCTACGAGCTCAGAGGTTTTGTAGTTGAAGGTTATCAGCAACATACTGCCATTTTGGTAGTGTGACATGCTGACTGCTGCTGATCATTTGTTGATCGAAGCATGGCTTTGTGAAAAAGCATAGCTTTGTGAACGAGACTTCGTCGAACCTCACAACCCGGTTATGGTCGAAACAAGAATTGTGGCGGCAAGGTTATTTGGAGGTAGCGCCCCCTGAGGGTATGTCCATTTCCTTCTGGATTATAAGTGGTACCATGGTATGGAGCCCAGATATTTACTTTGTGGTTGATGCAAACTTATTGCTTTGTGGTTGTCGGTTGAGAAGCGCTTTGGATAAAGGTTGGTAACGACCGAGAGGTGGCATACTCGTGTCAGTTGTTATCTAGTTACAAGGGTAACCCGGCCTTGTGTAGAAGAGATCCGGTTAGGTTCTCGGGGACGTCCCTTGTAACGACCCGCAAATCCGTACCCCTTGAGTTAACACTATTCTACCTAAATCAACTCAAGTTATACAGAATTACGAGCCATTTGGGTTAAAGAAGGAGAGGTAGAAGAAGAAAATAGAAATTAACATCAGAATCTAACCATTGTAGCGGAATAAAATATAATAGATATTAAATGATCTTTACACAAAACAAATATATCTGTTCATATATTACATCATCAGAGTACATCAATCACTACTCAATATCAATAACATACAAATGGATGCTCAACAACTCAACACAGCAGAATATATATGTATATAAACAAGTACGAAATACGCATCGTCATCCAGCACAAGCCCAAGCCTGGTAGTAAGTTCAACTGACAAGAATGTTGAAGGAAAAGGAACAATGGCTAATTATTTAGCTCTGCGGGAACGACAAAAGAAAAATGCTACAAAAGCTAGTGCAAGTGGTATGGCAAATAAGTATGTTGCGGAGAATGTCTTGCCAAACATTGAAAATGCAGGTACTGAATTGATGTGATAATAATATTTAATATTACAGTAGGATTAATATTTAAGTACCGAATTTACATTATGATTTATGTTATTATTTGACGGGACTCTTCATTTTAATTAAAGGTGAAGTTCCTAAAAGACTCAGAGGTCACACAAAGATGTTTAATGTTCATACAAGGGCGAATGACAAAAGAGTTGTAATTATGATAAACTAGTGGTTCCAACCTATTTCAAATGATGACAAAGTAATATCTGAACTGAGCAACTTTTTAGGAACATTGAAATGGTCTGTGCCACTTACGTATAAATCTTGGTCGGATGTTCCTGAAAAGTTGAAGAAATCTTTATGGGATTATGTTAAGGTAATCTATTATTAACTATAATGTTGCTGAATTTTACTTTAATAAGTAATATTGATCTATTAACTATAATGTAGCTGAATTTTGATTTATTTATTCTTTTTCATCTTTGATTTATATTTAAGCAACGGTATATTATTCCGGATGAATGTGAAAACTAGGTGTTGAAGTCTATTCGTGACTGTTGGAGGGTGTACAAGAGTCGCATAAAAACAGCTCATTATAAAGCTTATAAGACTGATGAGGAGAGGCTAGATAACAAGCCGGACAACATCCCAGTGGAGGATTTTAAAGTCCTCTTGAGGTATTGGGCAGATGATGAGATTCAGGTATACGTACATATTATTTATTTCGCAAGATAAACGGGTACTTTTTTTGTGAGATAAACAAGTACTTTGTTTTTTGTGTATTTTTTGGCAAAAAGCCCTGAAAAATTTTGATAGTCGTATCAAGATACACACACCGCTGGTCCAAAGTCGTTCGCCCAGCTTCGTCATAAGATGGTATGTGATACTTTACATTTTTGACTAAAGAGAGTGTATGCTAAACTATCTATTGAACCTGTATCAGGAGACACCATCCGATGCAGCACTTTTTCTTAAAAGTCGTAAGAGAACAGATGGACGTGAGTACGTGTCTAATCCTCAGGTAATGAATTACAAACTTGTAAGTAATAATTTTGTTTTGTAATAATTTTGTTCTGTTTTGCACATTGTAACAACCCGCATATTTAACGATTTTATATTTAAGTATTTTATTTAAATATAGCGTCGTTAGTCGGATTTTAGGTCCGAAAAGTTACTTTTTGCAAATGGCCGAATTGGAACTCGAAACCATTTCCATTGATTCCAAAATGGCGTTTGCGATCTTTTTGAGTATAAGCTTTGATATGTTTGGAGTAAGTCGAATTTTGCTATTTGCTAAGTGGGCTTTTGGGTTTGGGTTTCACCCAAACTATTCTATAAACCAACTCAGCCCTTTCTCTCCTTCCATTCACACATTTTCATTTCTTAAACTTAAGCAAAACTGAAATGGAGGAAGAGAATGGGAAATAGAAATTCCAAGCCTAGTTTACTTTGCAAACTTGATTTCTTGCTCCAAAATCAAAGAGAAGCCATAGGTAAGCCTCCTCTTAATCTTCTCTATCTCATTCTCTCTTCAATCTCAGAATTCCTAAACCTAAATTTGGGAGATACTTGTTTTGATCTTAGATTGAAGCTAGTTGAGTGGAAGTGGATATTGGTTGGTCTTCTCCTTGCAAATTGAACTCCTTCTTCTTTGTTTTTGGGTTAAAGGTGAGTTTTAAACTCACATCTACTTCTTTTGATATCATTGAGGTTAGGTATGAATTCCTAACACTTGTTCATGTTCATTTGCTTTCGATTTGGTTTGCTTTGGTAAAATTGCCAAATTATGATTTTTGAAGCCAAATCTATGAAAAACTTTATATGGTTGATGTATATGTTGTTCGGAGTGTTTGGGTATGTCGTTATGGTTGGGTAGTCGTTTGTCGTAAGCCCATAATCAACACGCGTCCGATTGCTTTCGATTTGTTAGGCCATAGATGGCCTAGGTTCAGGAAATGCCTGAAAATCAGGTTTCAAACGTCTGAAACCCTATTTTCAGACGTATGAATATTGTTCTGGGGAAGATTTTTCATCCCAGATTCAGACGTCTGAATTCATATCCCAGACGTCTGAAAGTGCTTAATTTCGACCAGAAAGGAAATAGGCAAAATATTGCCTATTTCAGACGTCTGAAAAATTGGGTTCAGACGTCTGAATTCTCTTTTGAAGAAGAAATTAACTTCCAGATTCAGATGTCTGAACCACTTCTTTCAGACGTCTGAACCAGCTGTTTTTGTTAATTTGCCTTGTTCGCTTAGTTTTCCAAATTTGATCAATGCATATTGATTCCAATTAGTTGTTTATGCATATTTGACCTTGATGATTCCTTTTTGAATTTATTCACGGGTTTTTATAAATGATTTCTTCAAATCGTATTAAAAGCTCGCTTCCCCGATTTATAAATTCTATTTAAAACACACGCACAATTTCGCACTTCGAGCGAAGTGGAAGGGTGATTAAATGGTTGGAAAAAACACGGACCATGAATCTGTGCGTTTATCCTTCCGATTAATCCCCAACCTATTCAATTGATCGTTTTGACCTTCGGGTTTGGTTTACCGATGATATGAGGTGAACTTTGTACTGCTTTGAGTGTGAAATTAACTAACAGATAGTAAACCGTTTAGTGCGAACGAGTGGTTATGGGACTCACGTTACCACTTTTCGGATTCCTTTTTGAGAGTTATGACACATTCCGCCAGTTAGTGGTGTCCAGTACTGGGCCTCCGGACAATCACCACTACGGTTTGTTGCCTTTGGGATAGTGTCTTCGGACTGTCTCCTTCAGGTTTGTTGCCTTCGGGTATGTGCCTTCGGGTTTGTGCCTTCGGATTTGTTGCCCTATAGTATCGCTTCCGATGTTGGTCGTTATGAACCGCATGGGTGATATTGGGTTTGGAGTCTTCGGGCTCATGGATCCTTGTTTATACAGTACTGAGCTCGAGCAATTTTATGATGTTTCATTCATATGTATATTCCCTAGGTATTGCCCTTCGGTGTTGGTCTTTTTGAGCCGCATGATATGTAGCGATTACCTTGTGGAACTTGTGTTACCTTCATTGGTATTTGTTATTTTCCTTTATGGCTTGCTTTGGGATATTCATATCCATTGTTTATTTGATTTGCCGATGATATGAGGCTTGTTTTGTTGTCATATGATTCATCTTTTGTTAGATGATTGTGTTATCTCCTTTAGAGATATTTGTTATACCTTGTAACCTTGCAGGTTTATTGTTGTTCAGTTTATCTAACTGATTTGTTTAGCTAGACTGACCCGTGTATTTTATACTCGGGTCAGACCGAGTTGTTTCAGGTTAAGTGCTTTTGGACTTAGCCTATTTTGCTTCCGCATGGACTATTCAGCTTGTTTCTTTTTGTTAAAGCTTTTTGTGTAGTCCTTTTGTTGTAACTCTGATATGTGTATTCTTATGATTCGTCTGTATATTATGGTTTGCTATACCACTTGACGTGTATTAGTTTGTATACTCTGGTATGTATCTGTATATGTGTATATGATGATCTTCTGTTCTGTGATGTATATTACATATGATTTTTATATTCTGTTCTGATAGATCCTTCAACCGCCTATGGTTTTGTTTTAAGTATTCATTGGGTATGTCGACCTGCTTGGTATGTCTATTGTCGACGTATTCAATAGATAGTTAGAGCAAGTTTATAGATGGTCGCTCCTAACCAGCCTTATTCTCCGTGTTAGTTGACGGCATTACCCTGTAGTGTCCTTGGCTAGCGTGGGTATAGAGGTGGTGCGTCACACACATGCTGCACATTGTTCATGTCTTGCTCATGTGCATGTATGCTCATGTCCTTGAAACACTTGTTGAACATGAGTTTCGCAAACGTACTAATGGCATAGATGTTTGCTTTGGAATTTGTAATCGCGTATATTGTGAGATTAAGAATTTTGATCCCTCAGCCATTTTTTTCCTTTTTAGTCGAATGAAGAGGACTTGCTTTTGCGTTTGGCTAGAAATGACACAAAAACTGGAAACGAAGAAATGAATTTGGTTAAAGGGTTACTGAATTGGTTTATATAAAAATATATGTCTATAGTAATACACATGTGTGCATAAATAAAATGAATGGCCGTTTGAAGCCTCAGAATCCAGACGTCGAAGCCGTAGCTGGCTGTCGACGGAATTGTTTTCCATTTTTACTAGTATATATGTTACAAATTGTTTTCTAATTACATGCACATAAACAAATTGTTTTCCAAAATGTGGCTTTCTCTGCATTTGCTGTACACAATCCATATGTAAGCATTTGCTGCATTCTCTGCATTTACTGTAGGGTAATTTTGATGTGGCTTTATTTTGTAGGACTTAGTTCAAAAGGCAATGGCCGGTGGAGAAGGAGGAAATACTGTTGAAACAGTAATTTCGAATGGAAAATCACAGGGTCGTCCTTTGCTTATAGGGAGGCGTGCAAAGTGTGCAAAACAATCAACCAAGGCTCTAACAAATGCTTACGTACATGACTTAAGGCAAAGGCCTGTCGAAGAAATGGAAGCACGGCTAGAATCCAAGGTAAATCAGAAGGTACAAGAGAATTTGGCTAGGGTGCTTAAGAAATTAGGTGATGCCAACTCGGAGATGGACATCAATGTAGAGGATCTAACTTCCACAATCATGTCCGGTGAGACTGATAATCTGACTGGAGGCACCAGCTCTTAAGTCTCATTATGTGTACCTGATATTTTGGGGTAGCTTTGTAGTATTTTGGGGTAACTGGATATTTTGGGGTAACTGACATGAATTGTGATGTGTACTGCTGTATGAATTGTTATCTGTACTGTGTATTATGCAAATGTTTTATGTGATATTGTACTGTGTATTATGCAAGTGTTCTATGTGATATTGTATTGTTCTATGTGCTCTTAGTGTCTCTTCAGTATATTGTTGCAGTAGCTTCAGTATAGTGTTGCAGTAGCTTCAGTATAGTGTTGCAGTAGCTTCAGTATAGTGTTGCAGTAGCTTCAGAATAGTGTTGTAGTAGCTTCATAATAGTGTTTCCATCGGGTTATAAATGTTGCTTAAAATAATGTTGCAATAGTCATTCAAGGTGTTGCCATAGGGATGGACCCAGTTGGTCATGGGCCCCACAAGATGTGGGCCCCACAACTTCAGAAAGTTAATATCTATAGCAACATTTTTGGAATGTTGCTACAGATACCTATGGATGTTGCCATAGACCCAAATAGGGTTCAATTGCAACAATATTACTTATGTTGCCTTAGATAGTCAAAATGTTGCCTTTGAGGTCTAAGGCAATGGCAAAAATTGCATCACCCTAAAAGTGTTGTCATGGACCTATGGCAACATTTTTCGGGCCTGAGCCAACATTTTTTTTGTGTTGCAGAAGGCCATTTATGGCGTAGCGTGCCTTCCAGATCCACTAACTACCCCTTCAACTCCCTCATCTCTATAGGGCTCATCCTGCTTGGCGGCCTACTCACTGGTTCTACTCCCGAAACCAAATCTATCCAAAACCCAATGGCTCGTTTCGGTGGCAGTCCAACTACAGGCTCAAAAACATCCATGAATTCTCTGACCACGAAAACTCGATTCAGCTCATCTTCCAATTCCATAACACCCAACAAGGCATTCACCTAACCGCTAGAACCTTCTACCCATAAACAATCATGTTACTACAATTAGGGTGTCTAAGCGATATTTTCCTATCATGGTAAAATATCCTAGCATCGTACGCACTTAACCAGTCCATACCAAGAATAAATCCAAACCCTACAAAATAAAACATATGCAAACTGCAAACAAAAGTATGACATAACAAGTCAAACTCTAACTGGTCACATCTCAACCCTAGAGTTGCATACCCTCTTACTGGATTCGCAACCCATAAGAAAGTAACTAAATATGCGGGTTCTAGGTTAAGCAAATCTATCAAACGTCTAAATATAAAAGAATGCGATGTTCTAGTATCAAATAGAACGCTAATAAACATACCACAAATCTGAAGCTTACATCCCAAAACTGCCTTTCCTTTCTCATGGGTTGTTGGCTTCGAAGCAGCAGGCTCTAATGCATACCCTTGCCATTTCCATCCTTAGTGGGTTCCTAGCATTGATTCTTATAGTAGCCAGTCTAGTTGCAATTGAAGCACCAGACATTCTTCTTCCTGGCCACCTCCTTTGCCTTTCTAGCACAACACTCATTAGCAAAATGCACCTTCCTGTCGCACTTAAAACAGACAACCTCTGACCTCTCTTTCTTAGCTGTTGCACCCTTTTGAGCACCCTTCTTAGGAAAGAATTTCTTCTTCTGACTCTGCCCAAACTAGGCCTCCTTAACCTTACTCTTCACTAAAGAATCAAGCATCTCCTCATGCACCATCTCCACTATAAAATCAGAAGGATCTCTAATATGAGGTAATGTGGCCCTTGCTAACTCAGGCTTTAACCCTCTAATAAACTTCTCATTCCACTTCATCACTGTATCCATTGAAGCATACCCATATCTGTCCAACTCCTGAAACCTGCTAGCATACTCTAGAACAGACATCTCTCCTTGCTCTAACTCGGTAAATTTTCTGATTAGAGCTGACTGTGCCATTGCAAACATGAACCTCTCTTGGAAACCCCTATTGAAATCTGCCCATGTCAAGGTTTCCCATCCACACCAGCCGTCACACTGTTCCACCAAAACAAAGCTGCTCCCTGAAGCTGTTTCGAAGCAAGCCAACTCTTCTACTCATAATATAGCCTCAAGTCTGCAAATATCCTCTCATAGTGCAATAACCAATTTTCCACCTCTATAGCATCCTCTCTTCCCAAAAAATATTTCCCTCCAAGCTTAGCGCAGTCTCCACTCAGCTTAGCATAATGGTTAACTATCGAAACTTCTAGAACTTCTGCTCCTACAACATCTCCCCCTACCACTCTAGCTCCAATTCCATCTTGCATCATATTCACAAAAAAACTGATACATATCTCCCACGTCCACTTGCGGGACTCCAACATCCACGTTCTCTGCTTGTGTCTGACCTTGGGTCCTCCTCGTATTAGATCTGGCATTCCCATCGGCGCCCTCCCCTCCTGGGTTAACTCTTCCTCTTCTACCATCCATATCTATATTCAAACCTCATGAGATACAAAAAATAACCTAACAAAGATAAGAGAGTAGAGATAAAGCGTATAGTTATATATAGCAAATACAAGTACGTTACTACAACATTATCCCATACCCCAATCTTACTCTAATTCCTTAAGATTATTTTTTAAAAACCATTTTTACTTTAAAGTTTTTTATAAACCTATGCTCTGATACCAATTTGTAGCATCCCGTATCTGGAGGCCAAAAGTTAAGCGTTACAGATGCTGCAGTCATCTATAGTATTAACTTCTATGGACAAAATATGGTAGTGCTAATGGTATCCATAATATCGGAAACACTTGAATATGAGCAAAATCATAGATTTCAAAATCAACATTTTGCCGATTACATTTCAAAACAATAATTCATATACAATTTACATAATGCCTTAACGTTTTCCAAGCAATGATCAAATATATCAATTACAATGCCGAGAGCGACATATGACGATACAGTGGAAATAAAAAAAATAAACCGTAACCCCTAATTAGCTATCCGACAGCCACCTGCTCGTCTCTGGAAGCTTTATTCACCAACATTACAAAAACTTGAAAAGCTCAACCCTCAGCCCATCAAATAAATTTTGAGCACCCGAGAATTTAAGGAGAAACAAAAATTTCGAGTCAGACATAAAGCCTAGTTTGAATAATACTATACATTTCAGTTTATTGGTATTAAATGAGACCATGTCACTTAGCAGAACGAGTTTCCTCTTACTAGTATCCTCCCCAAAACATATATTTTGCAAATCTTTTCCTCTAACCAAACTGGTTAATCAAACTGATTATAATAATATAGCAACGTCTGTTAAGCTATAATCAGGTAACTAATGCACTATTTGTCAATAAGTAATAAATGGACTATTTGTCCGAAAACTGGGCTAACTGCCTGCAAACTAGATTAACAGTCCGCAAGTTGGACTTACTGTACGCAAACTGGACTTACTATCCGAATCAAAATGGACTATTTATCCGAATCATTTTTCTTAGGGCTAACTACACTTCATCTTTTTCCTTGAAAACCTTTTCAAAATGATTTAACCTTTTAAATAATGATTTATCCTTTTAAATCATAATTATACAAGGAAAATATATTCTTAGCTTTACTCTAAGCTATTTTGCCATGTTATATATACTTTACTCAGAATAATGTTGATGAATTTTAATGAGGATTACCTATCCCCTCAAAATAAGTTAAAACATTTTTTAACTTAAAAAAACTTACGCTATAATGCCAAAGTGGTACATTCGAAACCTTTGGTTCAGAACCTTTAAACAACCCTTTCGAAACCCTTGAAAGTATTTCTTTTGAGACCAAGTAAAACCCTTTACTTAACCTAGGCCGAAAGGCTAAATCTTTTCTTTTGAAACCATTTAAAATCATCCTTTCGAAACATTGAGAAACCTTCCCTTCGAAAGCTTTAGAACATTAGAAATCCTTCTTTAAAAACCTTTAAACCATGCCTTTCAAAAACATTGGAAAAACCTTTCCTCTTTGAGCTTTCGAAATCATTAGGAACTACCCCTTCGAAACTTGCATTTAGAACCCTTTCGAAAGCATTAAAACACTAAACCTTTCTAGAGCCTTTGGGTTCAATTTAAAACATGTGAAAACCTTTCGAAACCTTTCAAAATTTACTCCTTTGAAATCTTTGAAAACCGTATCAGTCGAAACCATTTGGATTATGCGTTCAAGTGGAGAAAAAGGATCATAAATCCATTAATGTCAAAAGCATTCCTTTCAAAATCATTCCTAAATAAAGAATTGATGGTGCCGAAACCATCCCTTCCGAAGCATTAGAAAAGTGGTCAAGTTTAATAAAGCAAAACAAAGCTACTCTTTCGCAACCAATCTATGTCGAAAGGTAGAAAGTGGCAGTCAATGGTTTCGATCTAGTCGAAAGTATTTATTTAAAAACAAAGGCGCAACCTAATCAAAACCATTTCCTTAAAACCAATTGACCTGCTCGAAAGTTAATCCATGCGAAAGCTATTCAGTCGAAAGCAAGTAGGAGCATTTTCATATGAAAGCAAGTAGGAGCATTTTCGTATAAAAGCTAAGTATCGCTCCAACCCCTTCGGAACCCCCGGTTTCGACCCTATACCTTCCGCCTACATCCAATTCACTACATACCAGTTACCTGATACTATGTGCATTGGTTTCGATGGAGTCGGAGGCGAAGGTAAGGAAGCAAAAGCCTGGTGCCGAAAGCATCGAAATAGTAAAAACCATGTAGATTAGTCCTTTTTAAACTATTTCTTTGTACCTAACCTGCCTTGTTTGTAGAATTATGGTTGGTTGTAAGTTTCTCTTTTCTAAAAGTACTGCCAATTTTCAGAAATAACAATTTTGTATTATTTACAAAATACCTCTTCTCCTTTTTATAAATATATAAAACATTTAAGTCTCATACCTTAAATAATTTTATATATCCATTAAAACACTTAGGAAAATTCTACAAAAATTCTAGGAAATTACTTTTAATATGCTTTCTAACATATATTAATTTTAGATCCAAACCATTAATTATTTAACCATAATTTTTAATCCAAAATAACATTTTCTTCACTAGAAAATTCATATAAAATCCACATAAATTCTGAAAATTCTAAAAATTGAAACCCATCTCTAGAATATCATTTCTAGTCTATATAAAAATCGCAAGATATTTGGATGTCATTTGATAGGATTTTCACCTTAAAACATGTCATAAAGTCTATATGAACAAACATAAATCATCAACTAGTGTATATAATTAATCCATCATTCAAAAACATGGCAAATCATTGCAAATAGGTTTGGATTTCATCTTAAAATCGAAAATAATAAGAAATTTGAGATGTGGTCGTCATTCACCTTAGCATTAGAGATTAAGGAGCTTGAGATTTGAATGTATTTGATTTGATTTAGCTTCTTCCTTAGTTTTT
The DNA here is from genome assembly GCA_030765085.1 of Allium cepa. Lineage (NCBI taxonomy): Eukaryota > Viridiplantae > Streptophyta > Magnoliopsida > Asparagales > Amaryllidaceae > Allium > Allium cepa. Next base: position 807,292,906 of record CM060941.1, read on the forward strand.
CTTAATCTTCTTTCTTTTTTTCTTGTTAATGGTGGCTGGCCTCAAGTTATAAAAATTTCGATGAATGAAAAATGAACGTGTACAGGATAACGGCCAAAGTTGAAGGGTATAAGTATGACCTCTTTCCTATTTTACCCCTGCTCTATTTCATTTTAACTCTTATTTTAATTCATTGGTTAAATGACATAGCTACCCCTTAATAAAAACCAAATCTCAATTCCCTAATCAGCACATTATTTTATTTTATTTAACTAATTAAATATGCTAAATAATGTTACCAAAAATATGAGGTGTTACATGCTCTACAAGAATTAAATAAACGACGTACTAACTATCGGCTAGCTCATTTTGGAGAAATGTATATATTTTGACTTTTATATATTCTCTTGTATCATCATACATTATTACCTTTGGTCGGCCATTAATTTAAAAAAAACAATCAAAAATCATTTTTTTTTAAATTTTTAAAACATGAACATATTTTACAAATATAAAATATACACTTTTAAATCTATGATATACATACATATATATGTAATGTAACTAAATATTATTACAAATTATAAATGTTTACGAAAAATATCACATTAGTATGATGATTTTATTTTTACGAAAAATATCGCGTTAGCATTGATGTTTTTTATTTTACGAAACTATGTTAATTTGTTTCAATGTTATTTTTTATAAAACTAAATATTATTACAAATTATAAATATTTATAAATTTTAAAGTCTTACAACTTATATAATTTATTTTTTATAATTTTAATTTTTTTTTTTTTTTTAAGTTCAAATGAAGTTTTGACATCTGATGCGTCCGATATGTCGTTTTCAAACCGTTCGTTTTCGCGGTGCGAAGGTAACTGGACATAATTGTGTGCACCCTAAGTTGGAAAGTGACTAAAAGGATGAGCCACTACCAATCTCCCATACCCAATATTTTATCTGTTACTATTTTAGTCCAACCCTTGATATTTAAAATAATATTCCTACAACATTATAATGTACTCGCCGTACTTAAACTAGCAAGCTATATAAACTATTCCAACAATCTAGCTCTTAAACCAAAGCAAATAAGTATTAAGATAAGTGTAGTCAATCTATGTCCTTAATTCCACAATCATGAGGACATCAAAGCATAATCTCATTGAAAGTGAAAGTTTCTTTCATATAAAATTACGCTATCCCTATAGTTATAGTAATATTTAACTGTATTACATGTTGTACCTTTCATAAAACAGACAAGCGATTGGAATGCTATTCTTATTTTATTATTATAGTAAAAATAGTAAAATATTTGAAGCTCTGTAGTTCACAAAGAAACATAAATCATAGTGAAATCGAAGACATCAAATTCCAACACATATTGAAGTAATTTTCAAATAAAAGGACCAATATTAAACTGTTTTACTGTAACATTTCATTTTTTGCATCTTCCAGTTTTCAACAACCTAAATACGAAAACAATGCGACTATTTGAAAGCAGATATGGTAAATAAAGGCAGTAGACCTTATCTTTATTCTCTTCAGCACTTGTAAAAATAAGGAACAAATCGTAGTAGCCTTGTCAAGCTTTGTTTTCTGTTCCAAAACTAATGTAAATTATTCAGAATTCATCAACAAAAGAGGTCAAGCCTACTACAAACTAAATCATTTTTTGATTTTTAATTTCCCCTTTTTTCTTCAGGTTTATTTTCATTCCGAGGGTTTGCTCCAAGAAGAGACTTGTTAGTTTATAAAATTTGCTACAAACTTTCAAGTTTTTGAGGTTTGCTATTCAGTAGGATTCAAGAAAATATATTCAAGTGGATTTAGTGATAATTCTAAACTCTACTTCTGAATAGTCTGCTTCTATAGTCAAAAGCACAACTTGAATCCACACAAATCAAGATGTCTGATCCATCTTCCTTCATGTAAGTTTATTGAAATTCTAACAATATTTGGACATTAATTTTTCTGATGTTTATGTTTATATGTGCATACAGGCCTGATAATGATTTTGTGGAATTACTGTGGGAAAATGGTCCTATTGTGATGCAAGGACAGTCAAACAGGCAAAAAAAGACATCTTATATTCCATCCTATAATCAGAAAATTCATGAAGATAAGGATTCAAGAGATCAAGAAATTACTAAAATCGGTCAATTTACTGCCATGGAGTCCCATTTTGCACCTTCTGTGCCTTGCACAAACATGGGACTAAGTACTCAAGATGATGATATTAGAATGAACCCTTGGATGAGTTATTCATTTGAAGATCCGTTAAGTTCAGAGCTTTTCTCCGAGTTAACTGGTGTGGATAGAAACAATAGAAGTAATTTAGACAACGGGAACAGCTCAAAAATCAATCCAGTTGATATCAATAACAAGTTTTCAAAAATGCAACATGGACAGTTTCAAAAGTACGATGTAGCATCAAACTCAAAGCCTTTGCATGCAAATAATGGTTCTGGTTTGACAAATTTTGCTCACTTTTCAAGACCTTTATCGCTCTCTAAGGTTACAAATGAGAGTTTGGATAGATGTAAAGCAAAGGAAAAGGAAAAGGAAAAGGTGAAGGGGGAAATGAAGGCTATTTGCCATCAAGATGTATCTACAAATAAATGTATAAATGATAAGATTACTAATACTATATTAGGTGAAAATCAAGTTAATGTACAGAGCTCAAACCATGGTGCTGAAAAGTGCCTCGAACCGATTGTCGCTTCTTCTTCAGTATGCTCAGGAAATAGTGTCATGGCTGCTTCTAGTGATCTGAAGACTATAGAAAAAAGGAAAAGCAGAGAGGAATCTGAATACCAAAGCGATGTATGGTTTTTATTCGAAGACGTCTTCATATGGCATTCATAGTAATCATGTGTTAATTAGTTTTAATGCTACCCAGGTCCATTTTGAGTTCAAATCAGGATGCACAATATATAAACTAACTTAATGTATAACGTGGTTAGTTTTTTTTGTGTTATAACACATTATCATACTGCTCTTGAAAAGCAAATGGAATTTTTAAGTATCAGGTAGTCAAATTTCAGTTTGTTGGGCAGAAATAGTAAGGGATCAGTTTGATTCCACTTAATATATGTTTGTCCAGTATTAATGAAATTTTATGTACTCAACTAATAGTACAGATCAACTATGCAACACTCACTGATAATTTATCTTCTCATTTGTTAGGATATTGACGATGAATCGACTGGTCTGAAGAAAACCACAACAGGAAAAGGAGGCTCAAGTGCAAAGCGAAGTCGTGCTGCAGAAGTTCATAATTTGTCAGAAAGAGTGAGTTAACATTGCAACTGATATTTCATTCACATTTATCATGAGATGAAACTAATAATATAACATGCACTAACCGTGTATAGAGGCGAAGAGATAGAATAAACGAAAAAATGAGAGCATTACAAGAACTCATACCCAATTGCAACAAGGTACATTTGTTATGTAACTCTATGTGACACTCAAACATTGCAATATTTTGTTGTTTATTTATATCATTAGAATACAAGATTATTGATTCGTTTATATTTACTTTTTTTTTGTTTTGAAGGTGGACAAAGCATCAATGCTCGATGAAGCCATTGAATATCTTAAAACACTCCAGCTACAAGTTCAGGTTAACTCCGTACTTCAAAATATCTAATTTGAACTTCTACATGATAATCTTGCAAGAAAACACAGAAAAGTACACCTCAATCTGTATATTAGAAGCGTTTTTCCCCAAACCACATGTCTTATGTTGTTAAATTTTGGAAACTACTCGATCCAAAGTGAACATGTGAGATTTGGAGCTGTCTATATAGCTTCCAAAAAGTAACCACTTCCCTTTTTAGAAACCAGCTCAAAAAAATCTATTTTGATACGAAAAATAATCCGACTTTTAATGTTGTTTTTTCCCTTATTTCAATGGATATTTTGAAACCAGACAAACAAATATATAAACATATTTGTTTTTCAATTTACAAGCTTTTTAAATTCTAATGACCTTTCTTGATAAAGGCAAAAGCACATGAGAACCTAAGAATTAATTATCATCTACTCTGCTACAATTCCAGAGAAGAGGTTTACCCATTGTTCCGAACCATTTGATAAAAGATCTAATGGTTGGAAACAGATATTGAACATTGCTAAAATAAACTGTTGCCCTAAACTATTAGATCTTTGATCCAGTTAGTCAGGACAATGAGTTTAGAACAAGATGTTTGCACATTACATCACACCAATTTAATATGCAAGATATGACCACAATGAAAGAGTAATGTAATAATAAATTTCTAAAAAATAACACAGATGATGGCAATGGGAAGCGGGTTATGCATGTCGCCTATGATGCTATCTCCGGGCATGCAACATATGAGAGCACCCACAATGGCCCATTTCTCAGCAATGGGAGTAGGCATGGGAATGGGCATGGGATTGAACTACCCTATGCTCGACATGAACGGCATTCCAATATCGCATATGCACACATCTCAGTTCCCAGGGTTTGGGATCTCGGGACATGGGCAAGGCATGCCATTGCCTCAGCCCTCCCACTTCAACCCTTTGTCTTCTTTACTTCCAAGAGGAAATATGATGAATGAAGCACCCTTGCAAGTTCCAGAACTGGGAACTTCCTTACGGTTCAATGATCAAAGACAGCAACAGCAATGTGCTAATTTAGAAGCCAGGCCCAAAACTAGTAATGCTGGATCACGGGTATGATAAAAGTGTATGTCTCTCTGGTTTCTATACATACGTCCGCGTCACCCTATTCATTTGATATATTTACAGGCTGATACAGGGCATACAAGCAATGCTATAGGACACACTGGTCGCAATGCTGAAAAGATCGAGTAGATTGCAGTAAGCTTTAAGTCTTTTTAATGGCTTTATCGCACGCTAAATGAGCTCTGAAAATAAGCCAGACTTTAGAGAGATTTTGCGAAGTGAAGAGTTGATTATACTTGAGAGTTGTGTGATTATGTGCGATATGAATCTCCTGCAGCAAATTACCTTTTGTTATGCATGAAATGTGAGATATACTACATTTTTATCAGAATCTTCTTTAAATTTATGCATAGATTATTAATTTTTATCACTATTACACATGGTTATGCGTAGTCTTTTGAACTATGCATCCATCTTCACCATGTTTTGTTGGTCTACTTGTTAACTTTTAACTGACAAACACTCACATTTTTCGTATCTACAAATTGCAAATTCTCAAAGCGATGGTGATACAAAGTGGCTGTTCCTCAAATTCAGACAAGAAGATATTTTTGTTGTTGTACTGACTTATAAAATGCTAACAGATGAGTATTATATTGAGCAAATTGAGTCTGTTTGAATAGCACAGAATTTTCTGTGTTGTTGCTTGGAGCAAACCAAAATGCCCCTCATAAGGTGAAAATCAATAATCAACGCACAGTATGTGTTGTTGACACATAACTATTTTTGGGACGGCTATTTGAACACAAAATAAACACAGTTTGGTGACATAAGAGATCAAAAGCGTTGATATTTTTGTCCTAATATGAAAGGTGCAATTCAAAGGGCAATCCAATGGTGCAATACTTTGTGTTATCAACTGTGTCTATATTTTGTGTTTCAATATTCCTTTATTTTTTTAACAAATCCAGGATAATATGTATGATTTATAAAGAACGGAAGATAATATCATCTTCAAGATTCCTAATTTTGATCTTTTGCCTTATCCTTAGAAAACCCCTTTATGGCTGGCTCGCAACTTTGCAAAGACAGTGGAATCAAGCATATATATATGACATTTATACCCAAAGCATCCAAGTATGTTAATATCGTGCTCTCATTAAGTCTACAATTTTATTGCGTCTTTCAAGTGATGTGATAAGAGGAGTGGCCGAGGTTAATGTTGAATTTTCATTTATGGTAAAGAATTAAGACGTGGATACGTATGTTCATTAGAATTGGACGATTATTTTCGTGTTGTCCATTTGTTATTGGACGATTATTATTGTCTTACCCATTTTGTTTCTCTCCAAATAGCGCCTCAACTTAAATCTTGTCGTGTTAGTATTAATCCGAAGTACGATCAATAATTTGCTCGTTGTCAAATGATTGCATTGTTCAAAAATCTGTGCAATGCTTCTCCATTTAGTAATGTAAAATATGTCAAATGGCAAATGATTACACCATCGGTAAATTTTCATCTTTATGATATCGTTTATAATCGCTTAAGTTTTACCATAAAGCAAATAGAAGAAAAACCTTGAAGATAAAAAATTTCAGATTCCGAGATAGCATTGCGGTAGAGAGTTACAGCCTAATGAAATGTGCCTTATAAGAAAAACGAAAAAATAATAATAATTTCACAACGGTGTTCGTTGTGCAAAATAGTCGGTGTAGCACGAAAAATAAGCATAATCCAAAGTAAATTGAATATAATGTCAGGTAAAAACAATGGCTTTGAGGTAAAAAACAAGATAAAATATTTAAAAGCAATTGACAATTCCAAATTTAAGTATCTATCACGGTACATGCAAGCAGAAAATTCAAAACAAACCATTGCCCATGAAAAGCATATCGGTGTATTGAATGCTTGTCTGCTAGCATTTCCATCTCCATAAAATGCAGCAAATATATTACCACGGTGCTTTGCTTCACCAGCCAGGACTATATTCAAAGCAAAATAATAGTCAAAAAACGAATAGGTGTACACAATGCTCTATGTATTATAATAGATTATATATCAATAAAAATTTAATATATTCTCATATATATTGGGTTCTGTATTCCAATAAAATAATGTTTTCATCAGATATCGAAAATACAAATTATGGCACAGATAAGGATTTCTATGCAAGCAAACATTTGTTAATAAACCAAAGAAGTTCGATAATATATCATTTTAGCACACCAAAACATGATATTAGTTAATAATGGTTAAATGGATCTCAAATGCAAATTAAAACTAGAAACATAAAGTAGTGATTTGTAATGTATATTGTTGTGCAAGAATTGCACAAATACGGAAAAACAATAAATAAGATCTAGATTTATCAATTTGAACATCACTTAATGTAGCAGCAATTATTCTATTACTTCAAATAAATAACAAATAACTATAAATAAGAAGAAAAAAAGACGTGCAATATTTATACTAGTTCTACTATCATCAGAATAGTGTACGTCCAATACAAAGGAAATAAATTTTATTACACCCGAGAGAATTACAAAAGATTGCAAGATAAGAGTTTACATACCAAAGCCCTAATTATGGTTAACAAGGAAAGACACTTCATTTGGGATCACTAATTGAATAACAGGATGTGTTTACAATAAAGTCTACCCTCAATATATAACCAATATAAATTCATGTGAGTCATCAATCAAATTACCAAGATATGATAAGAAAATAATGGAGGGAAATTACAATGGTAACAAATGATGCGAACATAGCAAGTAATTTACTCATTCCTTTAATTAGAAAAGATGGAAGAAAATAATCTCAAAGTAATGCGATTACCGAGAAAAAAATAATATGCATATACTTTTGCATATACTTTATTCCATAACTTGCGCATGCATTTATTTTCTTGCCATCTCATGCAAATGCGATCCAATAATTTATTCATTTTCATAATGAACAAACGTGATTACTTTCACTCTTGCATATTTGTTTTCTCCTATTTGTGATTTTGTATCACCAAAATTTAACACTCCACCTTGATGCAAAATCACATATCTCCAACATCTCACCTCAACAAGTTCTCTTCTCAACATAAAACTCTTAAAATCAAACCCCACCTTCAACTAAAATCTCTTAACGAGATAGATACCAAAATGAATAATTACCTAATGGTGTTCCGGCAAGGCCACCTCCCATCACACCTTGCTAATGAGCTCAGACTATGTCTCTGTCCGCCAACAAAATGTTGCAAATATCCAAAATTAAAAAAGGTAGATACCAAAATAATTTCAAAGTCACAAAGGCCAAAAACTTCTCTCAATCACCAATCCAAATACATAGCCAAAAAACAAAAGCCAGTGGGAATAACAAGGCTAATCCAAATCTCTGTATGCAAGATAAATCTCTCTCCTTGCATATACCTTATCTGCCAAACAACAATTTCCCATCGAAATCAACATAAGACTCTCGCATCAACATTGAGCCATGAAGCAGATACAAGTTTCCAAATCCAACTGTCCCTTCAACACACTAAACTCCTTATCATCAAATTTCCAAGACTAGAACACTATTCTCTCTCAACATAATCTCCTCCATCTTTAACTTCCATATTGCACAAAATCTCCTTTTCCGTTCAAATGAGTAATAGCATAATCATCATCGGATCTACCGCTCCTTCTAGAAGCCATTGATGCACAAATTTAAACAAATCGTCTTGCTCCGATACCAATCTGTTCTGCAAAAATTGCACAAATGCAAAAAAACAATAAATGTGATCTACATTTGCCAATTTGAACATCACTTAATCTAGCAGTAGTTATTCTATTATTTCAAATAAATAGAAAATAACTATAAATAAGAAAAAAAGGCGCAAAAAATTTATACTGGTTCCAATATCATCATGATAGTGTACGTCCGGTCCAAAGGAGAGAGATTTTATTACACCTGAGAGAATTACAAGAGATTACAAGATAAGAGTTTGCATACCAAAGCCCTAAATTAGGGTTAACAAGAAGAGACACTCCATTTGAGGATCACTGGCTGAATACCAAGATGAGTTTATAATAAAGTCTACCCCCAATATATAGCCAATGTAAATTCATATGAGTCATCAATCAAATTACCAAGATACGGTAAGAAGATAATGGAGGCAAATTACTGTTATTCCTTGAGAAGGATGGTTTTGATGACAACAACCTTATGACTTATTATAAAATATAAATACTAACATTTTAGTTTAGATATATATGTATATGCAGAATATAAACATGCAGGTACCAACAATGAAGACTGTACAGTATAAAGATACAAGACTGGTGAATTTAAAGATCGAAGATATCAAGATTGACGATTCATGAGTATCAAGATATCAAGAGTTCAAGATTTCAAAGTACAAGATAAGTATTGAGTCTAGAATTATGTTAAAACTTCTTGAAAGCACTTACATCTTTATTCGAAATTTATTCGTGGAATGGAATCCACTTAGAGCCTGTTAAAGGGATGGAACCACAGTAGGATGGAACCCACAACAATATCTAGTGGAACATATAGTGGTCATATTTTGATATCCACTAATTTTATGAAAATGCTTTTCAAAAATATATCCCTTTTTTTAAAAATGTTTTCAAAACTTCCTTTTCAAAATGACATCTCTCCTGTTTTAAATACTTCAGTCTCAAAATTATCTTTATCATTTTTAATATTTTGATTTCAAAATTGTCCTTGATTTTAAACTTTCTCTTGTTTTAATATTTAGCTTTTAAATATTTATATACTCGGATTTTAAATCACTTTATAGATTAAGATTATATATTAAAAATTACTTTATAAACTCTTTTATATGTTTAAACTATATTTAAATATATTTATAAAAGTTTATAAATTGTTTTGAAAAATTATAGTAACCAATTTTAATAAGAAAATCAAAATGACCATTTTTTCCTAGAGCATGTCGACATACTCCTACCCTCCATATCGACATGGTGCCTGTTAATTTTCAAATTTCAAATTTTCAAAAGAAGTGTCTATTCGTCGTATCCTTTCACGAATAGATATGGCTGTTGATCTCTATAAATATCAGTAAGTTCTAAACGAATTTTTACCAGATTTTCATTCATTTTCTCCCCTCTTCATCTTCCTTATTTATTCTAAAGAATCCCAAACTATACTCTGCCGAAATACCAAGTGAATCAAACTTGATTATCTCTTGTTTGATTCTCTACCCCTCTTTTCATAAGATCTTAGTGCTATTCAGAGTTATATGATTATTTGTAAATCAAACTGTTGTGTAAAAGGTGCGGTTGAGCCTTGAATCAATTGGTGTGATTGTTGCCCCAGAAATCAATTAGGTGATCTTGTGGCCTGGTAAATCAAGAGAGTTTGCCCCATACTCAAATACGGAAGGGTGTACCTCGTGGCCTTGAAATCGAAAGTGTAATCTAGGAGATTGTTTTGGAAAGAAATCCATACAATTGTGCAGGACTGGATGTAGGGTAACTCCGAACCAGTATAAAATCCTGATGTGTTCTTTCTTTTACTGCTTTTACTTATTATTTGCATCTGTGTCTAATTCTGTGATTATATCCGTGTTTGTGTATTGCATTTGTTGGTGATTAAATTACATAAGTTTGAAAATGATTTATTAAATCCACAAAACACTATTCACCCTCCTTCTAGTGTTATTCTAGCCTTAAGAACTGTAATCCGCATTCCTAACATTTGGTATCAAAGCATGGTGTTTCAAAGTTTTCATAATCTGAAGTTTGAAAAGTTTTTAAAAATTGCTACCAAAAATGGTTCTTTTGACACTATCACTAGTTCATTTGTAGAGGGTTAGTCTACTGCTAGACCACTACTTTTTAATAGCAGTAACTATGCATATTGGGCATGTAGAATGAAAATATATTTACAGTCAATAGGATTAGACACTTGGAATATCACACAAACTGAATATTCTGAACCCACAGCTAATTTTGCAAAGTGTACTGCTGAGCAAAAGACAATTGCACAAAATAATTCCAAAGCCATGAATATTTTATTTTGTTCACTTGATAGGAATGCATTCAATAGAGTATCTGTTTGTAAGTCTGCATATGATATTTGAAAAACTTTACAAGTTACTCATGAAGGAACAAACAAAGTCAAACAGACCAAAATATCCATACTCACAAATCAGTTTCAATAATTCAAAATGAATTCAAATGAGTCCATCTCAGATATGTATAGTAGATTTCAAGATATTGTGCATTCTCTAATATCACTGGGAAAAAGTTTCTCCGAAGAAGATCAAGTCAGAAAAATTCTAAATTCTCTTACTCCGGAATGGGGTCAGAAAACTCTTACAATCGAAGAAGCAATTGATATCAGTACTTTAAAGATTGAAGAATTGATTGGAAATCTAATGTCATTCGAAGTTCAAATGCAAGGGAGAAGAGACAGCAAGGCATTCAAAAAGAAGTCAATTGTGCTCAATGCATTAACAGATGAATCAGAATCGGATAGTGATGGTGATGAAGAAATAGCCTTCATGACAAGAATTTTTGAAAGTTTCTAAAATACAGAAAGATGAACAACCTCAAAAAGAATAATCATAGAAATTCTGGAAATCATAATGTAGTACAAAATCACATCAAATGTTTCAATTATGACGAACCGGGTCATCTCAGAAGAGACTGTCCGCATCCTGATAAGCAATAGTTTCCTACAAGCAATGATTATGCAAAAAAAAGGAAAAGAGCATATACCGCTACTCTAGACGATTCAGACTCAGATTCATCCTCAAGCGATGACGATCAGAAGACAGAAAATTCAAATATGTGTTTCACGACTATTCATGATTCTGATGATCTCAGGGGTACAAATCTAGAAAAAGATACACGTTTACAATATTTTGGTTGAAATTGTTTGTTTAAAATTGATTGATTGTTTGATTACTTTCATGTGATTATTTGAATTTTAAAATTTTAATATTATCATATTTTATTTTTAATTGTTATAATATTTTTTATTATTTTTTTAAGAAGAAGGCATTATTACATTTTAATAATCACTTCAGAAAACTATATAGACATTAAAAATAATATATTTATATATATATAGATATTAAAGTATTTAAAAATAGATAGGTCACATGAATTCTCTAACCTATGTCGACATGGCCCTACCCATGATGTCGACATGCCTATCAGAAAGTTGAAATTCAAATTTGAATTCAAATTTTTGAACTTTCCTCCACCTTTTCACCAACTCCAATGTCACAATAAGGTACCTCTTGACCAGAGAACATGACTATTGAATATCTATTTATTTCCTTTATCCTATCTTATCTTTTCACTTTCATTTCAAAACTCAAACTCTCTTTAACTATTTCAAACTCTCTACTCTCTTCAAAAATTGCTTCTTCAAGCACTCCATCCACAATGAGACTGTCAAAAACCATTAAAGAGTATCTCTATAATGATCCAGAAGCAATCAAAGCTTATATAAGCTATGCTAATTATGGAAAAGTTCATACGGGAAAGATTGTAAACCAGGTGATACCCCTGTCGCTAAAGGAGATAAGTTTTGTCTCAAACAATGCCCTAATAACATCCTTGAAGTTAATGAAATACAGAAGATCCCTTATGCATCTGCTATAGGGAGTCTAATGTATGCTCAAGTATGTACGCGTCCGGATATTGCGCACATTATAGGAGTGTTAGGTAGGTATCTTAGTAACCCTGGAATAGATCATTGGAAAGCAGCAAAAAGGGTTATGAGGTATCTTCAAAGAACAAAGGACTATATGCTTACATATAGAAGATCAGATCAGTTGGAGATCATTGGGTATTCTGATTCTGACTTTGCTGGATGTCCGGATAGTAGAAAATCCACTTCGGGATGCATATTTATGTTGAGTGTAGAGGCTATATCATGGAAGAGCATTAAGCAAACGCTTATAGCTTCTTCCACTGTGGAAGCAGAGTTTGTGGCTTGCTATGAGGCATCTAATCATGGAAAATGGCTGCGAAATTTTGTCACTGGGCTGCGCATTATAGATAATATTGAAAGACCACTAAAGTTGTTTTGTGACAATAGATCAGCAGTATTATATTCTAATAACAATAGAAGCTCAAGTAGGTCAAATTACATTGACATCAAGTTTTTAGTTGTGAATGAAAGAGTGCAAAATGGGTTAATATCCATAGAGCATATTGGGACAAATTCCATGTTAGCGGATCCACTTACAAAAGCATTACCACCCAAGGTCTTTCATAAGCATGTTGCTAAAATGGGTTTATCTTTTATGTAAGAATATTTTGGTTTAAGGGGAGTTTGCACTAAGTCATTTTTTTTGTGACATTGCTCTATGTTTTGATTGTGGATACGCTTCAGTTTTTCTGATCAGAAATAAAGTTTTTTTTAATTGCACTCAAATTATTTATATATGTTTAGATTTTGATCTCATTAAAGTAAAATAGGACCAGTTGGAAATAGACATGTGAAGATCACATTTCATGTAATTTCCATGCTACACATACATGATTGATTTATGTCATTTGATTGTATTGATATACGTGACCATTGATGGGTTTAGTTACACTAACGATAATGAAAACCGCTTTGATCCTATGTTAACACAATCAATTGACGAGATTGTTTTGGATATACCATATTGTCAAGATAGCTATTTGAGAGCTCATAAAGTTAAATACATTCTATAAGGTTACATATGTGGCCCGGGGGAGATTGTTGAAATAATTCAGCATTATGGGGACACGTATTTTAATATTTGAATGTATGGGCTATCTTGGGATTAAGTTTAATTATGTGATCTATTCGGAATAAATACAACAAAACTTAAGGGGTATATTCGTCATGTAAATTTATAATGTGTGGATACCAGAGTGACAATTTTAGTTTGTTGAAGGGCCGAACTGAAAAATGTCACACACTATATATATGGGGTTATGGTCCCCAAATTACAAAAGTCTTATCATATTCTCTCCACCCTCTTCTAAAGAGAATTTTCAGATCTAAGCTTGTGTCAAGTTGGAAGATCTAAAACCTAGTTGATCTTCTTTTTGCAAGCATCAATGGATTAAGGTACGACTTCTGCTGAACTATTTAACTCATATATTTGTTTCTCGATAGAATTAAAATGGGTTGTATGTATTCAGATCTAGAATTTATTTATTTATTACAACAAGTTTGATCCACGATTTTATCAGAATCGGTATCAGTTATTTTCACCAAATTATTTGAATGTATCACCAGTGTAAGAAATACATGTATTTGGCAATATCATCTCACACGTTGAATGCATTATTAATGCATGGGGAATAAAATATAAAGACTAGTATATTATTATAGTAAGCGATTCACAGGTGAGAAAAATGTTAACCTAAACTATATAAGTTAATTTATTGTTTGTTGATGACATCGACGAAATTATGGCCACATTTTCTAGACTCTTCAAATAAAGGCTTGACAGGTTAACCCCTAAGGTAGGTTTTGCATCATCTTGAGTTATTAGGATGATTAATGAAATGTAGTATCGAGAGGAATTGGTATGAGGTTAGATACCATTCTAGAAAGGCTATTAAAGGGAAAATATTTGTAGATTTCATCGTTGAATTTACTATCCGAGACGATAGAATAGAAGAAAAGATGGTGAAATATCTTTGTTGGGGTTGTATGTGTATGGTGCGTCTAATGACCATAACTTTATAAAACGTGGGTAATCTTGGTGGCTTTAGAAGGTTAGAGGGTGTATGCGTAAAATGTGTATGCAAATCGTTTTTTGAAATTTGAAGCCACAAATGTATGCTTAAAATGCTCTTTTAAACTTGCTAAATTGTGCAATTCCATTTTTTTGGTTAAGAAACAAAAGTTTCTATGGAGAAATATGAAAAGGTTATATTACATTTTGCACATTTGTCATAACTAATTATGGTTATGTTTCTATTTAGAGATAGGCTAGAAAAAGACAAAATCAATCAAGACAAGGAAAACAACCTTTGATGAATTCTTTTAAGCCTAAATATTTGGCAATATATGTTTTTTGTGAACCTTTGTATTACAAATATCATAAATCATCGAGTATTTGATTGGGAAATGTCAAAAATGTCAATCACTCAAGTTAATATATAATATAAATTCTAAAATAGAAGATTACTATATTTTCTTTCTTCATAAGCATACTTAATTGTAGCTGTTTCAGATATGTCTTATTTAATAACTTGAGAATGTAAAAATCGAACTGGACAAAAAAAGATTATCAAAAGACTTTGAAAATATCCATTTATAGCCATAACTATTGATGGAAAATGTATATTTAATTCAGAATATGCCACCATAAAATAATGCGTAAAATTTATTTAAAAAATCTTAAGTTATTCATGCTATGGAAGGTAAAGAAAAGTTTCTATATAGATATATATTTAAAAGTTTCTATAAACATAATATGAAATGGTTATTTCTTATATTTTGTGAAAATTATGGCGAGGATAAAATGGACCAACTTTCCTTAAAATTAAATCAAACAAAAAACAATGCTCGGAAGACGTAGAATGGGAATCCTAGTAGTTTGCAAAGTCTAAATATAACATATAAAAGTATTATTGACAAATGTAAATCATTCTCTAGAATATGCTACGGAAAAATTATGCATAAAATACTATTATTAACTTGGAAAATTATACATTTTCAAATGGTTTTTCTATGTCATGAAACATGAAGGTTTTGTAGAAAAATTAGGCTATCTTTCATAGTAGAATATCTTTCTTAGTAGAATAAATTAACCTATAACAGCAAAGAGCGTGGGATTATGATGTTAACTTACAGTAAAGTTTAAAACCATGAGACCACTACATTATATAAGATAGAATTGTTAAAAGATTGAGGGACAAAGCATCAAAGATGGAATGAATTAAAGGCGTATTAATGAAAATAAATTAATCCCAATAGGGGTAGCAAATTTTTTTTACCATAGCTGAACAAATAATGAAATTTATGGCAAATCAATAAACTTATAAACTTAAATAAACGAATTCAATAAAAGAGTATTGGAAAAGGTACCTGAGTTGAGATCGAAGCCGAGGTCGAAATCATTTGGTAGGCAAAATAAGAGCGGGATGAATATACAATAACCAATTGCCATAACCAATTTGTAGTTGAGGACGATTAAAATTTCGAGGGGGCATTGAATTTTGTTGACGGTTGAAACCCTAGTTATAGTTGTGGAACAATTTGGAGAATCGAGGAGGAAGAAAAAAGAGGTAGAGGGTGTTAAAACATAGTAAATGTAATAAGTAACTGTGTCTTCTTTAATTATTGTTTTGACTAGAAATGTAAAGTTCATGAGAATTCAGCAAATAATTCGGTAAATTCTATATAAAAGGAAAGCAAAAGGTCGGTGATTCAGCTTTATTAAGTACTAGTGCAAACGCATGCTACACAGATGAGATTCATAACATAATTTATTTAGCAATGCACCTTTTTACATATTTTTTGTTATATGAACTTGAGAGCGTGTTCATGGATTGTAATTTTTTGATTAGTTTTTCTTAACACCATTGATAAACTTTTATTGGTAAGTCTGTTATAGCAATCTCGAAGTGCAAAAAGTATAACTTCACATTTTTGGAGCAAAATAACAGTGTACGACAATATATAGCCTAAACTATCAGTTTTTAAATCTCGGTAAGCATTACATTACTAAACATGCATATTGATTTTCAAATGTAAATGACATAAGACAAATATGGGTTTAATGTTTATTTAACATATAAACTAAAAAATTACAGATTTTGCCATGTTAATGGCATCCTAAACCTGTAATAGAGAAACTGTGCTCAAAGTGAAATAGCATTTCAAATTTGGTTCAAATAAAATACACTCCATCATTTACATTATTAATTTTTTTTTTGCATTATGAAGTACTAAGTGAATTAGCAAAATACTATAGTTATATTGAAACACTACATTTTATAATACATATATATTATATGCAAAATATACAGTATACATTGTGGCAAAAAATCTAAACAACCAACTAATGTTTCCCTTTTCTTTGAACTTTATATAAACATAAAACTAAGAAAATGCAGCAATAAACATAATTCGAAGTAAATAGTATCACTATAACACGAAATACCTTTATATATAGGTTGAAATACGTTGAATGATAATTCATTGAAGATGAAAACTAGTAATGCTTTTACCTAAAATAATATATGTAACATCATTATTTGTATATTCTTTTACTTTAATACAATACCTTTCTTCCAACTTGGTTTTCTTATTATTTATGTTTAAGAATGAAAAAAGAAAATTTTACCTCTATTTGATTAGGAAACTGTCAAAGAGAGAAGCATCTTCAATAATAAGGGTGAAAGATATGGAGAAAAATTATTGGAAAAAAATATAAAGGGTGCAAATATTTTTTCTATATAGCCTTCAAGCATTCTTTCTCTTCTAATTTTGAAAACATTATATTCATTCTCTCTTTATATGTCGTTGAAAATTTAGTCACCATAAGATTTTTAACTAATTTATCTGTATAGTTTTTAATATAATTCAAGATGTTGATAGAGACAATGGAAATTTAGATGGAGTTTGAGTTGAGTGCTATAGTAAGATACATTTGTCAACACTGTGAAACAGTACACACTACATACTCCATTATACGATTACAATATTTAATGCTTTTAAAATATTTCTGATAGAAGAACTTAATTAAAATGAATTAATTGGTTAAGAATTAACTCTTCAATTTATTAGCTTTAACGAGAATTAGTACATACCAGATTCTTTCACTAAGTCTAATTTTAATTACGGAGACTAATTAATACACTAATTAGTTTAAATTGAAACTAACAGAAATGATATTAGTTGATCCCTTTTATCTATTACATGCTAACAATATTTGATATGATCCTTCCTATTTGTAGTTTGATTACTTATAACTATTGCCAATATGAGAAAATTTATTTTGTTATATATTATTTGACATATATGTTCACATATAATACTTGAAATTGAATATCGAAAAAAAATCGAAAGAACTTTTTGTACATATATTTCAACACCAATTCGATGTTGATTATATGTTGTAACGACCTGAAATTTTCAAAAATATGCTTTTCCCTTTTCAAAAATAATTTTTACATTTCTTTTCAAACTTTCAATATCTATTTCATTCAAGCACGTACGATGTACATGTATCATCCGTACGCAATATCAAATCCAATCGCTCACTCGATCACACAATTTCACTTCCGAACTAGTATCGTCCACCCGACTTCCTAGTGCGGACTCGGATCTGGTTACTTGATCAGAAACCAGCATTCTCCTTGCGTAGCCATAAATATGATAGAAAATTTCCAGAATCAATCAAAAATCCTTATCCAGGGTTCGCCGTCGAAAATTGAGTGAAAAATCCCAACTCGGAACGATATACTATCTCAAAATGTTGTGCTCGAATCTGGATCAAATCCTTATGCGAATAATATACGTACATCCTACGTATTTATCTTCACTGATTATTAACTAAATCTGTTTTCTTTTTATTCACATTCATTTTGGTTTCTATTCACTTATTCACAATTGCTTCAATTTCCATTTGGGTTATCACTTCAAGTATAAACAGTTTGCACTCTGACCAACTTGAATTTAGAAAATAGCTTGAAAAGTTTAAAATAGTTAATTGGTTGTAAAATAGATATTAGTCGTAAAATAGCTATAAATAGTTGAGTAGTTATAAATAGTTAAATAGTTGTAGAATAGTTAGATAGTTGCAAAACAGTTATAAAATAGTAATTAGTTTGTAAAACAGATGTAAAATAGTAATTAGTTTTCAAAATAATTATAAAATAAGTATAAGATAGTTTGGGTTTAAAAAAGAAAGGTTGTATAGTAAATAACTAGAAAAGGTAGATTTAAGATGATTTATTTTTAAAATTTATTTTAAAAAAAGTTTGAGAGTCAAACTGGTTCAATTCCCCAATCTCCACTTCTAATCAATTTCCCATCCATTAAATTGATTCGATTCCAATTCAATTTGAATTTACCTTGATTATCATTTTAATTCAAATCAATTCCCATTTGAATTTAAACTTATCCAACTTCAATCTCACTTTCAATCTCACTTTCAATTCAATTTTCCATTTGAATTAATTTCAGTCCAAATTTCAACTTTAAACTATCTCGAATTATATAAATTCGAGTTACATTTTTGAATGTTGATTTAATCCCTTAAATCAAATTAACCTTTACTTTTAATTTAACAACCTAAGTCTTTAACAATTTTCAATTCTGAATCCAAATTTCAAATATTCATTTTAAATTACCTTTACTTAACTTATTACAAGGTTCAAGTAAGAGTTCAAAACTTTTTAAGCAATTTTAATCTTCGGAATCCAATTTATTACCAAATTTTAACTTCTAACTTTGAAACCAATTCTTAACAATTTCAGTTTGCAAGTTCAATTTTTTAACATTCAAATCGTAGTTCAAAGTGATTCCATCACCATATGTTCAATCTTTATCTCTTAAAATCAAAATTATTTTCAAATTAAAGTTTTATTTCCATTAAATTCCAGTAATGGATATATATTATCTCAGTTCAATTCATAGTTTCATAGATTATTAATAACAACAGGAGGATATCAGGTTAAGTCAAAGTAAATAAACATCCAAATTACCTAAAACATCCATCAATAGCATCCATTACCATTTTTTAGAACTCAAACTCGTTTTGAGATCACACATAACTCCCTTATCAATTCAACCCATTTAACTTCCCTAAGTTAAATCTAAATTTTTTCTTGAAATTTCCAATTCAGGTTGTTCATTCTAAACTTATTTAACTTCCCCTAAGTTAAATTCAATTCATTTGATCCAGTCAACCTTACTCAATTTGAATTCTCCATTTCAAAATTTTTAAACTTCTTATCAATATCCTTTCCCACTTATAAGTTCAAAAACTTATTTCACTTTGGGTTATACTCTCAATTTAAGGAAATTCAGAATTAATCACTTAGTGTTTATCTCAAATCAACTTTGATATTATGAATATCCCACATATATACATATACATATTTATTTATTTGCGCAACAAGTCATATTTCAAAATTTAAACCATTCTTTGTTTCTAATTCAAACAAATTCCTTTAAAATTTCTTAAACAACTCTTGTTTTTAAAATAAGATTCCTACATTCAAAATATTCTGAATAATATTATTTATTATATCCTTTAATGTTTTAAAACAATTCAAATTTTTTGGACTTAGATTTTAAAATTTTCTAATTTAATCCCTTTTCAATTCATAAGTCATACTTATCTAAATTGTTACTTCCTTAAAACATTTTGTTCTGCTGTGTCATTATTTATTTTTAGAAAATAAACATCCCTTTATTTAGAAACAACAACCATTTTATGATAATAACCAAGATTATCATATCTGAAAACCAATTCACTATATATTATCTCATAATATATTGGAAAATAAAATCAAGGTAACTTATTTCAACACTTTGAAAAATTCTTTTAAAATTTCTAGGATTTTAAATTCAGTTTTGAATCCATTTTAAACTCAACATATTTTCATAGTGAATTCTTACCCAAATTCTATTTGGTTATATAAATTACCACTAAATTCTTATTATTATATTATTAATTCCAATATCAACAACCAATACCTTAATATATATACTAATTAGAAAAGTTATTGCTTCATATATCAAAATATAAGCTTATATATAAAAATCATTTTTAAAATCGTTTTTAAAATCATTATATAATAAAATAACAAGTACGCCCTCATATTTAATGCACTCAACTCATTTTAGGGTACTACTGACTCTATTCTTAATGAGTAAACCCCACCAGAGCCAAGGTTCTCGCTTAACCTTCAGTTCTGATACCAAATGTAACGACCTAAAATTTTCGACTCCGATAATTCGCAAATACGTTCACTGTAAAAGTGCCCAGCAATCGTACGTCGAAAATCCTAAATTGTTAGGGTAAAGAAGAAAAAGAGGTAGAAGAAGAACAGAAAACAACAGCACAAAGTCTCACATTCACAGCGGATCAAAATATAATATCAAATAATATCATTTACACAAAGAAAGCTGTAAATGTCAATTACATATCATATACCAGAGTACAATTATCCACAAATAGACTAGACAGTTGTAACAACTAGACCTTGACTACTACAATACAATCTCAAATACACATCGGAATATACTCCATACGTCCCTGCCATCCAGCTCGCCTTCTGAACTCCAAAACGTCCAAACTTGAAATTCTGTAATACTCGGTCTGACATGAGCATTACAATAAAGTAATACCCGAGTCAGGCTGGAAACCGGCGTGAGTAAACCCATTTAAGATGAAATACTTAAGTTGTAAAGCTTCTTGAAAACCTAGGCAACTCGTTCATCACTACGAGTTTTAATCTTTCTATAGTCAAATACTTATTTCACAAAATAATGTCCAATTACCGTTATTTAGTTTAAATGACCAAGTTTACTTAGTTTATCCCATTCCAGCCTATTTGATTCTATAATCAAATCTATAAAGAATTATAGATTACTAATCTTTAAGCCAAGTTGTTTAAGTAAAAACAATTAAATTTAAATTTTAGAATGTCATATTCACACAGAAATTCATCACAAATATCTTATTGAATAAATGTTTCACATTTATCAACAGATCAATCCGGCCATTTCATATCACAGGATATCACGATTTAACATACCAGAGATAATAACAATCAAAAGCATTCAATTCAAATTTATCATTCATAAGCAAGATTAGTTAGTCATAAAATCATCCAATTAATCAAAGAATAAATTTACTTATAATCTTGCTTAATTGTCTTTAATTAATTAATTACATTTAAATTTATTTTAAGATCTATTATAAGCTTAAACATTTATCTTAACCTACTTACTCAATTTTATTATTTAATTTTTATTTTTGAAAACAATTAGGAATTGAATTAAATAATTAACCTAATATCTAATTATTCAAAACTAGATCAATTTAAATTCAAAAACATTAACTTTTTAAATTTTAACTTTTTGAAGCTTGCTATGAAAACTCGTTCAATACTTTTGTTTGAAAACTTGTTCATTATTTTTCTTTGGAATTTTTTTTTCATATTTTCTCTTTGAAACTAGGTTAACACTTTGCTTAGAAACTTTGTTACTATTCATTTCTAAAATTTTAAAGAAATTCGAGCCCAAGTCCCAAAATCCCGATCACTTACTTGAGCCATACCCGATGCAATTCCTTCTCTTCCTTGACCCTATTTCTTCTCCCATTCCTCTTCTCTCTATCTACAACAATGACTCGAGACCAACCCAAAGCTTCCCTCTACACAAACCTGAGCCAACCCTTCTTCCTCCTTTTACACAGCAACCTCAAACCTGACACATGAACACACATGCACGTGCATAAATCGACGACACCATTCCGATCATCTTCGCCATCTCCGACCCATCGCCAATGACTCGCTCAAACATTTTGATCACCCAGTACTGGCTTCGACCCTCTAAATCGAATTCGAACCAGTCGCGCACATCAGGTATCAAAACCCGATCGCCAAAAACCATCTCGTACTGCCGCCTCCGATCACCTAAACCCTCGCCACCGCATCCAGACCTTCGCTACTCGACCATGCACCCATCCCCCTACTTCGGTCGACTCCGATGCGACCACGACAATGCATTGCCCTCGAAAACAACGTCTACCAAAACAAGCTTCAAAACCCTAGATCGCCGTCACCAGGGCACCATGGTAGTCTAGAAATCCACCAATCATTTTTCCCTCCAACCCATCACTCAAGCTTTCTCCAGCATGAAGCACGATACCCGACATCCCTTCGATCACCAGAAAACGACGAAAGTGCAAATTCCGTTCATCTCGCAAATTCTCATCAACCATAAACTTAAAAATCATGATATTATTATCAAAATTCATCATTTTTCAGTACGAATTTGAATCTATAATCAAAAAAAGAAATTTAGATAATCGATTTTTCTGATTTGAAACGATTTCCACCGTTCTTGTTTTCAATAATCTACTTACTAATTATACTTAAAAATATTTTTAGAAATAGAATCTGGTTTATACTAACATATTTCTTTTAAGGGTCATAACCTAAAAGAGATTTGGAAAAGAGAATTTGATTTTTGAACTTGTTTAGCCTGTTGAAATGAAAAGGGAGGCAAGTATATTCATATACATAGACATGTACAAATATATACAGAGCAAAAATTCATTCCTACATCCATGCAAAACATTTTCACATCATTACTTCAAGAATATATCACATGCATCAGAATATATAATAGATCTAGCATTTGAAGGTTATGTTTACTCACATTTGATTGAGCAGAGGAGCGGTATTTTTGAAACTGCAACCTGATCTTTGATCTTTGTTGAGTTTGGATCTGAATTTGATTTAAGATTGCTTCATTTAAAACTTGAAGGATTTTGATTTAGTTTTCCTTAGATTTTAGTTTGGTTTTTTCTTTTTGTAACATCCAACCTTTTCGCACGCTTTAAATCGACACACGTGCCAATTCAAACCATACGGAAGGGCGGTTTGTTATGGGGTAAATAAGAAAAAACGAGAAAGAAATAAAACAAAACAGAATCTCACAGCGGAAGGATAAAATATAATAATCAAATATACAGTTCATGAAGCTGTTTACAAAATATTTAATTTTACTTATACACTATATATCAGAGTTGCACATACCAACGAATAAAAATCGATGCAGCGGAATACAGTGTGTAGTGGAACAATATAGTAGATAATTGTGACGCCCCACCTCTATGCTCACAATAACAAAGAATATTAAAAGAAATACTGTCTATTATTATGAAGAATAAGGCTGGATAGGAGCGGTCATCCGTAGTTAGGCCTTACACTAGTATTGGTTATTTCGATAGGAGTGGTATATATTTTTATTTTTCATCTCTTATTTATTTACTACCATCGACATACCCAATTCCAGTATAAAAAGAACTACGATGGTTCATAATAGTTTAGGACAATAGATATAATAATAACACAGATAATATAAATGCGGAACACAGATAAAACAAAAGTCTCATATATATAATAACTGATGTCAGTTACAATACATGTGATACAGTACATATGATACAACTACAACCGTCAACTCTAGAAGTTACATATACAAGTACATTATCGTGAATAATATACATGAATATACAACATCCTATATTAAGACAACGACTACACCAAAAAGTATGAAAAGGCTTCATAGCTCTAGCAGCAACCCAAAGTAAGATATCAACAACCTGTAAATACTCGGTCTGACCCGAGTATTAAATTCAAAAGAAAATAATACACGGGTAAGTCTAATTCAAACTCAGTTATTAGTGCACAGAAGCAATAATAATTAAGTAAAGATTAGATGACAGTCAAAATAAATTCACCTATCCGATCTTTTAACAAGAAAATCGGATAATGGTAAAATAACACTTAGCAGTGTTAAACAATACATCAGTAGATTCAATTTTTCAGCAAAGATAGATGAAGGGATTTTCAATGAAGATAATTTATAAACATTTATATTTGCCTAAACAGCAATTAACAACAAAGTCATCAAATTAAATCAAATCAAATCAAAACAATTGAAAAGTTACCTAAAAACATCAAAACTGATTGGCTGCAGTACACGCTAACGTGTAGCCTCGCCCTATTTAAAACGTTAAATTTGTGTGGCTGCAGCACACGCACGCGTGCACTGCCTCGCCACTAGTATAAAATGCACAAAAGATCAATGCATCAAGGCAAAAGAAATACCAATAAAATCAAGGCGGTGTGGCTGCAGTACACACGTACATACATGTGCACTGCCCGCCAACTCGAGTGCACAAGGTCAAATCAAAATCAGATTTAACACAAGTACAAATGGCCTCGACCAAAATTCAAAATATCACTGCAACAATGAAACTGTACATGTACACAGAAATACAGCATCAATGACCAATACAAAAGCTACAGCGCAGACATCAATCTACCTGGCAACAATGATGAATCAACATATGCAACATATTCAAGTTGATACAAATGCACAGTTACAGTTCAACAAGACAAGTGCAGACAGATATGATCATCAAGCTATGGAAACTAGACTGCAAAGACCAGTGATGCAGACTCAAGAAAAAAATTTAACCCTTTGCAACAATTCAACATGCAATATCAACACCAACAAGTAGTGCACACTGCATGTGACAATTTCAAACTACCAGTGTAACAACAAGTGGTGCAACATACATATATACAAGCAAATCAAAAATATCATGTACAAGTCTGGACAACAAGAATGCCCAGACCCAACAAATGTCACAAGTGGATCAAATAAACTGTGACAAAATACATCACAACCCAGTTCAAAAAGGCACAAGAGAGTCAAAGTGCACAAGAGATACAAGTGAAGCTACAACATGAAACACTGCAATTCAAATAGCAGTACAACTGGAAGTGATCAAGAGAACATAAGCATCATCAAGCATAGTTCAACTTAACTACAACAGAAGTATACACAAAGCAACTACAAATGGTCCAGTTTCAACATGAATACACTGTTCAAATACAACAGGAACTACAACAACTGAAATGAACAGAATGAATGCCTGTACAAATGCAACAACAAGGAAGTAAAGTCAAGAGACTCAAGAACAGACATACAGTGGCAAATGCATACAACTGCAGCACCAAAGTCTCGAGTCAACACATGAACATGAAATGAAGTGCACAGCTACAAAAGCTACATGAAGTCAATGCAGACAAATGAACCATTGCCACGATAAATATTCAGTGTAATGAGCACTACAAGGAGATGAACCAATATACTATGCAGTGGGTAATGCAAGTACAACATCGAGGAACACAACTTCACATGACTGCATAGTACAGAAGTGGTCAGTGAAGTCAAAGACTACATGAAATAGGTAGGCAAGCTGTCTCAAATGGTCAAGGCAGCAAGCATTGATTAAATACAAATACAAACTGAATAACTTATGTGGTAAAAGTGATATGCACAATGCACAGTGAAGCTCAAGTGTTCAGTGATGCAACTCGAAACAATGCACCAAATTCATATGTACAGCAAACAACACAAGTGACACAACTGCCAAATATCAACCTAATGCAAATGCGACAGGTAAAAGGGCGAGCACAAAGATGGTCAGAGCCGAAGCTCGCAGGGACCAAGAGATGTCAAAGTCAGTGACAAAGCGGAAACAAATCAAAGTAAATCTTCGTTTACCAAAGACAACAGAAAAATGCTCAAAGTCGAATCCAAGACAAATAAAGAGTCGAACAAATCAACCCCAAAAGTTAAGCAGCGAAAGACGTAAATTTGAACAACCCAAAAACAATCAGCAACATCAACAAAGTCGAATGGCCGAAGTCAGGTGCCAAAAATCACGAATTAAACAAGCCAAGAAATCACGACCGAAGTCAGGTACCAAAAATTCAAGGCCAAAGCACAAAATCACCTATTTATGAATTCAAATTAGATGTGAGTATAAATTACTCACCTTAGATGATGCGTAGAGGAACTCGAACCCAGTGCCGAAGCATCCCAGCGACGAGCAACCGATTAAGCAAGGGATCGAGTTAAGTTGAGCGGTTGAAGTCGCGAATTGCACGAAGCCCTATTTTGGATCGAAGGAGGAACGAACGGCAGCCGCCATTATTAATTTTAATTTTCGTGATTTCGTTTTTTAGGGTTACGAATGAGAAAATGAAAGAAAAGGGAACGGGTTATCAACCCTTTGTAAATTTTCACGGCCCAAATAAAAAAAACATGGACCACTATTAAATTTTGTTAAAACCCATCAATCTTACTAAAAATTTTGCAAAAGAATTTTGATTCAAATTTAAAAACTTCAAATGGCAATAGCTAGGAAAAGTAATCGTCCAAAGACGATAATTAATCGGTATGAAATACCGGGTTGTTACAGACTCCCCTCCTTAAAGAAATTGCGTCCTCGCAATCATAAGGAATAAGCGGACAAAAGGTAACAACCATAAGAGCATATCATCACAAAATGAAGAAATTCGAAATAGGAAGTTCACTATAAAGAGCATGAAAAAGTAAGCTTGAACGTGTTTGCTCGATGAATTCTCCGGATTTCAAAGTAAAATCCATAAGATTTGAGAACCACTGAGCTTTCACGAGAAAAACATCTTTATTTCAAGGGTGCTGAACCTCCGAAGCAATGATGTGAATAGAAGATTGCTCAAGAATAAGGATCGGAAACCCCAATGGCATTTTCGTTATTGGAAGACGTGGAAAACGTCATGAATAGCAGAAAATTGAGCCGGTACACTGGCGTAGTACAATATAAACGCCAAAGAAATCTTTTAATTTCATAAAAGAAATTCACAAATTCTCTACAAAATTTAATTATTAAATAGATAGTCAGAATACAGAAATCACGAAACAGCAATATCTAATCATCGATACGATAATTAGGAGATAGCCAAAATCTAATTATCAACAAAGATAATTATAAAACAAAAATTGCAAATATCTAACTATCAAAAACGATAATCAGGAATTACCACAACGGTAATCAAATTTCAAATCAGCAAATATTCAATTACCAAAACGATAATCAAATCTCAAATCAACAAATATTCGATTATCAAAAACGATAATCAAATCTCAAATCAACAAATATTCGATTATCAAAACGATAATTAAATCTCAAATCAACAAATATTAGATTATCAAAAACGATAATCAAATCTCAAATCAACAATTATTCGATTATCAAAAACGATAATCAAATCTCAAATCAACAATTGTTCGATTATCAAAAACGATAATCAAATCTCAAATCAACAAATATTCGATTGTCAAAAACGATAATCAAATCAACAAATATCCGATTATCTAAAACGATAATCAGAACTCATATCAACTATTCGATTATCAAAAACGATAATCAAATCTCAAATCAACAAATATTCGATTATCAAAAACGATAATCAAATCAACAAATATCCGATTATCAAAAACGATAATCAAAACTCATATCAACTATTCGATTATCAAAAACGATAATCAAATCTCAAATCAACAAATATTCGATTATCAAAAACGATAATCAAATCACAAATCAACAAATATTCGATTATCAAAAACGATAATCAAATCTCAAATCAACAAATATTCGATTATCAAAACGATAATCAAATCTCAAATCAACAAATATTCGATTATCAAAAACGATAATCAAATCTCAAATCAACAAATATTTAATTATCAAAAACGATAATCAAATCTCAAATCAACAATTATTCGATTATCAAAAACGATAATCAAATCAACAAATATCCGATTATCAAAAACGATAATCAGAACTCATATCAACTATTCGATTATCAAAAACGATAATCAAATCTCAAATCAACAAATATTCGATTATCAAAAACGATAATCAAATCTCAAATCAACAAATATTCGATTATCAAAAACGATAATCAAATCTCAAATCAACAAATATTCAATTATCACAAGCGATAATCAAATCAACAAATATCCGATTATCAAAAACGATAATCAAATCTCAAATCAACAAATATTCAATTATCACAAGCGATAATCAAATCAACAAATATCTAATTATCAAAGACGATAATTAGAACTCATATCAACAAATATTTAATTATCACAAGCGATAATCAAATCAACAAATATCTAATTATCAAAGACGATAATTAGAACTCATATCAACAAATATCCAATTATCACAAGCGATAATCAAATCAACAAATATCTAATTATCAAAGACGATAATTAGAACTCATATCAACAAATATCCAATTATCACAAGAGATAATCAAATCAACAAATATCTAATTATCAAAGACGATAATTAGAACTCATATCAACAAATATCCAATTACCTGCAGATAATTGAAAACAACAAATATCTAGAAATCAATTAAGATATTCTAGAAAATCAACATAAAAGCTTGGATCGATCCCATCATATGGCGAGTTTAAGCTACGCCGCACGTGCATATCATATGGTCGAAGCCTACCAAGTACCCATCATAATTTTTGGCGCCCATCATATGACCCGAAGGTCCAACATATGACCCGAAGGTCCAACATATGACCCGAAGGTCCAACATATGACCCGAAGGTCTGGTACTGGCATTTGACCCGAAGGTCCATCATATGACCCGAAGGTCCATCATAGTGGCTCGAAAACACACGAAAATCATCATATATTCAATTAACGAGTCCGGAATTAACTGAAATAGCAAATGCACATGTCCCATACCACGTGTTTTACTAAATCGTTTGATTCTCTTCATCGTTTCCTTGAACGTGTAAAATCATCAAAATCATCAAACAGCAAATGTTTCAATTAACGAGTCCGCAATTAACCAAAATAGTAAAAG
The DNA here is from genome assembly GCA_030765085.1 of Allium cepa. Taxonomy (NCBI): domain Eukaryota; kingdom Viridiplantae; phylum Streptophyta; class Magnoliopsida; order Asparagales; family Amaryllidaceae; genus Allium; species Allium cepa. The sequence goes on from CM060941.1 coordinate 807,322,005, forward strand.
TGTGGTTCCATACTCCGCACTTTTTATACATCGTTTAAATCTCTTCATCGTTTCCTTGAAAGTGCAAATTGTGTATTCCAAAAATAACATTTCACATTCTCAAACGGACAAGTCCGGAATTAAGCGAATCAGTAAAAGAAAGGGGTCATAATCCTCGATTTTTCTGAAATGTTTAAGTCACTTTCTCATTCTTCTGAAAACGCAAGCTGTAAAAATTCTAAAAACAATTTCATTTATTTTATAAAAGTAAATAATCTACATTCTCAAACGAACAAGTCCGGAATTAAGCGAATCGGTAAAAGAAAGGGTTCATAGTCCTCGATTTTGCTGAATCGTTTAAATCGCTTCCTCATTCTTTTGAAAGCATAAACTATAAAAATTTTGAAAAACAATTTTATTTTTAAAACGATTTGCAAATCCGTGATAAAACAGCAACATTAGTGACAATTTCAATAAGAAAATTGTGCTTCTCAAAACACCGTAGAAACGGATCTCAAAATCAGCATTGCGGAATAACCGCTTGAAAAATCCACTTTAAAAATTTGACGGTTACTGAAGTCAAAGTGACAGTAATTTTTAAACGTCAAAATCTCATCAAAATAATTTGCATCAAAATTTCATATCAGTGAATTTTCATTCATTAAAATGTCAACAAAACACCGTACTTCAAAATTCTAGCATCGGTGTAAAAATCCCGTTATAAAAATAACGGCAACAAAATACGTTTCATAACCAAGCATCGGTTCAACGTAAAATCAATGCAGTAACGTGCAACATAAATTTGCACGAATACCGCAAAATGAACAAAGAAATCATTCAAATATATCTTCAACGAAGATAATTCAAAACAGCAAAAATCTAATCAGATATGTGATTAGCATCAAAGAAAACTGTCACGACCCGATTTTCCACTCCCAGAAAATCGCGTCATGAATTAAGAAAGAAAGGGATAGAAGAAGAAAGAAAGAAGAGAAAGAAGAAACAACACAAGAATCTCAACAGCGGAACGAATAAATTATATTAATAACCAAAGTATTACATAGTATACATCAAATATCAGAGTACACAGACATATACAACTCATACTAGACAGTTATAAACACCTATCTAATTATTACAACTCAATTACAATACATAACAACTCAGAGATACCAACACAGCGGAAAACAACATAACTATACGCAGAAGCCTCCTGCTCCATATGCTCCTCCACAATTCGTCAAAGCTAATCCTGAATCCTAACCTGAATTCCCTTGGCTACTCGTCAAAATTTGAGTACCCAAGAGTTATAGAAAAAACAGAAATAACTCCGGGTCAGACATGGGTCTGGTGTGAGTAACAGGTTAAAGTTGCTTAACTTTGAAAAACCTTTGAAAAGAAAAGGTATCACGTAAGACTTCCCACACATAAACATGAAAAAGTTTTTACCTTACGCTAACCAAAACATTTGATAGGAAATCCGATGATATTATAATAGTGTCTAGGGTTTTCAAATAAATAAGAAATAGCCGAAATTGTTACATGATTAAATTCCAGCTACTAGCCACAAAAGTGGGTAATACAATCAAAACCGTTGGCACTTATTGGATTTTGGATTCCATACAATGGCAGGGCTACTGGGGTACCGCCCGTCACAGTACGTGGCCTAGATCACCGTACCGAGGATTACTCCCTTCATCCCCTGCAACACAAAGCCGGACCCATTCCTTACTGAACAGTTCCAAACAAGACTACCCCGCAGTTGTGATCAGCAACCGCACCACTAAGCCGAAAATAAAGGGACCTCTAGACAGGGATCAATCTTGCTCTCCAGTGGGGGCTACCCACGAAGCTTTGCTGCACCTCCCCTGTTTTAGCCATTCCCGGTTGATGAGGCTTGAGACTACGATTACCTTTATAGGACATATCACTTAGAATGCTCATCGTCCACCTGACGATGTTCTGAAAGCATTCAATCCATACAAGTTCGTTCCGGGTTCGAACGAAACCGAAGGCATTATCTCGTTACACTCGTATTGGAATCACCCTCAGAGTTAACGACAATAACCCTTGCACTCTGAATCTCCATCTCGAATCTATAAGTTCTATTCCGTCAAACTCATTACGGAATCACCCACAGAGTTATACTGACGTATAGCCCTTACACCTCGAGTCTTCACTCGCTCCACTTAGGTTAACGACCTAACGTTATTTGGAATCGATGTGGTTTTCGGATATCCAAATATGGAAACCCGATCCCGGTCTCATCGAAAACCAAAGCGTGTCTTTTAAGGTCCAAGTTGTTTTAAGTTTAAAACAATTCAATTCATTATCTAAATATACACAGATAGATAATTCACAATACAACAGATAACCAACATTATCATTATCAACAGATAATTCATATCAGATAATCACTATTATCATCCAAAAGCAACCAATGCATACATATCACATACACTACTAATCTCATAACTGAGATTACAAACCATACATGGCAATCAATACCAATCATCAAATATAAGCAACTATCTAATGATCATTCCATTCTATAATTAATTTAAAATGAATTAAATTAATTACCTAATCTCTAATTAATTTAAAATAAATTAAATTAATCACTTCATCATCAAATCCTGCTTATCTTAATCATCAATTGATTATAAATCAATTTATAAATCATCTCAATATTCATTTCAATTAATCCTTATTGATTAATAATTCCCTAATTACAATAAGTAATTAGCATTTAATATTAATTATACCTTAATTAATCAATTCCAAATTACATCATTAATTAATTAATTAATGATTTCTAATTACATTTAATCAATCTCTAATATAAATTAATTACATAAGTAATTAATCTTCAACTTAAACCATATATATTAATCACCCATGATTAATATCCAATTAGTAATTAACTACTTAATTACTCATCCCATAATTAATTATTCTAATTAATTATCTTCAATTAATCCTTGATTAATGTTCAAAGTAATTTAAATTCAAATTACTTCTATAATTAATATCTTTAATTACATCCTGTAATTATTAATTAATTACTTCCTTAAGTAATTATAAATTCCTTAATTACATAAAGTAATTATTCATCAATACACAAATGTTTAGATTAATTAAACTTAATTAATCTAAACTAATCACATTTAATTAAATTAATTACACCAAGTAATTAATTCATTAATTACTTTTATTAAGTAATTAAACAATTGATTATTATTAATTAATTAATCTAATTAATTATCAAAAATTAATCACATTAATTAATTGTTAATTAATCTTAAGTTAATGACCTTCATTAACACCTCTTAATTACCTAATTAAGAAATTAACTTATAATTAATCATTATTAATTAACAACTAATTAATATTTAATTATAATTTAATTAATCTCTAATTATTAATTAATTAAGTGTTAATTAAAATCTTAATTATCATTAATTACTTGATTAAGTAAATCTTAATCATTAATTAAAACTTAATTAACCATCCTTAATTAAAGATTAATTAACCTTAATTAATTAATCTCAAATCTTAATTAATTAACTTAAAAATAATATTAATTACTTAATTAATCATCCACATTATTAATTAATTAAATAATTAATATTCCATTTAAATTAATTAAATAATTTAAATGAAACTAATTTCTTAAGTTCAAAATTAAGAACATTCTCCTTTATACAAGTATTTTAAATACTTTGTTTCAAATACAAATTCAAATTTAAAAATTTCTTTTTTTAATTTTGAACTGAAACATAATTCAAATTCCCATTCAAGATTCAAATTTAAAACATTACTCACTCTTCATCTCCAACTTTAAATTCAAATTATTTAACCTCTTCAAAAAAATGCAAAACCAAACCTCTGTTCAAATGCATTCATGTTTTCTACAATCTGGAAGCAAGAGCCTGCATGCATTACAAATTTTAAACATGCATTCATTAAGTTTAATTTATCTTTAACACTTAATCTAAATTACTAATTAACTAAGTTTAAATATTCATTAATCTTAATTTTAATAACAAAACATTTTTGATGACATGTGTAAGCATCTTAAAGCCTAAAATAACATGTGTTAAATATTTAAAAGAGCAAGTTAACATGTGTCAAATTTCAGTTTTTATTTTCCTTCATTTTTAATTTAAATCAAACATTGTTATTTAAAACATTGCATATATTCATTTCCTCTCCTCTTTCTCATTTCTTTCCTCTTCTCATTTTTCAAATCTGAACAATCAAGAATAGAAACATGCATTCCTCAAATTTGCAAGTTCATCTCCTCAAAATACAAAATCAAAAGCATTGCATTCAAACTCCTCCATTTCAAAAAAAACAAGCCTGTATGTTTTCAAAGTAAAGGCCTGCATTTCAGTCATTCAAAAGCCTATAACTCCTCCAAAACTAAATGCCTGCATTCTTCAAAATTTTATTCAAACCTGCATTTCCCAAAGTACAAAGAGACTGCATGCATTACCAATTTTAAACATGCATTCATCTGGAAAGGCTAGAAGACTCTGCATGCATCGAATCAAGCCTGCATTTCATTCAAGCAATCAACCTGCATGCCACAACTTCAAGCAAGAAAGATGTCTGCATTTTTTTTCAAATGAATCTGGAAAAAAAAAAGCATTAAGCAAGAGGCCTGCATTCATCTTTAAACTGGAAATTGGCATCTGCATCAACATTTTAAAAAAAAATCTGTGTTCTGCATCATTAAACAGGTGAGTAACATAACCTCTTTTTAAAAATTAAGTATAATAAAATGGTTGCTTGTTTTGTTCATGGGAATAGGAGTCTTATCTATGTTGTTAAATACATTGCTGAGTAGATCTTTGTGTATGGATGGATGCATGTTTGATTCATTTAAGAACTGATTGTTTACTGCTAAGCAAGTGATGAAATTTCTTTCTTTCTTATGATCTGGTTGAGGTTATGGCTTGAAATTGAATGAAGTTGTTTATTTTATGATAAAGTAAACTTAAAAATTTATGTAAGATAAATCAATATCAGTAATTCCTGGAAATATAAATAACAGAGTAAAATTTGTATAAGTGAAAATTTAAGCATTTCAATTCAATACTTCAGGGTTATATATCAGATCATAAAACAAAATTATGATTTTTAAAGGTAGGAATTTAAATTTTAGTGTTAACTCCAGAATGCAGTTCATATTTTACTGTATTTTGCATTCTGGGTTCTAAGTGATAATTCATGGGTTCGAATGGATTGTAATTTCTCCTGGAGGTGTAGAGGAGATCACTGAGTATAGAAAAAATTTTAGATTTGGATTGTATTGCATTTTGGTGATGAGATTTGGGAATTTTAGCATGTACCCTAACTTTTTCTGGGGTTAAGAAAATGTAGTACTGCTGCTACATCAGTGAATCGAGTTCTGGGGTATTTAGGGGATTGGAAGATGTTAGTGAGTTATTGTTATCGCCGGAGTTTCAAGATGTATGGTGGTCGGAGTGGGGAGTTGTCGCCGATGATAGGTTTATGGTTTTGGGGTAGGGGCTGTTTCCATGTTTCTGTTTGGAAATTTGATTTTAAATTTAAGTTGTATTAGGGGTATTTGAAGGATGAAGTTTGTTGTGGGGTTGCTGACCAATGGGGGATGGCCACTGACGATGGTCAGAGGTGGCCGGAGTTAGGTTATGAATGCACAGAGTTGTGTGTGCAGGTGGTGTTCTGTTGTTGGGTGCAGGGTTTTGTTGACTCGTGTTGGTCTCGGGAGAAATGGGGAGTAACTCGAAGCAAGGCAGTGACTGACTCGAAGTGATTTCTGGGTAGCTCGAGGTATAGGTTTCAGGTTTTGTTTTTTTTTTACAGAGCCTGTTTTGCAGTTTTTAAAATTTTAAGTTAAGTTTAAATATAAACTAAAGGTTCAACTTAGGATTTAAACCTGAATTTAAAAATGAATTCAATTAGTTTGAATTCTGTTTTTTTTAAATAATTTAGATTTTTGAAATTTTTAATTAGTTTCAAAGTTTGAACAGGAAACATGTTTTTCCAGATTTTATCAAAAAGATGTAATTAGAAATGCAAACCAAAATCTGAAACTAAATTAAACCTGAAATTGAATTTAAATTCAATTAGTAAAATTTAGATCTTTGAATTAAATTTGAAATGTCTTAAAATCTAAGTTTGGTTTTAAATTTTAAACAGAAACTGTTTTTTTTCTGTTTTGAAAAGTTTAAAAGAAGAATTTGAACTTAAAGATGAAGTTCAAGACTGTAATGTTTAAACCTGTAACTTAAATTTGAATTCAATAATTTAAATTTGAGATTTGAAAACATTTTTGAATTCAAATTTAGAATGCTAAACTAAACAGAAACTATTAATCATTTACCATATATTTCCATTGGAAATATCCAAGTTCAAAACAGTTTAGATTTAAAACTGTTAAAAACATTTTAATTTAAAATATACCTTTAAATAGATGAATTTACTACTAATTATTTACTCAAAATATAACTTTCAAAATATTTAAAAAGCAAACTATTTATAAGATATAACTTAATTTAAAATAAGTTTTAGTTATATTATATAATAAAAATAGAGTTGCAAAAGATTAACTCTTTTTTTCAATATACTTAGGTCAAAACTAGCTTTTAAAACAAATCCATTTATAAACATAATTATTAAGATATTTATAAAATTTTACTATTGCTAATTTATAAATAATCACTTTAAAATAATAAATTTCAAAACATTCTTTAAGACCAGTTTAAGATTTTAAAACTTCTTTTTATAAAATCAATTTAAAACTCGAACTTGGATTTTCCTTAGGAAATCTCATTTCTACTAAATCATCACAGAAATCCTTCTCACGATTTCTGTCCATTTATTAAATTTAGTTTTAGGGTTTTATAACATAAATTTATTTCCCAAAACTTCAACTAATAACATTTAAATTAATTATCATTCCAAATTTTAAAACTTCCAATTTACATTTTAAAATAGATTTCAGATTTTAATCCCTTTTTAAATCCATTATTTAACAATACCTTTATTTCTCTAAATTCAATTTATCAAATATAATTAATTTTGGATTTATAATTTATCCAGTAATATTTCTATACAAATTTATTTCAGTTTTCCATCCAAATCAGGTTTCAAACATTTATATTCTCTAAATTTCTTATTTACCAATTTCCCAATTTCTTTGAAACCCAATTTAATTTCTTCATAATTTAAACTGCAATTCCTTTTATAATTAATATCCTGGGTTTATAGTTTAAACCACAATATCACAATGCAATTCAACTCCAAATTTATCAATCTCAATATATAAACAGGTATCATAATCAAATAAGTACTATATTGTGAGGAATCCCGTTGGATCCCTCCAACCTGTTTTCCCCTGCATCCACAAATATTAGCACAACAGTGTATATATCAATTCAATTTGATAATAACTAACATATTCAGCTAAACATCCAAACAAACAATCAATACTAGCTATCTACTTTACTAGTATCCAGATGTGAGTGAGAATAACTCACCTTGAGTTTCGGCGAGCGTTCGAAATTCAAATTAAACCGGACGGTGTCCGATTTAACTCAAATTTCTACTTGCCCGGATTGGTTCCGGATCTACACCATCGCGTAGTATACGCTTCTGCGATTCCAACGCATCCAATTTCGTTGAATTCTGATTACATATGACAAAGTTATAAATTTTTGAAGTTTGAATACGATTATAAAACAAAATATTTTTTTTTTTATACCAATACGAATACGCGGCCCGTCTCTCTCCCTTCCCCCTCTTCTCGTTTGCACGCGAGTTCCAGGAGAGAACAAACCCAACTCACGCCGCTAGGGTTAGCCGCCACCACCTCTATACTCGACCGGAGTTCGATCGCCACCCACCAAACGATGCTCCTTCCTCGTCTCAACACTCGGCCCTAAGCACAAGGAGCTCGGTCAACACCACAGCACGAAAAACGAGGGTGAACGGCTGCGCTTCCTCGCACGATTTCGACCACCACGATGAACTTCGAGCTATTCCACCGTACGGATGTGAAGAGCTCGCCATGCTCTTCCATCTTCGTGTAAAAAGTTTCCATGATTGCGTGATAGATTGGAAGCAAAATGAAGGAGAAGATCGGAAGGTCATGGCCATTAAAAGAGTAAACGGCGGCTCCTTCTGAACTAGGGTTTAGTTAATAATATATATATGCTATTAATATTATTTTAATAATATAATTACCAATTTAACAACTTATGTTAACGAACTCCAAATCTCACGTTCCAACAGGCTATCCTGGGGTTTTTCAACGTTCCGGACACAATGGAACAGGTTTCGTAAGCTAATTCAATCGTATGCACGAGTTACGAAATTAAACGATCACTTTGAAATTAAATCGATTAAAACGATTTCGATGCGTTTCGAAGAGACCGGGATCGAGATTTATTTCTCGAAAACCACTTCGATCCGGTTTGTACGTTTTCGTGCGATAAACGTTTTTCGGAGTCGAAGATGGAGCAGTGAAGTGCAAGGGCTAGTCGCTACTAATCCTGAGGATATTTCCAAAATGGATGTAGTAGGAATAGTGCCTTCGGTTCCGTTCGAACCCGGGACGGACTTGTATGGACGAATGCTTCGTGACATCGTCAGCGGACGATGGGCATTCTAAGTGAAACGTTCTAAAGGTAACGTTAAGCCTCAAGCCTCACCAACCGGGAATGACTGAAAATCAGGGGATATGCAGCAAGGCTTCGTGGGTAGCCCCCACTGGAGAGTAAGGTCATCCCTGTCTAGAGGTTCCTTTTTATTTCGGCTTAGTGGTGCGGTTGCTGATCCCAACCGCGGGGTGATCTTATTCGGAATTGCCCATAGGTGATTCCGGCCTTGTGTTGCAGGGGATGAAGGGAGTAGTCCTCGGTACTGTGATCTAGACCACGTACTGTGACAGGTGGTACCCCAGTGCCTAGTCATTAGTTGGAATCCATTTTCCCTACGAGCCTTTTACGAGTTTTGTTTGTATTACCCACTTCGGTGGCTAGTAGCTGGAATTTAATCATGTAACAATTTCGGCTATTTTTATAAGTATTTGTAAATAGACACTATTATAATATCAGAGGATTTCTATAAAAAAATGTTTTAGCTATCGTAAGGTAAAAACCCGACATGTTTATTTGTGGCGTGGTCTTACGAGATGCTTTTGTTTTCAAAAGAATTTTTGAAACTTTAATAATCAATTGTGTGCATTATTATCAGCTGGTATGCCAGACTGACTCGGGTGTTATTTCATTATAATGCTCGGGTCAGACCGAGTATTATTTGTTCAGGATAGGTTGCTATGGAGCAGGAGAGGAGCTGGAGTCCGAGACGTATTATATATACCTATATATATCCGCTGCTATGTTGTATGGTATGTCTGATATGTGTTGATTGATGTATGGGTTACTCTGATGATATGTTGTATATAAACAGATATAGATTTCATTTTGTGTAAAATTCTATAGTTACTATTATATTTTATTCCGCTGCGACTGTGAGATTCTGATATTGTTTAGTTTCTTCTCCTTCTATCTCTTTTTCTTTAACCTCAATGGTTCGTTTTTCTGTTCCACTTGAGTCAATTAGGGTAGAATAATGTTGATTCAAGGGGTACGGATTTGCGGGCTGTCACACTTGGGTGAAATGATTTATACTCAAATCCACTATATACAATCCATATTTATTTCAACCAATTCATTGTTATTTAACATATAATAAACATGTGCTTCACTAACAAGTTAAGGAAGGATGGATCAGAGATGATAGGAAAAATAGGTGATGGTGATGAAAATCACCATGGTTGCAGAAATGTTAATTTGTTTTCTGTAACCCTAGTTTTGCTAGGTGTTTAAGTATGAGTAAAATTGGATTAATTATTTAGAAATTAATCAAATAATTAATTAAGAAATTAATTATTAAGGATCATTAATTATTTTAATTAATGATGTAATTAAAGTTGATTAATTATGATTAATTAATCAGTAATAGGTAATTAAAGGTAATTAATTAATATAATTAATTAAGGATTAAGGTAATTAATTATGATTAATTAATTAATTGAAGTAATTAAGGTTAATTACTGTTAGTTGAGGATAATTAATTTGTGAAATTAATTAAGGATAATTACATGAATGTAATTAAGAGTAATTAATCAAGAGTGATTAATTAGGAAGATTTATTTTGAATGATTAATTGATTGTAATGAATTAAATAGATGGTAAGCAAGTTATGATTGGGTGAAGTAATTAATTTAATTTATTTTAATTAATTATAGATTAAGTAATTAATTTAATTCATTTTAAATTAATTAGAGATGGAGATAGTTAATTTAATTCATTTAAATTAATTATATTGTGATGAGTAAATCTTTGCTTATGTATGAATGGATGTCATTGTTTGACTTAGATGCCGTGTGATCTCAGTAATGAGATAAATGATATTGTGTGGTATGGATGCTTGATTGTGTTGTGATGATAACATAGGTTATCTATTGTGATGATATATGGAATATCTATTTGATATTGATTATGTGGGTTCCCTATTATGTGATAATGTTGATTATCAGTTATGATTTATGAGTTATCTATCTATGTGTATATAGATACTATATTGAAATGTTTTAAAAACTTTTAAACAACTTGGACCTAAAAGACACGCTTTGGATTTCGATGAGACCAGGATCGGGTTTCCATATTTGGATATCCGAAAACCACATCGATTCCAAATAACGTTAGGTCGTGAACCAAAGTGGAGCGCGATTTTCCACTCCCAGAAAATCGCGTCATGACAAAAACCAACAAGAAGTTTCAACAAATCAACTCCACTGGTTAACAACATAATGAAATTAAATTCATTCTCATATTTTGATTTTTAAATCAAATTAATTATCAGCTGTACACAGCGAAGACAGTCTCACTGTTTCCGCTGCACATTCTGGTAAATAGAACACAAATCAATCAAATCATCAAAGCATAATTTCACTTTTATTTTTAACTAAAGATATTTAAAAATTTCATCAAAATTTCAAAACTTTAGTTTTGACTCAAAGCACCTAAAACATCGACAAATAGTTGTAACACATGTTCCATCTAAATTATGTTTTATATTATGTCCATAAACCCCAAGCTCTGATACCAACTGTGACGCCCCACCTCTATGCTCACAATAACAAAGAATATTAAAAGAAATACTGTCTATTATTATGAAGAATAAGGCTGGATAGGAGCGGTCATCCATAGTTAGGCCTTACACTAGTAATGGTTATTTCGATAGGAGTGGTATATATTTTTATTTTTCATCTCTTATTTATTTACTCCCATCGACATACCCAATTCCAGTATAAAACAAACTACGATGGTTCATAATAGTTTAGGACAATAGATATAATAATAACATAGATAATATAAATGCGGAACACAGATAAAACAAAAGTCTCGTATATATATAATAACTGATGTCAGTTACAATACATGTGATACAGTACATATGATACAACTACAACCGTCAACTCTAGAAGTTACATATACAAGTACATTATCGTGAATAATATACATGAATATACAACATCCTATATTAAGACAACGACTACACCAAAAAGTATGAAAAGGCTTCATAGCTCTAGCAGCAACCCAAAGTAAGATATCAACAACCTGTAAATACTCGGTCTGACCCGAGTATTAAATTCAAAAGAAAATAATACACGGGTCAGTCTAATTCAAAATCAGTTATTAGTGCACAGAAGCAATAATAATTAAGTAAAGATTAGACGACAGTCAAAATAAATTCACCTATCCGATCTTTTAACAAGAAAATCGGATAATGGTAAATATAACACTTAACAGTGTTAAACATACATCAGTAGATTCAATTTTTCAGCAAAGATAGATGAAAGGATTTTCAATGAAGATAATTTATAAACATTTATATTTGCCTAAACAGCAATTAACAACAAAGTCATCAAATCAAATCAAATCAAATCAAAACAATTAAAAATTTACCTAAAAACATCAAAACTGATTGGCTGCAGTACACGCTAACGTGTACGGCCTTGCCCTATTTAAAACGTTAAATCTGTGTGGCTGCAGTACACGCACGCGTGCACTGCCTCGCCACTAGTATAAAATGCACAAAAGATCAATGCATCAAGGCAAAAGAAATACCAATAAAATCAAGGCGGTGTGGCTGTAGTACACACGTACATACATGTGCACTGCCTCGCCAACTCGAGTGCACAAGGTCAAATCAAAATCAGATTTAACACAAGTACAAATGGCCTCGACCAAAATTCAAAATATCACTGCAACAATGAAACTGTACATGTACACAGAAATACAACATCAATGATCAATACGAAAGCTATAGCGCAGACATCAATCTACCTGGCAACAATGATGAATCAACAAATGCAACATATTCAAGTTGATACAAATGCACAGTTACAGTTCAACAAGACAAGTGCAGACAGATATGATCATCAAGCTATGGAAACTAGACTGCAAAGACCAATGATGCAGAATCAAGAAAAAAAATCAACCCAGTGCAACAATTCAACATGCAATATCAACACCAACAAGTAGTGCACACTGCATGTGACAATTTCAAACTACCAGTGTAACAACAAGTGGTGCAACATACATATATACAAGCAAATCAAAAATATCATGTACAAGTCTGGACAACAAGAATGCCCAGACCCAACAAATGTCACAAGTGGATCAAATAAACTGTGACAAAATACATCACAACCCAGTTCAAAAAGGCACAAGAGAGTCAAAGTGCACAAGAGATACAAGTGAAGCTACAACATGAAACACTGCAATTCAAATAGCAGTACAACTGGAAGTGATCAAGAGAACATAAGCATCATCAAGCATAGTTCAACTTAACTACAACAGAAGTAAACACAAAGCAACTACAAATGGTCCAGTTTCAACATGAATACACTGTTCAAATACAATAGGAACTACAACAACTGAAATGAACAGAATGAATGCCTGTACAAATGCAACAACAAGGAAGTAAAGTCAAGAGACTCAAGAACAGACATACAGTGGCAAATGCATACAACTGCAGCACCAAAGTCTCGAGTCAACACATGAACATGAAATGAAGTGCACAGCTACAAAAGCTACATGAAGTCAATGCAGACAAATGAACCATTGCCACGATAAATATTCAGTGTAATGAGCACTACAAGGAGATGAACCAATATATTATGCAGTGGGTAATGCAAGTACAACATCGAGGAACACAACTTCATATGACTGCATAGTACAGAAGTGGTCAGTGAAGTCAAAGACTACATGAAATAGGTAGGCAAGCTGTCTCAAATGGTCAAGGCAGCAAGCATTGATGAAATACAAATACAAACTGAATAACTTATGTGGTAAAAGTGATATGCACAATGCACAGTGAAGCTCAAGTGTTCAGTGATGCAACTCGAAACAATGCACCAAATTCATATGTACAGCAAACAACACAAGTGACACAACTGCCAAATATCAACCTACTGCAAATGCGACAGGTAAAAGGGCGAGCACAAAGATGGTCAGAGCCGAAGCTCGCAGGGACCAAGAGATGTCAAAGTCAGTGACAAAGCGGAAACAAATCAAAGTAAATCTTCGTTTACCAAAGACAACAGAAAAATGCTCAAAGTCGAATCCAAGACAAATAAAGAGTCGAATAAATCAACCCCAAAAGTCAAGCAGCGAAAGACGTAAATTCGAGCAACCCAAAAAAAATCAGCAACATCAACAAAGTCGAATGGCCGAAGTCAGGTACCAAAAATCACGAATTAAACAAGCCAAGAAATCACGACCGAGGTCAGGTACCAAAAATTCAAGGCCAAAGCACAAAATCACCTATTTATGAATTCAAATTAGATGTGAGTATAAATTACTCACCTTAGATGATGCGTAGAGGAACTCGAACCCAGTGCTGAAGCATCCCAGCGACGAGCAACCGATAGAGCAAGGGATCGAGTTAAGTTGAGCGGTTGAAGTCACGAATTGCACGAAGCCCTATTTTGGATCGAAGGAGGAACGAACGGCAGCCGCCATTATTAATTTTAATTTTCGTGATTTCGTTTTTTAGGGTTACGAATGAGAAAATGAAAGAAAAGGGAACGGGTTATCAACCCTTTGTAAATTTTCACGGCCCAAATAAAAAAAACATGGACCACTATTAAATTTTGTTAAAACCCATCAATCTTACTAAAAATTTTGCAAAAGAATTTTAATTCAAATTTAAAAACTTCAAATGGCAATAGCTAGGAAAAGTAATCGTCCAAAGACGATAATTAATCGGTACGAAATACCGGGTTGTTACAATAATAGTACTACTAATCGTCGTCTTCTTCCTCCAGAGCTAAAATCTTCAAATCCTGAAACGCTCGAACTTACCCGAGCAAATTGAAAGGACAAAACACTCGTGTCAGAACTAAAAGATCTTATGTAAGTTAAATCAACAGAAGTAAATATGAGTGTAGTAACTCAATAGATGCTCGGGAGTTACATCTCCTAAGGATTCGTTAAACTATTTACTATGTAGTAATATTTCGCTATTTTAATAGTGCCTAACTGTAAAATAAACTTACTTTTAAATAGCGTTAAGGAGTGACCCAATATTCCCCTTAACACAGTAATAATCCCAGTAGTTCATCCAGTATCAGCGCATCTCCAGATCGGGAGACTACCCTAAATACTCCACGGGCTACGGGAGAAAACCAAACTCGTATAAGGCGCGCTATGGTAGGTGACACGGCATAACTAGGAAATGCCGGGGTAGATATACCAATTACGCTTCCGGGTCGGTGGTAACGCGTAGCTGCTACTACCGCCCACCTCGAACAACACCCCCAAATCAACGTAATCAAAAGTGGCCACCGAATCAATCCAAAGGTCAAAGTATAATATCAAAGGGATGCGTCCGATCAAAGGTGCTACCTCAATTAACCCGTCAATCGCTCCTATTTTAGTCACCTTATGCCAACTCCCGGGAGTTGGGTCAACGTATTTACCTCAAAGGAAACGCCGCCACCATCCTACTTCATTCTGAAATCTCCACCGCGTACACGGTTGTTAAAGTGGTTTTCGGAGTTGGCAGAGAGTATGACAACTTCCGATCCCGGTCTCTTCAACAACCAATCGTTATTATAACACCGCGGTCCTTTCAAAATAGTTTATACTTTAAAACCAGAATATAATATCCATTTCAAAACTATATAAATATGATATCATTTTCATTTAAAACCCAAATCAAATTTGATATCATTTAGACCCAAATCAATATAATATCATTTTAATTTCAAATATAACCTTTCCAAAAATCATAGTGCTTTCAAAGTATAACATTTAGAAATCAAAACTTTTGAATATAATACTTCCAAATTATAATACCTTGAAAATCATAACTTTGAAACAAACTTCCACCTCTTAAATGGTTAAATATTAAATTACCTTATAAAATAAAATAGCTTCTTTGAATTTCACAAATCAATTCCATATACCGATTTAAAACTTCCAAATAAACCATTTCAATTCTTATGTTTCAAAGCTTTAAATATTCCACCATTTCAAAACAAATTCTTTGATAATTCCATATATATCAAATTCAATTTCTATTATTTAGATTTGAAATGTTTACTTAATGAATTCAATATAATTTAAGTAAAACCTTTAACTTCACATAACTGGATATTCTTTTAATTTATTTAACTTGATATATTCATTTAAATCACTCAACACAAAATCAAGTTATAAAAATCATATCCTTTAAAACTCTTATTTTTATTAGATTCCAAATTAATTTAACATTCATCTTCCAACCTTATTCTCATTTAAGTCATTTAAACTCCAGAAATTAAATTTAAATAAATTCTTAATCATATTTGATCTAAAAAAAATCAAACTTGATTATTAACCTCTTTATACTTCAAATTAATTTTATACATAGCTTAATTTAACTATATATAAAATAACCTTTATCCATAACCAAATCAATATCCCATAAACCATATATATCTTTACAAAACCATAGAAATCACTTTAAAATATTTATATATATATATATATACCGCGGTGTCTGTATAAAATTTTCTATCCTATGGTCAAGTGATACGGATATTTATCATTTCAATCCGCAATTTAAAAATAAAGTTTTACAATTATATATCATTTCAAACCGCAATCCCGAATGCAATAAAATGCATAACAACTTGCAATTTATGATGATATAAATAAACATCCATTCATCCATCATAAAATCATACATCCATTTATCATAATCATCATCCAATTCAAACAATACATCAATATATCACAGGTAATAAATAACAGGCATTTACTGACAGTTTATTATGCAAAATAAATTAAATAATAATTTAACTGGCAGATTATATGCAATAATAAATTTAAATAAGATTTAAATGGCAGTTTATACGCAATAATGAATTTAACAAAAATTTAACTGGCAGTATGCAATAATAAATTTAACTAAAATTTAATTGGCAGTTTATATGCAATAATGAATTAAATAACAAGTTAATTAAATAAATGCAAATTAACCGAGATAATGATGAAATATATGCCAAACAGCTATAAATAAATTTCAAATCACATCATAAATGAATTTAACAAACATAAGAATTCTTAGAACTTGTGAGTGGGTTAAAACACTCACCTTTTGAATTTAAATTGAATTTAAAACCAAAAATTTGACAGTCTCCAAATTCGTCCACACCAGCGCCAAAATGTCCGGACTTTATTACAATGCTAACAAAAGAAGCCGCGCGTAAAACGGATATCGTATGCAAAAGATATAGCGATAATTGTGATTGAATTTAAAAAAATAAAAAAAATAAAAAGTGAACACTTTAACACTACCTGCCATGTCACACTAGTTTACCCAGAAACCCAAATCATCTTCCTACACTACGCACGCAACCGTTCCTCCGTTTGAACAACAACAGCCTCCCTCCTTCATCGATCGCACACGTCCTGAACCGCCGCGACCACCTCCGGAGGCCGCGCCTCCTCCGAAGCCACGCGACTCTCCTCCGCTCGTTCGACCCCTCGCGTACGACCGCAGCAGCCGCCGCGAAACTCATAGAATTCGAAACCTAAATTGAAAATTCTGCCAAATCCAACAGTTATCTCTACGAACGAACGCCAACGATCAACTCCCCTCGGTCCCCTCTACAAAATGCAGAAATGGTTCGTCGACCCGACAACGTTCATCGACACGCAATGAACGGTCGAGAATTGATTTAGAAATTCTGGACAAACGATGAATCAAATTGAAAAATGAATTTCATTTTTAATATGCATACATCGAAAGCTTCAATATATATTTTTTTCAAATTTTTCTGACGATTTTGAAATTTTTGCTTTGGATTTGATTTGCAATTGGATCTAGAAATGTAGAATTTTGTCTGCCATTGAGGAAGAGGAGGAATAGAATGTATAGAAATGAGGAACATAGGCTGCTAGGGTTTATAGCAGGACATATATAGGCAGGGTTGACAGTTGAATGGATGGATAAGATAGATTTACGCACTAACGCCAAAGTGGCCCAAATAGCCCGTTTCGACTCCGGAATGAAATTGGGTCAACCCATATATCAAAATGGGTGTTTTAAAATATTTTAAACGCAATAGAAAAGGTTTCAAGTCCAAATTCCATCTTATGAAGAAGTTATGCTAAAACAATATTTTTCAAATTGATTTCAATTGATTTCAATTGCATTTATTTCAAGGCGTTTCGAGTCCGTACGATCAAACGACAAGTCCGATCGCTACGAAACTTGAAGTCCTACAATAATTCACCGTTACGAATCTGATGAAACTAGTTTCGTCGAAATCCAAGCCAGTGGCCAAAATGGCTATTTTTACACTTAATTAAATAAGCTAAAAATTTAATTAATTAAGTCAACTTTCAATTTCCAATCCTATAATCGACAATTCTTGTCATTATTAATTTCTTAAAAATTTACAATGTTTTAAACAAATTCAGATGAAACAGTAAAGTGGATAAATTTATAAATTTCAGTGTTAACTTCCAATTTCATTAAATTTTAAAATTATAAATAAAATTACCAAAATTTCCATTTAATTAAATTACCAATAATTATTACATTCATTATTATCAAATAGATGGGTTTACTATTGGATTCAAAAATATTACATAAATTTTCTCCTATCCCATCTTCACTTCAAATAACGTATTATTTAGCTATATCCAATTTCATTTACTTACAATTAATCCAATTATCGAACTTTCCATATATACCCTAATTTATTCCACTCTATTATTCAATTCATCATTATTAAAGGATAAATTAAACATTAGATTTATAAACTATTACTTTACTATTCTTACATCCCATATTGATTTCAATTAACGCAAAAATCAGAGATTTTATTACATTAAATTGCAATAAACCCAATTGCCTAATTTTTTTTATTCAAATAAATAAAACCTGATTCTCATTCTTATTATTCAACAAACATATTTACCATTTGGTTACGTTCCATTACACTGATATTTTCCGTTTCACTTTTATCCGTATTAACTATTTTATTTCCACTTATTGTGGTATAACTACCATAATTCAATATATAACGCTAATTTTATTTCACTGCATTAATATACGCCTATTTACATTTTATATTTGAATGAATATTACGTTTTAAAATGTGTACTTCCATCAAATTGAACACATTAATTTAGGTTTTTAAATACTTTACATTCTATTTAGCTTACAACATTAAATTTACATTCTATTAATTACTTTACAATAGTTTACGTATTAATTTCCCAATTTACATAATTTGAACTTATTTCCCAATTCACCAATTACTCCTTAAATAAATTTATGCTTCTATTAAATTTACATTCACACTTCCGTTTCTATATTAATAATTATTAAAGTAACGTTTATTATCAATAACAACATTATGAATACTTATCAACATGCATCATCCTTATTTCATTAATTTAAGTTTTATCCCATTATACATTAATGCGCACATTAATTAATTCATATTTACATCCACTTTCGTATATATAAATTTTGTAACCAAGTTATAACATTTACACTTTTTCTTATTTTAATTAATTACCAAATATTCCTATTTGCACTCAGTTATAACTTTGCAATCTTAACAAATCCATAAATTGTCAATTGCCTAATATATACATTAATTATTATTAAATGTTCTCCATAAATTTATTTACTTAGTTTCAAACTTTTTATTCATCAAATACTGCCCCATAAATAAACTTACGTTTCTATTCAATTTACATTATTTCCAATTAATTGCAATATAAATTTTAAATTGTTAATTTTAATTTCATTTGCTACATCTAATTTCTAACATTCGTTCCAATATAAATTATAAGATTTTTTTTATTTTTTTTCCTTCTAAATTTAACTAAAATGTTATTAATTTAACTCATTTTAATTATCAAATTTTACGGGTCGTTACACTTTTTATCTTCTTTGGTTTTTTTAGTTTGTTTGTCTTTTAAAATGGAAGAAAAGAAGACTTTTTAATATATATATATGTATGTATGTATGTATGTATGTATGTATGTATGTATGTATGTATATATATATATATGCACACAAAAGTGTATTGAAATGAAGAAACAATTTATTTTGACACTTGTGCACAAACCCTTCTTACTAGCTTACAAATGTCCCATGCATGCATTTTTATATTTTCTTATGTTTTAGTTTATATTTTCTTTTTATTTATTTGCTTAATAAGATAAAATATTTTGTTCATTCCTATTTTAAACTTAAGCTATTACTTTAATTAATAACTATAAGTAGACATACTAGTGTTTAAAAATGTAGAGTTTGAATCTATTTTATTTTTGAAATTTTGAAAATAAAAATATAACTTTGAAATGAAAATATAACTTTTGAATAAATAGAATATCTTATGTGGATTTTGATATTATATACATCCATATTATTACAAACTTCCCTACATTTTATTCCATAGGCATATATATATTCATATACATTATAAAGCTTGTATATATCTATTTATATATATATATGGATATTTTATCTTGATTTAAATAGTGAAATATATTATTTATTTATTTAATATAAGATTTATCATCTCCAGAGATTTATAATTCAACATTTATTATAGTTTCAAATCCACATATATATATCTAGATATTTATCAGAATTTTATTTGTTCAACTTATAAATTAGTACTTTTAATAATCTAATCCAGTTAATTACCAATTAATAGATGTCCAAAAATCTGGGTTATCACATATGTAGTGTTCAAATTGTGAATAAAATAATTCTAGTAAGGTTCATGATTACTCCCAATTGTAATGTAAAATTTGTAATGTGTCATCATCCTATAATATCAACTATCAACTAAACTAAAAATTGTAAAAATATGCATATTTAGTGAATTATGCATATTCTCTAATAAATTTATAAAAATGATAAAAAATAAAGTAAACATGTATTTTGATAGTTTAGGAATGGTTTTAAAATGTGAAGGATTGTCATTTTGATATTGCTGGATTTTTAGAAAGAAACTTGCGTGATTATTTTAAATTTATAAACAATTACCAGACTAAAGTTTTTTAAAAACACCCTCTTTGATTCCAATATATATAAATATATGAAATTACACTACATATGAATGAAATTATAAACTTCATATGAAACTTAGAGTAAAAGAAAATTATTATAAGGACATTTAAAAATTTGAATCTAAATTTAAATTCAAGCTAATTTGTAACGATCCTAGTTTTAAGCCAAATTTGAATTGGTAATTAATATAATTTTTTGGATAATTGTGAAGTAATTTGAATTTTTCCCAAATTAAGTAAGATATGTATTTGTTTATTTATATATATGTATATAAATGGATTATAAATACAATTTGGATTTGAAATTTAAAAATAAATTGGACTTAAAATTCTATATTTTATAAACTAATAAAAATTTGTTTCTAATTATAATATATAAATGTATATATATTTTGTTATATTTTGAATTTAATATAACAATTTTCAAAAACTATTTAAAAGTTAAATTCTATATTTTAAAGACTCATATGTGTGTGTGTTTATTTATTAATGTATAATTAAGTTTTTAAATCATTTTCTTTAAGATTTTATAAATATAAATAAAAAGAAATGCATTAATTTAAAATATAAAGAATATAAAACATATTTAAAAATATAAATACATGTATTATACATACATAAGTATTATAAAAGATTACATATGTAAGTATTTTAACATGGAATTTAACAAATGTAAACCATATATCATAAGATTGAACGAGTGCAATCATTTTTAACATGCAAATACTACAAGTATCTTTTTTTTCTTTATTTTTTCAAAATAACAAATAAAATGTAAACAAGTTATATATATACATCTACTACTTCTACTCTTGCTATTTTTCTTTCATAAAACAAAAGCAAAGCCATGAGAAAATCTAAAGCAAACCAGAAAATAAAAACAAACCTTAAAACCTGAGCAAAGCAAAGACATCTAAAAGCCTAAAACAAATTCAAACAAAGTTCAGATGAAACTCAAACTTAAAGCAAATCAGATTCACCTTCAGGTTTAATGAAAGATCAGATCAACTCTTTTCAAATTGAAACTGAATCAAAGCTATAGATCAGATAAGAACATCAAGCAAATAAAAATCAAGTTATAAATCAAAGCTCAAGTTCAAAAGCAATATCCAGGTCTTTTGTTTCTTTCAAACCAAGTGAGTAAACTTCCCTTTTGAAACTTGATCTTCTTTATTTTCTTAAGTCTGTGATGATGGATGAAAATGATGATTTGAAATGTTTTATTTTGTTTGGATATACGAATTTAAAACACTAAACGTATGCATGCGTGTCCGTATGCATATACATACCTCTGTTTGATAGGCTTGAGATTTCTCAAAAATAATTCTTAACTCTTCATCTAAATCACGATAAAATATGATGTTTAGAAGAAAGTTGATTATAATGATGTGATACAAATTTTAAAGATAACAACTGTGCGAATTAATACGATTATTTCGGGATTATTTGAATCGATTATTGAATTGTGTTCGATTGTTATTGCTTGTTTATTTACTTTGACACCATCCCAGCTATCACACTGCAAGTTCCCTTTGTTATGTTTTGATTTGGAATTGGAGTCGGGTGGAAATGATAAATACCCAAATGAATTGACCTAGGATAGAGAATTAAATAAAATCCGATTGGTCAATAATTTGATTTAAAAATAAAATAATGAGTTTATTCGAGCAAAGAATAAGTTATGAAATGAAGTTGGAATTTGAATTCTTGAGAGGAAAATGTAAAGATTGAAATCTAAAACAAATATTAACGTAGTAAGTGATGAAAAAACATTGTTGAAAATTTAATTATTTAATAATTAAATTTGGAATTATTGATAAATAATTTGGAATTAGTAATAATTGAGTTTTGAAATTATTAAGTTTGAAATCATTTAATAATTAAAATTTGAAATTATAATTAAGTTGGAATTATAATTTAAGTTCGAAATTATTAAGTTGAATTTATAATTAAGTTGAAATGATTTAATAATTAAGTTTGAATTTATAATCAAGTTGTAATTATTAAGATTTGAAATTATTAATAATTAAGATTGAAATTATTTAATAATTGAATGAGATTTAAATTATTTGATAATTAAATAAAAATTGAATTTTTTGATAAGAGAAAATTTAACTTTGAATAAGTGGATTTGGACATAGTTAATAAATGAAATTGAGTTTCTTTATTTATTAAAGTTTTGGAAAAATTATTTAAGTAAGTTAATAAGTGAAATTGAAACTTCTCGATTATGTGAAATTCAGTTCTTTATTAATTGAGTTAGAAATTTGTAACGAAGTCAATAAATAGGTGAAAATTGAATTTCTTTAACAAGAAATAAAATATGATTTATTGCAATAAATGGGATTTATTGAAATTAACGTAAGACTTGTAATTTAAAGAATTGATTTGACGAATTTAATTTATTGCAATTTGAAGTTGATATAATGAAGTTGAACTTAAGTAATTGATTTAATGAATTGGAAATTTAATGGAAATTATTTTGAAAGATAAATAAACTTAACGAGTATTGAATGAAATCGATTAATGAATTGAAATTGATTTTGAATGTTAAATTAAATTAATTTAAATGATTTTAGAATGAAACTTATGTATACGAACTTGAAATAATAATTGAATTGTTTAAAATAAAACTGAAATTGAATTGTAAGACTTTGAAATGGAAATTGGGAAAGTTGAACGTAAATTTTGGAAATTGATTTAGAAAGACAAACAGAATGTTGATTTTCGAATTTTAATTGAAATTGAATTTGATTTGGTTTGAAATATATTAAACGACCAATCGGTATAATAATTACGAAAGTTATTAAAGAAACCGGAATCGGTTATGGACATACTCTCTGTCTAAACCGAAAACCTTTAATAACTATACGCGGAGTGATGATCCAGAATGAAGTGGTTGGAATGATGTACGTGCTGACTGAAGAAAGTGAACGATAATGGATAGCCTTGACACTTGTGTCAAATTGGAAATGACTAAAATCAGGAGCCGTGCCGGACTAAATGGGGTTAGCCACCTCGAGCGAACACACTTCTTCGTAACTACTACTCATTACTTGTGACTGATTGGTGCACCCTTGGAATTTCAGGAGTGTTGTTTCGCGGTGTTGCGATCGCTGCGGCGATGTGTTCTCACCAGTCCGGATCAGGCGAACGGTGGTTTCACTACCTTGGGTATTGCCTCATGTGCCTTGTCATACTTGTATCCCTATATACGCGACCACTACGAATTTGTTTTGTGTTATACCTATGGAGTACTCCCTGATATCCCACTAGTTTACGGTGGAGTATACAGTGCTGTATAGACTATGACATTTATATAAAATGTGTTAAGGGGGATAATGGTAACGCCTTAACACTATTTTGATATTTTATATTACTGATAGACATTATCTATTTAGCATATATTACTACATAGTAGATAGTTTAACGGATCCTTAGAGGATGGTGATTCCAACATCCTTTGAGTTACTTGTATTTCGATTGCTATTTCACTTGAATTGGATTTATTGATATGAGAATATTAATCCTGACTCGAGTGTTTTGTGTTTTGCTTTACGCTCGGGTCAGACTGAGTGGTTCAGCTTGTGAGACTCACCTTTGGAGTTGGAGCTTTGCTTGAAGATCCAGCCATCTATTCTGCTTTCAGTATTCGATGATTCCAGTGATGTATTCTGATCTGTACTTGATGTATCATATTTCTCTTCTGTTGTAAACTCTGATGTATCTTATATATTTATATAGTAGCTTCATGAACTACTATTTTTCTTTTACTTCCGCTACATATTATTACTCTGTGTCTGTGATTCTGTGATTATTTATTTACTGTATATGTTCAGTTTTGCCAAATTTAAGTTAACAATTCGGTATTTTGAATTATTCAAGTCCGACATGTGCGGATGCGAATAGTCCAAAATAGCGGGTCGTTACAGTTGGTATCAGAGCTTTTGGTAGCTCTAGGCAAAACTTGGCATATAGGGTAAATGTATTTGCAGAATCACTCCCACTCGAGTTTTAATCTCTTCCTTTTAACTCAATTCCTTTGAATTTTGGAACGTTCTTTGCGTCTCAAAATTCATTCATATCTCTCACTATTTATCTTCTTTTGATTCTGGAGTACCCCATAACTCCACTTCGAATGATCTTTATAGTGAGTCGGCGGTCTCGCCAATCCCAAATTTATCTGTAAGTGGGTGAAACTCATTTACAATAGACATCGGTTTACCGAAGATTTCTGTATCCTCGGTTTTCGATGCTATCTATCTCCTGCTATACCTGAACTCTATTTCTTGAGATCGAATGTTGATTTACCTCGGAATTCAGCATCGATCTTATTCTTGAAGTTACGTTCGACCCAGTTAAGGTTGCCCGTGAATTAAATAAGCTTATCCATCTCCCGATTCTGTTAATAGAATTATCTTGTCTTCTGTTTCGAACTTATTATCGAATCAAAATTCCCTTTGATTTGATTTACATTAAAATTTGAATCTCAATACTTGTTTGAAATCTATTCTTGTATCGTCGAGCGAAGAAGTGTATTTGTGAATTAATTTTTAAATGTTTTATATATTGTGTTGTTTGAGTTGTTGATGTTGATTTGGATTTTCGATCGATTCGTCTGATCAACGCTATCGATAGGATTTCCAAAACACTTTAATAAAGCAAACTGACATAATAGTATTTTCGAATTTGATAAATAAGATAATTTTGAATGATTATTTTATAATAAGTATAAATTTTTTTTCTTCTGAAATTAAACTGTTAATGAACCTGTTGTCCGAAATGATAATATCTTCATTTATTGTATTATAAACCATTGACCATTACATAATATGAATAAATGAATTTATAAAACTTGGATATAATTTGATTTGGAATTTAAAATGAATTTAAACAAGAATTTGGGAATTTAATTTCCGATAGATTTCAAACATTGTATTTAAAGTTTTAAAAAGGTATATTATTTAAATATTTTCGAATAGAAATGGTTTTCAAATAATTTTAAACGTTTAAATCAGTGCTCTTCTCTTTGTCGCTGGAAAATAATTTCGGTGATGACGGCCGCATCATCGACATTCATTTTCGAGTTTCGAAGTGGAGAGACCATCAGTAGCTTGCTACACTCTTGTTTTGAAATGAATTTGATTTGAAAATTTTAAAGTACAACATGATTTAAAATCAATATATAAATATTTGATTTAGATTTGATTTGGATATAATGTATATATATTTATTTATTTCTAGATTGCTTGAAGTTAAACGAAAATTTAATTCTTAAAATTTGGGTAAAGATGATTTCAATTATAAATGAAACCAAATTTTGAATTAATATTTTAACTTGAGAGAATCGAATTAGAAATTTACTTGTATAATACTCAATTGCATTCAATATTACTTACCTAAATTTTCAAAAGTTAATTATGTAATTGAATATTATACAATATAAATGATACCAAAGGAATTTTAATAAACTGGGTAGTTATAATAAGTGTAAATATACATAATATATGTAATAAGATTTAGTAAGTGGAATAAATTTAATAATAATTTGGATTTAAGAAGAATTAAATTTATCGAATAAAGTATGATTATAACAAATGACTATTCAAATTTATGATCTTTGAAATCGTTAATTTAAGAAAATTGAATAATATACAATAAATTGTTTTTATAAATAAAATGTGAATGCGTATAATAAATGTTATTCACTTACATTTTAATTATAAAATGTTTATGAAGATTAGTAGAATAATAAGTTAAATAAATAATCGGTATGATTAATAGTAGAAAAATTTGATTTGAAAGTAAATAAATTGAATTAAATCAACTTAAAGGAGTATCTTGAATTAATTTTGAATTTCATTTGAAAGGAACCTTTTGTACTTAACATTAATAAACGTGAAATCAAAACAATTTAATGAGATCTTGAATTTTAAAACGAATTGTTGAATATAAATTTATTTAAATTGAAATTTATATGGTTTAAATTAATTGTTTATAATGAAATTCAAGCTTATTTTCTTTTGGTTGTTCTATTCTCCTACTTCCTTCCTTTTCGAGGACGAAAAGTTTTGAGTGGGGGAAAATGTAACGACCCGTAAATTTTAACCGGTTTTAGTACATATTTTATTTAAATTTTGTGAAATTTTAACGATAAAATTT
Organism: Allium cepa; assembly: GCA_030765085.1. Lineage (NCBI taxonomy): Eukaryota > Viridiplantae > Streptophyta > Magnoliopsida > Asparagales > Amaryllidaceae > Allium > Allium cepa. Next base: position 807,348,803 of record CM060941.1, read on the forward strand.
TGAAATATAAATTTGATATTTGGAATGCGTCTAGTTAAACATAGCAACTGGTAAAGTCTCGTCCGAAAATATGAAAGTTTATTTCGCGCGTAAATTTACTTCAATTTAATCAGTTAAAAAGCGATGAAAATAAAACGTTTTCAAAATCAAAATATTTTTACATAGAAAAATTCTAAAACATCTTTTGAACAAGTTGTCAGTTTGTCGTTTTTCCAAATTCGGACATCTTTAGCTCCGTCGATCTTAATTTTCTGCGAATTTTATGCATTTTCCGTAGTATAAAATTTCGAATTTTTAAAATTCAATCATACCACTGATATCTATATACCATTTTGATCGTCTCATCGCGCTGATCACCATGGTATATTCAATTCTGTATTTTGAAGTCCAGTACGTAGCGGAATCCACGGAAACGGAAGCCGTATCGGTATTGTATTTTGTGTTTCTTCTTTATTGTCTTTTCAATTACACAGCCGTCTAACCTGTTACGTTAATTAAATTTTGAAACCACAATTGATCCTTCGCATTTCATTATTTATTGCTGTGCCTTTCCACTTTGGTTTTCAGTTCAATTGAAGGCAGCTTATATGCACATGGTATATTCTGCCTTTTCATTTTTCCCTTGACGCACCTCCCCACTACTTTATTCATTTCGGCCATGGCTATATAAAAAAAAAATGTTCGCCTTTTCAACCCAACAACATGCCAAGCCTCACTCCTCAACATCACCTATCCACCATCGTCTGCAATCGAAGTTTCATCGCCATCAATCTCCTATTTTCCTTCCGCCAACCACCACCCACAACCCAGACCGTCCGACCTCCACAGCCGAGCACAATCACGACCCGCTTCTCCACTGCCGTTCCAGCCTCCATCTCGCCCACTCGTGCACCCGCAGCCGCGTCCTCCTCATGTCCTCCAGCCCCTATCTCCGCCTTTTCTTCCCTCGACCACCACTTCCACCGACGAGTTCGCCCACTACTCCGCTTCACCAGCTCCTTGCTTTCCAACCTCTTGGTCGCCTTCACCTTGATTTGTTTTCCAGGTCTCCATTTTCTTCTCTGAAAATGTTATGTGCATAATATAATTTGATGAAGTGTAGTATATATTGTGTTACAGAGATAATGCTGTAGGTATTTTTATTTGGAAGAGACATGAAGTAGTGCTATATATACTTTCAATGATATATTGGTTGTAGCTGCATATGCATTATATATATCACACGTCATGTTCTGTTCATGTTTTATATAAAATATTCTATAAAGTATGTACATAGTTGTCTAAGATTCTTATATATATATGCAATGGTTAAATTATTAGGTGTTGATGCTTTCTGCATATACACGTTACTATAATAAAGTATATTCATGATTTTATAATATTCTATACGTAAGTATACATATTTGTGAAGAGATATTGTCTGCACATAATATAGGGTCTCATTTGAGTATGTATATATAGTGTCTGCATGGGTATGAGTAGCTTGCATATTTATATAAATATAGTCTGCACGCCTATCTGTTTTGTGAAGCCTGCATATAAACTTTATAGGTAATAACGCTATATATATATATATTTCTTCATTTTTTTTAATTTTTTTTTTCTGAACAGCAGTTAGACTTCATGTTCACGATATCATATCTCACTCATGGTTTATCAGAATGGGTTGATTCTATTTTTAAAAAAGAGTCGAAGTTACCTATTTTATGCATGTCAAATTTCAGAAAAATCCGACATCGTTTGATTAGTGGTCGAGGATCTAGAAGTTTGACCCAGACAGATGTTCTTTTGTACTTCAAATTATTTTACGCTGCTGCAAACACGACCTGAGTTCATGTTTGACGCATCGTATCTCCTCCGTCTTACGTCGGAATCAAGTGATTCTTTGCATTTTTTGAAATACAAGTTTTGATCTTTATTCATACCAAATTTCAGACCATTTCGATCTCGGTAGCACATAGAATTATATTGTTAAACTTTGACGTAGGACATGTTTTGTAATTGTTGCTATGTTGAATGTTTGATTTGATTTCAGAAATTCCTATTTAACAGTTTTGCTCGTCGATTCGTGCCAATCTTATTTTGCTCTGAGAATCATGTTTGGATTTGTAACTCCATTTCAGTGTCTGTATCAGTGTGCGTATCCGTGCCATCTCCTATTTTCTCTAGCCTCGAAAGATGAGTAATCACTCACGATTAATATTCTTTTATTTATTTGATCTGATTTCAATTGAAACGACAATTGAAATATGCTGCTGTTAGTTATTTACACTGTTATATATGTTATTACCTGTATCTGTTCACCTATGACATCTGACACCATTATCTGTTAATTATTTATGCAATGATAATACAGTTTGGTTGATAATTGATTGATTGTTTGTTGTTTATATTGGATGTTAAATTGTAATGTATAAAGTGATAAATATTATGCAATTGAATTCGACGTAGGATAGTTTAAAATGTGAATCGACATATGTGTTGAAATTGATTAGTTAACTTGAATAATATGACCCCTGTTAATTGTTAAGTTAATTGACACGTAAAATTTGATAAATTACACTTTGAACCTTTGAACGTATATTGGATTAATTTGTTGTAGTATTAGATTTGAAATTGAAATTGAACGACAAGTGGAAAAACAGAAATGTAATAATCTTTAATCTACATGAAATGATGGTGTAGATTCTAGAGATAATTATATTAATTTGCATTGTTATTTGTGCGAATTAATAAAAATGAAGTATTGCATGTGACACCATCCCTGTTATCACACTGCGTAATTATTACCCGCTATTTTGGACAATTCGCATCCGCACACGTCGGACTTGAATAATTCAAAATACCGAATTGTTAATTTAAATTTCGCAAAACGCAGATGTACAGGCAATAAATAATCACAGAATCACATGCACAGAGTAATAATATGCAGCGGAAGTAAAAGAGATAGTAGTTCATGAAGCTACTATATAAATATATAAGATTCATCAGAGTTTACAACAGACGAGTAACATGATACATCAGATACAAATCAAAATACATCACTGAAATCATCGAATAATGGAAGCAGAATAGATGGCTGGATCTTCAAGTAAAGCTCCAACTCCAAAGGTGTGTCTCGAAAGCTGGTACTCTCAGTCTGACCCGAGCGTAAAGCAAAACACAAAACACTCGAGTCAGGATTAATATTCTTATATCAATAAATCCAACTCAAGTGAAATAACAATCAGAATACAGGTAACTCAAAGGATGTTGGAATCACCATCCTCTAAGGATCCGTTAAACTATCTACTATGTAGTAGTGTACGCTAAATAGATAATGTCTATCAGTAATATAAAGTATCAAAATAGTGTTAAGGCGTTACCATTATCCCCCTTAACACATTTTATAAGCATCATACTCTATACAGCACTGTAAACTCCACCGTAAACTGGTGGGATATCAGGGAGTACTCCATAGGTATAACACAAAACAAATTCGTATTGGTCGCGTATATAGGGATACAAGTATGACAAGGCACATGAGGCAATACCCAAGGTAGTGAAACTACCGTTTGCCTGATCCGGACTGGTGAGAACGCATCGCCGCAGCGATCGCAACACCGCGAAACAACACTCCTGAAAAGTACGAGGGTGCACCAATCGACAACAAGTAATGAGTAGTAGTTACGAAGAAGTGTGTCCGCTCGAGGTGGCGACCCCATTTGGCCCGGCACGGCTCCTGTTTTAGTCATTTCCAATTTGACACAAGTGTCAAGGCTATCCATTATCGTTCTCTTTCTTCAGTCATCACGTACATCATTCCAACCACTTCATTCTGGATCATCACTCCGCGTATAGTTATTAAAGTGGTTTTCGGTTTAGATAGAGAGTATATCCATAACCGATTCCGGTTTCTTTAATAACTTTCGTAATTATTACACCGATTGGTCGTTTAATAAATTTCAAAACCAAATCAAATCCAATTTCAATTAGAATTTATAAATCAACATTTCATTTGTCTTTAAAAATCAATTTCCAAAAATATATGTTTCAAAACTCCCAAATTATCAATTCAAGGTCTTACAATTCAGTTTCAATTTTATTTAAACAATTCCAATATTGATTCAAGTTCATATATAAGTTTTATTCCGAAAATCGTTTAAATGATTAAATTCAACATTCAAACTAATTTAAATTCATTCATCGACTTCATTCGTTAAGTTACTTTATTATTCAAAACAATTTTACTTAATTCCAAACTCATTAAGTCAATTACTTAAGTTCATCTTCATTTTATCAAAACTTCAAATTAACTAAATTATATTCGTCAAATCAATTCTCAAAATTACAAGTCTTACATTAATTTCAATAAATCACATTTTATTTCTTGTTAAAGAAATCCAATTTCGTTCATTTACTTACTTAGTTACAAATCCCAAGCTCAATTAACAAAACTAACTTTCACATGTTCGAGAAGTTAAATTTCACTTATTTACTTATTTAAATATTTTTTCAAACTTCATAAATAAAGCAACTCCATTTCATTTGTTAACGAAGATCAAATTCACTTAAACGAAAGTTCGATTTTCTCTTATCAAAGAATTCAAATTTTATTCAATTATCAAATAATTAAATCTCATTCAATTATTAAATAATTTCAATCTTAATTATTAATAATTTCAAAACTTAATAATTACAAACTTGATTATAAATTCAAACTTAATTATTAATTCATTTCCACTTAATTATGAATTCAAACTTAATTATCAAATCATTTCAACTTAATTATAAATTCAACTTAATAATTTCAAACTTAATTATAATTTCAAACTTAATTATAATTTCAAATTCAATTATTAAATGATTTCAAACTTAATAATTTCAAAACTCAATTATTACTAATTCCAAATTATTTATTAACAATTCCAAATTTAATTATTAAATAATTAAATTTCAAACAACGTGTTTTCATCAATTAGTACGTTAACATTTGTTTCAGATTTCAATCTTTACATTTTTTTTTTCAAAAAAAAATTCAAATTCCAACTTCATTTCAAAACTTATTCTTTGCTCGAATAAAATCATTATTTTATTTTTAAATCAAATTATTGACCAATCGGATTTTATTTAATTCTCTATCCTAAGTCAAGTTCATTTTGGGTATTTATCATTTCAACCCGATTCCAATTCAATTCCAAAAATCAAAACATAACAAATGGAACTTGCAGTGTGATAACTGGGATGGTGTCAAAGTAAATAAACAAGCAATAACAACAATCAAACACAATCCAATAACCAATTCAATAATCCCGAAATAATCGTATCAATTCACATTGTTATTTGTGCGAATTAATATAATTATCTCTAGAATCTACACTATCATTTCATGTAGATTAAAGATTATTACATTACGGTTTTTCCCACTTGTCGTTCAATTTCAATTTCAAATTTTATTCTACAACAATTAAAGGGGTCATATTATTCAAATTAACTAATCAAATTCAACACATATGTAAATTCACAATTTTTAAACTATCCTACGTCAAATTCAATTGCATAATATTTATCACTTTATACATTACAATTTACATCCAATATTAACAGCAAACAATCAATCAATTATCAACCAAACTGGATTATTATTGCATACATAACAGATAACGGTGTCAGATGTCAAAGGTGAACTGATACATAAATAACAGTGCAATAAATAACAACAGTATATTTCAATTGTCGTTTCAATTGAAATCAAATTTAATAAATAAAAGAACATTAATCGTGAGTGACTGCTCACCTTTCGAGGCTAGAGATATGAATAGACAACGAAGTCGAGTCACGGATCGCAAGCATGACTTTCGGAATAAAATAGATTGGCACGAATCGACGAGCAAAGCTGTTAAACATGAATTTTCGAAATCAAATCAGAATAGGATTGATGAAAGTAGATGGTATCGGTGAACATATATCTATATATATAAGTGTATATAACTACTTATATGTAAAATCGTATTCTAAATTCAACATATATTAAATTAAATATATAACTGTTTTAAAAATCATTGTTTACAATTTAAAACGCATATAATAAAGTATTATCATACAAAGTACAGTATCAAATAAATAAAATGGAAACAACTATCTACAACTTATATAACTTAAAATCTATAAATAGAATACATTCTACAGAACTATCACTTAATTTAAAACATGTACATAATAAAGAAAATAGGTACGCATATCTATGCAGACTATAACAAGTTTGCAGACTCTTTCATATGCAGCCAAAATAAATAACTAGGCTAGATACGTATGCGGCAATCCAGATCCATATATAAATGAAATTACTTATACATATATCATTGTTTAAAACCATATCTATATCAAAACAAGCACTTTAAATGTTAAAATACCGTATAAATCATTAAATCATATCAATTGTTAACATATATATCAAAATACTTAAACTTATCATATAGACAAATTTAAATAATCACGTTATTAATACAATTATATATACCTTTGCATTTTCCAACTAATATATCTCATACTTTAAAATTTTGCATAAACCATATAATTATAAGCTTTTATATGCAATAGATTATATACACTATAAAAGTACATCTCTGCATAAATCTAACAGCCGTATAACAAACACATATCCTATTTTATATTAAACCCAAAGCTTAACCCATATGTAAACAAAATATGAAACATGTACTGTAACTTCATATATACAAATATCGATACTTTTATATGTTGTAGGTTATACGTGAATAGCCTATATAAACTTAATTATCTCAGAACTACAAAACTTGATAAAACTGTACATATATACCCTGATACCTTACGAACTCTTATATACTATTATATAACATACATATTACAACATATACTATACATAAAATAAGCAATTTGTATAATACTATACACGTAACTAATACAAACAATGTATACTATACTATTTTCTTTACACAATAATAAAGGAGGGAAAGTCTTGCCTGCAATAGTGCATATATATACACAGACGGATCAAACAATTTATATACTTTTATAAACTTAATATACTAACAAATATAGTTGTATGCACATTGTACAGAAACCAAATATAAATGCATGCGGCTTATCTAAGAATAACTTGCTGTACTGTACATATAAAGATGAGAAAAATATTTATTTTCTTTAGAAAAAATAAAAAAAAAGAGGTGAGACAAGATTTTGGTTCATAATACACAATATAAAAGCATACATGGGTGGACAAGCTTTATGTACAAAAGGAAAGGCACGTGCATGCTTCAGCTTGAAAGAAAATATAATGAGATGTTTGAAGTGTAATAAGCTTTATAATATATTTATGCTGCTCTAAACAAATACGTGTAAAGCAAATTAAAAAAAAAAGTATACAACATATATACTATTGTTAACTTACCAACTACTGCAGCCACTAAGCTGTGGGTCATGAGGAGAAAAGACCGGAAGCGACGGAGGTCTTCGGGTAGACGAAGAAGGTGGTAGGAGGTGGAAGTAGTTCGGTTGGTGGAGTGGGCTCGGTGAGGCGGAGCCGGAGGTGGCCTCGGGAAGAGGAGAGGAGATAGGCGTGCATAGGTTAGGTATGAAGCAGGTTGGTGTTTGCGTTTGGAAGAAAGTGGAGGAACGGTGAGGAGATGGGTGGAAAAAAAACATGCTTGCGACCATGAAAGAAATGGACAGGAGGTTGCAAACTATTTGCTTCTTTTTTGTTACTGGAAAGAAGAAAAGTGGACAAAATGTAAGAGAGGAAGAGGAGGGAGGCAAAATGAAGAGCAACAGAAAACAAATAACCAAAATCAATGTGCACATCAAAAGGCTGGAGAGTAACCGGTTGGCAATAGAAAAGTCATAATTCTAAATTCGAGAAATATTAAATGAAAGTGGCTGCTCGAATTACACGAAGGAAATTGAATAGTCTCAGACACCAAAAGGCAAGTTGAGGAACCGATACGAAAATTGTTTCATCGATTCTGCAGCGAACCAGAATTCAAAACACAAAAATAAATATACTGTAGAGATCAGCGCGACGAGACGATCAAAACGGTATATAGATATCGGTGGTACGATTGAATTATAAAAATTCAAAATTTTCTACTGCGGAAAATGCATGAAAAACATAGAAAAATAAGATCGACGGAGCCAAAGATGTCCGAATTTGGAAAAACGTCAAACTGACATCTTGCTCAGAAGATGTTTTAGAATTTTTCTATGTAAAAATATTTTGGTTTTGAAAATGTTTTATTTTCAACGCTTTTTAACGGATTAAATTGAAGTAAATTTACGCACGAAATAAACTTTCATATTTTCGGACAAAAATTTACCAGTAGCTATGTTTAACTATACGCATTCCAAATATCAAGTTTCCGTTGCGAAATTTTATTGTTTATTTTTATTTAACGAAAATTTTCATTTAACGCAAAACGCACGTTTCTTACATTAAATTATTAATTTGGTTTCTGTTATTGGTTACGACTATTTCATATTATTACATTACGTTTTAATATGTATTACATTATTGGTCTTATCGAAATTGGTCGTCTACGAATTTGGTTTTGGATTTGTAACATATATACAAAGAGATTTCCATTTAATAATCGTAAAATTTTATTTCTATTGGATTTTTAATTAAAATTTTATTTAATTTAGTAATTTAAAAGCGTTAAAAATACAGGTCATTACAATCTCCCCCACTCAAAACTTTTCGTCCTCGAAAAGGAAGGAGGTGGGAGAATAGTAACAAACAGAAAGAAAATAGATTGAAAACAGAGTAAAACAATTAATTCAAACCATATAAATTTCAATTTAAATAAATTTATATTTAACAATTTGTTTTTAAATTCAAGATTATTTATTAAGTTGATTTCAATTTAATTCATTAATATTTGATAGCAAAAGATTCCTTCTGAACAAATTTTATTTATTTATCTCATTTATTCATTGTGTTATTATCCAATTATACCCTATTAATAATTAATCATATTTATTCAAAAAATTCAATTCTTCTTAATTTTAAATTATTATTAAATTACTTCCACCTAATATATCCTATCACATATAACAAGCATATTTATAGTTATTATAACTATTCCAATTTTAAATTTCTTTTAACATCATTTCGCATTGTAAATTATTCGATTACATATTCAACATTTGGATGGTTTTGGTAAGTCGTGTTATAATGTAATTGGGTATTATGCAAGTAAATTTTCTAATCCAATTTGTTAAGTTTCAACATTCATTCAAATTTTGGCTTTGTTTTAAAATTGAAATCATTCTTAACACAAATTTTTAAGAATTTTCTTTTCAATTTACTTCAAACAATTTTGAAATAAATATATACACATCTAATAAATCACATCAAATCAATAATCATTTACCAATATTTATAAATTAATTCATAATTTAGAAATTCAAATCTATTTAAAATTTTCAAATCAAAGTGTAGCAAGGCCACGAATAGTCTCTCCACTTCGAAACCCGAAAATGAATGTCGATGATGCGGCCGTCATCACCGAAATTATTTTCAGCGACAAAAGGGAAGAGCTCAAATTTAATCATTTAAATTGTTTGAAAACCATTTCCATTCAAAGATATTTTAAATAATATACATTTTAAACTTGAAAAATCATAGTTCGAAATTATCGGAAATTAAATTCTCAAATTCTAATTTTAATTCACATCAAATTCCAAATCAATTTATAACCAAATTTTTATAAATTCATTCATTTATATTATGAAATAGTCAATGATTTATAAACAATAAATGAAAATTAAATTTTAACATTTCGGACAACAGATTCATTAACATTTTACTTTCAGAAAAAATTATACTTATTATAATATAATCATACAAAGCTATTTTGTTTACCAAATTTGAAAACAATATTGTGACAGTATGCTCTGTTAAAGTGTTTTGGAAATTCTATCGATAGCGTTGATCAGACGAATCGATCGAAAACCCAAATCAACATCAACAACTCAAACAACACAATATAAAGTAAAACATTTAAATATTAATTTACAAATACACTTCCTCGCTCGACGATACAGGTATGGATTTCAAAATAAGTATAGAGATTCAAATTTGATGGAAATCAAATTAAAGAGAATTTTGATTCGATAATAAGTTCAAAACAGAAGATAAGATAGTTCGATTAAAAGAATCGAGAGATGGATAAGCTTATTTAATTCACGGGCAACCTTAACCGGGTCGACCGCAACTTTAAGAACAAGATCGATGCTGAATTCCGAGGTAAATCAACATTCGATCTCAAGAAATGGAATTCAAGTATTGCAGGAGATAGATAGCATCGAAAACCGAGGATACAAATTTTCAGTAAATCGATGTCTATTGTAAAGGAGTTTCGCCCCTTTATAAATCAATTCGAAGTTTGGCGAGACCGCCGATTCATTATAAGAGTTATTCAAATTGGAGTTATGTGATGCTCCAGAATTGAAAGAAGACGAATAGTGAGGGACTAGAATGAATTTCGGAACTGAGGGAACGTTCCAAAATTCAAAAGAATTGAGTCAAAAAGAAGAGATTGAAACTCGGGTGAGAGTGATTTTGTAATACATTTACCATATATGCTAAGTTTGCCTAGAGCTACCAAAGGCTCTGATACCAACTGTAACGACCCGCTATTTTGGACTATTCGCATCCGCACACGTCGGACTTGAATAATTCAAAATAACGAATTGTTAATTTAAATTTCGCAAAACGCAAATGTACAGGCAATAAATAATCACAGAATCACAGGCACAGAGTAATAATATGCAGCGGAAGTAAAAGAGATAGTAGTTCATGAAGCTACTATATAAATATATAAGATTCATCAGAGTTTACAACAGACGAGTAACATGATACATCAGATACAAATCAAAATACATCACTGAAATCATCGAATAATGGAAGCAGAATAGATGGCTGGATCTTCAAGTAAAGCTCCAACTCCAAAGGTGTGTCTCGAAAGCTGGTACTCTCAGTCTGACCCGAGCGTAAAGCAAAACACAAAACACTCGAGTCAGGATTAATATTCTTATATCAATAAATCCAACTCAAGTGAAATAACAATCAGAATACAGGTAACTCAAAGGATGTTGGAATCATCATCCTCTAAGGATCCGTTAAACTATCTACTATGTAGTAGTGTACGCTAAATAGATAATGTCTATCAGTAATATAAAGTATCAAAATAGTGTTAAGGCGTTACCATTATCCCCCTTAACACATTTTATAAGCATCATACTCTATACAGCACTGTAAACTCCACCGTAAACTGGTGGGATATCAGGGAGTACTCCATAGGTATAACACAAAACAAATTCGTATTGGTCGCATATATAGGGATACAAGTATGACAAGGCACATGAGGCAATACCCAAGGTAGTGAAACTACCGTTTGCCTGATCCGGACTGGTGAGAACGCATCGCCGCAGCGATCGCAACACCGCGAAACAACACTCCTGAAAAGTACGAGGGTGCACCAATCGACAACAAGTAATGAGTAGTAGTTACGAAGAAGTGTGTCCGCTCGAGGTGGCTAACCCCATTTGGCCCGGCACGGCTCCTGTTTTAGTCATTTCCAATTTGACACAAGTGTCAAGGCTATCCATTATCGTTCTCTTTCTTCAGTCATCACGTACATCATTCCAACCACTTCATTCTGGATCATCACTCCGCGTATAGTTATTAAAGTGGTTTTCGGTTTAGATAGAGAGTATATCCATAACCGATTCCGGTCTCTTTAATAACTTTCGTAATTATTACACCGATTGGTCGTTTAATAAATTTCAAAACCAAATCAAATCCAATTTCAATTAGAATTTATAAATCAACATTTCATTTGTCTTTAAAAATCAATTTCCAAAAATATATGTTTCAAAACTCCCAAATTATCATTTCAAGGTCTTACAATTCAGTTTCAATTTTATTTAAACAATTCCAATATTGATTCAAGTTCATATATAAGTTTTATTCCGAAAATCGTTTAAATGATTAAATTCAACATTCAAACTAATTTAAATTCATTCATCGACTTCATTCGTTAAGTTACTTTATTATTCAAAACAATTTTACTTAATTCCAAACTCATTAAGTCAATTACTTAAGTTCATCTTCATTTTATCAAAACTTCAAATTAACTAAATTATATTCGTCAAATCAATTCTCAAAATTACAAGTCTTACATTAATTTCAATAAATCACATTTTATTTCTTGTTAAAGAAATCCAATTTCGTTCATTTACTTACTTAGTTACAAATCCCAAGCTCAATTAACAAAACTAACTTTTACATGTTCGAGAAGTTAAATTTCACTTATTTACTTATTTAAATATTTTTTCAAACTTCATAAATAAAGCAACTCCATTTCATTTGTTAACGAAGATCAAATTCACTTAAACGAAAGTTCGATTTTCTCTTATCAAAGAATTCAATTTTTATTCAATTATCAAATAATTAAATCTCATTCAATTATTAAATAATTTCAATCTTAATTATTAATAATTTCAAAACTTAATAATTACAAACTTGATTATAAATTCAAACTTAATTATTAATTCATTTCCACTTAATTATGAATTCAAACTTAATTATCAAATCATTTCAACTTAATTATAAATTCAACTTAATAATTTCAAACTTAATTATAATTTCAAACTTAATTATAATTTCAAACTTAATTATAATTTCAAATTCAATTATTAAATGATTTCAAACTTAATAATTCCAAAACTCAATTATTACTAATTCCAAATTATTTATTAACAATTCCAAATTTAATTATTAAATAATTAAATTTCAAACAACGTGTTTTCATCAATTACTACGTTAACATTTGTTTCAGATTTCAATCTTTACATTTTCTTTTTTTCAAAAAAAAAATTCAAATTCCAACTTCATTTCAAAACTTATTCTTTGCTCGAATAAAATCATTATTTTATTTTTAAATCAAATTATTGACCAATCGGATTTTATTTAATTCTCTATCCTAAGTCAAGTTCATTTTGGGTATTAATCATTTCAACCCGATTCCAATTCAATTCCAAAAATCAAAACATAACAAATGGAACTTGCAGTGTGATAACTGGGATGGTGTCAAAGTAAATAAACAAGCAATAACAACAATCAAACACAATCCAATAACCAATTCAATAATCCCGAAATAATCGTATCAATTCACATTGTTATTTGTGCGAATTAATATAATTATCTCTAGAATCTACACTATCATTTCATGTAGATTAAAGATTATTACATTACGGTTTTTCCCACTTGTCGTTCAATTTCAATTTCAAATTTTATTCTACAACAATTAAAGGGGTCATATTATTCAAATTAACTAATCAAATTCAACACATATGTAAATTCACAATTTTTAAACTATCCTACGTCAAATTCAATTGCATAATATTTATCACTTTATACATTACAATTTACATCCAATATTAACAGCAAACAATCAATCAATTATCAACCAAACTGGATTATTATTGCATACATAACAGATAACGGTGTCAGATGTCAAAGGTGAACTGATACATAAATAACAGTGCAATAAATAACAGCAGTATATTTCAATTGTCGTTTCAATTGAAATCAAATTTAATAAATAAAAGAACATTAATCGTGAGTGACTGCTCACCTTTCGAGGCTAGAGATATGAATAGACAACGAAGTCGAGTCACGGATCGCAAGCATGACTTTCGGAATAAAATAGATTGGCACGAATCGACGAGCAAAGCTGTTAAACATGAATTTTCGAAATCAAATCAGAATAGGATTGATGAAAGTAGATGGTATCGGTGAACATATATCTATATATATAAGTGTATATAACTACTTATATGCAAAATCGTATTCTAAATTCAACATATATTAAATTAAATATATAACTGTTTTAAAAATCATTATTTACAATTTAAAACGCATATAATAAAGTATTATCATACAAAGTACAGTATCAAATAAATAAAATGGAAACAACTATCTACAACTTATATAACTTAAAATCTATAAATAGAATACATTCTACAGAACTATCACTTAATTTAAAACATGTACATAATAAAGAAAATAGGTACGCATATCTATGCAGACTATAACAAGTTTGCAGACTCTTTCATATGCAGCCAAAATAAATAACTAGGCTAGATACGTATGCGGCAATCCAGATCCATATATAAATGAAATTACTTATACATATATCATTGTTTAAAACCATATCTATATCAAAACAAGCACTTTAAATGTTAAAATACCGTATAAATCATTAAATCATATCAATTATTAACATATATATCAAAATACTTAAACGTATCATATAGACAAATTTAAATAATCACGTTATTAATACAATTATATATACCTTTGCATTTTCCAACTAATATATCTCATACTTTAAAATTTTGTATAAACCATATAATTATAAGCTTTTATATGCAATAGATTATATACACTATAAAAGTACATCTCTGCATAAATCTAACAGCCGTATAACAAACACATATACTATTTTATATTAAACCCAAAGCTTAACCCGTATGTAAACAAAATATGAAACATGTACTGTAACTTCATATATACAAATATGGATACTTTTATATGTTGTAGGTTATACGTGAATAGCCTATATAAACTTAATTATCTCAGAACTACAAAACTTGATAAAACTGTACATATATACCCTGATACCTTACGAACTCTTATATACTATTATATAACATACATATTACAACATATACTATACATAAAATAAGCTATTTGTATAATACTATACACGTAACTAATACAAACAATGTATACTATACTATTTTCTTTACACAATAATAAAGGAGGGAAAGTCTTGCATGCAATAGTGCATATATATACACAGACAGATCAAACAATTTATATACTTTTAATAAACTTAATATACTAACAAATATAGTTGTATGCACATTGTACAGAAACCAAATATAAATGCATGCGGCTTATCTAAGAATAACTTGCTGTACTATACATATAAAGATGAGAAAAATATTTATTTTCTTTAAAAAAAATAAAAAAAAAGAGGTGAGACAAGATTTTGGTTCATAATACACAATATAAAAGCATACATGGGTGGACAAGCTTTATGTACAAAAGGAAAGGCACGTGCATGCTTCAGCTTGAAAGAAAATATAATGAGATGTTTGAAGTGTAATAAGCTTTATAATATATTTATGCTGCTCTAAACAAATACGTGTAAAGCAAATTAAAAAAAAAAGTATACAACATATATACTATTGTTAACTTACCAACTACTGCAGCCACTAAACTGTGGGTCATGAGGAGAAAAGACTGGAAGCGACGGAGGTCTTCGGGTAGACGAAGAAGGTGGTAGGAGGTGGAAGTAGTTCGGTTGGTGGAGTGGGCTCGGTGAGGCGGAGCCGGAGGTGGCCTCGGGAAGAGGAGAGGAGATAGGCGTGCATAGGTTAGGTATGAAGCAGGTTGGTGTTTGCGTTTGGAAGAAAGTGGAGGAACGGTGAGGAGATGGGTGGAAAAAAAACATGCTTGCGACCATGAAAGAAATGGACAGGAGGTTGCAAACTATTTGCTTCTTTTTTGTTACTGGGAAGAAGAAAAGTGGACAAAATGTAAGAGAGGAAGAGGAGGGAGGCAAAATGAAGAGCAACAGAAAACAAATAACCAAAATCAATGTGCACATCAAAAGGCTGGAGAGTAACCGGTTGGCAATAGAAAAGTCATAATTCTAAATTCGAGAAATATTAAATGAAAGTGGCTGCTCGAATTACACGAAGGAAATTGAATAGTCTCAGACACCAAAAGGCAAGTTGAGGAACCGATACGAAAATTGTTTCATCGATTCTGCAGCGAACCAGAATTCAGAACACAAAAATAAATATACCGTAGAGATCAGCGCGACGAGACGATCAAAACGGTATATAGATATCGGTGGTACGATTGAATTATAAAAATTCGAAATTTTCTACTGCGGAAAATGCATGAAAAACGTAGAAAAATAAGATCGACGGAGCCAAAGATGTCCGAATTTGGAAAAACGACAAACTGACATCTTGCTCAGAAGATGTTTTAGAATTTTTCTATGTAAAAATATTTTTGTTTTGGAAATGTTTTATTTTCAACCCTTTTTAACTGATTAAATTGAAGTAAATTTACGCACGAAATAAACTTTCATATTTTCGGACAAAAATTTACCAGTAGCTATGTTTAACTATACGCATTCCAAATATCAAGTTTCCGTTGCGAAATTTTATTGTTTATTTTTATTTAACGAAAATTTTCATTTAACGCAAAACGCACGTTTCTTACATTAAAATTATTAATTTGGTTTCTGTTATTGGTTACGACTATTTCATATTATTACATTACGTTTTAATATGTATTACATTATTGGTCTTATCGAAATTGGTCGTCTACGAATTTGGTTTTGGATTTGTAACATATATACAAAGAGATTTCCATTTAATATTCGTAAAATTTTATTTCTATCGGATTTTTAATTAAAAATGTATTTAATTTAGTAATTTAAAAGCGTTAAAAATACAGGTCATTACAACAAAAAGTTGAATTATTAAGTATATTTATCTGAAAAAAATAAATTTACTATGACAAATCAAAACAAGTCAGAAATCAAGTGTGTAAATTTTATACTTCATACATGGTTGAATTCATCTTCGAATTTAATCATTTTTAGTGGGAGCATTGTGATTTTTAAGGATGTATTTGGGAAGGAATCGTAGATAATCAGAATTTGGATTTTTCTTCGAAATCTAGTGATCGTGTGGTATAGTAACCTCGGGGTGGCAGTTGGAGATCATGTGAAGGTCGGGGGTTAAGGGAAAAATGTTTGAAGTATTTATCGATCGTTGGTGTGACGTGTCGACATCGAACTAGGGTTTAAGGTACAGGTTGGACCTCTGTCAAATTCGAGGGTAGTTCATCGTTATCAATGCATCGAAGTCGTTCGGTGGTGGTGGAATTGAGGCATGGGTGAATGGCGAGGCTCTAGACATGGAGGCATGGTGACCAGTGGTCGAAGGTGACGACACGAGGCGGTTTCCTTGTGACTGGGTTTTGTTCCAGGTAGTGTTCATATGTATCGATTTCGATTTCGTGTTTAATCTGAAGACCTGGGTGATCAGGAGGTTCAGTCAGGTCATCGGTGACTTATAGGTGACGGCGAAGTCGATCCGAGGTGAGGCGTTGGCGTGTGCACGTGCACGCGTGTATTTGTGCTTCTAGGTAATGTGTAGGACGAAGAAGAGGGAGGCTCGAAGATGAACTCGGGAAGGTTGGAATGTTGCTCGGGACTGCTATCGAGTTGATACATGTGTATGTTAACGGGTTTTTAAGTTTAAAAAAACAAAGTATAAAAGAAAAGGGAAAGAAGAAGGGGTAGCTTGGGACTAAGCTCGGGGAATTTAGGTTTTGGCTCGGGTTGATACCTGAAGCGGTATCGGGCAGAAAACTAATATATATATATATATATATTCAAGTTTTAAAGGTATGAATAAACTTTTAACCTATTTCTTTAAATAACTAATGTTTTATTTAAGTATTAGAAATAGATAAAGGTTTTAAAATAAATTATTTTAATTAATCAAGTTTAAGTGTTTTAATATGTATATACTTTCATTAATTAATTCTTAAGATTATTTAAATGAAATTTAATAGCTTAATTAAGAAGATAATTAAGTGGATAAAAATGTTTTTTTATTATTAAGTGATTAAAGAATATAAGTTTACGGGTTAATAATAAATTTATATAAAGGCTAAATTTTTAAAGCTAATTATTTTTAAAATTTAAATTGATTTGGTTTTTAAATAATTTAGTATCAAGTTAATTATTTGATTTAAATCCCTGAGTTTTTTCAAATATAATTAATAATGTAATTAAGTAATTGATTAAGATAAATGGTTAATATTAATTAATTTAGGGATAATCACTTTGTAACGACCTGCTATTTTGGACTATTCGCATCCGCACATGTCGGACTTGAATAATTCAAAATAGCGAATTGTTAATTTAAATTTGGCAAAACTGAACATATACATTAAATAAATAATCACATGATCACAGACACAGAGTAATAATATGCAGCGGAAGCAAAAGATAGTAGTTCATGACGCTACTATATATATAACAGAGTTAAATAAGTTACAACAGAAGTCTCGAATACAATAGTCAAATACAAGAATCAGAATATATCTCTAGAATCAACTGAATATCTGGAAGCTGGATAGATAGCTGGATCTCTAAGTGAAGCTCCAACTCTAAAGGTGAGTCTCGAATACTGGTACACTCAGTTTGACCCGAGCGTAAAGCAAAACACAAAACACTCGAGTCAGGATTAACATTCTTATATCAATAAATCCAACTCAAGTGAAATAACAACTGAAATACAAATAACTCAAAGCATGTTTGGAATGACCATCCTCTAAGGATCCGTTAAACTATCTACTATGTAGTAATATATGCTAGATAGATAATGCCTATCAGTAATATAGTATCAAAATAGTGTTAAGGCGTTACCTTTATCCCCTTTAACACATTTTATATAAATGTCATAGACTATACAGCACTGTAAACTCCACCGTAAACTAGTGGGATATCAGGGAGTACTCCATAGGTATAACACAAAACAAATTCGTAGTGGTCGTGTATATAGAGATACAAGTATGACAAGGCACATGAGGCAATACCCAAGGTAGTGAAACTACCGTTTGCCTGATCCGGACTGGTGAAAACGCATCACCGCAACGATCGCAACACCGCGAAACAACACTCCCAAAATTACGAGGGTGCACCAATCAATAACAAGTAATGAGTAGTTTGCGAAGAAGTGTGTTCGCTCGAGGTGGCTAACCTCATTTGGCCCGGCACGACTCCTATTTTAGTCATTTCCAATTTGACACAAACATCTAGGCTATCCATTATCGTTCTCTTTCTTCAGTCATCACGTACATCATTCCAACCACTTCATTTTGGATCACACTCCGCATATAGTTATTAAAGTGGTTTTCGGTTTAGACAGAGAGTATGTCCATAACCGATTCCGGTTTCTTTAATAACTTTCATAATTATTACACCGATTGGTCATTTAATATATTTCAAAAACCAAATCAATTTCAATTTCAATTAGAATTTGTAAACCAACATTCCATTAGTTTTCTAAAACAATTTCCATATTACGTTTCAGAACTCCCAAATTTCCATTTCAAAACTCTATAATACAATTCCAAATTTTGATTAAAACAATTCAAATATTCATTTAAATTCGTATATAAGTTTCATTCCGTAATCATTTAAAATAAATTTAATTTAACGTTCAAATCAATTTAAACTCATTTATTGATTTCATTCTAAATTAATTTATCATTTAAAACAATTCTTATTTAATTTTCAATTCATTCAATCAATTACTTAAGTTCAACTCCGTTATATCAAAACTTTGAAATTTAATTGAATTAGATTCATCAAATCAATTCTTTAAATTTCAAGTCTTACATTAATTTCAAAAAATCACATCTTATTTCTTGTTGAAGAAATCCGATTTCACTTATTTACTTATTTAATTTAAACAACTTTAATTATTACAGAATTCAACTTTTCTTATTAAAGAAGTCCAATTTTAGTTATCAAATAATTCAATTTTATTTAATTATTAAATAATTCAATCTCATTAAATTATTAAATAATTTCAACTTAATTATTAAATAATTTCAAAACTTAATTATTAAAAATTTCAAAACTTAATTCAATCATTTCTTAAATTAAAAAACGTTCTTTCATCAATTACTTTGTTAATATTTCGATTCAGATTATTAAATATTAACGTTTTCCTTTCATTAAAATTTGAATTCCAACTTCATTTCAAAACCTTATTATTTATTCAAATAAAATCTTTATTTTATTTTTAAATCAAATTATAGACCAATCGGTTTTATTTAATTCTCTATCCTAAGTCAAGTTCATTTGGGTATTTATCATTTTAACCCGATTCCATTCCAATTCAAAAATCAAATCATAGCAAAGCAAACTTGCAGTGTGATAACTGGGATAGTGTCAAAGTAAACAAACAAGCAATAACAACGATCAATAACAATCCAATAATTTATTCAAATAATCCCAAAATAATCCTATTAATTTACATTGTTGTTTGTGCAAATTAATATAATTATTTCTAGAATCTACACTATCATTTCATGTAGATTAAAGATTATTACAATATTATTTATACGGTTCTACACTTGACATTTATTATTCAATTTCATACAACATAAATTCAAATGGTTCAAGGGTAATTAACCATTTTTCTATGTGTCAAATAATTTGAACATTTAAAGGGGTTATATTATACAAATTTTTATCTAATCAAATTCAATACATATATCAATTTCAAATGGTTAACTCCTACTCCTACTTCAATTTTAAATTACTTATCACTTCATACAGTAACCATTTAACGTCCAATGTCAACATCAAACAATCAATCATTTTATCAACCAAACTGGATTATCATTGTATAAATAACAGATAATGGTGTCAGATGTCACAGGTGAACTGATACAGTAATAACATATACATAACAGTGTAAATAACTAACAACATCATGTTTCAATTGTCGTTTCAATTGAAATCAAATTTAATAAATAAAAGAAGGTTAATCGTGAGTGATTGCTCACCTTTCGAGGCTAGAAGAATTTGACGACCCGATAGGATACGAATTGGATCACGATCTAGACCATTGAATAATCCAACCAACAATTCAAAGCAAAATAAGCTGAAAGATAGGAATTGATGAGATAATTAGAATCGGCTCGATAGAACAGAAATTATATATTACATTATTAATACTATTATTATTTTATCAAATCAATATTTAAAACGAATGATAAAATAAAATATATATATATAATTAAAATTGCTATCGTTAAAAGCATATATTTGAAAATTAATATTCAAGTAAAAGCCCATATAATTTAAAGTTAAAATATTTTCAAATTTCGGACAATACTTAACAATATGGAACCTAGATTAATTTAGTAAACACTTTAAACACAAAAGAGCTGCTGCGAACATATAACAGAATTTAATATATACATATACCTATATAACGTACTAACATAATACATATAACTTCTTTAAACTAATATAAACTTATATACACTTGAACAAATACATTGTAACATGTATATTTTGAAACCAAACTACAAAATAAAATTGAAACATATTCAAACTGTATATATGTATACACGAAATATATACATACTATCTCCTATATACAACTTCCATATCCGACATATGCTATATATACATATCTGACAGCGAATGAAAACTTACATATAATATAGTATTCTTAGCACATTACATACGTATAGTTTTCAAAGTATCGATGCTTATTAAAAATACTCATTATAACATATATAGGGTATAAGAATATGTAGTTTATATTTAACATTGATCAACATGATACGTTTGCAGCAACGCACAAAGATTTAAACATACACTAACAGGCTCGCATGCTTACTATATATTTTACAGTATATAAATATAGTTCTGCTATTACAATAAAGTGAATGTCTATATGCATATAAACTTAAGTAAACACACACACACACACACACCTAGTACCAGTCTCACAAATAAATATTTAACCAAAGTTATATTGCAATCTTCAACAAAGAAGATATATATATATATATATATATATATATATATATATATATATATGTTCATAAAGTAATTTATAACAGCTTTACCACAATATGTTAGTACAACATCTATACAAACATATAAAAGCAAAATGTTAAAATAGTTTATAAACCTTTGCGCATATGCACTCAAATTCCATAACTATAATATTATAACATCAATATAACTAACATTAACTTGAAACAGTATTATATCACCTGCTTTTAAAAAAAAAGCTGAAATAGCAAACGTATTCACACGAGCATATATGCAAACATATATGCTACTAACAACACGATATGAAATATAAATACCTCAGTATTGTTAAATAAAATGGAAGGAGATGCGGCTGGTGGATGCAACGGCTCTCTAGTGAGAGGAGTACGGAGGTAGCAGGCTCCACAACGAGGTGGTGGCTGCTGCAAACTTTGGCCGACGCGAGGAGATGGCGAGTTAGTGGACGGCCACGCTGGCAAAGGAAAGACGGAGGACGGAGGCTGCATGAGCGAAGTGTCGGAGGGTTGTGGGTTTCAGGGAGGCCGCGCGTTCACTGACGGGAGGTGGGTGCAAGTGGCAGAGATGGGAATATGGGCGGATCTGGAGGAAGCAAGGAGGGGAGGCTCGAAGGCCGAGGAAAAACAGGAGAGAGAGAGACGGGGAGAGGCGCGACCATGGTCGCCTGGACGCAGAGAAGAGCCGGTGGGGTCGTGTAGAGGAGGCGTGGGAGATCTGGGCGATGGTGATGCGCGAGGAAGAGGAGGCACGGGTCACGTGGTAGAGGAACAGGTGCTCGGCCGACATGTGGCAACGACGTGCTGTTGCTATGGAGGATGATGGGATTGAATCCATGCGGAGGTGGGTTTGATTCCAGCGTTAGGTGGTGAAGGCTGGGTTGCAACTTTATATTCTATTTTATAATTAGAACTGAATAAAAGAGAAATGGAAGGAGAAAGAAATAAGAAAATGAGGAAGAATGAAACAAAGCTTTACTGTATATTTACAGAACAAAAGGAGAGAAGAGAGGAGGAGGGAGAAGAGTAGTGAGGTCAGAAACACAAATGCAGGAAATGAATAAACAAAGTGCAAAGACACGTTTTGGAACAGGTACATAATAAATGAAGGGTAAAGTCACCAACTTATATTTATTATAATATCACGAGAATAGGAAATGAGAAGGCAGAGAAACCTACCAGAGTTGAAATTCGAAATGGTGGGATAATTAAGGCAATTTATTGTTGAGAACAGTGGTTCAAATTTTGAAAACAAGAAGATATCAAAAGTCACTAATTTTGGTACTGATACGACGCACGGTATCATCGTTTCCATCGCGTATCAGACTTCAAAACTTACAAACGAATAAACTGCGGAGATTAACACAATGAGACGATCAAAACGGTATATGGTTTTCAATGGTACGATTGAATTATAAAAATTCGAATTTTCTACTAGCGGAAAATGCAAGAAAACGCAGAAAAATAAGATCGACGGAGCTAAAGAAGTCTGAATTTGAAAAAACGAAAAATGACGTCTTGCTCAGAAGATGATTTACAATTTTTTTATATAAAAATATTTAGGTTTCGAAAACATTTTATTTTCATCGATTTTTAACTGATTAAATTGAAATAAATTTTCGCACGAAAATAAACTTCATATTTTCGGACGAAAATTTACCAGTTACTATGTTTAACTAGACGCATTTCAAATATTAAATTTTTATTTCAAAATTTTATTGTTTACAATTTCTCAAAATTTCAATTAAATATATTAATAAAATAAATAAAAATTATCGAAATTTACGGGTCGTTACACACTTAAAGGTTAATTACTTAATAGTTAAAGGATAATTAATTAATTAAATGTTGATTAATTAATGTAAGTAATTAAAGGACAATTACTTAATGAAAATTAATTAAGTACAATTACTTAATGTAAAGATTATTGCTTAATGTAATTAACGATAATTACTAAGGGTAATTACATTAATAGATAATTAATTAATTAAGGTTAATTAATTACTTAAAGGTAAATTTATTAATGAAAGTAATTAAGGATAATTGCTTAAGATTAAGGGTTTAATTAATGAAATGATTAAGGATAATTACTTAATATGATTAATTAAAGATAATCACTTATTGCAATTGATTGAGAATAATCAATTAATATATTTAATTAAAGAATAATTAATGATAATTACTTAAAGGCTAATGACTTAATATAAATTAATTAAGGATAATTAATTAATTAAATGATACTTAATTAAGGGTTAATTTGTTAATATAATTATGTGTTTAATTAAGGGAAAATTAATTAATTAAGCATAATTAATTAAGATGGGTAATTAAGGTCGATTAATTAATTTCATTGATTAAATTAAATAATAAGTGGTTTGTAATTAATTAATGTTAATTAACCTGGATTAGTAAGCAATTAATTTGGTGTAAATTAATTATAATCAGGTGACTAATTAATCTTGCTTATGGATGATTGGATTATACTAATGCCTTGAATTGTTTGATATCTCTGATATGTGATGTTCTGTGATATGATTGTTTTGAATTGAGCTGTGTACTGTGGTTTATTTATCTATGATGAATTTACTTGTTTATCTATGAATGAAAGATAAGCATTATAAGATTATACCGCTTATTGATATTGTTGTACGTGGATTTATGATGGTTGTTTATTGTTGAATGCAAAACCCCTACACATAACACACACTACAACAACCCTGTATTTTGTGATTATGTTAATTGTATATTTTAGTTATTTTAAATTGAATTTTGATTTAAAAGCTTTATTTTATTTATTTAAATGGATAATTTTTTATTTTAAATATAAATTTTGATTTTGATGTGAATTAAAATTTCAAACATGAATAAATAGAATATTTTCCAAAAAGGTGAATTTTGGTCCATATGGTCAAACTTTGACTTTAATTTTAAAAAAATTTAAATTTTGAAATTTTGAAATTTATATTTATTTTATGAAAGTAAATAAAATTCTAAGGATATTGCTTTTCGTTTCGTTGAACTCAGATTAATATTGTGAAAGTTATGCTTTTTACACTATTGGATGTAATTTGTTGTATTTAACAAAATTGCTTATTTTATTTTTATATAAATAATATTTTTGTTTGTCATGTCATGTTCTAATTTATGTTTACATGTATAACATGACATGTGATGTATATATTTTAGTTTTAAAAACATTTTTAAAAGTGTAATTGAAATTTTCCAATGTCAGTCGTATTTTGTTTAATTTTTAATTTCTAGTTCCAATTAATTAAAGTAATTCTTTATTTATTTTTCTATTTTCTTAAGACCTTATTTTATTTTCATTTACACTTTATTTTTTTCAGCATTTATTTATTTACTTGACTTTTATTTGTTTAGAAGTGTTGTTGAAATTTTCCAAATTCAGATGAATTTTTTTTACAATTTTTAATTCTAGTTTCCATTAAATAGAGTATTTTCTTTATTTATTTTCTACTTTTACTAAAAATATTCATTTATTTTTCATAATATCTATCTCTATCTTATTTTCTATTTAGACATTCATTATTAATTAAATGGTTAAGTGTTTAGATTCCTTATTTATTTCTGGGAAAAAAATTTCAAATAGATATACGTTATTGCCTTAAAGGGCATATCTTTTAAAATGTATTTATTAAACGTTATTGTATTTATTTTTTTAGTGAAGCTTTTTGTATACATCTATGACGACCCACCTTTCTCGACCCTCGAAAATCAACACAAAATATTCCACAGTATAATATGCCGACGATCGAGTGCCGGAAAAGACAGATTGTTGAGGGAAAAGAAAGAAGATAGAAGTGAGAGGGAACAAAACAATATCAGAATCTCACAATCGCAGCGGAACAAAATATAATATATAATATCAGATCTTTACACTAAATGAAAACTATATCTGTTTTATACAATATATCACTAGAGTATCACGAACAAACAACAATTAACAGCCTGACAATTTCAAACGAGCGCAGTAGCGGATATAAACAAGTACGGATAATACGTCATGGACTCCAGCTCCTCTCCTGAGCTCCATAGCATTCTATCCTGTAATCTATAATACTCGGTCTGACCCGAGCATTATAATGAAATAACACCAGAGTCATTCTGGAATACCAGCTGATAAAAATACACCCAAATTGATTATTAAAGTTTCAAAAATCCTTTTGAAACCAAAAGCATCTCGTAAGACCACGCCACAAATAAACATGTTGGGTTTTTACCTTATGATAGCTAAAACACTTTTTATAGAAACCATCTGATATTATAATAGTGTCTATATACAAATACTTATTAAAATAGCCGAAATTGTTACATCTATTAAATTCCAGCTACTAGCCACAAAGTGGGTAATACAAACAAACCTCGTAAAAGGCGCGTAGGAAGAACGGATTTCCAACTAATGACTAGGCATTTGGATACCACCTGTCACAATACGTGGCCTTGATCACCGTACCGAGGACCACTCCCGATCCCCTGCAACACAAGGCCGAGACTACCCCTTACTGGATAATCCCGAGTAAGATCACCCCACGGTTGGGATCAGCAACCGCGCCACAAAGCCGAAATAAAGGGACATCTAGAGAGGGATAACCTCACCCTGATTTTCAGTCATTCCCGGTTGACGAGGCTTGAGGCTAAGCGTTACCTTTGTAGAACGTTTCACTTAGAATGCCCATCGCCCACCTGACGATGTTCCGAAAGCATTCATCCATACAAGTCCGTCCCGGGTTCGAACGGAACCGAAGGCACTACTCCTACTACATCCATTTTGGAAATATCCTCAGGATTAGTAGCGACTAGCCCTTGCACTTCACTGCTCCATCTTCGACTCCGAACTTGTTTTTTCCTACGAAAACGTACAAACTGGATCGAAGTGGTTTTCGAGAAATTAATCCCGATTCCGGTCTCTTCGAAACGATCAACGCATTGTCCAATATTGATAGTCGGTGATTTAACTATCAATTAACATTCATAAACATTCATCAACAATAAATAATTGCCCAAATTATTTATTTTCCTCGAAAATATCTTTGCAAGATATATTTCTATTTTCAAATCCTTTTGGAAACAGTTTTCAAACCCAACTCTTCTCATGGAATAAATTCCCAAATCTTTACTTCCTCTGAAAACATCTAAGTACCAATAGTTAAGATTTAAAATAATTTAAATTCTTTATTTTTGAAAATACATTAAAACATTTATATTAAAATTACTTACATACTTAATATAAAATATATATATACACACACTTTTTAAACATATTTCGAATAGAACTTCTTTATACAATATAAAGTACTTTCTTCAAAATAAAGTTAAGTCATACTAAATTTTAAAATAAAGCTATGAAATCCTATACAAGTTTTCAAATAAAATTTAACTAATAATCTTTAAAATAAAACCGTTTTATAAAGTACAAATATTAATAATATTTTTTAAAACATAATACTAATTAGCCCTTTAAAATAACTACTTCTTTATCTAATTTGATAAATGTTCACTTTTAAAATTTTTACAACTTAAATAATATCTGGAAACCATTCTTTAATACAACTTCAAAACTTCTAACTTTTTCAAAAATCTACTTTAAAAACATACTTGGCTTTTCAGGGAAATACACTTCCATTTTAGGATAACCTAAAGAATTCTTTTTAGAAATCCTACACGATTTACCCAAATTCAATTTTACGTTCATCCCGTAAATTCCTTTCCATACTTTAAAAATAAACTCCTTTTATTTTTAAACACATTGCTATTTCCTGGAAATCACTTTCAAAATGTACTTAAAGTATTTAAAATATGATTACTAAATTCTCTATTCAAATTGTACTTTTGAAAATCTATAAAAGTTCCTTAAGTAATTTAATCAAAAATATTCTTTTTATATGAGATTATTATCATTAGAAACATAATTCTCAATTAACTTTTAAATAATTAAATACCTAATTACTTAAATAAATGTTTACTTACACTTTAAACATTTAAAATGATATTTCTTCTTCTAAAATATTCTAAAACACAACTTAAACTGCCAACTTATAATTTGAAAGCTTTTCTTTGAAACATACCAAATTTCCAGGAAAAATGCACTTTCCATCCTTTAAAGATAATCTCATCTTTACTTTTAAAACAATTATACCTTTCTTATAAAATTTCCCACCAGATATCAATATTTCCAAATTTATCCACTGATAAATATAACAATTTGTTTATAAACCCAATTTATAAATTTCCATTTCTCATTTCCATTCCAATCTCAGTTTCAAAACCATTTACAAATTTCAACCTAATTTCTCGAATTTAATTCCCTTAAATTCATAACATAAAAATTCCTTTCATTTCCCTTTAATCCCAATTTATTTATCTATATTTTTAAAATACCAAATTATTGTTTGCGCCAAAATTGGTCACAAACCCCCAATATCACGAAAGCACCCGTTTGCGTATTCAACTTGATAATAATCAACACAGAATTCAGCAACAATCAATATAAAATTCAGCTCTACGTAACAGATCACAGTTATTCACAAACAACAATCACAAACACAGGATTTATAGTGGTTCGGCGTTCGTGCCTACGTCCACTTTGAAGGATTTCTCTTTATTGCTTTGCTCGATTCAATCGACTACAACAGATTACAGTAGATAATAGCTTTGAAATCTGAATACAACAGTGATTCTGATCAATAGACGTTAATCCGGCAGAGTCTCAGCGTTCAATGGCAGAAGTTCTCCGAAGATCCCCTTTTCTGAAGGCTTCAGGGTGCTATTTATAGGCGTTGGAGGCCCAGATCTGGCTGAAACTTCGTGAGACTTCTTCTGGCACGTGAGTGGGCCCACGCGACCGATCCCACCAAGTTTCGTCTCGATCTGACATCGGTTCGAAGTGATTTCGAACCCATCAAGAAATGGTCCAATCGAGCTGAAACTTGGCAGGGACAATCTTTACCTCATATGAAAGCTACTGTGAAAATTTGGTTGCATTTGGATTTGTGGTTGAGGAGATATGCTCGGTTCGAAATGGTGTTTTCTTGGTTGGCCGTGTCGTTCGAACCCATGACTTCGAACCCTTCATTTCGAATTGATGGAAGCACGTGTTACCTAGTGACGTGTCGCGCAATCCTCGCATCGATCCTACTTTTTCTCCGTGTTGACCGCTTCGAACCCGGGGATTTCGCCGACTTCGTATCGATGACCGTTGCGTAGTTTGAATCGATCAACTGCATCTGCCTACTTCGAACCGAGGGGAGGGAGCTCCGTTCGTATCGATGTCAAGCTCGTATATGTGATGGATACGAAATGGAGCTCCGCGATGGATTCGAAGGCAACCGGTTCGAAGTAGATGGAGGATGATGGATTCGAACACATCCATCCGAAGGGTCACGAACCGATCGATTCGAAGTGACCAATATCATGCCTGATCGGTTCGAATCGATCGGTTCGAAGTTAGCGGAGTGATGGGTTCGAAGCAGTGAGTATTGGATGGGTTCGAAGTGGATGGGTTCGAAGGAGATGGTTTCGAAGGTGATGGGTTCGAAGTACTCCAGTGCGATGGGTTCGAAACAGACAGTGACCACTTTTCTCAATTTGAATCCATCCTATCTCGAGCATACGAACTCGGATTGACTTGAAATTTGAAATGACGACTCATACGATCTTTCTTGTCATGTCCTATTAATTGTGGCTTGATCCGGACTCGGACAAAATTCATCGATATCCATAGCAAAGTGAAGTATAACCAATCTCTGAGACGAACTGTCTTTCGTTTTCGACCAATCTTTTGGTATCATGGCTTTGCCAAAAAGCGGGATAACATTTTGCCCCCCAAAACATGCCTTGCAGTAGGAAGGTGTGTTTTGTAATGCTTCGAGTTGGATGCTCGTATCCGTTCATCAACCTGCAAAGAACTTGATAGTTTTCATATGGCCTCAAATGACGATCATTCGGGATCAAGCCATTTGGGATGAAGCGCGGCCGTTCATGGTCAAGCGCTTAGCGTCTAATGACGATCGTTCGTGATCGAGTCATTCGAGGTGAAGTGCGACCGTGCGCGGTCGAGCGTATAAATCCATGCATTGATCGTTCGGGATCATATGCTGTTTGAGGTGAATCGGGACCGTTCGCGGTCCGTGCCGTTCGTGGCATAGGATGAAATAAGACCGTTCGCGATCGATGCCGTTCGCGGCAAATGATGAGAATAGGACCGTTCGCGGTCGATGCTATTTATGGCAAAAAGATTGAGTGGGACCGTTCGCGGTTGATGCCGTTCGCGGCAATTGATGATCGTTCGCGGCCAAGTGCCGTTCAAGGCGAAGGGTGACCGTTCGGGGTCGGATTTTATGATTAGTGAATCATGACCGTTCGCGGTCGGTGCCGTTCAAGGCAGAGAGTGATCGTTCGCGATCGTGTGCCGTTCGAGGCGGATTTGTGACCGTTCGCGGTCGGACGTTGGACCTCAAGTGACGACCGTTCGCAATCAAGCCATTTGAGGCGTGGTGAGTTGTGACTGTTCGAAGTCGAGTGCCGTTCGAGGCGAATTGTGTGCCCGGGAGGGCTGGATGTTATCGATGTCAGGGTCACGTTCGGGTGAGATCCTGGATCGTTTGTCAGGGCGGTTCATCGCCATCTCAGAGCATGCCTAAGGATCGTTCGCGACCCCGTACATGTGTAAGTAGCTTAGCCATTCCAGAGTTATCAGAATCAAATATCTATTACACTGATGAGTTTCAAAAACAATGTCCAAACAAACAGAGTCTAAATGTTCAAATTGAAATGACATGAAAGCAAAGCATGGATGTCAAAGTGTAAGTTCCCACTACGAAACGGTCAATGATCATCCAGAGCATGCCTGGAGATCGTTCGCGATCTCGCACATGTGTAAATGATTTGATTGCGTTAGTGGAAGCTTACAACTTGTTCATCGTTATCTCACTCAATTGATAACCAAACGGTGCCTGGATTCGGGGTCGCTTCTAGCTGATGTGGACGGTGGTCGCTCTGGTTCCGCCGCAGGAGCTCGCCTCCTTACATATTGAAGGAGCATACCGTTCCTGATATGCCCTTCCACCTCGTCCTTCAGGTGCCTACAATCATTAGTATTATGACCATTTAATTCATGGAATACACAGAACTTATCTGATTTCCTTTCGTCATAGGTAGGATCCCTTCGCATTGGCCTACGATATGGAATCTGATCTTTGGTATCCTGGTAAATTCGCTCCAGGCTCTCGTTCAGCTCAGTGTAGGTGGTAAATCGCGGCTCCCTCCGTTGCCGTTTTGATCTGTCTCCGTTATTCTCAATCCTTCTTTTACCTTTATCCTTGTCTGAATCCCTTCTAGGGGGCTTTTCGTCTTTGAGTGCATAAACTTCTATCCCGTCTCCTTCTTCTCTTTCTGCACTCGCATCCTCTAATCGTAAAAACTTTTCCGCCTCGTGATAAAATTCTCCTAGATCCATAGGTGGATCCTTAGTTAGCGAATTTTTGAACTCTGTTCCGTCCGCTATTCCGGACACAGCCGCCATCATAACCATGGATGGATCCGGTCTATCCACGGAAGCCGCCGCTGCATTGAACCGTGTCAGGAAACTTCTCAATGTTTCTCCAGCCTTCTGTTTCAAAGTTGCCAGTGTCATCACATTCTTAGGTCTTGTAATGTGAACCCTGAACTGCCTCATAAACCTCTCAGTTAAATCGTTCCATGTTCCGATGGACCCACTATCTAATTGCCTGAACCATAATGCCGCAATATCCGCCAAGTACAGTGGAAAGCACCGGGCCATAACTTCCTCTGATGCCCCCAGCACTTCCATATGCCTCATATATTTTGTCAGATGGACCGTGGGGTCCGTTCTCCCGTCATACATGTCCAACGATGGTAATTTGAAATCTGGTGGGTTTCTAGCTCGTCTGATTGCCGGAGTGAAAGGACTCCTATTAACATCCTCTAGGTCTTTGTTCACCAAACCGCCTCTCATTGCTCGCCTAACCATCTCTGCCAGCTTGTCGGTGTCTCCAAGATGCCGCCTTCGTTCGTCACTTTCATCCTGCCCCCCGAGTTCACGAGGGAATTCTGAGATGTGCCCCCTTGACTGAGCGTTCATTCCTCTGCTGTCTCCAGGTTGTGCAGATATTCCTCTTTCTCCTTCCGAAATTGGACCAACATTCTCCATAGGTGTGCCCCCTAATCCGGGTGCGACGCCAGATGGTCCTGCTTCGTTCTGAACTCCATTGGTTTCCCTATTCGGCGCTCCAAGCTGTCCTATCTGTTGAAACAAACTCTGGATCAACTCCTCCTGCTTCTTCATCATCGTCTCCATCTCGTCCCTAGTGATGTATATTGATGGTTGATTCGCTCCCGAGGAAGCCTCTTGACTTCCTTGTGGTTCGCTTCTCTCGGGCCTTGGTTTTCTACTCGATTGTCTCGTCATAATTCCTAGATCTGAATTCTTGATTTTCAAATTCAACCTCTCCCTGAACCAGTTCTCAGTGAAAGCACCAAAATGTTTGCGCCAAAATTGGTCACAAACCCCCAATATCACGAAAGCACCCGTTTGCGTATTCAACTTGATAATAATCAACACAGAATTCAGCAACAATCAATATAAAATTCAGCTCTACGTAACAGATCATAGTTATTCACAAACAACAATCACAAACACAGGATTTATAGTGGTTCGGCGTTCGTGCCTACGTCCACTTTGAAGGATTTCTCTTTATTGCTTTGCTCGATTCAATCGATTACAACGGATTACAGTAGATAATAGCTTTGAAATCTGAATACAACAGTGATTCTGATTAATAGACGTTAATCCGGCAGAGTCTCAGCGTTCAATGGCAGAAGTTCTCCGAAGATCCCCTTTTCTGAAGGCTTCAGGGTGCTATTTATAGGCGTTGGAGGCCCAGATCTGGCTGAAACTTCGTGAGACTTCTTCTGGCACGTGAGTGGGCCCACGCGACCGATCCCACCAAGTTTCGTCTCGATCTGACATCGGTTCGAAGTGATTTCGAACCCATCAAGAAATGGTCCAATCGAGCTGAAACTTGGCAGGGACAATCTTTACCTCATATGAAAGCTACTGTGAAAATTTGGTTGCATTTGGATTTGTGGTTGAGGAGATATGCTCGGTTCGAAATGGTGTTTTCTTGGTTGGCCGTGTCGTTCGAACCCATGACTTCGAACCCTTCATTTCGAATTGATGGAAGCACGTGTTACCTAGTGACGTGTCGCGCAATCCTCGCATCGATCCTACTTTTTCTCCGTGTTGACCGCTTCGAACCCGGGGATTTCGCCGACTTCGTATCGATGACCGTTGCGTAGTTTGAATCGATCAACTGCATCTGCCTACTTCGAACCGAGGGGAGGGAGCTCCGTTCGTATCGATGTCAAGCTCGTATATGTGATGGATACGAAATGGAGCTCCGCGATGGATTCGAAGGCAACCGGTTCGAAGTAGATGGAGGATGATGGATTCGAACACATCCATCCGAAGGGTCACGAACCGATCGATTCGAAGTGACCAATATCATGCCTGATCGGTTCGAATCGATCGGTTCGAAGTTAGCGGAGTGATGGGTTCGAAGCAGTGAGTATTGGATGGGTTCGAAGTGGATGGGTTCGAAGGAGATGGTTTTGAAGGTGATGGGTTCGAAGTACTCCAGTGCGATAGGTTCGAAACAGACAGTGACCACTTTTCTCAATTTGAATCCATCCTATCTCGAGCATACGAACTCGGATTGACTTGAAATTTGAAATGACGACTCATACGATCTTTCTTGTCATGTCCTATTAATTGTGGCTTGATCCGGACTCGGACAAAATTCATCGATATCCATAGCAAAGTGAAGTATAACCAATCTCTGAGACGAACTGTCTTTCGTTTTCGACCAATCTTTTGGTATCACGGCTTTGCCAAAAAGCGGGATAACAATTATATTTATACAATCATAACCCAACATAACAAGATCCAAATCAATTTATCATAGGATATCAATGAGATATATAACAGAGTACAAATAAAATTTCTATTTCTGAGGAATCCAGTTGGATTCCTCCAACCTATTTTTCCCTGCATTCACAGATATTAGCACAACCAATAAATATCAATTCAACCTGATAATAATTATCACATTCAGCTAAACAACCAATCAAACATTTAAATATTAGCTATTTAAAATTACTGGTATCCGGATGTGAGTGAGATTAACTCACCTTGAATTTTCGACGAGCGTTTTAAATTTCCGAATTAAATCGACCATGATCGATTTAACCCAAAAATTCCGCTAACTCCGATTGTCTCCAAATCTGCACTGCAGCGTAGACTGCGTCGTTGCGATTCCGATGCTTCTTGTTTCGCCCAATTTCGACCTCGCATGAATTAGATATGAAATTTATACGTTTCAATTTCAAATTTATAAACAATTTTCATTTTTTTATATTTTATTTTCACCGAACAAAATTGGGCCCGACCCTCTCTTCTTCTTCTATCACGCGACATCTCCAGGCATCGCCGAACCATGGTCGCAACCTAGGGTTACACGCCGCTCCACCTACGATCCACTCGAGCTCGATCAAAATCCACCATGGAACAGTTCATCACGGCCTCAACCTTCACCCAGAGTTTCGTCGAACTCGGTCTCCTCTTTTCGCCGTAAATCGCCACCAAAACACGAACGAACGCGGCCTCTTAACTCCTCCAAATGACGACGATACTCACGATCTACCATTGGATCTATAGAGCTCGGAGAGCTCGATACTTTTCTAGAAGAACGTTTTTGCTAAAGATGAGTGGATTGGTCAAAATTGAAGATGAAAGTTGATGTTTTTCGGCCATTAAAAATGTTAGATGGCGGCCCGTGAAAAACTAGGGTTAGGGTTGGCTTATACGTGAATATATGTACGTGTATAAATATTATTCTAATATTAAATCCATTTTAAAGCAACTTTTTCACACGATCTCCAAACGACGCGTGCCGACAGGCGATTATAATGTTTTACCCACATTCCGAACACAATGGAATGTGTTTCGGAGGCTAATTCGATCATATGCGTGAGTTACGGAAATAAACGATCAATTTTAAATTAAATCAATTAAAATAGTTTCTATGCATTTTGAGCTGCCAGGGTCAAACGACAACTCTGATTGCTATGAAAATGGAAATCCGACAATAACTAACTATTACGGATCCAATGGAACAGGTTTTGTCGAATTCCGAGACTGTGCCCCAGAAGGTTATTTTACCTCGTCAATTAATTCGAGCGATTTTCAAAATCGTCGAAATCACTTAAAATTTCACTTTTAAAATTTTACCGACTTAATTATACATCATATTGAATTTATATTCACACTAAAAATCATTCTGATTCGTTTCGAACCAAAATCTGATTATTCACATTATTTAAATATTAAATTTCATTATTAAAATAATATAAAATTCCAAATTTAACCTATCGACTTTTAGTTCCATCCAACAGTCCAATAAAAAAATTCAAATCAACCTAAACTTAAAATAAACCTTAGAAACCATTTTCATAACTATCTACATCCAGATTCACAAATTATTCCGATTCCAGCTATTTAATTATTATTCAAAGTTTAATTGAATTTCCATATTGAAAATTACAACTAAATTCTATCGATTTAACAAATTTTTTATTTCAAAATCAATTTCAAAATCCACATTTAACATTTAAAATGAATTAAATGTTGAAAATCTAACGATCAAAATTCTAGGTCGTTACATTCCTCCCCCCTTATAAAAAATTCGTCCCCGAAATTTGCTAAGGTAGAAAGAATGCTCCAAACTCAATAGCAAAACCTACTTAGTGAAAATCTCAATTTCACTTTTCCTAAATTCTTTAGTTTCAAATCAAAAATGCTAGTTTCGATTCCTATTCCAACATCCTTTTATTTTAATTTAATTTGAAATCAATTTGTCGTTAACGAATCGTTTTCAAAAATTTTCTAACTCCCCAAAACTTTCGAAAATTTTTGGCAGAGTCTCCCTTATACGGAGGAGCTTTTCCAATGTCACAATAGATATAAATATATATACATCGACCCACACGGTCGAAAAACCAAATATATCACAATATATATATATATATATATATCATTTTCCTAATTTTATTGCGTAGGCGTACCTTTAATTAGCATTTTAAAAGCAAGCGGCTAAATAATATTGCATATTCACGCTCCAACTCTATCGATTGCCTCTCGTACCTGTACTTACCTAAACAAACACATCAGTTTTCAATAATATAAGAATTTATTAACGTTTTATTCATTAAACTAGCCAAACACATCAATTACATAGTTTAAACCAATAAACCTCATAATTTAACATATTAACCATATTTTATCAGCAATCCAAAGATTTCAATCACCATTTTAATTTCTCGACAAATCCAAACTTCATTTTCAATCTCCTCGAATGATTTAAATTCAAGTTTACTTTTTACAATTCATATTTACGACAACCAATTCACTCTCTCTTCAATATGATTAACATATGCTTTACTTACATCAATTTATTCCAATCCAATTCCAAAATTGATTCACAATCAAATTCTTATTTTCAATTTGATACCTTTGCATTTCTTTTATGATCTACTTTCATTTTTTATGCAAAACTTATTAATTATATTACACTTATTCCAATTGAGTCAAAACCATCTTTATTTACTTCTTTAAATCATTCCACTTCCGTTTACAACAAACGACTAATTTCTATGCAAATTTAAAGTTATCCATGCAAGTAACCTTCACTTAAGCTGATAACCATTTAAAATTAATTCCAACCTAGATTTATATTAATATCATCCCATTCTGTAATACTTACAACCCATACATTCTTTTTTCATCACAATAATTGATCAAAACCATTTCTCTTGCATTTCAACTTTATTATCTAAACAAATTTTATTCAAGACCACTTATAAAGTTCGACCACAATCATTTTCCAATTTGCTTAAGTTATTTCAATAACAAAATAACTCCATTTCTTCTTACATCAGTTTTATTTCCATTTTAAATTGATTTTCATTCAATCAAATTCCAATCCATTACAAATTTTAACTCAATTTATTCACTTATTCAATCTATTTAAAATTTATTTTATTAACAATGAGACCAATTTAAATCATTTCACTCATTTGAATTTATTTATAATTCAAACCATCACTATTATAATCTAATTCCATTATTCATTCACACTCTCAACTTTTTATTGCCAAAGTTAAATCCCATACCAGAACTGGGTTTTTATTTTTCTTTTCAAAATTTTCTCAACAAACTACCAAAATTTCGTCCATGCTAATACAAATTCCATTTAATTTAGTTTACACTAAATTCATCTTCATCCTATTCTTTTAAATTTAGTTGAGTTAAAATTTTATTCATACAATATTATCCTTTTGACTTAATTAAATTTTCTTTCAATTCAATTCTTTTCCAATTCTAATTCAAGTTCAACTAAATTTATTCAGCCAACTTAAATTCTTACCAATCCTCTACTATTTTAAATAAGAGTTGAATTTCATTCAATATCATTTATAACACAACTGAATTTTGATTTCAATTAAATCCAAATACATCTCAATTTCATTTAATTGAAGTTAAATCCAATTCGATCCAATTTTATTTCTCTATTCAATTTAAATTTTTACTTTCTAATATATAAGTTCAAAAACTTATTTATTTACCTAAGTCCATGCACATCTTATATTTTTCTTTGGCTTATCACATTTAACATCCATTTAGGATTTAAAATTTGAATTTACCATACTATCTAGCCATTACCTATTTATGTCTATAATTCCATTTTCTATTCATAAGTTTCCCAACTTATTTGCTTAAAACTTATATTGCTCATTTGAGTCCATCCTCATCTTATAATCCCAATTCTAGATTATATATATAACATTTAATAACTTAAGGATAAAAAAAATTAATTATACAATTTTAATCATTTTAAATTTCAACTTTATATCAAATTTACTTCAATTTCAATTTATATTTAACTTATCCTGAGTTAAAAGCAAATATATTTTATTCATTTTAAATCCAGAATTGAAATTTCATTTTCTCTTAGTATTTAAATCAATTTCATTTTATAAGTTCAATAATTGTTTCATTTTAACTTTACACATTATTTAAATAGAATTTTCCAGAATTCAATTACCCGGTTTTATTCCAAAACCATTTTGAAATAATAATCAACTCATACCTACTTGGTATATCAAATCAAATCTCCGAATTCCAAATAACTTGTTTATACCAAAACAAATTTCCCTTTCGAAATTTCTAAAACCACTTTTATACCCAACAAGTCCAAACAAATATCATAACCAATCACCACGGAAGCAATCCATCACTTAAAAACTCGAAAATGAATTCTGATGATGTGGCCATCATCATCAAGATTATTTTCCAACGACGGAAGTGAGTTCAGTGCTTCCTTACTTTCACAAATTCATTTCAAAAATAGTTTCCATTCAAAAATATTACCCAAAATAATACTCCTTCATTGCCTTCAAATCTTTGGACGACATTCCCAAACATTCTCAAGATTTTAAATTTCCAAACTTTTGTTTTCAATACATTTAAAATTCTTTTCAAAATTTCCGGGATTTATATTCTGGTTTATTTCAAATTTAGTTATTCTTCTTTTGTATATTTTATACTCATAGAATTTTACTTGATTATAACCATTTCAAATTTTAGATCAAATTTTAGATTCTTATTTGATTAAGATATCCACATCCAAACAATCAAATATATATAATAATTTTCAGAAAATTATTTCTTTTATATCAAAATATAATTTTGGGTAAAATTATTTCATTTACCTCTTTAAAACAATACTATGTTGGTTTATCATGTTTAAGAGTTTAGAAACCCCTATCGATACGGTTGTACTTCCCGCATCGATCAGAATTCATAAACACTCAATCGATAAGTCAACACAATATAAAAATAGTTTTATATTCACTAACAAGTACACTTTCATATTTGTTAATACACTCAACTCATTATAGATTACTATTGACTCTGTTTAATGAGTAATTTCCCCACCAATGCCTAGGTTATCGCCAACCGAAGCTCTGATACCAAATGTGACGAGCCGCCCTTCTCGACCCTCGAAAATCAACACAAAATACACCACTGTATAATATACCGACGATCGAGTGTCGGAAAAGGCAGATTGTTGAGGAAAAATAAAGAAGATAGCAGAGAGAAGGAACTAAACAATATCAGAATCTCACAATCACAGCGGAACAAAATATAATATATAATATCAGATCTTTACACTAAATGAAAACTATATCTGTTTTATACAATATATCACCAGAGTATCACAAACAAACAACAATTACCAGCTTGACAATTTCAAACGAGCGCAGCAGCGGATATAAACAAGTACGGATAATACATCTCGGACTTCAGCTCCTCTCATGAGCTCCATAGCATTCTATCCTATAATCTATAATACTCGGTCTGACCCGAGCATTATAATGAAATAACATCCGAGTCAGTTTGGAATACCAGCTGATAAAAATACACCCAAATTGATTATTAAAGCTTCAAAAATCCTGTTGAAAACAAAAGCATCTCGTAAGACCACGCCACAAATAAACATGTCGGGTTTTACCTTACGATAGCTAAAACACTTTATAGAAATCCTCTGATATTATAATAGTGTCTATATACAAATACTTATTAAAATAGCCGAAATTGTTACATCTATTAAATTCCAGCTACTAGCCACAAAGTGGGTAATACAAACAAAACTCGAAAAAGACGCGTAGGGAGAATGGATTTCCAACTAATGACTAGGCACTGGGGTACCACCTGTCACAGTACGTGGCCTAGATCACCGTACCGAGGACCACTCCCGATCCCCTGCAACACAAGGCCGGGACAACCCCTTACTGGATAATCCCGAGTATGATCACCCCACGGTTGGGATCAACAACCGCACCACTAAGCCGAAATAAAGGAAATCTAGACAGGGATGATCTCACCCTGAAATGGGTGCTACCCACCTAGCCTTGCTGCATAACCCCTGATTTTCAGTCATTCTCGTTTGATGAGGCTTGAGGCTAAGCATTACCTTTTTAGAACATTTCACTTAGAATGCCCATCTCCCACCTGACGATATTCCGAAAGGATTCATCCATACAAGTCCGCCCTGGGTTCGAATGGAACCGAAGGCACTGCTCCTACAACATCCATTTTGGAAATATCCTCAGGATTAGTAGCGACTAGCCCTTGTACTTCACTGCTCCATCTTCGACTCCAAACTCATTTTTCCCACGAAAACGTACAAACCGGATTGAAGTGGTTTTAGAGAAATAAATCCCGATCCCGATCTTTTCGAAACGATCAACGCATTGTCCAATATTGATAGTCGGTGATTCAACTATCAATTAACATTCATAAACATCCATCAACAATAAATAATTGCCCAAATTATTTATTTTCCTCAAAAATATCTTTGCAAGATATATTTCTATTTTCAAATCCTTTTGAAAACAGTTTTCAAACCCAACTCTTCTCATGGAATAAATTCCCATATCTTTACTTCCTCTGAAAACATCCAAGTACCAATACTAAAGATTTAAAATAATTTAAATTCTTTATTCTTGGAAATACATTAAAACATTTATATTAAAACTACTTACATACTTAATTTAATATATATATATATACACTTTTTAAAAATATTTCGAATAGAACTGCTTTATACAATATAAACTATTTTCTTCAAAATAAAGTTAAGTCATATTAAATTTTAAAATAAAGCTATGAAATCTTATACAAGTTTTCAAATAAAACTTTAACTGATTATCTTTAAAATAAAACTGTTTTATAGAGTATAAATATTAATAATATTCTTTAAGACATAATACTAATTACCATTTTATAATAATTACTTCTATATCTAATTTGATAAATGTTCACTTTTAAAATTCTTACAACTTAAATAATTTCTGGAAACCATTCTTTAATACAACTTCAAAACTTCCAACTTTTCAAAAATCTGCTTTAAAAAACACTTCCATTTTAGGATAACCCAAAGAATTCTTTTTATAAATCCAACACGATTTACCCCAATTCAATTTTACGTTCATCCCATAAATTCCTTTCCATACTTTAAAAATAAACTCCTTTTATTTTTAAACACATTGCTATTTCTTGGAAACCACTTTCAAAAATGTACTTAAAGTATTTAAAATATGATTACTAAATTCTCTATTCAAATTGTACTTTTGAAAATCTATAAATGTTCCTTAAGTAATTTAATCAAAAATATTCTTTTTATATGAGATTATTATCATTAGAAACATATTACTAAATTACCTTTTAAATAATTAAATACCATAATTACTTAAATAAATGTTTACTTACACTTTAAACAATTAAAATGATATTTCTTTTTCTAAAATATTCTAAAACACAATTTAAACTGCCAACTTATAATTTGAAAGCTTTTCTTTGAAACATACTAAATTTCCGAGAAAAATGCACTTTCCATCCTTTAAAGATAATCTCATCTTTACTTTAAAAAAAATTATACCTTTCTTATAAAATTTCCCACCAATGATCAATATTTCCAAATTTATCCACTGATAAATATAACAATTTATTTATAGACCCAATTTATAAATTTCCATTTCTCATTTCCACTCCAATCTCAGTTTCAAAATCATTTAGAAATTTAAACCCAATTTCTCGAATTTAATTCCCTTAAATTCATAACTTAAAAATTCCTTTCATTTCCCTTTAATCCCAATTTATTTATCTATATTTTTAAAATACCAGATTATATTTATCCAATCGTAACACAACATAACAAGATCCAAATCAATTTATCACAAGATGTCAATGAGATATACCACAGAGTAAAAATAAAATTTCTATTTGTGAGGAATCCAGTTGGATTCCTCTAACCTGTTTTTCATTGCATCCACAGATATTAGCACAACCAATAAATATCGATTCAATCTTATAATAATTATCATATTCAGCTAAACAACTAATCAAACATTTAAATATTATCTATTTAAATTAACTGGTATCCAGATGTGAGTGAGATTAACTAACCTTGAATTTCCGACGAGCGTTTTAAATTTTCGAATTAAATCGACCGTGATCGATTTAACACAAAAATTCCACTGACTTCAATTGTCTCCAAATCTATACTGCTGCGTAGATCGCGTCGCTGCGATTCCAGCGCTTCTTGTTTCGCCCAATTTCGACCTCGCATGAATTAGATATGAAATTTATAAGTTTCAATTTCAAATTTATGAACAAATTTCTTTTTTATTTTTATTTTATTTTCCCCAAACAAAATTGGGCCCGACCCTCTCTTCTTCTTCTATCACGCGACATCTCCAGGCATCGCCAAACAATTGTCGTGACCTAGGGTTACACGCCGCTCCACCTACGATCCACTCGACCTCAATCAAAATTCACCACGGAACATCTCGTTGCGGCCTCCACCTTCACCTAGAGTTTCATCGAACTCGGTCTCCTCTTTTCACCGTAAATCTCCACCAAAACACGAACAAACGTGGCCTTTTAACTCCTTCAAACGATGACGATACTCACGATTTACCGTTGGATCTCTAGAGCTCGGAAAGCTCGATACTTTTCTAGAAGAAAGTTTTTGCTAAAGATGAGTGGATTGATCGAAAATTAAAGATGAAAGTTGATGTTTTTCGGCCATTAAAAATGTTAGATGGCGGCCCGTGAAAAAATAGGGTTAGGGTTGGCTTATACATGAATATATGAACGTGTATAAATATTATTTTAATATTAAATCCATTTTAAAGCAACTTTTTCACACGATCTCCAAACGACGAGTGCTGACAGGCGATTATAATGTTTTACCCGCATTCAGAATACAATGGAACGTGTTTCGGAGGCTAATTCGATCATATGCGTGAGTTACGAAAATAAACGATCAATTTTAAATTAAATCGATTAAAATAGTTTATATGCGTTTTGAGCAGCCAAGGTCAAACGACAACTCCGATTGCAATGAAAATTGAAATCTGATAATAACTAACTATTACGAATCCAATGGAACTAGTTTTGTCAAATTCCAAGACTGTGCCCCGGAAGGCTATTTTAACTCGTCGATTAATTGGAGCGATTTTCAAAATCATCGAAATCACTTAAAATTTCACTTTTAAAATTTTACTGACTTAATTATACATCATATAGAATTTATATTCACACTAAAAACATTCTGATTCGTTTCGAATCAAAATCTGACATTCACATTATTTAAATATTAAATTTCATTATTAAAATAATATAAAATTCCAAATTTAACCTGTCGACTTTTAATTCCATCCAACATTCCAATAGAAAAATTCAAATCAACCTAAACTTAAAATAAACCTTAGAAACCATTTTCAGAACTATCTACATCCAGATTCACAAATTATTCTGATTCCAAATATTTAATTATTATTCAAATTTTAATTGAATTTCCATATTGAAAATTACAACTAAATTCTATTGATTTAACAAAGTTATTATTTCAAAATCAATTTCAAAATCCGCATTTAACATTAAAAATGAATTA
Organism: Allium cepa; assembly: GCA_030765085.1. Classification (NCBI taxonomy): domain Eukaryota; kingdom Viridiplantae; phylum Streptophyta; class Magnoliopsida; order Asparagales; family Amaryllidaceae; genus Allium; species Allium cepa. The sequence goes on from CM060941.1 coordinate 807,392,141, forward strand.
AATGTTCAAAATCAAACGACCAAAATTCTGGGTCGTTACAACATCTTTCTTTAGTATATATGAAACACATCAATAATGATACGTTACCTGTTTTAATTATAGGCATGCGTTACATTTGATTTCTTGCCTTTATATCTTTCCACCCTTTGATTTCCTACCATAACTTCTCCACAAATTTTAGCCGTTTGTTTTCATTTGCAATTCGTGTAAAAAACTTCTTTCTCATTTCATTTCTCACACCTATTTTCAGATCTGAGAAAAATAGGTAATGGCTTCTTTTTTTCCTTCTACTTTTCTCTTCACTTTTCTATTGAATTTTCCATTGTTTTGATTGATCTTTATGTGGGTTGCTCGGCCTAAACCCCTCAACCACCACCACCACCTTCTCCGCCTACCCATCTCCTCATATGCCGCGCCATCCTCCACATTTGTCCTTGCTGTGTTTCTCTGTGTGTATATATATAAAGGCATATGTAAAATTTTAATGGGTTTTTGTGTATATATATTTCTCCATCAATCTATGCTTTAAATTATTGTTTTAAAGTATATAAGTTTTATAAGTTGGTATTGGATCGGTTAATGGATATAAGCTCTAATAAAATGAGTTACTTGATTTTATTTAAGTTAGATCTGAAGATTTTTGTGATTTTTGTGTCATATATTTGGTAGGTGGTTTAAGGATATATACAACATATATGTATCTAAAGCTTTTTCAAAGTATATAATTTTACTATATTTGTGTTTCAAATATTTGCATTTTATGATAGGTTATATTATAGCAAATTTTGATATTGATATATTATATATATAAGTTTGCATATACTATATAAGTTTATACCATTCATTATTAATTTATGTAAAAGCCTATACGCATAAATCTGTGAGTTATTTATATGTGTAATAAAAATTTGCTTAGAGTATTTATATTAAAGAGTTATATAACACGTTTGTTAGGGTATATGAGATTTATATCAGCAACTTATATATTCATAAGAATGTGAATTTTAGTCTGTGTTGATTTTTATGTTTTATTTTTAATTGCTGCTACATATAATGTGTTTAGATTTTCCCATATTATATGCATATAGTATATGTTTAGGATACAACAAAGTATGTAGCTCTAATATCTATGCATATTTGTATATTGAATATAAAGCTTTCTCTTCTTTTGTTATGAATATATGTATATACTTACTACATATATTTATTAAAATATGGGTCTGCATATATATTGTATTATATATAGTTTGAATATATATATATATATATATATATATATATATATATAATATTTTGGTTATAATATTTTAAAAATATGTGTTTTAAGGATTGTGATTTAATTGTGTATATATATATATACGTATTATTTTAATATTCTTCTGAAATTAAGATATTGATTTTTATAGGATAATAATAATATATATATTTTTTGTATATATTAAACTGATTGATTTTCCCATCGATTCCTCATTTTCAGCTTTGATCGTTGAATTTGTGTTCAATCGTGCTTTGCTTTGAAATTCAGGCCTGGATTCATAGCTCTTTTCTTTGTCAAATCTATCTAGCTTCGAAAGGTGAGCAATCACTCACGATTAACGTTCTTATATTTATTAAATTTGATTTCAATTGAAACGACAATTGAAATACTTTTTTAATTTGAACTGTTAATTATTTAATTATTACTGGATATGCTATTATCTGTATCTGTTCAACTGTGGGATATGACACCATATTCTATTATTTATATTTTACTTATTTTCTGATGATATATGCCTATGATATTATTATCTGTTATATTACTATCATATCTGTCATCACTCTGCAAGTTCCCTGTTAGTATAGAATTCACTATGGGTTGAAATGATACACCCGAACGGACTTTAGAATAGGAGAAAATCGTTATGGGTTGAAGTGATAGACCAAGCGATTTTCACTTGAATTATTTTGGGATTGCGGGTCAAAATGATATCTACCCGTATATATTTAAATTACGGATTGAAATGATAAATATCTGTATCAATTGACCATAGGATAAGAAATTATATGTAGACACAGTTGGTCTATATATAAATATTTTAAAAATGATTTCTATGGTTTTGAAAGGGAATATATATAGGGTTTTATTTAATATTGGAAATATTTTTAAGTTTTATATAAAGTAGATTTAATAATAAACTTTAATCTAATGAAGTTTGATTTAATTAATATAATACGTCTAGGTATAATATCTTTGAACAGATTTTTTCAAGGATTTGTATAAGTTAAGGAAGATAAGGTTGAATTAAGTAAAATTGTATCTAATTAAGAATTCTACTTAATTAAGTCGATTTGAACTATTGAACTTGAAGTTTAAGTTCTGATTTTTTAACTTGATTTTTGATCTAAAGTGATTAAATGGACATTTCAAGTTTAAATAAATCGAAAGGAATATTTAGTCTAAGGGTAAAATAAGGTTATTTAATAATATTGAATTTATTAAGTGAATATTTCAAGACTAAATAATATAAGGTTAAATTGAGATCTATAGGAAGCTGTTAAATTGAACTTTGAAATGTTGAATATTAAGCTTTGAAACATACTGGAATTTAATGGTTAATTTGTGATTCAGATCTATAATTGAAATCAATATTATTTGAATCGGTTATTTAAAACACTGAATTTAGTGGAAATTGATAAATTGAGATTGAATTTAATTTGAACGAGAAAGTTGAGTTGATTTTGAAGCGATTTGTGAAATTACTAATACTTTACTTTATAAATTACTTCATATATATATATATACTTTTTAGGAAATAGATATATTTGCAATGAAGTTGATATTTTAGTTTTGAAGTATAAATTAATTTGAAATGACCACGGTGTTATAGTGCATATTTTCTACACTGTAGATAGTTCCACGGACCCTTAGAGGATGGTTATCCCAAACATCCTTTATGTTAATTATATTTCAGTTGATATTTCACTTGAGTTGGATTTATTGATATAGGAATGTTAATTCTGACTCGAGTGTTTTGTGTTTTGATTTACGCTCGGGTCAGACTAAGTAATTCAGCATTTGAGACTCACCTTAGGAATTTGGAGCTTCGCTTGGAGATCCAACAATTGATTCAGCTTCTAGCTTTCCTGTTGATTCGTTCACAGAAGTCATTTATTTGGATAGAAGACTTCACTGTATTTGAGATATTCTGTTGTATTATATTTCGAATTCTGTTGTTTATATAGTAGCTTCATGAACTACTATGGTTTTTTCTTCCACTGCGAGTTATTTTGATATTTCTGTGTCTGTGATTCTGTGTTTGATTTTATTTTCTCCAAATTTTATTACAATGCGGTATTTTGAGTAATTCAAGTCCGACATGTGTGGATGCGAATGGCTGAAAATATCGAGTTGTTACAGTTTGATATCAGAGCTTTGGTTTTAGGCAAACCTTAGCCTGTGGAACAAAAACTCATTAGAGATAGGGTAGAAATACCATAGGATGAGTGAAATAAATCTCAGAATCATTCCTTTGAGAGAGAACGTACTTTCAAAGTATAAAATGATTTTCAAATGATTTTGAAGGATTTTTAAAGATTATTTTGGTATAAATTTTCTTATTTTGAAATCAAGATTTTATAAACTTCATCCCTTCTGTATCCACCTTGTTAGTAATCTCTTCAGTTAGGATTTGTTAGAATTTTGAACTTCTATCTTTTTGATCCGGATTCGTTGCTGCTAGGAAGCTATTTGAGTCTTTTCCAAATTTTGAATAGGAATTCTTTTTTATTAATATAGGTTATATATCTCTAATCTGGGTTTGGATTCTTATCGATTAAGATTCCTTTGAACTTTAGAATGCTCCCACTTGTTCCAAAATCCATTTATGTCTCCCCTATCTATATTCTTTTGATTTTGGAGCATTGCATAACCTCACTTTGAATGACCTCTATAAAGATCAACGATTCCGCCAATCTTTGAATGACTTGAAAAGGGGTGAAACTCCCTTACAATCGGCATTGATTCATCGAAGAGTTCTATATCCTCGGTTTACGATGCTATCTATCTTCTGCTATACCTGGATTCTATCTCTAGCATTCGAATGTCGATTTGCCTTAGATTTCCGCATTGATTATATTCCTGAAGTCACGGTTGACCTGTTAAGGTCGCCCACGATTTATGCAGGCTTATCTATAACAACTCGCATATTTTACGATTGAATATTTAAATATTTTATCTAAATATTTTATCGTTAGTCGGATTGTAGTCCGAAAAGTTACTTTTTGCATGTGGTCGAATTAGGACTTGGGACCACTTCCATTGAGTTCAAAACACCGTTTGCGATCTTTTTGAGTATAAACTTTGATATGTTTGGAGTTAGTGGAATTTTGACACTTTTTCACTTTGGGCTTTGGGTTTGGTTTAGCCCATTAGCCTAAACTATTAACTCTAGCTCAACCCCCTCTTCCCTTCATTACTTCACTTTCATTTTCTAACACTCAAGCTTCATCAAAAATGGAGAGAGGAATGAGAAATTAAAACTCCAAGCCCTAGTTCATTTGCAAATCCAACATCTAACTCCAAATCCAAAGAGAAGCCATTGATTCAAGCTTCTTGTGTTTAGATTGAAGTGTAGTTGATTCTTCCTTTGCTTTTAAGCTTCTCCTTCATTAATTTTGTGAAAAGGTGAGATTTTTATCTCACATCTTTTTCTATAACTATCTTTGATTGTTGGGTATGAATTCCTAACACTTATTCATGTGCATTTGCTTTTGGTTTGGATTGAATTGTTGAAAATCCCAACTTTTAGTGTTTTGGGTTCAAATCTTTAAAAATCCTAACTTTGATGTTTGAACACGTTTTTGGTGATGCATCGAGGAGCCAATAGGACCGGGTAGCCGATGGGCGTAATCCCCTAGCGTCCGTGCTCGACCGGTTGCAAATTGAGAGAGTTTTTGCATTTCTGTTGCTTAGGTCGCTCGACTTGCCCCAGTCCCTTAGGTCGTTCGGCCTGCATATGTGTCTCTCGGCCTGCAGTTAGGTCGCTACCACTTAGGTCGCTCAGCCTCACCTCCTTAATTCGCTCTGCCTGCCTTAGGTCACTGACCACTTAGGTCGCTCGGCCTGTTCATATGTCGCTCGGCCTGTTAAGTCGTGCTCCTTAGGTCGCTCGCCTCGCTAATGACTTGGCCTGTTAAGTCGCTCTCCTTAGGTCGCTCGCCTCGCTAATGTGTCGGCCTGTTAGGTCTCACCTCCTTAAGTTGCTCGGCTTGCTTCAAGTCGTAAACAGTTAGGTCGCTCGTTCCTTAAGTCGCTCGGCCTGCCGCTATAGGTCGTACCAACTTAGGTCGCTCGGCCTGCTTGCTCCATTAAGTCGCACCTGCTATAGGTTGTGCCATGTTAAGCCGCATCTCTTAGGTCGTTGTCGCTTGGCCCACTTGCACCACTTACGTCGCATCACTTAGGTCACTCGGCCTGCTGCTATGGGTCGCGTCATGGTTTAAGTCACAAGCATTTAGGTCGCTTGGCATGCTGCTATATCTCGCACCAACTTAGGTCGCGCCATGCTATAGGTCGCGCCATGTTAAGTTGCTCTGTTAGGCCGCATGCTACTCCTTAAGCCGCTAGCTCCTTAGGTCGCTTGCATCTTATGTCGCCCATTTCTTAGGTCGTTCAGTTAGGTCGCATGCTATGTCGCTGATCCCTTATGTCGTACGCCGTGGAGTCGCATGAGTTGAGCCGCTGATTTCTTGTGTTGAATTATGTTAAGTCGTAAGTCGTGGCTGTTAAGTCGCAAGGGTATTTCCACTTTGATGGATTTGGAATCGAATTCTTTGGATTTTATTCACGTCTTAGAATGTGAATTTTTGTGACTTATTGTTTCTACAATCATTTTTGTGATTTGTCACTTTAAAAATATGAAGGTTTCAATACTAGCAGTAAATATCAAAACTCCTTCATCAAAACAATTTCAACCCTATTTTATTATAAAACTTGTTTCTTAAATCGTTTTCCAATCTACTAGTATATATATAAACCTTTACCTCACTCGTACGAGAAATCTAATTAAACGGCTTAGTAAAACAAGTGGTATGAAACGCTTGCGTTCACTTCGCCGGTTAATTCTTAGAATTGTTCGATTGAATCTCTTGTGACAATTTTCGAGTGGAGATCTACAATTTGTTCGTAAATATTTAAGTTAAGCTAGTGGTTATGGGACATGAGGCTAAGCTTATATATTTACTAGCTTACTGTAATTGACACTTCTTGATGATCGTCGATGATCATTTTTGTGACTTAGACTAGCAAATGTGCGATGTCTCTTTGTCTACGAGGGAGACTAAACCCCGTTTCTGTGGAGCTTCGGCTCAATTTGGTGGGGTAGCGACCCATGGTCTTCGGGCCGTTTTGTGGAGCTTCGGCTCAAAATTAATGGTTAGCATCCATGGAATAGCGTTCCATTTTGTGATACACGTGTTGGTGAGGTTTCATGCTCCCGTTTTGTGATAGGCCTCCCCCTTTTTGTGATTTCTGGATTTCCATTGATGATTTCTAGAACTGGCGTTTCACCAATTTTCGTGATTTACATTGATTTTTTTTACCAATATTTGTGCATTGGTAAATTTGTGTGTCATTAACTTTTGTGATTGACATTGATATAATTGTCAATATTTATGGTTTGGGGAATAAAAATAAAGAGTATGACATTCTTTTTGATCTTTGAGAAGATTCTTGTGATATTGATTAATCTCTTGTTGACTTTCAATTACATACTTATCACAGTATGGTTTTATGGTTATCATACGTTTTTGTCATATCTCTTATTCTATATCATTTCATCTAATATTTATAGCTAGACTGATACGTTCATTATTTTCTTATTAAATAATACTCAGGTCAGACCGATTTGTTACAGGTGCTTGTACTTGACTCCTCACCTGGGATTATTATCCTGACTTTTGGCTAACTACTTAGATTGGTAGTTTATTTTGTTGTATACCTTTGAGATATAGACTCCTTGATGTATACATATTCTTTTGTCTAGCACTTGTAACTATTCTTTTGTGATATTGTGGATCTTGTCTGACCACTACTCTGATGAACACTTTTATGTGTTATATATTCATATCAATTTCCGCCTTTGTGATATGGATGTCTATGACTGATTTGTAACGACCCTGGATTTTGGCCCTATTTATTTTAATAAATATTCAAATCAATTTAAATAAAATGTATACCTATCCATTTGAAACGGATGTGATTTTGAAATAATTGCCATTGTTTATATAAATGGTATTTTTTTAAAAAGAAAATTGATTTGGAAGTTTAATAAATTATCTCAATAACATTCATAATAAAATTTGTCTTTAATGATTAAATTAAAATATCTTACTTTGTTTATATTTGGTAAGTATACATATGAATGATAATGTTTGAAATAGAATTAAAATATAAATGTGAAATATAAGTCAAACTTATGCATATAATTTAAATAAAATACAAATGGAGATAAATATAAAATAAGTATAAATGTAAATAAATCATATTGTACATAATTTAAATATTTATAGTTAAATACAAATAAAATAAATATAAAGAATGAGTAAACTCACGAATCTAATTTAAATATTGACAGTTCAATTATAAATATAAGAATATTAAGTATAACACATGAATATAACTAAATTAAGAATAAAGTATAGAGTAGAAATATAAAATAAAATAACACAAATAGAATTAAAATAGATAAACAAGCATACAACATAACTTTAAAATTAGTAAGCAAAGTAAAATGAAATATGACACATATATGCAAAATATTCAAATTAGAAGCTGTCAAAAACAAATACTTTTAAACAAATGCTTTCATAATGCCAAATCCATTTGCACATATGAAAAAGAGAAACACAGGTCTTATACCTGCAAGTATATACTTACATAAAAAATCCTTATACATAGCAAATATTTTAATAATTATGCAAACTAATTAAGGTACAAAGCAAATATGAACAAATGAATAGCTTCTTGTGCAAGCTATGCTGGCCTGCAAAATGATGAGGAACAATTCAATATCCTTATGCATAGTACAAAACAATTGTATACGAATATTATGTGCAGCTGAAGATAATGAGTGTGTAAACCTATTTAGGAAGCAAAACATTTAATGCTAATATCTCGGCCTACATTTTGTCAAGTCAAGATATTTATAAATCTGATCAATCAAGAAGCTACTGTCCAGATGAAGCCTTCCCATTCTGTTCTTTATTTAAATGTATATCTCATGCTACTTCAAGTTCATGAAACAAAAAAAGAAAAGAAAAGAAAAAGAGAAACCTGAGGAAACTAAAACAAGAAAATGAAACATATTCAAAAAGACAGATTCATGAATAAACACAGACAGTTTTTCAACTGCAGTTAAAGACATCAAGAGTTTTCTATTCAACAATTATTTGAGGTGAGTAAATTTAAATTTCAAGCTTAAGTTAATTAAACCAGTAAGATGATTTCATGAGATTAATATATGTGTGTATATGCTTTGTTTTGATATGAATATGAGATATTATACAATCTGTACTTGGAATATGGAAGATGCAGTTTCTCTGCTTTGTGTTACAGGATTGAAAACAATTAAAATTTAAACTATTTTCATTTGATTACGGTAAGTTTTAGATTTGTTTTTCATCAAAACTTGTTGCTTGAACTTCAATCATAATTTTTTTTTAAAATCTGTTTCAACATATTAGTAACTCATACTTTTTTGTTTACAGTCAATTAAGGAAACATTGTTAAATTCGATCATATGAAAAGCTAATTAAAATTTATTTCATGAATTATTACTAAAAGATATGATTTTTAAAATTTGAATGAGGATTTTTAGCTCAATATATCAAGAGTAGTTCGATGTTGAACAAAATTGAACTTTTATCAAATTCTCGAAAATTACTTAATATAAAATGCTGAAATTTAACCTGAAGCTAGTACAAAGGTCAGTGATCTTAGGAAAAATATTGAATGATTTTCCATTGCATAGAGTTTAGATACAAGATCGATATAGGGTTTTACTGCGTGTTTTTGTTCATGTCAGTAAAATATGAGATTCGACTCGTACCTATGATCGAGTGATTTGAGGCTTAGTAGGAAGATTGCTGGGGACGTTGACAAGGTGTGGTCGAGTTTCCATCACCTACGGTGAACCGTGCTTGGGTGGTGTGACGTTTTGGTTCAGAGTGGTCGACCGTTTCTTTGATTCGAACTGCGTATTTTCGTATTCGAATTTTTGGTGACCTTGGATTTCTCGTATTCGTGCTAGTTTGGATTTGCGCGAAGCCTCAGAAGATTACCGGAGCCACGAGCGACGCTGTACACGTGTACAACACTGAGGTGTATCAGTGTTTGAAGTTGGGGAGAAGGGGCGCTGTCTCGAGTCAATATCGAGAAGATTGAACGTTTGCTTCGGGTTTCTTGTGAGTTTGAGTGCGAGAATCCTCTGTTGTTTATCCTATAATTAAGTTCACATGAAAACTTGCTGTAAATTAAAAAAAGGAAGAAGATGGAATTCACGTTACTGGGTTGGGAACTCGGGTGAAGGAGCAAACAACTCGAAGCAGCGGTTGAGTGTAACAGGGGAGGTCTCGGGTTCTTATATCTGCATGTAAGATTTTATGAAATTTGTTAATGATTAAATGTTTCAGCAAGTATCACAGTAAAATGAATACTGTTCAAAGTTTAAGTAAAAATTTAATTCAAGTTTGATTATCATAGTTAAGGTCTATTAACAAGTTAACTCGTGATTAATTATTTTAAAGTAACTGATTTCTTTTGTTAAGCTTAACCTTGTTTTTAAAATCTTGTTAATATTAAGTAACAAATTAAGTAAATCAACAAATAATAGTAATATAATTGATAACAAATTTTAAGAAGACTCGATTGTTAATTAAGTGAGTAATCAATTGTAATTGATTGGGTTCAGAAGTAATTAAGAGTAATTACTTTGTAATCTTAATTAGTAATGTATTATAAGTAATAAGTGAAACCGAGTTAATCACTTAATTAATGAACGATTTATAGTTAATTAATCAAGTAATTTAATTAATAATTAAGGAAGTAATTAGCAGTAAATAAATAGGTAATCCGTCTCATTTGGATTGTTAATTGATCAGTAAGTAATTAAAGTTAGATAACTTGATTAAGAAAGTAATTAGTTAAATAATGTGAATAAAGTAATTAAGTAATTAAGCAATTTAGATATATATATATATATTAATTAAGAAATGATTTGTTGATTAAATAATTTGAAGGAAAATAAGTGTTAAACAGGGTTAAGAGATTAACTCTCAAGTAATTAAATTTATCACAATAAGAACTTAAGATGATTGCTTATGGATGTTGTATGTATTGTATATTTGCTTGTGATGTTTATTGATGATATTTTGTGATGCTCACTGATATGCTGTAATATATCCATGGCAATTGTGTATGATTTATCTGGGTAAATGTTATATGAATTTAATCATTGAATTAAACTGCTAAGTTAATTAGACAACTTGGCCTTTAAAATGGCGTTTGGATTTCGATGAGACCGGGATCGGGTATCCAATTGATATTCCGAAAACCACATCGATCCAAATTAAACGTTAGGTCGTGAATTCTCAAGTGAAGATCGAGATGGTGCTTTCAGAATGCAAGGGTTATCGTCGTTGACTCTGAGGGTGATTCCAAAATGAGTGTAACAAGAGAATGCCTTCGGTTTCGTTCGAACCTGGAACGAACTTGTATGGATTGAATGCTTTCAACACATCGTCAGGCAGACGATGAGCATTCTAAGAAATATGTCCTGAAAAGGTAATCGCAGCCTCAAGTCTCATCAACCGGGAATGGCTAAAACATGGGAGGTGCAGCAAGGTTAGGTGGGTCATGCCCAAGCAGGACGAGATATACTCCTGTCTAGATGTCCCTTTATTTCGGTTGTGTGGGCGGTTGGATATGCGCACCAACTGCGGGGTTATCTTGTTCGGGACTGTTCAGTAAGGAATGGTTCCGGCCTTGTGTTGCAGGGGAGTTAGGGTGGCTCCTCGATACAGTGATCTAGACCACGTACTGTGACGAGCGGTACCCCAGTAGCCCTGCCATTGGATGGGATCCAATTTCCAATAAGCGCCGTACGTTTTGATTGTGCCCAACTACGTTGGAATGTGAGATGTAAGCATTTCATATATTTCTATATTTTACTTGAAAACCCTAGACACTATTATAATATCACTGGATTTCCTATAAAATGTTTTGGTTAGCGTAAGGTAAAAACTTACCCATATTTATTTGTGGGGAGTCTTACGTGATACCTTTGTTTTAAAAGGTTTTCAAAATTAAACAATTTAAACCGTTTACTCATACCAGACCCATGTCTGACCCGGAGTTTATATTTTGTTTTTCATAAACTCTTGGGTACTAAAATTTTTACGAGTAGCCAAGTGATAGGTTTGGATTTTGATTGTGGAGGGGCTTGGAGCAGGAGTTTCCAGACGTATGTAGATATCTATCTAGTTCCGCTGTGTTAGTTGATGTATACTGTATCTCTGATGTATATAGTGACGGATGTACGTATGATTGTCATGTGTATTGATATTGTATAACTCTGATATATGAAATCTATGTAATAGTTATGTGATATATTATATTTTTTTCCGTACCGCTGTGAGATTCTGATGTTTTGTTTCTTTCTTTTCTATTTTTTTCTATTTCTATCCCTTTCTTTCTTAATGATGATGCGTCTTTCTGGTAGTGAGAAGGGCGGGTCGTCACACTTGGTATCAGAGCGCTAGGTTGTGTGAATACCTAGGCTCTTGAGTGATTTCTTTCTTGAGAGAGCGTATTTGTAATTTTGATATATATATATATATATATATATATATATATATATATATATATATTTATTTCTACCTATTTATTGGGTTACCTGTTCAGGTATTCCAATATAAGTTATAAAGGTAGATAGGGTGGTGGTGTGTGAAACACGACTATCGATGGTTGGAGTTTTGAATATTTGTAGTTGGAGTGTATCTGTCGAGACTGCAGACTTATTACCGTCTTGAGCGAGCTTTGGGTGATGTGAGGATTTCATTGTTGGGATGTAATTTTGGGATGAGCTTGAGTTTGGATCTATCGGATGGATATGAGAAAATCATGATATCTTGATATCTCAGGGTGTAGTAGCTGCGTAATAAGACTCAGTGAGTTTGAGTGTCTCCGAAGATGCTTCTTTGGAACAAGTTAAGGAAGTATGTCCGTTTCGGAATTGTGACTAAGTTCAGAAGGGTATTTTTGTTTGATTGAGGCCCGAGTTTCTCGAAAAGCTTTGAATAGAAGTCTTTGGCATCGAGGTTAACCCTATAGCTTGAAGTGTTCTGTCTGCTGTCGAGAAGGTTTGTTGATTAGCAGTTTTCTTGAGGTGATTTCATAAGTAGCATAGTGGATTCATTTTTTTCGATGGATTGAACCGAACATTATATGGCTGTTCTGGATTGTGAAGGGAGAACAAACTTATTTGGGTAGAATTGCCAGAGTGTCGAGCAAACAATTCTGGAATTTATTTGTACAATCTTTTTACATGGAGTTGAGTTTTTTTTTTAGTTATTGATGTGAACCAAGTTTTTCCTGATGTATTCGAGAAGTTAATTGTTTGTCTTCCCATCGAGAGATAGAGTTTCGAGTTGATTTGATTTCAGGGTAGTGCTAGTGATTCAGCCTAGTTGGAGGATGGTTCCGAGAAAGGAAGTAGAGTTAGTTGAGCAGATTTAGGATCGATAAGAGTATGAATAAGTTTGTTTTGGTACATTCTAAGTTTGAAGAAGAGCTCAAGTTGTATTCGAGATAGTGTTGGAGACACTGAGGAGGCATGTTTTGAAGGCGAGTTCTCTAAGTGCCCTTTTTTGGAAATCGGAAGTTATTTTTGGGGCGCATTATTTTGGGTGAAGATATCTCTGTAGACCCAGCGAAGGGAGAATCTATTCTAGAATGGAAGCAACAGAAGCAACCGATGGAAATTAATAATTTTCTGGTTTAACTGGCTACTACAGGAAAATTTATCAGAGACTATTTCAAGATTTCTTCACATCTGACTAAGTTGACAAGGAAAAGAACCAAGTTCAAATGGACACCCGGTGTGAAGAAGCTTACTAAGAATGGAAGACGAGGCTAACCAGTGCTCCAGTGATTGTTATTCCAGAAGGGAAGGTCAGATTTGGAATTTATACGAATGATGGTATAATTGATTTGGGAGGCAGTGTGGATGCAGAGTGGAGAGTAACTGCGTATGCGTGACAGCAATTAAAGCAACATGAAGGGAACTACGCTACGCATGACCTTGAGTAGTTAGCCATTGTGTTTGTTTTGAAAATTTGGAGGCACTATTTGTTGGAGAAAAGTTGGGTTATTAACGGATCACAAACCATTGAAATATCTTTTTCTCTAAGGGAATGTTAATCTGAGGCAGTCGTGGTGAATCGAATTTCTGGCCTCATATGATATGGATATGCTGTATACCCAGGATAAGCGAATGTTGTTGTTGATGCTCTTAGTAGGAATGCAGTTTTGTTCTTTTAGAAGTTATTCCTTCTTTTCAGGGAAGAATTATAAGTAAGTAAAGGGAGGATAGATCTTTTGAGGAATTGATTCTTGAACTAAGGATGGTAGGCGTTCAGATTTTAAGGTAAATGATCAAGGTGCTTAAAGGATTAGTGGCCGTTTGTGTGCTTGATATAGGTGAATTGAGGTAATAAGTTTTAGCTGAATGACATCACTTCAAACTGAATATTCACCCGGATCTTTAAGATGTATAAAGATATGAGAAGAATTTTCTGGAGACCGAGCATGAAGAGGGTTATAGCTGCTTTCGTTTATAGTTGTACTTTCTATCAGCAAGTCAAGGTGATCAATAGAAGTTGTCTAGGATTATTGCAATCTTTAGAAATCTCAGATGGAAGTGGGAGATGATTTCGATGGATTTCATCGACGGTTTGCCAAGAACCAAGAAAAGAAGCGATGGAATATGGATTATTGTGGATAGATTAACTAAGAGTAGTCATTCTATACTAGTTAGATAACTCGGACGACAGTTTCAGGCCAAAATTTTCTTGAAGAAAATAGTAAAATTGTTTAGTGTTCCTGTTAGCATAATAAGTGATCGTGACCCTATTTTTCACCAGCAAAATTTTGGAAGGTTCTACAATTGACTTTGGGATCGAGTTTGAAATTTAGTATAGCCTATTATCCTCAGACGAACGGACAGAGAGACTGAACCGTATTCTTGAAGATATGCGGCAAGTTTGAGTTTTGGATTTGGTGAATTGTGGAAGACTATCTTGTGTTTGGACCAGTTTTGTTTTGTGAAGTTTTGCTTAGATTAGGCTTATTAAAGGATAAGATAAGAGCTTCTCAGGACCGTCAGAAGAAGAAGTACGCAGATAAGAAGGAGACAATTGGAATTTGAGATTGGTAATTTGTTTTTGACCAAAGTTTCCCAATTAAAGAAACTATTAGATTCGAAAGGCGGGAAAACTTGACTCGGGATATATTGGACTATTTCGGATATTGAAAAGATTGGAACTGTAGCTTGCAGAGTCGAATTGTCAGAACAGATGTCTGGAATTCGTAATGTATTCTGCGTGACCCATCTAAAGATATTTGTTCTAGATTCAGCATTAGTTGTAGAATCAATAGTACAGGAAGACTTGAAAGATGAGCCGAATGTGACTGTGGATAGAAATTCATATCGGATTGTTAGTTAAGGTGAGAGGCAACTCAGGAGTATAGTAGTGTAGCTTGTCATAGTATAGTGGAGCGAGGATTCCAGAGTTTTCATCCAGGAAACTCTGTATAGTTTTAGAAAAACTTATCTGGATTTGTGTCCGGATGGCTAGAGATGTTTGTTATGATAGATTGCTGGTTGTTTGTTAATATATGAATGATATGTATGTTTGAATGGTTGATATGGGAACTTTTAAATTATCTTTGTTTTAAATTTCGGGGACGAAATTCTTTTAAGGGGGAGGAATGTAACGACCCTGGATTTTGGCCCTATTTATTTTAATAAATATTCAAATCAATTTAAATAAAATGTATACTTATCCATTTGAAACGGATGTGATTTTGAAATAATTGCCATTGTTTATATAAATGGTATTTTTTCTAAAAAAGAAAATTGATTTGGAAGTTTAATAAATTATCTCAATAATATTCATAATAAAATTTGTCTTTAATGATTGAATTAAAATATCTTACTTTGTTTATATTTGGTAAGTATACATATGAATGTAATGTTTGAAATAGAATTAAAATATAAATGTGAAATATAAGTCAAACTTATGCATATAATTTAAATAAAATACAAATGGAGATAAATATAAAATAAGTATAAATGTAAATAAATCATATTGTACATAATTTAAATATTTATAGTTAAATACAAATAAAATAAATATAAAGAGTAAGTAAACTCACGAATCTAATTTAAATATTGACAGTTCAATTATAAATATAAGAATATTAAGTATAACACATGAATATAACTAAGTTAAGAATAAAGTATAGAGTAGAAATATAAAATAAAATAACACAAATAGAATTAAAATAGATAAACAAGCGTACAACATAACTTTAAAATTAGTAAGCAAAGTAAAATGAAATATGACACATATATGCAAAATATTCAAACTAGAAGCTGTCAAAAACAAATACTTTTAAACAAATGCCTTTATAATGCCAAATCCATTTGCAAATATGAAAAAGAGAAACACAAGTCTTATACCTGCAAGTATATACTTACATACAAAATCCTTATACATAGAAAGTATTTTAATAATTATGCAAACTAATTAAGGTACAAAGCAAATATGAACAAATGAATAGCTTCTTATGCAAGCTATGCTGGCCTGCAAAATGATGAGGAACAAATCAATATCCTTATGCATAGTACAAAACAATTGTATACGAATATTATGTGCAGCTGAAAATAATGAGTGTGTAAACCTATTTAGGAAGCAAAACATTTAATGCTAATATCTCAGCCTACATTTTGTCAAGTCAAGATATTTATAAATCTGATCAATCAAGAAGCTACTGTCCAGACGAAGCCTTCCCATTCTGTTCTTTATTTATATGTATATCTCATGCTACTTCAAGTTCGTGAAACAAAAAAAGAAAAGAAAAAGAGAAACCTGAGGAAACTAAAACAAGAAAATGAAACATATTCAAAAAGACAGATTCATGAATAAACACAGACAGTTTTTCAACTGCAGTTAAAGACATCAAGAGTTTTCTATTCAACAGTTATTTGAGGTGAGTAAACTTAAATTTCAAGTTTAAGTTAATTAAACCAGTAAGATGATTTCATGAGATTAATATATGTGTGTATATGCTTTGTTTTGACATGAATCTGAGATATTATACAATCTGTACTTGGAATATGGAAGATGCAGTTTCTCTGCTTTGTGTTACAGGGTTGAAAACAATTAAAATTTGAATTGTTTTCATTTTATTATGGTAAGTTTTAGATTTGTTTTTCATCAAAACTTGTTGCTTGAACTTCAATCATAATTTTTTTTAAAATCTGTTTCAACATATTAGTAACTCATACTTTTCTGTTTACAGTCAATTAAGGAAACATTGTTAAATTCGATCATATGAAAAGCTAATTAAAATTTAAATCATGACTTATTACTAAAAGATATGATTTTTAAAATTTGAATGAGGATTTTTAGCTCAATATATCAAGTGCAGTTCGATGTTGAACAAAATTGAACTTATATCAAATTCTCGAAAATTACTCAATATAAAATGCTAAAATTTAACCTGAAGCTAGTACAAAGGTCAGTGATCTTAGGAAAAATATTGAATGATTTTTCCATTGCATAGAATTTGGATACAAGATCGATATAGGGTTTTAATGCGTGTTTTTGTTCATGTCAGTAAAATATGAGATTCGACTCGTACCTATGATCGAGTGATTCGAGGCTTAGTGGGAAGATTGCTGGGGACGTTGACAAGGCGTGGTCGAGTTTCCATCACCTACGGTGAACCGTGCTTGGGTGGCGTGATGTTTTGGTTCAGAGTGGTCGACCGTTTCTTTCATTCGAACTGCGTATTTTCGTATTCGAATTTTTGGTGGTAATGCGACCTTGGATTTCTCGTATTCGTGCTTGTTTGGATTTTCGCGAAGCCTCAGAAGATCACCGGAGCCACGAGCGACGCTGTACACGTGTACAGCACTGAGGTGTATCAGTGTTTGAAGTTGGGGAGAAGGGGCGCTGTCTCGAGTCAATCTCGAGAAGATTGAACGTTTGCTTCGGGTTTCTTGTGAGTTTGAGTGCGAGAATCCTCTGTTGTTTATCTTATAATTAAGTTCACATGAAAACTTGCTGTAAATTAAAAAAAGGAAGAAGATGGAATTCGCGTTACTGGGTTGGGAACTCGGGTGAAGGAGCGAACAACTCGAAGCAGCGGTTGAGTGTAACAGGGGAGGTCTCGGGTTCTTATATCTGCGTGTAAGATTTTATGAAATTTGTTAATGATTAAATGTTTCAAAGTATCACAGTAAAATGAATACTGTTCAAAGTTTAAGTAAAAATTTAATTCAAGTTTGATTATCATAGTTAAGGTCTATTAACAAGTTAACTCATGATTAATTATTTTAAAGTAACTGATTTCTTTTGTTAAGCTTAACCTTGTTTTTAAAATCTTGTTAATATTAGGTAACAAATTAAGTAAATCAACAAATAATAGTAATATAATTGATAACAAATTTTAAGAAGACTCGATTGTTAACTAAGTGAGTAATCAATAGTAATTGATTGGGTTCAGAAGTAATTAAGAGTAATTACTTTGTAATCTTAATTAGTAATGTATTATAAGTAATAAGTGAAATTGAGTTAATCACTTAATTAATGAACGATTTATAGTTAATTAATCAAGTAATTTAATTAAGAATTAAGGAAGTAATTAGCAGTAAATAAATAGGTAATCCATCTCATTTGGATTATTAATTGATCAGTAAGTAATTAAAGTTAGATAACTTGATTTAGAAAGTAATTTGTTAAATAATGTGAATAAAGTAATTAAGTAATTAAGCAATTTAGATATATATATTAATTAAGAAATGATTTGTTGATTAAATAATTTGAAGGAAAATAAGTGTTAAACAGGGTTAAGAGATTAACTCTCAAGTAATTAAATTTATCACAATAAGAACTTAAGATGATTGCTTATGGATGTTGTATGTATTGTATATTTGCTTGTGATGTTTATTGATGATATTCTGTGATGCTCACTGATACGCTGTAATATATCCATGGCAGTTGTGTATGATTTATCTGGGTAAATGTTATATGAATTTAATCATTGAATTAAACTGTTAAGTTAATTGGACAACTTGGCCTTTAAAATGGCGTTTGGATTTCGATGAGACCGGGATCGGGTATCCAATTGATATTCTGAAAACCACATCGATCCAAATTAAACGTTAGGTCGTGAATTCTCAAGTGAAGATCGAGATGGTGCTTTCAGAATGCAAGGGTTATCGTCGTTGACTCTGAGGGTGATTCCAAAATGAGTGTAACGAGATAATGCCTTCGGTTTCGTTCGAACCTGGAACTAACTTGTATGGATTGAATGCTTTCAACACATCGTCAGGCGGACGATGAGCATTCTACGAAATATGTCCTGAAAAGGTAATCGCAGCCTAAAGCCTCATCAACCGAGAATGGCTAAAACAGGGGAGGTGCAGCAAGGTTAGGTGGGTCATGCCCAAGCAGGACGAGATATACCCCTGTCTAGATGTCCCTTTATTTCGGCTGTGTGGGCGGTTGGATATGCGCACCAACTTTGGGGTTATCTTGTTCGGGACTGTTCAGTAAGGAATGGTTCCAGCCTTGTGTTGCAGGGGAGTTAGGATGGCTCCTCGGTACAGTGATCTAGACCATGTACTGTGACGGGCGGTACCCCAGTAGCCCTGCCATTAGATGGGATCCAATTTTCAGTAAGCGCCGTACGTTTTGATTGTGCCCAACTACGTTGGAATGTGAGATGTAAGCATTTCAGCTATTTCTGTATTTTACTTGAAAACCCCAGACACAATTATAATATCACTGGATTTCCTATAAAATGTTTTGGTTAGCGTAAGGTAAAAAATTACCCGTATTTATTTGTGTGGAGTCTTACGTGATACCTTTGTTTTAAAAGGTTTTCAAAATTAAACAATTTAAACCGTTTACTCATACCAGACATGTCTGACCCGGAGTTTATATTTTGTTTCTCATAAACTCTTGGGTACTAAAATTTTTATGAGTAGCCAAGTGATAGGTTTGGATTTTGATTCTGGAGGAGCTTGGAGCAGGAGTTTCCAGACGTATGTAGATATCTATCTAGTTCCGCTGTGTTGGTTGATGTATACTGTATCTCTGATGTATATAGTGAAGGATGTACGTATGATTGTTATGTGTATTGATATTATATAACTCTGATATATGAAATCTATGTAATAGTTATGTGATATATTATATTTTGTTCCGTACCGCTGTGAGATTCTGATGTTTTGTTTCTTTCTTTTCTATTTCTATCCCTTTCTTTCTTAATGATGATGCGTCTTTCTGGTTGTGAGAAGGGCTGGTCGTCACAGATTTGTTATGTTTATTTCTATATTTGTTTCCAAAGAATATATATAGCCACTGGGTAGTAGCTTTGTGTTTGTATCGGTGTGTTGGATTTCCTCCTGAAACCAGATGCATGTTGTACTATCTGACATATCGGTGCTCGCACAAAGCAATTATGCAGATGGTCGCTCCTCAACAGCCTTATTCCCCGTGCTAGTTGACGGCATTACCCCTTAGTGTCCTTGGCTAGAGTGGGTATAGAGGTGGGGCATCACAGCTTGGTATTGGAGCCAAACTTCTGAACAATATAGAATAATCTAGCAAGGATCATCGTCCTAAGTCCATCTTAAGAGTCGTGCTTTAGGATTTAATTCGAGTCTTCGTACCGATTCATCCTATTTTCTTTATGATTCCTTGTTTATCTATCAAGATTGCTTGATATTCATTTGGTGAATAACCTTTTCCTTCTTCTTTCTTTTTTTCTTTCTAAAGGAAGAGAAATGGTTAGACCAGGCCGTCCCAGCGCCGGTCAATCTAGTGCTACTCCAAAAGATGGAGTATTTATGTCTGCCCAGCAGCTTCTTGATCTAGTAAGGAATGGTCAGACAGCCGGTTCAAATCCGGAGTCTACTCACCCTAAGTCTGGATTTGCACGTTTGTGCAACGATTATACCAATTTGGGTGGGAAGCCATTCAAAGGTTCTAAAACTATTATTGAAGTCCAGGCTTAGCTGGGAACGTGCGATCGAATCTTTTCTCACATGAATCTTATTGATCTTCACCGTGTTCAGGTGGCCTCTAGTATGCTCCAAGAAAGAGCATTAGACTGGTACGAGCTTTTGATTTCTGAAATAAATGAAGTGGATCTTACTTGGGAGAAATTCCGAGAACGATTCGAATTAAAGTTTGTGCCAGAAGCTGAGAAAGTGACATTGGCTCGTCGTTTCATTGACCTTTTTCAAGGTGAATACTCTGTGGCAGATTATGTCGCATCCTTCGAGTCACTTTCTAAATACGGGGTCGAATACATAAACACCCCATTGAAGAAGAACCAAAGATTTGTCTATGGCTTGAATAAAAATCTTAAGAAGCCATTACTTCTAAAATTAGAAGTTTCTTTTGATCAACTCATTGATATCGCTCTTCGACTTGAAGAGGCTGATAGAGTAAGTGATGTTGAGGTTGGGAGTGCTAAACCGAACTTCACCAACAAGAAAAGGCCTAATAAGTTCAAAGGTCCTTATCCCAACAATAAGAAAGGGAAGCAAGCCTCTCCGGAAACGAAGACTTCTACCTCAAGTGGTGGGCAACGCTACAACTGTGGTTCTAAGGACCATTATGCGAATAAATTTTCAAAGCCCCGTGCTTGTCGCTATTGCAAAAGCCCGGACCATTATTTATCTTCTTGTCCCAAACTTCAAGGTAAGAAGGAGGGAAAGCTTAATGTTGCTCAAGCCCCTGGCAACACTTCTCGTGGTCAAGGTATTTCTCATTCTATCCATGATGGCATTATTTTATTTCGTGATCATCCTATTCGAGTTCTTTTTGATACGGATGCGTCCCATTCTTTTATATCAAAAGAACTTGTTGATACTTTTTCTTTGAGTGTTGTCGCTTTAACGACTTCTTTGAGAATTACGAATCCGGTTGGTGGATCCGCAACAATTAGTTTGCTTTGTAAAGATGTCGAGATTATTTTGTGTGATTTTTCTTTCCGAGCCGATTTGCATGTTATGCGCTACTTAGGCTTTGGAATGATTTTGGGAATGGATTGGCTTAACCGCTATGAAGCTCAAATCCTATGTCTTGAGCGGACTATTCATCTTCGGCATCCTCAATCTGTTAAGCAGATTTCTATTGTTCTTAAAGATTCGGATTCCAGCTTGGTTGCATCTTTATATTCTTTAAATCCTCATGATGACGATAATGATGATGAGGAAGATATTATTTCTCTTATTCACGTTGTTCGTGAATTTTCCGAAATATTTGAGCCCGTTTTAGGATTACCACCTAAGCAAGCAATTGAGTTCAAAATTAATCTCATCCCTGGAGCTCAACCTATCACTCGTCCTCCTTACCGCATGTCCAATAAGGAAAATGAGGAGATGCGCAAATAATTATCCGAATTGGAGACGAAGCAATTTATTCGCTCTAGTTTCTCGCCTTGGGGAGCTTCGGCTATTTTTGTGAAGAAATCCGATGGTACACTTAGGCTTTGCGTTGACTACCGCAAGATTAATGATCTTACTATCAAGAATAAATATCCTTTACCTCGGATTGATGATCTATTCGATCAACATAGTGGTGCTAGGGTCTTTTCACAATTAGACCTAGCTACCGGTTTTCATCAGCTTCGTATCGCAGAGGATAACATTCCGTTGACATCGTTCCGTACTCGTTATGGATCTTATGAATGTCTTGTTATGCCATTTGGCTTAATGAATGCTCCGGCTTATTTCGTTGATCTTATGAACCGAGTTTTCAAAGGTTTCCTCGATCGATTCGTTCTCATCTTCATTGATGATATTCTTGTGTATTCAAAAACCGAGGAGGAGCATGAAAAGCATCTTCAGATTGTGTTGGAAATTCTTAGGAGTAATCAATTAAAAGCAAAATTTTCTAAATGCCACTTTTGGCAATCTCGTGTGAAGTTTCTCGGTCATATTATTTCCGAATCCGTAATTTCCATGGATCCATCAAAGATTGAAGCGATTCAAAATTGAAAGAGATCGGAGAGTGTGACGGAGATCCTAGCTTCCTTGGATTGGCGGGCTATTACCGTCGTTTTATAAAAGACTTTTCAAAAATTTCCGTGCCTCTTACTAGTTTGACAAAGAAGGGAGTTAAATACTTTTGGTCAGACAAATGTGAAGCTTCTTTCCAGAAATTAAAAGAACTCCTTTTCGATGCTCCTATTCTTGTGATTCCCGAGGGAAACCAAGATTTTGTTGTTTATACCGATGCTAGTCGCGTTGGTTCAGGTGCCGTTCTTATGCAAAGAGAACGTGTTATTGCTTATGCTTCTAGGAAATTGAAGCCAGCCGAGACTAGATATGCCACTCATGATTTAGAGCTCGCGGCTATTGTTTTCGCCCTTCGTATTTAGCGTCATTATCTTTTGGGAGAAAAATTTATTCTTTACACCGATCATAAATCTTTGAAGTATCTATTTTCTCAAAAGGAACTTAATTTGCATCAACAACATTGGCTCGAGCTCCTTGCATCTTATGATCTTGATATTCTTTATACTCCCGAAAAGGAAAATCGTGTTACCGATGCACTTAGTCATAAGCAACAAGCGGTTGTTTCTATGATGATATCCGAATGGAGCGATCTTGAGATATTATCCACTTGTGAGGTTCAAGATCATGTATCCAATTTGTGTTCATCTCTTGTTTTATGTAGTCTTGAGGCTCATCCTTCTCTTTTAGACTGCATTCTTGAAGCTCAAAAGATAGATCTCGAATTGGCTCTTCTTGGCCAAAATTTTAGGGATAAAATTAATATTGAAGGTTTGAAAGACTTTGATAATGATTCTCGTGGAGGTATTCGAAAATTTGGTAGACTTATCGTGCCAAATATTAGTATCTTCGTAAAGACATTTGAGAAGATTCTCATCATTCTAAATTTACCATTCATCCCGATAGTAGTAAAATGTACGCGGACATGAAGCGACTTTATTATTGGGAGGGAATGAAATCAGATATTGCTAACTTTGTTAAGTGTTGCATGACTTGCCAACTCATTAAGGCCGAGCATCAAAGGCCCGGTGGGTTATTTCAACCTTTAGAAATTCTAATTTGGAAGTGGGACCAAATTTCCATGGATTTTATAGACGGCCTTCTCCTTTCTCGTTCGGGTCATGATAACTTATGGGTGATAGTCGATAGACTTACTAAATCCGCCCATTTTATTCCCGTTCGGTCTAATCGAATCGTTCCTCTCTTGGCCAAACTCTTTATTAAAGAAATTGTAAAATTGCATGGAGTTCCTTCTTCTATTGTTAGTGATCATGATCCATTATTTACTAATGGATTTTGGAAGAGTCTTCAAAAAATTTTGGGAACGAAGCTTAATTTTAGCACCGCTTATTATCCCCAGTCCGATAGACAGACTGAGCGTGTGAATCAAACTCTTGAAGATCTTCTTCGTGCATGTGTTCTTGATTTTGGTGGAAGTTGGAAAGATCATATTTCTCTTATTGAGTTTTCCTATAATAATAGCTTCCAATCTAGTATTGTTATGGCACCTTTTGAGGCACTCTATGGAAGACCATGCCGATCTCCTTCTTGTTGGCTTGAGGCCGATGAGAAGCTGGTTTTAGGTCCAGATTTTATTCGTGATTCCACAGAGAAGATTGACCTTATTCGTTATAGGATGAAAGAAGCCCAGAGTAGACAAAAATCCTATGCCGATAACCGGAGAAGGAAATTAGAATTTTCTGTTGGAGATCTTGTGTTTATTCGTGTTTCACCTATGAAGGGTGTTGTACGTTTCAGTCGATCGGGAAAATTAGCACCACGGTATATTGGTCCATTTCCTATCACCAAACGTAGTGGTTCCGTGGCTTATCGCCCCTTATTACCGGCTCAGTTTTATGCTATTCCTGACGTGTTTCACGTTTCTCAATTACGGAAATGCCTTCGAGATTCCGATTCTATTCTTGAGCCCGGTGTTGTGGAAGAAATTGAAGTTTCGCCTAATTTAACTTATGAGCAACATCCTGTTCGTATTATTGCTTCGGAGGTCAAACGCCTTCGAAATAAAGATGTTCCGCTTGTTAAAGTTCAATGGTCCTCAAATCCTAAGGATTGCTCTTGGGAATCTAGAGAGTTCATCGAGCGAACACATCCGGACTTACTTTCCTGTGCCCTTTGAGGTTAATTTCTTATTTCAAATTTCTTTTGTGTTGATATGCTTTCATGGTTGTTACCTTATATTTTCTTCTTAAATATTGCATGGACGTAATTTATTTAAGGAGGGGAGTCTGTAACAACCCGCATATTTTATGATTGAATATTTAAATATTTTATTTAAATATTTTATCGTTAGTCGGATTATAGTCCGAAAAGTTACTTTTTGCATACGGTCGAATTAGGACTCGGGACCACTTCCATTGAGTTCAAAATGCCGTTTGCAATCTTTTTGAGTATAAACCTTGATATGTTTGGAGTTAGCGGAATTTTGCCACTTTTTCACTTTGGGCTTTGGGTTTGGTTTAGCCCATTAGCCTAAACTATTAACAATAGCTCAACCCCCTCTTCCCTTCATTACTTAACTTTCATTTCCTAACGCTCAAACTTCATCAAAAATGGAGAGAGGATTGGGAAATTAAAACTCCAAGCCCTAGTTCATTTGCAAATCCAACATCTGACTCCAAATCCAAAGAGAAGCCATTGATTCAAGCTTCTTGTGTTGAGATTGAAGTGTGGTTGATTCTTCCTTTGCTTTTAAGCTTCTCCTTCATTGATTTTGTGAAAAGGTGAGATTTTTATCTCACATCTTTTTCTATAACTATCTTTGATTGTTGGGTATGAATTCCTAACACTTATTCATGTGCATTTGCTTTTGGTTTGGATTGAATTGTTGAAAATTCCAACTTTTAGCGTTTTGGGTTCAAATCTTTAAAAATCCTAACTTTGATATTTGAACACATTTTTGGTGATGCATCGAGGAGCCAATAGGACCGGGTAGCCGATGGGCGTAATCCCCTAGTGTCCGTGCTCGACCAGTTGCAAATTGAGAGAGTTTTTGCATTTCTGTTGCTTAGATCGCTCGGCTTGCCCCAGTCCCTTAGGTCGTTCGGCCTGCATATGTGTCTCTCGGCCTGCAGTTAGGTCGCAACCACTTAGCTCGCTCAGCCTCACCTCCTTAAGTCGCTCTGCCTGCCTTAGGTTGCTGACCACTTAGGTCGGTCGGCCTGTTCATATGTCGCTCGGCCTGTTAAGTCGCGCTCCTTAGGTCGCTCGCCTTGCTAATGACTCGGACTGTTAAGTCGCGCTCCTTAGGTCGCTCGCCTCGCTAATGAGTCGGCCTGTTAGGTCTCACCTCCTTAAGTCGCTCGGCTTGCTTCAAGTCGTAACCAGTTAGGTCGCTCGTTCCTTAAGTCGCTCGGCCTGCCGCTATAGGTCGTACCAACTTAGGTCGCTCGGCCTGCTTGCTCCATTAAGTCACACCTGCTATAGGTCGCGCCATGTTAAGCCGCATCTCTTAGGTCGTTGTCGCTCGGCCCGCTTGCACCACTTACGTGGAATCACTTAGGTCGCTCGGCCCGCTTGCACCACTTACGTGGAATCACTTAGGTCGCTCGGCCTGCTACTATGGGTCGCGTTATGGTTTAAGTCACAAGCATTTAGGTCGCTTGGCATGCTGCTATATCTCGCACCAACTTAGGTCGCGCCATGCTATAGGTCGCGCCATGTTAATTTGCTCTGTTAGGCCGCATGCTACTCCTTAAGCCGCTAGCTCCTTAGGTCGCTTGCATCTTATGTTGCCCATTTCTTAGGTCGTTCAGTTAGGTCGCATGCTATGTCGCCGATCCCTTATGTCGTACGCCGTGGAGTCGCATGAGTTGAGCCGCAGATTTCCTCCTGAAACCAGATGCATGTTGTACTATCTGACATATCGGTGCTCGCACAAAGCAATTACGTGGATGGTCGCTCCTCAACAGCCTTATTCTCCGCGCTAGTTGATGGCATTACCCCGTAGTGTCCTTGGCTAGAGTGGGTATAGAGGTGGGGCGTTAAATTATCCATCTTCTATTTGGTAATTTAATTTTCTCATCTTCGTTCGAGCTTGTCTTTGAATCAGAATTCCATTTGATTAGGGTTCCTCTAAATTTAAACCTCTGCTTTGTTTTGAAATCCATCCTTGAAACATTCCTTGGAAAAATTTGTGTTCGGTTGTATTTTGAAATTGTGCATACATCGAAGCTATTATTTTGATAAGGATGATCATATTTTATATAATGGTGAAATGTTTTCGACAAGGATTATATACCTTTTAAAAACGAGAATTTCAAATTTCGAAAGGACTTGAAATTTTGAAGATTTTATAAGAAATGGATTTATATAAAAATTATCATAACTGAAGGGTTTTAATTTAAAATTCGAGAGATTGAATTTCGGTGTTTTGAAATTGGTTTTAAGATTTTAGAAAATATATAATAATACGATTTAAAAGTATTTTCTGAATAAGAAATATTTCAAAAGATTTCAATAAGTTCCAATGATTTCGAAGAAATTTCAAAAGAAGTCTTCGAGAAAATAGAAGTCCAGAACCCACTTATGTCACTGGGAAATAATTTCGGTGATGAATGCATGCATCATCGACATTGATTTTTGAGTTTCTAAGTGAGGGAGAGGCCACTTCGATAGCTTTGCTATGCGATTGATTTGCAAAACTAATTTTGATTTCAAATATCGAAGTATAATTTGATTTTCGAAAAGATATGCATACATATATGACACAGTTTTGAAATGAGCCGGTGTTCAGTTCTTGAGTTTCGAATTTGATTGATATAACCCTATCTTGTGGAATTGATTTACTGATTTGTTGGTGATTTCCAACTCTTGGATTGAAAATATGATTTCTTCGACTATTTTGATGGTTCGAGCACTTCCAAATCAAGGTTAACTTTTCAAAGCTAAGTAATTTTGAAAAGTATAAAGTATTTGATAAAGTATATAACTTTAGTTTTGTATGTTTTAATATGTTTTAAATAAGTTTGAAGCTGTTTTATTAAGTTAGTGAATAAAACTATTTTGAATTATACTAATATGAAATTTAGTTTTGAAATGTTTTGAAGAAAAATTTTGTTTTCAAAATATTTTGAATAAATTTAGTTTAAATGTTTTAACTTTGTAACGTCTTTTATAAAACTATATATAATAATAATAATTTTCAAATGTATAGAATTGTAATTGTTTTGAGGATAAGTGATTCTTGAGGAAAAGATTTGGTTCCAGAAATAGATTGAAATTTAAAACCCAGTATATTTATAATGATTTTTTGGAAACGGATTTGTTTGACATAAATTATGTTGATTTGGATTATTTTCTGAACTTATTATTTTGGAAACTTGAAACTGAAGATAACTGATTTGGAAGAAATGATTTGGTGAAATCGTATATGTTTTTCCTTTTGAAAACTGCACTGATATTGAAAGGAATTGAAATTGAGAACCTTGTTTTATTAACTACTTGATTTGGAAGTTATTGAACTTATATAGAAATTTGATTTGTATAAGTATGAATTGATTTGATATACTATTGATTTCGGAAAGTATTCGATTGAAAATAAAATCTTATATATAATGGACTTTATATAAGTATGGTATTTGAAAGTGATTTGAAAAGGTACTATATGATATATATTTTTGAAGTAAAGATATGGGAAGTTCTTTCTGCTTGATATCCGCTCTGTGGCCACATTGTGGATTCATTCTATCGATATTATTCTTTCTGGTTTTGGTTTTCTGGATGTGATACTTGAGTGTCCTACCAAGGCATAACCCACGGTCTTTTGAGCGCGACTGCATAGCGCAATTCGCCTGGCTGAGATGGACTATGGGTATGGATTGTTTTATAGGGGGTCCAGGCGTAACCATTGTGTATCCTGCGATCTATGTAGGTCGTATTAGTAGCAAAATCCACAGGGCTGAGAAAGCTTATGGATATGGATTGTTTCTTGGGGGATCCAGGCGTAACCATTGTGTATTTGTGGTCTACTAGTCATTATGGCGTAATTCGCATGGCTGAGAAAGCTTACGGATATGGATTGTTTCCTGAGGGATCCAGGCGTAACCATTGTGTATCTTCGATCCATGGTTAGACAAAGGTTTTGGTTGTTTTGTTTGGATTGTACTTTCCATATCTGTTTTTTTTAAGTTTTTCCAGTATTTTCACTGGGTGTTGAAACAAGTCTACTAAGTACCTGGAGAATTCTAGCTTTGCGCCTGATCAACGCATAGCCAGAGCCTGCAGGAATGATGATAAACTTGTTAAGACATCGAGTTATAAAAGTGTTTCCATAAAGTATTATATAAAGGATATTTTGATCATTTATTTTACCTTTCTTAATAAATTAAAATGTTTAAATATTGTTTACTTCAAACTAACAATTTTGAAAATGACTATTCATCATATTATAAATTGTTTAAATTGTTTTAAATATCAAAAATTCTAATTAAAATTATATACTTTAAAAATAATGGTTCATCCTTGTCTTTTAACCTATTTTCCTTTCTAGATATTCCTATCCTCCTATTTTCCTTTCTAGCTATTCCTATTCTCCACTTTGATAAACTTACCTATAACCACAGTTATCAGGTATACTTTTAATCTTCTTATCATCTTGTCTTAATCTTATTCCATTTTTATTTTTTCTGTGTTTTCCCGTACCTCATTCCTTTTTGGGTACGAAAAGTTTTGAGGGGGGAGAGTGTAACAACCCTGTATTTTTTGATTATGTTAATTGTATATTTTAATTATTTTAAATTGAATTTTGATTTAAAAAATTTATTTTATTTTTTTAAATAGATAGTTTTGTTATTTTAAATATAAATTTTTATTTTTATGTGAATTATAATTCCAAACATGAATAAATAGAATATTTTCCAAAAAGGTGAATTTTGGTCAATATGATCAAACTTTGACTTCAATTTTAAAAAAATTTAAATTTTGAAAATTTAAATTTTATCTTTATTTTATGAAATTAAATAAAATTCTAAGGATACTGCTTTCCGTTTCTTTGAAATCTGACTAATATTGTGAAAGTTATGCTTTTTACACTATTGGATGTAATTTGTTGTATTTAACAAAATTGCTTATTTTATTTTTATATAATAACATTTTTGTTTGTCATGTCATGTTCTAATTTATGTTTACATGTGTAACATGACATGTGATGTATATATTTTAGTTTTAAAAACATTTTTTAAAGTGTAATTGAAATTTTCCAATGTAAGTCGTATTTTGTATACAATTTTTAATTCTAGTTCCAATTAATTAAAGTAATTCTTTATTTATTTTTCTATTTTCTTAAAACCTTATTTTATTTTCATTTATACTTTATTTTTTTTAGAATTTATTTTATTTACTTGACTTTTATTTGTTTAGAAGTGTTGTTGAAATTTTCCAAAGTAAGTTGAATTTTATTTACAATTTTTAATCTAGTTTCCATTAAATAAAATATTTTCTTTATTTATTTCCTACTTTTCCTAAAAATATTTATTTATTTTTCATAATATCTATCTCTATCTTATTTTTCTATTTAGAAATTTATTTATTAATTAAATGGTTAAGTGTTTAGATTCCTTATTTATTTCTCGGAAAGAAATTTCAAATAAATATACGTTATTGCCTTAAAGGCATATCTTTTAAAATGTATTTATTAAACGTTATTGTATTTATTTTTTTAGTGAAGCTTTTGGATACATCTTTCTTTAATATATAGGAAACACATCAATTAAGATACGCCGCCTGTTTTAATTATAGGCATACGTTACGTTTGATTTCTTGCCTTTATATCTTTCCACCCCTTTGATTTCCTACCATAACTTCTCCATAAATTTTAGCCGTATGTTTTCATTTGCAATTCACGTAAAAAACTTCTTTCTCATTTCATTTCTCATGCCTATTTTCAGATCTGAGAAAAACAGGTAATGGCTTTTTTTTTAGTTCTCTTCACTTTTCTATTGAATTTCCCATTGTTTTGCTTGATCTTCGTATGCTTTTCTCGGCCTAATCCCCTCAACCACCACCACCTTCTCCGCCTACCCATCTCCTCGTGTGCCGTGCCATCCTCCACATTTGTCCTTGCCGTGTTTCTCTGTGTGTATATATATAGGTATGTGTAAAATTTTAATGGGTTGATGTATATATATTTATCTGTCGATCAATGCTTTAAATTATTATTTTAAAGTATATAAGTTCTATAAGTTGGTATTGGATCGGTTAATGAATATAAGCTCTAATAAAATGAGTCACTTGATTTTATTTAAGTCAGATCTGAAGATTTTTGTTATTTTTGTGTTATATATTTGGTAGGTGGTTTCAGGATATATACAGCATATATGTATCTAAAGCTGTTTCAAAGTATATAATTTTACTATATTTGTGTTTCAAATATTTGCATTTTATGATAGGTTTTATTATAGAAGATTTTGGTATTGATATATTACATATATATATATAGTTTGCATATACTATGTAAGTTTATATCATTGATTATTCATTTATGTAAAAGTCTATACGCATAAATCTTTGAGTTATTTATATGTGTAATAAAAATTTGCTTAGAACACGTCTGTTAGGGTATATGAGATTTATATCAGCAACTTATATATTCATAAGAATGTGAATTTTAGGAGTTTTGATTCTTCTATTTTATTTTTAATTGTTGCTACATATAATGTGTTTAGATTTTTCCCATATTATATACATATAGTATATGTTTAGGATACAATAAAGTATGTAGCTCTAATATCTATGCATGTTTGTATATTAATATAAAGCTTTCTCTTCTTCTGTTATGCATATATGTATATTCGTACTATATATATTTATTAAAATATGTAGGATCGATTTCACCCTGGAGGAGGGTGAATAGGGTGATAGTGTTAATTATAAAAATTATTGCGGAAGTGTATATTGTTTGCACAAAAATGGGCAAACATCTCCAAGTCGTATGAGTTAGTTGATTTTATGTTGTTTCTAGTGATTTGGGTGATTTACGCAAATATATAAAAAGCAGGGACTAAACTGTAAAAGACACACAGATTTATAGTGGTTCAGCCAGAACGTGCCTACGTACACTTTATATGTTATTCTCCTTTTCTATTCAGATTACAAGTACAAAGCTTTGATTACAAGTAACTGAAAGTTGTTTGAAAGTTCTTTCCGTGCTTGAGCTCTCAAAACTTGCCTGCCATTGTTGTACCCCTGCCCCTCTATTTATAGAGTGAGGCTGGAGGCAGGGGTCCTGGAGGTATATAGCCGCTGGTGGGCCTGGGGTGAAGCAATCTGGCCTGATAGAGTTGATTTGGAACGTCTTGGTTCGGTGGAGAGTGGTATGTTGGAGAGGCTTTTGGTTCGGTCGAGGGTGTAGCTTGGTCTGGTAGTGGTCCTTCTCCATCTGGTTCGGTGGTCTGGTGGCACGTTGGTCCGGTGATGCTTGGGAGGTAGTTTGGTTCGACATTGGTATGGGGCGGCTCTGGTTCTGTGAGATCCTGGTTCGGAGAGGCTTTGGACCGGTGGCAGGTGGTCCAGTGGTGAAGTGGTTCGGCAGGCATGGGAGAGGTGGTTGGGTCGGTAGTGCGTAGGAAGTGAGTTGGTTCGGCGATGTTGAGCCGGTCGAAATACTCCAAACACTTTCCCCCCAAAGTAGGGCATATGTTTAACATAGGTCGTGCTTTGTTTTAATTGGACAACCATATTCGGCCCGAGAGCCGAACCGGCTGGTCCGGTTATTCAACCTTCCCCTATAAGTGTGGGCCTAGGGCTTTCGTTATTCCCTACCGAACGAGATAGCCGGACCAGAATTTCCTGCCGAATCAATCACTTTGCCGAGCCAACCCTTAGCTGCCGAATCAGGTAACTGCCGAATGGCTTCTTCGTTTTACTTCGCTTTACCGAATGAACTTAAAAATTTAATACTGAATGGACCTTATACTGAGAATGCCGAATGAATCCTGGTATTGGGAATGCCGAATGAGACTCGTGTTCGAACCACCGAATGGGAATGGGAAATGCCGAATGAACTCATTCTTGAATCATCGGATGAACCTTGAGACTCTGAATACCGAACGAAATTTTACATTTGCTTTACCGAATGACGCTGGGAGTTTGAGCGTTCTGATTTATGAGTGAAATTTCAGACTATATATATACTGTTTATACCCTCTGTTCTAACAATATGTTTTTCTTTTTGTAGGAAAATGTTTCGCAAAGTGGAAACTCGATCAGAAAAAAGAAAATTTACGGATAGACGAGAGTCCCCCGTTGTGCCCCCAGCCCAGCCAGGACCGGAACGTCGTGGACCTACCCCGAGGTCGCTAGTAGATGGGTATGGTCCCCAAGAGCTTCTGAATTCTCCTCCTGATTGCTTTCCGAGCTCTCTCAAAGAGGAGAAACTTGACGTTATCTCCCGCTCCTTTGGGATCGATAGAGCATGCATGCTGTTGCCAAGGGAGGGGGTCATGCCATATAATCCCCCTGAAGGATACTTCGCGTATAGCCGATACCATTGCATGTGTGGGGCCATTCCTCCGATCAATGCGTGGATAGTCAGCTTCATTACTTACCTGAAAGTGGCTCCTTTTCAGCTTCAGCCCAACTCCTATGCCATCTTAGTGTGTCTATTCGTTATCTTCCAGAGGAGATATGGGCGCCCCCTTCTAACCGGGAAATCCGATATCTATACAATCTGAGGGGCTACAAGAAGGGGTCTCCGTACATTAGTTTAGAGTCGGCCATGTCCTTCAAGCCAGTCTTGGACTTATACTCGAAGTTTACCATGTTTAAGAAGGAATGGTTCTTCGTCAAGGACGGCTCTGTTTCTTTTCGCCTTTTCACTTCTGGCTGTAAGTTGAATTCCATTTATAATTTCTTTGTCCCAACTGCAATGCTTCCTCTTATATGCTTTTATTTCTTGCTAGCGACAGGTGGCTTTGCGGTCGTGGAGAATGATCGCCTGGTACAGATGGCCGCGGAGATAGAGGCTATCTATGGAAGGGACAGTTCGGCTTCTTATCGGATCAGGAATGCCACTCTCCTAGAGCACAACTTGATTCTGCCACGTCAATCTGTGGTTAAGCAGAGAGATACAACCGAGGAGAGGGCTGCTAAAGCCAAAGATGGGGCCACTGGGAAGAGTAGCAAGAGGAGGCCTTCCACAAAACCTCCAGTTGTCGGAGGTAAGAAGTTCAAAAAGTCCGACGGCCCTTCCCCTAGCACGTGCCCAATTACTCCGGGGGAGGAAGACGTGGAGGAGGATAGAGGTGAAGGCGAAGGAGGCGATGTAGGAGGAGAGGCAGAGAGTGGAGACGACAGAGAAGGTGATGGTGGTGGTGATGGCGCCGGGGCTTTTCCTCCTGGGCAAGCAGGAGAGATTCAAGAGTGGACGGATGATGCCTTCCGCAAGGCTTTTGAGGGGTTGGAGGAAGGATCAGCCTTGGTGGAGAAGTCGAAGAAGTCTGATAAGGCCGGGACTGGTGCCAGTCTATCTTCTGAGAGTATTTCAGCTAAGGCAATTCTGACGGTTCAAGGTGAATTCTTAACTCCTTCTTTTAACTTCACATGTTTCTTGAATCATAGTTTCATGCATGCTTGTAACACTTGGTTTTTATTCCAGGAATGGGTAAGGTGGCCAAGACATCAGATATTCGGCACCGCCTTGAACAATATAAGTTACTCAAAGCTTCCGCCAAACCAAAGCCGTCAACTAGCCGTCCTGGAGATGCGGTTAGATATCGCCCTCTTCTCGGTGTTATTGAAGAAGATATGCAAAAGAGAAAGAGGGGCCGATCTTCGTTTGAACCTTCACCTGGCCCTCAGCCTCCAGTCCAGCCTATCCATGATATTACTGAGGAGGATACTGAGTTTATGCCTTCTCCACAACCGTCCGAAAATCCAACCGTCACCCCGATAGACCATCCTGGTTTGGTTCGCTACCCATTTGCTGGCCATCCGGATCTGGACCCGAGTTTTCAGGACATCTCTTTTGATGAGGCCATGGGTGAGCATCTTCTTCCCAGCAATCCGATGGTACGGGTGCTTGATGAGGCTAAGTCCTTAGACCTCGATTTTCTTACTACTCGGATAGTTACCATGGGGGACGAAGCCAAGGCTAATATTGACCGGGTCGCGGAGGAGACCAGGAAGTTGATGGGGCATCATGCCCGTCTGGTCAAGGCTGGAGAGGAGATTGGGAGTGCCAACATCCGACTACGGTTAATGGTTTTTGACTAGGCCAAGAAGCTCGCTGATCAAGCCATTCAGATTTCTCAGCATGAGGCAGCCTCCAGGAGGTTGAAGAAGACTATGGAAGAGGCTAGTAAGGCAGAACTATGAAAGATGGAGGCTGCATGCAAGGAACGGATTGACATGGCCATCGCAACAGTGGACGAGGTTCGGAGAGCGAATCTTGAGCAGGTAGAGGAGTTATCTGGGACGCTTGAGGCCGCAGAGCTTGCTCAGGCTAAGTTGAAGGAGGAGATGGAAGTGATGCGGAAGTCCCTTCAGGCTGACTGCTCGAGATACCGATTGGAGAGAGATGCTGCTGTCGCACGGCTGTCGGCTTCTGAGGCCCGGATGAAAGAGTTTGAGGAGAACGAGGGGATGATGGACGAGATGCTCCAGGACATGAATTTCCGCACTTGGAGGCAGGGCAACCTGTCCAGGATGGACGATTATCCCCGAGTTATGGCTAGGATATATCTCCCGGCTTTGGAGGAAGCTAAGGCCGATGCGGATAAGGAAGGTGGTGCGGATTTCAGGATGGATGTGGTTACGGCCCAATTCACTAAGGAAGAGAAGGCGACGGTTAAGGAGGGCATGCGGCTGCTTGCTGCGGATGGGGTAGGCGTGCAGCTAGACGATGATGGTCAGGGAGCAGGTGCTGGTAAGTTTTTACTTTTAACCTTTTCATGATTTGATTGCTTATCTTTCGTGATTATTGATGGATTCTCTTCTGAATTATGCAGGCGGGACCTCGGTAGCACATGCTGGGAGTTCCGATCCTGCAGTTAATTAGATTCGGAGTGCTAGTGGGATGGAGGCGAAGCCCTGATTCTTTGACTTGACTTGTACATATTTTGGTTGCTGTCTATGTTAGTCCGAAACATTAATGTAACTTGTAATTATATTATTTGTAAAGAATGACTTTGTGTAATTTTATAACATGAGCTGATTCTGTCATGTTTGAATGCTGTCGTCATTTTGATATGTTGCATAAGAAATACAGCTGCGTGTTTATGTATGTGACTCAATCGTATTTAATGCTAAGTTTCTGCTTAAAATATTATCTCATGTCTTGTAATGCCAATATGATGTGTGAATAAATTAAAGCTACGTATTTGTATAAAAGAGAAGATAGTACCGCCCTTCGTGTTTTAGTTGTAGAGGGTTGCTTTGAATGTCTTACGTGACTGAGTATGGAATGTAGCTGAGTGTTCCGTCGTCCGGATGTGAGCTCATATCTCCACAAGCGAGAGTTCCCTTATTTTGTGACCTGTACTTTAGGGATTGTTATATAGGATAGGAGAAAAGTTTTTTGTATGGAATGGAAATATGAGAAACAGTAACACTTCCAATCACGGAAGGCCGTCGATATGCTTAAATTCGTGGCAAACGGGTTTTGTAGTCACTTTCCCTAGCCGTGGGTCTTGAAGACATTTGTCATCCATCTTACGCCTCCGCGGGGAGTTTATTTTTTTTACCACAGCCGCACTTAAGACATATCGGAGCCGAGATCTCGCACAGTAACTACCCGAGCCATTATGGCCCGTAATCGTGGGTATTATTCAATTTACTGTGGCCGGCTAGCGTGGGTGCCGATCGTCAACCGTGAACTACCCCTGCTTGGCCACACCTTATGTTGGGGCTTAAAGTAGGTTCACAGTTGCCGGCGAGCCGAACGCCGTAATGAGCTTCCATTGGCTATAGTCGGCCTTCTTGATGGCTTATAATCGGCTCATTATAGTTGGCTTTGAGGGCAGTCGCGAGCAATGAGTTAACCCGCAGCAGAGGGATGCTGGAGCAAAAGTGTCTCATTGGCGAGTGCATAGAATCGCATAGTATCTGTTGGGTCTTGTCCAGGTGAGATTGCGCCTGAAGTTCCAGTATGGAAATGTCGTCATACATGATTTTTTTCAACAGAAAAGGATAAAGCTTAACAAGCAGCCAAGATATAAAGGAACAAGTTAAAAAGAGACAAGATTTTTAAAGTGGTTCGGCACGAAAATGCCTACGTCCACTGATTCTCTTTGTTAATTCACTTCATATGGGCAGTACAAGTTAACAAAAGTATTGACGGAGGTGTCGGATGTTCCATGCCCTCTGGAACACCTCTCCGTCCACTGTTGACAAAATATAGGCTCCGTTGCGGAGATCTTTATGAATTACATAGGGTCCGTCCCAGATTGGATCTAGCGCTTCGGGGCGCGAGAAGATCCGCTTGAGGACAAGATCTCCTTCTTGTAAGCTGCGGTGCTTGACTTTGGAGTTGTATTGTGCTGCAACTTTTTGCTTATGAGCTGCTGCTTTGACTGCTGCATCGTTTCTTCTCTCTTCAATTAGATCCAAAGACATGTGGAGGTGTTTTTCGTTCTCTTCTGGGTTGTAGTGGATCCTGTAGTGGGAAGGCACTACTGTTTCAACTGGGAGCATGGCCTCCGATCCGTATGCCAAAGAGAAAGGATTATGCACTTTGATGTTCTGTAAGATGTGCGGTAGGCCCAAAGTGCCGTAGGAAGTTCATCCACCCATACGCCTTTTGACTTTTCAAGTTTCTTCTTGATTAGGGTTTTGAGGATTTTGTTGACAGCTTCGACTTGTCCGTTTTCCTGCGGGTAAGCCACAGATGAGAAGCTTTTGTGAATTCCGTGCTCTTAGCACCAGTCGGCGAATTCCTCGCTGTCAAATTTAAGTCCATTGCCCGATATGATTTTGAGTGGAACCCCGTACCTGCATAAAACATTTTTGATCAAGAAGTTAATAACTTTTGCCGAAGATATTTTATTTAGAGGCTCCGCTTCCACCCATTTGGTGAAATAGTCAACTGCTACTATGGCATATTTGGCTCCGCCTCGGCCCACTGGCAGTTCGCCAATCATGTCAATTCCCCATATTGCAAAGGGCCAAGGGCTGGTCATTTGAGTAATCTCGTTTGTTGGTAGTCGAGGAATTTTAGCAAATTTCTGACATTTGTCACATCTTTTGACGAAGTTTAGGGCGTGTTTTTTAAGGTGGGCCAGTAATATCCATATTGGAGTATCTTCTTTGCCAGAGTCTGCCCACCAGTGTGATCTCCGCAACTTCCTCGATGTATGTTGGATAAGATCTTTTTGGCTTCCCTTCCAGCGACACACCTTAATAAGGGATTAGAGAAGCCGCGTCGATAGAGGATGCCTTCTTGTACCGTGTAGCGGGAAGCTTTCCTCAAGATTTAATTTTATTGACTTCGTTACGCCCGTCGGGCAGTGTACCATCTTGTAAATATTTCCAGATAGGAGTCGTCCAAGTTTCCTCTTCGATTGCAGCTGTCATATTCATTGTCTCGTAACTCGGGGCTAGTTGCTGTAAGATGGTTATTGTTCGGGAAGCGGTGTCGTCCTTCATGCTAGCTTGCTTTGCCAGTTCGTCGGCCTCCTGATTCTTCTCTCGAGGAATGTGTCTGATTAAATAGTGATCCAACTGATTGAGCAGCAGCTTGGTCTTCTTTAGATATGCTGTGAGTCGATCTCCTCGAGTTTGGAATTCTTCCAGTATCTGATTTACAATAAGTTGAGAATCACTATGGAGACATAAAGAACGACTCCAATCTCCAGGGCAAGTTCTAATCCGGCTATCACTGCTTCGTATTCTGCGTCATTGTTGGTGGCAGCGAACTCGAACCTTAGGGCGTAGTGCAGCTTCCTTCCCCTGGGGGTGATTATCACAACACCTGCCCCCGAGCCTTGCTCATTTGATGCTCCATCAACGAAGAGACTCCACTTGATATTTTCTGCTACTTCAGATTGCTCCTTACCTTCGTTAGTAGTGAATTCGGCAATGAAATCAGCTATGGCTTGTCCCTTGATAGCGGTGCGAGGATGGTAGGTAATATCATATTGACTCAGTTAAATGCACCACTTAAGTAGTCGCCCAGAAGTGTCGGGCAATGGAGTACCTGCCTTAGCGGTTGATCGGTTAAAACTCTGATGGAATGAGATTGGAAATAGTGTCGCAGTTTCCGTGACGTGATTAGTAAACAGGATGCTAGCTTTTCAAGTTTAGGGTATCTGGCTTCTGCCTCTGTAAATCTCTTGCTTACAAAGTATATGTGTCGCTGTGCGTGGCTGTCCTCCCTCACCAAAGCAGCTCTTAAAGCATGGGACGATACAGCAAGGTATAGGTATAGTTCCTCGCCTTCATTTGCAGTTGAGAGTACTGGTGGTCTTTGGAGGTGTTCGATTTTAAGTTAAGGAAGGCTGTCGAGCATTCGTCAGTCCATTCGAACTTTCCTTTGTCTTTCTTAAGAGCTTCGAAGAAAGGGATGCATTTGTCGGTTGCTTTAGAGATGAACCTGCTTAGGGAAGCCACCTTCCGGTTTAGGCTTTGCATCTCTCTTCGAGTGGATGGTTTCTTGATATCTTGCAAGGCCCGGACTTGCTCAGGGTTCGCTTCAATCCCCCTGGCATGGACGATGAATCCCAAGAACTTTCCCGACGATACTCCGAAGGAGCATTTTAGAGGATTTAGTTTCATTCCATATTGGCGAAGTACTTGAAACATCTCGTTCAGGTGGTTTATATGATCGTTGGCTTTCCTTGATTTTACCAGCATGTCATCCACATAAACTTCCATAGTTCGCCCTATTAATTTCGCAAACATCTTGTTGACGAGGCGCTGATAAGTAGCTCTAGCGTTTTTAAGTCCAAAAGGCATTACTTTGTAGCAGTACAATCCCCGGTCAGTGATAAAACTAGTGTGGTCTTGATCGGGGGCGTGCATAGGGATCTGGTTATATCCTGAGTTTGCGTCCATAAATGATAAGAGTTCGTGTCCGGCTGTGCTGTCTACGAGTTGGTCGATTCGGGGGAGTGGGAAGCAGTCCTTCGGGCAAGCGTCATTTAAGTTGGAGAAATCGATGCATGTTCGCCACTTCCCATTAGCTTTCTTTACCAGTACCGGTTTGGCGATCCATTCTGGGTAGATGGCTTCTCGTATGAAGTCATTGGCAAGTAAGTTCTTTACTTCTTCCTCGAGGGCTGCTGATCGTTCTGCCCCCATGCTCCTCTTTTTCTGCTTCACTGGCACCTTGGTGGGATCGATGTTCAGCATGTGGCATGCTATGTCTGGAGAGATTCCTGTCATGTCGGCGTGCGTCCATGCAAATACATCCATGTTGTGGCGAAGAAAATCGACAAGTTGATCTTTCAACTCCGTCTTGACTGAGACCCGACCCTCAGCAGTCTACTTGGGTCATGTTTGTCTACAGATACAAATTCCATAGCCTCTGCAGGCTCGGTGGTGGCCTCCTCCTCTTTGTCCCTGGGGTCTAATTCGTTGAAAGGATCGCTGGTATATCGAAGAGGAGGGGCTTTCTTTAATTTCTATGCTTCCAGGTTTTTCTTGCAGAAAGAAGTCTCTGCATCCTTCCCTTTATCCTTCCTGCGGTTATTGCGAAGCACTGTTACATAGCAATCTCGAGCGGCGTCTTGATCTCCCTCTATTTCTCCTACTCCGTTATCTGTTGGGAATTTCATCTTCAGGCACCATGGGGCTAGGATAATTTGGAAGTCATACAAGGCTGGTCTTCCCAAAAAGGCGTTGTAGGCCGAATGGTTCTCTATCAGTACAAATGTTTGTTTTCGCACAGCGGAGCGGGGATGACTTCCTATTTCAACAAAAAGGTCCAGTTGCCCGAGGGGCATCTTCGCATCTCCAGTGAAACCATGTAGTGGTTTGTTGCAGGCAGACACATCCTTCATTGACAGCTTCATTTTGTCGAATGCATGCTTGAATAGGATATTCACAGAGCTTCCAGTGTCTACTAAAATTCGGAAAACTTTGGCTGGACCGAACCAGGCAGAGATGACCATAGGATCCATGTGTGGGTACTGTCTTCCCTCTAGATCACGCCTACTGAATGTGATGTCGTCATTCTCTTTCCATTTCGGGTGGCATTCTTCCATAACAGAATTAACGTAGCCTTCAGCGTTTCTAAGTGACTTACCGTATCTTTCCATCTCTGCCCAGCTTCTGTCGGCGATGTGTGGTCCTCCTGATATGGTATGGACCACTATTTTCTCTTGACTAGAGCCGTTGGTATTGCGATTTCCTCCGCCTCCATCTGGGAGGGGTAACCCTGGGTTTTCATTGGCGGGAGTTGGAGTCCTGTTCTGGCTTTTTACATAGCGTTCCAGTCTCCTCCTTCTAATGTGTTCTTCAATCAAGTCCCGGAGATGGTGGCATTCATTGGTGTCATGTCCGTGGGATTCGTGGAAGCGGCAGAACTTTCCAGACTTGAGTGCGTTATCTGACTCCTTCTTGTGCGGCGGGCGCTTGTATCTAACTTCGTCTTGAGTGGCTAGGAAGATGTTTTCGATTGTTTCATTCAAAGGAGTGTAGGAGTCAAATCTTGGTCCAGGTCGATATAGGCGCTTTTCCCCCTTCTTGCCCCCAGCATTGTCTCTAGAGTCATTTCTCCGAACATCCTTTGTTGCAGCGGAAACCCTGTCTGTAGCTGTTTTAGCATGTTGCCCTGACTGCCTCTCAGTGGCAGCATCTTCAAGTCTCATATACTTTCCAGCTTCATGGAAGAAATCAGGTAAAGTAGCTGGCTTTTCCTTGGTTAGTCTTCTAGCAAATTTAGTATCCGGATGTACACCACTGCAGAGAGCCATTAGGATAAGTTTCTCGTCGGCATCTTGGACTGTGGCCGCCGCAGCGTTGAATCGGGTGAGATATTGTTGCATTTTCTCTCCGGGTTTCTGCTTGATATTAGATAAGGAATAAGCGTCTTTGGGTTGTTCCACATGAATGCGGAACTGGTTGAAGAATTTTTCTTTCAACATTTCCCATGAGCTGATGGACCCTTGGGGTAGGTGGCAGAACCAGGAGGTAGCTAGGTCTGCCAAGAAAAGTGGGAAGCATTTACACAATACTCCCTCCGTTGCTCCGCTCATGAGCATATGCTGGGTGTATCTCTGTAAGTGTACGATGTGGTCAGAGGTTCCCTTGTAAGGTTCCATCGTTGGCATTTTCCATTCCCGGGGGGTGATGGCAGTTTCGATATTGCGGGTGAAGGGGCTGATTACCCTAGCACCTATCCTTCGATCCCTTTGCTCCCGTTGGATGCACTCCCTGAACAATCGCGCCATCCTTTCATCAGAACTTGGAGCGGATAAAAATGAGTTTGGTTCTTCCCTGCGGGATTGATTCCGTCCAAATGACCTGTAAGGATGGTATCGTTTATCACTTCTGACATTCTCCAATGGATGCCTCTGGTCTTCCGGGGGCATGCTGGGGTCAGCCACAGTTGGCCCTTGCCTTGATCTTCCCTTGCTGGGTTCTTATCTTAGCACTTCCTCGGGTCCAACTTCGGGCTGGACTCCAGCTCGGCCCTGTCTACTAGTGTTTCCATGGTTAGATAGCATGACAGGCTCAGCCACATCCGACCCCTGCCTGGCACCTCCTCCGTTGGGTTCGGTTCCAACTGTTTCCTCGGGTCGGAATTCGGGCTGAGTCCGGGCTCGGCTCCTACCATGGATGTTTCTGTTGTTGGCCTCTTCGAAGAAGAAAGACCCTTGTCGTTTGTTAGATCCTCCAGACTGGGACTCACCCCATGATTCAGTGTTACGGTTGGATTCTTCAGCATCTCTTAAGCGTGACATGAGTTGGTCCACCAAGGCTTCTTGTTGAGATGCGAAGCGGTTAGTTACTTCAGCCACAATCCTGTCTAGATCCGCCCTTGTAATTGGTTGTTCCGTAGCGGGGGCTGTCGGATTTGCCTGATTTAAATTTTCCGTTGGAACCTGACGATTGTCTTGGTCGCTAATTACTGGATCTGGGACACTGCCAGTTGCAACGTTCTTTCCTTTGTTAGACACTGCCAGTTGCAACGTTCTTTCCTTTGTTAGCATCTTTCATCCGTTCGGGAGCCATATTTTCCAAGCAATGAACGATGCTGACAGAAAAAGGGTTAAGTGGGAGAAACTGAAGCTTCGAGCTCCTGGTTCTCAGTGAAAGCACCAGCACAAAAAATGGGCAAACACCTCCAAGTCGTATGAGTTAGTTGATTTTATGTTGTTTCTAGTGATTTGGGTGATTTACGCAAATATATAAAAAGCAGAGACTAAACTGTAAAAGACATACAGATTTATAGTGGTTCGGCCAGAACGTGCCTACGTCCACTTTATATGTTATTCTCCTTTTCTATTCAGATTACAAGTACAAAGCTTTGATTACAAGTAACTGAAAGTTGTTTGAAAGTTCTTTCCGTGCTTGAGCTCTCAAAACTTGTCTTCCATTGTTGTACCCCTGCCCCACTATTTATAGAGTGAGGCTGGAGGCAGGGGTCCTGGAGGTATATAGCCGCTGGTGGGCCTGGGCTGAAGCAATCTGGCCTGATAGAGTTGATCTGAACGTCTTGGTTCTGTGGAGAGTGGTATGTTGGAGAAACTTTTGGTTCGGTCGAGGGTGTAGCTTGGTCCGGTAGTCGTCCTTCTCCATCTGGTTCGGTGGTCTGGTGGCACGTTGGTCCGGTGATGCTTGGGAGGTAGGTTGGTTCGGCATTGGTGTGGGGCGGCTCTGGTTCGGTGAGATCCTGGTTCGGCGAGGCTTTGGACCGGTGGCAGGTGGTCCGGTGGTGAAGTGGTTCGGCAGGCATTGGAGAGGTGGTTGGGTCGGTAGTGCGTAGGAAGTGAGTTGGTTCGGCGATGTTGAGCTGGTCGAAATACTCCCAACAAATATTAATTTTAACACAGATCACAGCAGAATAAACACAGCACAAAGAATAATAAAATGCAGAACAGAGCAACACAGAATTTACCCAGCTTCGGCAAAACCCTGCCTACGTGCTGCCCCCAAGGTTTCTACTAGAAATTAGAAAGTCCCTCGCTTACACACGTAAACTCGCTATACCCGCTATTGACTATCCTAGCTCTACGCTCAAAACCCTGGCCACAACTCAACCACCGAGTTGCGAATTCCCAAACTACGACACGTAGTTTGTACCCTAGTCACACGACTAGAAAATTAAACGGTTTAAAAGAAAATACAAGATAAAAACAATTTAAAAAAATAAAACCCTATTTAAATTTAAAAGCCCTTAATAAAATGCCAGCCCCTTTTGTATTTTAGCCCGTTTCTTTTATTTTCTTCGTTCGTTTATTTGGAGATGGCGGCCGTTCCTCTTTGAAGCCAAATTAGGGCTTTTCGTCCTTTCGATTCAAACTAGGGTTCTTGCAAATTGAAGCGCCGACCTTTGCTACTGTTCGACTTCGATGCTCTTTGATTTGCTCACCGCGGCTGCTTCGTTGATCAAATTCCGGTATGTAATTATATCCTTTTGCTTTACTGATTTTGTGCTTTCTGGAATTCGATACATATGCCGATGATGATCTTAGGGTTTATATAGGATTCGAATTCCTATTTTTGCGTTCGTATAAAATTGTTTGAATTCGTCTTCGGCCGTTTGATTTCACTTTGATGATTGAGATGTTTTCTGACTTGTTCGTAATCGAATATTCTTCGTTACTTGATGGTCACGGCTTTGATATTTGGTCAAAACGAAATTTTTATTTCTTTGTGATGACCACGGCTTTGACTTTATGTATGAACACGGCTTCTTAACTTCGATATTTTTGTGAATTGGCTTCGGCCACTGTCTGCATTCCTGTAGTAGCTTTGTTCAAGTTGTCTTGGGCATTGTTGTATCCATTGCAGTCTTATAATCTTCACTCTGGCCATACTGCATTGTTTCGATGCTATCTGCCCTGGTTATTCATATAAGCATTTGTATGTTGTCACTGTACCACTGTAATGTGTTCTCTGCGTTCACTGTAGTGCATTCTTGGTTTCAGTTGATTTTTATGCATTTCATCACTTCAGTATTGTATTGTTTGCATTCACTTGTAGTCGGTACCAT
This sequence comes from Allium cepa, assembly GCA_030765085.1. Lineage (NCBI taxonomy): Eukaryota > Viridiplantae > Streptophyta > Magnoliopsida > Asparagales > Amaryllidaceae > Allium > Allium cepa. The sequence continues at coordinate 807,436,610 of CM060941.1, forward strand.
TTGTAGATGTTCTCTGGTTTGATGTTGCATTTCATGATTCATCTTGTAGTTGCATTTACTTGTGGTTTCTTCATTATTGTTGATGCTGAAGCTTGTTGGTTCAATTCCAGTATGCTTTTTCACTGTCCTGTACATGTTGTTTCATTATATTTGAACTTGCATCACCGCACTAGTTTTCTTCAATTCTCTGGCCTCTTGTGTTTTATTTGATATTTGGTTTGTATCGTCTTGAGCTCGAGTTGCTTGTATTTTCCATGTGTACAAACTTCATTGGTGCATTTGTATGTTGTGTGCCCTGGTTTGAACCGTGCTTTGTTTCACTGTCTATTAATTTCGTTGCCATATTCACTTGCATCTATATTGTAAATGTCTGCTTCATTCTGATTGCATACATGTTGATGCTTGTGGTAGATGTACGGTTCACTATATATATATATATATATATATATATGTTGCCTTCAGTTGCATTGAGCTCTGTTGTTTCATTGGTTCATTTGATATGTTGTCCACCTGAGTTTGAGCATTTGCACATTTGTTCACCTGCACTTGTTACTTCTGTTCACCTGTATCATGCTTGGCTTTGCGGTTCATCCTGTTGCACGTTGGTCTGCTGTCATGTTTGCTGTCCACTGCAGTTTGTGTTGCTCACCATGTTGCTCATACATGTTTTCATTCACTTGAGTCTTGTGATTTACATATATGTGCATATATACAATTGCTCGGTCCTTGATTGTTTCAGTATTCATGTTGTTGTGCAGTAGCCGTGGTCTTTGTTGTTGTAGCATGCACTCGTTGTTGTTTCCAGTTGCACTTGAATCTCTTGGCACTGCTGTTAGCTTTGGTGTATGTAGCTTGGTTCATGTGTTGCATTGCAGTTGATTCATTAGCATGCTACTGATTGGTCTGACCTGAACTTGGTTCACTTCATGTTGATTTTTGAAATTTCACTTGAGTTGAATCCAGTTTCAAAAACTCGGGTTTGACCTTGTGCTTGAGTCGTGATTTTGAATATATTGCACGTGAGTTGAACCCGGCTTTTCATTTGGGTTTGACCTGTGCTCACCTGTCCCTGTAGCATTATCAAGTGTATATCGGTGTGCACGGCCTTGTGGCATATACAGTGATACACTGTGTATGTCACAAGTTGTTCGTGTATGACGAATTCAAATATGAATGATGACGAACAACGCAAATAATTGAGGCAAATATTATTTTCAAAAATCATATTTTATTTTATATCCCAAAAATATTTTATTTTCAATTTTACCGCGTTAGTAAATATTTTTGCAGATTGCTCACATGATGGATTCAAACTGGAATGAAGTTGAAGATAAAATACGAATTGAGTGAATGAGTGATGTGTAGTGAGGTTAAATGTAAATATGAAATTGTGATGTATTTGTAATCAAAATTGTATATGTATAGTGAGAGCTTGAATTTGTACTATTCAAAATTGTAATAAATATTTGTTCGAATAAAATATTCGTTTGAATTCAAATTCCATGTTATTTATTTTATTCAGCAAATATTTATTTAATCTATGAAAAATAAAATAGTACATTAACAAATACATTTAAACGAATGTATATAAGTTTACTATCATCAAACAAAAATCATATAAACGCATATTCAACAATCTCCCCCTTTTGATGATAACAAACATATATTTAAGATTTTGAATATGTTAAATGTATTTGATCATTCATATGCTCTAATTGCTCCCCCTATTTAAATGTTTCCTCTCTACACAATACTCCCCCTACATATATGCATACAAATAAAATATGCAAATGAGCCTAGATGCAAAATGGAAAATTATTTGACCTTTGCTTGATTTTATTTGACAAAATCTTAACTTTTCTCTCCCCCTTTTGTTATCAGCAAAAGAATAATAGTGTTAGAGAAAATAGAGATAAAGTGATCGATATTAATCCAGCATTAAAACTCAATTGAATATAAATATTAAATTTCAATAAAAAATCAAACAAAAATCATAAATATTTTGTTATGCGCATATTCCACTTTTAGAATGTTGGGAATTATGTCATCATATAAAACCATACAGTTGTGTCTATTTGTGGTATATTTATATCAAGAATTTGAATATCTACTAACCATGCATAACCGTTAGGACTTTTAAATGAGATTAGTAGTATTCCAATTTTATTTAAAAAAATGAATTCAAGTATCTTCTATCCACGCATAACCGTGAGGACTTTTAAATGGGATTAGAATCAACTTGTTTATTTAAAAAAAAAAATCAACTTTTGATATGCGTTCCATACATGCATAACCGTGAGGACTTTTAAATGAGCATGGAAGCACATAAAAAATTCCAAGTAATTCACCCATGCATAACCGTGAGGACTTTTAAATGAGAGTGAATACTTTGGTATTTATTATTATTATTATTACCCTTTTTTTTTTAAAAATGTGAAAATGAAAAACGAACGATTCCTGTTTAAAGTACCACATATCGACAAACTATATAGAATTTTGATGAGTGATGTTCGTTAGAAATATGATAGATATAGAGATGGTCATGGAATTATTACCAACAAAAAGTTTTATAACTCTTGTTTAAATTTCTAAAGAAATTTTCAAATTATACTTTCTCGAGTCATAATATATGATAAATATCAACACTCATCACTTTTTCAATCACTATTTTTCTTTTCGATAATCATTAGGGAGTCAGATTAGTCAAAATAGTCATTTAAAATCAAATTCAAAAATAATTATGAAATTAAATTTCCAAAATGACTAATCTGAAAATATGTTCAAAAATGATTTTCTCGAGGGGGTTTTAAAAGAAAATTTTCTGCTATTTGAAAATTATTTGAAATGAAGAATATGCAGATATTTTCTTTGAAAAACGATGCAATTACTAAATGTCTCAAAAATCACGTCTAACTAGTAATTTTTCTATCAACTAGATTACTAGTGTAATCTGCATCTGAATTTCTCTTTCACTCAAAATCATCATTAATTGAATTTGATTGATCAAACCATGAAGTGTGCACCAAAAATTTCAAACTCAATTTTAACAGCAATTTAAATGATATTCTCTTGAATTTGAAATGAAGCCGTGTAAATAATCAGAAAACCATGAATATAGAGTCAGCCGTATTATAACCAATTGTATTATCCAACAAAACACTATTTTTAATCCAAACTGATATATATGAAGTAATTCAAAGAATCTAGAGATTATTATAGTGTTTTTGGCAAAAGAATATAATTTGGCCAACTATGTTGAAAAAGTCAAAGTCAAAATCATCATCTTTTCATCATCTGATTATTGGCTGATTTAATTCAGAATACGGTGCAGATTATCACATTTAATATATCGTTCAAATAAATATAACTTTACCTGTTTTACCTTTACGATAATTTTTCGTTGTTGTCCATTGTGATTCTATCACCTTTGAACTAGGCTAAGGAACTTTGCTTCGTCGTCCGTTGTGTTTCTAGAACAGCCAAAAATCCAGAGAACACTATTGTTGTTCCTCAGCCCGCCACCACACCTACACGGGAAAAGATTTATGTGACCTATTTGTTTTTATAGGTCCATGGTTGTTAGTGGCAGAAAATTTTGAAAAATAATTTTGTGAAGACCCAAAACTATTTATAATTGTTCCCTTCGGCACCCAAATTTGTTTAACTTTGAGAGATTTTATATTTGTGCCTTTTGGAACCCAAATCGGTATAGTTTTCACATGTTTGGGTCTATACCAACAATTATTGTGATCATGTCCAAATTTTCTACAAATTATGCACTTAGAATTAACTCGATTAATATTGTTTTCAACAATTTTCGAATTATTATATCCAAGACCTTGTCTAACCGTATTAACAGTTTGCTTTCCTAATAGCATATTCAACGATTTTTCACTTTTTGAAAATTTATCTAAAGTCGTTGACAATTGTTGGACTTGTGTTTTGAGAGATTCATTTTCGTTTAACAACTGTGTGCACTTTTTAATAGAATTCTCTCTCCTAGTATTTTCATTCTCTTTTAAAATCAGAATTTCTTTTTCAAGTGATTTTATATTGATTTCTGATTTTTTAATTTCTTCTTCGAATGTTGGACACTTATCACACTTAGGGATTCTACGTTGATAGCTCTTAACTAATTGATCAAGTTGTTCATTGCATTCTATCAAAGTATCCTTTTGAGATTCAAGTTTGGCGTACTTTTCCCTAAGTCGTTCAAAACAGCCATTTACTTCGTGGAAATAAATAAGTAATTCAGAGTGAGTAAGTTTTGATACCTCGCTTGGCTCGTCATTGTCGCTATCAGTTATATTTCCTTGAAGGCACATATCTGCTTTCTCACTCTCACTACTAGTACTTTTATCATTCTCATCCATTTCATCCCAAGTGGCTGCAAAACTTTTCTTTTTCTGTTTCTTTCCAAAGTCGCGTCGATTTCGAGGACAATTGGGCTTGATGTGTCCGGGTTGGTTGCACTTATGACAGATGATCTCCTGTTCTTCTGAGTAGTCAAGTGCTTTGCCTATTCTTCTTTTCAATTCATGATTTCGAGCTGGATTTCCGTATTTGCGATTCCACCTTTTGAATTTCTTTATTAGCAGCGCTAGCTCTGCTGCTCCATCATCATCATCGTTATCATCATCACTTTCGGTTGTTCCTTTGAGCGCTATTGATTTCTTTCGAGTATCTCCTCCTTCACGCTCTTCCTTGAATTTCATTTCTAGCTCATGAGTGGTGAGATTTCCGATGAGTTCTTCGACTTTCATTTGTTTCAAATCTTTTGATTCTTGAATGGCAGTCACTTTGGCTTCAAAGCTTGGAGGAAGGACTCTGAGGATTTTTCGGACTATCTCCAACTCCGTGTATGATTTTCCAAGAGCTTTTGATTTGTATACGATATTGGAAAGTCGTCCATGCATCTCTTTGACATTTTCTTCCTTTACCATTGTAAAGTTCTCATATTCGCTGCACAGCATAACAAGGCGGGATTCTTTGACTTGAGATGTTCCCTCGTGAGTCACTTCGAGTGTGTGCCATATTTCCTGCGTAGTTAGACAATGTGAGACACGATTAAACTCAAATTGATCCAATGAACAGATAATAGAATTCATAGCTTTAGCATTAGTATTTTGTAATTTATTTTCTAGTTCTGTCCATTGTTCCTTTGGTTTCTCTATTTCCTGATTATCTACAGTTATAGTTGGTATTCTATAACCTGTCTCAACAATATTCCATGCGTCAATGGTTTTCAGAAAAATTTCCATCCTATTTTTCCAATAAGCATATTCAGCATTGAACATTGGTGGTTTAACTATGGATTGACCCTTAGCAAAAGCAGTATTAAAAGAAGCCATTTTAAAAATTCAAATTTTTAAAACAAAAACCGATTTTTGAAACACGAATTTTTTAAACAAAAAAAAAATTGATTTTTGAAACACGAATTTTTAAAACAAAAATTGGTTTTTGTAAAATCAAATTTTTAAAACAAAAACGGCTTTTGAACCTGCTCTGATACCACTTGTAGGATCGATTTCACCCTAGAGGGGGGGTGAATAGGGTGATAGTGTTAATTATAAAAATTATTGCGGAAGTGTATATTAATTTTAACACAGATCACAGCAGAATAAACACAGCACAAAGAATAATAAAATGCAGAACAGAACAACACAGAATTTACCCAGCTTCGGCAAAACCCTGCCAACGTGCTGCCCCTAAGGTTTCTACTAGAAATTAGAAAGTCCCTCGCTTACACACGTAAACTCGCTATACCCGCTATTGACTATCCTAACTCTACGCTCAAAACCCTGGCCACAACTCAACCACCGAGTTACGAATTCCCAAACTACGACACGTAGTTTGTACCCTAGTCACACGACTAGAAAATTAAATGGTTTAAAAGAAAATACAAGATTAAAACAATTTAAAAAAATAAAACCCTATTTAAATTTAAAAGCCCTTAATAAAATGCCGGCCCCTTTTGTATTTTAGCCCGTTTCTTTTATTTTCTTCGTTCGTTTATTTGGAGATGGCGGCCGTTCCTCTTTGAAGCTAAATTAGGGCTTTTCGTCCTTTCGATTCAAACTAGGATTCTTGCAAATTGAAGCGCCGACCTTTGATATTGTTCGACATCGATGCTCTTTGATTTGCTCACTGCGGTTGCTTCGTTGATCGAATTCCGGTATGTAATTATATCCTTTTGCTTTACTGATTTTGTGCTTTTTGGAATTCGATACATATGTCGATGATGATCTTAGGGTTTATATAGGATTCGAATTCCTATTTTTGCGTTCGTATAAAATTGTTTGAATTCGTCTTCGGCCGTTTGATTTCACTTTGATGATTGAGATGTTTTCTGACTTGTTCGTAATCGAATATTCTTCGTTACTTGATGGTCACGGCTTTGATTTTGAAATTGCGATATATTTGGTCAAAACGAAATTTTGATTTCTTTGTGATGACCACGGCTTTGACTTTATGTATGAACACGGCTTCTTGACTTCGATATTTTTGTGAATTGGCTTCGGACACTGTCTGCATTCCTGTAGTAGCTTTGTTCAAGTTGTCTTGGGCATTGTTGTATCCATTGCAGTCTTATAATCTTCACTCTGGCCATACTGCATTGTTTCGATGCTATCTGCCCTGGTTATTCATATAAGCATTTGTATGTCGTCACTGTACCACTGTAATGTGTTCTCTGCATTCACTGTAGTGCATTCTTGGTTTCAGTTGATTTTTATGCATTTCATCACTTTAGTATTGTATTGTTTGCATTCACTTGTAGTCGGTACCATTTGTAGATGTTCTCTGGTTTGATGTTGCATTTCATGATTCATCTTGTAGTTGCATTTACTTGTGGTTTCTTCATTGTTGTTGATGCTGAAGCTTGTTGGTTCGATTCCAGTATGCTTTTTCACTGTCCTGTACATGTTGTTTCATTATATTTGAACTTGCATCACTGCACTAGTTTTCTTCAATTCTCTGGCCTCTTGTGTTTTTTTTGATATTTGGTTTGTATCGTCTTGAGCTCGAGTTGCTTGTATTTTCCATGTGTACAGACTTCATTGGTGCATTTGTATGCTGTGTGCCCTGGTTTGAACCGTGCTTTGTTTCACTGTCTGTTAATTTTGTTGCCATATTCACTTGCATCTATATTGTCAATGTCTGCTTCATTCTGATTGCATACATGTTGATGCTTGTGGTAGATGTACGGTTCACTATATATATATATATATATATATATATATATATATATATGTTGCCTTCAGTTGCATTGAGCTCTGTTGTTTCATTGGTTCATTTGATATGTTGTCCACCTGAGTTTGAGCATTTGCACATTTGTTCACCTGCACTTGTTACTTCTGTTCACCTGTATCATGCTTGGCTTTGCGGTTCATCCTGTTGCACGTTGGTCAGCTGTCATGTTTGCTGTCCACTGCAGTTTGTGTTGCTCACCATGTTGCTCATACATGTTTTCATTCACTTGAGTCTTGTGATTTACATATATGTGCATATATACAGTTGCTCGGTCCTTCATTGTTTCAGTATTCATGTTGTTGTGCAGTAGCCGTGGTCTTTGTTGTTGTAGCATGCACTCGTTGTTGTTTCCAGTTGCACTTGAATCTCTTAGCACTACTGTTAGCTTTTGTGTATGTAGCTTGGTTCATGTGTTGCATTGCAGTTGATTCATTAGCATGCTACTGATTGGTCTGACCTGAACTTGGTTCACTTCATGTTGATTTTTGAAATTTCACTTGAGTTGAATCCAGTTTCAAAAACTCGGGTTTGACCTTGTGCTTGAGTCGTGATTTTGAATATATTGCACGTGAGTTGAACCCGGCTTTTCATTTGGGCTTGACCTGTGCTCACTTGTCCCTGTAGCATTATCAAGTGTATAGCGGTGTGCATGGCCTTGTGGCATATACAGTGATACACTGTGTATGTCACAAGTTGTTCGTGTATGACGAATTCAAATATGAATGATGACGAACAACCCAAATAACTAAGGCAAATATTATTTTCAAAAACCATATTTTATTTTATATCGGAAAAATATTTTATTTTCAATTTTACCGCGTTAGTAAATATTTTTGCAGATTGCTCAGATGCTGGATTCAAACTGGAATGAAGTTGAAGATAAAATACGAATTGAGTGAATGAGTGATGTGTAGTGAGGTTAAATGTAAATATGAAATTGTGATGTATTTGTAATCAAAATTGTATATGTATAGTGAGAGCTTGAATTTGTACTATTCAAAATTGTAATAAATATTTGTGTGAATAAAATATTCGTTTGAATTCAAATTCCGTGTTATTTATTTTGTTCAGCAAATATTTATTTAATCTATGAAAAATAAAATAGTACATTAAAAAATACATTTAAACGAATGTATATATGTTTATTATCATCAAACAAAAATCACATAAGCGCATATTCAACAAAACATGGGTCTGCATATGTAATGTATTATATATAGTTTGAATATATATATATAAAAGATTTTGGTTATAATATTTTAAAAATACGTCTTTTAAGGATAGTGATTTAATTGTATATATATACATATTATTTTAACATTTTTCTAAAATTAAGATATTGATTTTTATAAAATAATAATTATATTAATATTTTTTGTATATATTAAACTGATTGATTTTCTCATCGATTCCACATTTTAACTTTGATCGTTGAATTTGTGTTCAATCGTGCTTTGCTTTGAAATTCGTACCTAGATTCATAGCTCGTTTCTTTGTCAAATCTATCTAGCCTCGAAAGGTGAGCAATCACTCACGATTAACGTTCTTATATTTATTAAAGTTGATTTCAATTGAAACGACAATTGAAATATGCTGCTAATTTGAACTGTTAATTATTTAGTTATTGTTAGGTATGCTATTATCTGTATTTGTTCACCTGTGGGATATGACACCATATTCTGTTATTTATATTTTATTTATTTTCTGATGATATATGCCTATGATATTATTATCTGTTATATTATTATCATATCTGTTATCACTCTGCATGTTCCCTGTTAGTATTGAATTCACTATGGGTTGAAAGGATACATACCCGAACGGACTTTAGAATGGGAGAAAATCGTTATGGGTTGAAATGATAGACTAAGCGATTTTCACTTGAATTGTTTTGGGATTGTGGGTCAAAATGATATCTACCCGTATATATTTTAATTACGGATTGAAATGATAAATATCCGTTTCAATTGACCATATGATAAAAAATTATATAAAGACACCGTTGGTCTATATATAAATATTTTAAAAATGATTTCTATGGTATTGAAAGGGAATATATATAGGGTTATTTAATATTGGAAATATTTTTAAGTTTTATATAAAGTAGATTTAATAATAAACTTTAATCTAATAAAGTTTGATTTAATTAATATAATATGTCTAAGTATTATATCTTCAAACAGGTTTTTTCAAGGATTTGTATAAGTTAAGGAAGATAAGGTCGAATTAAGTAAAATTGTATCTAATTAAGAATTCTACTTAATTAAATCAATTTGAACTATTGAACTTGAAGTTTATGTTTTGATTTAAAGTGATTAAATGGATATTTCAAGTTTAAATAAATTAGTAGGAATATTTAGTCTAAGGGTAAAATAAGTTTATTTAATAATACCAAATTTATTAAGTGAATATTTCAAGACTAAATAATATAAGGTTACATTATAATCTATAGGAAGCTGTTAAATTGAACTTTGAAATGTTGAATATTAAGCTTTGAAATATACTGGAATTTAATGGCTAATTTGTGAGTTAGATCTATAATTGAAATCAACATAATTTGAATTGGTTATTTAGAAAACTGAATTTAATGGAATTTGATAAATTGAGATTGAATTTAATTTGAACGGGAAAGTCGAGTTGATTTTGAAGCGATTTGTGAAATTGCTAATACTTTACTTTATAAATTACTTATATATATATATATATATATATATATATATATACTATTTTGGGAAATAGATATATTTGCAATGAAATTGATATTTTTGTTTTGAAGTATAAATTAATTTGAAATGACCACGGTGTTATTGTGTATTCTACATTGTAGATAGTTCCATGGATCCTTAGAGGATGGTTATCCCAAACATCCTTTAACTTAAATATATTTCAGTTAATATTTCACTTAAGTTGGATTTATTGATATAAGAATGTTAATCCTAACTCGAATGTTTTGTGTTTTTCTTTACGCTTGGGTCACACTGAGTAATTCATCATTAGAGACTCGCCTTAGGAGTTTGGAGCTTCTCTTGGAGATCCAACTATTGATTCAGCTTCCAGCTTTCCTGTTGATTCGTTCACATAAGTCATCTATTTGGATGGGAGACTTCACTGTATTTAAGATATTCTGTTGTTTTTATTTTGAATTTTGTTTTTTGTATAGTAGCTTCATGAACTACTATGATATTTTTTTTCCGCTTCGAGTTGTTCTGATATTTCTGTGTCTATGATTCTGTATTTGATTTTATTTGCTCCAAATTTTATTACAATGCGGTATTTTGAGCAATTCAAGTCCGAAATGTGCGGATGCGAATGGCTGAAAATATCAGGTTGTTACACACACACAAATATGGATTTCACGGAAAATTGTTTAAGTCATGGGTATTTTGAATTTAATGTTATTTTATTTAAAAATTGAATTTTGAACCCATAATGGTTTTGCAGTAATTTTGGTTAAGTATGAAAACCCTTTGAAAAGAAAATTTTGGAATTAAAATTATTTTGAATATAATATGGTTTGTTAAAGTTTTGAAATTAAAATAATAATATGGTTTAAAAAGGGTTATACAGGTTATATAATGTATATATATGGATTTTAAACCATTTTAAAAGTATTTTAAAGGAATTATTTTAGGGAATTTTAATTTAATTCAAATAGAGCTTGCCGAGAGTACAACAGTCCGCTGATTTTCCGATTTGTATTTTAAAAGGTTTTAACTTGAGAAAATTTAATCGGATTTTGCCGAAACAGAAAAGCTTTGTTTTCAAAAGATAATAGCTTTCTTATATAGAAAGAATTTTCAGTTCTTATTGAAAGGATTTCAAGTTATGGGTGAATCAAATTAAAAATAGTTTTGAAAGCTATGAATGAATCTTTGTTAAAGATTTGGTGAACCTTGTTTCAAATTGAAGAGGATCTTAAAGGTGAATCTTTTGTTTAAAAGATTAAAATGGAAATTTGTTTAAACCATTCAAAAGGAAACATTTTTTGGGAAATAAGGGCTAAAAGTTGCGACTTAACTAAAATCCCAATATATCCATATGATTTTTAAAATAAGTGCTCATTATTAAGATTAGTCGGGAGAGGACTTTATGCCATAAAACCCATTCCGAATAAACGATACGATGAAATGGATAGCAATTGAAGATGGTGGTTGAAGACAGGGTATTTTCAAGAATAAAAGGATTACCTGTCGATTGTCTCTGCACTGAGTTGCTCCGGTATAGAGATCTCCATATGTGATGGGGAGTCCGGCTAGGATTGTGGATATCCGGATTTGCAAGAACTTCTTTTGAAGTGCCTTCGATTCCATTCAGACCCAAGATGGACTTGCATGGACATATGTCTGACATTACATTTTGAGATATAAAGCTGGTTTCTATCAAATACATTTTTGTTTGGTGGTGGAGAATTTATTCTCTTAGCTTAACCCCATTCTCTTAGACGTACGAGCGCAGAGGTTATGTAGTTGATATTTACTAGTGATATATTCCAAATTTGGTAATGTGGCATGCTAAGTGTTAATCATTGGTTGATCGAAGCATAGCTTTTGTGAAAAGCGTAGCTTTATGGGACGAGACTTCATCGAACCTCATACCCCGAAAATGGTCGAAACATGAAGGATGCAGTAAAGTTACGGGGGTCATGCCCTTTTGGGTATGTGCATTTCCTTCTGGATAAAAAGTGATATCATGGTATGGAGCCCAGATATTTAACTTATGTGGTTATTGGAATTTATCGGTGAATCCCAGGATAAAGGTTGGTTACGATCGGGGGATGGCATACTCATGACAGTTAGTTACCTAGTTAGTTACCTAGTTACAGAGGTAACCCGACCTTGTGTTGGCAGAGATCCGGTTAGTTCTCGGGGCGTTCCTCTAAAGGCGTACCTATTCGGAAAGGAAGTTCCTTAGCCTTGACCATTTGTTGGAAATCCAATCACCCAATACGAGCCCTTTACGATTTCAGTTGTATAACCTGCCTCCCTTCTTTTATTTGTTTCAAATGATATTCTCGTTTAGAAACGAACCCGTCTCCCCTCTTTTAGTTGTTTCAAATCGAACAAATCCATTCGCAGAAAAAAAAATTCAAATGATATTCTCGTTTCTGGAATCAACCTCTCTCCTTCCTTTATAGATTCGTTCTCGAATCGATGTTAATATATAAAAAAAGGTGGTCGAGCTCATAAAAAACATCAAAATAAGGGATCGCGATCTCGTCCAGTTAAACGGCGAATTGGGGCAAGATCGAGATGGCCAAGCAGTGGCGCGACGACATCTGAACACGGCAATAAGTGGCAGCGGCGGCGACGAGGTCGTGCTCGCGACCTTCTAGGGAGACGGCATCACATGTTGTCGCGAAGTCAAGTAGCAATTGGGGGGCTCGAATTTGTTGCTGCATCTTGGTCGGGATGCCGGAGTTTGGTGAGAAGATTCATGAGCAGGCGGCTGCTGCAGTAGAGGGGTTCGTCGATGTAGAGGCGGTGGATGGAGCTAAGTCAGGATCGCCTACGTGTTCACAATCTTCCCTTTGGGTTAAGGTATAATTTTTTTTAATTTTATTTTTATTTTTGAAATTATATATGTAAAAATAAAAGAAAAATAGAAGAGAAAAAAAAATATAAAGTAAGGTTTAAAATTATAGTCAGAGGAAAAATAAGCGGCAGTTTTGCTTTAATAAAAATATATAGTTTATTTATGTAAAGGAAAATTTGTTAAAATTAATTTTTTTAACTACTAAGGATAATTTATTAAAAAGAAATTTAATTATAAATTTAACTTTTAGTTAGAATAAAAGTAATTGGTTTAAAATTAAAAGTATTAGTTTAAAATAAATCATCCGATAAAATTTAAATTGTAATTAATTAAAATGATCAAAAAAAGAAATTTTTTAGTTAAATTATAAATGATAATTTAATTGTTCGATTTATTTCGAATAAAAATAAAAATTATATAACTGTTTGATACAAGGTCTAAAATCGAGAACCGATTCAAAGTGGAAATGGATTGCAAAATAAAGGAGCAAAGGTGAGATCTTCTCACTCAATTAGATTTTTCCGATTTAATTTTAAATAGTTAAATTTAAAATTGTTGATTTTGTGTTGGATGATAAATTATTATCAGTTGTATTGGATTAGACCCTATGCGCCGCATAATAGCGGATGATATTATATTAAACCCATATACCGCGATATTCCACCTCGTAGTGGAATTGGTATTATATATGTATTTGGAGTGATTGATTTCCCACATTATATAGCGAATGAGACCCTATGCCCCGAATAATAGCAAATGATATTTTATAAATCCCATATACCGCGATATTCCACCTCGAAGTGGAATTGGTATTTAATTGTTGTGCTAATGTCCATGGATGTAGGGAAACGGGTTGGAGGGATCCAACTGGATTCCTAAAAACATTTGAATTTGTTTCATAATTGTGTGTTGATTATTTATAATCTATGTGTGATCATATTTGTAATTGAAATCATGGTTTAGCCGATTATGTTTTTGGTATCGTAGGATACCAGAAATAAATAAAATTGGATTTTTTAAATTTAAGTAGAAAATTTATAGTAAATTAATTTTAGAAAATTGAATAAATTTAAAAGAAGGAATTTGTTTCAAAAGATAATAAATTCAGTGTTTGAAATAAATTTGAGAATCAATTTGAAATTTGATTTGGTGTTATGAAAAGAAATTGGAAAAGAAATTTGATATTGATTTGGTAAAAATAATAATAAATCTTTGCGAAATCGATCTAAAATTGATTTGGCGTTTAAAAATAAATTTTAGGAAATCAACTCTGAAATCGATTTGGTGTTTTGAAATAAATGTTTGGAAAATCAATTTGGGATTTGAAATAAATTTGAAAATCAATTTGAAAATTGATTTGGTGTTGAAAGTGAATATTTGGGAATCGATTTGAAAATCGTATATCTATGGATATTTAGAAATTTAAATTTACCATGGGAATTTTAAAAAAGAAAGGGAATTTTTTTAAAAATAAATATTGTTTTATTTTTAAAAGTGTGGAAAGGAATTTATGGAATTGGAACTTTAATTTAAAATAAATCTAGAAAGATTTATAAATTGATCTGGACGAACCCTTTTAGAATGGAAGGTGTACTTTCCTTGGAAAGCCGAGTATATTTTTAGAATAGCTTTTGAAATAAAATTAAAGTTCTAGATTTCGTTTTAAAAGAATATTGTTGGAGAAATTAATTTTGGGAATTGTTTCAAATATTTAAAGTAAAGATTTATTTAATTAAGTATAGAGGGGATTATTTTAAAGATTAAATCGATATTTGATTTAGAAAATAGTTATTCGAATATTTAAACTCTATCTACTAATTTTATTTTAAAAATAGTTTGGACGTGAAGTTTATCCGAGATATTGATATAATATTTTCATAACTAATATTCTAAAATAAAGTGTTTTTAAATTAGTTTTTACATTAAATATTTCCAAGTATATGTGTTTGGATAAGTAGTTTAAATTATTTTAAAGTATTTGAACTCGGCAGATTTCCAGTGGAAATGAATAAATGTTTGGAAATGTATTCCGCGTGAGGAAAGTGATCTGAAATTTGTTTTCAAAGGATTGAAGTATGAAAAATGATTTGAAATTTGTTTTCAAAAAGATTGAAGGGTGAAAAGTGATTTGAAATTTGTATTCAAATGGTTGAAGTGTTGAAATGAGATCTTGGAAAGATATTTTGGAAATAAATAATTAAGGGAATTTTTTTTAAATCTTGGTGATTGTTGTGAATGTTGATTGATAATTAAATAATCAGCTATCAATATTGACCTTTTAATGGCATTTGAATTTCGATGCAACCGGGGGTTGGATTCCAAATGGATATTCGAAAACCATATCGAACCTTTGTGATTGTGATGGATCTTTTATTGAAAAGATCAAAGTGGAAATTTTTTGTGATTTATTTGAAATCTGATTGAATACTTATTTTTAAAAATAAGCGCTCATTATTCGGATTAGCCGGGAGAGGACTTTGTGTCATAAAACCCATTCCGAATAATGATACGACGAAATGGGTCGCATTTGAAGATGGTGTTGAAGATTGGGTATTTTCGAAAGCGAAAGGATTATCTATCGAATGTTTCTGCACTGGGTTGCTCCGGTATGGTGTTGAAGACTGGTTATGAGGGTCGCGCCCTTTAGGTATGTCATTTCCTTCTGGAAAAGGGTGGTATCATGGTGTGGAGCCCAGATATTTAACCTATGTGGTTGCTGCAAGTTTATTATACTTTGTGGTTGTTGCTTTGTGGTTGAGGATCCTCGGATAAAGGTCGCAAACGACCGGGGGATGACATACTCGTGTAGTAGTTACCTAGTTATAAAGGTAACCTGGCCTTGTGTTGGCACAGAGCTAGTTAAGTTCTCGGGGCGTCCCTCCGGAGGCGTACCCATTTGGTAGTAGAAATTTCCTTATCCTGACCATTTATTGGAAATCCAATGTCCAATACGCGCCTTGTACGGTTTTAGTTGTATAACCTGCCATTTACTTATGGTGGTGCTCCAGTGCTCAGATGGTAGCTATAGTAGGCATACAATAATGGTTGTATGCTGGCTAAGATTAATATTATACTTTCGAAATGTTTTCTACACTATGCACTAATACAATATCAAAAGGATTTTCGTGTATTAAGCATGTTTGACTATCATAAGGAGAAAACTCCTCCAAGTGTGCAATTGCATTGTGCTATATTACAACATGGTTGCAAGTTGAGAGGCTGACCATCAAAGCAAATGCGATGTACCAATGTGTGCCACGACGGTATTGAGAGCGCTGTCGGATGGCCTAGGGGCCAGATCATCACTTTTGGTATCAGAGTTAAATGTTGAGTAAGAACTTTAGCTTTGGAGTATAACACATTAGGTAACTCATTAGCGATAGGGATTTAAATGCCCTAGAATGAGTATCCCTAAGATATCTTGTCCGTATGCCTCAGTTAATTCTCTTACTATTCAGTGATAGTTAGCATGAGCGCAAGAAGAGGTCGAGATAGGGGACATGGGAGTACCACTACAAATGGTCGATACCCTGTAACAACAGGAACAACTTTTCCTATCAATCTCTTTTGATCATCATCCACTTTCAATTCTTTGATGATTTCCTAGCAGTTGCAAGAAGAAGCTTTGGTGTGGTGGTGGCCCTGCGGATCTTTGTTTACGTTGTAGAAAGGTTCCTAATTCATATTCTAATCATTGGTTTCTTATTAATCTTTTCGTTTTTGACTTTAAATGAATTTGAAATTTTATTTGAAATAAATTGGTTAACAAAATATAAAGTTAAATTAAATTGTGTCAATAAAAACGATTTCGGTTAAAACCAAACTTAGAAATTGTGTGTAGATTTTCGTGATCTTAATAAGTTAACTTTTAAAGATAAAATTCTTTTGTCCCAAACCGAGCACCATCTAATCTAGCCTAAGGATTCCATCAGTTGGGAATTGCGGAAAATTGTATCCGTTGGTCTTTTTTTGGGGATCTAGATATATTCTACGGACACTTAATTATACCTTTCGGACTAACCAATACCCCTGCATATTTCATAGACTGGATGACCCGAGTATTTCGTGAAGAATTAAATAAGATCGTTCTCGTATTTATTGGTAATATTATGATCTATTCCAGCTTGATCTGATAAACCAATTCTCTATCTTTGTGTGTACATCTATTCTTTGTTTGTCTCCCTATCTAGCAAATTTCGAGGACAAAATTTTCTTAAGGGGGAATCTGTAACGATTTGGGTTTTAAGCCAATTTTAAATTGGAAATTAATATAAATTTTTAGGTTAAATTGTGAATTAATTTAAAATTTTCCCAAATTAAATAAGATATGTATTTGTTTATTTATATATATATATATATAAATTGATTATAAATAGAATTTGGATTTGAAATTTAATAATAAATTGGATTTAATATTCTATATTTTATAAACTAATAAAAATTTGTTTCTAATTATAATATATAAATGTATATATAATAAGGAAGTTATATTTTGAATTTAATATAACAATTTTCAAAACCTATTTAAAAGTTAAATTCTATATTTTAAAGACTCATATATTATATATATGTGTGTTTATTAATAAACGTATAATTAAGTTTGTAAATCATTTTCTTTAAGATTTTATAAATAAAAATAAAAATAAATGCTTTAATTTAAATATAAAGAATACAAAAACATATTTAAAAATATAAATACATGTATTATACATGTATAAGTATTATAAAAGATTACATGTGTAAGCATTTTAACATGGAATTTAACAAACGTAAACCATATAACATAAGATTGAACAAGTGTAATCATTTTTAACATGCAAATATTACAAGTGTCTTTTGTTTCTTTATTTTTCAAAATAATAAAATAAATGTAAACAAGTTACACACACACACACACATCTACTATGATGTCCTGGGATTTTGGCAATACTTATTTAATAATTTCCATTTATAATTTATTTTAAAATATGTTATATTGATTTAAAAATCTAAATTAACCAAATATTATATATTTAAAACTAATAATTAATCTAATTTAATAAATGTTATCTTTTCAAAAAACTCAATAATAATGATACTATAATTTGAATGTTTATTCTTTTCAAATAATAATAATAATATATATGTGTAATTAATAATAATTGATCTTTTTAAGTTAATAAAAATATTCTATTTGTAATACATATATGTATACATTATAATAAGGAAATTGGTTTCAATTTAAAATTTAATAAAAATACTTTCAAATTATAATATATATGTTTATATAGTATGATTTGGAGTTTTGTTTTAAAATTCAAATAATTTCTGAAGTTAATATTTAAGATGTTCTATTTATAATGAATATTTATATTTGGATATTTATTATAAATAGAAAATTGTGGATTAAACTTAAATTGAAAAATATGTTTTCAAAATTTTAATGTACATAAGTTTTTATAGTAATTTGGAAGGTTTTTGGTTTAATTTAATAAAAAACTTTTTAAAAGCTATCTAAAATTTATGTTTATTTATAAAACACTTAAAGGAAAAATCTATTTTTATTTAAAAGAATAATAGCTTGCAAAAATAGTACATTGTTATAAAAGTTTAAATTGTTTTCTCTAAATTATTTTTTTTTGAAAACAAATTTAGATTTATATATATATAATATCATTGTAGTTATAATAACTTTAGTTTAAACTTTAAAGTAAAATTTAAATGAATGTTTCTTCTTTTAAACTTATTTGTAGAAAAGTGAGTTTTAAAGTAATTATAAATTAAACACAAAGATAAATACATTTCATAAGTTATATATATATATATATATATATATATATATATATATATATATATATATATATATATATATATATATAACATGAGTATTAAATTAGTATTGTAATTAAGGTTTAAATTTATTGGTAATAAAAAGTAATTAATGTAATGAATCATCTCTCTTTGAAAACATGGCATCATGAGAATTATAAAGCACACTTGTTTACATATGAATAAAGAGCTTGACATTTGTAAATACATGAAGTTATGCATTTAGCAAGTGGCATCTTTATGTTTAAAAGAAAGTATTGTTTTAATTAAAGTTTAGGAAGAAGAAGATCTGTTTGTTCTTTTCTTTAAACATTCTTTAATGTTCTCTTCAACTAAAAAAGAAGAAATCAAATGCAAGAAGAAATCAAATGCAAACTTCAAAACTGAAACCAAGGAAAACAGAATTTCAACCTGTAAAGGAAGGCTATGATTTAATTCAGATCCAAGTAATTGCAACCTGAAAATGGCTTCAAGCTCAACTGAAAAACATGCATAAGAAAAATTAAATTTCAACAGCCGGATGTAAAGCAAATTCAAAGTACAGAAAATGAAATGCAGTAATTCAAATTCCAGGAAAAAAGGAAAATGCAGTAATAAAGCTATTCTCTGCTCCTAATCTATGGTGAGTAAATTTCTTTTTAAAAACAGTTTTCGATCCTTTATTTGTTGATATGTGAAATGTTTAAATTTGTATCTATGTATGCATGTTGGATATGTTGTTGTTAAATCATGTTGGTGCTCAGAATTTTCATTTAAAATTTGATTTGTTTAAATACAAACATGAGTACATATCTGTGTATTGCACTCTCTGTAAAATCTGTGCAAGATCAACCAAATTATCTCAAATCTTTCTGTAAAATCAAAAATTAAACTGTGATTTCTGTAGTAAAGATTTTACTAACATGTTGTTCTTGTTTTTAAAATTCATTACAAGTAAGCATATTTGAATATTACCCAGAAAATTATGAATATAAAGTTGATATTCAAAAATGAGAAAATTCAAGTTTGATAAATTTCAAATTCACTTAGTTAATCTGAAACATACTATCAAAATATGAATTTTAATGTAAAATTTGTAATTTATAATATAGTATTCAAAGAGAAATTAGGGATTTTATGTATTTGGGTTTTTGGTCGATTCCGGTTGATAGAAGCTGAGTTGGAGGTTGAGCTTTGGCATGGAGGTGGGTACGGTGATGGGTGATTTGGGAAAAATAATGGAGGATTTTTATGGCGGTCGTGATCATCAGGAGACGGCGTATTAGGGTTTAGGTTTGTTCCTGTTAGGGGTCGAAATCGTGGAGATTCGTAGTCGTTGTTGGGTTTTGGGTGAATCGCGAGTAGGGGAAAGGCTTGAGTGGTTCGTGGCGCGTGTGTGGACGTCGTGGTGGGACTCCCGGTGGTGGATTTCGTCGTTGACGGTGAATTATAGGTTCGAGTTTCCTTACTGTTTGTCGACGCTGTAGCTTTATTTTGGAGCAGTAGTGTTTTCGTCGATCTAGGAGTTTGAGGGGGTTATCGTGGTCAAGGGCGACTTGTGGGGAACGTCGGCGTTGATCGCCGTCGACCGGCTCCGGTGTGCACATGCACGAGCCTATTGATGATCTGCAGCAGTTTCGTTGGGAAGAAGAGTTTTGGTTGGGTTCCTCTGTTGTTTGCTCGAAGTTAGGTCGTGAGGGTATCGTGTGTGACTCGGAGTGGAAGGAGGTTTGTCGCGTGTATGTTGGAATTTCCAGGATTTTGTTCCTGTTAATTTTTAACTGCAAAATGATATTTCTTAAGTTTAAAAGCAAACTTAGATTTTGGAACAAAGTTTTAAAACAGTTTTTAATATGTTTAAAATGTTTTGATTTAAAATCTTTTTGTTTTAACAAGTTAAGTAAAATTTGTTTTAAAAATAGTTGTTTGTTTTATAGTTTAGTATTAATCAGATTTTTTATACTTTATAAAAAGAAGATTCGAGTTTGAAAGTAAATTGAATTTTTAACAAGGTGTAAAATTAGTTTATAATGAATGAATGTTTGATTTTAAAAGAAATTTAGTTTTTAAAGTTTGGATTTTAAAAATGTAAACTTTTCTTTTTTTTTAAAATAGTTTGTTTCATTTTGTTTGTTAATATAAAAAAAATGTTTTCAAATAAAAATTGTATTTGAAGTAATTTAAAATGTGATTGAAGTAAAGTATTTAAAAATGATAAACTGAAAGAGATGTTTTTGCATAAACCAAATACAAGTTTTCAAATTTAAATATTTAATTGATAAAGTTAATAAAATATTTGGTTTATCTTAATCAAATTTTTATTGATAAAGGTAACTAAAGTAAATTACTTAATTTACTTAAATGGTTAACGTAGGAAATTGAATTAAGGTAAATTAGTTGTGTAACTAATTAAGTATAATTAATTACTTAAATAGGAATTAATTTAATCAAGGTTAATAAATTAAGAAATAATTAGTTAATAAGTAATTAAGAAGTTAATTACTTAATAATTTGGAAGAATTATTTAAACATAATAACTTAATGAAGTAATTAAAGTAACTAATTACTCAGTGTAATTAATTAATTTAAGTATGGTTAATTTTATATAATTAATTAAGTTTAATTAATTAAAAAGAATTACTTAATGATGGGATTATTACTTAATGTAATTAAAGATGTGTAATTACTTAGTGAAGTAATTAATGAATAATTACTGAATGTAATTAATTAAGGAAATTACTGGATGGATAGTAATTAAAGAGGTATAATCACTTAAGGGAAGTAATTAAGGGATAATTACTCAGTGTAATTAAAAGAATGGATTAATGAAATTAATCAAGGCGTTGGTTTAATTTGTAAAGTAATTAAGAAAGTTAATTACTGATTGTGATTAATCAGGTTGATTCATAATTGTAATTAAGTTTATAATTAATAATTAAATGTAATTATGAGGAAGATTGATTTATAAAGTAATTAGAGGTCATTAATTAATGTAGTTAATGAATAATTAATTGTTTAATAAGTTAATTAATGTGATTAATTATTAGATAATTAATGTGATTAATTTCAGATAATTAATCAATGAAGTGAGAAAGAAGTAATAATTAATTAATGAAATTAATTAAGGATATTTGTAATTAATTATTGTTAATTAATTGAATAGAGATTAATTAAGATTAATTAATGATTAAAGATAAATTAATTTGTCTAATTAATTTAACGGCTAATTACATAGTGTAATTAAAGAATAATTAATCTAATTGATTAATTATGAATATGATTAAAGGATAATTAATCTATAATTGAAGATTAATTAATTGGATTATGAAGATGATTAAAGAATCATTAATTAATTAATTGTAATTAATTAATGATTGTTTAAGCAGGATTAGTTGTTTAATTCTCAAGTAATTAATTTAATTTAAGATGATTAAATTAATTATAAAGGAATTTATGATGCTTGTTGTGTATGATTGTTTGTGGAATATCTAAATTGGTTGATATCTTTGGATGGTATGTTGGGATATTATGTGGCATGATATTTGATATATCAATGATAAATGTGTGGTATTTATCTATGAATGATGCTGTGTGAATTCAATATGTTTAAATTGAATTAATTTGTTAAACTTAAATCACTTGGACATTAAGAGGGCGTTTGGATTCGATGAGACCGAGATCGGGTTTCCAAATTTGGATTTCCGAAAACCACATCGATCCAAGTTAAACGTTAGGTCGTGAATCCAAAGGTAGTGCAAGTGAAGACTCGAGGTGTAAGAACTATTCGTCAGTATAACTCTGGGGGTGATTCCGAGATGAGTTTGACGGAAATAGTACTTACAGGTTCGACATGGTGATTCAGAGTGCAAGGGCTATGGTCTTTAACTCTGAGGGTGATTCCAAAACGAGTGTAACGAGATAGTGCCTTCGGTTTCGTTCGAACCCGGAACGAACTTGTATGGATTGAATGCTTTCAGAACATCGTCAGGTGGACGATAAGCATTCTAAGATAGATGTGTTCTATAAAGGTAATCGTAGCCTCAAGCCTCATCAACCGGGAATGGCTAAAACAGGGAAGGTGCAGCAAGGCTTCGTGGGTATCCCCCACTGGAGAGCAAGATTTACCCCAGTCTAGAGGTCCCTTTTTATTTCGGCTGTGTGGGGCGGTTGATCATGACAACTGCCTGGGTGGTCTTGTTCGGGACTGTCCAGTAAGGGATGGTTCCGGCTTTGTGTTGCAGGGGAGTTATGGTGGCTCCTCGGTACGGTGATCTATGCCACGTACTGTGACGGGAGTTACCCAGTAGCCCTGCCATTGTATGGAATCCAAAATCCAATCAGTGCCTGTACGGTTTTGATTGTGCCCAACTATGTTGGAATGTGAGATGTAAGCATTCCAGCTATTTCTGTATTTTATTTCAAAAACCCTAGACACTATTATAATATCACTGGATTTCCTATCAAATGTTTTGGTTAGCGTAAGGTAAAAACTTCCCATGTTTATTTGTGGGGAGTCTTACGTGATACCTTTGTTTTCAAAGGATTTTCTAAAGTTAAGCAATTTTAAACCGTTTACTCACACTAGACCCCTGTCTGACCCGATTGTTTATTTTTTGTTTTATTAAACTCTTGCGTACTCATATTACGTATGAGTAGTCAAGTGATTCAGGTTTTGCTTTGACGAGTTCTAGAGGAGTTATGGAGCAGGTGGCTTCAGCGTGTAGATATATATAGAGTTTTCCGCTGTGATTGAGTTGTTTCTGTTATCCGTAATGTACTTGAGTTGTAATATGTAGACAGCAGTTACAACTATCTAGTTTTGTGTAGTTTGAGCTGTATAACTCTGATGTATGTGATACTATGTTATATTTTATTTGATTAATATAATTTATTCGTTCCGCTGTGAGATTCTGATGTTGTCTGTTTCTTTCTTTTCTATCTTTTCTATCTTTTCTATCTTTTCTCTTTTCTATCCCTTTCTTTCTTCTTAATGATGCGTCTTTCTGTGTTATGTTAGGGGTCGGAATCGTGGAGATTCGTACTCGTTGTTGGGTTTTGGGTGAATCGCGAGTAGGGGAAAGGCTTGAGTGCTTCGTGGTGCATGTGTGGACGTCGTGGTGGGACCCCCGGTGGTGGATTTCGTCGTTGGCGGTGAATTATTGGTTCGAGTTTCCTTACTGTTTATCGACGTTGTCGCTTTATTTTGGAGCAGTAGTGTTTTAGTCGATCTAGGAGTTTGAAGGGGTTATCGTGGTCAAGGGCGATTTATGGGGAACGTCGGCGTTGATCGCTTTCGACCTGCTCCGGTGTGCACGTGCACGAGCCTATTGATGATCTGCAGCAGTTTCGTTGGGAAGAAGAGTTTTGGTTGGGTTCCTCTGTTGTTTGCTCGAAGTTAGGTCGTGAGGGTATCGTGTGTGACTCGGAGTGGAAGGAGGTTTGTCGCGTGTATGTAGGGTTTTCCAGGATTTTGTTCCTGTTAATTTTTAACTGCAAAATGATATTTCTTAAGTTTAAAAGCAAACTTAGATTTTGAAACAAAGTTTTAAAAAAGTTTTTAATATGTTTGAAATGTTTTGATTTAAAAACTTTGTGTTTTAACAAGTTAAGTTAAATTTGTTTTAAAAATAGTTGTTTGTTTTATAGTTTTGTATTAATCGGGTTTTTTATACTTTATAAAAAGAAGATTCGAGTTTGAAAGTAAATTGAATTTTTAACAAGGTGTAAAATTGGTTTATAATGAATGAATGTTTGATTTTAAAAGAAATTTAGTTTTTAAAGTTTGGATTTTAAAAATGTAAACTTTTGTTTTAAAAAAAATAGTTTGTTTCATTTTGTTTGTTAATATATAAAAATGTTTTCGAATAAAAATTGTATTTGAATTAATTTAAAATGTGATTGAAGTAAAGTATTTAAAAATGATAAATTGAAAGAGATGTTTTTGTATAAACCAAATACAAGTATTCGAATTTAAATATTTAATTGATTTAAAGTTAATAAAATATTTGGTTTATCTTAATCAAGTTTTTATTGATAAAGGTAATTAAAGTAAATTACTTAATTTACTTAAATGGTTAATGTAAGAAATTAAATTAAGGTAAATTAGTTGTGTAATTAATTAAGTATAATTAAGTACTTAATTAGGAATTAATTTAATCAAGTTTAATAAATTAAGAAATAATTTGTTAATAAGTAATTAAGAAGTTAATTACTTAATAATTTAGAAGAATTATTTAAACATAATTACTTGATGAAGTAATTAAAGTAACTAATTACTCAGTGTAATTAATTAATTTAAGTATGGTTAATTTTAGTTAATTAATTAAGTTTAATTAATTAAAAAGAATTACTTAATGATGGGATTAAGTATAATTACTTAATGTAATTAAAGATGTGTAATTTCTTAGTGAAGTAATTAATGAATAATTACTGAATGTAATTAATTAAGGAAATTACTAGATGGATAGTAATTAAAGAGGCATAATTACTTAAGGGAAGTAATTAAGGGATAATTACTCAGTGCAATTAAAAGAATGGATTAATGAAATTAATCAAAGTGTTGGTTTAATTTGCAAAGTAATTAAGAAAGTTAATTACTGATTGTGATTAATCAGGTTGATTAATAATTGTAATTAAGTTTATAATTAATAATTAAATGTAATTATGAGAAAGATTGATTTATAAAGTAACTAGAGGTCATTAATTAATGTAATTAATGAATAACTAATTGTTTGATCAGTTAATTAATGTGATTAATTATTAGATAATTAATGTGATTAATTTTAGATAATAAATTAATGAAGTGAGAAAGAAGTAATAATTAATTAATGAAATTAATTAAGGATATTTGTAATTAATTATTGTTAATTAATTGATTAGAGATTAATTAAGATTAATTAATGATTAAAGATAAATTAATTTGTGTAATTAATTTAAAGGCTAATTACATAGTGTAATTAAAGAATAATTAATCTAATTGATTAATTAAGAATATGATTAAAGGATAATTAATCTATAATTGAAGATTAATTAATTGGATTATGAAGATGATTATAGAATCATTAATTAATTAATTATAATTAATTAATGAATGTTTAAGCAGGATTAGTTGTTTAATTCTCAAGTAATTAATTTAATTTAAGATGATTAAATTAATTATAAAGGAATTTATGATGCCTGTTGTGTATGATTGTTTGTGGAATATCTAAATTGGTTGATATCTTTGGATGGTATGTTGGGATATTCCGTGGTATGATATTTGATATATCAATGATAAATGTGTGGTATTTATCTATGAATGATGTTGTGTGAATTCAATATTTTAGATTGAATTAATTTGTTAAACTTAAATCACTTGGACATTAAGATGGCGTTTGGATTCGATGAGACCGAGATCGGGTTTCTAAATTTGGAATTCCGAAAACCACATCGATCCAAGTTAAACGTTAGGTCGTGAATCTATGGGGAGTGCAAGTGAAGACTCGAGGTGTAAGAACTATTCGTTAGTATAACTCTGGGGGTGATTCCGAGATGAGTTTGACGGAAATAGTACTTAAATGTTCGAGATGGTGATTCAGAGTGTAAGGGCTATGGTCGTTAACTCTGAGGGTGATTCCAAAACGAGTGTAACGAGATAGTGCCTTCGGTTTCGTTCGAACCCGGAACGAACTTGTATGGATTGAATGCTTTCAGAACATCGTCAGGTGGACGATGAGCATTCTAAGATAGATGTGTTCTATAAAGGTAATCGTGGCCTCAAGCCTCATCAACCGGGAATGGCAAAAAATAGGGGAGGTGCAGCAAGGTTTCGTGGGTAGCCCCCACTAGAGGGCAAGATTTTCCCCTGTCTAGAGGTCCCTTTTTATTTCGGCTGTGTGGGGCAGTTGATCATGACAACTGCCGGGGTGGTCTTGTTCGGGACTGTCCAGTAAGGGATGGTTCCGGCTTTGTGTTGCAGGGGAGTTAGGGTGGCTCCTCGGTACGGTGATCTAGGCCACGTACTGTGACGGGCGGTACCCAGTAGTCCTACCATTGCATGGAATCCAAAATCCAATAAGTGCCTGTACAGTTCTGATTGTGCCCAACTATGTTGGAGCGTGAGATGTAAGCATTCCAGCTATTTCTGTATTTTATTTTGAAAACCCTAGACACTATTATAATTTCACTGTATTTCCTATCAACTGTTTTGTTTAGCGTAAGGTAAAAACTTGCCCATGTTTATTTGTGGGGAGTCTTACGTGATACCTTTGTTTTCAAAGGATTTTCTAAAGCTAAGCAATTTTAAACCATTTACTCACACCAGACCCCCGTCTGACCCGAGTGTTTGTTTTCTTTTTTATTAAACTCTTGGATACTCATATTACGTATGAGTAGTCAAGTGATTAAGGTTTTGTTTTGACGAGTTCTGGAGGAGATATGGAGCAGGTGGCTTCAGCGTGTAGATATATATAGAGTTTTCCGCTGTGATTGAGTTGTTTCTGTTATCTGTGATGTACTTGAGTTGTAATATCTAGAGAGGAGTTATAACTATCTAGTTTTGTGCAGTTTGAGCTGTATAACTCTGATATATGTGATACTATGTAATATTTTATTTGATTATTATAATTTATTTGTTCCGATGTGAGATTCAGATGTTGTCTGTTTCTTTCTTTTCTATCTTTTCTCTTTTCTATCCCTTTCTTTCTTCTTAATGATGCGTCTTTCTGTGTTATGAAAGGCGGGTCGTTACATCTACTACTTCTACTCTTGCTATTTTTCTTTCATAAAACAAAAGCAAAGCCATGAGAAAACCTAAAGCTAACCAGAAAATAAAAACAAATCTTAAAACCCGAGCAAAGCAAAGATCATCTAAAGGCCTAAAACAAATTCAAACAACGTTCAGATGCAACTCAAACTTAAAGCAAATTAGATTCAACTTCAGGTTTAATCAAAGATCAGGTCAACTCTTTTCAAATTCAAACTGAATCAAAGCTATAGATTAGATCAGAACATCAAGCAAAGTTACAGATCAAAGCTCAAATTCAAAAGCAATATCTAGGTCCTCTGTTTCTTTCAAACCAAGTGAGTAAACTTCCCTTTTAAGACTTGATCTTCTTTATTTTATTAAGTCTGTGATGATGGATGAAAATGATGATTTGAAATGTTTTGTTTTGTTTGGGATACGAATTTAAAACACTAAATGTATGCATGCATGTCTGTATGCATATGCATACCTCTGTTTGACAAGCTTGATATTTCTCAAAAATAATTCTTAACTCTTCATCTAAATAATTATAAAATATGGTGTTTAAAAGGAAATTGATTATAATGATGTGATACAAATTTTAAAGATAAAAACAACTAGAATTATTAAGTATATTTATCTGAAAAAAATAAATTTACAGTGACAAATCAAAACAGGTCAGAAATCAAGTGTGTAAATTTTATGTTTCTCATACATGATTGAATTCATCTTCGAATTTAATGATTTTTGGTGGGAGCGAATCGTAGATGATCATAATTTGGGTTTTTCGTCGAAATCTGGCGATCGTGAGGTTCAGTAACCTTGGGGTGGTAGCTGGAGATAGTTTAAAGGCCGGGGATTAAGGGAAAAATGGTTGAAGTATTTAACGATCGTCGGTGTGATGTGTCGACATCGAACTAGGGTTTAAGGTACAGGTTGGACCGCTCACAAATTTGAGGGTAGTTCATCGTCATCAATGTATCAGATTCGTTCGGTGGTGGTGGAATTGAGGCATGGGTGAATGGCGAGGCTCTGGACGTGGAAGCATGGTAACCGGTGGTCGAAGGTGATGGCACAAGGCAGTTTCCTGGTGACTAGGTTTTGTTCCAAGTAGTGTTCATATGTATCGATTTTGATTTCGTGTTTAATCTGAAGATCTAGGTGATCAGGAGGTTTAGGCAGGTCATCGGTGAGCTGCAGGCGATGACGAAGTTGATCGGATGCGAGGCATTGGCGTGTACAAATTGCATGCATGTATTTATGTTTCTGGGTAATGTGTAGGAAGAAGAAGAGGGAGGCTCGAAAATGAACTTGGGATGGTTGGGATGTTGCTCGGATCTGCTATCTGGTTGATACATGTGTATGTTAACGAGTTTTTAAGTTTTTTCAAAAAAATGAAACAAAATATAAAAGAAAAGGGAAAGAAAAAGGGGTAGCTCAGGACTAAGCTCGGGGAATTTAGGTTTTGGCTCGGGTTGATACCCGAAGCTGTCCCAAGGTAGAAAACTAAAAAAAATTATTTTCAAGATTCAAAGGTTTGAATAAATTTTTAACCTATTTCTTTAAATAATTAATGTTTTATTTAAGTATTGGAAATAGACAAAGGTTTTAAAATAAATTATTTTAATTAATCAAGTTTAAGTGTTTTAATATGTATATACTTTCATTAATTAATTCTTAGGATTATTTAAACGAAATTTAATAGCTTAATTAAGAAGTTAATTAAGAAGATAAAAATGTTTTTAATTATTAAGTGATTTAAGAATATAAGTTAATAGGTTAATAATAAATTTATATGAAGGTTAAATTTTTAAAGTTAATTGTTTTTAAAATTAAAATTGATTTGGTTTTTAAATAATTTTGTATTAGGTTAATTATTTGATTTAAATCCCAGAGTGTTTTTCAAATATAATTAATGATGTAATTAAGTAATTGATTCAGATAAATGGTTAATCTTAATTAATTAAGGGATAATTACTTAAAGGTTAATTACTTAATAAATAAAGGATCATTAATTAATTAAAGGTTGATTAATTAATGTAAGTAATTAAAGGACAATTACACAATGTAATTAAGATAATTACTTAGGGTAATTACATTAAGGGATAATTAATTAATTAAGGTTAATTAATTACTTAAAGGTAAAGTTCCGAATGAAAGTAATTAAGGATAATTGATTAATGATTAAGAGTTTAATTAATTAAGTGATTAAGGATAATTACATAATATGATTAATTAAAGATAATCACTTATTGTAATTGATTAAGAATAATCAATTAATATATTTAATTAAAGATTAATTAATGATAATTACTTAAAGGTTAATGACTTGATATAAATTAATTAAGGATAATTAATTAAGGGTTAATTTGTTAATATAATTATGTGATTAATTAGAGGAAAATTAATTAATTATGTATAATTAATTAAGATGGGTAATTAAGGTTGATTAATTAATTTCATTAATTAAAATAAATAATAAGTGGTTTGTAATTAATTAATGTTAATTAACCAGGATTAGTAAGTAATTAATCTGGTTTAAATTAATTATAATCAGTGATTAATTAATCTTGCTTATGGATGATTGGATTATATTAATCCCTTGAATTGTTTGATATCTCTGATATGTGATGTTCTGTGATATGATTGTTTTAGACTAAGCAGTGAATTGTGGTTTATTTATCTGTGATGAATTTTCTTGTTTATCTATGAATGAAAGATAAGAGTTATAAGATTATAACGCTTATTGATACTGTTGTGCTTGGATTTATGATGGTTGTTTATTGTTGAATGCAAACCCCCTACACACAACACACACACAAATATGGATTTCACGGGAAATTGGTTAAGTCATGGGTATTTTGAATTTAATTTAATTTTATATAAAAATAGAATTTTGAACCCATAATGGTTTGGCAGTGATTTGGGTTAAGTATGAAAAAACTTTGAAAAGAAAGTTTTGGAATTTTTTTTTTAATATAATATGGTTTGTTAAAGTTTTGAAATTAAAATAATAATATGGTTTAAAAAGGGTTATGCAGGTTCTATAACGTATATATATGGATTATAAACCATTTTTAAAGTATTTTAAAGGAATTATTTTGGGGAATTTTAATTTAATTCAAATAGAGCCTGCCGAGAGTACGTCAGTCCGCTGATTTTCAGATTTATACTTTAAAAGGTTATAACTTGAACAAATTTAATCATATTTTTCCAAACCAAAAATCTTTTTTTTCAAAAGATAATAGCTTTCATATAAAGAAAGAATTTCCAGTTTTTGTCGAAAAGATTTCAAGTTATGGGTGAATCAAAGTAAAATAGTTTTGAAAGTTATGAATGTATCTTTGTTAAAGATTTGGTGAACCTTGTTTCAAATTGAAGAGGATCTTAAAGGTGAATCTTTTGTTTAAAAGATTAAAATGGAAATTTGTTTAAACCATTCAAAAGGAATTTTTTTTTGGGAAATAAGGGCTAAAAGTTGTGACTTAACTAAGATCCCAATATATCCATATGCTTTTTAAAATAAGTGCTCATTATTCGGATTAGCCAGGAGAGGACTTTATGTCATAAAACCCATTCTGAATAAATGATACGACGAAATGGATTGCAATTGAAGATTGTGGTTGAAGACCAGGTATTTTCGAAAACAAAAGGATTACCTGTCGATTGTCTCTGCATTGAGTTGCTCCGGTATAGAGATCTCCATATATGATGGGGAGTCCGGTTAGGATCGTGGATATCCGGATTTGCAAGGACTTCTTTTGAAGTGCCTTCGGTTCCATTCAGACCCATGATGGACTCGTGTGGACGTATGTCAGACGTTACACTTTGAGATATAAAGCTGGTTTATATCAAATACATTTCTGTGTGGTGGCAGAGAATTTATTTTCTTAGCTTAACACCCTTCTATGAGACGTACGAGCTTAGAGGTTATGTAGTTGATATTTACTAGTGATATATTCCCAATTTGTTAAAGTGGCATGCAAAGTGTTGATCATTGGTTGATCGAAGCATGGATATTTTGAAAAGCGTAGCTTTGTGGGACGAGACTTCATCGAACCTCACACCTTGGAAATGGTCAAAACAGAAAGGATGCGGCAAGGTTATGGGGGTCGCGCCCCTTAGGGTATGTGCCTTTCCTTCTGGATAAAAAGTGGTATCATGGTATGGAGCCTAGATATTTAACTTATATGATTGTTGGAATTTGTTGATGAATCCCGAAATAAAGGTCGGTTACGACCGGGGAATGGCATACTCGTGACGGTTAGTTACCTAGTTACTAAGGTAACCCAACCTTGTGTTGGCAGAGATCCAGTTAGGTTCTCAGGACGTCCCTCTAGAGGCGTACCCATTCGGAAAGGAAGTTCCTTAGCCTTGACCATTTGTTTGAAATCCAATCGCCCAATATGAGCCCTTTACGATTTTAGTTGTATAACTTGCCATTCTTTAATGGTAGCTATAGCAGACATAATATATTGTACCAATGCTGGCCAAGATAAATATTATACTTTCGAAATGTTTTGCACACTATGCACTAATAATAATATCAAAAGGATTTACGCCTATCAAGCATGTTTGACTACCATAAGGAGAAATCTCCTCCAAGTGTGCAATTGCATTGTGTGTGTGGCGGGAGGCCTTATGGTAGTTTCATTTTCCAAAAAGCATAGGGGATTCCTTTTTATTTCTTTTTGTTTGTTTTTGTGCCAAATGTGACGACCTAGAAATTTTAACATTTGAAATTGAAAATATTTAGTTGATTTTAAATATTTGGAAGTCAGTTTAACTTGAATTTCAAACATTGCTATGAATTTGGCAATTAAATTGCTGAATTTAATAATGTGAAGTTGGGTAAAAATTTGTATCTTCAATTTTATTCTTTTTGAAAATATTTTCAAGGCTTTGAATAAATTATATTGATGATACTGAAGATAATAGAAGCTTCAGAGTTGAATTTGAAAGTGTTTCGTTTAGTTTTGAAATTATATAGTTTAAATCGATATTTAAAAATAGCCTTCCGCGGCATAGTCTCCGAATTCAACGAGACCAGTTCGATTGGATCTGTAATATTGTATTATTATCAGATTTCAATTTTCGTAGCGTTTGGAGTGATCGTTTCGCCATACGATAAGCAAACGCGTTGAAAATCAAATCGAAATTCAATTTAATAGCTGGGTTCAAAAAGCTATCTTTTCCATATGATCGAATTTGGACCCGAAACCTTTTCAATTGCGTTCAGAATAGGGGATAAACATTATAGACGCCTAGCGGCACGCCTCGATTGAAGATTAAGATTTAAGTTGCGTTTATTGAAGCGATTAGAATTTGAATTTAAATTCAAAACATTATATATACGTTTTTCCATCAAATAATGATTTTTTAAAGGCAAATTTTACGTCTTTTAACACTTGGCATTCCCTTTTGAACACTTGCCTTTAATTTTTACACGCGTTGAAAGTTTTTTTTCTCGTTCAAAATAAAAAAAGAAATGAACCCGTCTCCCCTCTTTTAGCTGTTTCAAATCGAACAAATCCGTTCATTGAAAAAAATTCAAATGAAATTCTCGTTCCTGGAATCAACCTCTCTCCCTCCTTTATAGATTCGTTCTCGAATCAATATTAATAAATAAAAAATGGCGGTCGAGCTCAAAAACAGACATCAAAATAAGGGATCGTGATCTCGTCGAGTTAAACGGCGAATTGGGGCGAGATCGAGATGGCCAGGCAGAGGCGCGACGACAACTGAACACGACAATAAGTGGCAGCGTCGACGGCGAGGTCATGCTCGTGACCTTCTAGAGAGATGGCATCACATGTTTTCGGGAAGTCGAGCAGTGATTGGTGGGAGCTCGAATTTGTTGCTGCGTCTAGGTCGCGATGCAAGAGTTCGGTGAGAAGATTCACGAGCAGGCGGCTGCTGCAGTAGAGGGGTTCGCCGATGTAGAGGCGGTGGATGGAGCTAAGTCATGATCACCCTCGTGTTCACAATCTTCTCTTTGGGTTAAGGTATAATTTGTTTTATTTTTATTTTTATTTTTGAAATTACATATGTAAATAGAAAAAAAAAATATTTATACAGTAAGGTTTAAAATTGTAGTCAGAGGATAAATAAGCAGCAGTTTTGTTTTAATAAAAATATATAGGTTATTTATGTAAAGGAAAATTAGTTAAAAATTAAATTATTTTTAACTACTAAGGATAATTTATTAAAAAAAATTAGTTATAAATTTTATTTTTAGTTAGAATAAAAGTAATTGGTTTAAAATTAAAAGTGTTAGTTTAAAATAAATCATTCGATAAAATTTAAATTGTAATTAATTAAAATGATAAAAAAAAGAATTTTTTAAGTTAAATTATAAATGACAATTTAATTGTTCAATTTATTTCCAATATTAATAAAAATTATATAATTGTTTGATATAAGGTCTAAAATCGAGAAACAAGTCAAAGTGGAAACGGATTGCAAAATAAAGGAGCAAAGGTGAGATCTTCTCACTTAATCAGATTTTTCTGATTTAATTTTAAGTAGTTAAAATTAAAATTGTTGATCGTGTATTGGATGATAAATTATTATCAGTTGTATTAGATTAGACCCTATGCGCCGCATAATAGCGGATGATATTATATTAAACCCATTTACCGTGATATTCCTCCTTGAAGTGGAATTGGTATTATATATGTATTTGGAGTGATTGATTTCCCGCATTATATAGCAGATGAGACCCTATGCGCCGCATAATAGCGGATGACATTTTATAAATCTCATATACCGCGATATTCCACATCGAAGTGGAATTGGTATTTAATTGTTGTGCAAACGTCTGTGGATGCAGGGAAAGAGGTTGGAGGGATCCAACTTGATTCCTTAAAAACATTTGAATTTGTTTCAATGTTGTATGTTGATTATTTATAATTTGTGTGTGATCATATTTGTAATTGAATTCGTTGAAGGCTATGGTTTAGCCGAATATATTTTTGGTATCGTTGGATACCAGAAATAAATAAAATTGGATTTTTGAAATTTAAGTAGAAAATTTATAGTAAATTAATTTTAGAAAATTGAATAAATTTAAAAGAAGGAATTTGTTTCAAAAGATAATAAATTTGGTGTTTGAAATAAATCTGACAATCAATTTGAAATTTGATTTCGTGTTTTGAAAATAAATTGGAAAATGATATTGATTTGGTATAAATAATAATAAATCTTTGGGAAATCGATCTGAAATTGATTTGGTGTTTAAAAATAAATTTTGGGAAATCAATTCTGAAATCGATTTGGTTTTTTGAAATTAATGTTTGGAAAGTCAATTTGGGATTTGATTTGGTATTTGAAATAAATTTGAAAATCAATTTGAAAATTGATTTGGTGTTGATAGTGAATGTTTGGGAATCGATTTGAAAATCGTATATCTGTGGGTATTTGGAAATTTAAATTCACCGTGGGAATTTTATAAAAGAAAAGGAAACTTGTTTTAAAATTAAATGTTGTTTTATTTTTAAAAGTGTGGAAAGGAATTTACCGATTTGGAACGTAAATTTAAAATAAATCCAGATAGATTTATAAATTGATTTGAATGAACCATTTTGGAATGGAAGGTGTACTTTCCCTGGAAAGCCGAGTATATTTTTAAAATAGCTTTTGAAATAAAATTAAAAGTTCTAGATTTGGTTTTAAAAGAATATTGTTGGAGAAATTATTTTGTGGAATTGTTTTAAATCTTTAACGTAAAGATTTATTTAATTAAGTGTAGAAGGGATTATTTTAAATATTAAATTGATATTTGATTTAGAAAATAGTTATTTGAATATTTGTACTCTATCTGCTAATTCTATTTTAAAATTATTTTGGACTTGAAGTTTTATCTGAGATATTGATATAATATTTTCCTAACTGATATTTTACAATAAAGTGTTTTTAAAATTGTTTTTACATTAAATATTTCCAAGTATATGTGTTTGGATAAGTAATTTAAATTATTTTAAAGTGTTTGAACTCGGCATATTTCCAATGGAAATGAATAAATGTTTGGAAATGTATTCCGCATGAGGAGAGTGATTTGAAATTTGTTTTCAAAGGATTGAAGTGTAAAAAATGATTTGAAATTTGTTTTCAAAAAGATTGAAGGGCGAAAAGTGATTTGAAATTTGTTTTCAAGTGGTTGATGTTTTGAAATTAGATCTTACAAAGATATTTTGGAAATAAATAATTAGGGTAATTTTTTTTAAAATCTTGGTGATTGTTGTGAATGTTGATTGATAGTTAAATAAATAGTTAAATAATTGACTATCAATATTGGCCTTTTAATGGCATTTGAAATCGATGCGACCGAGGTCGGATTCCAAATGGACATTCGAAAACCACATCGAAGCTTTGTGATTGTGACGGATCTTTTATTTAAAAGATCAAAGTGGAAGTTTGTTGTGATTTGTTTGAAATCTGGTTGAACACTTATTTTTAAAAATAATCACTCATTATTCGAATTAGCCGGGAGAGGACTTTGTGTCATAAAACCCATTCTGAATAATGATATGACGAAATGGGTCGCATTTGAAGATGGTGTTAAAGATCGGGTATTTTCGAAGGCGAAAGGATTACCTATCGAATGTCTATGCACTGGGTTGCTCCAGTATAGAGATTTTATTTCCCTTTGTGATGGGTATTCCGGACGTGATTAGTGAATATGCAGATTTGCAATGTCTTCTTTAAAGTGCCTTCGGTTCCGTTCGATCCCGGAACGGACTTGTATGGATGTGTGTCAGACGTTAAACTTTGAGAAGTAAAGCTGGTTTCTATCAAATACATTTCTGTTGGTGGAGGAGAATTTATTCTCTTAGCTTAACACCCTTCTCTGAGACGTACGAGCTCAGAGGTTATGTAGTTGATGGTTACTAATGATACATTCCTAATTTGGTAATGTGGCATACGAAATGCTGCTGATCATTTGTTGATCAAAGCATGACTTTGTGAAAAATGTACCTTTGTGGATGAGACTTCGTCAGACCTCACACCCCGGAAGTGGTCAAAACAGGAAGAATTCGGCAAAATTATAAGGGTCGCGCCCTTCAGGGTATGTCATTTCCTTTTGGAAATGGATGGTATCATGGTATGGAGCCCAGATATTTAACCTATGTATTTGCTGCAAATTTATTATACTTTGTGGTTATTTCTTTGTGGTTGAGGAACCTCGGACAAAGGTCGCTAACGATCGAGAGATGGCATACGCGTGTAGTAGTTACCTACTTACAAAGGTAACTGGCCTAGTGTTGGTAGAGAGATAGTTAAGTTCTCGGGGCATCCCTCCAAAGGCATACCCATGTGGTAGTAGGAAGTTCGTTAGCCTGACCATTTGTTGGAAATCCAATCTCCAATGCGTGCCTTGTACGGTTTTAGTTGTATAACCTGCCATTTACTTATGGTGGCGCCCCACTGTTTAGAT
This sequence comes from Allium cepa, assembly GCA_030765085.1. Classification (NCBI taxonomy): domain Eukaryota; kingdom Viridiplantae; phylum Streptophyta; class Magnoliopsida; order Asparagales; family Amaryllidaceae; genus Allium; species Allium cepa. Next base: position 807,473,338 of record CM060941.1, read on the forward strand.
GGTAGCTATAGTAGGCATACAATAATGGTTGTATGCTGGCTAAGATTAATATTGTAACAGCCCGCTAATCCGTACCCCTTGTGTCAACACTATTCTACAACAATCAACTCAAGTTGCACGGAAATACGAACCATTTGGGTTTAAGAAGAAGAGGAAGAAGAAGAGAAAACAAAATCAACATCAGAATCTAACCATCGCAGCGGAGTAAAATATAATAGATAGTAAATAATCTTTACTCAAAATCAAATATATCTGTTTACATACATTACATCATCAGAGTACGTCAGTCACAGCTCACATCAATGTCATATAATGGATACACAACAACTCAACACAGCGGAAATATATATATATATACAAGTACGAGAATAAGTATCGTCATCCAGCTCGTCTCCTGAGCTCCACAGCATCATATCCTGTATCCTATAATACTCGGTCTGACCCGAGCATTACAGTTAAATAACACCCGAGTCAGTCTGGAATACCAGCGTGAGAAAATCACACCCAATTGATTATTAAAGTTTCAAAAATCCTTTGAAAACAAAAGCATCTCGTAAGACCACGCCACAAATAAACATGTCGGGTTTTTACCTTACGATAGCTAAAACAATTTTTATAGAAATCCTCTGATATTATAATAGGGTCTATATACAAATACTTATAAAATAGCCGAAATTGTTACATTCATTAAATTCCAGCTACTAGCCACCGAAGTGGGTAATACAAACAAAACTCGTACAAAGCTCGTAGGGAAAATGGATTTCCAACAATGACTAGGCACTAGGGTACCACCTGTCACAGTACGGGGCCTAGATCACCGTACCAAGGATTACTCCCTTCATCCCCTGCAACACAAGGCCGGAACCATTCCTTACTGAACAGTTCCGAACAAGATAAACCCCGTGGTTGGCGCGACCAACCACCCACTAAGCCGAAATATATATAAGGGACATCTAGACAGGGGAATTATCTTGTCCTGCTTGGGTATGACCCACCTAACCTTGCTGCATATCCCCTGATTTTCAGTCATTCCCATTTGATGAGGCTTGAGGCTAAGCGTTACCTTTTAGAACGTTTTCACTTAGAATGCCCATCGTCCACCTGACGATGTTTCGCAAGCATTCGTCCATACAAGTCCGTCCCGGGTTCGAACGGAACCGAAGGCACTATTCCTACTACATCCATTTTGGAAATATCCTCAGGATTAGTAGCGACTAGCCCTTGCACTTCACTGCTTCATCTTCGACTCCGAACACGTTTTTCGCACGAAACGTACAAACCGGATCGAAGTGGTTATCGAGAAATTAATCTCGATCCCGGTCTCTTCGAAACGATCAACGCATTTGTCCAATATTGATAGTCGGTGATTTAACTATCAATTAATATTCACAAACAACCATCAACCAATAAATAATTTCCCAAATTATTTATTAATTCCCAAAAATATCTTCACAAGATATATTTCTATTTCCAATCCTTTGAAAACAGTTTCAAATCCCTCATTCTTTTCAGAATCAACTTTCCCAAATATTTTCTATCTTCTCTGAAATCACCAAGTACAAAACTAGATTTAAAAATAATTTAAAACACTTTACTTTGAAATATATACTTTAAAAACATTTAAATTAAAACTACTTTTAATAATTCGGTAAAATACATCTTATATGAATATTTGAAAATAAAGTTACTAAATAAAATATAAAACTAGAATTACACTTTTGAAACAAAATATTAAGTCACTTTTTAAATAATTACTACTATGATAGATTTGAGGATATACTTACCTTAAAATTTAAATATTAGAAATAATAAATTTTTGAAAACATACCTTTTAAAACAATTTTAAAACTATTAACTTATATTTAAAATTTACTTGAAAGCATACTTAGTGATCCAGGAAGAATTCCAGCTTCAAACATTTAAATCAATTTTCCAAATTGATTTTCAATTTATTCCATTTGAAATAAGTTTATTAAATTACTCAATTTATTTCAAATTTCATTTAATTATGCACTTAATTATTATTGTTATTCCTTTCCATTTGATTTTAAATCTTTTAACTGAAATATACAAATTTCAGCTTTTCCCAACCTCTTCTTTATTATTATATATTTTTTTTCAAAAATTAAATCTCACATTTTAAATAAATGTTTTGTTCTTTAATTAATATCGTTGAAGATCTTAAATTTCATTAACTTCTGTTATTTCAAATTCCTTTTATAATCACGATTTATTTACTAGAAATTTAAAGTCACTTTATTTCTTCTCCAATTCATTCTTAAATCTCTTCAAATTTCCTAAATTATTTTACTTATAATTTCACTTCTTTAATTTTCTTTCCAAAATTCAATTTATATATTTTTGGTAATTCATTATTCCCAATTATATCCAATCGAACCATAACATTCAATATACCAGTTATCAATAATATCAATAATATTCATCACAGAATATAAAATCACAACAGAGGGTATTAAACAATTTAAATAAATGTTGAGGGATCCAGTTGGATCCCTCCAACCTGTTTTCCATGCATCCACAAACGTCAGCACAATATAATATACCAATTCCAAAATATCACATCAATTCAATCAACCATTCCAACAATTATTTAAATTTAATCATTTTGAATTTAAATTTTAAACCGAGTGAGATCAACTCACCTTTGCATTTGTTTTGCAATCCACTTCCATTCCGACTTGTTTCTGTAGGATCTAGATTAACCCTAGAGGGGGGGGGGTGAATAGGGTTATAGCAAAAATTTTCAATTTAAATTCAGAAATAAACTACAGAAATAAATATGCTGAAAAATAAATTACACACAAGATTTTACCCAGCTTCGGCAACCCCTGCCTACTGCTGCATTCCCAGATTTCTATTAGAATTAAACAGTATCACGCTTACAAACACTCTAACAGACTTGCAAACCCTGCTACCGCCTATAGAGTTTTGCAAACTTGCAAACCCTGCTAACTGGACTAACTCTAACTAGACAATCTGACAACACCTAAACCCTAGGTGATAATTTATCATGTTTTGTTTTTAAGAGAATATACAATTCAAGCAAATTATAAAAGCAAGCACTAGATTTAAAACAATTTAAATTATCTTGCCTTAAAAAAAAAACTTAACCCTATACAAACAAAAAAAATAGCGGTCACTTCCCTTTCTCTTATTTCACCCGGTCCATTTTCTTTTGTTTGTGAAACAAATGGCGGCCTCGATCTGATTAGGGTTTCGTTCCCTTTTGTTCCAGTTAGGGCTTCGATTTCTTCGATTGAACTGTGATTCGTTGCCCTAGCTCGCTGCTTCTTTGATGGTTGACTATAGCTAGTTTTGCAGTCGCTCGATCGAGTTCATTGCTTGTGTATTCGGTATGTACTGTCTCTTTTTGCTTTTCTAAATTGATACTTGAACTTGATTGTTCTGTGTGTTCTATGATGATTTCTTGGGTGTATTTATAGGGTTGAAACCCTAATTAACACTGTCTGATTTGATTTCTCACGTCGTTGATTTTCCTAAATTTGTTTTCAGGGTTTTCCTTTCTTGATTCAATTTCGAGTAATTGCTGTCCATATTTGAATTCGAATTAATTGATTTGAAGATCTCTTGCTGCATTTGTTGTCTCGGTCTTCATTTGAATTAATGCTGTCCATATTTGAATTTGAGTTGATTGCTGCAGAGATTTCTTTCCAAATTAGAAATCTTTGATTTAATCAAAGACTTAATCAAAGGATACTAATTTGTTTTAATTTCGGCTTGATTTCTTCACAGCCTTATATTTGCCACTGTCTTTCACCAGTTTACTTTATATGTGCATATATACATTTGTATGTGTGTATGCATATATTTATTTGGTTTGTGCTTTCATTTTGTGATTCATCTGATTACTGACTTGCACATTTGTTTTGTTCACACATCACTTTACTTGAACTTGGTCTGGTGCAACTTGTTTCATTATCTGTTGCATACATGAGAGTGATACTGTACTTTATTCATGCTTGTTACATTCAGTTTGCACTTGAGTTTGTAACTTGGAGTCTGCAACTTGGTTTGTGCCTTGTCCATTCTCATGTGTTCATGTTGCTGGATTTGAATACATCTGTGCATGTCACAGTCATGTCTGCTCTGAACTTTTGATCATGTTGCCTTCGTGTTGTTGTTTGCTTCACTGTTGCATTCCACTTGTGTTTGCACTGCACTGCATGTTATGTTGGCCATTTGGTCTTGTTTTGTAGTGATGCACTTGATTGCTTTTGATTCATCTTTGAGGCAGTTTGCATTGTTTATGTTACTTTGACATGTTGTATCTGCATTCACCATAGTTTGTACCTGCATTTGCCATACTGAGTTTGCATTTGATTTTGTAGTTTGGTGTCATGTTTGCTTTGAGTCTGCAACTAGTAGCTGGACTTGATTATGTTTTGATTCAAAGACTTCTGTTCACTTGGTCATGGAGCTGCTGTACTACTTTGGTTCATTTTCATGTTTGTTGCAGTCCATATTCTTTTGTGTCTATTGTTTGCATTGTTGCAGTTGGTCAATGTAATTGCTGTTACATTACTTCACAGTGGTGCATTTGTTCATATAGCTCTGTTGTTGCTGTGTTCCATGAGCATGCTTCACTGTTGGTTGCAGTCTTGTGTTGGTAACCATCTTCAAGCATGTTGCAGTTTGTAGCTTTCATGCATTTTCTCTGTTCATTGTTCATTGTTGCACTTGGTGTTTGTAGCTGCTATGCAATTGCTATGCATCACTATATATATATATACTGTGTTCTGTACTGCATTGATGCAGTTTCCATATTTTGTGTATTTTGATGCTGTCTTGATTTTGCTGCTTTCACTAGTGTAAATTTTCGAGTTGCACACTGCTGCTTGTACTTGTAGTCTTGGCCAGTTGATCATCTTGCAACCTGGTCTGGCTTGCTTGAGTTTCACTGTGATAAGTTGTGCATGTGTGCTTTTGTGCTTTGAGACAGTTTCATTGCTTGGTCTCTGTTGCCTTGAATTTCTTGTTGGAGCTGTGCACACGAGTTGGCGAGGCAGTGCACACGTGTACGAATGTACACGTGTGTACTGCAGCCACTCATAGTTACCTGTCCCTGATAAAATTAGATATGCACAGATATTGCATAATCAAGGATGATGACAATAACCCATGTATCTGAGACACAAACAAATTTTATTTTTGCAAATTTAAATTTGTTTGTTTTCAGATTACTGTTGTAGTTGCTAATTATACAGGTACACAGGAGACATGACGAGAAGTGGAGCTGGACAATGCAGATAGATGCAGATGTGCAGACAGAGTGAAAAAACTGAGTGTTGAGAGTTGTAGTGAGAAGAGTAAAATGTATGAACTGATGTATGTATATATATATATATATATATATATATAGAGAACTGAAAAACTTTGTATTGTTTAAGTGTTGTAAAATATTATATTGAATAAAAAATACTGTTTGAATTATATAAATTCTGTGCAATAGTATAATTATTCAATATGAATATTTCTTCCTTTCTTTATATAGTTCAAACTACAAACACACATATATATTGATATATGTTTGTTATCATCAAACAAAAAATCACATCAAACAATCTCCCCCTTTTGATGATGACAAACATATATATTAAAGATTTTGAAATGCTAATACATGTGTTTGAACAAAAAAATTTTAGCTCCCCCTATTTGAATGCTCCCCCTACAACCAAGACCTCTCCCTATTTAGAAGTTAACAAAATTTACAAAGGAATAAAAGAACTAAAGAAAATTAACCAACGATATTTAACCAAATATTTTTTGAAATATTCCAAAAAATATTTACTTCCTCATCAAAATCTTGTTCTTCTCCCCCTTTTGTCATTATCAAAAGACTGACAAAAAACAATGGAGCAGTAGGAACAAAAAATAATATATCATAACGAGATAAAAACTTCCATATTGTAGAGGATGGATCGATGATTGGTTTTAATAAGAAGAGAGATATTTTAACATTAATTTGACATTTAAGCACAAAAAAAAAAAATAAGCACTTACTAACCACTCATAACCATAAGGACTTTTAAATGGGATTAGCAGTTACTTATTAGTCTAAGCATCCAGACTATTAAGCGAGACCAGAATACTTAGTTATCATACTCCATCCATGCATAACCATAAGGACTTTTAAATGAGAATGAAGTAATGATAAAAATAATTCTCTCATATGTTCCATCCATGCATAACCATAAGGACTTTTAAATGAGAATGGATACATGAGATTTATTATTTATTATTAAAATATTTTTTTTTATTTAATTTAAAAATAATTCACTCTTCTTATTTTATCAAACCATTATGAATGATAGAAAGATGGTAGAAATAGAAATGATCGTGGAATAAGTTACCAAGTTAATTATATTATGTAATATCCAGTACTGAATACCATATTCGAATCAATCTTTGGAAAATATCCAAAACTTGTTTGAATCCTAGAAATTGAAGTTGAAAGTATATATCCAAGAATATTTCTACCTAACAATGAAAAAAATGGTTAGTCAATTTCTATAATCCCCAAATCCAAACGTAATCTAGAAAATCTGTCTTCAGGGAGGGGTTTTGTGAAAATATCAGCAAGTTGAGCCTCAGTTGAAATATATTCAATGCAAATGTCTTCCTTAGCAATGTGATCTCTAAGAAAGTGGTGTCTCACATCAATGTGTTTTGTGCGTGAATGATGAACAGGATTATTTGATAAGTCTATTGCACTTTTACTATCACATTTTAATGGAACTTGTTTATAAACTAAGCCAAAATCAGAAAGAGTTTGCATCATCCATAAAATTTGAGCACAGCAACTTCCTAAAGCAATATATTCTGCTTCAGTGGTGGATAATGCAACACAATTCTGTTTTCGACTTGACCATGAAACTAATGAATGTCCTAGCATGAAACATGTCCCACTGGTGCTTTTCCTGTCAACTAATGAACCAGCATAATCAGCATCAGAATAACCAACTAAATCAAAGTTTTCACAAGAAGGGTACCATAATCCAAATTTGTGTGTGTGTGAAAGATATCTCAAAATTCGTTTAGTGGCTTTCAAATGAGATTCTTTAGGATTAGATTGAAAACGTGCACACAAACATACAGAAAACATAATATCAGGTCTAGAAGCAGTAAGATAGAGAAGTGAACCAATTATCCCTCGATATTTTTTCTGATCAACAGCACTTCCTTTCTCGTCTTTGTCCAACTTTGTTGATGGGCTCATAGGAGTTCTCAATGGTTTGGAGTTCTCAATTCCAAATTTCTTCAATAGTTCCAACACATACTTGGATTGTGAAATGAAAATGCCATCACTGCTTTGCTTGATTTGAAATCCAAGAAAATATTTCAATTCTCCAACCAAGCTCATCTCGAATTTAGCCTGCATGACTTGTTCAAATTTCTCGCACAAGATTTCATTAGTAGCACCATAAATGATATCATCCACATAAATCTGAACAATCAAAAAATCACTTCCTTTGTGTAATAGAAACAGTGTCGTGTCAGCACTCCCCTTTTTAAAGCCATTTTCCAAAAGATATGTACAAAGGCAGTCATACCAAGCTCTAGGAGCTTGCTTAAGACCATATAATGCTTTTTCAAGTTTATACACATGATTTGGAAAAACATGATTTTCAAATCCGGGGGGTTGTTCAACAAAAACTTCTTCTTTCAGATCACCATTTAGAAATGCACTTTTTACATCCATTTGTTTAAGTTTGAAACCTTTATAACAAGCAAAGCTGAGCAAAATTCTAATGGCTTCTAACCTAGCAACTGGTGCAAATGTCTCATCAAAATCTATGCCTTCTATTTGGTTATATCCTTTTGCGACCAACCTAGCTTTGTTTCTAATTACATTTCCTGATTCATCAAGTTTGTTTTTGAACACCCATTTAGTTCCTACAATTGGATAGTCATTAGGCCTAGGAACTAATTTCCAAACTTTATTTCTCTCAAATTGATTAAGTTCATCTTGCATTGCTAAAACCCAACTTTCATCATTAAGAGCCATTTCAACAGAATCAGGTTCTATTTCAGAAATAAAACCACTATGACAACAAAACGCACACAAATTTTTATCAAATGCAGAGCGAGTGCGTATACCTTCCGTAGGATCTCCTATAACCAATTCAGGAGGATGATTGGATTTGAATTTCAATCTATCAGCATCAACAGTCCTACTTCCATCTTTCTCAGTAGATGTCCCTTCTTTAATGCCTTCATGATCTACCCCATCATCACCTGATTTTTCAGTCGTCCTTTCCAGATCAGATTCATCAAATTTCACATTGACTGATTCAACAATTGTCTTTGTTCGTTTGTTGTATATCCTGTAAGCCTTGCTCCTTGTTGAATAGCCCACGAAAATTCCCTCATCGGCCTTTGATTCAAATTTTCCAAGTTGATCACCTGTGTTAAGAATAAAACAAGGGCATCCAAAAACACGAAAGTAAGAGATGTTAGGTTTCCTTTCATGCCACACTTCATAAGCCGTTTTGCCTAGTATTGGTCTAATCATTACTCTATTCATTACATAGCACGAAGTATTCACCGCCTCTGCCCAAAAAGTTAGAGGTAGTTTATACTCACTCAACATGGATCTAGCCAATTCTTGCAATGTACGATTTTTCCTTTCAACCACCCCATTTTGTTGAGGTGTTCGTGGAGCAGAAAATTCATGTTTTAAACCATTTTCTTCACAAAAGTTTTCAAATTCCGAATTTTCAAATTCGCCTCCATGATCACTTCTCAAAGTTTTAATCGAAACTCCTTTTTCATTTTGAACAAGTTTAGCAAATTTTGAAAAATAATCAAAAGATTCAGATTTTTTGGCTAAGAAATAAACCCATGTAAATCTAGAGTAATCGTCAACCAATACATAACAATAACGTTTTCCATTCGAACTTGCAATTTCATTTGGTCCAAATAAGTCCATATGAATTAATTCGAGGACCCTTGATGTGCTAACAATATTTTTAGGGCGAAATGATGATCGACTAAGCTTGCCCAAGGAACATGCTTTACACACTTTGTTATCTTTAAATTTCTGATGTGGTAACCCTCTGACTAAATCTTTCGTTTCAAGATTTCTTAGGAGACTCATGCTAGCATGTCCAAGTCTCCTATGCCATAAAGATGCCTCTTCGTCAGTGGCTACCAAACATCTGGAAAGATTTAGATTGTCAAACGAAAGTGAGTAAACATTTCCTTTTCTTTTGCCCATAAAAACAATGTTATTAGAAGTTTTATCAATGATTTTGCAAGTATCACTATCAAAAACCACATTCATACCTTTGTCACAGAGTTGGCTAATAGAAATGAGATTGTGATGCAAATTATCAACGTATAAAACATTAGTCAAGGAAAAAGTACCATTACTTACTTCACCTTTCCCAATAATCTTACACTTGCTATTGTCTCCCATTATCACATTTCCACCTCTAAACTTCTCTAGGCTAAGGAACTTAGATTTATCACCTGTCATATGTCTAGAACAACCTGAATCTAGAAACCATTCTTGTTGCTCCTTAGCCCGCCAACAGACCTACATAAAGAGAGAGGAGGATGACCTAGAGAAACTCTTAGGTCCAATGATATTAGTAACTGAAGCATTGTGAACAAACAATCCCTTTGGAACCCAAACTTGTTTTGTCCTTTTATTTTTGTTCCTATAGACATGAAATTTGTTTGTAGAATTCTTAGGAACCCAAACTTGTATAAATTTTGTGTTCTTGTTCCTATGACTACAATTTTCAACACGATGTCCAATTTCACTTCTAACAAAGACACTCTTACCTTTTGCATGATCATCAACCTGTGTTTTCCCAAAACCTAGTCCTTTTCTATTATTAGCAAAGAGTTGATTTCCCAACAACATGTTAAACGATTTTTCTCCTCTTGAAAAGTTATTCAGAGATTTCTCAAGATTTTGGACTTTGGTTTTTAGTGTTGTGTTTTCAGTTACAAGTGTGGTGCATCTATTTATAAAATCTTTTTTCCTCGTGTCAATGATTTCCTTAAGACTTGAGTTTTCTTTTTCAAGATTATCGAAGCTATTCTTAAGTCTTGATATTTCTGAATCTAAAGTTTTACATTTTTTACAGTCTAGGTTTTGAATATTCTCAAGTTCAGTTTCTAACCTAGTATTCTCATGAACAAGTTCTCTCCTGTCAGACTTCAATTTTTCAATCTTAGTTTCAAGAGTATCAATTGTATTAGTAAGATCATAACACATCAAAACAAGTTCTTTATAAGAATAGTCACGTACCTCACTGGATTCCTCTGAACTTGTTTCTGAATCTGATTTTGCCATAAGGCACAAGTTAGCCTCTTCTGAGCTATTATCCGAAACTTCTTCTCCTTCTTCATCATCCCAAGTTGCTGCAAAGGCCTTCTTCTTCTTTTTCTTTCCTTTGTTGTTTTTGAGAAGTGGACATTTTTGTTTGAAGTGGCCAGGCTTTTTGCAGTTAAAGCATGTCAATTCATTATCGGAATCATCAGAATCTTTTGACTTATTACCACTTGTTTTCTTCTTGCGTGGCCTGAATTTTGACCATTTTCTAAGATTATTGACTGCCATCGCAAGCTCTTCAATTGGATCTTCTTCTTCTTCACCGCTTTCTTCTTTGCTTTTTAAGGCAATCGTCTTCTTTTTTGATTCGGAGTTGTTACGTTCCTCTTTTGCCTTTAGCTCAAGCTCATATGTCATCAAGTTTCCGATCAACTCTTCCATGCTTAGTTTACTCAGATCTTTCGATTCTTGTATTGCAGTGACTTTTGCCTCAAAGTTCATTGGTAAGACTCGCAGTATCTTCCGTACAAGCTCTACTTCAGTGAAGACCTTCCCAAGCGCTCTAGCATTGTACACCAAAGTTGAAAACCGTCCAAACATATCCTTTATGCTCTCGCCCTTTTCCATCACAAAGTTTTCGTATTCATTGCTAAATAGAGCTAGTCGTGACTCCTTGACTTGAGAAGTTCCTTCGTGTGTCACCTCCAGAGTGTGCCAAATTTCCTGTGCTGTTGTACAATGAGAAATTCTATTAAATTCATTTTTATCAAGAGCACAGATCAAAGCGTTCATTGCTTTGGCATTTGTAGTTTTTAATTTCTTATCGTTAGCATCCCACCTATCCTTAGGTTTAGGAATCTCAGTATCACCAACAACTATAGTGGGAGATTTATAGCCAGTTTCAATAATATCCCAAACATCATAATCGACAGAACTAAGATAAATACTCATTCTAACTTTCCAATAAGCATAATCATTCCCATTAAACATGGGTGGCCTAGCAATAGATTGCCCCTCAGAAAAAGCATTATTTGGTGGATTCATGACTCTAGAGTTAAAGTAAAATACCAGGCTCTGATACCACTTGTAGGATCAAGATTAACCCTAGAGGGGGGGGGGTGAATAGGGTTATAGCAAATTTTTTCAATTTAAATTCAGAAATAAACTACAGAAATAAATATGCTGAAAAATAAATTACACACAAGATTTTACCCAGCTTCGGCAACCCCTGCCTACTGCTGCATTCCCAGATTTCTATTAGAATTAAACAGTATCACGCTTACAAACACTCTAACAGAATTGCAAACCCTGCTACCGCCTATAGAGTTTTGCAAACTTGCAAACCCTGCTAACTGGACTAACTCTAACTAGACAATCTGACAACACCTAAACCCTAGGTGATAATTTATCATGTTTTGTTTTGAAGAGAATATACAATTCAAGCAAATTATAAAAGCAAGCACTAGATTTAAAACAATTTAAATTATCTTGCCTTAAAAAAAAAACTTAACCCTATACAAACAAAAAAAATAGCGGTCACTTCCCTTTCTCTTATTTCACCCGGTCCATTTTCTTTTGTTTGTGAAACAAATGGCGGCCTCGATCTGATTAGGGTTTCGTTCCCTTTTATTCCAGTTAGGGCTTCGATTTCTTCGATTGAACTGTGATTCGTTGCCCTAGCTCGCTGCTCCTCTGATGGTTGACTATAGCTAGTTTTGCAGTCGCTCGATCGAGTTCATTGCTTGTGTATTCGGTATGTACTGTCTCTTTTTGCTTTTCTAAATTGATACTTGAACTTGATTGTTCTGTGTGTTCTATGATGATTTCTTGGGTGTATTTATAGGGTTGAAACCCTAATTAACACTGTCTGATTTGATTTCTCACGTCGTTGATTTTCCTGAATTTGTTTTTAGGGTTTTCCTTTCTTGATTCAATTTTGAGTAATTGCTGTCCATATTTGAATTCGAATTAATTGATTTGAAGATCTCTTGCTGCATTTGTTGTCTCGGTCTTCATTTGAATTAATGCTGTCCATATTTGAATTTGAGTTGATTGCTGCAGAGATTTCTTTCCAAATTAGAAATCTTTGATTTAATCAAAGACTTAATCAAAGGATACTAATTTGTTTTAATTTCGGCTTGATTTCTTTACAGCCTTATATTTGCCACTGTCTTTCACCAGTTTACTTTATATGTGCATATATACATTTGTATGTGTGTATGCATATATTTATTTGGTTTGTGCTTTCATTTTGTGATTCATCTGATTACTGACTTGCACATTTGTTTTGTTCACACATCACTTTACTTGAACTTGGTCTGGTGCAACTTGTTTCATTATCTGTTGCATACATGAGAGTGATACTGTACTTTATTCATGCTTGTTACATTCAGTTTGCACTTGAGTTTGTAACTTGGAGTCTGCAACTTGGTTTGTGCCTTGTCCATTCTCATGTGTTCATGTTGCTGGATTTGAATACATCTGTGCATGTCACGTTCATGTCTGCTCTGAACTTTTGATCATGTTGCCTTCGTGTTGTTGTTTGCTTCACTGTTGCATTCCACTTGTGTTTGCACTACACTGCATGTTATGTTGGCCATTTGGTCTTGTTTTGTAGTGATGCACTTGATTGCTTCTGATTCATCTTTGAGGCAGTTTGCATTGTTTATGTTACTTTGACATGTTGTATCTGCATTCACCATAGTTTGTACCTGCATTTGCCATACTGAGTTTGCATTTGATTTTGTAGTTTGGTGTCATGTTTGCTTTGAGTCTGCAACTAGTAGCTGGACTTGATTATGTTTTGATTCAAAGACTTCTGTTCACTTGGTCATGGAGCTGCTGTACTACTTTGGTTCATTTTCATGTTTGTTGCAGTCCATATTCTTTTGTGTCTATTGTTTGCATTGTTGCAGTTGGTCAATGTAATTGCTGTTACATTACTTCACAGTGGTGCATTTGTTCATATAGCTCTGTTGTTGCTGTGTTCCATGAGCATGCTTCACTGTTGGTTGCAGTCTTGTGTTGGTAACCATCTTCAAGCATGTTGCAGTTTGTAGCTTTCATGCATTTTCTCTGTTCATTGTTCATTGTTGCACTTGGTGTTTGTAGCTGCTATGCAGTTGCTATGCATCACTATATATATATATACTGTGTTCTGTACTGCATTGATGCAGTTTCCATATTTTGTGTATTTTGATGCTGTCTTGATTTTGCTGCTTTCACTTGTGTAAATTTTCGAGTTGCACACTGCTGCTTGTACTTGTAGTCTTGGCCAGTTGATCATCTTGCAACCTGGTCTGGCTTGCTTGAGTTTCGCTGTGATAAGTTGTGCATGTGTGCTTTTGTGCTTTGAGACAGTTTCATTGCTTGGTCTCTGTTGCCTTGAATTTCTGGTTGGAGCTGTGCACACGAGTTGGCGAGGCAGTGCACACGTGTACGAATGTACACGTGTGTACTGCAGCCACTCATAGTTACCTGTCCCTGATAAAATTACTGATATGCACAAATATTGCATAATCAAGGATGATGACAATAACCCATGTATCTGAGACACAAACAAATTTTATTTTTGCAAATTTAAATTTGTTTGTTTTCAGATTACTGTTGTAGTTGCTAATTATACAGGTACACAGGAGACAGGACGAGAAGTGGAGCTGGACAATGCAGATAGATGCATATGTGCAGACAGAGTGAAAAAACTGAGTGTTGAGAGTTGTAGTGAGAAGAGTAAAATGTATGAACTGATGTATGTATATATATATATATAGAGAGAACTGAAAAACTTTGTATTGTTTAAGTGTTGTAAAATATTATATTGAATAAAAAATACGGTTTGAATTATATAAATTTTGTGCAATAGTATAATTATTCAATATGAATATTTCTTCCTTTCTTTATATAGTTCAAACTACAAACACACATATATATTGATATTTGTTTGTTATCATCAAACAAAAAATCACATCAAACAGTTTCTTCACAATTTAACCCTTGTATAAATATTTACATCATTTATTAATACTTGAATCGATTGAACAATTAACTACCATTAACCATTTAATAATTTAATTTAACTAATGACTTAAATTTAAACTAACCATTTAATTTAAGCTGACAAGTTTATTTGAACTAATTACCTTTCCAATTTTTTTATTTTTTTATTTAGTAACCAAAGTAATTAAATAAGTTGATTGAACAAGTAAATCATTATAATCCATATTTCAAAATTTAAATAGTTGGTTTATAAACTATATTTGAAATTAAAGATCTAATTTTATATATACCTTAAACATCTTAAAATTCCTTCTTTCCGAAATCTGATCTATATACAATTCCTTGCTTTGCTGTATTTTTCCATATATTAATATATATACATGGCTGTCAATTAACAAGAACAGTACTTTTTTTTTACTGTAAATAGAAATAACTTTCTCTATACTTTATATTTGTAAAAAAAATAAACTCTGGGTTCAAATTCTTCCTCGGTATGATATTAAAATTTTCTAACATATATGTTAACTTAAATTAAAACCAAAAACTACCATACCTTAGATGAAAACCCACTTCCATACTCGGCCTCACCATCGTTCCGTAGTCGCCCCCTTTGCCATCAACACGCGAACCACGTTGCAGACCCCAAATCGCCATCGCGAGCATCCTCCATGCTAGGCCCCCCCTGTTGTCCAAAGGCACTCGCGAGCCCTAAACACTCTCTTCCCCTATCACCTCTTGCTGCTTGAATTCGAGAACGACACACCCAGCCCTAAACGAGGCGACTCACACCTACGCCAGCTAGAACAAGCCCCCCTCGCCTCCCTCGCGACTTGCGATTCAATCGCGATTCAATTTTTTTTTTTTTAAATGAATTGATTTGGGGTTTTAGAAAGAAAGAGGTTCGGTTTGGCCATTAATCGAACTGGGTTTCAAAAGGAGCATCGGCCATTAATTGAAAACGTTTTCTCTTTTTTTTTTTTTTTTTTCTGAACTTCGAACAAATTGAGTAAAGAGTTTCGGCCATTCTGATTTCTTTAGAACGAAATTAAAACGTGAAGAATGAAGAAGCTCAGCTTAGAAATAAAAAGGGAAAGGAAGTGTACTCGAGAAGCTAAGAAAGAAGGATGGTACGGCAGTGATTAGATGTAGGATATTTTGAATTAAAACGGATAATTATTCTCGAAACGTTTATATCTCGTACGCCCACACGAAGACTCCAAAAATTATGAAATTTGAAATCCAGCAATAATTAAATATTACGGATCCAACTGCACTGGTTTCGTCGAAATCCGAGACTGTGCCTCGGAAGGCTATTTTTAAATTCAATTAAACAATAAAAATTTTCAAAACTAAACAAAACGCCTTTCAATTCAATTCTGTCACTTTATTGTCTTCAGTATTGTCAATAAAAATTTTACAAGCCTTCAACTTATTTTTAATAGGCTTAAAATCTCAGATTTCATATTTTATCCAATTCAAATTATTTAACTCAACAATTTAATTGTTAAATAAATTATGCTATTTGTATTTTAAGTTGATAATTAACTTTTAAATAATTAAAATCAATTAAATATTTTGATTACAAATGCTTTCAAAATTTCGAGTCGTCACATTCCTCCCCCCTTAAAAGAATTTCGTCCCCGAAATTACTAGTTAGGAAGAATGGTCCAATACCCGTTTACTTTTTCCTAAAACCAAACGGTTTCTAACCATTCAACATCTTACCAACTATCTTTTTACAAAAGGCTCATTATTATTCTTATTAACTTTCCAAACCTTTCCCTAGTTTGCAAATTATCCTATTTGCCCAACCATCAAAGTTTTAATCATAAAACCAATTTTGAATTATCAAAATTTTCTCAATTTTTTTTTTCTAACTCCCTAAATTTCCGAAAAATTTCGCCAACGCCTCCTTTGCGCGGCTAGCTCGGTACAACTACAAAATGGCTCTGCGGCCTCCCAAATCCAAAAAGAAAACAAAAAGGCCAAGTGGCTCAATCCGAATCCAAATCAAATTCCATATCAAAATTTACATGCGTACCTTTTGTCGGGCAATTCAAATTTATCTCTTGAAATCAAATCCAATTTCCTTTTCCTTTTTATAATACCTGCATATCCTGCTTAGCACTTATATCCAATCACAATATCCCAAGACAATTTATCGACTTTTTCATAAAATGTCAATATCTATTCATTTCAATATTATCTTAGATTATATTTGTAATATCAATTTCCAATCTAGAATTTACCATTCCTTTCTTAAGTTAGTATAAACATTTTATATATTTCTTATCTTAATTCCTCTTTACCTCTTTTAGTTTATACTTATTTCTATTCAAATCGATTTCCACATTACATATGTATTTCATTTATTTTCAACTTTGAATTTTTAAATTTTATCCTTCATTTATAACTAATTCAAGTCATTACTTTAATTAGTTTCATTTACTAACTTATTTTAGTTTCCAATTCTAAATAGCTTTGTCGTTAACAAAAATTTTCAAAATTTTCAAAAATTTTCTAACTCCCAAAATTTCTGAAAATTTTTGGCAGAGTCCCCTTTGTACGGAGGAGCTTTTGCAATTTGACAAAAGAGATAAATATATATACATCGACCTACACGGTCGGAAAAACCAAAACAGTTCATATTTCCTATTTTAAATTGCGTAGGCGTACCTTATTTAGCATTTTAAGAAAGCGGCTTATTATTTTTAGCAAATAGCATAACCAAATCCAGCCACACGGCTTCCAAGTACCTGTACTTACTCAATTTAAACATGTAAGTGCCAAATATATTCAGTTTAACTACATTTCACTTACTTAAAATAGTTAAAACATATGAATTCTAAAAGAAATTCACACCAAACATTTTTCCCTAAGCAATTTACATAGTTTCCATGCCAACTCAACTGTTTCAGTTTATTTATAACCATTTTCATTTAATTCGAATGGTTTTCAATCCATTCGTATACATCTTTATCAAATTTGAATGGTTTAAAACAAAATAGCTTACCTTCAATTTATTCCTAAGCAAACTGAACTCATATGTAATTCAATTGTTTCCAAAATCAATTTATTTTACTACTATCAACTCATAACATTTTTAATTACTTCTATTTACACCAAAGGACAATTTATTCTTTGCAATTTGACGAGATTTATGTGAATAAATAAGTATTTATGCTTATAACCAATTTAAATTGACTCCAACTCAATTTATACTTAATTCTATTCCATTTCGGATTTATTCACAATCCATATATTCTCAGTTTCATTGCATTTCAATTTTATTAACCAAAATTAGTTCATTCAAAACCATTAACAATTTAGGTACATCTCCATTACCAATTAAATTTTCCTTCTTATTTTAATTCATTCACATCCATTCATTTACATTTAATATAATTAGTTTATCCATATTCACTTAAACCATTCTAATAAACTTGAAACCTTCTATTTTCCTTATTGTCTCAAGTTATTTCAATTCCTTAATAATTTTAAATGATTTACAATTATTTATTCTGGAATTCCATTCCATTAATATTATTTATAACTCATCGAATTGTTTTTTTTCGATTAAGAATTTATTTTCACTTGATTCAAAACCAATCCAATATTATTAAACTTAATTTTAAGTTGAATTCAGTTCACTCCTTTCCATCTTTTAGCTTAAGTTTATTCACTCTAACTTATACTTAAGCTCATTCTCATCTTGCAAACCAAGCTCTCTTTTCAATTAACTTGATTCTATTTCAATCCGATCTCCTTTCAACTACAAATTTATTTGATTTATTATTATAAATTTCAAATTTCCAAGATCGATCCATTCTCAGTTTACTTAAATAAATTTACAAGGTCATTTCAATTTATTTCTATATATTTGGATTTCATTTACAAAACAAACCATTATTATTTTAATCCATTTCATTTTTATTTTATACATCTCAAATTATATTTACTTTGTTAACACTTCCAGTCTAATTTTAATTAATAACTCAAGTTCTGATTCTATTATTCACTTTTAATTTACCATGCAATTTATTAACTCACAATTCAACTTCATTCTAAATTACTTTCACTTTATCAACAATTTAAATCAAATTTTAATTTATAACTCAAGTTCTGAATTCTCAATCCATTCTCAATTTACCACCCAAATTTCTGAACTCGCAGTTCAATTCTATTTGCTTCATCAACAATCTAAGCCGAATTTAATGTATAACGTGAGTTTTATTTCCAAACTTCAGTATTATCTCACAATTCAGCTTTTATTTAACTGCATTGGGTTCTCATTACATATTCCATTAGCTAATTATTATCTAAATAGTCTTTCCCCAACTTATAATCCAAAACTTGATTTTAATCTCAAAATCTCTTCATTTAAATTTTCTTAAGTTCAAATTTATTTTATAATTCAAGTTTTGATCCATTAAAATATTTATTTTGGGTTTTCTATCCCACTTTTCAATTTTTATAAGTCACAACTTATTGTTTACACAATCCCATTCATTCTAGGCTTGAATATATTCTTCTTTTATTTTTATTTTTTTAACTCAAGCCTTATGCTTATTTACAACCCAAACATATTTTATTCCATGCATTTTAATTCTTTTACAAGTTATTTTGATTTATTTATTCCAATTCCAATCCTTATCCCACTTATTTTCCATTTATTCAAGTAAGAATTTAATTCCATTCATAGTTCAATTGAATTCTTATTCCAATGCAATTTAATTTTACTCCAATCCATTTAACTTAATTCGATTTCAACTTGATTCGAATACAACTGGATACTATTTTCAACTTATTCAATTAATTTCAATTCAGTTAAATTTTATTCTCCAATACATGTTAATTTCATTTTTAACTTTTCACTTTAGATTTATATTCCATTATCCAAAGCTTAAATTTCTTCCTGATTTACAAATCATTTCCATTTATAAGCTTACAACTTACCTTATCTGGATTTTTAAAAACCCAGCTTTGGTTTCAAATCATTTTGAAATCTTCAACATCTCAGATCATATTTCTCAAAAATTAAACCAATCCTGCTTTTATTCCCAACAAATTTCCTTTGAGATTTTCAAAAACAACTAACTTTTCTGAGCAAATCAATTTTTGGTAGCAATCCATCACTTAGAAACTCGAAAATGAACATCGATGATGCTGCAGTCATCACCGAAGTTACTTTCCAGTGACTGAAGTGAATTCAATGCTATATCACTTTCAAACCCATTTAAAACAAATTTCCATTCAAAAATACTCCCAAAACAATAATGTTATCATTTATCTTCAAAACACTTCGATAACATTCCCCAAAATCTCTGAAATTTTGAATTTCTAAATTCTACTTAAATAAATTTTTAACTATAATTCATTTGCACAGCTTATGTTCATGCAAATTTTCATTTGATTATATTTCAATTCGTAAATTACATCTATAATTCATATTTATAAATTTCATTCTATAATGAATTTATCCTTAAATTTTAATTATATTTCAATTTCTAGGTAAATTTTCACTTAACAATGATAATACTTTAATATTATCATTTACAGCATCCAAGCAACCATATATTAGCTAAATAGTTTTCAAAAACTTTCTTTATATCAAAATATGTTTTTGGGTAAAATTATTTCATTTACCCACATTTAAAACAATACCGTGTCAAATGTTCTATTCAAGTGTTTAGAAACCCCTTCGATACAGTTGCGCAGACTGTGTCGACGAAGGTTCATATGCCACTCAATAAATCAATCAATGCGATATTAAAACAATTTATATTCACTAACAAATACGCACTCATATCTATTAATACGCTCAAACTCATTCTAGAGTACTATAGACTCTATTTGAAATGAGTAGTTCCCACCAGAGCCAAGGTTATCTCCAACCTAAGCTCTGATACCAAGTGTAACAGCCCGCTAATCCGTACCCCTTATGTCAACACTATTCTACAACAATCAACTCAAGTTGCACGGAAATACGAACCATTTGGGTTTAAGAAGAAGAGGAAGAAGAAGAGAAAACAAAATCAACATCAGAATCTAACCATCGCAGCGGAGTAAAATATAATAGATAGTAAATAATCTTTACCCAAAATCAAATATATCTGTTTACATACATTACATCATCAGAGTACGTCAGTCACAGCTCACATCAATGTCATATAATGGATACACAACAACTCAACACAGCGGAAATATATATATATACAAGTACGAGAATAAGTATCGTCATCCAGCTCGTCTCCTGAGCTCCACAGCATCATATCCTGTATCCTATAATACTCGGTCTGACCCGAGCATTAAAGTTAAATAACACCCGAGTCAGTCTGGAATACCAGCGTGAGAAAATCACACCCAATTGATTATTAAAGTTTCAAAAATCCTTTGAAAACAAAAGCATCTCGTAAGACCACGCCACAAATAAACATGTCGGGTTTTTACCTTACGATAGCTAAAACAATTTTTATAGAAATCCTCTGATATTATAATAGGGTCTATATACAAATACTTATAAAATAGCCGAAATTGTTACATTCATTAAATTCCAGCTACTAGCCACCGAAGTGGGTAATACAAACAAAACTCGTACAAAGCTCGTAGGGAAAATGCATTTCCAACAATGACTAGGCACTGGGGTACCACCTGTCACAGTACGGGGCCTAGATCACCGTACCGAGGATTACTCCCTTCATCCCCTGCAACACAAGGCCGGAACCATTCCTTACTGAACAGTTCCGAACAAGATAAACCCCGTGGTTGGCGCGACCAACCACCCACTAAGCCGAAATATATATAAGGGACATCTAGACAGGGGAATTATCTTGTCCTGCTTGGGTATGATCCACCTAACCTTGCTGCATATCCCCTGATTTTCAGTCATTCCCATTTGATGAGGCTTGAGGCTAAGCGTTACCTTTTAGAACGTTTTCACTTAGAATGCCCATCGTCCACCTGACGATGTTTCGCAAGCATTCGTCCATACAAGTCCATCCCGGGTTCGAACGGAACCGAAGGCACTATTCCTACTACATCCATTTTGGAAATATCCTCAGGATTAGTAGCGACTAGCCCTTGCACTTCACTGCTTCATCTTCGACTCCGAACACGTTTTTCGCACGAAACGTGCAAACCGGATCGAAGTGGTTATCGAGAAATTAATCTCGATCCCGGTCTCTTCGAAACGATCAACGCATTTGTCCAATATTGATAGTCGGTGATTTAACTATCAATTAATATTCACAAACAACCATCAACCAATAAATAATTTCCCAAATTATTTATTAATTCCCAAAAATATCTTCACAAGATATATTTCTATTTCCAATCCTTTGAAAACAGTTTCAAATCCCTCATTCTTTTCAGAATCAACTTTCCCAAATATTTTCTATCTTCTCTGAAATCACCAAGTACAAAACTAGATTTAAAAATAATTTAAAAAACTTTACTTTGAAATATATACTTTAAAAACATTTAAATTAAAACTACTTTTAATAATTCGGTAAAATACATCTTATATGAATATTTGAAAATAAAGTTACTAAATAAAATATAAAACTAGAATTACACTTTTGAAACAAAATATTAAGTCACTTTTTAAATAATTACTACTATGATAGATTTGAGGATATACTTACCTTAAAATTTAAATATTAGAAATAATAAATTTTTGAAAACATACCTTTTAAAACAATTTTAAAACTATTAACTTATATTTAAAATTTACTTGAAAGCGTACTTAGTGATCCAGGAAGAATTCCAGCTTCAAACATTTAAATCAATTTTCCAAATTGATTTTCAATTTATTCCATTTGAAATAAGTTTATTAAATTACTCAATTTATTTCAAATTTCATTTAATTATGCACTTAATTATTATTGTTATTCCTTTCCATTTGATTTTAAATCTTTTAACTAAAATATACAAATTTCAGCTTTTCCCAACCTCTTCTTTATTATTATATATTTTTTTTCAAAAATTAAATCTCACATTTTAAATAAATGTTTTGTTCTTTAATTAATATCGTTGAAGATCTTAAATTTCATTAACTTCTGTTATTTCAAATTCCTTTTATAATCACGATTTATTTACTAGAAATTTAAAGTCACTTTATTTATTCTCCAATTCATTCTTAAATCTCTTCAAATTTCCTAAATTATTTTACTTATAATTTCACTTCTTTAATTTTCTTTCCAAAATTCAATTTATATATTTTTGGTAATTCATTATTCCCAATTATATCCAATCGAACCATAACATTCAATATACCAGTTATCAATAATATCAATAATATTCATCACAGAATATAAAATCACAACAGAGGGTATTAAACAATATAAATAAATGTTGAGGGATCCAGTTGGATCCCTCCAACCTGTTTTCCCTGCATCCACAAACGTCAGCACAATATAATATACCAATTCCAAAATATCACATCAATTCAATCAACCATTCCAACAATTATTTAAATTTTAAACTGAGTGAGATCAACTCACCTTTGCATTTGTTTTGCAATCCACTTCCATTCCGACTTGTTTCTTCACAATTTAACCCTTGTATAAATATTTACATCATTTATTAATACTTGAATCGATTGAACAATTAACTACCATTAATCATTTAATAATTTAATTTAACTAATGACTTAAATTTAAACTAACCATTTAATTTAAGCTGACAAGTTTATTTGAACTAATTACCTTTCCAATTTTTTTATTTTTTTATTTAGTAACCAAAGTAATTAAATAAGTTGATTGAACAAGTAAATCATTATAATCCATATTTCAAAATTTAAATAGTAGGTTTATAAACTATATTTGAAATTAAAGATCTAATTTTATATATACCTTAAACATCTTAAAATTCCTTCTTTCCGAAATCTGATCTATATACAATTCCCTGCTTTGCTGTATTTTTCCATATATTAATATGTATACATGGCTGTTAATTAACAAGAACAGTACTTTGTTTTTACTGTAAATAGAAATAACTTTCTCTATACTTTATATTTGTAAAAAAAATAAACTCTGGGTTCAAATTCTTCCTCGGTATGATATTAAAATTTTCTAACATATATGTTAACTTAAATTAAAACCAAAAACTACCATATCTTAGATGAAAACCCACTTCCATACTCGGCCTCACCATCGTTCCGTAGTCGCCCCCTTTGCCATCAACACGCGAACCACGTTGCAGACCCCAAATCGCCATCGCGAGCATCCTCCATGCTAGGCCCCCCCTGTTGTCCAAAGGCACTCGCGAGCCCTAAACACTCTCTTCCCCTATCACCTCTTGCTGCTTGAATTCGAGAACGACACGCCCAGCCCTAAACGAGGCGACTCACACCTACGCCAGCTAGAACAAGCCCCCCTCGCCTCCCTCGCGACTTGCGATTCAATCGCGATTCAATTTTTTTTTATTTTTTTAAATGAATTGATCTGGGGTTTTAGAAAGAAAGAGGTTCGGTTTGGCCATTAATCGAACTGGGTTTCAAAAGGAGCATCGGCCATTAATTGAAAACGTTTTCTCTTTTTTTTTTTTTTTTCTGAACTTCGATCAAATTGGGTAAAGAGTTTCGGCCATTCTGATTTCTTTAGAACGAAATTAAAACGTGAAGAATGAAGAAGCTCAGCTTAGAAATAAAAAGGGAAAGGAAGTGTACTCGAGAAGCTAAGAAAGAAGGATGGTACGGCAGTGATTAGATGTAGGATATTTTGAATTAAAACGGATAATTATTCTCGAAACGTTTATATCTCGTACGCCCACACGAAGACTCCAAAAATTATGAAATTTGAAATCCAGCAATAATTAAATATTACGGATCCAACTGCACTGGTTTCGTCGAAATCCGAGACTGTGCCTCGGAAGGCTATTTTTAAATTCAATTAAACAATAAAAATTTTCAAAACTAAACAAAACGCCTTTAAATTCAATTCTGTCACTTTATTGTCTTCAGTATTGTCAATAAAAATTTTACAAGCCTTCAACTTATTTTTAATAGGCTTAAAATCTCAGATTTCATATTTTATCCAATTCAAATTATTTAACTCAACAATTTAATTGTTAAATAAATTATGCTATTTGTATTTTAAGTTGATAATTAACTTTTAAATAATTAAAATCGATTAAATATTTTGATTACAAATGCTTTCAAAATTTCGGGTCATCACAAATATTATACTTTCGAAATGTTTTCTACACTATGCACTAATGATAATATCAAAAGAACAAGCATGTTTGACTACCATAAGCAGGAATCTCCTTCAATTCTGCGATTGCATTGTGTGTGTGGTGGGAGGTCTTATGGTAATTTCATTTTCCAAAAACATGAACGGTTTTCTTTTATAAATTTGGTTTTAGTCAAAACAACGGTTTTTGTTTACTCATACCAGTCCCATGACTGACCTGGAGTTTATTGTTCCTTTCCTAAACTCTGGGCGCCCATAACTTCTACACAGGCAGCCTAGGAAGCAGGTTTTCCGTGTTTTGGAGCTGGCATGGAATCTTTTGAAGTCCTTTGGTTTGGAAGTTATTAGATTTTTGGAAAGCTTTGGTTTGGATATCTTTTGAAGTGTTGGAGTTTTGAAGACCTTGTCGAAGTAAAAGTATGTGGAACCTTTTGAGGACTCTATTGTCGTTCTATTGTGAAGTTGTTACTATTCTGTTGTTATATCAATGTCTAGCACTCTGATGTTGGTGATAATTGTTGTAATCAAATATTGTGATGATGTTGTAGCTATATGTGATCAATGATATTCATTTTGGTTCCGATGTTTATATTCATCTAATGTTGTTATAAGCTCCATCCGAACTGGAGTTCGACGTTGAATCTCCAGCAGTCGAATACAAGTGAGGTATTTGATGTTGATTTTCGAACGCTGGATTTCGAGTTGTGACAAGTCTCCTCCAATTCTGCATTTGCATTGTGTGTGGCGGGAGGCCTTATGGTAGTTTCATTTTCCAAAAGCATAGCGGGTTTCTTTCTATTTTCTTTGTGAAAACAACTGTTTTTAAGACCTCACACCAGTCCCATGACTGACCTGGAGTTTATTATTACCTTTCTAAACTCTAGGTGCCCATAATTTTTCACACGGGCAGTCTAGAGTAAGGTTATCATTATTCTGAAGCGCAGTTAGAATAGATATGCTATAGAGATATGGAGTTCAAGCTGGATGGCGAGATGTATCATTATACTATGTATTATCCGCTGCGTTGGATCGCATTTGCTGCAATTTCAGTTTAAATATGGATTAATTGTTGTAAATGCCAAGCGTTGTATGGTGTCATTGTAAACTCAGATGTTGTATTGTAATAACAGATATGGTACTTTGTTTTAAAGATTATTCATTTATCTAATATATATTGTTCCGCTGCGAAATGTGAGATTTTGTTCATTGTTTCTGTTCTTCTTCTATCTTCTTCTTCTATAACCATAACGGTTCGATTTTATGGCATTCGATTGTGCGATATTTGATACAGTGAACGTATTAATGTCGAATTTCGGGCGTCGAAAAATTGGGTCGTTATAGATTGGTATCAGAGCAATTGGTTAAGCGACAATCTTGGCTCTGGTGGGGATTACTCATTAGAGATAGAGTCAATAGTACTTTAGAATGAGTTTGAGTGTAATAATAGATATGAGCATGTATTTGTTAGTGAATATAAAATTATTTTATATTGTGTTGACTTAATGGTTGATTGTTTATAGATTCTGGTCGATGCAGTTTGGCCAACTGTGTCGATAGGGGTTTCTAAACTCTTAAACAAGATAAACTGACACAGTATTGTTTTAAAATCAGGTAAATGAAATAATTTTATCAAAATTATTTTTTGTATACAAAAGGAATAATTTTCCATAAATTATTATAGTATTATACGGTTGCTTGGATGTTAGGAGGTGATAATATTACATTATTATCATTATTATTGAATAAGAAATTGAAAACATAACCAAAGGTTAAGAAATAAATTTAATACAAATGAGATTTGTAAATATAAATTGTAAATGTGATTTATAATTTGAAATAGAATTCCAGAGTATTATTCGAAAAGAACTTGAAAAGATTTAAAAAAAATTGAAATTTGAAATTATGGTGAAAGGTTTAAAATCCTGTTGAGTTTGAAATGATTTTTCAACGGATCTGGAAAAATATTTTTAAAGGGATGAAAAGCTCTAAACTCTTTTCGGTCGTTGGAAAATAATTCCGATGATGATCGCGATATCATTGGTGTTCATTTTCGAGTTTCCAGGAGAGGAATTGCTGCTAAATTATTTTAAAAAGGAAATTATTTGGAAAGCTGGGTTGGTTTTGGAAATTCAAAAGATAATTTGAATTGATTTCAAAAATGATGTTGAAATATTGAAAAGACTCTGGAATCTGATAAAAATACTTATGGAACAAAATTTATTAAGGAGGAAAATAAAATTGTGAATGAATAAATGAATTTATAATGGCAAGTAAATGAAAGTGAAATTGAATGTTGAAATTCATTTCGAATTTGTAAGTAAATAGAACTGGAACTGGAATTGAAATTGATTTGTGATAAACAAAGTGAAGTATTAAACCAAAATTAGTAAGTGAAACTAATTGAAGAATGACCAAATGGATAAGGTTTAAAATGAATTAAATCCAATATTTATAAATGAAAGTAAATTGAATTCATATAGAATTGGAAATCCAGTTTAATATAAGTAAATATAAACCAAAGTGATGAATTAAAAATAAATATAAGAAGTATATATTGAAAATTTTGTAAAGGAATGTGCAAAATGATAGGTAGGATATACAGGTGTGTTAAAGGAAAAAGGAACAAGGATTTTTGCAAAGATAAATTTGAATTGCTCGAAAAATGTATGTATTTTAAATTTCTGTATGAAACTTGATGAATTTTTGGTCTAGCCGCTTGGCCTTTTGTTTTCTTTTTGAATCTGGGGGCCCGTGGTGCCATTTTGTGGTCGTACCGAGCTAGCCGTGCAAAGGAGACGTTGGCAAAAAATTTCGAAAATTTAGGAAGTTAGAAAAATTTTGAGAAAATTTTGAAAGTTTAAAATTTGAATTGTTAAGGAAATAATATTATTTGGAATATATGGAAGGTTTTGGAAAGTTAGTTGAAGTGATAATGGACCTTTAATAGAAGATTAGTTTTAGCAAGTTGATAAAACTGTTTGGTTTTGGGAAAATAATAAATGGGTTAAGAATCATTCCTCCCAACTAGTAGTTTCGGGATGAAATTCTTTTGAGGGGGGAAGAATGTAACGACCCAGAAATTTTAACATTTGAAATTGAAAATATTTAGTTGATTTTAAATATTTGGAAGTTAGTTTAACTTGAATTTCAAACATTACTATGAATTTGGCAATTAAATTGTTGAATTTAGTAATGTGAAGTTGGGTAAAAATTTGTATCCTCAATTTTATGCTTGTTAAAAATATTATCAAGGCTTCGAAAAATTTATATTGATGATACTGAAGATAATAGAAGCTTCAGAGTTGAATTTGAAACTGTTTTGTTCGGTTTTGAAATTATATAGTTTAAATCGATATTTTAAAATAGCATTCCGAGGCATAGTCTCAGAATTCGACGAGACCAGTTCCCTTGGATCCATAATATTGTATTATTATCGGATTTCAATTTTCGTAGTGTTTGGAGTGATCGTTTGGCCGTACGATAAGCAAACGCATTGAAAATTAAATCGAAATTCAATTAAATAGCTGGGTTCAAAAAGCTATTTTCTCCATACGATCGAATTTGGACCCGAAACTTTTTCCATTGTGTTCAGAATAGGGGTTAAACATTATAAACACCTAGCGACACGCCTCGATTGGAGATCAAGATTTTAAGTTGCGTTTATTGAAGCGATTTGAATTTGAATTTAAATTCAGAATATTATATATATGTTTTTCCATCAAATAATGGTTTTTTAAAGACAAATTTTACCTCTTTTAACACTTGGCATTCCCTTTTGAACACTTGTCTTTAATTTTTACACGCGTTGAAAATTTTTTTCTCGTTCAAAATAAAAAAAGAAATGAGCCCGTCTCCCCTCTTTTAGTTGTTTCAAATCGAACAAATCCGTTCGTAGAAAAAAATTTCAAATGATATTCTCGTTTCTAGAATCGACCTCTCTCCTTCCTTTATAGATTCATTCTCGAATCGATGTTAATAAATAAAAAAAGGCGGTCGAGCTCATAAAAAACATCAAAATAAGGGATCGCGATCTCGTCGAGTTAAATGACGAATTAGGGCGAGATCGAGATGGCTAGGCAGTGGCACGGTGGCATTTGAACACGGCAATAAGTGGTAGCGTCGGCGGTGAGGTCGTGCTCGCGACCTTCTGGAGTGATGGCATCGCATGTTGTCGCAAAGTCGAGCAGCGATTGGGGGGAGCTCGAATTTTTTGCTGCATCTAGGTCGCGATGCTGGAGTTCGGTTAGAAGATTCATGAGCAGGCGGCTGCTGCAGTAGAGGGGTTCACCGATGTAGACGCGGTGGATGGAGCTAAGTCATGATCGCCCACGTGTTCACAATCTTCTCTTTGGGTTACGGTATAATCTGTTTTTATTTTGTTTTAATTTTTGAAATTATATATGTAAAAAGAAAAGAAAAACAGAAGAGGAAAAACAATATACAGTAAGGTTTAAAATTGTAGTCAGAGGAAAAATAAGCAGCAGTTTTGCTTTAATAAAAATATATAGGTTATTTATGTAAAGGAAAATTTGTTAAAATTAAATTCTTTTTAACTACTAAGGATAATTTATTAAAAAGAAATTTAATTTTAAATTTTATTTTTAGTTAGAATAAAAGTAATTGGTTTAAAATAAATTATTCGATAAAATTTAAATCGTAATTAATTAAAATGATCAAAAAAAGAATTTTTTTAGTTAAATTATAAATGATAATTTAATTGTTCGATTTAGTTTGAATATTAATAATAATTATATAATTGTTTGATACAAGGTCTAAAATCGAGAAACGATTCAAAGTGGAAATGGATTGCAAAACAAAGGAGCAAAGGTGAGATCTTCTCACTCAATCAGATTTTTCCGATTTAATTTCAAATATTTAAATTTAAAATTGTTGAATGTGTGTTGGATGATAAATTATTATTAGTTGTATTGGATTAGAACCTATGCACCGCATAATAGCAGATGATATTATATTAAACCCATATACCGCGATATTCAACCTCGAAGTGGAATTGGTATTATATATGTATTTGGAGTGATTGATTTCCCGCATTATATAGCGAATGAGACCCTATGCCCCACATAATAGCGGATGATATCTTATAAATCCCATATACCGCGATATTCCACCTCGAAGTGGAATTGATATTTAATTGTTGTGCTAACATCTATGGATGTAGGGAAACGGGTTGGAGGGATCCAACTAGATTTCTCAAAAACATTTGAATTTGTTTCAATGTTGTGTGTTGATTATTTATAATCTATGTGTGATCATATTTGTAATGGAAATCGTTGAAGGCTATGGTTTAGCCGATTATATTTTTGGTATCGTAGGATACCTGAAATAAATAAAATTGGATTTTTTAAATTTATAGTAAATTAATTTTAGAAAATTGAATAAATTAAGAAGAAATAATTTGTTTCAAAAGTTAATAAATTTGGTGTTTGAAATAAATTTGAGAATCAATTTGAAATTTGATTTGGTGTTTTGAAAAGAAATTGGAAAATCAATTTGATATTGATTTGGTAAAAATAAGAATAAATCTTTGGAAAATCGATCTATAATTGATTTGGCGTTTAAAATAAATTTTGGGAAATTAATTCTGAAATCGATTTGGTGCTTTGAAATAAATGTTTAGAAAATCAATTTGGGATTTGATTTGGTATTTGAAATAAATTTGGAAATCAATTTGAAAATTGATTTGGTGTTGAAAGTGAATATTTGGGGATCGATTTGAAAATCATATATCCGTGGATATTCAGAAATTTAAATTCACCATGGGAATTTTATAAAAGAAAGGGAATTTTTTTTAAAATAAAAATTATTTTATTTTTAAAAGTGTGGAAAGGAATTTACGGAATTGGAACTTAAATTTAAAATAAATGCAGAAAGATTTATAAATTGATTTGAATGAATTATTTTAGAATGGAAGGTGTACTTTCCTTGGAAAGCCGAGTATATTTTTAAAATAGCTTTTGAAATAAAATTAAAACTTCTAGATTTGGCTTTAAAAGAATATTGATGGAGAAATTATTTTTGGGAATTGTATTAAATCTTTAAAGTAAAGATTTATTTAATTAAGTATAGAAGGGATTATTTTAAAGATTAAATTGATATTTGATTTAGAAAATAGTTATTTGAATATTTATACTCTATCTACTAATTTTATTTTAAAATTAGTTTGGACTAGAAGTTTTATCTGAGATATTGATATAATATTTTCATGACTAATATTCTAAAATATAGTGTTTTTAAAATAGTTTTTACATTAAATATTTACAAGCATATGTGTTTGGATAAGTAGTTTAAATTATTTTAAAGTATTTGAATTCGGCAAATTTCCAGTGGAAATGAATAAATGTTTGGAAATGTATTCCACGTGAGGAAAGTGATTTGAAATTTGTTTTTAAAGGATTGAAGTGTGAAAAATGAATTGAAATTTGTTTTCAAAAAGATTGAAAGGTGAAAAGTGATTTGAAATTTGTTTTCAAATGGTTAAAGTGTTAAAATTAGATCTTGTAAAGATATTTTGGAAATAAATAATTAGGGGAATTTTTTTAAAATCTTGGTGTTTTTTGTGAATGTTGATTGATAATTAAATAACCGACTATCAATATTGACCTTTTAATGGCATTTGAATTTCGATGCGACCGGAGGTCGGATTCCAAATGGATATTCGAAAACCACATCGAACCTTTGTGATTGTGATGGATCTTTTATTTAAAAGATCAAAGTGGAAATTTGTTGTGATTTGTTTGAAATCTGATTGAACACTTATTTTTAAAAATAAGCGCTCATTATTCGAATTAGCCGAGAGAGGACTTTGTGTCATAAAACCCATTCCGAATAATGATACGATGAAATGGGCCACATTTGAAGATGGTGTTGAAGACCGGGTCTTTTCGAAAGCGAAAGGATTACCTATCGAATGTCTCTGCACTGGGTTGCTCCGGTATAGAGATTTTATCACCCTTTGTGATGGGTATTCCAGACGAGATTAGTGAATATCCGGATTTGCAAGGGCTTCTTTGAAGTGCCTTCGGTTTCGTTCGATCCCGGAATGGACTTGTATGGATGTGTGTCTGACGTTACACTTTGAGATATAAAGCTGGTTTCTGTCAAATATCTTTCTGTTGGTGGCGGAGAATTTATTCCCTTAGCTTAACACCCTTCTCTGAGATGTATGAGCTCAGTGGTTATGTAGTTGATGGTTACTAGTGATACATTCCTAATTTGGTAATGTGGCATACGAAGTGTGGCTGATCATTTGTTAATCGAAGCATGACTTTGTGAAAAGTGTAGCTTTATGGATGAGACTTCGTCGGACCTCACACCCTGGAAATGGTGAAAACAGGAAGAATGCAGCAAGGTTATGAGGGTCGCGACCTTTAGGGTATGTCATTTCCTTCTGGAAAAGGGTGGTATCATGGTATGGAGCCCAGATATTTAACCTATGTGGTTGCTGCAAATTTATTATACTTTGTGGTTGTTTCTTTGTGGTTGAGGATCCTCGGATAAAGGTCGCAAATGATCGGGGATGACATACTCGTGTAGTAGTTACCTAGTTATAGTGGTAACCCGGCCTTATGCTGGCAGAGAGCTAGTTAAATTCTTGGGGTGTCCCTCCAGAGGCGTACCCGTTTGGCAGTAGGAAGTTCCTTAGCCTGACCATTTGTTGGAAATTCAATCTCCAATACGCGCCTTGTACGGTTCTAGTTGTATAACCTACCATTTACTTATGGCGGTGCCCCACTGTTTAGATGGTAGCTATAGTAGGCATACAATAATGGTTGTATGTTGGCTAAGATTAATATTATACTTTTGAAATATTTTCTACACTATGCACTAATGATAATATTAAAAATGATTTTGCGTATCAAGCATGTTTGACTATCATAAAGAGAAATCTCCTTCAATTTTGCATTTGCATTATTTGTGGTGGGAGGCCTTATGGTAGTTTCATTTTCCAAAAGCATACCGGGTTTCTTTCTATTTTCTTTTTGAAAATATCTGTTTTTAAGATCTCACACCAGTCCCATGACTGACCTGGAGTGTATTGTTCCCTTTCTAAACTCTGGGTGCCCGTAATTTTCCACATGGGCAGCCTAGAGTAAGGTTATCATTATTCTAGAGTGAAGTCAGAAAAAATATGCTATGGATATTTGGACTACAAGCTGGATGGCGAGACGTATCATTATACTATGTATTATCTGCTGCGTTGGATCGCATTTGCTGCAAGTTCGGTTTTAATATGGATTAATTGTTATAAATGCCTAGTGTTGTATTGTATCGTTGTAAATTCTGATGTTGTATTGTAATAATAGATATGGTTCCTTATTTTAAAAACTATTCATTTATCTATTATATATTGTTCCACTGCGAAATGTGATATTCTGTTTATTGTTTATGTTCTTCTTCTATTTTCTTCTTCTTTAACCCTAATGGTTCAATTTTTCAGCATTCGATTGTGCGGCGTTGGACATAGTGGACGTATTAGTGTCGACTTTCGGGCGTCGAAAAATTGGGTCGTTGCACCAAACAACTATTTTTGTTTGCTCACACCAGTCCCATGATTGACCTGGAGTTTATTGTTCCCTTTCTAAACTCTACGTGCCCACAATTTTCCACACGGGCAGCCTATAGTCAGGTTATCGGATAGTCAGCTTGTAGATGTAGCTCTTGGAAATCTTTGAAGTCTGTGGATTTGGTGATGCACCGAGTTCGCTATAAGTTCAACATGATTGTGGTTCGAGCTTTTTGTTTTGGAGCTTTAGCAATGAAGATGCTATCTTTCCGCTGTTGTTGCTATTGTTTTTCGCTGCTATGTTTTTCCACTATTGTATATATCTTTGATACTGTTGATCACTTCTTGTTGTAACATTTTGTATCATTGTTGTGTATCAATAAAAATTCATTTTGTTTCTGCTGCGTTGTTATCACCTAATGTTGTTATAAGCTCCGGTGAATCGGAATCAACGTTTGAATCTATGGCATTCAAATACGAGTGAAGTATGGATGTCGATTTTCGAGCGCTGAATCCAGGTCGTCACATAATTTGAACTCATTTCGTTGTAAGTGTGTTTCATATTTGTATTATTCATTTATGTGTCGATTCACTTACCTTTCAGTTTCACGTACATATAACAATTTTCTTATTTCAACATAACGCGACTTGAACTTTTCATTTAATGCTTTGACTGCTTTAGGTATTTTTTTTATTGATGATCTTTTATTCTATTTTTTACTATTGGACAATAATGCCTACATGAAGTGTGATATGGGTGTATGTGAGGATATACTTTAACAACAAAGAATTAAAATTCAGTTTATTTATTAATATACACTTAGTACTGTAATATTAAATTAATATATCATCTCAATTTTATTAAATACACAAGTTAGATCTTTGATCATTTTGTCTTATTGGAAATTGTGAAAGGAAAACAATAATGTTAATAAAAGGGTGGATTAATGTATTTCTTTATTATACAATTTTAGTAAGGGAAAAAATCTAATAATTAATTCTTCCCTTATAAAATCAATATCAGAATACCGAATTAACTATTTCAAAATCGCACTTCTTGTCCCATCTTTCACGTACTTGTATAATCCTCCAATTTTTTTCTTTTTATCTCAATGTCTGGAAACTCTAACTCCTCAAGTTAAATAATTGCCAAAAAATAGGATGTAAGTGTCCGAAAAATCAACAAAGAATTTGTTAACGGGGATTAATTTATTAATAATAAAGGAAAAAAATGAAAGTTGAGAAAATGTTGGAATTTGACTACTAAACTTACACCAGTGTGTTCATATCGATTTTCTTGACAACTTTTATATACGAAGTTTTATGATCGGAGTCCATATGGAAAAGTTATCAACTTTTAAAGATTTGAAATCGAGAATAATTCAAAACATGTTAAAGATAATAAAGAGTGTTAACGTTAAATAAAATAAGTTTAACCGGTTAACAACGGATATAGGAATGGTCGACCGCTAGCGGTTGACACTTGGTGGTCGACTACCTCATATTGACTGGTCGTCCGGTCAACGCTTGTTGGTTAGGGTTAGCCTAGGCGTAAATAGCATGGATTTTATAATATATCGAACGGTTTTTGTGCATTCCAGTAGTTACCACTATTCTTATTTGGAAACCCTAGTCTAGTCATCAACAGCACATTAAAATTTTCCTTCTCTTCCAAAATGAATCCGTATCCTCTAAATTCCAAACCAAAATAAAGATAAAACTCTAAATAAAATCAAATTAATGAAAGGGAACCAATAAATAAAGAAGAGGAGAAGATTGAAGGAAAGCTAGGAAGGAAATGAGCATCAAGAGGTGAGTGAGTTGATAAATAAAAGATATTGTTTCATAAGCAATTGAATTTTTTTTTATTTCTACTTGATTTGGAATTCGTTTCTTTTAATTGAGATTATAGCTTCTGTTCAAAGCTTATCTTAAATAAAGTAAGCTCATCTATGTATAAACATGAGGGGAAAATGTGGACTTTATATAAAACATAATTTGAAAAATTAGATTAGATTAATCCCCTTTAAACCATTCATATCCTCATAGATAAGAAATTAGTTTACTTAAATAGAGAAAAGTTGAATAACCTCCTATTTACCTTGACTTGGGCTTCAGACTTAAATATATTTAAAAATTTAGTTGGATATATATATAATATTGATTTTATACAAAATGATGTAATATACACATATCATACAGTTAATAGTTTAAATTCATATACATAATTATTGATTATGCAGAAAAATCTACATGAATTATAGACGAGGTGATTAAAAAAAATATGATCGGAGCAAGCATATAATTAACAATATAATAAAATTTATGTCATAAAATAATTTACAACTAGTTGGTGAAATTAAATTTCACCGATCGATGGACAACCTTAGTCGATTAACAATAAGCAGGTGATAGCTAAGGTATAGATAGTCGATCGGTTATTAACATGCGCAGGTAAATCTCAGCCCATGGCCTAGGTTTAATATATAACAATAGCACGAGTATGGAAAATTAATTCCCACTTTCCTGACTTTTTAATACCACGGAACTAAAGCAAACATATACGGGAGTGATTAAACCTAGACACTGTTTATCATGAGGGTGTGGCTTTCGATATAAGGGTGGTTTGATCATGATGGTGTGTTGAGCACATGATACTAACGGGAGGTTCCTCAATGTATGCATGAAGTTCAACCTAGACATTACCTATGGATGCACAACACAATGCAGAGTTACGCCACTAAGGGAAGGTTGCTCGGTGTTGCGAGCAATTCGACCTAGATATTGTTTATGGATGTCCGACGCGGTGCGCATAGGATGTTACCATTGGGATTGTTGACACAGATGCATAGGTCGGCCTTAAGTCATCGAGCTAATAGGTTCGACGAGAGCTTGTCGTTGCGAGGTCCTCTTAGTGCATAAGCGTAATACATGTCATTGTTATTTGGTAATTCCAACCCAATAGTGAAAGGAAATTATTCCTTACGATTTATATTATGAGAAGTCCTAGAGATTAATAGTCGATCCGCTATTTGACCCTTGAGTATAAACCTCTACAAGATGTTTTGAGTGTAGGTATAAATAGAACTATATTCCTTAAGTTAAGTTGACGAACTTTAGGTAAGTAATTCGCAAACATAAAAAGGATACCCTAGGTCACGTAGTCTGTAAATAAAGTTATTTGCTTTTGGGTATCATGTACTAGTGATATAATTCATTCACTAGACTTTTGTTTGACCCACTCCGTTCTTTCCTTTTTCCCACCACCATAGGAGTGCCGGGCAGCAGGTGATTTGACCCAGGCATAATATGTGGAGAAGGAAGCTTGGTTCTGGAGTTCCACATTATTCTTAACTATTTTCCATGCAACTATTTATTGTATTTTATTATCGATCGGACCTTATGTCTTCACTTTGGAAATCTTAGATATGAACTACGTATTTTTAAGAATGTTTTTCTAAAATGTTTATATTTAGTACTTATATTTTAAATTCCTCCCATTGTGAGATCTAAAAGTGCAGAGTGTTTTAGACTTTATCTCTGTTACTGCATCATGTAATGTTTTAAAAACTGATAGCTTGTAATTTTTGGCATAAAGTGGTTCAAAATCCATTAAGGACCTTGAATTCGGTGTGTCCAGAGGTGAGGGTTGTTGTAGTTGGTATCAGAGCAAGGTTTAGGGTTCCTTAGGGATTAAGTATGTATGAGAGAATATACTTTTATGTTTTAAAATTTTTACACAAACTTTACACACACACATGTATAACTATAACTTGTAAACGCTCTGTTCTTATTTAATACTATCCATGGAAAGTTGCTAATAATTCCTAATCATAGATGGTGAGAATGAGCAATCCTATTAGAAATGGATCATGTGAGACAGTTGATATTTCAAGCATGAATGTCCTGATATAGTTTCATTGATATCTGGAAATGAGTGGGAAAGCTGAGTTTAATACAAATAGAGGACCCATGGTGCAAGCACCAGATGTAGTTCTTTTCAATCTACATATTTCTAATTTTGTCGGGTCGTGTAGAGACTCTGTGAGTCTGGGTGTGAAGCCATATGTGGGGACTCAATCTTTTGTGAACTCAAAGGCATGGTTACGTACTTGTGAGTGGATCTTTGGATTGTTGGGCCTAGGTGATGTTGTTTGAAGGAAACTTTTTTGTTGGCACTTATAAGGAGAGGCTTTAAATTAATGGGATGTGATGGCAGAGACTAATAAGGAAGAGATGACTTGGTGAGATTTTAGGAGGCATTTTGGGACTGTGTCTCTTTCCATAGCAGAGCAAGGAGTACAGTTGGAAAAGCATATACATTTGAAACAAGGAGAGACGACAGTGAAAGTGTATATTGATCAATTCAACAAGGTTTGCGCTTGATTTGATAAATACTCCTCATTGAAGGCGATGAAGTTTGCGAAGGGGTTGAATCAACCTCTTCAAGCTTTGGCCCTTAGTCAGATTCCCATAGGAGCTGCTTATAAGAGTTTAGTGGAGTTGGCCTTGCTAAATACCGTTTCCAAGGATTATGTAAAGAATAAGCCCAAGAAGGCAGGAGGAAAAACATTCCAGTAGAATCAATACAAGGGCGGATAGGGACTCAAGGGAAGATAAAGAAGAAAGAAGTTAAGTGTAGGAGATTCAATAGAAAGGGGCATGCTGTAAAAGATTATAGGATGAACCTCTCATAAATCAAATTCTATAACCACAATCAACTCGATACATGAAGAGGGAGTTTCCGGCTGCACAAAGACCTCTACCCATGTGATTCTAACTTATGCACTGGATGTTGATCCTAGCTCGAGTGCACCTCCAGTGGTGGAGAAGGGGAAGAAGGCCGTAATTGAAGATGTGTTAACTTTATCCATTTATCTATCCATACCTTATTTTACATCGTGGCATCACACTCTTTTATTTTGAGTAGACTAGTAGATGAACCGTACTTATAAACTAGCATAGTTATTGACCTTGAACTGTAGTTGTATCAAACCTTGTAGGAGTATCGACTCACTTATCCATGATTTGTAAGGTTGTGAAGTTATATATTTTGGGGGTTGAGTTTGATTATGATGCCTTTGTTTTGTGATTATCTGGGTTTGGTTAAATTGTGGGAATGGACTGAATGACTATGTATGGAGCAGTATTAGATTGTGATAGGAAGGTTATTCATTTGGATACTTACAGTGGGCGTATTCTTAAGGTTTACTACGACCATAGAAGTTTGGTTATATGGTGTTACCTTTATTCTTTTGACCTATTACCCGATGAGTTAGCTTCAGTATCAGTATTTTGTTATTACCTAGATGTATTTTATGAAGTTATCAATCTTACGCCCTATAAGGAGATTAAATTTCGAATTTACCTCGAGGAGAATGCTAGACTTGTTGCCTTACCTTTGAGGCGTGTGGCTCCTAAAGAAAGAGCAAGCTAAATAAGCAAGTTAATGAACCGTTAGAGAAGGGCTTCATTAGAAGATGTATTTAGAGTGCGAAGCACCGATTGTCTTTTCCACAAAGGAAGATGGACTTCTAAGTCTTTGCATTGATTACCATAAGCTAAATTAAAAAACAAAGAAGAAACGCTATCCATTGCCCCGCATAGGCTATCTCTTTAATCGGTTTGTTGGAGCAAAGACGTTTTCTCTGCTTGTCTTGGCTACCGAGTTCCATCAGTTGCATGTAGCCAAAGATAAGACAATATTCAAAAAATTGCTTTGCATACGCCTAATTGAATTTACGAGTGGTTAGTCATGCCATTTAGACTGACCAGTTGTAACACCCCATAGAATAAATAGTTATTAATTCAAAATAAATGATAAATAATTAATAAGACCCAAAATATAAAATTTGAACAAACATTGAATTTTACCAAGATCGTTGCTTTCTTGGCGATTTTCTAAGCAACTTTTATCTATAAAATTTTGCAATCGGAGTTCAAACAAAAAAGTTATCAACGTTTGAAGTTTTTTCAGATCAAAAATAATTACAAAGGAATTAAAGAAAATAAATAATAAATAAACACATAGACCCTACCAATAATAACAACCTTCAGTTTCCGACACACTGATCCAAGACTTAGGGTGACTTTCGGACTCGTGTAATGCCGAGAAATACGAGCTGTTGGGTTTTTAAAAACATTACAAAACATTATTATAAGGGTAAATTGTAGGAGATTCTACACTTTCAGATCTCACAATAGAAGGAATTAAAATATAAGTACTAAAAATGGACATTTCAAGAAAATAGTATCCAGAATACTTAATTTTCATATACATTGTTTCTAAAGTACAACATAAGTTTTAACAAATATTTAATACTATAAAGAGCTACATGAGGAATAATGAAGAATACGAGCTCCTGCATTTAGCTCCTTTCTCCTTGTACTATGCCTAATCAACTGCTAACCTTTCATCATATGGTAAAGGAAGTAAAAAAGAAAAGGGGAAAGTCAAACAAAAGTATGGTGAATGAGTACGAGTTTGATATATGGTGATCATATGCTGCTTACTTTAATTCTACTCTATGTTACCTAAGGTGTCCTACAAGTTTTCGTGTATTCATATGGTCCTTTACTTAAGGGTTTTTATCCAATATACACCTACACTACAACTTGTGCAGGCTACTACAAGGATCGAACTACAGATCAAACCTTAATAACTAACGATCGACCATCGCTCCTAAAGCTACTCAATATGGAAATAATGACATGTCTAGAGCTACTCGATATGGAAACCCGCTAGTAGATCTACTCGATATAGAAACACTGCTACTAAAGCTACTCCACTACTAGAGCTACTCGATGTACGAACACTGCTCTAAAGCTACATTGGAATAAATTTCTCATAACCACAACTACACGTAACCAACTACTTACAAAGGGGGAGCCTATAATGTTGAATCGCCAGTGTGTCTCATTGTCTGCATCCATATTCACCTCTCTTGTAGTATATGCTTCTTATTGCATGCACTGAGATCCATCAACAATACAGTATCACGCCACGTTGGAATCGTGAATGCAAAGGAGCCTCTTTATGCTAGGCCTATACACTTCATCAAGCATCAATCAATGCTGCTTTTCCACCGTAGAGCATCCTACATGTGTCGTTTGTGATAGAATCACCCCCACTGGGTAAAGTACATTTACCAAACCCCGCAACATCCAAGTGTCATCTCATATGGAACTAGCTTTCCTACTATCCTTAACATCTGCACAGATGTAAATAATACAATTTTACATACGATCAATAGTTTATATTTAACATGGGCCTCAGGCCAAGGTTCATATTACACATTTCAGCCTTTAACCAGTGGATAGCTTGAAGTCGATCGCTTAGGGTTAACGGTCGATCGGTCGTAGTGTACATTTTAAGGTTTTTTTAATTTTTCTGATTCGATTTTTATTTATTTGTTAATTTTGTCAATTCGACTTATACAGTGAACCCTATGCATCGAGTTATGTTAACCAGTCTTTGCAAATTTTCCATTTCATTTTGATAGATTTATGCTAGATTAATTATACTTGTTTAATTCAGAATTAACCAAATTTTAGGATTTTTATTCAATAACAGAGGTGTTTAATTTGGGTTAATAAAAATGTGATTAGTAAATTTATACTAATTTCAATCTCTAATTCGAAACTCAGGTTTAACAATTAGGGTTAACAATTTGACTGCTAACATCCAAGATTAGGTAGAATAGGTTAAAATTAACTATAAATTATCATCTTATTAAACTTTTTCTCACTTACTTCGGATCCAAGCTCTAGCTCTAAACTCCGTCGGTGAATTATCGCTCGCTAGCTTACCACCTTCTTGATCCGATTTACTAGTTCTCTCTTACTTAGTTTTAATTTCTTTTGAAAGATTTTTATAGGTGGATAGGAAATACTTTAGTAGAGTTTAAATATGCAATGAATTTTCTAATGAAAGTAGAGTTAGGTTAGGTATTTATTTATAGGAGTCAGAACTTAGGTTAGTCGATCATAACAATTAGGATACACTAAGTGAATGTTTTTATATTTTTACCTATAATTACACACACACACACACACACTATACTCCAAACTTCATAAATTTCGACTATATAAGTAATTGCGACCACATTCTTAAAAGATGATAAGGCAACTATAAGTTGGAACAATAAATTGAGTTAAATTTATATGCCTACTT
Source organism: Allium cepa (assembly GCA_030765085.1). Taxonomy (NCBI): domain Eukaryota; kingdom Viridiplantae; phylum Streptophyta; class Magnoliopsida; order Asparagales; family Amaryllidaceae; genus Allium; species Allium cepa. The sequence continues at coordinate 807,514,551 of CM060941.1, forward strand.
GGATTACACCATAGGGTATAGGTTGTACTATAAAGCTTTAACCAAGAAGAGCATAGTCGTGGCATATAGAAGGATTCCTGAAGCTGGATGGTACTTGACTCCTTTGTTAACCCTGGACTGACCTATGATTGTGGATTACAATAGATTCCTAATTGAAGACGTACACTTCATCTAGATAGATGGGAAGTAAGAACCAACATGTTGTAAGCATCTAGAAGTTTGATGTGAAAAATGATTGAGTAAGTTCCCACAAGATGGTATGCATTAGCTACCAAAAGATGATAGTTAGATTTTTGACATGTTTTTTATGAAGATAAGTTAAGAATGAGTATAAAAGAAGGAAAGTCCAAAGGAAAGGACAATTAAAGTCTATTTCTGAGTCTGATCCCATGTGAAAGAATCTAACAAAAAGAATTTGACAAAAAGATTTGGAAAATTCCTTGAAACCTTTTGAATGGGTTTTCAAGTAATTTATTTTAATAAAAGGACCATATAATTGAAAAGTCGTTGTTTTGAGAAAGGAAGAAAATTTGGAAAATTTAAATTAAGGAGCTATTTATAGATTCCTAGTGAAGTTTGAAATTGGTTGGGTCAATTATTTTTGATTTAAAGGTTTTGGTAAAGGGATTTTTCGTTTTTAAATAAATGAAAAGAGAGCGTATGTTTGGCTCGATGATTTTTCCTATTTTTGTAAATTTAGAATTTCTTTTTAAAGTTCTTTCTAAGGAGTGAATAAATGGAAATGTACTTAATTGAAATGGGGTAAATAGAATAGAAGGGTAAAAGTGCACGAGAATTAAGATAGGAAGAGTATTCCCTTATAAAGAAAATATAGAGAAAAACAATTGAGACAGGTTTATACATATCTCTTTCATGTTAAAGAGAAAAGACGAACGGCTAAAGCAATAGGCTAACACGCCATAATGAGTTAATAAAAGAAACAATTAATGAGGAAAAGAGGAGAGGTTATTTAAAGGCAGTTTAGGCAGGATAAATTTTAAATAATAATAATATTAGGAAATTTAAATAGAAATAATATTAGGAATTAGTATTAAAATAGGGTTAGTAATCTAATTAGAAATAATATAGAAGAAAAATAATAGGAATAAGATAAGAATAAATGGATAATTTCCATAAATATGTGTAGTAAATGCGTATATCTTTTAGAAGCCCCTCTTACCGGCTATTAGAACCTCCCTAAGGTTAAATGTGGAAATAACATAAGTAGTGGGGAAAAATAGAATGAAAGTTATGTTTTCCTTCCCCAGTTTTCATTGTCTAAAGTTATAACAAATGTTTTTGAAAAATGGTTTGATATGACAACTGAGTTTAAGAATGCGAACAAACGCTTTGAGTTAAAAATACGAATCTTAAAGAAGTAAGTCTCTGTATTAGAAAGTCCTTAAAAAGGAAAAGTTGGTTAGAATGGAATTTTTTTCATGGCTCCTTTTGGAAACCAAGCAAAATTATGAATTTAATAAAAAGATTTCTAAGTTTATATTTTCAAAGATAAACTTTGAATTAAGTACTTCATGACTATGGGGTATAGATTTTGTAAAGAGTGGTAAAAACCAAACATATTTTTGATATGAGGTAGATAGGGATGACTGTCTAGGCAAGATAAGGTATTGGTGAAGGCTATAAAGAAATTGTCTACGAATGTTTGTAGGGTTGCAATAAAGAATACACATCGATTATAAAGAATATTGGTATGAACCTAGTAATGTTTGATTAGACGTGTGTGAAAGTGACAAGAAGAACCCTCAAAGGAACGGAGAATGGCATGAAATTACACTTTTATGAATCTGGGGTATATTCGCATGAATTACGAATCTGCGGTATACTCGCACTAAAGGTCAAGGATAAAAAAGTAAATACCAAAGTTTAAGAATACTATCAAGATATTTTTATTGAAAGAAGATAGTCTTACGATTGGAGAAGAGGGTAATGAGTTGACAAACACATATAAAGGTTGTTGATGGAAAGTTAAAGAAGACACGATAGGTGGCAGGAAAGTTATTCCACTAAAACGATATTTTGATGAGTTATTCTAAATATGCATAGTTTATATTTATTATCTACTGCAGTGTGGGAATGCACAATTTATCCCTAATCGGGTGTAATAAATTAAAGTAATGGATGGACCTTATTTATTAGATGCCAAAGGTTGGTGGCTAAGAATTTTAGGTTAACCCACCTTTTGGGTTATAGCAGTATGGCATAATGGAAGTGTCCATCTTAATAGAGTAAGAAGTGATAAGGCCACAACCTCTTTAATACTAGTTGATGTTGTAGGGAGGCTTCTAAAAATTATTTCTTTTAGGTTATTTTCTTTGTAATTTCTAATTGTCTCACTTTGGGTATTGGAAAAGCATACGATATGATATGAGATATGTTCTTATTTTATTGCCCCGTTGATTTTTTGGATGAGTTTTGACTGCTATATATATGGGAAAATAGTGTAAATAAAGAAATCTCTTAAGGACACTTAACTAGAGATGAACGTAATTGTTGGAATTAGGCCATTGCGTAATTGAAGTTATCAGTGAATTTCAGAAAAAATTCCCTTATTGGATATTTGTTGGGCCTACGAAGTCTAATTTATTTAGAATATTTATAAATATTATTTAAATAAAATATTTTATTCTACTTAAATTTGTAAATTACATAGTTTTTTTTAGTTTATATCTTGATATATATATGTGTGTGTATCATATACATATATTTATGTGTGCGCATGTGTAACGTATCAGTCCATGCAAGGTATAACATACCCGTGTACAGATGTTGGGATATACATTACAACAAACACGTTAGCTCATTCAATATGTAAATATATACTGTCCAAATACATGTATGTATATAAATACTATTATTTATACAAGTATTATAAGTAAATAAGTAAATATATATATATATATGTACATATATTAAGTTTTATTCAAAAAAATTTATATAAGTATATAAATATATTGATATATGTATGTGTGTATCGATATATATAATTATATGAATAAAATATTAATATTACATACATATTGTTATAATAGATTTATTTAAATATAAATAAATTATTTATAAATATTAAACTAAAATTTTTAACCGTGAGTAATACATATGTAACACTCATAAATTGAACGTAATTAATTAAAAATAAATTAATTACTAATTAGTAATGTTGAAAATAATTTTTTTGTAAATGTCTGAAGTTGGCTACGTAACTTACACAGTTGGGTTCGTGGTGATATTCAGATCAATTTTCAGGTATATGATTTTACGATCAGAGTTCAAACGAAAAAGTTATTAACATTTATACATTTCGGATGGAAAATAATTATATACATAATTATGGATATAAATGTAATTAACTAACAACAATTAACATTAACAGTTACTTAACGTTTAAGTATAATCAACGCTAAGTCAAATCGGGTGGAAACAATATAAAATAAATTAACAAAGGAAACGAATACACTAGCCAAATAGGCATGACTGGTCGACACCTAGGCTCAACCAACCGACCGCTAGCGGTCGACCAGTAGATGTGACGACCCGTAAATCCGTACCCTTTGAATCGACAGTATCCACACATGTACGACCCAAAAAGCACAAACTGACGGAAAGTCAAGAGAAAGAAAAGAACAGAGAAGAAGAGAAGAGAAGAAAGAGAAGATAGAACCAAACAGAACAATACAGAATCTCACATTGCAACGGAAAATATATAATATCATATCAATGATCTTTACAAAACAGAAACTGTATATATATACCTCATAAGAGTATAACAATCAACCACAAATTATTAGCCTAGACAGTTATAGTAATCTGTCCTAACAAATGCCGATAATAACAAAAACAAACAAAGCATAGCGAATAATCAAAACAAGTACGTGTATACGAAAATGAAGATCTCCAGCTCTCCTGTTGAAGCTCCAAAAGCACCAATCTAAACCTGTAAATATACTCGGTCTGACCCGAGCATTGAAAGGGAAGAACGCCCAGATCAGTCTGGTAAAACAGCGTGAGAAACACACTCAACTAAATTTATTAAACTACTAAACTTTTCCTTAATTTTCAAAACAAAAGTATCTCGTACGACAAGTCCACACATAAACACAGACATGTTTTTACCTTACCATAACTAAAACATATCATATCAAATCTCATGTTATATTATAGTAGTGTCTACTATATACAAATAATATTAATCATAGCCGAAATTGTTACATTGATTAAATTCCAGCATATAGCCCAATTGTGTAATACAATCAAAATGGAAAACACGTAGCGGAGTTTGGATTTCCATATAAATGACCAGGTGAAGGGACAACCTTCCGGCAGTACATCTCTAGAAGAATGTACCGAGAAACCATTACAAAGTTTCTTTACCAACACAAGACTAGTCCACTTCTATAACTAGATGGTACCGAATATGTCATCCTTCGGTCGTTACTGACCTTTACCGAGGGCCCTCTAGCATACAAACCACAATAATCAGATACACGACGTTATAGCGTTCAAAGATATATCTAGAAGATGATGATCATATCCTACTTGGGAATGACCCACTCAGCCTTGCTGCATTTAACCTTGTTTTGGTCATTTCCGGTTGATGAGGCTAGAGGTAACGATTACCTTTCACAAAGCACAATCACATCACTTAGAATGCCACACGGCCATTTCCGTTGACTACTAATTGCCTTCCACAAAAATACAACCCTTAAGCTCATACGTCCCAAGGAGGGCATTAAGCTAAGAGAAGTTGCCTTCTCCCCCACCATTGATGTACGTTTGTAGAAACCAATGTACGTAATCTATAGAAATGCAATGTTAGACAAACATCCATACAAGTTGTCTAGGAACAGGACAAACCGAAGGTACTTTCCTACCACATCCTGTTGGGAAATCCCAAGGATTAGTAGCGAATAGTCCTTGCATTGGATATTTCATAATGAAGAGACCACTGCTACTGGATGTATATTGGGATTTTAACCCCAAACGATCAACAACCAGTCTTCCACTATGAAAATCCAAAATAACAATATCATCATAAGAAACCTTCATAATCGTCGCATATACGTTGGTTCGAAGTGGTTTTCGGATAAACCGATCCCGGTCTCTTCGCACCAACAACGCAAAAGCATTTCTCAACCTCGTATAGAAACTAAGTCTCGTAGACTTATCACATCGCCAACTTTCAACTTGCTATCCTTCGAGCCAAGAAGGAAGCTCGATAGATTGGAGTAATACTCCACACTATACGAATCAACATCCTCAACACAAACGATAATCAAGCCTACACAGAAGGCTATGTATTATGTGTACGACCAAATCATTCCCACATCAAGTTGAGGAACTAAAATTTCGCAAAGTTTGATAGTCATTTATTTAACATATCAAAACAATCAAACAAATATTTAGCACTATAACAATCACTGGGCCCTTTTAGTTAATCTTTTATTAATTAAATCACTTGCCAAATATCCACTTAAAAATATCTTTAAAAAAATATATTCTCAAACCATTTCAACTTTCTATATTGGAAAACATTTCCATACACTTATTTAATAATAAGTAATTCACAATTCTATTTATTTTCAACACTTGGAAAATATTGCATATATTTAAATCACGATTAAGTATATATTTTATTCCATAAGGAAAACATTCTCTTTAAACACATTTTTTGGGTCAAAACAAATGTTGCGTAAAACATCGTTACGACAACCCAAAATCACTAGTATAGGGATTCAAAAATAAGATAGATATATAAATCCCAATACTATACAAAAACATTTCCTTTCGAAAATCATTTACTATAAAAACAATGTTATAGTCCATCATTTCCTTATTTCTCGAAAATGTTTATTTCAACAATGAATGTTGAAATCTATGTGTTCGATATTCAACACATATAAAAACATCTTTAAAACATTTAAATTCAATTTAAATACCACTTCCCAAAACGTTTATTTAATTTTAAAATAATATTCACTATCCAAAATCGTGATTATAAATTCTCTAACAAATTTCAACACTTCTACACATTTATTTCAAATGATAATTCACTGTCCAAAATCGTGAATATAAACCGTTTACCAAATTTAATATTATTTCAACATTTAATTTAAAGGATAATTCACTGTCAAAAACCGTAGACATATTTCTTTTACCAAATTCATCACTATTGCAAATTTAATTAAAGGATTATCCACTGTCCAAAATCGTGGATATAATTCCTTTAATATACTTCTATATTTACTTAACAAATTCAATCAGTTTCGGATTTATAAAACAATGTTTATAAACTCCATTTATATTTTACAAAAACTTTAATTTATAAAATCTACTTTATTAACCAATTCCATTTATCTCATTTATATGCCGAATCCAAATTATAAGTTAATTACTTAAATCATTTATTTTACAAATTCATTTATTTTATAACTTCACAATTATAAATCTTATTCACTTATAAACTCCATTTATAACTTCATTTTAACACTTATAAAATGCCTTTAAAATTCCATCATTTTGATTTATAAAAATTCAATTTTATAAATCTTATATACAAACCTTTTATAATAAATAAAAAATACCAATTTAAATAAACCAATTCTTTTAATAATTTATATATCGTTATTAAAAGGTATATAACTCCAAAAAACCATATTTAAGTATATTTCACGGAAAATCATAATTTTTATAACATAAAAATTATCACATTTATTTACTTAAATAAATTCATTTCTTAACAATTCAAAAATTCACCAAAACGTATATTTTCAAAGTTAATTTTAGAAATCCTTTTTAATTCAAAATCATCACTTTAACGTTTTTAAATTCCAAAAGATAGGCCCAATACTGCAATAGCACCAAATACAATAATCATGACATCCAAAACATCATATATCATATGATAATAGAATATATCACAATATCTGTAAATAAATTAATACTGGTGTGGAATCCAGTTGGATCCCTCCAACCTGTCACCTGCAACAAATATACATATTAGAATATGTGCACAATGTCCGCTTCATGGCAGACGCGCGTACAAAGGGTCATCCGCTCATACACGGGAACGTATAGGATCTCATCTGCTCCAATAGGCAGGTATATATCCATATACCAATCAATATATCATATATCATCCAAACAATGACCAATCGTCATATAATAAATTATTTTTCACTTATATAAAAATATTAGTGAGTCAGAAAGAGTGAGTTGTACTCACATTGTCTTCAATAGCAGTTGCAGTGTTTAATTCCGAATAAAATTAAACGCGCGTTTAATTTTACCACAAATTCACACTAGCTCCAATTAACTCCGATTCAGCTCCATCTCATAGTGCTCGTCAATACGAACCTAACGCAATTCGTTTCGTGCGAAACGGTACTCGGATGAAAAAGATATGATTTTTCAAAGATTTACGAATTATATATATAAATTAATTTCAACTATAATTTTATTTTTAAAACCTTGCTCAATCACGACCATCCATTTTCCTTTGATCCAGATCTAGCCGATCGGCCCTCTTCTTTCCCAACCCGTTCAATGTCGAACGTTTAAACCCAACTAGCCGCCATCAACCATGAATTATCGCACAATCACCGACGATCTAAACAATGATCAAGGGCCATCGTTCGATTGCCCATCACGGGAGACATCTTCGGCTGGAACCACAACCAACTCGATCGTTTAATGGCTGAGAAAAATTAACCCAAACGCGCGGCCTTCGATCGAGGATTGCCGTTGATCCATTTCATAATACTTGATCACCACCGTTGATTAGTTAGATCTCGTTACGATCTTCAATGTTGTAGTTGATGGTTTCTGATAAAAGTGGATGGATTGGAAGAGATCGAGGGAGGAAGCACCGAAATTTTGGCCATTAGTTTGAAGGTGGCGGCCAGCCCTAGAAGGTTTAGGGTTTGACGAAAATTGGGGAAAAAGATGGCCTTATATAGAAAATTACGCGACACTATTCACCCGAATTTTCTCCGAACTCCAAGCGAAGCTTGCCGCCTGGCATTTATAATGTTTTACCCCTATTCCGAACGCAATGAAATATATATCGGGAGCCAATTCGATCGTTGTAACGACTTGGTATTTTCAACCATTCGCATCCATTATAAGTGCATAGGCAGACACTCATGCCGGAATTGAATTGCTGAAAATACCGTGTTGTAAAAATTTTTTTGGCAAACCTCAGAATATATAGTAAATAAAAATCACAGATCACAGACACGGAGTATATAAAAATGCAGCGGAAGAAAAAGAGATAGTAGTTCATGAAGCTACTATATAAATATGAGATACATAAGAGTTAAATAAGATACAACAGAAGAGTAACAGGATACATCAGGTACAAATCAGATACATCACTGAACCACTGGATACTGAAACAAAATAGATGGCTGGATCTTCAAGGAAAGCGCCAACGCCGAAGGTGAATCTTGAATGCTAACTCAATCAATCTGACCCGAGCGTAAAGCAAGCACAAAACCCTCGAGTCAGGACATAAATACTTATAAACTGTAAATCAACTCAAGTGAACAGAACAAAATGCATCGGTAACTTAAAGGATGCTTGGGACCGCCCATCCTCTAAGGATCCGTTAAACTATTTACTATGTAGTAATATATGCTACATACGGTAGTGTCTAATCAGTAAAGTATAATCATATAGAAAATAGCATTAAGGGGATGGTGAACCTTAACGCGGTCGGATCTTTAAAACCAAAATCGTAGTGGGCTCGATATAAGGATATGACACGCCACGCGAGGCAATGCCAGGGTGGATACACCGTTTGCACTCCCGGACCAGTGGTGACGGCAAGCCAGCAGCTTCCGCCCACCTCGAACAATACCCCCGAATCAAAGTGGCACCACCGAATCGAATCACAACAGTAATAGAATGGTTTCCGATGGAGCATGCTCGATGAAAGGGTGCGACCCTTTGTGTAGCCCGGTATAGCTCCTGTTTTAGTCATATATGCCAACTCACGGGAGTTGGGTCCACGTAATATACCTCGAGAACGTCGCCACCATCCTACTTCATTCTGGAATCTCCACCGCGTACACAGTTGTTAAAGTGGTTTTCGGTATTGGCCGGCTATAAGACAATATACGATCCCGGTCTCTTTAACAACCAATCGTTATTATAACCCGTAGTTATAACTTTAAAACAATATTTTATACTTCAAAATAAAATATCCTTTTCAATCCAAATCTTTATCAAAATAAAGATTAAATCATTTCCAAAACATTTCAATGTATCATCGTAAAATATCTTTCAATTCAAATATTTATCAAAATAAATATCAAGTCATTTCTAACCATTTCAATATATTAAATTTTCATACCCTTTCAACACTACCTTTCAAATCATTTTAATATATCAAAATATCATATGTTTTCAAAACCACATTTCACTCATTTAATATATCAAAATATCATATCCTTTCAAAACCACATTTCACTCATTTAATATATTAAAATATCATATCTTTTCGAAACCACATTCATTTCAAATCATTATTCATTTTATTAAATTTAAAATATCATTTCAATCCATATTTCAAAACAGTATATATTCCAAAAATCATTTTTAATCATTAAAATGAAGTTATTATGTTTAATAATTAAATTATTAAATTTCCAAAAATTTCGACTTCCAAAGTTCATTTATTCACTTAAGTTTATCAAAGCAGTGAAAATTCACTTTTCGCATTATTTAGAAAACTTATACGGAAAGTTACATTCAAAACAGTTCAATTTAACAAAAGACAGCATTTTAAAATGTTATACTAGGTTTGCTTAAATTTCGAATAACTTAGTTATATTCAAAAATTATAGCACTTACAAAGATTGCTATAATAGCTTTTAATTCAATTTAGCTTTTTAGTTCATTATCATCAACTACAGCGTTTACAAATGCTGTAATATCATTTACATTGTAATTAATAGCATTTCAAAAATGCAGTCAATTAACTTCAAATATTCAATAAAATTTCTCAACCAGTTATATTTTTATTAAAACATTTTTAACTTATAAAATCATACATTTTCACATTTATAACATCATTTAATTTTCCTCAAGTTCATGATTTTATAAAGTTAAATTTCCATTCAAAAATCAAGATTTAATAATAATTCACTTATTAAAATGCAATGTTGAATTTTTAAAATCCATTACATTAAATTTAAACTTAACACTTAAGTTCAAATTCTCAAATATAACTTAGTTTTTTTTTATTTACTTAACTAAAAGTTAACCTTTACGTCAATTTCATAAATTTCCAGTTTTAGTTATATTTCAAAATTTCAACTTACAATATTCATTCATTCACATTTCACCTTTATTAAAATCATTAATATGATATAAAAATCACTTTAAATTCATTTAAATTCAAATTATCATTAATTTATCATAATTTCATGTTCAATTAAATTTCCAATTATAATTAAATCAAAATTTCCAAAATAACTCACGTTCAAAATTTCTAACTTTTTCATTAATTCATTTCACTTAAAATCATTTAGAAAATCAATAATAATTTACAAAAATCATTTTTTTATTAAATTTAAAATCAAAATATTATAATAATTAAATTTCTAAAATATTTAAAATTTTAGAAAAACATATTTTAACTACGGGCCTGTATATAATTTTCTACGCTTGGTAAAGTGATATGGGTAATATATCATTTCAACCCATAATTTACAAAGAAAATCCGGGTTTTATCATTTCAAACCCGCAATCCCAATTCAAAATGAAAAATTTAAAACCATTCAGGCCTATCATTTCAGCCCATAACATTTTTTTCTAACAGGGAGCTTGCAGTGTGATCATATACAGAAATAATATAAACAAGGTCAATATCACAATGTACAGTCATATATCAGATGTCAGGTGAAAATTAACAGTTTTAACATGGTAATAATATGGTAATAACATGGCATAGCATATCGTATGTTCATCATTAACTTGCATAAACATTTTTTATTACTAAACACTTGTCATCAATTCACTTTTCATAAGTATAAATGTCAGAGTGAGAAAGGCTCACTTGTTCAAGCTGAAGACCAAAACAACAAACACAAGTGTGATTCCAAAAGCACGACAAGCACGATATAGCATGACTTTTGATTTTAATGAATGGAGAGCCTTGATATTTGTCTTATAAACATATACCCAAAACAATACAATAATACATAAGTTTTCAATTCAAAAACGACTAAACTAGGCTAGAAATAACTACATAAATCAAGGCAGAGTTGCTATGCACTTGCTTCCAACACACTCTAGGTTCAGCCATAAGGTATACTACAGGTCTAAGGTAAGATTTGGATCAGGTTTTGGTTGGGTATGGTCAGCCTAACATAGGTTAACATGGTGCAAAAGTGTGGAGAAGGGAAAACAACACAACAATCAACATACACATGATTTTCAAGGCGCTACAAGGCACGGTCAAGGCTGGTATGGTCATGGCCTGTACTTTGGGGTCAAATGGGATGGTGTGGCTGAGAGTACAGGTGGTGCTGGAGGTGGTGTTAGTGGCGGCCATGGGTGGTGGAAGGTGGTGGTTGAAGGAGATGAGGCAAAGGTGGTCAAACTAGCATTGTTCAAGGGCATTGTTGCATTTTTTTGGAGTTTTGGCACCATGGTAGGCTCGGCCTTGGTCAAGACTAGAGGGGTAGCTGGTGATGATGGTAGGGAAGAGGTGTAGGAGGCGGTGGCCGTGGCTATGGAGGAGAGGCCAAGCAATACACATGAGAAAACAAGGCAAAATATAAGAAAACAATGGAAAAAGAAGAGCAAAAAGAAGAGGAAAAGAGGAGCCATTACCAAACCATTCTAGCCATGAGAAATGAAGTGGAAAGGAATGTTTTCACGTGAAAATGAGGTAAGAAATGCACAGCTACAATAAAGAAAGGAACGGTCAAAGGAAATTAAATCTATTAATTGGAAAAGAAACGGAAGAAGAAACGTTAAAACGGTTTTACGTTTCTTTGCTTTCAAACCTTTTAAACTTCCTATATATATTCATATACATCTTAAATGTCAGGTCCCGATTCTTCGACTCCCGAATATCGACATCAATACGTCCACTGTATCGAATGCCGATCAGTCGGATGCCGGAAAACCGAACACTGAGGGTTTAAGAAAGAAGAAAAGAAAAAGAAAGAGGTAGAAGAAGAGAGAAAAGATAGAATAGAAGAGAAAAAAATAACAGAACAACATCAGAATCTCACAATTCGCAGCGGAACAACATATAATAGATAAATGAATAATCTTTAAACAAAGAATTATATCATTATTACATTATATTACATTATATTACATCAGAGTGTACAACATCAACAATAACAACAATGCAGCGGAGAAAGAAGTACTATATACTAGTGATTACGCTATGCCATCCATCTTGCCTCCAGCAACTCCTGAATTCCAGAATATCCTATTAAACCTAACTCTTGACTGCCCGTGTGGAAATTGGTGGGCACCCAGAGTTTAGAAAGGAAAAAAATAAACTCCGAGTCAGTCATGTGCCTGGTGTGAGAACTAAAACAGTTTATTTTTTTCTTTAAAATCAAAATAGAGGAATATTTTTAAATTCAATTCGAAATGCTTTTAAAAATGTAACTACCATAAGACCTCCCACCACACACATAATGCAAACGCAGACTTGGAGGAGATTTCTTCTTATGTTAGTCAAAGATGCTTACTACGCAAAATCAAATAAATTTTGATATTATTATTAGTGCATAGTGTAGAAAACATTTCAAAAGTAGAATATAAATCTTAGCCAGCATAGGTACCATTATATTATGCTTACTATAGCTACCATATTAAATGGCAGGTTCTACAACTAAAACCGTACAAGTCTCGTATTGTTTCTTTGGATTTCCAACGAATGGTCAGGCCAAGGAACTTCCCATTGCCACATGAGAACGCCTCTGGAAGGACGTCCCCGAGAACCAAACCGGATCTCTGCCAACACAAGGCCGGGTTGCCCCTAACTGGGTAACAACTGATACGAGCATGCCATCCCCCGGTCCTTTGGGACCTTTAACCGAGAGCTCTCTAATCAACATCACACCATAATAAATAAGTGTTTCAACATGAGTAAGCATCTTGGCTCCATACCATGATACTACCCTTTTCCAGAAGGAAATGCACACACCCTAAAGGGAGCTACCCCTCATAACCTTGTCGCATCTTTCCTGTTTTGACCATTCCGGGGTGTGAGGCTCGACGAAGTCACGTCCACAAAGCCACGCTTAATACAAAGTCATGCTTTGGGTCAACAAATGATCATAGAAATGATCACCAAGATAGACGATCAAACAAATGATCCTATCACAAATAATCAACACAATGATCATTTCACAGCAACACTCAGCATGTCACATTACCAAATTGGGAGTATATTGCTAATAATCTTCAACTATATAACCTCTGAGCTCGTACGTCTCAAAGAAGGGTGTTAAGCTAAAAGAATAAATTCTCCGCCACCAACATAAATATTTGAAAGAAATCAGCTTTATATCTCAATTGTAATGTCAGACATACAATCCATACAAGTCTGTTCCGGGATCGAACAGAACCGAAGGCACTTACAAAGAAGTCCTTGCAATCCGGATAATCTCTAATCACGTCCGGATTTCCCATCACATATGGAGATCTCTATACCAGGGATCAGCCAGTGCAGAGACAATCAACAAGAAACCCTTTCATTTTCGAAAATATCCGGTCTTCAACACCGATCTTCAAATGCAATTCATAACGACGTATCACATATTCGGAATGGGTTATACGACCCCAAGGTCCTTTCCCGGTTAACCCGAATAGTGAGCGCTTATTTTAAAAAAAATAAGTGTGGCATTCAATCTCAAGCAAATCACAACAAATACCTATTCAAAGGTAAATATTGATAGTCGGTTATTGAACTATCAATGGATATGCCAACATCACCAGATTCCAAATAATTTTCCAAATTATTTATTTTTCAAAAATATCTTTACAAGATATATATATTTTCCATTCTTCAAAACCATTTGATATTTATTGTTAAAACGAATTCCAAGTTTCATTTATAAATTCCATATTGAATTTATATTTCCAAAAATATTTATGAATATATAATTTCCATTATTCATTTTCAATTTATCTTCAAAAAGATAAATTCTCTAAACTTTTCATTTCACATCGGAAAAACATTCCCATGCTTATTTATTTATAAGTAATTCACAAGTCTTTTTATTTTCTATACTTGGAAAATATTTAATATACTTAAATCTAAATTAAGTATATATTTCATTCTTTAAGGAAATCATTCTCTTAAACATATTTATTTAGGCCAAAACGAATGTTGTATAAAACATCGTTACGACAACCCAAAATCACTAGTATAGGGGTTCGAAATTAAAATAGATATATAAATCCCAATACTATACAAACCATTTCCTTTCGGAAATCATTTACTATAACAACAGTGTTATAATCTACCATTTCCTTCTATTTCTCGAAAACGTTTATTTCAACAATGAATGTTGAAATCTATGGTTTCGATAGTTAATACATTTTAAAACATCTTTAGATCGTTTTAATTCTATTTAAAACATCACATTCAAAACCATTTATTTAACATATTATTCACTATTCAAAAACGTGAATATACTTGTTAACCAATTTTTATCATTTCTATTCATTTTGTTTCAAAGGATTATTCACTGTCTAAAACGTGAATATAACCCCATTAACAAATTACAACAATTTTACTTATCAAAATAAGTCGTTGCGGATTTATAAATAAAATTCCATTTATAACTTCACTATTTATAATTCTATAAATTTCATTCACTTATGAAATTCATTCGAAATTCATTCTAACACTTATAAAAGCTCGTTTTACAATTCCAATATTTTAAATTTGTAAATGTCAATTTATAAATCTTTTATATGGATCAATTTATATTATTCTTTTAAAACGTCTTTAAACTCCTTTATAATTCATCATTTTGATTTATAAAATAATCAAATTTCATAATTCCATTTTCAAACTTTTTATAATAAATTCAGAAATCCCAGTTTTAACTATTTTATAAAATCATTCATCCCATATTTTCAAAAATCAACTTTTAACTGTATTTCTCAAAAATCATAATTTTTATAATATTAAAATTATAACGTTTATTTATTTAAGATGAACCAATTCCAAAAATATTTTATAAACGTATACTTTCAAAAATCATTTTAGAAATCCCTTAAAAATCAAAATCGTTTTTTTTTTAAACTTCAAAATTGGATTCGATGATGCAACACATCAAATAGTCAATCACGACTTTCAAATATCATATATCAATATGATAAACAATCAAATATCAAAATATTTGAATCAAATAAATATTTGTGAGGAATCCAGTTGGATCCCTCCAACCTGTTTCCCTGCATCCACAGACATTAGCACAATACCAATTTCACTTCGAGGTGGAATATCGCGGTATATGGGATTTTATAAAATATTATCCGCTTAATAGGCGGCGCAATAGGGTCTCATCCGCTATACAATGCGGGAAATCAATCAACTGCAATATATACATATGCCAATATATATATTGCTATATATATAGATATATCCTACTATATCTAATATCACAACCAAATAGCAATCAATAAATAAGTGCAAATCCTACTTTAAATTTTTGAGTGAGAAGTTCTCACCTTAGCTTTTTATTAGCAATCCATTTTCCATCTTGACTCGATTTTCTTGATTTATACCTTGTATAAATATTTACACAATTTATTAATATTCGAAATAAAATCGAACTATTAAATCTCTCTTGATAATTTAATTAACCCATGATTTTATTTTGATAGTTAAATTAACTGATGGTTTTATTTAAACCAATTTCTTCTTTAATAAATTTATTTAAACTAATTTTTTTCTTTAGTAAAATATTTAAATAAAAATTTACTTTCAGAACTAAATTTAATATATTAACCTTTTTTTTAGGAATATCTTTTAGTGAATAAAAATACTTTAAATTAACCCATAGTTTTTAATTTTAAAATAACACCTTAAATTTTAAACAAATTTCTATTTGATATTTAAATTAACCAATGATTTTGTTTTAAACTAATTTTCTCTTTTTAATAAACTTCTTCTTAGTAACATAAAAATAAATTTAGATTTAATTAACTCACCCTATAATTAAATTTATCCAACTAATTATTAAATTTCCTTTTCTTACCAATTAATAATTTTAATTGTCCAATATTAAATTTATACAATTTTTCTGGTTTCAACTAAAAATCTGAATTCAAACTCATTTTCCTTTTAACCAAAAGTTTTAAAACTAATTTTCTTCAATAAATCATTTCACCTAGCAAATTAAATTCCTAACAAAATTTCTTTAATATACTATTTTTCTGTACTGTGTCTATATAAAAATTGAAACTGCATATATTTTCCTGTATATTAAAATAAAAACCCAAAACTACTTTTTATACCTTAGTGCAATTTAAAATCCCATATAAATATATTTGAATTAAATTAAATTAAATAATAAAAGCAAAATAAAATTTCTGTTTACTGCGCATATATGTATTTTTCAGTAAATAGCAAAATGAATTTTACTGCATTTAAATTAAATTTTGAAAAAAATAAAAATCTTAAAACTACCTTACTGCAAATCTGAGAATCCAAAACCCCCATCCACGTTTCCCTTCATCACGAACGCGGCCTCCACCTTCAATCGCGACCCCAAATCCCTTGTCGCCGCGTTGAGCTGCTCGACATCTCCATCATATTCGAACTCGGGTTCGAACCCCCTAGTCGCCGCCGCACCTCGTCACTCACGAGGCTGCTTCGCCCCTCCAGATATTCGCGCACGCGAGCGCGATGTCCCCTCCCCCAAATCTGGTTCGCGACAATTCGTTTGACCCCCTTAGGTACCGATGAAATCGAGCTCGACTCGAGATTTGTCGATTTTTTTTTTTTTTAAATTATTAGCCGAACCAAAGAGGGCTTTGGCCATTTTTCATTTGATTTCGTTTCTGAGAGAGGGAGAGGAGATCAAAAAGGAGCGGCACCATTTTTTTTATTTTTCTTCGATTTCGTTTGAATGGGTAGGAAGGAGGGGCGAGGTATTTAAAAACGAACGAAACATGGCTCACACGATTTCCTTCAGTGATTCTTGGCGTGATACTAGGCATATTTTTAGGGAAGATAACGTGTACATGTTGACTAAAAAAAATTTTAAATTTAAATTTAAATTTAAATTGAACTCGATTTAATTTCAACGCATTTACTTACCGTGTGCTCACATATCAACTCCGAAAAATACGAAATTTGAAATCCGAGAATAATTCAATATTACAGACCCAATGGAACTGGTTTCGTCGAATTCTGAGACTGTGCCTCGGACGGCTATTTTTAAATATCGATTCAAACGATTAAAATTTCAAAACCGAACAATTCACTTTCAAATTAAATTTTGAAGCTTCTAAAATCTTCAGTATTATCAATATGAATTTTACTAGCCTTTGAAATATTTTTAATCGGCTTAAAATTGAAGATTCAAATTTTTATTCAACTCTCAATAGATTAAATTCTATAATTTAATCGCCAAATTCAAAGTTATATTGAGAATTCAAACTAAACCATCATTCAAATATTTAAAATTAATTAAATATTTCCAAATTAAATTGTTCAAAATTCTGGGTCGTTACATTAAATAACTGAAAACACTTATAAATTTCAGTTAGAATTCCAAAATATAACAGATAAACAAAATATTAATAATTAATTATTAATTAGATATGATTAAAATAAGAAAAATGGCACAGAAAAATGAAAACTAGACTTAGGAATTAGAAATAACTTCAATACACTTTGGAAAAAATTTCTTAAATTTAAATACATGTAAAATGAATAAAATAAAGTAAAACACAACAATAAAAGTGAATGTATAAAATAAATCAATAAATTGATGAATTAATTGCAAAAAGAAACGGATAAAACGCCTTTACGTTTCAGGCTTTTAAGATCTCTTAACTTTCTAAACCTTTTGCATTTCCTTTTCTTTTTAATTTTATAAAAAACAAAATAAACTCATAAATGTTATTTAAAACCGAAACTAAGTAAGAATAAAATAAAATAAATAATTTATTTTAAGTAAAATAGAAAAAGGAAATAAGAAATTGCTTAAAAATAGCAACCCTGACATAAAAATTACAAGAAAATCTCCAATGACTATGGAAAATTTATTACTTCACAAAAAAAACATTTTCAAGGTAAAATAATAATTTAATTTTTATTAAATACAAAGTTAAATAAAGAAAAATGCAGTAAATACCAACTAGGCTTTATAAATTGAAATAAATTCAAATAAACTTTAAAAAAATTATATTATCATTTTAAAAATACTTAAAAGTCAAAATATACATAATATAACATATTATCACATATTAAAATAAAATATAACAAAGAAGAAGTAATTTATACAATTTAAAATAGTCATTGTTAAATAACCTATATACGCACAATATTGTAAAGGGTATAACTTTCACAATTTACATCCAAATTCAACGAAACGAAAAGTGGTGTTCTTAGAATTTTATGTACTTTCATAATAAAAGAAAAAAATAAATTTTTAAACTTTTAAAATTTTAAGTTGAAAGTCACAGTTTGACTATTTTGACCAAAATCAGCATTTCAGGCAAATATTCAACTTACACAAGTTTGGAATTATAACTCATATAAAAATCAAGATTATATTAAATAACAAATTTAATCATTTAAAATAAGTAAAATAAGTTTTTAAATCAAAATCTTACATTAAAAATAATTAAAATATACAATAAAATAATTACAAAATACAGGGTTGTTACACTCTCCCCCACTCAAAACTTTTCGTCCCCGAAAAGGAATGAGGTATGGAAGGGCACAGAAAAGATAGAGTGAAATAGGATTAAGATAAGATGACAAGAAGATTGAAGTTATACCTGATAACTGTTGTTATAGGTAAGTTTTACAAGGTGGAGGTGATCTTTCCAAGATCCTCCAGAATCAAGAACACAAGCATGAAAAAGGTGGATTCAAAATGATTACCAAAGGTCTATCAAAGATTATAGAAAGATTTCTAAACAGAAAGATTATAGAAAGATGCCTATACCAGTCTATAGCAAGATAAGGATGATAAGGACAACCAAAAGATAGTTTGAAAAACAAAATAAGGAAATAAATTTGAAAGCATGGAGATTTCAACTTAAACAGAGAATAAATCTTTACACAAGTTAACTAGATCTTAACTATCTCAAATTTCATTATCTTATTATCCAATCATCTTAAATTAACAATTTTTAGAACCATGGGTTTGAAAAATAATCATTTATTACACTCACATTGTACTTAATAAATTTTATCCTTCTTTATTCCTAATCAAAATTAAATTTATTCCTCTCAATATATTTATCACTCATGTTAAATATATTTACACTTTTTTTTTATAACCACTTTCTTTTATTCTTAGTTCTTTTAACATCATTTTATTGTAAGTCATTCAATTACCCTTTATTATATTTACCTCTGTTAATCATTTTATAATTAAAATTTAAGTGTATAACATTTATTATAACCACTCAAATTTTATTTATAAAATCTTTTTATATCGTATATTATCCAACTACATTTTTAACTTCTGAAATTTTGGTAAGTTATATTTGAATGCAATTGTATTATACAAATAAAATTTCCAATTCAATCATTTCATGCTTGATATTCATCCAAAGTTTTGGTTTTTTTTTTGGAATTATTCTTTAAAATAAAATTTAAGAATTAAATTTCTGATTCCTTCAAACCATTTAGAGATAAGTAATAATATATATACATATGTAATATGTCAAATCAAATTTCAATTATATATCTATATATATATTATAAATCAAGTCATATTTTAGAAATTAAAATCAATTTAATTTCCTAAAACAAAGCTGTAGCAAGACTACAGAACAGTCTCTTAACTTCGAAACTCGAAAATGAACGTCGATGATGTCACGATCATCACCGAAGTTATTTTCCAGCGACAAAGAGAAAAGCACTAATTTTAAACCTTTAAAAATTCTGTGAAAACAAATTCTATTCAAAATACTTTAAATAATATAACCTTTTAAAACTTTAAACCAAAGTTCGAAATAATCGGAATTTAAATCCTCAAATTCTTGTTTTAAATTCATTTCATTAAGTTCCATAAATTTACTTATATATCAAAATTTATTTCATTAACCAAATATTTTTTTTAAATATATTGTGTCTGTTTGTTCTGTCAAAGTGTTTTGGAAATCTTATCGATAGCGCTGATCAGACGTATCGATCAGAAACCCAACTCAACATCAACAACTCAAACAACACGATATATAAAACATTTTAATTTTAAATACTAGTTTACAAATACACTATATATGAATAGATTTTCAAAGAAGGATAGAGATTCAAATTTTTGATTAACACAAATGAAAGGAGATTATGATTTAAAAATAAGTTGGAAACAAGGATGACATGATTAATTAACAGAATAGGAAGGTGGATAAGCTTATATAAATCACGAGCAACCTTAACCGGGTCAACGGTGACTTAAAGAATAAGATCGATGTGGATTTTCTAGGGTAAATCTACGTTCGACCTCAAGAGTTAGAGTTTGGAATAACAAAAGATATTAGCATCTAAACCAAGGATAGATAAGAATCTCTGGTGAATCGATGCTAATTGTAAAGGAGTTTTCCCCCTTTTTCAATTAAATTTGAAATTGGCGTGACCGCCGACTCACTAGAAAGATCATTCGAAGCGGAGTTATGGAATGCTCCAGATTCAAAAGAAGATGAATAGTGAGGGATACGAATGGATTTTGGAACCGTAGGGAATGTTCCAAAATTCAAAGGAATCGAGTCAAAAGGGAGAGATTCAAACTCGAATGAAAGTGATTCTGTAAATACATTCACTCCATATGTTGAGTTTTGCCTAGAGCTACCAAAGCTCTGATACCAACTGTAACGACTCGATATTTTCAACCATTCGCATCCATTATAAGTGCATAGGCAGACACTCATGCCGGAATTGAATTGCTCAAAATACCATGTTGTAAATTTTTTTTTGGCAAACCTCGGAATATACAGTAAATAAAAATCACAGATCACAGACACAGAGTATATAAAAATGCTGCGGAAGAAAAAGAGATAGTAGTTCGTGAAGCTACTATATAAATATGAGATACATCAGAGTTAAATAAGATACAACAGAAGAGTAATAGGATACATCAGGTACAAATCAGATACATCACTGAACCACTGGATACTGAAACAAAATAGATGGCTGGATCTTCAAGGAAAGCTCCAACGCCGAAGGTGAATCTTGAATGCTAACTCAATCAATCTGACCCGAGCGTAAAGCAAACACAAAACCCTCGAGTCAGGACATAAATACTTATAAACAGTAAATCAACTCAAGTGAACAGTAACAAAATGCATCAGTAACTTAAAGGATGCTTTGGACCGCCCATCCTCTAAGGATCCGTTAAACTATTTACTATGTAGTAATATACGCTATATACGGTAGTGTCTAATCAGTAAAGTATAATCATATAGAAAATAGCGTTAAGGGGATGGTGAACCTTAACGCGGTCGGATCTTTAAAACCAAAATCGTAGTGGGCTCGATATAAGGATATGACACGGCACGCGAGGCAATGCCAGGGTGGATACACCGTTTGCACACCCGGACCGGTGGTGACGGCAAGCCAGCAGCTTCCGCCCACCTCGAACAATACCCCCGAATCAAAGTGGCGCCACCGAATCGAATCACAACAGTAATAGAATGGTTTTCGATGGAGCACGCTCGATGAAAGGGTGCGACCCTTTGTGTAGCCCGGTATAGCTCCTGTTTTAGTCATATATGCCAACTCACGGGAGTTGGGTCCACGTAATATACCTCAAGAACGTTGCCACCATCCTACTTCATTCTGGAATCTCCACCATGTACACAGTTGTTAAAGTGGTTTTCGGTATTGGCCGGCTATAAGACAATATCCGATCTCGGTCTCTTTAACAACCAATCGTTATTATAACCCGTAGTTATAACTTTAAAACAATATTTTATACTTCAAAATAAAATATCCTTTTCAATCCAAATCTTTATCAAAATAAAGATTAAATCATTTCCAAAACCATTTCAATATATCATCGTAAAATATCTTTCAATTCAAATATTTATCAAAATAAATATCAAGTCATTTCTAACCATTTCAATATATTAAATTTTCATACCCTTTCAACACTACCATTCAAATCATTTTAATATATCAAAATATCATATGTTTTCAAAACCACATTTCACTCATTTAATATATCAAAATATCATATCCTTTCAAAACCACAGTTCAATCATTTAATATATCAAAATATCATATCTTTTCGAAACCACATTCATTTCAAATCATTATTCATTTTATTAAATTTAAAATATCATTTCAATCCATATCTCAAAACAGTATATATTCCAAAAATCATTTTTAATCATTAAAATGAAGTTATTATGTTTAATAATTAAATTATTAAATTTCCAAAAATTTCGACTTCCAAAGTTCATTTATTCACTTAAGTTTATCAAAGCAGTGAAAATTCACTTTTCGCATTATTTAGAAAACTTATACGGAAAGTTACATTCAAAACAGTTCAATTTAACAAAAGACAGCATTTTAAAATGTTATACTAGGTTTACTTAAATTTCGAATAACTTAGTTATATTCAAAAATTATAGCACTTACAAAGATTTCTATAATTGCTTTTAATTCAATTCAGCTTTTTAGTTCATTATCATCAACTGCAGCGTTTACAAATGCTGTAATATCATTTACATTGTAATTAATAGCATTTCAAAAATGCAGGCAATCAACTTCAAATATTTAATAAAATTTCTCAACCAGTTATATTTTTATTAAAACATTTTTAACTTATAAAATCATAAATTTTCACACTTATTACATCATTTAATTTTCCTCAAGTTCATGATTTTATAAAGTTAAATTTCCATTCAAAAATCAAGATTTAATAATAATTCACTTATTAAAATGCAATGTTGAATTTTTAAAATCCATTACATTAAATTTCAACTTAACACTTAAGTTCAAATTCTCAAATATAACTTAGTTTTTTATTTATTTACTTAACTAAAAGTTAACCTTTACGTCAATTTCATAAATTTCCAGTTTTAGTTATATTTCAAAATTTCAACTTACAATATTCATTCATTCACATTTCACCTTTATTAAAATCATTAATATGATATTAAAATCACTTTAAATTCATTTAAATTCAAATTATCATTAATTTATCATAATTTCATGTTCAATTAAATTTCCAATTATAATTAAATCAAAATTTCCAAAATAACTCACGTTCAAAATTTCTAACTTTTTCATTAATTCATTTCACTTACAATTATTTAGAAAATCAATAATAATTTAAAAAATTCCTTTTTTTACTAAATTTAAAATCAAAATATTATAATAATTAAATTTCTAAAATATTTAAAATTTTGGAAAAACATATTTTAACTACGGGCATGTATATAATTTTCTACGCTAGGTAAAGTGATATGGGTAATATATCATTTCAACCCATAATTTACAAAGAAAATCCGGGTTTTATCATTTCAAACCCGCAATCCCAAGTCAAAATGAAAAATTTAAAACCATTCAGGCCTATCATTTCAGCCCATAACATTTTTTTCTAACAGGGAGCTTGCAGTGTGATCATATACAGAAATAATATAAACAAGGTCAATATCACAATATACAGTCATATATCAGATGTCAGGTGAAAATTAACGGTTTTAACATGGTAATAATATGGTAATAACATGGCATAGCATATCATATGATCATCATTAACTTGCATAAACATTTTTTATTACTAAACACTTGTCATCAATTCACTTTTCATAAGTATAAATGTCAGAGTGAGAAAGACTCACTTGTTCAAGCTGAAGACCAAAACAACAAACACAAGTGCGATTCCAAAAGCACGACAAGCACAATATAGCATGACTTTTGATTTGAATGAATGGAGATCCTTGATATTTGTCTTGTAAACATATACCCAAAACAATACAATAATACATAAGTTTTCAATTCAAAAACGACTGAACTAGGCTAGAAATAACTACATAAATCAAGGCAGAGTTGCTATGCACTTGCTTCCAACACACTCTAGGTTCAGCCATAAGGTATACTACAGGTCTAAGATAAGATTTGGATCAGGTTTTGGTTGGGTATGGTCAGCCTAACATAGGTTAACATGGTGCAAAAGTGTGGAGAAGGGAAAACAACACAACAATCAACATACACATGATTTTCAAGGCCCTACAAGGCACGGTCAAGGCTAGTATGGTCATGGCCTGTACTTTGGGGTCAAAGGGGATGGTGTGGCCGAGAGTACAGGTGGTGCTGGAGGTGGTGTTAGTGGCGGCCATGGGTGGTGGAAGGTGGTGGTTGAAGGAGATGAGGCAAAGGTGGTCAAACTAGCATTGTTCAAGGGCATTGTTGCATTTTTTTGGAGTTTTGGCACCATGGTGGGCTCGGCCTTGGTCAAGACTAGAGGGGTAGCTGGTGATGATGGTAGGGAAGAGGCGTAGGAGGTGGTGGCCGTGGCTATGGAGGAGAGGCCAAGCAATACACATGAGAAAACAAGGCAAAATATAAGAAAACAATGGAAAAAGAAGAGCAAAAAGAAGAGGAAAAGATGAGCCATTACCAAACCTTTCTAGCCGTGAAAAATGAAGTGGAGAGGAATGTTTTCACGTGAAAATGAGGTAAGAAATGCACAGCTACAATAAAGAAAGGAACGGTCAAAGGAAATTAAATCTATTAATTGGAAAAGAAACGGAAGAAGAAACGTTAAAACGGTTTTACATTTCTTTGCTTTGAAACCTTTTAAACTTTCTATATATATTCATATACATCTTAAATAACTGAAAACACTTATAAATTTAAGTTAGAATTTGAAAATATAACAGATAAACAAAATATTAATAATTAATTATTAATTAGATATGATTAAAATAAGAAAAATGGCACAGAAAAATGAAAACTAGACTTAGGAATTAGAAATAACTTCAATACACTTTGGAAAATTTTTGTTAAATTTAAATACATGTAAAATGAATAAAATAAAGTAAAACACAGCAATAAAAGTGAATGTATAAAATAAATCAATAAATTGATGTATTAATTGCAAAAAGAAACGGATAAAACGCCTTTACGTTTCAGGCTTTTAAGATCTCTTAACTTTCTAAACCTATTGCGTTTCGTTTTCTTTTTAATTTTATAAAAAACAAAATAAACTCATAAATGTTATTTAAAACCGAAACGAAGTAAGAATAAAATAAAATAAATAATTTATTTTAAGTAAAATAGAAATAGGAAATAAGAAATTGCTTAAAAATAGCAACCCTGACATAAAAATTACAAGAAAATCTCCAATGACTTTGGAAAATTTATTACTTCACAAAAAAAACATTTTCAAGGTAAAATAATAATTTAATTTTTATTAAATATAAAGTTAAATAAAGAAAAATGCAGTAAATACCAACTAGGCTTTATAAATTGAAATTAATTCAAATAAACTTTAGAAAAATTATATTATCATTTTAAAAATACTTAAAAATCAAAATATACATAATATAACATATTATCACATATTAAAATAAAATATAACAAAGAAGAAGTAATTTATACAATTTAAAATAGTCATTGTTAAATAACATATATACGCACAATATTGTAAAGGGTATAACTTTCACAGTTTACATCCAAATTCAACGAAACGAAAAGTGGTGTTCTTAGAATTTTATGTACTTTCATAATAAAAGAAAAAAAATTAAATTTTTAAACTTTTAAAATTTTAAGTTGAAAGTCACAGTTTGACTATTTTGTCCAAAATCAGCATTTTAGGCAAATATTCAACTTACACAAGTTTGGAATTATAACTCATATAAAAATCAAGATTATATTAAATATTAAATTTAATCATTTCAAATAAGTAAAATAAGTTTTTTAATCAAAATCTTACATTAAAAATAATTAAAATATACAATAAAATAATTACAAAATATAGGGTTGTTAGAATCGTATTTGGAAGATAGGTTTTCAAATCGACTTATTTAAATTTAAAATTTACTTAAACCGATTTCTACGCGTTTTAGCTTGCCCTGGACAAACCGTAAATCCGATTGACATGAAATTTGAAATTTTGCAATAATTTAACATTACGGATCCAATGAAACTTATTTCGTCGAAATCTGAGACTGTTTGAAAAACGACTATTTTTACTCGTCAATTAAATATTAAAATATTCAATTTTACAATTTAACTTTTAATTCGATTTTAAAGTTCTCTAACATCATTCTAATTCAAATATGATTTAATTCAACTTTATAAATAATTTTTATTCACATTAAATCCAATTTCTAATTATTTCAGCAATTTCAAATATTAAATTAACAATTTAATTATCCAATTAAATCCAAATATTCGAAATATAAGTTACTTGAGTTATAAAATTTACTTGTGCATATTTAAAATCAATCAAATATATGAATTTCAAATGACTGAAATTCTGGGTCGTTACATTCTCCCCTACTTAAAAGAATTTCGTCCTCAAAATTATCAAGTAAGAAAAAGTCGCAAAATCAATTAACTTTTCAAACCAATTCGTTCAATTTAGATTTACCAAATCTATTTAGCTTTTAACTTTTTCCAAAAATCATCAGTTAAACTTCTTACAAAAAACTTTTCTAACTTTTCAAATCGATATATAGTTATCTTTTCAAAACCACTGTATCGTTTAACTTTTAACTTAAAAACCAAAACTTTAGTTATCAAAAGTTTTCCAATTTCCTAAAAATTTTCTAACGCCTTAAATTTTCAAAAAAATACGACATAGTCTCCTTTGCGCGGTTCGATCCGAAAATGATAACAATATATATATCACAAATATACATCTCATCATCAAGGATGAGGCATCCCGAATGGGAAAAAAGTGTAAAAGCATGACATGTAATCCGAGATATGTACCTTATATATTATTAGCGAGCATATACGGCTAATATAGCGCGAAAGCGAGCTCCAAAAGCGAAGCAAGCGCCATCTGCACCTACTAAACACTCAATAAACAATGAGAATCATGTATATATGGAAAGTAATATCAATATACAACATATACCAACAACTATATATGCCAATATAGCAAATGCAATCACAAACAACAGATCAACCATCAAACAACTATCATTCAACAATTCCATAACAGAATCAATACACTTTCACTTCTCATTAATATTTATTAGATTGATTTTCAATTTAATCACACTTGATTCATTAACATTGGATTTTACTAACGTTCATTCATTCATATTCAATTAGTTTACATTCACTAATTTATATTCAAGTTTGTTCACTTCCAAATCAAATCAATTCTATTTAGATTTACTTCATTTCCAATTCTAATTTGGATTCAATCATTTAACTTTCAGTTTTATTAATTCAATTTCATTAACACTTAATAAATTTCTATTCAATCAACTAGCATCCATCTAACAAAGAATGCATAGCCAACACTTACCAAATTAATTTAATTCGCTTACATTCAATTTGTTTTAACACTTTTAATTTCAAATTGGTTTTATTTCAACTTTGTAAATCATTTTTATTCACTTTTACAATTAAAGTTGAATTTCATTATATAACTCAAGTTCATATTCATCACTTTACTTTATTAATTCACATTATTAATTTACTTTGATACCAAAATCAACTTCATTAATATTTACTTAAGTTACATTCCTTTTTATAAACATCACCTTGTTTTACTTACTTAAATTTCATTTCTAAGTCATTTTATTTAACATAACTCTTACTTAAGTCAAATTCCATATCACTATTCAAATTCATATTTTGTTTTTCTTAACAAAATTGTTTAACCTTTTAACAATTGGTTTTACTTACCTTTTCCCATTTTATAAGTTATACAACTTATTTATTCATAATTCCGTGAACATGTACCTAAGTTCACTTCCATTCACTAAACTCATTCTTTATAATTTCAAATCCAATTCACTTTATTAACTTTTCTTTAGTCAAATTTCAAATCATATTTTTATTATGCTAACTCACATTTATTTCAACTCTACCAAAGCTAAAATTTTATTATCTCATATATTATAAGTCCAAACCTCATTTCACTTACATCTATCAATTTCAACTTGGATTTTAAATCAAATTTGTTTATCATAACAAAACTTTAATTTTCAATTTACTATTGGTAGCAAATCCATCACATAGAAACTCGAAAATGATACTGATGATGCTGCAGTCATCACGCTTATTATTTTCCCAGTAACATTAGTGAATTCAGTGCTTTCTATTCTTTTGAAAATTCTTTTTTTATAAATGATATTTATAAATCTTTTTACTTATATAATTTCATTATTTCACTTTACTTACATAAGATCCGTTCCAAATTTATTCATCTTATTTAGATTTACAACAATATAACATCTTTAACTTCGAAAACAACTTTCAAAATAAATGGGTTGCAAAATTTCAAATTC
Organism: Allium cepa; assembly: GCA_030765085.1. Taxonomy (NCBI): domain Eukaryota; kingdom Viridiplantae; phylum Streptophyta; class Magnoliopsida; order Asparagales; family Amaryllidaceae; genus Allium; species Allium cepa. The sequence continues at coordinate 807,543,225 of CM060941.1, forward strand.
TTAGTTTAAATCCATTTTCATTTACAACTCATATTTATAAATATACTTATATAGTTTCACTTCTTATATATAAGATTATTTCACATTTGTAAATCATATTAATTATAATTACATACTTATAATTTATTTGCTTATATAATTTATTCTTTTATAATTGTTGCTTCTGTTTAGATTATTCAAACATCTTTCATTAACTTATATATATTTACATTTTCAAACAACCAAACAATTCACATACACTTTAATAATTTCTGAAAAATCATTTTTTTACATATAAAATAAATTAAGGTAAAATTATTTCATTTACCCAATTTAAAATGATACTATGTCGAATTGTCTCGTTTAAGTGTTTGGAAATCCCTATCGATAACATGGTGTCCCACATACCGACCAGAATTCACAAATAGCTCAACGGATAAACAAACACAATATAAAACATTTTATATACACTAACAAATACGCGCTCATATAAATAATACACTCGAACTCAATCTAGGGTGCTACTATCCCTATCTATACTGAGTACACATTAAAGCATAGGAATATAAAAAAATCTAAGCTCTGATACCAAATGTGACGGGACGCAACCAGTGGGTAATACCCACCGTAGCTCACACTGACACCTTGCGCTTTTCTTTTACGACCCGCCTCTCAACTACAACCAACCCTTTCACTTTAGGGACATGTAGGGGCTAGAGTCAACCGTTCGCTACATAACAAGAAGTGAGAACCACCTAACAGGCTGAACATAATCAAGCAAAACCAACGTACGTAATCTATAGAAATGCAATATCAGACAAACATGCATACAAGTTGTCCAAGAATAGGACAAACCGAAGGTAATTTCCTACCACATCCTGTCAGGAAATCCCTAGGATTAGTAGCGAATAGTCCTTGCATTGGATATTTCATAATGAGGAGACCACTGCTACTGGATGTATATTGGGATTTTAACCCCAAACGATCAACAAGCAGTCCTCCACTATGAAAATCCAGAATATCAAAATCATCATAAGCAACCTGCACAATCGTCGCATATACATTGGTCTAAAGTGGTTTTCGGATAAACCGATCCCGGTCTCTTCGCACCAACAATGCAAAAGCGTTTCTCAACCTCGTGCAGAAACTAAGTCTCGTAGACTTATCACGTCCCCAACTTTCAACTTGCTATCCTTCGGGCCAAGAAGGAAGCTCGATAGATTGGAGTAATATTCCGCACTATACGAATTAACATCCTCAACACAAACGGTAATCAAGCCTACACAGAAGGCTACGTACTAAGTGTATGACTAAATAGTTCCCACATCAAGTTGACGAACTAAAATTTGGAAAAGTTTGATAGTCGGTTATTTAACTATCAAAACAAACAAACAAACATTTAGCACTATAACAATCACTGGGCCCTTTTAATTAATCTTTTATTAATTAAATCACTTGCCAAATATCCACTTCAAATTATCTTTAAAAAAATATATTCTCAAACCATTTCAACTTTCTGTATTGGAAAACATTTCCATACACTTATTTAATAATAAGTAATTCACAATTCTATTTAATTTCAACACTTGGAAAATATTGCATATACTTAAATCAGATTAAGTATATATTTTATTATATAAGAAAAATGTTCTCTTTAAACACATTTATTGGGTCAAAACGAATGTTGCGTGAAACATCGTTACGACAACCCAAAATCACTAGTATAGGGATTCGAAAATAAGATAGATATATAAATCCCAATGCTATACAAAAACATTTCCTTCCGAAAATCATTTACTATAACAACAGTGTTATAGTCCATCATTTCCTTATTTCTCGAAAACGTTTATTTCAACAATGAATGTTGAAATCTATGTTTACGATATTCAACACATTTAAAAACATCTTTAAAACATTTAAATTCAATTTAAATACCACTTCCCAAAATGTTTATTTAATTGTAAAATATTATTCACCGTCCAAAATTGTGAATATAAATTCTCTAACAAATTTCAACACTTCTACACATTTATTTCAAAAGATAATTCACTGTCCAAAATCGTGAATATGAATCATTTACCAAATTTAACATTATTTCAACATTTAATTTAAAGGATAATTCACTGTCATAGATCGTGGACATATTTCTTTTACCAAATTCATCACTATTGCAAATTTAATTAAAGTATTATCCACTGTCCAAAATCGTGGATATAATTTCTTTAATATACTTCTATATTTACTTATCAAATTTAATCAATTTCGATTTTATAAAACAATGTTTATAAACTCCATTTATATTTTACAAAAACTTCAATTTATAAAATCTCCTTTATTAACCAATTCCATTTATCTCATTTATATGCCAAATCCAAATTATAAGTTAATTACTTATAAATCATTTATTTTACAAATTCATTTATTTTATAACTTCACAATTATAAATCTTATTCACTTATAAACTCCATTTATAACTTCATTTTAACACTTATAAAATGCCTTTAAAATTCCATCATTTTGATTTATAAAAATTCAATTTTATAAATCTTATATACAAACCTTTTACAATAAATCAAAATTACCAATTTAAATAAACCAATTCTTTTAATAATTTACAAATCGTTATTAAAATTTATATAACTCCAAAAAACCATATTTAAGTATATTTCATCGAAAATCATAATTTTTATAACATAAAAATTATCACATTTATTTATTTAAATAAATTCATTTCTTAACAATTCAAAAATTCACCAAAACGTATATTTTAAAAATTAATTTTAAAAATCCTTTTTAATTCAAAATCATCACTTAAACGTTTTTAAATTCCAAAATATATGCCCAATGCCGCAACAGCGCCAAATACAACAATCACGGCATCCAAAACATCATATGTCATATGATAACAGAATATATCACAATATCTGTAAATAAATCAATACTGCTGAGGAATCCAGTTGGATCCCTCCAACCTATCACCTGCAACAAATATACATATTAGAATATGTGTACAATGTTCGCTTCAAGGCAGACGCACGTACAAAGGGTCATCCGCTCATACACAGGAACATATAGGGTCTCATCTGCTCCAATAGGCAGGTATATATCCAAATAACAATCTATATACCATATATCATCCAAACAATCACCAATCATCATATAATAAATTATTTCTCACTTATATAAAAAGATCAGTGAGTCAAAAAGAGTGAGTTGTACTCACATTGTCTCCAATAGCAGTTGAAGTGTTTAATTCTGAATAAAAATAAACGCTCGTTTAATTTTATTCAAAATTCACACTATCTCCAATCAACTCAAACCTAGCTCCATCGTGTAGTGCTCGTCAGTACGAACCCAATGCAATTCGTTTCGTGCGAAACGGGCCTCGTATGAAAAAGATATGATGTTTCAAAGATTTACGAATTATATATATAAGTTAATTTCAACTTTTATTTTATTTTTAAAACCTTGCTCAATCACGGCCATCCATTTTCCTTTGATCCAGATCTGGCCGATCGGCCCTCTTCTTCCCAAACCCGTTCAAAGTCGAACGTTTAAACCCAACTAGCTGCCATAAATCATGAATTATCGCACTACCATCGACGATCTAAACAACGATCAGGGGCCATCGTTCGATTGCCCATCACGAGAGCCACCTTCGGCTGGAACCACGACCAACTCGGTCACTTAATGGCTGAGAAAAATTAACCCAAATGCATGGCCTTCGATCAAGGATTGCCATCAATCCATTTCATAGTACTTGATCACCACCGTTGATTAGTTAGATCTCGTTACGATCTTCAATGTTGTAGTTGATGGTTTCTGATAAAAGTGGATGGATTGGAAGAGATCGAGGGAGGAAGCACATGAAATTCTAGCCATTAGTTTGAAGGTGGCGGCTAGCCCTAGATGGTTTAGGGTTTGATGAAAATTGGTGAAAAAGATGGCCTCATATAGAAAATTACGCGACACTATTCACCCGAATTTTCTCCAAACTCCAAAAGAAGCGTGCCGCCTGGCATTTATAATGTTTTACCCCCATTCCAAACGCAATGAAATATATACCGAAAGCCAATTCGATCGTATTTGGAAGATAGGTTTTCATATCGACTTATTTAAATATAAAATTTACTTAACCAATTTCTACGCGTTTTAGCTTGCCCCGGGCAAACCATAAATCCGATTGATATGAAATTTGAAATCCTATAATAATTTAACATTATGGATCCAGTGAAACTAGTTTCGTCGAAATCCACGACTGTTTGAGAAATGACTATTTTTACTCGTCAATTAAATATTAAAATATTCAATTTTTACAATTCGACTTTTAATTCGATTTTAAAAGTTCTCTAACATCATTCTAATTCAAATATGATTTAATTCAATTTTTTAAATCATTTTTATTCGTATTAAATCCAATTTCTAATTATTTCAGCAATTTCAAATATTAAATTAACAATTTAATTATCCAATTAAATCCAAATATTCGAAATATAAGTTAGTCGACTTATAAAATTTATTTGTGCATATTTAAAATCAATTAAATATATGAATATCAAATGACTGAAATTCTAGGTCATTACAGTAAAGGTGGAGTGGTCGAGCAGTAGGGTTACGGTGGCTGTAATCTGAACCTAGGCCGAATGTGGCGGATTTAAAATATAAGAATCTAGCGGTTGGCATCGATTCAAACCACTATAAATACTAGCACAACGCCTCACTTTTATCATATTTTCTAAAGCAACGACGAAGCTTTGTCAATTTCTCTTCTCCATAAATTTTTAAATCTAAACAAATCTATAGTTCGTATATGTATATATAAGTGGAGAATAGTGGAGGATAATAGAGAAGAAGAATAGGGTCGAATCGAATTACCAGAGCCAAGGTAAACTGTAAATCCAGATCCAAATCTAAATTAATCCAAATCTCTTCTCAGATCCAGATTGCTATATATATATATGCTTGCAGTATTTGTATTTTGATATGAAGAAAAAGGAGAGTCAAATTGGAATAATATGGATTACATCGAGAGATTTGGAAAGCTAAAACGACGAGTGAGAAATAATATATTTTTATCTAATATTGGATTTATATTATCGTATTCATGTATTCCTAAATGTAATTTTGGACTTGTAAACCTGCTTATATACATATAATGAATCTATAAACCATGCCTATATAATATGTGTTTGTACTTGAATCTGGAAACTATTGTGTAGTAGTAGTCCCTGAATTTGATAAATTATACAGTAGTTCTAGATTTGTAGATTAAATGATTTATGAAATAAATGTAAATTAGAAGTTGTCGTAATAAATTATTGGGAGTTAAGTAGGATTTTCATTCATTGAAATATAGGGTATTGCAATGTAAATTTCTATAGATTATCAAGTTCAGACTCATTAAAAAGTGTATCTTTTGAACTATAAGGAATATGCCTAAAAGAAAGAGACGTACAAAATATGAGTATTTATTGTATTTTGCATTGTATATTTTAATAAATACAAAATGATAATTACTTGTAGTTCCATGTAACAAAAATTCCTTTTTTGAATAAGTTATAGAAATTTACAATGTTAACCCTTTATTTTGGGAAAATGCAATTCCAACATATTCAAATGTGGAAATCCTAATGTATGAACTTGAAGATTTTAATAGTCATAAACATAACAACCTAAATGTAATAATTAATACATGCAATAATGATAAGTTAGAAATTAAACAATAAGTAACGAAATGTCAGTAAGTAATAGAAAAAACAAAGACAGGTAATAGAATGAATAAAAAGTAATGGATGGTTTTAATAAATAAGGAAAGATATGAGTTAAAAAGAACATTAATAATAATTCAATAATGAAAGAGGAAAGTAAATAGTAAAAGATATTTAGATCTTTTAAGTAAAAATAAGCAGTGAATGATATAAATTGACACTAATGAAATAAGAAGTAAACGCATGAAAAAGTAAAGAAATATTATTAACAGTTGAATATTAGAGGCGTGTTAAGTAAATAAGTAGGAATACACACTCACACACACGTAGCCTCAAGTGTGTTTATGATGGATGTGAATTATTAAAGTTAGTTAATAACTTGGATTAAATAAGAAATGATGTAGTCATTAAATTGGGTTGGATTGCGAGGTCGGTAGTGTTACACGATAGAATTCTGCCCATCAAAAGGGGATACTAGCAGTTATGTATGCATTATACTAAGGTGTGACATATCCAATTGCAGGATCCGTGGAATTATATGTTCGCATATTGATAAAGGAATACCCAAAGTAGTGTATGCTCTATCTTTTTAGGGGGTGTTACCTTGTTAGGCAATCTAAATGAAATTGTGAGAGAGGCTCGATGCTATGACAGTGAGATTGGTACCACACGTAGAAGTAGGAGCTATTTCATAGGTCAGAACATCATCAGTCCTGAGCAGTCAGTGGAAAGACGATGGTTACATCTAAATGGGCCACACCTCCTACTAGTGTAGATTACATTTAGGTCATGCACCACCTTTGATGTTTGCTAGTTTGTTTGTTATGAGGAAAGACTAGATAAACCTTAATGGAGGTCTTTCAAATGATTAAGAGTAGTCCGAGGAGCTCAGTCCTCAATAGTCCATGGAGCTGATTCCTTAATATGAAGCATTTAAGTAAATCCCTAAGGCGAGATAGAATACAGATAAATAATAATGACACCATTATTAAGCGCTATGTGAGTTACTTAATACGCACGACAACGAGGACATGATACTGCATTGATGATGAATCCTAATGAGGTGTTGAATTACAGATACTAGCAGGGAAGTATCTTGGTCCACCGGGGTATTATATATATATGTAATTATTGTCTTCTTCGAGTAGGTGGGGAAAATCATACGCGTACATGGAGTAGAGATGACTAAGTAATATAATAGACATAACATATAATGAAAGGCAATCGGCACAAACTAGTGTTATGTATGAATTATGTAATTTTCCAGTAGCCAGAATGTTGTTCTGACCCCTCCACATTTGTATCCATAAGGCAACTTCAAAGGGACATGTACTGATGCAAGGTGAGAACGGTGCAATGATAAACTTCCTTTTGCATGTTCGACACTGACACAGACACTACATATCAGAAGTGTCAACCTTGGTCAATAGCTATATTTTATTATACTTTACCATTACTCTATGAATTATTATCCATTGTTCTTTGATATGCATTTGTTTACATGCAAGATACCAAAACCAATGATCCGTACTTTGGTGGAAATGAGTTTTCGACTTAGCAAAAATTTAGGCCCACTAGAGTGCAGATTGTCACATTTGGTATCAGAGTTTAGACTAGTCAATCTTAAGAATTCGAATACTTGAGTGAACTATTTGATCTTTTACTATAATTATATATATTATACGCCAATCTCTACAAATTCCGATTATAGATGTAGTTGCAACCGTATTCTGAAAAGATGGACAATGTGACTATGAGTTAGAACAATTGATGAAGTTGAAGATATACACCTACCCCGGTTACAACATGGAAAATAGGTCGTATTGGAAGATGTTGACTTTAAAAGAGCATATGTGCGACATATGGAATAATCTAAGTACTCGACTCCCTTGTAGAGCATATATTGTCCTATGGTTGTGGATCCTTGCACGGTTGCCAATTAATGATGTACCATGGGTCAACATAAGTGGGAAAGTAAGAATTTATATATTGTAGATATCTAGAAGTAAGAATTAGATAACTTCTGAAGAGATAGTGCGTATCTAAGATGATAGCTGGATTTTTAATATTCCAAAAGAAGATAAGTCATAAGTAGAAAAGAAGAAAAGTTGAAAAGAAGGGACAAGTAAAAATCCACTCTATGTCCGACCCTATATAGAATTTAATATAAAGGTTGAAATGATTTCAATATAAAAGTTGAGAAAATTATATAAATAATATATTTGAAATGATTTTCAACGGAATTATTCGAAGGTAGAAAAGCATATTTTTGAAAAGTAAGCAAATATAATTTTTTTTGAAAATATAAAACAGCTACGTTTTTTAAAGAAAAGTTCTAGTAAAAAAATATAGTTAATTCAAAATTTTCAAAAAATGGTTTTTCATAAAAACTTATCTGTTTTTAAAAACAGTAAAGCATATATAGCTCGTTGATTTTTCTAATATGAAAATTTTTAAGTGGTAAAAATTCTTTCTAGGGGTGGACCACAGGAAGTGGTAAAAGTTTTAAATGGAGCAAAAAGAATGGAAAGGAGACAAGAACTTGAAAAAAAGCAATGCGCGAATGCACAACAATGGTTCAATAAAGAAGACGGTAAATTAAGAGAAAGTTATATAAAAATAAGCCATTTAAATAAGAGTAGTTAGGTAGAAGAAAGTTAAATAATACTAGCACTATGAAATAAAAATAGAAACAATGTTAGAAATTTATATGAAATAGCGTTAGTAACATAGGAAATTAAAGGCAAAACAATGGAAAACAGACATTTTCTATAGTTGTAAGCATTGATTGCATATACCTTTTTAGAAGTCCCCCTTATATGCGATTGGAACCTCCACTTAGATTGAAAGTGGAAGTAGCATGAGTATTAGAAAAATAATAGAATGAAAGTTGTCATTGTCTACTCCAGTTTTTAGTAAAAGTTACAAAGAATGTATCAAAAAAAATTGCATTTTTGAAGAAAAATGGTTAGGTATAAAAATTGAGTTTTTGGAATACAAAAATTAACAAATAGTTTGAGTTAAAAATCCCACTTTGCAGAAACTTATCAAAACAACTGGAAATTAAAACTTCATCTCTTCCTTCAAAATTCAAATAATGGCTATTGCAGAAACAAAATTAAATCATATCAAAACCCTCAAAGCATCTCAACTCATTAATACTAACTGGAATTCTATTCACAATCTCTCTCAAGCTCCTTATGGCAGATTGCTTATTCTCTTGAATCCTGCAATTTTCTCTATCACCCCCTTATGTGTTCATAGACAATATATTCACACAGTGACAATCCACATCCATACATCCACCATCTTCCACATGACCTTTATATATGCTGAAAACAATTGTTTGCACAGACAATCTTTCCTTGACTCTCTTCCCTCTCTTCAGTGAACTACTATACCTTGGCTATGTGTTGGAGATTGGAATTGTATGCAATCTTCGGCTGACAAGTTTGGGGGTTCTCCTCTAACTTATCAACAGACTAGACCCCTCAACCAGGCTATTTTTGATTCTAACCTCCTTCCTATTGCTGCCAGTGGTTGTCCCTATACCTGGAATAACTCCAGCAAAACTGGCAAGCTCACCTTTTGTAATCTTGATAGATCATATCAAAACTTTTCATCTGTTCTTGTTTGGCCTAAAATCCACTGCATCATTCATCCTCCATCGCTATCTGACCATTCTCCCCTTATCTTAGACTGGGGAAAAGCATATGAGAGAAGACTCCCCTCATTTTCATTTTTTAATAACTGGACTATGCACCAGGATTTTATGAAAATTGTTACTAACTGTTGGTCTATTAAAGTTTATGGTAATCCTATCTACATTTTACAGGCTAAACTCAAGCATTTAAAAGATACTCTCAGGCCTTGGGCTAAAGTCAACTTTGGAAATGGTAATAGTCTATCTCATGCTGTTAGAATTAATTTACATAAAGTGCAACATGATATTCAGGTATGTATGGATCAGTCTCTGCTAGCTAACCTTGTAACACAGGAGCAAACTTTAATCAATCTCCTTGCCAAAACTCTTGTGGAAGAAAACAAAATGGCGTACCAAAAGGCAAAAATCAAGTGGACCTTCAACAGTGACAAAAACTCTGCTGTTTTCCATGAATCTTTGAGAAGCAATCGTACTGCTGCGAATTTTTCTAACCTCCTTGATAAAAATGGCGTTCTATGTTCTACTCCTGATGATGTTCATGATGGTTTTCTGGATTATTTCATTGATATGCTAGCTCCCCCTATCAACCCTCATATCAACAGACATCTATTTGATAACATCTCTGTTCCAGCCTTATCTCAACAGGCATCTAATTTTCTTATTCAAGAAATTACAGCAGAGGAAATAAAAGATAATATATTTGCTATGAACGCAACTAGTTCCCCTGGACCAGATGGATTCAATGCCCACTTTTACAAATTTGCTTGGCCTGTTATTGGCCCTGATGTGATTAAAGCAATTAAGAACTTTTTCAAGCACAATAAAATGATTTATGGGATTAATTCCACCAAGATTACTCTCATTCCAAAAACGAACCAACCTTCTTCTGTTACTCAATTCAGACCCATAGCATGCCGCAATGTTATTTATAAGTGCATCTCAAAGATTATGGCCACTAGAATGATGACTGTTATCCCTGATATAATTTCTTCCAATCAGAGTGCTTTTCTTCCATCTAGAGACATCACTGACAACATTCTTCTTGCTGCTGAATTGCTGAAAGGATATGATAGGCTAAATATTTCAAAAAGATGTGTGCTCAAGCTTGACATTCAAAAGGCTTATGATACTCTCCAATGGAAGTCTATTATCTACATCCTTTACAGGATGAAATTCCCAATACCATTCCTTTCTTGGATATACACATGTATTTCCACTGTTAAATACTCTCTGAGTTTTAATGGCGAATTATTTGGTTACTTCCATGGTTCTAGGGGTATACGACAGGGAGACCCCTTGTCTCCATACATTTTCGTTTGTGTCATGCAATTATTCACTTCTCTCACCAATAAGTTCTTGGCTATGAAGCTTATTGAATATCACCCCTTATGCAAAGATTCTGGAATCTCCTCATTACAATTTGCTGATGACCTTCTTTTATTCACGAAACCTACAATCAAATCTATTCAGGGAGTTCTTCAAATTTTGGATGGTTTCAAATGTCTTACTGGTCTCAGCATTAACTACAACAAATCCAAGATTAGGATAGCTGGCATCTCTGAATCTGAAAAATGCCAAATATACAGTTTGTCTGGTCTCAATCCAATTCATCATAATGATGACTACCTAGGAGCTCCTATGTTTTCATCAAAAGTCAAGACCAGCCAATGTCTCAAACTTTATGAAAAAATTACTACCAAAATTTCTTCATGGCCAATATATAAATGCTCTATGGCTGGTAGGCTTGTGATTGTCAAATCCATAGCCACTTCAATGTGCCTTTACTATGCTAGAATATTCATTTTGCCTGGCAAATTAATCTCCATGATTAACTCTTCCCTTAACCACTTTCTCTGGCATGGCAGTCCATTTTCCAAGAAGCCTATTCCTATTGCATTCAGAAAGATTTGCTCTCCTCTTAAGTTTGGAGGCCTTGGGATCATGAACATTAAACAATGGAATTGGGCTGCAATTTCGAGACGTATTGATACAATTTTCAAATTTGATAATAATTTATGGGCTTCATGGGTGAGGAGCAATTTAATCAAAATCAATCATTTTTGGACTACGCCTATTCCTATGGATTGCAGTTGGTCATGGAGGAACATTTTAAGGTTAAGGGGGGTTTTTATTCAAAATTTTCAGGTTGGTTTACTTCATATGAATAAAATTTCTTTCTGGTTTGATCCCTGGTCGGATCAGGGATTCATTCTTGCGGATGTGATTGGTTACAACACAGAGTCATGACTGGTATCACTGAACAAGCTTCTGTTTCATCGGTTTGGTCTGAAGGTAAGTTGCTGCTGCCTTCATCTAGCTCCTCCACTGTCCGTGCCTGCTGGGATAAAATCCATGCAAATTCATCTTTTAGTATTGACTATCATGCTGCCCGGTGTCATAAACCTCATCAAATTTGTGTGGTCTACTCCAATATGCAACCTCCTGCTCAAGTTGCTTTGTTTCCATGGCATTCTAGAGTGTGGAATCATGGATCTATTCCTAAAGAGAATCTGCTGCCCTGGAAGATAATTAACAATGGACTACACACGCTGGATATAGTTAAAATGGTGGGTACTGTTCTGGATGATACTTGCCTTTTGTGCAACAACTCTAAGGAAACTATACACCACCTATTTTTCGAATGTGATTATTCTTATTACATTTGGGGTTACTGTAAGAAGATGATAAATTTACAAAACCCAATCAGAGACTCTTCTATGGAAAGGTTTAGCATCTTCAAGGCTACCAGATGGAAATCACGAAAAAGTTTGATGCTGTTGTGAGTTTTGAAAAACTGTTTGACTGTTATTTGGATGGAGAGGAATAGTAGAGTTTTTTCTAGTGTGTCTACTCTAAAGCATATACTTGTCAACTCCATCCGTAGTAATCTTAGCGGATAGTGTTTTAGTTGTTGTATTTTCTTTCTTCTGATCTACTGGTTAGCCATGGATCGTTGTATTTCTTTTTTCTAATATATGGTAGGGGGCATTTAACCTCGCTGGCTTTGCCAAAAAAAATCCCACTTTTAAGAAGTAAAATCTTTATGAAAAGGTTTTAAAGGAAAGATTGATTTGATGGAAAAGGAAAGTAACTTTTCAAAATTAAATTGCTAACATTTTCTTTTGGACTTGATGAATAATTTTAATTCAAAAATCCTAAATTTTAGTTTTAAAAGATAAGACATTAAGTTATTTTTGAATTTAATAAAAAGTTTTTAAGTTTGTACTTTTAAAAGATAAATTTTGGATAAGTACTTTATATTATGAATTTTGATTTTAGAAAAAGGGGTAAAAACCAAACCAAAATTTTAATATGGAGTAGATAGGGATGATGACTAGGTGATACAGGGTAAAAGTTAAGGGTATGAGTAAAATAGTGATGTACCAATCTCCGTAGAGTGTCTGGAATATTGCCGAGGACCTAAGAATGTTTTATTAGACATATGTGCAACCTATAAGAAGTACTTGCAAAGGAATAGTGTATGGTATCAAGGTACACTTTTGTGAGTTATAGAGTATGCTCGCATGAAAGATATAGGAAAATAAATACCAAAACTTGATAATACTATCAAGAAATTTGGACTAAAAGAAGATAGAAACAAAGGGTGGTGAGATGGAAAACACATTTAGAGGACACTGGTAGACTCAAGGGTAAGGAATGTAAGATAGGTGGTGTAAAACTTATTCCACCAAGCTAAATTGTTAATGAATTATTCTAATTGTGCATAATTTATATTTCTTACCCCCTACAGTGTATGGATGCAAAGTTTATTATATAATTGGGTATGATAATGGAAGTAATAAGTAGATCTTATTTATCAAAAGCCATAAAAGAAAGTTAAGATATGTGGGTTGTGGTAGAATGAAATGTTATAAAGGACCATTAAATTTAAGTAAGATGATAGGGCCACAACAATATTTATGTCAATCAATATTGTTGGGCAGCTTTCAGCAATTGTTTCTTTTAGGATAGTTAAATTGTAGCATTAGTTGTTTCTATTGTACAAAACGCATACGATATTGTGAGAAAAGTTCCTTTTAAATTGGTTTTCTAGATTGACTACTATACTTATTGGAAAACTTTGTAAGGAAATCTCATGTAGACACTCACTAATTCAAAGTAAGTTGAGAAGTTTATAAAGTAAATTAGGAAATTTATTGAATTGGCCACTAAAAGAGAAGTGAAGTTAAGTTCTAAAATGCGTTAAATTTTTGGTTGAAATTTTTTGGCAAGCAAAGGACAGGGAAAGATAGTTGCAAAATCACATATCACTATCCTTATGCCTTAAAAGCTAAAATTGATAAATGAACCTGCGTGCTATTTGTTAGTTTAAAATAAAAGAAACCCTTTTCAAGAATTAAAAATTTACCATATAGGTGAAAAGAGACAATCTTGACGTGCAGGATGCGACTTAGATTTTTTTGAAAAGATAAAAACAAAAACTTTTGAAATTTTTTTTTCCAATTTTTGTTTGATTTTCAAAATGTTTTTATAGAAGTTTAAAAAAGAAGAAAGTAAGTTTTATTTTCAAATTTTCTAACCATTTCTAAAATTTAATTGAAAATGATTTTGTATGAAAAAGACGGAGTTTTTCATTTTTGAAATGCCACATGCTTAGCATAGGACAAATTTGACGGGTTAGCAAGTACGAAATTTACTTGGCAGTAGAAGTGACAGTAAAGTAAAAGGTAGTTAGTGATAAGGAAAAAAGTTTAAGCCTTGGCATTTCTTTATCAATACCTTATCGATAGGTAAACCAAAATTATTTTAAAATAAATTTGTTTTAAAATTTTAAAAATTTAAAAGTGAATTTTCTTATGTGGACGGTATTTGGAAAAGTGAAAAAGAATTGGGACCAAAAGAGAAGGTTCCAAGATACAAGGGAAGGGGTATAAGAGAGAAGGATGGAATACAAAATTCTCCACCTAAATCTTTTTCTGACATAAGAATATAATTTCATAAAATTAGATTTTCAAAATTTTGGATGTTAGAAAATTGTGTGCTAGGTACTGAATGGTAGAGATTGGATGCAAAATTGGTTGAACTATACTTCTATTCATAGAAGTGTGGAAAAATTTCGATGCAAAAACAAAGATTTTGATATTCAATTGCATACATATAGAACTACCAGTTTATAGAGGTTGTTTCCATCGCATTTTCAAAATTGTTTTAAAAGAATGTACTCATATATAAAGCGCCGATTTACAATTATTCTGCATATATATCATATGTACCGTGATACATCCTGTACTTGTACAAGATTAGCTACAAAATTGGATTCACACTGATTGGATAACTTAGAATGTTCGCGTGTTATGTGACATGATTTTATCCTTGAATAATTTTGAGGAATAATGTAACATCCCCCTACTTGGAGACCCAAAACTAACGGCTACGGATGCAGCAGCCATCCATAATTATTAATCCTCGACGACTAAATACGGTGATATTAGAAACACTGATACACATAAACCCAAAATATGGAAAAAATTAAACAACAAACAAATTCCACATTCCATTTCAAAATATTCCAAATTGATTACATAATCCCAGTTCGCATACCACATCCAGATAACATATAATTATTACAAAATACACCAAGAGCGACATATCAACATGCCCCTTTAATTGATCAGAGTATATGTAGGATCGATTTTACCCTAGAGGGGGGGGGTGTGTGAATAGGGTGATACTATTAATTATAAAAATTTATTACGGAAGTATATAAAATAATTTCAGCATAGATAATAGGTCGAATAACCGCAACATAGATAATAACAAAATAATAATAGCAGAAAACAGAACACACAGATTTACCCAGTTTCGGCAAAACCCTGCCTACGTGCTGCCCCTAAGGTTTCTACTAAAAATTAAGTTTTCATACGCTTACACGCGTAAACTCGCCACACCCGCTATCGACTAACCTAACTCTACGCTCAAAAGCTTGCCACAACTCAGCCACTGGTTTGCGAATTCTCGAACTAGACCACCGTAGTTCGTCCCCTTGTCACATGACTAGAATTTACAAAAATTAAAAAGAGAAATACGAAATTTAAAAAACAATTTAAAAACAAAACTAGAATATTTAAATAATGCAAGCCCAAACCTATTTAATCCGGCCCAAAGCAAACAGAAGTAGTGTAAAATATTTGCCCCCTTTGATTGTTTGTTTCTTCGGCCCGATTCTTCCTCTTTTTGTTGGTGATTATGGCTCCTTTGTTCCTCTGTGTGAAAATTAAGGCTTTTAGGAATTTCGAAGCCGCCGACTTAAGTAGTTGATTAAGGGAAGAACTATATACGGTTTGCTTTATCAATCAAATTATCACTTTGATTCGCAACCGGTCGCATCTCGATTGAGTTCGACTTGTATCGATATGTTATTTTTCTTTTGCTTTTCTGGTAGATATGCTTGAACTCGACTGATTCGAGTTGTTTTTTTGATTCTTTGCTCTCTACTGTTGCTTAAACTCCAATGGATTATTGTCGATGATGTTAATCATTTATATAGGATTTGAATTCCTATTTATTCATTCGTTTGATATTTTGCTCGGCAGTTTGATTTAGTATGGATGTTTGTGATTTTTTATGACTTGTTCATATTCGTTTATTTCCTGTTACTTGATTCTCACAGCTTCAATTTAGGCTAGCTCGATTCCTTGGTCATCAAGGCTTTGAATTTTGAACTGCTCAAACTTCCTTGATCACCATGGTTTTGATTCTGGTTTGAAACTACTGCTTTGAATTCTCTGGCATTGGATTTGATTCCATTTTGACTTCGGCCTTGACTTTGTTTATGCGATGATATTTAAGACGCCTCTGTCTTTGTTCAAAACTGCTACTTGCAAAAATGTTCAACCTGGAACATTTGATCATTTGATTGATTTTTGACTCACGGCTTGTTTAGGTGTGTGGACTATTACATAGTTGTTGTTCATCTCTTTTGCACTGTTTCTTGATTGCATTGAGCTCTGGTTGCCTCGAGTACATATGTATATATGATATTGTGTTTATTTTGTTCACATTGTGACATTATTTTGCATTCTACGAGTTGTTGGTGCACTTGTGTACTTCATGGTTGTTGTTTCCACTCTAGTTTATGTGCATGCTGTTTCATTCCTGAAATGTTGGTTGAGCTTCTTGTCACTGTGAGTTTGTAGTCTGTTGCTAGACCTTATGCATTTTGCTTTTGAACTTCATGATATCTTCATGTTGTTGGCAGACTTGTTTTCATTGTGTATCCACACATTTCTGTAGCATTGTTTCTTGTCATATGTTGAAGTTTGTTATCAATTTATGGTGCACTAGTTGAAGCTCTGTTAGTCTTCACATATATTGATGTGATAACTTTGATCATAACATTCATGTGTACATTTGGATTGCACATGTGTTGAATCCAGCTTAAAGCTCGGGTTTGACCTTGTGCACGTGTCAAGACTTCATTTGTTTCACTTGAGTTGAACCCGGCTTTTGATTTGGGTTTGACCTTGTGCTCACCTGTCCCTGCATTTTTATCAAGTGTGTATCGGTGTGCACGGCCTTAAGGATACACTATGCATGTCACAAGCTGTTCGTGTATGATGAATTCAAAATAAATGATGACGAACAACCCAAATAACTTAAGCAAATAATATTTTCAAAAAACATTTTATTTTACACTACAAAAATATTTCTTTTTCAATTTTATTGCTTCAGTGTTTTATTTTCAGATAGCTCAGATGCTGGATTCAATCTGGAATAAAGTTGAAGATAAATACGAGTGAATGAGTGCTATGTATTGAGGTGCAAATGTAAATTGAAAATTATGATGCAATCAAATTTTTATTGTAATCGAAATTGTTTATATATAGTGAGAGCTCAATTTTGTACTATTCAAAATTGCAATAAAATATTTGTTTGAATAAAATATTTGTTTGAATTTAAATTTTGTGTTATTTATTTTATTCAGCAAATATTTATTTAATTATGTGAAAAATAAAATAGTACAATAAGAAATACATTTAAGTGAATATATATATATATATATATATATGTTTATTATCATCAAACAAAATCATGTACTAACATATTCAACAATCTCCCCCTTTTGATGGTAACAAACATATATTTAAGATTTTGAATTTTATTAAATGTATTTGATCAGTCAATTTGCTCGCCCTATTTGAATGCTCCCTCTCTACAACAAAGCTCTCCCCGATCATTCAACAAAGCTCCCCCTTTATATATATGCAACAAAGCTCCCCCTTCATATATGCATGAAAATAAATAAAAATATGCAAACGAACCTAGATGCAAATAGAAAATAGAAAATATAATATTTGACCTTTATTTGCCAAAATATTAACTTTTCTCTCCTCTATTTGTTATCAATAAAAGAGTAATAGTGTTAGAAAAAAAGAGATAAAGTGATAGACTTTAATACAATATTAATACTCAATCGAGTATAAATATTAAATTTCAATAAAAAATCATGAATACTCTGTTTGATGCATTTTCCACTTTAGAATGATAGGGATGTTGTCATCATATAAAACCATATAGTTGTATCTATTTGTGGTATATTTATGTCAAGAATTTGAATATCTTCTAACCATGCATAACCGTTAGGACTTTTAAATGAGATAGTAGTATTCCAAATTTTTATAAAAAATAAATCAATTCAAGAATCTTCTAACCACGCATAACCGTGAGGACTTTTAAATGGGATTACAACTAACTTGTCTATTTAATCAATTAATTTTGATATGCATTCCATATATGCATAACCATGAGGACTTTTAAATAAGCATGGAAGCACATAATCAAAAATTCCGAGTAATTCACCCATGCATAACCATGAGGACTTTTAAATGAGAGTGAATACTTTAGATGTTTTTATTGTTAAAAATATAATAAAATGAAGAACGAATAATTTTCCATTTAAAATACCACATATTGACACACTATATGGGATTTTGATGAGTGATGGTTGATAGAAATAGAAATGGTCATGGAATTTTTTACCAACAAAAAGTTCTTATAACTCTTGTTTTACATTTATTAAGAAATTTACTAGTTATATCGTCTCAAGTTATAATA
Organism: Allium cepa; assembly: GCA_030765085.1. Taxonomy (NCBI): domain Eukaryota; kingdom Viridiplantae; phylum Streptophyta; class Magnoliopsida; order Asparagales; family Amaryllidaceae; genus Allium; species Allium cepa. The sequence goes on from CM060941.1 coordinate 807,561,651, forward strand.
TATGATCAATATCAACACTCATCACTTTTTCAATCACTATTTATCTTTTTGATAATTAATAGGGAGTCAGATTAGTTAATGTGGTCATTTAAAATCAAATCCAAAAAATAATTATAAAATCAAATTTTCTTAAATGACTAATCTGAAATAAGGTCAACAAAAATGATTTTCTGAAATGGGTTTTATAAAAAAGAACTCTGCTATTTGAAAATTAGTTCAAGTGAAAAATATACAGATATTTTCTTTGAAAAAAGTGACCAACTAATAAATATCTCAACATAAATCACATTCCACTAGAAATTTTTTTACCAACTAGATTACCAGTGTAATGCATCTGAATTTTTCTTTCACTTAAGATTATCATAGTTGAATGTTTGGACCAAACCGTGATGTTGCAACAAAATATCTTAAAATCATTTTTAACAGCTTTTGAATTGAAATAATTTTGGATTTGAATTGAAGTCATGCAAATAAACAAGCAACGAACATAGTGTTAGATAAGATAAACAAATATATCCACCTGTAGCATGAGTAATCAGTAATTAATACAACATTATCATTATTCCAAGCAAAACTGTATAAAATAGTTCAAAGATGATTGGTTAACAATTTTGAATAAGTTAGAATCAAAATCAGCATTCATTTCTTTATCACATAACTGGCCGATTCAATTCAGATTATGGTGCAGATTATCACAATTAAAATACCTTACAAGATAGATGTACCGTTACCTATATTTACCTTTACGATAATTTTTCGTTGTTGTCCATTGTGATTCTTCCACCTTTGTACTAGTCTAAAGAATTTTGATTTGTCGTTCATTGTAACCTAGAACAGCCAGAATCCAGATAACACTGTTGTTGTTCCTTAGCCTGCCATCGCACCTACACGAGAAAAGATTTTTGTGACCTATTTATTTTTATAGGTCCATGGTTGTTAGTGGTAACAGATTTTGAAAAATGAGTTTTTGGAGACCCAAAACTATTTATATATGTTCCTTTCGGAACCTAGATATGTTTGACTTTGAGGGATTTTATATTTGTGCCTTTTGGAACCAAATTGAAATGGTTTTCAAATGTTATATTTATTTTGATTGTGTCCAAACTTTCTAAAAATTGTGCACAGGGATTTGACTTGATTAATTTTGCTTATATCTAATTCAGATTGATTATACCCAATTCCTTGTCTATCTGTATTAACAGTTTGTTTCCCTAACAACATATTTAACTTTTGGAAAATTTTCCTAAAGTTGCAGACAATTATTGGGCTTGTGATTTTGAGTGATTCATTTTCATTCAATAATTGTGTGCACTTTTGATAGAATTTTCTTTCCTCATGTTTTCATTTTCTTTCAAAATCGAAATTTCATTTTCAAGCGATTTAATTTTAATTTCTGGTTTTTTAATTTTTTCTTCGAATGTTGGACACTTGTCACACTTAGGGCTCTTACTTTGATAGTTTTAAACCAATTGATTAAGTTTTTTATTTAAATATATCAAAGTATCTCTTTGTGATTCAATTTTGGCATATTTCTCCCTAAGTCGTTCAAAAGAGCCATTTACTTTGTGGAAATATATAAGTAGTTCTGAGTGAGTAAGTTTTGATGCCTTGCTTGGCTCGTCATCGTCGCCATCAGTTATATCACCTCGAAGGCACAAATCTGCTTTCTCGCTCTCACTACCTGTGCTTTTATTATCATCATTACTTTTATTCCATGTGGCTGCAAAACTTCTACTTTTCGATTTCTTTTCTTGGCCATATCGATTTTGAGGACAATTGGGCTTGATGTGACTGAGTTTGTTGTAATAATGACAGATGATCTTCTGTTCTTCTGGGTTGTCTAGTGCTTTGACTATTTTGCTTTTCAATTTTTGATTTAGAGCTGGATTTCTGTATTTGCAGTTCCACTTTTGAATCTCTTCATTAGTAATGTCGGCTCAGTTGCTCCATCATCATCATCGTCATCATCATCACTACTGCCTTTTACCAATCCTATTAAGGATTTTTCTTTAACTGAGTCGATTATGGGGGATCTCTCATGGTTGTTGAATTTTGCACCATATATTGCATCAAAAGTATTCCATATTTCCTGTGCATTTTCACAATGAGAGATAAAACTAAAATTATCTTGATTAGTATGAGAATATAGTATATGCAAAACAAGAGCACTAATCGAAGTAATTTTCTCATCTATTATATCACACCCGTTTTCAATAATATCCCAACATTTAGAATCAATGTATTTTAAATAAAATTCCATTTTTAATTTCAAATTCAAAAAATCTATTCCGTTAAAAATAGAAGGGATTATACTGGACCAACCCTCAGCAAAAGTATTATTAAAAGATGCCATTTTAAAAATTCAAATTTGTAAAAAAAAGTTGGTCTTTGAAAAATCAAACTTTTTAAAACAAAAATGTCTTTTGTTTCTAGCTCTGATACCACTTGGAACAAATTTGGCTTTACAATTAAAACACACAGCAAAAATAAATGAACTCTAATAACAAGCTTGCGTCCTGCACGTCCTCGGAAGCTTTATTCAACTAAATGAACACTTGGTAACCTTAAGTCTCAACCTACTTAAAATCAATTGAGTGCTCGTGAGTTTAAGGGGTAAACAAAAACTTCGAGTCGGTCATAAAGCCTGGAATGATTAATAATTTACCATCTCAAATCATTTAGATATCTAGTGAGACCATGCCGCTTAGCAGAATGGGTTATCCCCTCACTAGTTTCCTAAAACATTTATAAAACCATATACTATGCACCTGCATCCACAATGGTAAAACATAGCATTTCAAAAACATTATGATGATATGCCGAACAAGTAAATCAAATCTGGATTAACCACCCCATTCATTTTGACAATCTGTCTCAATTATAGTTTCTAGGATTACTATTAACCTATTAAATGTTTATGAACTATCTATCTAATATCATGGTTTTCATGGGATCACTAAGAACCTATTGGCTACTCCAATATCTTATCTCTAGTTCTCATGGGCTAACTAGGAACCTATTATCTAACTGCCAATATCTTAATCCAGATATAGTTTTCATGGGATAACTACAAACCTACTGGCCCCTGCCAGTATCAAATCATAGTTTTCATGGGCTGATTCTGAACCTATTGGCCTCTGCCAACATCATTTGTTATACACAGTTTTCATGGGCTTACTACGAACTTATTGCCCTTGCCAATATCGTTAATTTATTTTAACATTTCTTAAGTTATATTTATTACTGGGTCAACCTAACAGGTTATTCTTCCCTTCTCCAAAGTGCTGTTATGGGTTAACTACAATGTGAATAAGTACGTAAAGAAGTAATACTTCTAAAATCTTTAGTTATGCTACGGTTGTTCCTTTATAAAAGTGATAGTGGGTTATTTGTTTTGAAACTTTAAAACATCACCTTTGAAACTCTGGATAACCTCCTTTGAAAGCATAAACTTCATTTAAAAACATTATAAACATACCTTTCGAAGTCCTTGTTAAATATTCACTTTCGAAACTAATGGTACCTTTCAATGGTATCAAAATATTCTTTAAAACATAGCATCGAAATAAATAAAATACCCTTTCGAAAGCATTGGGTTTACTCTTTAAAAACATTCTTTGGGTCAAAATGATTATATACGAAAGTATCCCTTTCGAAACCAATTATAAAATTATTTTGGGGAAAAAGTTGATGGTGTTGGAACCATCTGGTTGAAAGCAATCACCTTTTAAATTAAAACATCAAAGAATAGCATCAAAATCCTCTTTCGACTCCATTTCCTTCGAAACCCCAAACCTTCGAAAGCATGCAGGAAAAAGACATAGTTTAAGTTAAAACAAAGAGAACCCTTCTACAGGGTAATGGTTTCAATACAGTCGAAAGGAGAAAATTTGCAGTTGGATTTCGACTTGGTTGAAACCAATCCATTCGAAAGCTCTGATTTAAGGAGAAAACTACCCCTTCGAAAGCTAATACTTCAAGATAATAAAGCAACTTAGCCCTAAAGCTATTATACCTTTTCGAAAGCATATGTTTCGATAGTGTCAAAAGCTTGAAGTAAAACAAAGTAAGAACTTAACTTTTGAAACAGAATATGGTTTCGATCCTAATGAAAGCATCACTTTCAACATCCTACTTTCCACTACCCACCAATTCACTTCGTACCAATACCATTGATGCCATGTGCATTGGTTCCGACTATGTGGGTTTCGACTGAGACGGTGCAGAGGTAATGGAGTCGAAAGGTACTGCTATTTGAGGCGCACCCTACTTATCTGAATTTAAGGTTGAAATGTAACAACTTTTAGTAATTACTTTTATAGCCGCTTGCTTATTTATAAGCTTGATTGCTTGTTGTATAAATTTTTAGATACTTTATAAAGATAACTGCCACACTTAATCAGATCTAAATCAAAGGAATTATAATGTTTAAGCCCTTCTATCAACAAATCCAGCATTTGCAAATTAGCCCCTCTCTTGAAATGATTTATTTTCCCTAGTAAATAAACTGGGAAAAATCCTTAAAAATTATAGAAATTCTATTTTATCATGTAATCAAACATATTAAAATTTCAGATCCAATTTCTTCGTGAAAAACTCAAAATAAATTTTAAACTCAATTATATCATATTTTCCTTTCTAAATTCATAATAAATTTTCTATAGCTCGGAAAATTCTGAAAACAAAAACTCATCCCTAAAATCATGTTTTAATTAACATAAAATTTTTCTATAGCATTCTAAAATCTTAAACTCTCGAGTTTACATTAAATCTGTGCGAATTCATATATGAATGACTTAAAATAAATCAAACATAATATTGTTCAAGCATATCATCATAAAAATGAATTTAATCATAAATCCAAAAACATATATTTAACCATAGAATAAAATAGAGATGGTATGAAATCATTATTCACCTTAGATATGATAAGGAATTTGAGACTTATTGTTGATTAATCCTTCCTAGCTTTGATACCTAGCTTTAAATTATAATCTTCCTCTTTGATAATGGCCAGCTACTTAGGGTTTTGCGTTTATTTTTGTTTTGAGGAAAATAAACATGAATAGACAAGAATGAGAAGTGTATAACCATGTAAAATGAAATGGCTATTTACAAATATGCCTATATGTAAACTAATTAACCTTTAAACTAATTTAAGCCCATTTATTTTATTATTAAGCACGTCCCTTTATATAATTTATTCAAATCTCAATTCCCTTATCATCATTATTCTATTTAATTTATCTAATTAAATTTTCTGAATAACGTTATCAAAAATAAGGGATGTTATAGGCCCACCTTAAAGAATTTCATTCTCGAAATTCAGTGAGGACTAAATACTAAACATAGCAATACTCTGTAACAACTCCTAGCAACCATACTAGTCTAACCGATTAGCAACTATCTATATAAATTTAATGTAGACATACCCTCAAAGAAGATTAAGATAAGTATCTCTAATTCCATCCTCTGTCTCCTGAGTATAGTCCTTCTCGTTGTCGCTCCACTGAACTTTCGCTAACCTGACTATCTTATTCCTTTATCCTGTCTCATCTCTAGCTACAACCTGAACTGGTTGTCTAATAAAAGTCAAATTAGGCTCTACTACTAAGTCTTCCAACCCTGTTAGAAGAATAGTAGTCTTCGGATCATGCACATACTTGTGAAGATGTGACACATGAAATATATTATGGACACCTGCCAAATTGCTCAACAACTCTATTATGTATGCGAGTTTTTCAACCCTCTCTATAATCTACAATGGACCTACATTTCTTAGGGCAAACTTCCATGAATTTCCAAGTCGTATCACACCCTTCATTGGTGATACCTTAGTAAAAACCTTATCTCCAATTGAGAATTCTAACTCCTTATGCCTCTTATCTGCGTAACTCTTCTGTCTTGACTGAGCATCCTTCATCCTTCTCGGATTAACTCAATCTTTTCTGACGCCTCTCTAACCAATTTTGGACCTAAGACTAATAGTCTTCGGTCTCCAACCAATATGCTGGTGATTTGCATGGTCGTCCATACAAAATTTCAAAATGTGCCATTCCTATACAAGTCTGATAATTATTATTATAGGAAAAATCAACCGAATACAGGTGATCCTCCCAAGATACACCAAAGTCCAAACCTCTCAGTAGATCCTCGAGTACTTTGTTGACTTTCTTTGTCTGCCTATCTGTCTTAGGGTGATATGCATTACGCATATTAATCTTGGTACCCATCACTTCCTATAGACTCTTCCAAAATTCACTAGTGAAGAAAGCATCCCTGTCACTGACTATACTACTAGGAACTCCATGAATTCTATCTATGTTCTTCAGGAACAACTTAGCTAAAACAGGTGTCGTCCCGGTTGACCTAACTGGAATGAAATAGGCACTCTTGGTCAATATGTCCCCTATAACTCATATACTTTCATTACCCCTATTTGTCCTTGGCAACCCGTCTATAAATTCCATGGATATTGAATTCCATTTCCAAACTAGAATCTCTAAAGGCTGAAGCAACCCACTATGCTTCTGATGTCGAGCTTCCACTGGTTGAAAGTTTGCACACTGCCTAACCCACAGGCCAACATCCCTCTTCATGCCCCACAGTAGAAGCTCCTCTTCATATCCTCATACATCTTGGTCCCTCCAAGATGAATTGTAAACTTTGACCGATGAAATTCTCCAAAAACTTCTTTCCTCAAGTCTTCAATATTCGGAATACACAATTGTCCTTTCATTCTTAACCATCCTCTCTGGTCAAGGCTAAAATCCTTTAGATTATTGATCCCAGTTCCAACCTCATTGTAATTCTCTCAGCCAATACTAGATCCTCCTTCTGCGTAGAAGCAATTTTCTCAATTAATATTGGTTAAACTTCTAAATAAGACAACCTGGCAAAACTCTGACTAGAACCAGCAATCGATCTTAACCGCACACCACAACTGACTAAAGCTTCTAAATCTTTCCACTCTGCCAACATAGCTAACACCACATTCTGATGTTTACTGCTAAGGGCATCTATCACCATATTGCCTTTTCCTGATGTATACTCTATACCAAAATTATATGCAGCCAAAAACTCTAGCCATCTCTACTGCCTCATATTCAACTCCTTCTAAGAGAATGAATACCGTAATGACTTATGATCGGTATAAAGCTAAAACCTCTCCCATAAGAGATAATGTCTCCAAATCTTCAATGCGAAGATCACAGCTGCCAACTCCAAACCATGAGTAGGATATCTAACTTCATACGGTCTAAGCTGCCTAGATGTGTAGGAAATGACTTTACCATTCTGCATCAACACCGCTCCTAATCTAGTTCCACATGCATCGGTATACATCACCAATCCTTAGTTTCCGTCTGGAACTACTAACACGGATGCATTGGTTAACAAATGCTTTAACTTAAGAAATATTTCCTCACATTTGTTGGACTAAAAAACTTCACCTCCTCCCTGGTTAGCTTAGTTAAAGGTGCTGCTATCAGCGAGAAATCCTTAATGAATAGCCAGCAAGTCCAAGAAAACTCCTGTTTTCAGTCACTGTTTCTAGTCTCTTCCAATTATTCAAGGCTTCGGTCTTATCTGGGTTGAACGACAATCCTTTCTCTGAAACCACGTAACTAAGAAATTTAACCTCTTTCTTCCAGAAATGACACTTTCTAAACTTCGCCTTTAGCTGATTCTGCCTCAGCGTCTTAAATGCTACTCTAAGATGAACTTCATGCACTCTCTCATCCTTAGAGTAGACTATAATGTCATCAATAAACTCGGAATAAACCTATCCAAATACTCTCAGAAAACTCGGTTCATCGAATCCACAAAGAAAGCTGGTGCAGCCATTAATCCATATGGCATCACCAACCACTCATGGGAACCATACCTAGTTTAAAATGTTGTTAAATGAATACTGTCCTCCGCCACTCTTAACTTATGGAAACCAGTTGCCAAGTCCAACTGGTGAACACTTAGCTCCACTCAACTAATCAAATAGATCATTTATTCTTTGCAAAGGATACTTATTCTTAATTGTCCTTCCGTTTAACATACGATAGCCAAAGCATATCACTAAAGACCCATCCGGTTTCTTTATGAACACCGCGGGCGCTCCCCAAGGTGAACTGCTTGGTCTAACAAAACTCCTTCCTTCAAGATGCACTAGCTGCACCTTCAATTCTTTCATCTTAGTTAGTGTCATCCTGCTAGGTTGTTTACTTACAGGTTCAGCTCCTGACACAAGATTTATTCTAAACTCAATAGCTCTTTTCGAGGGTAGTCCAGTGACTAGCTCAAAGACATCTGCGAACTCTTTTGCTACCCGAATCTGACTTAACTCATTTCCTACCTCCATAGCATTAAGCATAATACTAATACTTCGGTCTGTATTCTCTACTGAGAATATCACTCTGTTATGACTATCAGGGCGTCTCAATGATATTTCCTCATCCTAGCAAAATATTCTAGCCTCATACCTACCAGCCAATCCATACCCAGAATGATTTCGATATCTACAAAATTAACAACATACAAACTACATGAAAATTTATGACCTGACAAGTCAAGCTCTAATTGGTCACATATGAACCCTAGAGTTGCGTACCCATCTATTAGATTTGCAACCCTCAAGGAATTAACAAGGTAGGTGGGTACTAAAAATAATCTATCAACCAAAAACCAAGATATAAATGAATGTGATGCACCGGTATCAAAACGTACTATAACTGGAATACTTTGAATTAATAGCGTACCTTCCATCACTGTCTTTCCTTTGTCAGCTGTAGTAGGCCTAGCAGGTCCTATAGCAAAATATTTTCCTTTGTCCTCCCTAACTGGCCCTGGACACTGATTCTTGGAATGTCCAATTGATCATAGTTGAAGCACTTCACATTCTTCTTGGTTGCATCCTTCTTTCCATTTCCTCACCGGCATTCATTCGCAAAGTGACCCTTCTTGTCACAATTATAGTAAACTACCTCAGCCTTTAACTTCTTAGTAGAATCCCTTCTAGGCTCCCTTTTTTTCAAAGAACTTCCTCTTCTCCCTTTGAGAACCTTGAGTTTCCATTAACTTCTCTTTAGCAAACTCAGCAAGTAACACCTCATGGCGAATGACCATCTCCACCTATATTACAAGGCTTATGGACATGTGTCAAGGTTATTCTAGCAAGCTCGGGCCTCAATCCCCAGAATGAACCTCTCATTCCTTTTGATGTCAGCATCTATAACAGCACATCCATATCGAGACAGCTCTTTAAACTTAGCAGCATACTCGACTACTAACATCTCTCCTTGCACTAAATCCATAAACTTCCTCATCAGCTCAGACTTAGCAAACTCAGATACAAAATTCTTCTTAAATCTTGTTTTAAAATCAGCCTAAGTTAACTACTCTTCTGGAACTCTGGTAGTGACACTACTCCACCAATGTATTGCTGTCCCCTACAACTGTCTAGAGGCCAACCTCCTCTTTTGCCCATCGTTCAGGCCCAAATAAGTAAATATACGCTCACGATGCAGCAGCCAATTCTAAACCTCTATGGCACTCTCCATTCCTAAGAATTGCTTCCCACTCAAACTGGTGTAATCTCTACTTAGCAAAGCATAATTTTCCCCAACTAGAGCCATAGGATTAACTCCTCCTACATATCCAACATCACGAACAGTAGCTCCATCTTACATCAAACTAACAAAGAACTGGTACATCGCCTCCATATCTATGGGTGGGTTTCCAGCACTAACATTGGCATTAGCATTTTGATCACTACAATAGCCTGTCGACCTGGGTTCATCCTAGTAGTGTGTAACAACCCGATATTTTCAACCATTCGCATCCGCACATGTCAGACTTGAATTGCTCAAAATACCGCATTGTAATAAAATATGGAGCAAATAAAATCATTCATAGAATCTCGGACACAGAAATATCAGAATAACTCGCAGCGGAAATTAAAATACCATAGTAGTTCATGAAGCTACTACAACAAAGTCTCAAAACAAAATACATAATATCAGTCTGCAAGCAAACACAATAGAAATCCCAAATACATAGAAGTTCACTAATACAAGAGCTGAAATAGAACAATTGAAACTGAAATAGATAGATAACAAGATAAGCAGAATCTCCAGCAATTCCTTATTGCAGAAAGAGAAATCCAAAGCTGTGAATACTCAAGCTGACCTGAGCGTAAAGAAAAACACAAAACACTCGAGTCAGGACATACATACTTATAAAATGTAAACCAACTCAAATGAACTACAGTAAAGTACAAGTAACTTAAAGGATTCTTGGGACCGCTCATCCTCTAAAGATTCGTTAAACTATTTACTTGTAGTAATATTGTGCTATTATAATAATGTCTACAGTAAAATAAACTTACTTTAAATAGCGTTGAAGGGTTACCCATATAGCCCCCAACACGTAATAGTCCTAGTAGTCCATCCAATATCAGCATACCTCCAGATCGGGAGGCTACCCTAAATACTCCATGGGCAACGGGAGAAAAGCAAACTCGTAGTAAGGCTTGCTATGGTAGGTGACACGGCAAAACTAGGCAATGCTAGGGTGGATATACCAATTACGCACTTGGGCTGGTGGTAATGTAGCAGCCACTACGCCTACCTCGGAACACACTCCCAATCAAACTTGGAGGATGGCCATCAAATCAACCACAAGTAAGAGTATAGTATCGAAGAAATGTGTCCGATAGGTGGAATGACTTCACTTTGCCCGAGATCGCTCCTATTTTAGCCACCTTATGCCAACTCACGGGAGTCAGGTCCACGTTCATACGTCAATAGGATCGTTTCCACCACCCTACTTCGTTCTGGAATCTCCACCATATACACAGTTATTAAAGTGGTTTACGGTATCGACAGAGAGTATGTCCATATCCGATCCCGGTCTCTTTAATAACCAATCGTTATTATAACCCATGGTTTACATTTCAAAAACAGTTTATATTTTTTCAAAACCAAAACCATTTTATTTCAAAACTATATTCAAATCAAATAATTTATCATTTCCATTTCAAACATATATTCACTTTTAAAAAAATCATAATACTTTCAAAGTTATAACTTTTTCGAAACCAAAATACTTGAAATCATTACACTTTAAAAATCTTAACATTACGAAATCATACATTTGAAATCATTTTACAAATTTATTCAGTTAAACCCAAATTTTTAAATTTCCAATTTAATTCAATTCAACCCATCACTTTCAATTCAATTTATATTTTATTAAATACCATTCCAAATCACATTTCAAAAATAGTTTATATTTCAAATCAAAATACTTCATTTAAACCATTTAAACTGAAGTTATTATACTTATAAATCAAATATTCAATTCCAAAAATTTACTCTTTTCTAAGTTCATTTATTCGGTTAAAACATTAAAACATTGAAATTTCAGCTTTCCACAACACTTAGAAATGCTGCGGTAAGTTACATTTGAAAACAATTCATTTCAGCAAAGACAACATTTAGAAACTGCGGTAATAGTTCAGTTTTATTAAAAAATCTCATTTTAGCCTACTGCAGCATTTAACAAGTGCTACAGTAGCTCTTTTATCAGTTTTAGATTTTAATTTTAGTTCTGCAACTACAGCACTTACCAAGTGCTATAGTAGCTCTTAGTTAATTTTAGCCATAGTTCATTTGCCTCAACCACAGCACTTACAAAGTGCTGTAATATCCTTTACAACAGATTTAAGTTAACTTCAGAAATGATAGCATTTCTAAAGTGCTATAAATTAAATTTCCAGATTTTCAATACAATTACAGCAACAATTAAACTTCTATTTAAAGCATTTAAATTATAAAATTCATAAATTTTTACATTCAAAATGTTCATTTAAATACCCTTTATTTTACGATTTTTATAAAGTAAATTTTACAAATAAATATCTAATTTTCAATGCTTCACTTACTAAAGTCAAGTGCATAATTTCCTATTCTTTGCATTTTAAAAATTAACTTAACACTTAAGTTTTAAATATCATTTTAAAATATAAACTAAATTTCCATTTTATTTTCTTAACTTAACTTTTATTTTTAAACCAAATTTTACATTTCTAAATTAAGTTATATTTCAAATTACACTTTTAAGTGTTCATTTATTTAACCATTTTAATTCATAGAAAAATCAACATCACTTTATTAAGTCATTTTAAATTCAAATTTAAATCAAATTATCATATTTTATTTACTTAACTTAAACTCTATTTTTAAACAAAATCCCAAATTTCAAAATTAATTTATATTTCAATTTCAACTTTACCATTTATTTATTTAACATATTTAACTTATAGAAAAATCATTAATACTTTATAAAAATCATTTAAATTTTAAATTAAACAAAATTATCATATATTTACACTTTAAAAATACTTAAAAAATTCCAAAGAAACTTTATAAATAACCACGGGTCTGTATAATATTTTCTAACCTAAGTCAAGTAATACGGATAATATATCATTTCAATCCGTAATTTACAAAGAAAAATCTTGGTTCTATCATTTCAAACCCGCACTCCCAAGTTAAATAAAATAAAAATCGTTCAGGCCTATCATTTCAGCCCATGATGATTTTTCCCTATTCTAAAGTCCATTCGGGTATGTATCATTTCAACCCATAGTGATTCTATTCTACATGGAACTTGCAGTGTGAGAAACAGAAATGAATAAACAGTATAGCAACATGTAGCAGTATCAGATAATGTAACAGGTTCATAAACAGGGTTAACATTATATGATTCTTATTACAGGCAGGTATAAAATAATATAATATTTCTACACATTCAATTGCTATTACTTTACAGTTATATAAGTATAAATGTCATGAGTGAATACTCACCTTTTTACACTGGAGTTAGCAAATCAAACACACCGAATAGATTCCAAAAAGCACAATACAGCACGACACATCACGATATTTGATTGAAGTGAGTGGAGAGAGCTAAGATATTGATCTTGTAAACAACCAAAATAAGACAATGTACACATGAATATTCAATCCAAAACAATATTGAACCCATTTGAAAAATAAAAAGCAACAAAGACAAGAATGATTTGACCTTGTTTTAATCACTCCAATGCTCGGCCATGGCTGTGTGTTTAGGTCGGGTATGGGTCAATATAGCACGACTAGGCTAGGAGATAATGATGGTAGAAGAGTACAACATAGGGTAAACAAAGGGACAAGGCAAAAAGGCAAGTTTGGATGCATAACTAGGCTCGGCTTAGTCACATATGGGCTCGGCCATAAGGGGTTCATGTCAGATCAGAGATGGAGTGATGGTCAGGGTCAGGTTATGATGGTGGTGATGGTGCTAAGATGGTGGCCGAAGTGATAGATGAAGGGGTGTGGTGGAATCAAGGCTCGGCTAGGATGTTTATATAGTTTTGGCAATGTTTTAGGTGATGGCTTCAAGTGGAAGGTCACGGCCTAGTCTTGGTCAGAGGAGGAGGAGATGGTGCTATCGTGGATGATGAGGTGGTGGTCGGTGGTGATGGTGAGGGTTAGGACGAGCTATGCTTGAAGAAGAGCAAAGGCAAAATTATTGAAAAAGAGGAGATAAAATGAGAAAATAGAAGCCATTAGCAAAATTTCTTTGGCCCTGAGTTTCGAAGATGAGAAGAATTTTTTCACATGAAAATGAAAGTCACGGCTAATCATAGAAAAGTGGACGGCCAAAGCATGAAAAGCCAAAGGAAAATGAAAAGGCAAAGGTAAATGAAAAGTCACTAGAAAATGAAAGGTCTTTGTCTCTTCGTATTTCTTATTTCTTTTATTCAAAACAAATAAAATAAAATCAGTAAATAAAAATAAAAATGAAAACAAAATAAAGTGAAAAAGAAAATAAATAAATAGTTTAAATAAAAATAAAAAATAAATAAGAAAATAGTTTAATAATTGAAACTAGAATTAAAAATTATAAACAAAATTCAATCAACATTTGAAAATTATAACTTCACTTTTAAAAATGTTTAAAAATTAAAATATATACATAATATGTCATGTTACACACACACACACAGATATATATATATATATATATATATATATATATATATATATATATATATATTTATACAAATTAGAACACGAATATGACAAACAAAAATATTATTTATATAAATTAAATACAATGGTTTAAAAAGCATAACTTTCACGATATTAATCAGATTTCGAGGAAACGAAAAGCAGTATACTTGAAGCTAAATTTATTTTCATAATAAAATTCAAAAATTCAAATATTTAAATTTTGAATTTAAAAGTTAAAGTTTGACCACATTGACCAAAATTCCCACTTTTGGAAAATATTCTATTTATTCATGTTTGGAATTATAATTCACATAAAAATCAAAATTTACATTTAAAATAACAAAATTTATCCACTTTAATGAATAAAATAAAGTTTTCAAATTAGGAAATTCAATTAAAATAATCAAAATATACAATTAAAATAATCGTAGAATACAGGGTTGTTACACTCTCCCCCACTCAAAACTTTTCGTCCCCGAGAAGGAATGATGTACGGGAAAATACAGAAAAAGATAGAATGAAATAGGACTAAGACAAGATGACAAGAAGATTGAAATTATACCTGATAAATGTTGTGATAGGTAAGTTTAACAAGGCGGAGATGACTCAAACATGAAGAATGTCCTCGAGAATCTGATTCACTCTTTCCGTTTGACCGTCGGTCTGTGGATGATAAGCAGTGCTCAAATTTTGATGAGAACCCAAAGATTCCCGAAAAGCTTTCCAAAACTGGCTGAAAAAGATAGGATCATGATTACAAACAATACTGAGAGGAACTCTATGGAGACGAACAATCTCTCTCATGTAGATCTCAGACTAGCTAGAAGCAGAACGATTAGACTTGACCTTAATGAAATGAGTGGACTTGGTCAGTCTATCCACAATGACCCAAATAAACTAAGCATTCTTACGAGTCAAGCAGTGAGAGGTGCAGCAATCCGAGCAAAACTCTCAATGAATCTCCGGTAATAACCGGCAAGGCCCAAAAAACTACGAAGCTCAGAAGGAGTCTTAGGAGTTTCCCCAATTCTGTAACAGAATAGGGAGAAATAAGAACAAAAGAAAAGATAAAATAATTAAATGACAAAGGAAAACGAGAAAGAAAGAAAGACTTCCATTGATCGCAACGATCTTGACTGGATCAACAGAAACTCTATTACTGGAAACAATATGTCTAGGGAATCAGACTTCATCCTTCAAGAAATGGCATTTAGAAAATTTAGCCTTCAATTGATGATTTCTAAGAATCCACAAAACAGATTTCAAATGCGACTCATGTTCTTTCTTGGTCTTAAAAAAGAAAAGGATATCATCAACAAAGACTAGAACAAATTTATTAAGCACAACACGAAAACACGATTCATCAAATCAACAAGGAAAGCATGAGTATTAGTCAAACCAAAAGGCATGACTAATGGTAACGTCCCGCCTTTTTGCACGCTTTAAATCGACACAAATGTCGATTCAAACCATACAGAAGGGCGGATTGTTATGGGGTAAATAAGAAAAACAAGAAAGAAAAAAACAAAACAGAATTCAAAGCGGAAGGATAAAATATAATAATCGATATATAGTTCATAAAACTGTTTACAAAACATTTGATTCTTCTTTATACAATAAATATCAGAGTTCACACACCAATAAATATCAATGCAGCAGAATACAGTGTGTAGTGGAACCATATAATATAATAATAATAATAATAATAATAATGAAATCTTCGTTTTCGTCCTCCAGAAATAAAGTCTTCGATCCTGAAATGCTCGAACTAACCCGAGCGAATTGAAAAGACAAAACACTCGAGTCAGAACTAAAAGATCTTATGTAAGTTAAATCAATAGAAATAAATATGAGCGCAGTAACTCAAAAGATGCTCGGGATTTACATCTCTTAAGGATCCGTTAAACAATTTACTATGTAGTATATTTCGCTATATAATAGTGTCTATTGGTAAAATAAACTTACTTTTAAATAGCGTTAAGGCTATACATTTTCCACCTTAACACATAATAGTCCCAATAGTCCATCCAATATCATAGTCCCTCCTGATCCGGAAGCCACCAGAGGATACCACACGGGGTACGGGAGAAAACCAAACTCGTACAAGGCGCGATAGGGTAGGTGACACAGCACAACTAGGCAATGCCAGGGTAGATATACCAATTATGCTTCCGGGTCGGTGGTAACGCGTAGCCGCAGCTACCGCCCACTTCGAGCCACACCCCCAAATAAAAAAAACAAAAGAGGCCACCGAATCAATCCAAAAGACAAAGTAAAATATCGAAGGGATGTGTCCGATCAAAGGTGCTACCTCAATTAACCTGTCAATCGATCCTGTTTTAGCCATCTTATGCCAACTCATGGGAGTTGGGTCCACGTATTTACCTCAAAGGAAACACCGCCACCATCCTTCTTCATTCTGGAATCTCCACCGCGTACATGGTTGTTAAAGTGGTTTACGGAGTTGGCAGAGAGTATGACAACTTTCGATCCCCGTCTCTTCAACAACCAATCGTTATTATAACACCGCAGTCATTTTAAAATATTTATACTTTAAATCCAGAATATAATATCCATTTCAAAACCATATAAATACAATATCATTTATATTTTTGAAAAATCAAATCAATATGATATCATTTTTATTTTATAAATATCCCTTTTCCCAAATCATAATATTTTCAAATATATATATCTTAACCCTCATAGCTTTGAAACAAAATTTCTAATACTTAAATGGTTTAAGTACTAAACCGCTTTGCATAACAAAATAGTGTTTTTAAATTTCACAAATAAATTCCAAATATAGGTTTAAATTCCCAAATAAACCATTTCAATTTCCATATATTTCAAAGCTTTAATTATTCCACCATTTCAAAACTTATTCTTTGATAATTTCATATATATCAAATTCAATACTATTATTTAGATTTGAAATGTTTACTTAATAAATCAAATATCATTTAAGTAAAACCTTTAACTTCAAATAACATGATATTCTCTCAATTTAATTAACTTGATAATATTCATTTAAATCGACTTGATATTCATTTAAGTCCTCTAAACCAAAATCAAGTTATAAAGATCATACCTTTTAAAACCCCAAATTAATTAAAATTTCAAATAAATTTTATTCGAGGATTATTTTTAAATACCTTATTTCAAAGCAAATTCATATTTATCTTCCGACATTTATTTTATTTAAGACATTATAAACTCCATCAATAAATTTAAATAAATACTTAACCGTATTATATCTAAATAAAATTGAACTTTTATTTTTAAACTTCTTTTATTCTTTAAACCAAATTTATACATAGCTTAAATTCAAGCGTTTAAATATATATAAAAATAATATTTAAAATATCAAAAATCAATACTCATTAAACCATATTCCTTCTAAAACCATAGAAAAATCATTTCAAAGATAATTATATATATATACACACACACATACCGCGGTGCCTGTATAAAATTTTCTATCCTATGGTCAAGTGATACAGATATTTATCATTTCAATCCGCAATTTAAAATAAAAATTATGGTTATATATCATTTCAAACCGCAATCCCGAATGAAATGAAAATGCAAAATAACTTGCAGTTTATAACAGCATAAGTACAACATCCATTCATCCAATATCAACCATCAACCATTTATCACAATCATCATCCATATTCAAACAATACATCAATATATAACAGGTAGTAATAACAGGTATCAAATATCAGTTTATATTCAAAAATAAATTATAACTATTTAACCGACAGTTTATATGCAATAAAATAAATAACACTTTAACTGACAGTTAATATGCAATAATGAATTAAATAACAGTTAATTAAATAAATGCAAATTTATTGAGATAATGATGAAATATATGCCAAACAACTATAAATAAATGTCAAATCACATCATAAATGAATTTAACAAACATAAGAAATCTTAGAAGTTGTGAGTGGGTTAAAACACTCACCTTTTGAATTTAAAATGAATTTAAATTCAATTTAAACCCAAAAATTTGACGGTCTCAGAATCCATCCAAACAAGCACCAAAATGTCCGGAATTTTATTACGATCCTAACAAAAAAAATCGCTCATGAAACGGTGTTCGTATGAGAAAGTTATACGCATTAATGGTGATTGAATTTCAATTATAAAATAGAAATAAAAAGAACACCTTTCAAACCTAAGCCACGTCACTATCTTCTCAGTAACCTATACATGCGTATGCTCGGTCCACGAAACCCTAACGCACGCAAAACAACCCAGCCGCCACACGCTCAACCACGGTCGCAACGCCCCAACGTCGCCTCCTCCCTGCCGATATGCCGCACCAAGTCCATCGACCCCACGCGTGGCCAGGCACCACCATATCGCGATTTATTTCGAGCAGCCGTCAGTCAAAATCCAAAACCCTAATCCAAAAATTGACGTTGATCTAACCGTCAAATCGACAAACCAACCACCTAGATGCGATCCCCTCGGCCTTCTCTTCAAAACCCAGAAAGGGTTTGTCGATCCGACAACTTTCACCGACGCATGATGGACGACCGAGACTTCTTTGATTTCTACCGGTCAATCGACAAATTGAATCGAAAAACGAACACCACCAGTGAATTACTGTAGTCGAGAGCTTCAACATATATTTTTTTCACATTTTTCTGAGGACTTTGAATTTTATGCTTTGGATTTGATTTGCAAATGGATCTGGAAACATAGAATTTTGTCTGCCATTGAGGAAGAGGAGGAATAGAATGAATTTATGTACAGACAAATGAGAATTAGGGAGGCTAGGGTTTATAGTAGGATATTTACAGAGAAAGTTGGAATAGAATAAATGGATCAGGTTGAATACGCGCTAACGACAAAGTGGCCCAAAAAGCCCGTTCTGTCCCCGGAACGAAATTGGGTAATCCCATATATCAAAATAGGTGTTTTAAAATATTTTAAACGCGATGGAAAAAGTTTCAAGTACAAATTCCATCGTATGAAGAAGTTATGCTAAAATCACTATTTTTCAAATTGATTTCAATTAAATTGATTCTAAGGCGTTTCGCATCTGTACGATCAAACGACAAGTCCGATCGATACGAAACTTGAAATCCTACAATAATTCACCGTTACGGATCCGATGAAACTTGTTTCATCGAAATCCGAGTCAGTGGCCAAAATGGCTATTTTTTTCATTAATTAAATAAACTAATAATTGATTAATTAAATCAAACTTCCCATTTAAGTTCTAAAACCGACAAATTTATCACCCTTTTTATTTCTCAGACATTTACAATGATTTTAAACAAGTTTAGATGTCAATTTAGAGTTGATTAATTTATCGATTCCAGTATTAACTTCCAATTTTCATTATATTCCAAAATTTAAATTAAACTTTCAATAATTCTACTAAATTTTACTTTCTCTCCATTATTCAATTCATTACTATCAACCGGATGAAATTAGAATTGGATTCAAAATATATTACATTGGATATCCTCACATTCCTTTATTTCAATTAACGTAAAATTTTAAACATTTTATTTCATTTATTTTCAATAAATCCAATTTATTAAAAATAAATATAATAAATATTGATTCCCATTCTTTTTATTCAGTCACTCGTTAGCTTATGGGTAAACTCAATCTTACTGTAAATCCAGTTTCCCTAATGTTTTCCAAAAATCAACTAAATTCATATTAATGTAGTATTTAATTATGTTAAATTTCAATGGATTTAGATCTATTTCACAAATTCAATAAGTTGGTAAACAATTAGTAATTATCCCAAATTTCCCAATTGTTTCCCATTCATATTCTATTATCAAATGATCCATAATAAAATTACTTACCTAATTTTGATTATGTCACATTATAGTTTTGTAACGTCCCGCCTTTTCGCACACTTTAAATCGACACACGTGTCAATTCAAACCATACGGAAGGGCGGATTGTTGGGGTAAATAAGAAAAAATAGAGAAGAGAAAAAAAACTAAACAGAATCTCACAGCGGAAGGATAAAATATAATAATAAATATACAGTTCATAAAACTGTTTACAAAACATTTGATTCTTCTTTATACAATAAATATCAGAGTTCACATACCAATAAATACGATTGCAGCGGAATACAGTGAGTAGTGGAACCATAATATAATAATAATAATAATAATAATAATAATAAAATCTTCGTCTTCGTCCTCCAGAACTAAAGTCTTCGAAATCCTGAAATGCTCGGACTGACCCGAGCGAATTTGAAAAGACAAAACACTCGAGTCATACTAAAATATCTTATGTGAGTTAAATTGACAGAAATAAATATGAGTGCAGTAACTCAAAAGATGCTCGGGATTTACATCTCCTAAGGACCCGTTAAACTATTTACTATGTAGTATATTTCGCTATAATAATAGTGTCTAATTGTAAAAAATAAACTTACTTTTAAATAGCGTTAAGGGGTTACCCATATAGCCCTTAACATAAAATATATTCCCAAAGTCTATACAGTACCGTAATCTCCCCCGTATTGGGCGTCGTCAGAGGGCACTCCATAGGTATGGTACAAAACAAAATCGTATAAGGCACGCTAGGGTAGGTGACACGGCACAACTAGGCAATTCCAGGGTAGATATACCAATTGCTATCCGGGCTGATGGTACGCATAGCCGCAGCTATCGCCCACCTCGAACAAACTCCCCCAAAATCAAGAAAAATAAGGATGGCCATCGAATCAATCCAAAGTCAGAGTATAGTATCGAAGAGGAGTGTCCAATAAAGGGCGCTAACCCCCTTGGCCCGAGAATCGCTCCTGTTTTAGCCACCTTATGCCAACTCACGGGAGTCGGGTCCACGTATTTACCTCAAAAGAAACGCCGCCGCCATCCTACTTCATTCTGGAATTTCCACCGCGTACACGGTTGTTAAAGTGGTTTTCAGAGTTGGAAGAGAATATGACAACTTCCGATCCCGGTCTCTTCAACAACCAAACTTATTATAACACCGCGGTTATTTCAAAATAATTTATACTTTAAAACCAGAATAAAATTATACATTCCAAAACCCATACATACGATATTATTTCCATTTCCAAAACAACTCATTTTGATATTATTTTTATAAAAACCTAAATTAATAATATCATTTTTGTTTCAAATATATTTCTTTTTCCAAAAATCATACTGCTTTAAAATTTATAATATCTGTAAACCAAACATTTGAATTTTTACTTCCCAAAACATAATACTTCGAAATCCATAGCTTTAAAACCATAACTTCCAGAACTTGAATGGTTTGGATATTAAACAGTATATAGAATAAAATAGTTGATTTTATATTACTTTATAAAATAATTTCTGCAACTTCAAAATTTATCCATTTAAAAATTTTAGGTCTAAACCCCATAAAATTTAGATTCACCTTTAGTTTCAGTAAAACACTTCGATTTCAATATATTCAAACTTCGAGTATTTAATAATTTCAAGACTAAGGTTGGAATTTATATTCAACAATTTATTTTTCTATTATTTAGTTCGAAACGGTCACAAAATAAATCCATAAAATAAAACCCAAATTTCTAACAAATTTAGTATTTCCTTCAATTTAATTATACTAGAAATATTCATTTAATTTATCTTGAATAAAAATCCAGTTATAAATATCATACCTTTAAAAATTTCCAAGCTTTAATAAGTTTTACATCAACTTATGGAGTGAAATTTTTAAATAAGTTCCATTCAAATAAATTTCCAATTTACCTTCAAATCTTAACTGATTTAAATCATTAAAACTCCATTATTCAACTTATTTATTTTATTTAACAAATTCATAGCTTAAATTCAATAATTTAACTATGCACGTATATAAAATAAGATTTTGTACAAGATCAAAAAAAAAAAAATTTTATTTAAACCGCATCCTATCGAAACCATAAAAATCATTTCAATAATAATTTTATATATATATACCGCGGTGCCTGTATATAGTTTTCTATCCTATGGTCAAGTGATACAGATATTTATCATTTCAATCCGTAATTTAAAATAAAAATTACGGTTATACATTATTTCAAACCGCAATCCCGAATGAAATAAAATGCATAATAGTTTGCATTTTATACAATATAAAATATAGCATCCATTCATCCAAATATCAATCATCAATAATTTATTACGATCATCATCCAATTTAAACAACATCAATATAGAGCATACTAAATATAACAGGTAATAAACAACAGGTATTAACTAACAATATATATTCAATAATAAATTTAATAACTGTTTAACTAGCAGTTTAGATGCAAATAAAAAAAATTTAACTGTCAATTTATATGCAATAATAAAATAAAATAACAATTAAATTTAAATAAACGCAATCTAACTGAGACGATGAATAAAATATGCCAAACAGTCATAAATGAATTTCTACTCATATCTTAAGTCAATTTAACAGACATAGGAAATTTTATAAGTTGTGAGTGGGTTAAAACATTCACCTTTTGGATTTAAATTGAATTTAAATTCAATTTAAACCCAAAAATTCGACGGTCTCCAAATCTGTCCAAACAAGCGTGAAAAGATCTGGAATTTTATTACGATCCTAACAAATTTAATTGCGCGTGAAACGGATAACGTATGCAAAAGTTATGAATATTTTACGAATTGAAAACAAAATAAATATAAAATAAAACTAACCCATATTCAAGCCACGTCACCTGTAGCGAGCCGACTTTCCACTCTCGGAAAATCGCATCACTAGTGCAGAAAGAAAGGGATAGAAGAAGAAAAGAAAGAGAAAGAAGAAACAGAACAACAACAGAGAACTCACAGCGGAACGAATAAAATATAATATATCAAATAAAATATTACATAGTATCATAATACATCAGAGTTATACAACTTATTCAACACATATTAGACAGTTATAAACATCTGTCTAATTCATACAACTCAAGCACAAGAGAAATAGATACAACAAACACAGCGGAATCAATATATATCTACACGTCGAAGCCTCCTGCTCCATATCTCCTCCAAAATTCGTCAAGCAAACCTGAATCACTTGACTACTCATACATAATATGAGTACCCAAGAGTTTCATAAAACAGAAAATAAACACTCGGGTCAGACAGGGGTCTGGTGTGAGTAAACGGTTTAAAGTTGCTTAACTTTAGAAAACCCTTGAAAAGAAAAGGTATCACGTAAGACTTCCCACACATAAACATGGAAAAGTTTTTACCTTACGCTAACCAAAACATTTGATAGGAAATCCAGTGATATTATAATAGTGTCTAGGGTTTTCAAGTAAATAAGAAATACCCGAAATTGTTACATGATTAAATTCAAGCTACTAGCCACAAAAGTGGGTAATACAATCAAAACCGTAGGGTCTTGTAGGGAAAATGGGTTTCCATCAATGGCAGGGCTACTGGGGTACCGCCCGTCACAGTACGTGGCCTAGATCACCGTACCGAGGATTACTCCCTTCATCCCCTGCAACACAAGGCCGGAACCATTCCTTACTGAACAGTCCCGAACAAGACAACCCGGGCGGTTGTTCGGAATTCAACCGCCCCACACAGCCGAATAAAAAGGGCTTCTAGACAGGGGTAAATCTTGCTCTCCAGTGGGTGCAACCCACGAAGCCTTGCTGCACCTCCCCTGTTTTAGCCATTCCCGGTTGATGAGGCTTGAGGCTGCGAATACCTTTATAGAACACATTTATCTTAGAATTCTCATCGTCCGCCTGACGATGTGCTGAAAGCATTCAATCCATACAAGTTCGTTCCGGGTTCGAACGAAACCGAAGGCACTATCTCGTTGCACTCATTTTGGAATCACCCTCAGAGTCAACGACCATAGCCCTTGCACTCTAATCTCCATCTTGAATCTATAAGTACTATTCCGTCAAACTCATTACGGAATCACCCACAGAGTTATACTTACATATAGCCCTTACACCTCGAGTCTTCACTTGCTCCACTTGGATTAACGACCTAACGTTTAATTGGAATCGATGTGGTTTTCGGATTCCAAATATGGAAACCCGATCCTGGTCTCACCGAAACCAAACGCCATTTTAATGTCCAAGTTGTACTTAAGGGATTTAAACAGTTTAACTTATTCAGGATGATATAAACAGATAGATGAATAACATTATCATAATAGATAATTCATATAAACCATTCATCTCACAATGCAGCATATCACAACATAGATATCTAAATCATCCAATATCAACCAATCACCCAATATTAATCATCCAATATCATTCAACATCCAATATCAATCATTCAATATCAACCATTCAATATTAATCAATCACCCATAGTAGAATTGATTAACTCTTAATCAATTTAATTAACCTCTAATTAAATTAATTACTATCCTTTAATCATTTGGTTTACCCTAAATCCTGCTTCGTTGATTTATTACAAACCAAATTCATTAATCATCTTCTAATGATCTTCCTAATTAATCTCACTAGATTAATTATCCTTTAATTACATTCAAGTAATTATCCTTAACCATGCTCAGTAATTAACCTTTAATTACTATCATTAATTACAAAATTAATGATCCTTCATAAATTAATTAACTATAATTAATTACATTAATCCTTAATTAATTACAATTAATTAATCATATTTAAATTAATTACTTTTATTAATCATCCTTAATTAATTTCATTTATTACATAATCCTTATTAATTAATTAATTAATCCCTTAATTAATTAAATAATTAACTAATAATTAATCATCTCTTTAATCAGTAATTAACAACTTGTAATTACTTATCTTAATTAATTAACTTCTTAATTAATTATATTAACCCTTTGATTAATTACTTAAATTAATAAATCTTAATTACTTCATTAAGTAATTATTAAACAATTAAGTTAATAATTAAATCCTTAATTAATTTCCTTATTAATTAATTATAATTTTAATTAATTACACTTAGTAATTAATATTAAATTAATCTCATTCATTAATTATTTAAATCACATTAATTTATTATCCAACAAAATTAAGTAATTAACTCTTAATTACTTACATAAGTAATTATCTCTAATTACTTCCTTTAATAAATCTTAATTACTTTCTTAATTAATTACTTAACAAACAGTTAATTCCATTATTAAATAAATCTTAATTCATTAATTAACTAATTATTCCATAATTAATTAACTTTAAAAACAATTATATTAATTAATTCTTAATTAATAACATTAAGTGATTACCCTTTAATCACTTCCACTTTAATTACTTCCATACGTAATTACTTTCTTAATTACATTCATAAATTAACCATTGATTACTTCATTAAGTAATCACACTTAATTAATTCATAATTAAGTTATTATTTTAAAATTAAATAAACAATTAACTAATTATTAATTAAACAATTAATTAATTAATTACTTATATTTAAAAATCCTTAATTAAGAAAACATTATCCTTAATTAAACTTTTCTTTTACCTATAATCAATTCATATACCAAGAATTTTTAAGTTCATATCAAAAATAATTTAACCATGTTTACCTACATAAGTAAATTATTTGAATTTAATCAAATCTAAATAACTTAAAAACAAATTATTTATTTGGATTGCAAAATTATAACTTATACTTTATTTGGAAATAAAGCATTTTGAAATCAAATTTTAAAATCTAAAACACTTAAATTTTCCCAATTCAAACTTCTTTATTTTGAATAAAAGTTTGAAACTTAAGTTTTAAAAACATTCCTTTAGAATTTCCCTTAAAACTTGATTCAATTATTCAATCAATGAGTAAATCTGTAACATATTTCTTTGCAACATCATGCATACTTGTTCGTGAGGAAATCTCGGGTTAAACCCGAGTAAAACTCACCAAACCCCAAGCAAATCTCGAAGCAACTCATGCTTGCCCCGAGTCAACCCCAACATCACCTACTTCGAGTCGCCCCTGAGAATAACGCGACAGTTCGTCGAGTTTCCCATCGTCTTCCCCAAAAAAAACAGAACCCACCTGATATACACCATGCATGGTGCACATGTCCCATCTCCTCCGGCCAAGTTACGCCGCAGCGACAATCGAAGACGATCACACTAACGCGTACGAGTCAATATCCAAACCCAGATCCAAGAAACTTGCTCGAATTAAAAATTTGACTTTTTAGCTCGAAGGCTTCAGCTGCGTCAAAACAGAAAATCCCATCACCAACGTTCAATCTCGACGACGTTGAACCTCGCCACCATCCTTATCCATTCGACACAACCCCAGCCCCATGCTCCATCCTCGCGACACCCCCCGGTCCTTCATCCATGAAGCAAAGGCCAAGCAAAATCAGCCGAACCCATGAACCAAATAAATCCTAAATTCCTCAATTTCGAACAAATCACGCATTGAAAAATTAAATCAACATTTTTCTCAAGCTCTATACTTGAAATACAGCCTACGGTCCAAAATTCAACTTGAATCGTTAAGCCGATCAACGGCAATCGCCAATAAACCCCAAAACATTCAATCCAAGAATTGAACCTAATTACACAGTTAAAATTTATGATACCAACTTTAAAAATCACAATTTTCCTATTGTAATTCAATTATAGATTCAAAACTAAAAATTGAATTTATAAACTTTTTCCCAAATTTGATTTTTTTTTCCACTGTAATTTGAAATTTTGATTAACCCATTCATTTAAAACTCTATAATTATTTTTAGATGACAATCACTTGATTGCAATCAACTTTCATCTACAAATCAATGTCCAATTTGTGTTCAAATTCAAATTACTGATTTTGAAAAGGAAAAAAAAATAGACCTGTGTATCAACAGTATACATATACAGGCATTCACAATATTTTTTTATATTTCATAAGCTTACATGCAGATAACAAATATATATATCATCTAAATCAAATACACTTGCATGCAACATTCAATCAAAGACTTAATTTACTGATCATCACATGCATTTAAGATAACAAGGTTAATTTGTTTTTGAAATATTTACTCACCTGTTATTTAAGAATGCAGAGCAGAGAAACTTTTACTTCCCAGGCTTTAACTCTAATTCAAAATGCATTTGCTGTTTGAAAATCCATGCATGCTTCAAATTGATGTTTTAAATTGCCTTTGATTTGCTTGTAGTTGGAAATCCTCTACATGCCTTCAATTTTATTTTTTAAACTTGCTGAAATTGTCGTTGTAAAATCCATCTGCATGCTTTAAAGATGAAAACTGCAGATCTCATTTGCATATTGAAGTTACAGGTTGAAACTGATTTCCATGTTGATTTTATGTTGTAGATTTTTTTTTTCAAATTTGCAGTTTGAAGAAATGCAGTTTTTAATTGTTGCAGGTTTGAACATATTTGAGTTTTGCAGAAGATTTGAAAGTTGCCATTAATTTGAGTTAGAAAAGAAACAAAGGAGAAAGTGTTTTGTAAAACAAGCTTTCTTCTTAAAATCTATATTAAAATTTAAAATACGAATTTTGCCACATGTTCTTCTAAATTTACATTTGTCCTTCAATCCACTTAATTACTTTACATGTGTGGTTAGAATGAATATTATGCTTACACATGTTCTCTTAAGTGTTTTTAATTAAATTTTTATTTAGTTCAAATGTAAATATACTTACTTATTTAATTTAAAATATATATAAATACTCTAAAGTTAGTTATAATATAAATATGCACCTTATACATGTATTTAAAACCTAAACATTTATATTTATACATTTATAATCATTTAGAATTTTAATAAAATAAAACAAAACAAAGTTTGTTTAAATCATTTTTAAACTATCTTATTTAAAAATAAGTAACAATCCTATAAATTTTGAAAACAAATAAATTAATCTTTAATTTATCTTTTGAAAAACATTATGTTTTCAAGCTTCAATTACAATTTTTATTCATATATAATTTATTAATAGATTAAATTAAATTTTTAAAACAAATATCAAATTATAACATATGCTTACATATATTACAATTTGAAAATTAAACTTTTAATTTAAAACAAAAGATATTCACATTCACAATATAAATCAAACATATATATTATAAATAGAATAAAATTTATTAGCTTTTAAAAATAACTCTTATCAATATTGTCAGATTATATAATTTAGTATTATTTAAAAGATTAATTTAGCCAATTTTATAAAGAAAAATCATCGAACCAGCTAAATTATTTACACAGATTATTAAATCGACATTGCCCAAAATTCCGGGTCGTTACAATCCTCTCCCCTTAAAAGAATATCGTCCCCGAAATTTAAAAGCAAAGTTAATTTAATAACCCAGCAAAGATTTTAATTTAATCAGCAAAGCATTCCTAACAACTAGTAACTAACAACCAAAGCAATCAATCACACAAACAAACTTACTAATTATCCTGACATACGTCAGAATACAACTCTAATACTATTTCGAGTTTCCCAAGTAAAAATCACCGGGAGACTCGCTCCACCCAAACTAACTAACAAACTAACTACACTACCAAAATCCAGGGCTCCTCTCTTCTCGGGATCCACCAATCCTGAACAGAACAATCAGACTATACTCAAGTCTAACACAACTTCCAAATCCAACTAAACTACAAATTCAACAACCAAAAATGAATCATACACGTACTCCCTCAGAGATACGTGAAATACAATGAATCCCAACTATCCAAACTGGCAATTCAATCTTATAAACAACAGATCTTATCTTATCAGAACACATATAAGAAATCTCAATTCCCTCAGCACCAGCCATCCAATCTTATCCAATTTCTGTTCTCTTAACCAGAGAATTCTAACAACACGGAAGTCTCCAACTTCAAATTCAAAACTCCTTATCGCATATCAGCATAACTCAACAGACAATCCAAGGCTGCCAAACTTCTTCCGATCTGCTCAACCTATGCTGATACTTCTAGAAACAACTAGACCAAAGCAAAACAGTCTATGGATCCTATTCAACAGAAAAGTCTTCCAAGATCCGTCGAAATCCAGATCTCAAGTTCTATTACTCAAGCCATAGCAAAATAACTTGCTTCCTTCCTTGCACAACTGCTATCTCGCTTCCGCTGCGCAACTCTGATTCTGAAATAGATGAGAATACTGTTGATGAACACAAGTACAAACTTATCCAATATATACCAGAAACTTTGTTCATCAAATCCAAACAATCTTAGTGACACATCCGACTCGGTCACACAACCTTACTACAGAATCCAACTCAAAAACAAGATCTAACCAAATCCAAATTCCAAAAAAAATAAATTCTTGAGCTGCTACACCAACTCTACTTTCCCAAGAACCATCCTACAACCAGGCTAGCTACCATAATCACTTCTGGAACCAAAACAATATGGATCTCAATTCCAGATGCAGACGACCTTCTGATTACTCTAGCAGCTCCTACTTCCTCATGAGAATCCTCAGTTTCAAACAAAAGAATGCTCATGAAAATTCCAAACCAATCGCAAGTCACTTTTGCGATCCAAACTAATATGGAACTCCATTCCTGAACCATCGAAGAAACAAGCTACACTGCTGCTTCCCAAACTCTACTTCGATGATACTGCAAAGCTAAAATATCCACTCGTCAGCACACCGATCACTTCGAGCTGAACTGCTACCACAGCTATCCAAAGACTTCTAATCCAAATGCTCCTCGAACCCCAAAACCATCAACAAACCATACAATGGACCTCCGAGATGGCAAATAATCCAAAAGAAACTCGGGCTCAAAACCAAGCATTAACCTCTCACTCTCCTGAAGATGACCAATGAGACCATGCCAAAGCGAAGCAACTCATAGACCTTAGTCTCATATTCCAGAACAGCCAACTTCCATATTGAATATCCAGATAACTTCTATACAAACGAGCCTTACCTGAGGCAGGTAAAGACTGCTCCTCAACCACCTCTAGAACTGCTTCAAGATAAAACACCTTCTGAAAATATCCAAGGATACTGCATCTCATTACGCAGTTACCAAGATACCATCACTTACTTCTACACTTCCATCAAATCCAAATCCAAGAAAAATTCGCTCACCTGAGCGAAATCCAAACTCATTCTTCAAAGATAAACTCCGAATCTTCAAAAGATTTCCTTCGGATATCAGAGAAATCCTTACTCCAAACAACAAATCTCACTCGAGACGGTATTAGGTCTATAGTCTGGACAGAAACTTCCAACCTCAACATATGGACCTCTTCCATTAGTGGTAGTCATGTTACACACAAACACCACTACTCCACTATCTACCTCTAAAACTTATGTTGGAAAATCCGAACAGATAACCCAACAGATCAGGTAGACACACACATATATATATATATAGTTATATATATATAAATTACAAGTACGCTCTCTCAAGGAAGACACCATTACAGAGCCTAGGTATTCACTCAACCTAATGCTCCCTAAAGAAAGACACACTTCAGAGCTTAGGTATTCGCTCAGCCTAATGCTCTGATACCAACTGTAGCGACCCGACTTTCCACTCCCGGAAAATTGCATCACTAGTGAAGAAAGAAAGGGATAGAAGAAGAAAAGAAAGAGAAAGAAGAAACAGAACAACAACAGAGAACTCACAGCAGAATGAATAAAATATAATATATCAAATAAAATATTACATAGTATCATAATACATCAGAGTTATACAACTTATTCAACACATATTAGACAGTTATAAACATCTGTCTAATTCATATAACTCAAGCACAAGAGAAACAGATACAACAAACACAGCGGAATCAATATATATCTACACGTCGAAGCCTCCTGCTCCATATCTCCTCCAAAATTCGTCAAGCAAACCTGAATCACTTGACTACTCATACATAATATGAGTACCAAAGAGTTTAATAAAACAGAAAATAAACACTCGGGTCAGACAGGGGCCTGGTGTGAGTAAACGGTTAAAAGTTGCTTAACTTTAGAAAACCCTTGAAAAGAAAAGGTATCACGTAAGACTTCCCATACATAAACATGGAAAAGTTTTTACCTTACGCTAACCAAAACATTTGATAGGAAATCCAGTGATATTATAATAGTGTCTAGAGTTTTCAAGTAAATAAGAAATAACCGAAATTGTTACATGATTAAATTCCAGCTACTAGCCAAAAAAGTGGGTAATACAATCAAAACCGTAGGGTCTCGTAGGAAAAATGTGTTTCCATCAATGGCAGGGATACTGGGGTACCGCCCGTCACAGTATGTAGCCTAGATCACCATACCGAGGATTACTCCCTTCATCCCCTGCGACACAAGGCCGGAACCATTCCTTACTGAACACTCCCGAACAAGACAACCCCGGCGGTTGTCCGGAATTCAACCGCCCCACACAGCCGAATAAAAAGGGACTTCTAGACAGGGGTAAATCTTGCTCTCCAGTGGGTGCAACCCACGAAGCCTTGCTGCACCTCCCCTGTTTTAGCCATTACCGGTTGATGAGGCTTGAGGCTGCGATTACCTTTATAGAACACATTTATCTTAGAATGCTCATCGTCCGCCTGACGATGTGTTGAAAGCATTCAATCCATACAAGTTCATTCCGGGTTCGAACGAAACCGAAGGCACTATCTCGTTGCACTCATTTTGGAATCACCCTCAGAGTCAACGACCATAGCCCTTGCACTCTAATCTCCATCTCGAATCTATAAGTACTATTCCGTCAAACTCATTACGGAATCACCCACAGAGTTATACTGACGTATAGCCCTTACACCTCGAGTCTTCACTTGCTCCACTTTGATTAACGACTTAACATTTAATTGGAATCGATGTGGTTTTCGGATTCCAAATATGGAAACCCGATCCCGGTCTCACTGAAACCAAACGCCATTTTAATGTCCAAGTTGTACTTAAGGGATTTAAACAGTTTAACTTATTCAGGATGATATAAACAGATAGATGAATAACATTATCATAATAGATAATTCATATAAACCATTCATCTCACAATGCAGCATATCACAACATAGATATCTAAATCATCCAATATCAACCAATCACCCAATATTAATCATCCAATATCATTCAACATCCAATATCAACCATTCAATATCAACCATTCAATATTAATCAATCACCCATAGCAGAATTGATTAACTCTTAATCAATTTAATTAACCTCTAATTAAATTAATTACTATCCTTTAATCATTTGGTTTACCCTAAATCCTGCTTCGTTGATTTATTACAAATCAAATTCATTAATCATCTTCTAATGATCTTCCTAATTAATCTCCCTAGATTAATTACCCTTTAATTACATTCAAGTAATTATCCTTAACCATGCTCAGTAATTAACCTTTAATTACTATCATTAATTACAAAATTAATGATCCTTCATAAATTAATTAACTATAACTAATTACATTAATCCTTAATTAATTACAATTAATTAATCATACTTAAATTAATTACTTTTATTAATCATCCTTAATTAATTTCATTTATTACATAATCCTTATTAATTAATTAATCCCTTAATTAATTAAATAATTAACTAATAATTAATCATCTCTTTAATCAGTAATTAACAACTTGTAATTACTTATCTTAATTAATTAACTTCTTAATTAATTATATTAACCCTTTGATTAATTACTTAAATTAATAAATCTTAATTACTTCATTAAGTAATTATTAAACAATTAAGTTAATAATTAAATCCTTAATTAATTTCCTTATTAATTAATTATAATTTTAATTAATTACACTTAGTAATTAATATTAAATTAATCTCATTCATTAATTATTTAAATCACATTAATTTATTATCCAACATAATTAAGTAATTAACTCTTAATTACTTACATAAGTAATTATCTCTAATTACTTCCTTTAATAAATCTTAATTACTTTCTTGATTAATTACTTAACAAATAGTTAATTCCATTATTAAATAAATCTTAATTCATTAATTAATTAATTATTCCATAATTAATTAACTTTAAAAACAATTATATTAATTAATTCCTAATTAATAACATTAAGTGATTACCCTTTAATCACTTCCACTTTAATTACTTCCATACGTAATTACTTTCTTAATTACATTCATAAATTAACCATTGATTACTTCATTAAGTAATCACACTTAATTAATTCATAATTAAGTTATTATTTTAAAATTAAATAAACAATTAACTAATTATTAATTAAACAATTAATTAATTAATTACTTATATTTAAAAATCCTTAATTAAGAAAACATTATCCTTAATTAAACTTTTCTTTTACCTATAATCAATTCATATAACCAAGAATTTTTAAGTTCATATCAAAAATAATTTAACCATGTTTACCTACATAAGTAAATTATTTGAATTTAATCAAATCTAAATAACTTGAAAACAAATTATTTATTTGGATTGCAAAATTATAACTTATACTTTATTTGGAAATAAAGCATTTTGAAATCAAATTTTAAAATCTAAAACACTTAAATTTTCCCAATTCAAACTTCTTTATTTTGAATAAAAGTTTGAAACTTAAGTTTTAAAAACATTACTTTAGAATTTCCCTTAAAACTTGATTCAATTATTCAATCAATGAGTAAATCTGTAACATATTTCTTTACAACATCATGCATACTTGTTCGTGAGGAAATCTCAGGTTAAACCCGAGTAAAACTTACCAAAACCCCAAGCAAATCTCGAAGCAACTCATGCTTGCCCCGAGTCAACCCCAACATCACCTACTTCGAGTCGCCCCTGAGAATAACGCGACAGTTCTTCGAGTTTCCCATCGTCTTACCAAAAAAAATAGAACCCACCTGATATTCACCATGCATGGTGCACATGTCCCATCTCCTCCGGCCAAGTTACGCCGCCGCGACAATCGAAGACGATCACACTAACGCGTACGAGTCAATATCCAAACCCAGATCCAAGAAACTTGCTCGAATTAAAATTTTGACTTTTTAGCTCGAAGGCTTCAGCTGCGTCAAAACAGAAAATCCCATCACCAACATTCAATCTCGACGACGTTGAACCTCGCCACCATCCTTATCCATTCGACACAACCCCAGCCCCATGCTCCATCCTCGCGACACCCCCCGGTCCTTCATCCTTGACGCGAAGGCCAAGCAAAATCAGCCGAACCGATGAACCAAATAAACCCTAAATTCCTCAATTTCGAACAAATCACGCATTGAAAAATTAAATCAACATTTTTCTCAAGCTCTATACTTCAAATACAGCCTACGGTCCAAAATTCAACTTGAATCGTTAAGCCGATCAACGGCAATTGCCAATAAACCCCAAAACATTCAATCCAAGAATTGAACCTAATTGCACAGTTAAAATTTATGATACCAACTTTAAAAATCACAATTTTCCTATTGTAATTCAATTATAGATTCAAAACTAAAAATTGAATTTATAAACTTTTGCCCAAATTTGATTTTTTTCCACTGTAATTTGAAATTTTGATTAACCCATTCATTTAAAACTCTATAATTATTTTTAGATGACAATCACTTGATTGCAATCAACTTTCATCTACAAATCAATGTCCAATTTGTGTTCAAATTCAAATTACTGATTTTGAAAAGGAAAAAAAAAACAGACCTGTGTATCAACAGTATACATATACAGGCATTCACAATATTTTTTTATATTTCATAAGCTTACATGCAGATAAACAAATATATATATCATCTAAATCAAATACAACTGCATGCAACATTCAATCAAAGACTTAATTTACTGATCATCACATACATTTAGGATAACAAGGTTAATCTGTTTTTGAAATATTTACTCGCCTGTTATTTAAGAATGCAGAGCAGAGAAACTTTTACTTCTCAGGCTTTAACTCTAATTCAAAATGCATTTGCTGTTTGAAAATCCATGCATGCTTCAAATTGATGTTTTAAATTGCCTTTGATTTGCTTGCAGTTGGAAATCCTCTACATGCCTTCAATTTTATGTTTTAAACTTGCTGAAATTGTTGTTGTAAAATCCATCTGCATGCTTTAAAGATGAAAACTGCAGATCTCATTTGCATATTGAAGTTACAGGTTGAAACTGATTTCCAGGTTGATTTTATGTTGTAGATTTTTTTTTCAAATTTGCAGTTTGAAGAAATGCAATTTTTAATTGTTGCAGGTTTGAACATATTTGAGTTTTGCAAAAGATTTGAAAGTTGCCATTAATTTGAGTTAGAAAAGAAACAAAGGAGAAAGTGTTTTGTAAAACAAGCTTTCTTCTTAAAATCTATATTAAAATTTAAAATAAGAATTTTGCCATATGTTCTTCTAAATTTACATTTGTCCTTCAATCCACTTAATTACTTTATATGTGTGGTTAGAATGAATATTATGCTTACACATGTTCTCTTAAGTGTTTTTAATTAAATTTTTATTTAGTTTAAATGTAAATATACTTACTTATTTAATTTAAAATATATATAAATACTCTAAAGTTAGTTATAATATAAATATACACCTTATACATGTATTTAAAACCTAAACATTTATATTTATACATTTATAATTATTTAGAATTTTAATAAAAGAAAACAAAACAAAGTTTCTTTGAATCATTTTTAAACTATCTTATTTAAAAATAAGTAACAATCCTATAAATTTTGAAAATAAATAAATTAATCTTTAATTTATCTTTTGAAAAACATTATGTTTTCAAGCTTCAATTACAATATTTATTCATATATAATTTATTAATAGATTAAATTAAATTTTTAAAACAAATATCAAATTATAACATATGCTTACATATATTACAATTTGAAAATTCAACTTTTAATTTAAAACAAAAGATATTCCCATTCACAATATATATCAAACATATATATTATAAATAGAATAAAATTTATTAGCTTTTGAAAATAACTCTTATCAATATTGTCAGATTATAATTTAGTATTATTTAGAAGATTAATTTAGCCAATTTTATAAAGAAAAATCACCAAACCAGCTAAATTATTTACACAGATTATTAAATCGACATTGCCCAAAATTCCGGGTCGTTACATTACCCCTCTCTTCCCTCTCTTCTCACGCGTTAGCATCTACAGGGTTTCGAACCCTAGCCCAAACGAGCTGCCACGACTTCGCGAATTTTAGGCGTCGCCTCGGTCGATCAGATCCAGATCCACGGCCAACGTCGAACTTGGCAGGACGAGCCGCCTCTTACCCCAACGTGTCGCCACCTCCGGCACCCCCTATCTCGACCGCCGCGGTGAGTCATAAGGTCAAATCCTAATTGAATTCTGGTGCTCGTATCAGGAACTAACCGTATGGATCGAACCCCCTTGTTCCCCTCTACTCGGCTGTGCCCTTCGATCACCAGGAAATTGGCGATCCACCGTCGTTCTAAATCCAAGGTCAATCGATGGCCAAGGTTCACCTCGAATTTCTGGACAAATGGAGATTCGAATCGAAAAATGAATTATACCACTGAATTACGCTCGTCAAGAGCTTTAACATATAATTTTTTTGGAATTTTCTGAGGACTTGACTTTTTATTTGATTTTTGAATAGAATTGGATCTGAAATTGCATCCATTGAGGAAGAGAAGGAGTTGAGGAAAATGAACGCACAAACAAATGGGAATAGATGGAGGCTAGGGTTTAAAATCGACTATTTATATGTATGGTTGAAATAGAGTAGATAGACCGGATAGATGAAAGTGAGGAACAAACTATGGCCCGAAAATCCCGTTCTGACCCCGGAACGAAATTGGGTAAACCCATATATCAAAATAGGTGATTTAAAATATTCTGAACGCGATGGAAAAAGTTTCACATCCAAATTCCATCGTATGAAGAAGTTATGCTGAAAACACAAATTTCCAATTGATTTCAAATCGATTTCGGTTAAATCAATTTCAAGGCATTTCGCATTCGTACGATCAAATGACAAGTCCGATCGCTACGAAACTTGAAACCTTATAATAATTCACCGATACAGATCCGATGAAACTGGTTTCGTCGAAATCCGAGTCAGTGGCCAAAATGGCTATTCTTATATTAATTAAATAAATTTAAAATAAATTAATTAAACCAATTTTATATTTAGATTCTAAAATTGACCCATTTTATCGCTCTTAAAAATTCTTAATCATTTACAAAATCCCAACAAGTTTAGATGTCAAATTAAAGAAGGTACATTTATAAATTTCAATGTAAATCCTTAATTTCAATAAATTCACAAATTATAAATAATATCCTAAATTTCGTTTAGTTAAATAAATTAGTTAGTATTCCATTCATTCCTGTCAAATAGATGGATTTACCATTGGAATAAGATTATCACATAAATATTTCCCGTTTTCAACTTAATTTCCAAGTAACGTAAAATTTTATATTAAATTTTAAATTAATTGCAATAAATCCAAATAAATACATAAAGCTTGATTCCCGTTTAAACATTTAACTCATTTGATTGCAATTAACCTTTTTATGGTAAATTAAATTCCGATATTAATGAAACTTTATTTCAATTCTTTTTATTCACAAATCATCATATTAAGAAGAACATTTACGTTATTCCCCATTTATAACCTTAGTTTATTTATCGTAACATTTAATTTATATTTATTGCAATGATTTCGGATTTAATTGAAGGAACTAAGTATATATAACTCATAATAGTTGTGGTAAAAACTCTTAATCCCATATTTATAAGTATTTTATTATCCGTTATATCTAGTAATGAAATAAATTCCATTTTTAAGTCCGTTTAAATTTATTACTAAGTACCCGTTTATTTTTCCAATAAATTTGAATTCCATTCATTTACCATACAATCACTTTCCCATTCACACCTTATTATCAACCCACAATTATTGCAATTCATTATCTTATATTGATTTTACACAATTACCACTAACTTTACATTCAATTACTATTCATTGTATATTTATTCATCAATCAATTCGATATTTACTTTTCTTTCCTTCTATTTGATAAATAACCTAGTATACATTTACATACATTCATTTCATTCCATTCATTTATGGGTATTGCATTGAAATTTAATTTATTAGCTAATACCAACATTATTACCACTAATTACAATTGGATTCCCAATTTATTCAATACCCTGAATAAATAACATATATATTAATCAAATCCTTACATTTGTTTTTCTCATATTCGACTTGTTTGCGCCAAAATTGGTCACAAACCCCGAATACCGTGAAAGCACCAGTGTATGAATACAAATCAATAATATTCAAACACAAACCTCAGATCTCAGCAAATATTAAACAGCAATCCAAAAGTAAAGAACAGAGACACAAGTTTTATAGTGGTTCAGCTATCTCCGGCCTACGTCCGCTCCAAAGTTTTATCCTTTTATTGATTATCCTTGATGATTACAGATGATTACAGCAGTTACAAAGTCCAAAACTCGAAATAAATAGCAGTAATGATGTTATGGAATGATTCTGGCAGCGTCCGGGCGTGCTTTCCCTGTCCAAATTCTCGGACCCCTTTCCTGAATGACCAGGGGCTCTATTTATAAGCATAGGAGGCTGATATTTCTCCTAAAATCCAGGAAGACCGCTTCAGGCACGTGAGGGGGCCCACACGCCCGAAATCTGGAGGTCCGGGCCCACATTGGGATCGATTCGAAGTAAGGTTCGAATCAATCAAGAAATCATCCAATTGAGCTGAAATTTGGTGAGAAAATTCTTCAACATGTATGTAAGCTCCTGTGAAAATTTCATAGCATTTGGATCAACGGTTTGGAAGATATGATCGATTCAAGTTCAAAGCTTCGTGTGTTCTGCCTGGTTCGAACCTATACATCGAACCCACTCCCTTCGAATCCATCCCCCTCGAATCCATCTTCTTCGAATCCATCTCCCTCGAGTCCGTCTTCTTCGAAACCATTTCCTTCGAATCCATCGCCTTGAATCCACGAAGCCGACTCCCCTTCTTCGAATCCACGAAGCCGACTCCCCTCCTTCGAATCCACGAAGCCGACTCACCTCCTCTCCTGATCGATATGAACTTCATCGATTCGAACCACCATCGATACGAACTTCACCAAGCCGAACCTATGTTGATCGATACGAACCGTATCGATTCGAACCGTCTCTGCATCATGCCTTCGATCGATGCGAACCTGATGGGTTCGAATCCGATGGATTCGAACCGAGCAACACCTTGATGGATTCGAACAACATACCTTTCCTACCTTGAATCCATCATATTTTCTTCATACGAACTCCGATTAACCTGAAATTTGAAACATAGCCTTTCCTAGTCCTTATCGTCATCTCCAATCAATTTCGTCCCGATCGGAGTTCAACAAAATTTTGACGATATCGATCGTAGCCTTGATTCCAACCGATCTCCAATCCTGATATTTATAATTCCATGCCAATTCGTTGACATTCCAGTTTTGACCAAAAAATGGGATAACATTTTGCCCCCCAAAACATGCCTTGTGATAACAAGGCGTGTTTTAAATAGTTCCGAATCCAATATCCGAAGTCCATAGCCACAATGCCAGAGTATATCATCCTTGACTGCTTTGAGTCGATGCCCGATTCCAAATCCCGTAACCAAAGCCTTAGCCAATTCCATATCCATTCGAACTCGACAACCGAGTCCCAATCCATCCTTATCCAATAGCCAATGACCGAATCCCGGACCTTTCCGGGTCGATATCCGAATCCATAACCTCTCCGGGTTCTTGCCAAGCGTGATCCATACCTGACGACCGTGGTCCAGTGTCCTGGACGTTGAGCTAACCTCTCCGGGTTCTTGCCAAGCGTTATCCACACCTGACGACCGATGTCCAGTGTCCCTGGACGTTGTGCAATGCCGTGGCTTAAGTCCTAAGCCGAATCCTGGTCTCTCCGGACCCTTGTTGAGCATAGTCCATACTCAACGACCTGAAAATAACAATTGATAATACAGGGCCTAAGTCCTAGGCCGAATCCTGGTTACTCCGGACTCTTGCTGAGCATAGTCCAAACTCAGCGACCTGAATGAGTCAATCTACCACGTTCGGGCAAAGTGACTCACCCCTTGCCAGGCATAATCCATACCCGACGACCATTTATCAAAAACCAGATGAAAATCCAATCGAAATCCAATCCAACATCCAAACCCAAAAATCCAAACCCAAAACCAGAAAACCAGAAAACCAAACCAGCATTCAAAACCGGAAACAATCATCCAAAGAAAAATCAAAATCAAAAGAAAGCAAAACCAGGAGCTCGATCCAAACTCCAAAACCAAAATCCGGAAAGAAAATTAGTGTCCAATCCAAAAGCGAAAGATAGATTTCACAAACCATAGTGTTGCAGTTTATCATCATTCAGAGCATGCCTAGGGGCTATCTTCGTCCCCGTACATGTGTAAATGACTTGGTTGCTTGCTAATAGTTCGCTATTTATTCCATATTATCCTGATTAGTGGATGATCAATCGACCACCATCCCTGGGTCTCCCATCATCACGGCGAGAGGTTGTCGGTGGTTGCTCCTGCTCACCGTTGCATTCCGAGCTCCGACATACTGCTGTAACTGTCCATTCCTTACATGCTCCTCGATTATATCCTTCAAGTGCCTGCAGCTGTTGGTGTCATGTCCGTCTAAGTCATGGAAGAGAAAATGCCTCCCTGATGCCCTCTCTCGTTCAGAAGGCTCTCTCCTGGCTGGCCTCCGGTAGGGAAGGCGATTCCGAGTATCCATGTATATCCGCTCCAGCGTCTCGTTCAATCCTGTGTATGTGGAAAACTTTGGATCCTTCCATCGCTTCCTAGCGTTTCCAGAATCATCATCCAATTTCCTTTTTCCTTTGTCTTTATCCGAACCACTGCTGGATACTGTTCCAACCTCGATTGCACTAACCTTTTTCAACTTTAAATCCGTACTTGCATATTCCTGCCGAAGGAACCTTTCTGCCTCGTGAAAGAATTCATCGAGTTCCTGTGGGGGATCTCGTATCAGAGATACCTTGAAATCCGAGTCCTCCCTGACTCCTGATACTGATGCCATTAAAACCATCGATGGATCAGGCCGATCCACCGAAGCGACTGCCGCACTGAATTGAGTTAGAAAAGCTCTAAGCGATTCATCCATCCTTTGCTTCACTGATGTCAATGTCATCACATTCTTCGGCCTCTTGACGTGAACCCGAAACTGTCCCAGAAACTTTTCCACCAATTCCCTTCAAGTCCTGATAGATCCTTCTCCCAGCTGCCTAAACCACATTGCAGCTAAATCCGTCAGATACAAAGGGAAGCATCGGGCCATCACTTCTTCCGATGCCCCCAGCACCTCCATATGTCTGGTATACCTCATCAAGTGATCAGTTGGGTCTGCCTTGCCATCATATACCTCCACGCTAGGTAGCTTAAACTTAGGTGGATTCTGAGCCATCCTTATTTCCTGAGCGAACGGACTCCTATTCACTCCTTCCAAGTCTCTGTTGGTCAAACCACCTCACACGGTTCTTCTGATAATTTCCGCTAATCTGGTATTGTCTGTTGGGGGTTTCCCCCTTGCCCCCGAGGGAACTCTGGCACATATTCCTCATGTGGTTCACTAGGAGCAATGTTAGCTCTAGCCTGTTGAATCCCTTCCAAAGGTCCTCCTGTAATGGATCCCGTGGGCCTGCCCCCAAGCCCTTGATGATTGCCTTCTGGCTCCGTATCTCGTCCTCCATTGGGTTCCACGACCCTAGTCCCCTGTCCTGCATCCACAGCGGCTGTAGCTGTTCCTAAGTTCTGCATCCCAGCAGCTCTCATTTGCTCAAAGAAAGTCTGCATCATTTCCTGTAGGTTCTTCAACAATCTCCCTTGCAAAGAATTTTCCATAGCCTCCATTTCATCCCGGGTTATGTAGATTGAAGCCTGTCCTTCCCCAGCTCCGGAGGATTCCTGTTGACTTCCTTCCTGTTGGCTTCGCTTAGCCCTTTGTCTTCTACTATTTTGTCTAGTCATTGTCCTTGAATCCAAACTTTTTAAAATCTTCAAATCCAACTTTCAAATCCGATGTAGCGGGTGCTAGTCTCTCTCGGTGAAAGCACCAAAGTGTTTGCGCCAAAATTGGTCACAAACCCCGAATACCGTGAAAGAACCAGTGTATGAATACAAATCAATAATATTCAAACACAAACCTCAGATCTCAGCAAATATTAAACAGCAATCCAAAAGTAAAGAACAAAGACACAAGTTTTATAGTGGTTCGGCTATCTCCGGCCTACGTCCACTCCAAAGTTTTATCCTTTTATTGATTATCCTTGATGATTACAGATGATTACAGCAGTTACAAAGTCCAAAACTCGAAATAAATAGCAGTAATGATGTTATGGAATGATTCTGGCAGCGTCCGGGCGTGCTTTCCCTCTCCAAATTCTCCGACCCCTTTCCTGAATGACCAGGGGCTCTATTTATAAGCGTAGGAGGCTGATATTTCTCCTAAAATCCGGGAAGACCGCTTTAGGCACGTGAGGGGGCCACATGCCCGAAATCTGGAGGTCCGGGCCCACCTTGGGATCGATTCGAAGTAAGGTTCGAATCAATCAAGAAATCATCCAATTGAGCTGAAATTTGGTGAGAACATTCTTCAACATGTATGTAAGCTCCTGTGAAAATTTCATAGCATTTGGATCAACGGTTTGGAAGATATGATCGATTCAAGTTCAAAGCTTCGTGTGTTCTGCCTGGTTCGAACCTATACATCGAACCCACTCCCTTCGAATCCATCCCCCTCGAATCCATCTTCTTCGAATCCATCTCCCTCGAGTCCGTCTTCTTCGAAACCATTTCTTTCGAATCCATCGCCTTGAATCCACGAAGCCGACTCTCCTTCTTCGAATCCACGAAGCCGACTCCCCTCCTTCGAATCCACGAAGCCGACTCCCCTCCTCTCCTGATCGATTCGAACCACCATCGATACGAACGTCACCAAGCCGAACCTATGTTGATCGATACGAACCGTATCGATTCGAACCGTCTCTGCATCATGCCTTCGATCGATGCGAACCTGATGGGTTCGAATCCGATGGATTCGAACCGAGCACCACCTTGATGGATTCGAACAACATACCTTTCCTACCTTGAATCCATCATATTTTCTTCATACGAACTCCGATTAACCTGAAATTTGAAACATAGCCTTTCCTAGTCCTTATCGTCATCTCCAATCAATTTCGTCCCGATCGGAGTTCAACAAAATTTTGACGATATCGATCGTAGCCTTGATTCCAACCGATCTCCAATCCTAATATTCAAGATTCCATGCCAATTCGTTGACATTCTAGTTTTGACCAAAAAATGGGATAACACCACTTAAAATCAAATCATAACATTTAAATGATTTTATTGAATTGGAATTTCATTCAAGTCATAAATTATTAACTTGCATTAACATGATTCCTTAATTTATTGCAATTACCGTTTACACTCTTTTATTGCATTAAATCAATTTAATATTTTCATAAATTTCTCATATCAAATTTTATATCCAGGTAAGAATCTTTTTTTCTACTTAATTCATTTGGATTTTATTCAAATTTCTATAAATAGGTTTTAAGTCACCATTTACATAATTTATTTTAGCCTTCATTTTACATTTATTTACCCCCTTTATTGTTTCTACTAAAATAAATTACAAAAATCCTATTATATAAACAAATTAAATTGTCGAAATTTATGGGTCGTTACACTCTCCCCTACTCAAAACTTTTCGTCCCCGAAAAGGAAAAGAAGGGAAATGAAGAACTAAGAAATCAATATACCTTATTCAAACATTAACTTTATAACAATTAAATTTATAAAATTTTAATTTAGATAAATATCTCAATTTATATCCATTAAATCTTTTTATACTTAAATTACTAAAGTTTGGAAAACATTCCCAAAATATCTCTAAGTTTAGAATTTACGAAATTTTTTGGCAGAGTCTCCTTTGTACGGAGAGGCTTGAGAGAAAATATAATATTAAATATAACAATATACAACATATATTTTCAAATTAATATCCCTACACAGGAAAATATATAAAATAGCGCTATAAACCGTAATCCGAACGTACCTATTTGTCGGGCAATTTACGCTTAATTTATGGAACCAAAAGCAGTAGCAATTGCTTCCATAACCTGCATTTCACTTATAAAATCCAAAGGTTTAACTATTTATATAAAGTGAAATATTTAAATGGTTTCAATTACTAACAACAAATCAATACAACAACCATCAATTTCAACAAATAACATACACAACAAATACAGAACAACCATTCAACCAAACAAACAAATAGTTGTTCGGGTTCAAAACTTTTAAATTGTACAGAATGAAGAATAAAGTACTAGCGCATCATTTACTCAACAGTCTTAGATAAAACTAAATAGATTATTCATTCACCCCAAACCCAATTTCAAACTATCTTACCCAAACAACCATAACCAAACAACAACAATTCCTACAACAAATCAATTAACTCATTATTAATTTTATTTCATACATTAGTTATTTGATTCTTTTCATTCATATAACAGTTTATCCTTTATTTTCATTTATTTCTTTCAAATTTATTTTCATTTTACTAATTACTATTATTCATTCATTTATTATTGCATGACCTCATTTATTTACACTTTAATTACTTAAGT
The DNA here is from genome assembly GCA_030765085.1 of Allium cepa. NCBI lineage: Eukaryota > Viridiplantae > Streptophyta > Magnoliopsida > Asparagales > Amaryllidaceae > Allium > Allium cepa. Next base: position 807,606,303 of record CM060941.1, read on the forward strand.
TTATAATCATCTATTTGTCAAACTTATCTTTAATTATATTTACTTGGTAAAATTCCAATTATAACTTAAGTTTATAACATTAAATTCTCATTTAACAGCAATTTCACTGAATACTTTTACTATTTCAAATTTCTACTTGTATAATATTCTATTACAATCTCTTATTAAACCTTTCAACTTTTAATATTTGGTAAGTTATATATATGTTATTTAAGGGTTTAATTGAAAGTTATACAAGTTTGTTCTATTTCCTTAAATTAAATTAAAGTTCAATAATACTATCCTTTGCTTATATAAGTTACAATTTCAAATTTCTTTAAATCCATTAATTACTTAGCATTAAATCTCTTACCTAAATTAGAGGTTTCAATTGTTAATTACTTACCTTTCATTTCACTACAATAATTGAAACAATTAATTAATGGAAATCTAAGAATTAAATACCGGGTTAAATTTCAAATTATTTTAAAATAATAGATAAATATATTCTCACAACTTATATATCTCTAATTATATTTAAAACAATTCAATATATATATATATATATTTCAAAAATGAATCTGCAGTAAAACTAGTATAGTGGCTTTCCCCTTCGAAACTCGAAAATGAAAGTCGATGATGCGGCCGCCATCACCGAAATTTATTTTCCAGCGATAGAGAGGAAAGTACAAAACTTTTTCTTTCCAGAATTTCTTTAAAACCATATTTTCAAATTATATTGAAATGTTTATATCAGAAAATATTTCTAATTACTATTATTATATTTCAGAATCCTTTGAAAACAATTTTTCAAAATTTATTTGAAAGAAATTTCAAAACCCCGGATCTTAAGTTCTAAATTTCCCAGATTTCATTTATTTTATTTTTCAATCTTATTTCTATTATTATTTATACACTTTATTACCTAACAACCAATCTATTGCAGCCAAATATATATATCAATTGAAAAAATTTATTTTTACATATAGAAAATATAATAGGCAAAATTATTTCATTTGCCTATATTAAAAACAAATATTATGTCGGTCTGTCCTATTAAGTGTTTAGAAATCCCTATTGATGTCATAGCGTCCCACGCACCAATCAGAATTTATAAATACGAAATGGAACAGATTAAACCTTCTAATAACACTAACAAAAACGCTCTCTCATATATATACACTCAGCGACTCCCATAGGGTATTACTACCCTAATAATAAAGAGTCAAACCCCACAAAACTAAGGTTTATCGCTAAACCAAAGCTCTGATACCAGATGTAACGTCCCGCCTTTTCGCACACTTTAAATCGACACACGTGCCAGGTCAAACCATACGGAAGGGCGGATTGTTGGGGTAAATAAGAAAAAATAGAGAAGAGAAAAAAAAACTAAATAGAATCTCACAGCGGAAGGATAAAATATAATAATAAATATACAGTTCATAAAACTGTTTACAAAACATTTGATTCTTCTTTATACAATAAATATCAGAGTTCACATACCAATAAATACCAAACACGGAATACAGTGAGTAGTGGAACCATAATAAATAATAATAATAATAATAATAATAATAATAATAATAATAATAATAATAATAATAATAATAATAAAATCTTCGTCTTCGTCCTCCAGAACTAAAGTCTTCGAAATCCTAAAATGCTCGGACTGACCCAAGCGAATTTGAAAAGACAAAACACTCGAGTCAGACTAAAATATCTTATGTGAGTTAAATTAACAGAAATAAATATGAGTGCAGTAACTCAAAAGATGCTCGGGATTTACATCTCCTAAGGATCCGTTAAACTATTTACTATGTAGTATATTTCGCTGTTATAATAGTGTCTAATTGTAAAAAATAAACTTACTTTTAAATAGCGTTAAGGGGTTACCCATATAGCCCTTAACACAAAATATATTTCCAAAGTCTATACAGTACCGTAATCACCCCGTACTGGGCATCGTCAAAGGGCACTCCATAGGTATGGTACAAAACAAAATCGTATAAGGCGCGCTAGGGTAGGTGACACGACACAACAAGGCAATGCCAGGGTAGATATACCAATTGCTATCTGGGCTGGTGGTAACGCATAGCCGCAGCTATCACCCACCTCGAACAAACTCCCCCAAAATCAAGAAAAATAAGGATGGCCATCGAATCAATCAAAAGTCAGAGTATAGTATCGAAGAGGAGTGTCCGATAAAGGGCGCTAACCCCGTTGGCCTGAGAATCGCTCCTGTTTTAGCCACCTTATGCCAACTCACGGGAGTCGGGTCCACGTATTTACCTCAAAGGAAACGCCGCCACCATCCTACTTCATTCTGGAATCTCCACCGCGTACACGGTTGTTAAAGTGGTTTTCGGAGTTGGCAGAGAGTATGACAACTTCCGATCCCGGTCTCTTCAACAACCAAACGTTATTATAACACCGTGGTTATTTCAAAATAATTTATACTTTAAAACAAGAATAAAATTATACATTCCAAAAGCCATACATACGATATTATTTCCATTTCCAAAACAACTCATTTTGATATTATTTTTATAAAAACCCAAATTAATAATATCATTTTTGTTTCAAATATATTTCTTTTTCCAAAATCATACTACTTTAAAATTTATAATATCTGTAAACCAAACATTTGATTTTTTACTTCCCAAAACACAATACTTCGAAATTCATAGCTTTAAAACCATAACTTCCAGAACTTGAATGGTTTGGATATTCAACAATATATAGAATAAAATAGTTGATTTTATATTACTTTATAAAATAATTTCTGCATCTTCAAAATTTATCCATTTAAAAATTTTAGGTCTAAACCCCATAAAATTTAGATTCACCTTTAGTTTCAGTAAAACACTTCGATTTGAATATATTCAAACTTCGAGTATTTAATAATTTCAAGACTAAGGTTGGAATTTATATTCAACAATTTGTTTTTCTATTATTTAGTTTATAACGGTCACAAAATAAATCCATAAAATAAAACTCAAATTTCTAACAAATTTAGTATTTCCTTCAATTTAATTATACTAGAAATATTCATTTAATTTATCTTGAATAAAAATCCAGTTGTAAATATCATACCTTTAACAATTTCCAAGCTTTAATAAGTTCTACATCAACTTATGGAGTGAAATTTTTAAATAAGTTCCATTCAAATAGATTTCCAATTTACCTTCCAATCTTAATTAATTTAAATCATTAAAACTCCATTATTCAACTTATTTATTTTATTTAACAAATTCATAGCTTAAATTCAATAATTTAACTACGTATGTATATAAAATAGTATTTTATATCAGATCAAAAAAATTAATATTTATTTAAACAGCATCCTATCCAAACCATAAAAATCGTTTCAAAAATAATTATATATATATATATATATATATATATATATATATATATACCGCGGTGCCTGTATATAATTTTCTATCCTATGGTCAAGTGATACAGATATTTATCATTTCAATCCGTAATTTAAAATAAAAATTACGGTTATACATCATTTCAAACCGCAATCCCGAATGAAATAAAATGCATAATAACTTGTAGTTTATGCAATATAAAATATAGCATCCATTCATCCAAATATCAATCATCAATCATTTATTACAATCATCACCCAATTTAAACAACATCAATATAGAGCATACTAAATATAACAGGTAATAAACAACATGTGTTAACTAACAATATATATTCAATAATAAATTTAATAACTGTTTAACTAGCATTTTAATGCAAATAAATAATATTTTAACTGTCAATTTATATGCAATAATAAAATAAAATAACAATTAAATTTAAATAAACACAATCTAACTGAGATGATGAATAAAATATGCCAAACAGTCATAAATGAATTTCTACTCATATCTTAAGTCAATTTAACAGACATAGGAAATTTTAGAAGTTGTGAGTGGGTTAAAACACTCACCTTTTGGATTTAAATCAAATTTAAATTCAATTTAAACCCAAAAATTCGACGTTATCCAAATCTGTCCAAACAAGTGTCAAAAGATCTGGAATTTTATTACGATCCTAACAAAAAAAATTGCACGTGAAACGGATAACGTATGCAAAAGTTATGAATATTTTACGAATTAAAAACAAAATAAATATAAAATAAAACTAAACCATATTCAAGCCACGTCACCCCTCTCTTCCCTCTCTTCTCACGCGTTAGCATCTACAGGGTTTCGAACCCTAGCCCAAACGAGCTGCCACGACTTCGCGAATTTTAGGCGTGGCCTCGGTCGATTTGATCCAGATCCACGGCCAACGTCGAACTTGGCAGGACGAGCTGCCTCTAACCCCAACGTGTCACCACCTCCGGCACCCCCCATCTCGACCGCCGCCGTGAGTCATACGGTCAAATCCTAAGCGAATTTTGGTGCTCATATCATGAACTAACCGAATGGATCGAACCCCCTTGCTCCCCTCTACTCGGTTGTGCCCTTCGATCGCCAGGAAATTGGCGATCCACCGTCGTTTTAAATTCGAGGTCAATGGATGGCCGATGTTCACCTCGAATTTCTGCACAAATGGAGTTTCGAATCGAAAAACGAATTGTACCACTGAATTACGCTCGTCAAGAGCATTAACATATAATTTTTTTGGAAGTTTCTGAGGACTTGACTTTTTATTTGATTTTTGAATAGAATTGGATCTGAAATTGCATCCATTGAGGAAGAGAAAGAGTTGAGGAAAATGAATGCACAAAAAAATGGGAATAGATGGAGGCTAGGGTTTAAAATCGACTATTTATATGTGGGGTTGAAATAAAGTAGATAGACCGGATAGATGAACGTGCGGAACAAACTATGGGCCGAAAAGCCCGTTCTGACCCCCAAACGAAATTGGGTAAACCCATATATCAAAATAGGTGTTTTAAAATATTCTGAACGCGATGGAAAAAGTTTCACGTCCATATTCCATCGTATGAAGAAGTTATGCAGAAAACACAAATTTCCAATTGATTTCAATTAAATCGATTTCAAGGCGTTTCACGTTCGTACGATCAAACGACAAGTCCGATCGCTACGAAACTTGAAACCCTACAATAATTCACTGATACGGATCCGATGAAACTGGTTTCGTCGAAATCCGAGTCAGTGGCCAAAATGGCTATTCTTATATTAATTAAATAAATTTAAAATAAATTAATTAAACCAATTTTATATTTAGATTTTAAAATTGACCCATTTTATCACTCTTAAAAATCCTTAATCATTTACAAAATCCCAACAAGTTTAGATTTCAAATTAAAGAAGGTAAATTTATAAATTTCAATGTAAATCCTTAATTTCATTAATTTCACAAATTATAAATAATATCCTAAATTTCGTTTAGTTAAATAAATTAGTTAGTATTCCATTCATTCCTGTCAAATAGATGGATTTACCATTGGATTTAAGATTATCACATAAATATTTCCCATTTTCAACTTAATTTCCAATTAACGTAAAATTTTATATTAAATTTTAAATTGATTGCAATAAATCCAAATAAATACATAAAGCTTGATTCCTGTTTAAATATTTAACTCATTTGATTGCAATTAACCTTTTTATATTAAATTAAATTCCGATATTAATGAAACTTTATTTCCATTCTTTTTATTCACAAATCATCATATTATGAAGAACATTTACGTTATTCCCCATTTATTACATTAATTTATTTATCGTAACATTTAATTTATATTTATTGCAATGATTTCCGATTTAATTGAAGGAACTAAGTATATAACTCATAATAGTTGTGGTAAAAACTCTTAATCCCACATTTATAAGTATTTCATTATCCGTTATATCTATTAATTAAATAAATTCCATTTTTAAGTCTGTTTAAATTTATTACTAAGTACCCATTTATTTTTCCAATAAATTTGAATTCCATTCATTTACCATACAATCACTTTCCCATTCACACCTTATTATCAACCCACAATTATTGCAATTCATTATCTTATATTGATTTTACACAATTACCATTAACTTTACATTCAATTACTATTCATTGTATATTTATTCATCAATCAATTCGATATTTACTTTTCTTTCCTTCTATTTGATAAATAACCTAGTATACATTTACATACATTCATTTCATTCCCTTCATTTATGGGTATTGCATTGAAACTTAATTTATTAGCTAATACCGACATTACTACCACTAATTACTATTGTATTCCCAATTTTATTCAATACCCTGAATAAATAACATATATATTAATCAAATCCTTACATTTGTTTTTCTCATATTCCACTTAAAATCAAATCATAACATTTAAATGATTTTATTGAATTGGAATTTCATTCAAGTCATAAATTATTAACTTGCATTAACATGATTCCTTAATTTATTCCAATTACCGTTTACACTCTTTTATTGCATTAAATAAATTTAATATTTTCATAAATTTCTCATATTAAATTTTATATCCAGGTAAGAATCTTTTTTTCTACTTAATTCATTTGGATTTTATTCAAATTCCTATAAATAGGTTTTAAGTCACCATTTACATAATTTATTTTAGCCTTTATTTTACATTTATTTACCCCATTTATTGTTTCTACTAAAATAAATTACAAAAATCCTATTATATAAACAAATTAAATTGTCGAAATTTATAGGTCGTTACAAGTTTACTGCGTATTATTACACTAGTTAGTATAACTTTAAATTTATTTCCTAATTCTACCAGTTTCAATCAAATAAAACCTTACAAATGGGTTTCCATTAATAGGTATTACAGTAAATTAGTTATTATTCAACTTGCATAATATTCAATTCTAATTGCTACAATAATTACGCTTTATTAAAAATTGGATTTAGATGGAATGATTTGTTTGTCTTTCATTAAAGTACTATATTCAAAATCCAGCCTTTCTTTATATTAACTTCTATTTCCATTTATATTGAAGTTGTAAAATATATTTATTATAATTAGAACCTCAATTAATTCATCCAAATAGGTTTTATTCCTTTATTTTATCTTATTAATAAAATATGCGTTTCCGTTGCTAATTACATTTACTCTTTCCAATTACAGTTCCTACATACATAAATGCGACAATTATTTTCATCTAAATGTAATTGTTTTCCAATATATTGACAACTTTATTTCCATGCCTTAAATTACAACAAACTGTCCAATACGGAAAAATCTTAACATTATTTACAAATATTACCTTAATTAACGTTAACGTAATATTAAATTAGAATTATTACAAATGATTTCAAATTTTAATTTAACAAGCTGCCTAAATAGGCAACATACAATAATCGTTACTCTAACTTTTAGTCTCATTAATAAGCTTTTATTACTCAAAATCAAAGTTCCCATTTATTATCATTAAATGGCTTTTCATCTACAATTTATTACGTATTATTCTATCAATTGGAAAAATCTTGAATCTATTTCCCAAATCTATTAATTTCAATCAATTAAAATTTCACAATTGCTTATATTAATTTGGATACTACATTTATTATTTATCCACTTTCTTAAACCTTATTCCTAAATTTACGTTCAGTTACTATTCAGCAATATTAATTCATTGGTAAATTTAACTTTTATTTACTTATTCTAAATTTTACCCAAAGGCAATAATTTACACTTTCCGTTATTATAACTATTTGAATTCCATTCTAGTTATATACTTTTATTAATAATTCACCAATTCAACATCTCTATTTGTTTCTTATATTAAACTTATAACCAAGTATGACAATTTACACTATTTCAATTAACTGCAATATAAATTTTAAATTGTTGATTTTAATTACAATTGATACATCTAATTTCTACATTCTCTCCTATATAAATTATAAGATTTTTATTTATTTCTAAATTTAAATTAAAAAACTTATTAATTTAATGCATTCTAAACATCGAATTTTACGGGTCGTTACACTAAACATTCATAGAACCCATTCTCAGTACGAAAAGCAATCTTGGGAGTATTTTCCTCAGCAACCCTGAGCTGATGAAAACCTAAGGCAAGATTAAGCTGAGAGAAAACAGAGGCACCATAAAGCTGATCAAACATATCATTGATACGAGGCATTGGGTATCTGTTTTTCATAGTGAGCTTGTTCAGCTCCCTATAATCAACACACATCCTCAAAGAACCATCAGACTTAGTAAAAAATCACCGCTGCTCCCTATTCTGAATGGCTAGGTCTGATCAAATCCTTGGAGAATAAGTCCTAAATTTTCTTTCCCAACTCAACCATCTCGCGGGGTGACATTCTTCTGGAAAGAAGAACTACAGGTCGAGCTCTAGGAATAAGATCAATACAGAAATCAATTTCCCACTTAAGAGGTAAAGTAGTGACTTCACCAAATACATCAGGATAGAATCTGACCACATGGGTTGAATGAAGATCACCAGGAGAAGAATCAAGAGAATAAATAAAACTGCAAGAAAAATCTAAAGGCATGCAGCACTGAATAATCAAGGGATTCCCTTGATCATCAACAAGATAAACAGACCGGGCTTTACAAGAGATATGGGCATCATGCCCACCCAGCCAATCCCTTCCAAGCAATAAATCAAAAGCATCGAAGCCAAGAACAAAGAAATCACCACTAAAGCGATGATCAGAATAGAGAAGTTTCACTTACTTACAAATCCGATTAAGGTTTGCGAGACCCCCAATTGGATTTGAAACACATAAAGTTACAGAAGCATATTCATAAGAAAGGAGATTCTCGAACTTATCACACAAATCAACATAAATAAAACTATGGGAAGCTCCAGTATCAAATAAAACACGAACAGGATGCTGAAATAAAGAAAAGGTGCCCTGAAGAGTACCTTGGTTATCACTAGGACTAGGATCTAGAGAAGATGCAGAGGTGATACCAAATATACTCGAAGGATCAAAAGGGTTGCCCTACCCAGCAGAAGGGTAAGCCTTACTGAAATGACCAGGCTGAAGATAGATAAATTCACTTGGATGAATATCCTAATGAAAGAAAATACTAACAAGGTAGATACGAAAGGAAGGAAGTTAGAAAAAATTTCCTTTGAAACAATAAAATTTTATATCAAAATAATCTTTGAAAAATTATTTCGAAAATCAGTTTATACTTTGAAAATAAGTGCTCTCTCAAAGAAAATGATTCTGAGGTTGACTTCACACATTCTAGGGTATTCCTACCCTATCTCTAATGAGTTTGTGCTCCGCAGGCTAAGGTTTGCCTAAAAAGCAAAGCTCTGATACTAACTGTAACAACTCGATATTTTCAACCATTCGCATCCACACATGTCGGACTTGAATTGCTCAAAATACCGCATTGTAATAAAATTTGGAGCAAATAAAATCATTCACAGAATCATAGACACAGAAATATCAGAATAACTCGCAGCGGATTTTAAAATACCATAGTAGTTCATGAAGCTACTATAACAAAGTCTCAAAACAAAATACATAATATCAGTCTGAAAACAAACACAATAGAAATCCTAAATACGTAGAAATTCACTAATACAAGAGCTGAAATAGAACAACTGAAACTGAAATAGATAGATAACAAGATAGCAGAATCTCTAGCGATTCCTAGCTGCAGAAAGAGAAATCCAAAGCTGTGAATACTCAGGCTGACCTGAGCGTAAAGAAAAACACAAAACACTTGAGTCAGGACATACATACTTATACAATGTAAACCAACTCAAGTGAACTGCAGTAAAGTACAAGTAACGTAAAGGATGCTTGGGACTGCCCATCCTTTAAGGATCCGTTAAACTATTTACTATGTAGTAATATTGCGCTATTATAATAATGTCTACAGTAAAATAAACTCACTTTAAAATAGCGTTGAAGGGTTACCCATATAGCCCCCAACACGTAATAGTCGCAGTAGTCCATCCAGTATCAGCATACCTCCAGATCAGGAGGCTACCCTAAATACTCCATGGGCTATGGGAGAAAAAAAAACTCGTAGTAAGGCTCGTTATGGTAGGTGGCACGGCACAACTAGGCAATGCCAGGGTAGATATACCAATTACGCACACAGGCTGGCGGTAACGTAGCAGCCACTACGCCCCCTTGGAACACACTCCCAATCAAAATCAGAGGATGGCCATAAAATCAACCACAAGTAAGAGTATAGTATCGAAGAAATATGTTCGATAGGAGGAATGACCTCACTTGGCCCGAGATCGCTCATGTTTTAGCCACCTTATGTCAACTCACGGGAGTCGGGTCCACATTCATACCTCAATAGGATCGTCGCCACTGTCCTTCTTCGTTCTGGAATCTCCACTGCGTACACAGTTGTTAAAGTGGTTTTCGATATCGGCAAAGAGTATGTCCATATCCGATCCCGGTCTCTTTAACAACCGATCATTATTATAACCCATGGTTTACATTTCAAAAATAGTTTATATTTTTTCAAAACCAAAACCATTTTATTTCAAAACTATATTCAAATCAAATAATTTATCATTTCCATTTCAAACATATATTCACTTTTAAAAAAAATTATAATACTTTCAAAGTTATAACTTTTTCGAAAACAAAATACTTCAAATCATTACACTTTGAAAATCATAACATTACGAAATCATACATTTGAAATCATTTTACAAATTTATTCAATTAAACACAAATTTTAAAATTTCCAATTTAATTCAATTCAGACCATCAGTTTCAATTCAATTTGTATTTTATTAAATACTATTCCAAATCACATTTCAAAAATAGTTTATATTTCAAATCAAATTACTCCATTTAAACCATTTAATGTGAATTTATTATACTTATAAATCAAATATTGAATTTCCAAAAATTTACCCTTTTCTGAGTTCATTTATTCGGTTAAAAACAATAAAACGTTGAAATTTCAGCTTTCCACAGCACTTAAAAAATGCTGCGGTAAGTTATATTTGATAACAATTCATTTCAGCAAAGACAACATTTAAAAACTGCTACAATAGTTCAGTTTTATTCAAAAATCTCATTTCAGCCAACTACAGCACTTAACAAGTGCCACAATAGCTCTTTTATCAGATTTAAATTTTAGTTTTAGTTCTGCAACTAGAGCACTTACCAAGTGCTATAGTAGCTCTTAGTTAATTTTAGTCATAGTTCATTTGCATCAACCACAACACTTACAAAGTGTTGTAATATCCTTTACAACAGATTTTAAGTTAAGTTCAGAAATGATAGCATTTCTGAAGTGCTATTAATTAAATTTCTAGATTTTCAATATAATTTCAAAAACAATTAAACTTGAATTTAAACCATTTAAATTATCAAATTCACAAATTTTTACATTCAAAATGTTCATTTAAATAACCTTTAACTTATGATTTTTATAAAGTAAATTTTACAAATAAATATCAAATTTTCAATGTTTCACTTATTAAAGTCAAGTGCAAAATTTTCTATTCTTTGCATTTTAAAAATTAACTTAACACTTAAATTTTAATTATCATTTCAAAATATAAACTAAATTTCCATTTTATTGTCTTAACTTAACTTTTATTTCTAAACCAAATTTCACATTTCTAAATTAAATTATATTTCAAATTACACTTTTAAGCATTCATTTATTTAACCATTTTAATTCATAGAAAAATCAATAACACTTTATTAAGTCATTTTAAATTCAAATTTAAATCAAATTATCATATTTTATTTACTTAACTTAAACTCCATTTTTAAACAAAATCACAAATTTCAAAATTAATTTACATTTCAATTTCGACTTTGCCATTTATTTATTTAACATATTTAACTTGTAGAAAAATCTTTAATACTTTATAAAAATAATTTTAATTTTAAATTAAATAAAATTATCATATATTTACACTTTAAAAATACTTAAAAATTTCCAAAAAAACTTATAAAATAACCACGGGTTGGTATAATATTTTCCAACCTAAGTCAAGTGATACAGATAATATATCATTTCAATCCGTACTTTACAAAGAAAACTCCAGGTTCTATCATTTCAAACCCGCAATCCCAAGTTAAATATAATAAAATAAAAATTGTTCAGGCCTATCATTTCAGCCCATAACGATTTTTCCCTATTCTAAAGTCCGTTCGGGTATGTATCATTTCAACCCATAGTGATTCTATTCTACAGGGAACTTACAGTGTGAGAAATAGAAATAAATAAAAAGTATAGCATTATATAGCAGTATCAGATAATGTGACAGGTTTATAAACAGGGTCAACATCATATGATTCATATCACAGGCAGGTATAACATAATATAATATTTCTACACATTCACTTGCTATCACTTCACAGTTATAAGTATAAATGTCATGAGTGAATTCACACCTTTTTATGCTGGAGTTAGCAAATCAAACACACCGAATAGATTCCGGCAAGCACGATACAGCACGACACAGCGCGATATTTGATTGAAGTGAGTGGAGAGAGCCAAGATATTGATCTTGTAAAAAACCAAAACAAGACAATGTACACATGAATATTCTACCCAAAACAATATTGAACCAATTTGAAAAATAAAAAGCAAAAAAGACAAGATTGATTTGACCTTGCTTTAACCACTCCAATGCTTGGCCATGGCTGTGTGTTTGGGTCGGGTATGGGTCAATATAGCATGGCTAGGCTAGGAGATAATGATGGTAGAAGAGTTACAACATAGGGTAAACAAAGGGACAAGGAAAAAAGCAAGTTTGGATGCATAACTAGGCTCGGCTTGGTCACATATGGGCTCAGCCATAGGGGGTTCATGTCAAATTTGAGCTGGAGTGATGGTCAAGGTCAGGTTATGATGGTGGTGATGGTGCTAAGGTGGTGGCCGAAGTGATAGATGAAGGGGTGTGGTGGAATCAAGGCTCGACTAGGATGTTTGTGGAGTTTCTGCAATGTTTTAGGCGATGGCTTCAAGTGGAAGGTCACGGCCTAGTCTTGGTCAGAGGAGGAGGAGATGGTGCTACCGTGGATGATTAGGTGGTGGTCGGTGGTGATGGTGAGGAATAGGCCGAGCTATGCTTGAAGAAGAGCAAAGGCAAAATCATTGAAAAAGAAGAGATAAAATGAGAAAATAGAAGCCATTAACAAAATTTCTTTGGCCGTGAGTTTTGAAGATGAGAAGAATTTTTTCACATGAAAATTAAAATGAAAGTCACATCTAATCATGGAAAAGTGGACGGCCAAAGCATGAAAAGCCAAAGGAAAATGAAAAGTCACTAGAAAATGAAAGGTCTTTGTCTCTTTGTATTTCTTATTTATTTTATTCAGAACAAATAAAATAAAATCTGTAAATAAAAATAAAAATAATAAAGTGAAAGTGAAAATAAAAATAATTTAAGGAAAAATAGAAAATAAATAAGGAAATAGTATAATAATTGAAACTAGAATTAAAAATTGTAAACAAAATACAATCAATATTTGAAAATTATAACTTCACTTTTAAAAATGTTTAAAAGTTAAAATATATAAATAACATGTCATATTACACATATATATATACAAATTAGAACATGAATATGACAAACAAAAATATTATTTATATAAATCAAAATAAATAATTTTGTTAAATAAATCGATTTACACACAATGGTTTAAAAAGCATAACTTTCACAATATTAATCAAATTTCAATGAAACGAAAAGCAGTCTACGTTAAATTAAATTTTTTTATAATAAAAGATAAAATTCAAAAATTCAAAATTTTGAATTTTGAATTTAAAAGTCAAAGTTTGACCACATTGACCAAAATTCACATTTTTGAAAAATATTCTATTAATTCATGTTTGGAATTTTATTTCACATAAAAATCAAAATTTATATTTAAAATAACAAAATTTATCCATTTTAATAAATACAATAAAGTTTTTAAATCAAGAAATTCAATTAAAATAATCAAAATATATAATTAAAATAATCACAAAATATAGGGTTGTTACATAGTGGGTCAGACATTTCCATTAGTTGAAGCGCTACCTTTACATAGATTTCCTCTTCTATTTTCTGCTTCCATATCTCCTTTATTGTAAATCTGCATACGAGCCTTACTAAAAAACAGAAGAACGGTTTATGAGTGTGTGTGTGTGTATATATATATATATATACACACACACATATACAAGTACGTTACTATAGCATTAATCCAAACCCCAATCTTATAATTTGATTTATTAGATTACTCTTGGAAAATCCTTTTAGGTTTAAGTTTCTTTTAATGTTTCATAAACCAATGCTCTGATACCAACTTGTAACATCCCCCTACTTAGAGACCCAAAACTAATGGCTACGGATGCTGTAGTCATCCACAATTATTAATCGTCGGAGATCAAATACGGTGATATTAGATACATTGATACACAGAAACACAAGAATAAAATTTTAAATAGCAAACAAATTTCACATTCCATTTCAAAATATTCTAAATTGATTACATAATCCCAGTTTGCAGACCATGTTCAGATAACACATAATTACTATAAAATACGCCAAGAGCGACATATGAAGATGCCCCCTTGGCTGATCAGAGTATATAATAAGGCAAGAAAACAAATATTCCTTTACAATCAAAACACACAGTGGAAATAAATGAATTCTAATAACAAGCTTGCCTCCTACACGTCCTCGAAAGCTTTATTCGTCTAAAAGGACACCTAGAAACCCTAACTCTCGACCTACTCAAAATCAATTGAGTACCTGCAAGTTTAAGGGTAAAACAAAAACTTCAAGTCAGACATAACGCCTGATATGAATAATAATTTACCATCTCAAACCATCTAGTTATCTAGTGAGACCACACCGCTTAGCGAAACGGGTTTTCCCTTCACTGGTATCCTAAAACATTTATAAAACCATATACCATGCTCCTGCACCCACAATGGTTAAAACATAGTATTTCAAAAACATTATAATGATATGCAAAACAAGTAAATAAAATCTAGATTACGCACCACCGTTAATTCTGATTATTTATCTCAATTATAGTTTCTAGGATTACTATTAATCTGCTAAATGTTTATGGACTATATGTCTAATATCATGGAATCACTAAGAAACCTATTAGTAACTTCAATATCTTATCTCTTATCCTAGTTCTCATGGGATAACTGGGGACCATTAGCTAATTGTCAATATCCTAGTCCGGATATAATTTTCATGGGCTAACCACAAACCAATCGGCCGCTGACTATATCAAATCATAGTTTTCATGGCTGACTATGAACCTATTGGCCTCTGCCAACATCATTGGTTATAGAAAGTTCTCATGGGCTTACTGCGAACCTATTAGCCCCTGCCAATATCTTTAATATATTTTAACATCTCTTAAGTTATATTCACTACTGGGTCGACCTAACAGGTTATTCAGCTCTTTCCCAAAGTACTATTATGGGTTAATTACAATGTGAATAAGTATATGAAGAAGTAATACTTCAAAAATCTTTAGTTATGCCATGGTATATCCTTTTTAAAAGTGAGAGTGGGTTGTTTGTTTTGAAACTTTAAAACATCACCTTCGAAATAGCTGGACAACCTTCTTCGAAATCGTAAACTTCTTTTCAAAACAAAATAAACATACCTTTCAAAGTTCTTGTTAAATATTCACTTTCAAAACCATTGGTACTTTTCGATGGTATCAAAATATTCTTTAAAACATAGTTTCGAAACAAATAAAAGTACCCTTTCGAAAGCATTAGGTTTACTCTTTAAAAACATTCTTTGGGTCAAAATGATTATATATGAAAGTATCTCTTTCGAAACCAATTATAGAATCATCTTAGGGAAAAAGTTGATGGTGTCGAAACCATCTAGTCGAAAGCAATCACCTTTTAAATTAAACATCGAAGGATAGAGTCGGAATCCCCTTTCGACCCCATTACCTTCGAAACCTCCAACCCTTCAAAAGCATTCAGGAAAAAACTTAGTTTAAGTTTAAACAAAGAGAACCATACGACAGGATAGATGGCTTCAATATAGTCGAAAGGAGAAAATTTGCAGGCGGGTTTCGACTTGGTTGAAACCAAGCCTTTCGAAAACTCTTATTTAAGGAGAAAGGCACCCTTTTCAAAGCTAGTACTTCAACATAATAAAGCAACCTTCCCTAAAAGTTATTTGTATAAACCATTTAGAAAGATTATGTTTTGACCGTGTTGAAAGCTTTAAGTAAAACGAAGTAAGATCTTAGCTTTTGAAACAGAATATGTTTTCGACCCTTACGAAAGCATTGATTTCGATGCCTTACCTTCTGCTACTCACCAGTTCACTTCCTACCAATACCACTAATACCATGTGTATTGGTTTCGACTATGTAGGTTTCGACTGAGATAGTTTTGACTGAGCTGGTGCGGAGGTAAAGGAGTCGAAAGTTACTTCTACTTGAGGCAAAACCTACATTTCTGAATCTAAGGCTAAAATATAGCAACTTTTAGTAATTACTTTTATAACTGCTTGCTTATTTGTATGTCTTTGATTGGTTTCTGTATAACTTACCAAACACTTTATAAAGATCACTATCGCACTTAATCAGATCTAAATCAAAGGAATTATAGCGTTTAAGCTTTTCTATTAACAAATCCAGTATTTTCAAATAAGTCCCTTTCTTAAAATAATTTATTTTCCCTAGTAAATCAACTGCTCCAAAAAACACAGAAATAAAACTTTATCATGCAATCAAATATATTAAAATTTCAGACCCAATTTCTTCTTGAAGTACTCAAAATAAATTTTATACCCAATTATATCATATTTTCCTTTAGAAATTCATAATAAACTTTCTATAGCTCGGAATACTCTGAAAATTAAACCTATGCCTAAAATAATGTTTTACTTAACATAAAAATTTTCCACGGCATTCTAAAATTTTAACTCTTGGTTTTACATCAAAACCATGCGAATTCATATGTGAATGAATTAAAATAAATCAAGCATAATATTGTTCAAGTATATCATCATCCATATCATCATATTATAATCTTCCTCTTTGATAATGGTCGGCACCTTAGGGTTTTGCATTTATTTTTATTTCGAGAAAATTGAATATGAATAGACAAAAATGAGAAGTGTTTAGCCACGTAAAATAAAATTTCTATTTACTAATACGCCTATGTGTAAACTAATTAACCTTTAAACCAATTTAAAGCCCATTTATTTAATTATTAAGCACAACCCTTTATATAATTTATTCAAATCTCAATCCCTATATCATCATTATTCTATTTAATTTATCGAACTAAAATTTCTGAATAATGTTATAAAAAATAGGGATGTTACCAATAAATTCTTTTAAGTTGGGAGAATGTAACACCCTGCAAATTGAACTTAATGATTTAAAAAAAATTAAATAGTAATTAGTAACGTCGAAACCAAATTTTTTTTAGATATCAAATTTTTTTTATGAAACTTAAACAATTAGGTTCGTGGCGATTTTCCAATTAATTTTCATATATAAGGTTTTATGATCGGCGTACGAATATTTTTTTTATTAATAATTGAACATTTCAGATCATAAATTAGTACATATATAATTAAGGAAATATATTTAATTAACTAACAATGGCTAACGATAACATTGCTTAACACTTAAGTATAATAAAAACTAAATTAAATCTAGTGGAAACGGTATAAAATAAATTAAAAAGTAAAACAAAAAACGCTAGCCCAATAGGCATGATCGATCGACACCTAGGCTTAACTACTAGCGGTCGAACCATCGAGGTGGAGCGATCGATCGGTAGGCTTGTGGTGGTTGTAATCTAAACCTAGGGCGAACAATATGGATCTAAATATAAAAATCTAGCGGTTGGCATTCAATTCGAACCCCTATAAATACGTGCATAACCACTTACTTTTCTTCTCATATTTTTCGAAGTAACGACTAAGCTCTGCCATTTTCTCTTCTCCACAGTATCATAAATCTAAATAAATCTATAGTTTATATAAGTATATATAAGTAGAGAATAGTGTAGGATAATAAAGAAAAAGAACATAGTCAAATCAAATCACTAAAGCTAAGGTAAATTATAAATCTAGAACCAAATCAAAATTAAATCCAAATCTCTTCTCAGATATAGATTGTTAATAGATATATGTATACTTGCAGTATATGTATTCTGATAGGAAGAAAAAGAGGAGCCAAACTGGAATAACATGGATTAGATCTGGAGATTCGGAAAGCTAAAAAGGTGAGCGAGAAATTATATACTTTTATATAAAATTGGATTTATATCGTTGTAAATATGTTCATGTATGCCTAAATGTAATTTTGGAGTTATAAACCTAATCGTATACATATAATGAATATTTAAACTCTGCTTACATATTCTATGATTAATAACTATGATTTAATATTGAATTTACTTGAATCTAGAAAGTATTGGGTGGTAGTAGTTCCTAAATTTGATAAACTATACAATAGTTCTAGATTTTTCGATTTAATGATTTATGCAAGTAAATATAAATTAGAATTTATCACAATAAATTGTTGAGATTTAAGTAGAATTTTAATTTATTGGAATGTAGGCTATTGCAATGTAAATTTCAATAGATTATCAAGTTTAGATTCATTAAAAAAGTGTATCGTTTGAACTAACAGGGAATACGCCAAAAAGAAAGAGATGTATAGAATAGAGATATTTACCGTATTTTGTACTATCTATTTTAATAAATACAAAAGGATAGTTACTTGTAGTTCCAAGCGTAACACAAATTCCTTTTTAGATAAGCTATAGAAATTTACAATTTTAACCTTTCCTTTTTGGGGAAAATGTAATTCTAACATATTGAAATATAGAAATCCTTATGTATGAACTGGAAGTTTTTAATAGTAATAAACATAACAGCCTAACTGTATTAATTAATACATGCAATAAAGACAAGTTGTAAATTAAACAATAAGCGATGAAATGTAGGTAAAGTAATAAAACAAATAAAGATAGGCAATAGAATAAATAAAAAGTAATGGTAGGGTTCAGTAAACAAGGAAGGATAGTAAGAGTTAAAAACAAAAGCAATAAAGATCTAATAATGAAAGTGAAAAGTAAATAGTAAAAGATATTTAGATCTTTTAAGTTAAAAATAGGCTGTGAATTACACTAAATTGACACTAATGAGATAAGAAGTAAACACATGAAAAAGTAAAGGAATATTATTAAAAGTTGAACATTGTTGGCGTAGTAAATAAATAAGTATGAATACACATACACACATAAATGTATGTACGTACGTATGTATAGACATACACAATACACACATACGTAGCCTCAAGTATGCATTTATGATGGGTGTGAACTATTAAAATTAATTAATAGCTTGTATTAAATAAGAAATGACTTAGTCATTAAATTGGGTTGGAATGCGAGGTCACTAGTATTACAAAACACAAGTCTGCCTACTACATAGTGCTACTAACATTTGTGTATATATTATACTGATATGGAACATATCCAACTGTAGGACCCGTGGAATTATATGTTCACGTATGGCTGAAGGAATACCTAAAATAGATTATGCTTCAACCTTTAAGGGGGTATTACCATGATTGCATTAGACAATATAAATGGGATGGTGAGCAAGACTTGATGCTATGGTAGTGAGATTGGTACAATATGCGGGACTCTGAGCTGTTTCACAGGTGAAGAACATCATCGGTGCTGACCAGTTAGCGTAAAGATGAGGGTTACACCTAAATGGGCTATACCTCTATAACAACTTGATTTTTCGACGCCCGAAAATCGACATCAATACGTCTACTATATCGAATGCCAAACAATCGAATGCTGGAAAACGGACCGTTAAGGCTAGAGAAGAAGGTGGTAGAAGAAGAAATAGTAACAATATCAGAACCTCACCATCGCAGCGGAACAATATATAATAGATAAATGACAAGTCTTTAAACAAAGAACTATATCTGTTTATACATTACATCATCAGAGTACAACAAAATTTATAGCACACAACTGGACAGTTATCATAACCTATCCTCACAATTCTGACTATACAGTAAATCAGACACGGCTGAATATACATCAAATATGTGTGATATGTCTCGCCATCCAGCTCATTTCCTGAGCTCCACGGCATTCTTTCCTGTATTCTATATTACTCGGTCTGACCCGAGCATTATAGTTAAATAACACCCGAGTCAGTCTAGAAAACCAGCATGAGAAAAATACACTCAATTGGATTATTAAAGTTTCAAAAATCCTTTTAAAAATCAAAGGTATCTCGTAAGACCATGCTACAGAATAACATGCCAGTTTTTTACCTTACAATAACCAAAACATTTCTTAACAAATCCTCTGATATTATAGCAGCATCTATATACAAATACTTATTCAAATAGTCGAAATTGTTACATTCATTAAATTCCAGCATAATAGGTATACAAACAAGTCCGAAGGCACTTATTAGAGATTGGGCTTCCATCAATGGCAGGGCTACTGGGGTACCATCCGTCACAGTACGTGGTCTAAATCACCGTATCGAGGATCCACCCTGATCCCCTGCATCAAAAGACCGAAGCTACCCCTTACTGGATAGTCCGAATAAGATCACCTCATGGTTAGGATCAGCAACCGTCCACACAGCCGAAATAAAGGGACATCCAGACAGGGGTGACCTTACCCTAATTGGTTGCTATCCACTTAGCTTTGCATGCACCTTCCCTATTTTATTCATTCCCGGTTGATGAGGGTCGAGGCTAGGCATTACCTTTTTAGCACACATTCACTTAGAATGCTCATCATCCTCCTGGTGATGTTCTTATAGCATTCGTCCATACAAGTCCATTCCTGGTTCGAACGGAACCAAAGGTATTACTCCTACTACATCCATTTTGGAATCACCCTCAGGATTAGTAGCGATTAGCCCTTGCACTTCACTGCTCCATCTTTGACAACAAGCTCTTGTCTTCCACACGAAAACGTTCAAACCGGATCAAAGTGGTTTACGGGAAATTAATCCCGATCCCGGTCTCTTCGAAAGGATCAGTGCATTGGCCAATGTTTATAGTTGATTTGCTAACTATCAAATAACATCCACAAAAAACCATCAGATTTAAATAATTTCCCAAATTATTTATTTATTTCTAAATATTTCCGCCAGTTAATTCCCACACTTCAACCCTTTGAAAATAGTTTTCAAATCACTTTTCTCTCACGGAATAAATTCCCCCCAATTGCTTTATTTCCCCTCAAAAGCACCAAGCCCTTTAAAATTAGATTTTTAAAGAAGTTAAACTACTTTATTCAAAATATAAACTTAAAAACATTTAAAATATAAAACTACTTAAAACACTTTATTTAAAATACCAGTTTTGAAATTCTAAAATAATTTCTCGTGTAAAACTTAAGCTAAAACTAATTTTGAAATAAAGGTTATTCTACAAGGTATAAATATTAAATAATTATCATTAAATCATAATACTAGTTAAACCTTTAAAATAATTACTACTTCAATTAATTTAAATAAACATTTACGGTAAAATTTAAAAAAAATTAAAATAATAAAATTTCTCTAAAATATTTTTTAAAACCACTTTTAAACCTCTAACCTATACATCGAAATCTTTCTTTGAAAATATACATACTTGGCTTCTCGGGAAATGCATTTTCCATTTCTATATCTTTAAAAATAAACCACTACTTATTTTTAAACAAATCACCATTTCCTTATAAATTATCATCCTGAATTTATACTTCTAGATTATCCTCTGATATCTTATTTCACTTTATAAACCCAGTTTATAAATTCCATAGTCTCAATTTCCTTTTAAAACACTGTTTTAAACACTTAATAAATTTCCAACTGATTTCCAAAATTTACTCCATTCAAAAATAAATTTCTTTACTTACTCAATTTTTATTTCAAAACTCATTATTTTCAGACTTACTTCTATATTTATGATTTAAAAAATCTTATTTTAAACTGAAAATACCAATTTTATACTCTTTCCCAAAATTCCTTTTTACCATTCCTAAATTATTTTAAACCTTGAATTTTAAAACAAATCCTTTATTCCTTTAAATAATATCACTAAGCTTAAAAATTAAGTTATTATTATTATTATTCAAAAATATCTTCTCCCACACCGGAATTTAATTACTAGAATTTAAAAATCAATTTTATTCCTTCTCGGTTCTGTTCTTTAAATTTATCCAAATTAGCTAAAATTATTTTATTCGAAAATTCTCTTTTTATTTCTCCTCAAAATCTAACCTTTATATTTTTGATAACTTAAAATTCAAAAATATACTGTGCCAAACATAGCATTCAATAATTTCAATTACTAATATAATCAAACAAAGATTATACATAAATCACATCACAGAATATGAAAACAAATTCCAATATTTTAAGGAATCCAGTTGGATCCTCCAACCTGTTTTTCCCTGCATCCACAGATGTTAACACAATAAAATAATACCAATTCCACTTCTAGGTGGAATATCGCGGTATATGGGGTCATCCGTTATTATCCGGGGCGAGGGTCTCATCCGCTATATAATGCGGGAAATCAATTACTCCATTATATTTATATATATAACATATCACATCCGAGCTGATAATAAGTTATCAATTCAAACAAACAATCAATAATTTAAATTTTAACTATTTAAATTTAATGGTAATTCGAAAGAGTGAGATTAGCTCACCTTTACTATGCATTCAACCCATTTCCAATCTGGCTTGCTTCCTTTCAGATTTTGACCCTGTATAAACGTTTATTCGGTTTATTAATACTTTTGGCTAATCGAAAAATCTATTAGCATTTAATAATTTAATTTAAACAAATTCTCCTTAAATAAATGGCTAAAATAATTAAATGAACCAAATAAACAAATTAATTATATTAGTATCTTGTTTTAAAATAAATTAGTAAATTTAAAATGTAGGTATGTATATTTATTTTTCTTTTTAAATTACATATACCCTTTTAAAAAAGTTTATAGATTCCAAAAATTTAACTTTTATAAATTCTTCCTTGTATATATATTAAAAATAGGTATGTGTATGAATATATATATATTATTATTTTCTATTTTAAATTAGAACATGTATGTGGACGTACATATTTATTAAAACAAAAATATTTTATACCTTCTGAAATAAAAATTCTTCTAACATATATATATATATATATATATATATTAAATGGAGACAGCACTGTTTCAAAATTAACAAATTTAAACTTACTGTAAAAAGAATTCATGTTTATCTACACTATACAAATACACACACACACACACACACACACACACACACACACACATATATATATTTAGATTAAATTAAATTGAATAGCTAAAAATAGAATTATACCTCACAGCAGCACTCGAACATGCCACCATCGCAATCTCGTCTCGAGGCAGCAGCGCCTCAGACACTTGGTCGCAATCTCTCAGCCTCGTCCTAAATCACTTGCGAGCATGCGATACTCGATCGCGACTTCGACAAGACATCCAAACGAGCAGCCCATTTCGCCGTTCTAGGTCACCACGCGCAAGCCCAAACTGCTATGCCGCCACCCTCCATGCTTCGCGTATACGACAAGCTGATGTCGTAACCTTGATCGAGTTCGATCTTGCTTTCAGACTTGAATCGAAATACGTTTCTGATTCACCCAAATACCCTTCGCTCGAACGAATCGATATCGAGAAGTCGATTGAAGGAAAGAACGGGATCGATGATTAATCCCTTTTCACCATCGAACGAATCTCCCCTTTTCGAATTTGATTTGAACAGGCTTCGGCCATTTATTTTTTGAAGCTACAGATTTGATTTTGAATGAAAAGAGAAAAAAAAGTTTTTCGTTTTTTGCAAAAGAATTCGATTTTTAATTCTTTTGCTTCTGCCATTCTTTTTTTTATTTATTAGGAAGAAAGGAAACAACAGGTTTCAAAAGGAAAAAAAGAAAAAGGGGACATGCGCTCTCAAGGTGAGGACAAATGTTGGATGAAGTCAGCAGTAAATTAAAGGAAAAATATATCTTTTATATTTAAACTTAAATTCAAATTTTAAATCGTCTCGATTCCGTAGCCCAAAATCTTGACATCCTATCCAGGCCTATCCAGGCATGCCTCTTGGAGTTTATAATGTTATACCCCTATTACAAACGTACTGGAAAAGGTTTCGAGGCCTAACTCGATCGTATGGAGAAGATAGCTTTTTGGACCTTATTATTACACTGAATTTTCGATTTAGTTTCAGCACGTTTACTTACCGTACGGCCAAACGATCACTCCAAACACTACTAAAATTGAAATCCAATAATAATACGCTATTACGGATCTAATGGAATTGGTTTCGTCAAATTCTGAGACCGTGCCTTGGAAGGCTATTTTTAAATATCCATTTAAACGATATAATTTCAAAACGTAACAAAACACTTCCAAATTGAAATTTAACACTTTTACTATCTATAGTACTACAAGCCTATAAATTATTTTTAACAAGCTTAAAATTTCAGATTCAACCATTTACCCAATTTCCAATTATTTAATTAAACACACTCAATAAATAATGGCATTTGAAATTCAAGTTAGAATTTAACTTTTAAATATTTAAAATCAATAAAATATTCCACTTTCAAATGCCCAAAATCTCGGGTCATCACAACCTCCTACTAGTGTAGATCACATTTAGGTCATGCACCACCATGGATGTTCTCTTGTTTGTTTGTTATTAGGCACGACTAGATAACCCTTAATGGAGGTCTTTCAAACTATTGGGGGTAGTCAAATGAGCTGAGCCCTCAATAGTCCATGGAGCTGAGTCCATAATATAAAGCATTTTGGTAAATCCCCAGGGTGAGATAGAATATAGCTAAACTATTGTAACACATTTACTAGATACTACGGGAGTTCCTTGGTATGCACGACGATGAGGACATGATACTGCATTGAAAATGCATAGATACTAGTGGGGAAGTGTCTTGGTGCAAAGCAGCACCACTACTTATATATATTGAAAAAGTTATACACACAAGTATGTTGTTATTATCTTGTTCGAGTAGATGGGGCGAATCATATGCGTAAGTGGAGTCGAGATGGCTATGTAAGATAATAAACATAACATGTAAGTGCTGGTAATCAACATAAATTAGTGTTATGTATAAAGTGTGTAATTTAGCAGTCACCGGAACATTGTTCTGACCCTTCCTCGTTTCAACCCACATGATATCTTTGATGGGACATGTGCTGGTGTAAGGCGGGAACGGTGGAAGGACAGACTCCTTATGTGTGATTGACAGTGATAAGGACACTAGATATCAGAAGTGCCAACCTTGATAAATAGTTATATGTTTTACTATACTTTACTATTACGTTGTAAGTTTATATGAGTAGTGCACTTATACGAATTTTTGTGTGTGTAGGATATCAAAACCAACGTTCCATAATACGGTGGAATTGGGTTTTCGATTTAGCAAAAATTCGGACCGACCGGGGTACGGGTTGTCACAACACATATATGTATCTATATATAAACACACACACAAATATAACAAATTTATACACACACACACACAAATGTATGTATTATAATATATGTATACATTAATAAAATAAATAAATCAATTTTTAATTTTAAAATATAAAAGTCCAGGTCCTGCACACTACAGCTCAAAAATATTAAATTTACTTTTTTGTTAATTTTAAAATACATTTAATTAAATATCCATTTGAAAATTAATAGAATATTAAATAAAAATTAAGTTCTAAACTTTATTTCAAATTTAAAATTTCTAGAAAATGCTAAATGATATTTTATGCTTTGAAATTTTTATCCATAATATTTCAGTTAAAAATAATTTCAAATTGATTTTTCTTTTTTTCCGATCAAAATTAAATGATTAATTTAAAAATAAAAAAATTGTTTTTTATTTTTCTTCCGAAAGCTTCTTTTTTGCTAATATTATTTTATAAAATATACAATATAACTTTCATAATATATTTTAATTAGTATAATTTATTTATGTAATAAGTTGATTTAGATAATATTAAATGATAATAAAACTTTATTAGAAAATAGTTTCCCACTGCCAAAAATTCTCATAGCTTTAATTCTTTACATATAAAAATATAATCATTCTGGATTAAAGTATGATGTTGTAATTAGTTATAATATGTATATAAGATAATTAAATAATATATATTAATTTAATGAAATATTAGAAAAATTATTTTCGTTCAGAGCTTCACTGACCTAATATAAATAAAATATATATTTTTATTTTATGTTAAATATAGATATATATTTATACAACCAAACAACTTTGTGACAACATTACTTGCATATCGGAGTCATTGCCTCACTAACAATATATATTATATATACATATATAGTAAGACAATATAAGTGAGAATCAATAACTATATTTTAATTATTAACATACATCAATTCTAATGCCTTAAACTACACCTTGAAAAGATGATTTCTTCCCCTAGAAATTGTTTCCGATTCAACAGATAACTAGTCTTTAAACCGTTGATCGCCAGCTATCGGATAACGATTGAATTTATGATTTGAAACTTGTTGATTTGGAGAGAGACCGGTAGGGATTTCGGCCAGCAAGCACAAAGGAGTAGGCGTCAAAAAATCTAAATCTAATTAGGTTAGAATTGCTTATATAGTGGATAGGAAGTAGAAAAGTATTAATCTTGTCTCATACTAATTCTCCTTTAATCAGAGCCATTCAAAATCAAGCCATTTCTAACCTAATTTGAGCCACATATACCTATGTTTTCTATCAAAAATATCAAGCCCTATGATGGGCCTTAAACCCATTTAAAACCAAATAAAATATTATGCAATTAAATCTAATTTAATCACTTATTGATATCGTATATCTATTGATATATTTATAACTATTATAAATATATCTAATAATATCTAATCATAAAAACATAATCAAATTTTACAATTAATATTTCATAATTATTAATTTAATTAATTAATAATAATTATAAATTAATTAATTCGTTTGCTCAAATGAGAATTCATCAATTCAGTGGTGTGACCCGTCAAGTGTAATTTGGCCAACGATTAATTTCAAACAATTCAAATATTAACATCCACACATTACATAGCAGGTAGTGTGACATTTTGGCCAAATTTATCGCTTACTTATTTCGGTAAAATCCAATTTTACTTTATTAAGCATTACCTTGTTGTGATATTTACACTAATTCTCTTCGTCAAATCTATATCACTTTGAACTTATGAATTTAGTAATGGTCAAAATTCAAGTATCGTTCATATCTAACTCTATCGTCCAACCACAAAGTCCTTGGTTCAATACAATAATTATTAGTAATCGAACTGCTCTGGCTAGAGACTTTGACCTTGAGTTGACAATGATACTAACCACATAGAACTGAGGAGACGAATCCTCTCTTGAATAGTGCTTCACTTCCAATATTTCCACTTGAAACCAACTATAGTCATAAGATGTATATCATGCCATGATATAAACACAATCAAAGCAAAGATTTCATATTGAAGATTGACAGTATTCCCAGGTCGAGGGAACCATGTAAATCAGTCACATCGACATTTTATGTTTAACCTTAGTTATATTAACCAATAAAAAACTATCAGGTGAGCCGTTCCATAATTATCCAATAACAAACTCTATATCCAGTCTCGATGCATCTTAATTATGAACATTTAAAATGGTATATTTGTTTTTGTTGTGGTAAATTACTCATGGTTACAATACTTTGTAACAACTATCACAAAACATACCATTTATGGATTTTCCAGTAAATATGATATTAATTAAATTAATTAGTACAACATATTATATCAAGTATATAATAGAAAGAGAACACCTTTTATTTTGAATAAGATTTGTTATCTAGTTAGATATATGTAACAAATTAAATAATTGAACCTAGGACATACCCCTAACTTTATCAGTAATTAAGGCTATAAGTTTATAAAATAAATTATGAAATTAAATTAGCCACTAGATATAAAGAATGCTTTAATCCATAAAACATTAGAATTTTATGAAAAAATAATTTTAGCAAGTGAAGGACATGGAAAGGTTGTTGCAAAACCACGGGTCACTATCCATATGCCTTGAAAGCCAAAATTTATAAATATGTTTGTGTGTTGATTTGGAATAAAAGTAAATGTTTGCAAAACCTAAGATTAACTACGCAATGCTAGAAACAATCATATGCATTAGCTCATGGATTGAATCTCAATTACGTTAAGATATGGCATGATTTGTTTTAACAATGGAAAGGCAAATGCTTTGAAATTTGATGTTCAAATTCTTTGAAAATTATAGTCAAATGATTTTGAAAAATTGTGTTCAAAAGTTTTGAAAAATTATGTTTAAATGATTTTGAAAATTTTAATTTTCAAACAATTTTTCAAATTTGCTTGAAAGGAGAAAAATATTTATATTGGAAAATGATAAAATTTCCATTGCTTAGTATAGGGAGGACCAACATGTTAATGAGTATGAATTTTTACCATTCAATAAGGGTGGTAATATACAAAAAATAGTGAACAACAAGTGAACAAACTGTTTTAATTTTGGATTTTCTGTACCTTGTTGATTGTAAAAAAAAACTTGCTTTTAAAATAATTTTGTTACAAAATAAAAAACAAACCTCCTTATGTAAATTATACTTGGAAAATTTAGAAAAGATCTGGGGCAAAATAGAAGATTCCCAGGTACAACGGAATAGGTATCCAAAAGAATGATGGAAATGTTAAATTATCCATCTAAATTCCTTTTCCGTCATATAAGTATAGAGTTAGGAAAATTGGATTTTCAAAATTTTAGACGTTAAAAATTATGTGTTAGGTGTTGAGTGGTAGGGATTGGATGCAAAATGTTGAACCATACTCTAATTCGTAGAGTGTGGAGTTTGGTGGATTAAAACAAAGATTTCGATTTTTGAAAAACATGCATACATATTGAACTGCAAGTATATGTAAGTTGTTTGCATCATATTTTCAAAATTATTTTAAAGAACACATTAATATAGGTGACACTGATTTAGTATTATTTGGCATCATTTATGTTGTGATTATTGGAACTGAGCCAACCCACAACGGAAGTTATAGGCGACTTTCAATTTTTTTTTTTACCATATTGGATTTTTATCGGGCCGGTGAAGTCTAGTTTATTTAGAATGTTTCTAAATTTTATTTAAATTTATAAAATAATATAGAATTATTTAATATGTTATATTATATGTACATATGTATTATATACATATGCGTGCATGTGCGTGTACGCATGTGTAACATATCAATTCATGCAAGGTATAACATGCCCATGTATAGTGTTGGGATTTACATCGTAATAGACATGTTAGTTTATCCAATATGCAAATATATTGTCCAAATGTGTGTTTATATATATAGACACACACACACACTCTTGCTTTCAAAAATAAAGTATTACAATATAGATATGTATGTATATATGTATGTTTAAATTAAATTTTTATTTATATATAATTTTGTATAAATATATAATTATTTATTTATAGACATAAATACCAATATTAACAATATGTATATATTTATATCAATATAAATATATGTTTAAATCATTTTCAAAAATAATATATGTTTAAATCATTTTATAAAATATATTAAATTAAAAAAATTAATGCCGAAAATAGCACATGTATAAATATAATTTATATATGTGTGTGTATGTGTATTATATAATTATATATATGCATAATAATAAATATATATTAATACAAGTAAAATAAAAATAATATATATATATATATATATATATATCTACCTGGCCTTGTGAGTGGCACAAGATTTTTTTTAATTTAGTATATATATATATGTGTGTGTGTATGTATGTATGTATATTACTAAAGCCATACGAATTTATTATAAATTAATAAAAGATTAATATTTTGATATAAATTTGAATTTTAAATTTCTAGTAAAATATTATATGAAAATTTTATAATTTTAAAATTTATTATATACTTTTATAATTTAAAGAAAAATTTAAAATCTATTTTCTATTTTTCAGTTTATATTTAAATAATTAAAAATATAAACAATGTTTTTTTTAATTTCAACACAAGTATAATATCTACTAATATATTTTTATAAATTATAAGAACATATATTCAACTCATATTTGAATTTTTATAATTATTTATATGATTGATTAATTTAAATATTATTTAAAATAATATATAAAATAAACAAACATTTTCTTCCTGTCAAAAATACTATACTTATTAATCATTATGTGTAAAATTATATTTTCGTATTTTACTTATATTTAATGTAGTATTTTAATTTTAAACTATATATATAATACATTAATTAAATAATAAAAAAATGTTTTTCTAATTTTGATCCATGTTACACTATGAAAATTATCATAAATGTTTTTAAAACATATATACATATACATATGACAAGGCAATGTTGTAACAGTATATTTACATGTTGGAATCGTCACGTAACTAGCTATAATATATATATAATGAACATTATACTTATATTTTAATATATGTAATCATATTAGAAATGTATCTTGTAGCCAAAGCCCTTAAGCGTACTTTAAAACGACGATGAATGCTCCTTGAAATGATTTTTAATCCAAAAGAGTGATAGTCTCTGAACCGTTGGCTGCCAACTATCTAACAACAATTGATTTGATTTAACTTAGTATATAAAGAAGATGGTGGAGAGTTCGACCACCCATGGATATGGATAGAGGGCTCCAAAGAAAATATAAATATCAAATGAAAGAAGAGATGCATAAATAGAGGAAGGAAAGAAGAGAATTTGGTATCTCGATCTCACAGTACAGTCCTTTCGTAAGCAATCAACTTGAATACTCGATCTCACAGCACTGTTTATTGGCTTAGTTCGAATGAACTAATTTCATTGAAGACCATACATTACAAACTATGACCGTTCCCAATATAACAATTATATGCGATAGTATATGGATTAAATATCCATAGTATTGTATTGCTTTCTTTTTTGGAACTCGTAGAATGCAACACACATGTCTCAACCAAATAAACATGCAAGCAACCAAATTAGGAACATATTTAGTAGTTATAAAATTAGGCGCTTACATGGATGTTGTAATGACCCAATATTTTTGGACCATTCAAATCGACAATAAAACCACACATGTCGGACTTGAATAATTCAAAACAATAGATCGTAATATAATTTGGAGAAAATAAAACCAATCACAAAATCATAGACATAGAAATATCAGAATAACTCGCAGCGGAAATAAAAATAACCATAATAGTTCGTGAAGCTACTATAAACAGAGTCACAAACAAGTACAAAATACCAGAGTCTGAAAGTAAATACAATAGAAATCCTAATACATAGGTCCACTAATACATAAGCTGAATAGAAATACTGAATAGAAATAGATAAACAACTAGATAGATAGATAAACTCCAGCAAATCCTCTAGCTCCAGAAGATGAAATGGAAAGCTGATTCCCAAGCTGATCCAAGCGTAAAGCAAAACACAAAACACTCGAGTCAAGACATATATACTTATACAATGTAAACCAACTCAAGTGGCTGTAATAGAAATGCACAAGTAACTTAAAGGATGCTTGGGACCGCCCATCCTTTAAGGATCTGTTAAACTATTTACTATGTAGTAATATACGCTATTATAATAATGTCTAAAGTAAAGTATAATATATTTTAAAAATAGCATTAAGGCTTTAAATTTTCCACCTTAACACATTTTATATATTCCCATAGTCTATACAGTACCGTAATCTCCCCCGTACTTGGCATCGTTAGAGAGCACTCCATAGATATGGTACAAAACAAAATCGTATATGGCACACTAAGGTAGGTGACACGGCACAACTAGGCAATGTCAAGGTAGATATACCAATTACACATCCGGACCAGTGGTAACGCGTAGCAGCCACTACCGCCCACCTCGATCCACACTACCAAAATCAAAGGTACGCACCAATCAATCACAAAGTAATAGAATGGCATACATAAAAGTGTGTTCGATCAGAGGAGCTATCTTATTAGCCCGTCAATTGCTCCTGTTTTAGCCACCTTATGCCAATTCACGGGAGTCGGGTCCATGTATATAGCTTAATAGAACGTCGCCACCATCCTACTTCATTCTGGAATCTCCACAGCGTACACGGTTGTTAAAGTGGTTTTCGGAGTTGGCAGAGAGTGTGACAATTTCTGATCCCGGTCTCTTTAACAACCAAACGTTATTATAACCCATGGTTATTTATTTCAAATGGTTTACATTTCAAATCAAAACCTATCCATTTAAAAAACACTTTAAACCAAATGCTATTACTCTTCCAAAATTGTGATGACCCTGACTCGACCTTCGAAAATCGACATCCAAATACATCACCCGTATTCGAATGCTGCAGATTCAAACGTCGAATCTGGTTCGCCGGAGCTTATAACACATTAAATACAACAACACGGCGGAAGAAAATTAAATAAATTTCATTGATATAAAACATTTGTACAACAATTGACACATATGATTATCAATCTTATCAGAGACACACAACATTAGAAAGATAATAGCATGAAAAGATAACATCATCTTCAATCCCAAGCTCCAAACTCCAAGCTTGAAGCTCGAACCACAATCACGCTGAAGTTAAGCAACTCCAATCTCAGAGAAACACCATGCAATCGCCAAAACCCAAGAAAGACTCCGAAGATTTGCCAAAGGCTACACCCTACTAGCTGATTATCTGAAAATATGACCCTACGCTGCCCGTGTGGAAAATTGTGGGCATCTAGGGTTTAGAAAGGGAACAATAAACTCTAGGTCAGTCATGGGACTGGTGTGAGCAAACGAAAATAGTTTATCTTTAACAAAAGAAAACAAAAGAAATTGAAAAAAAATCCGCAATGCTTTTTGAAAAATGAAACTACCATTAGGCCTCCCCGCACACACACAATGCAAGCGCACAATTGGAGGTGATTTCTCCTTATGATAGTCAAACATGTTTGATACGCGAAAATCCTTTTGATATTATTATTAGCGCATAGTGTAGAAAACCTTTCGAAAGTATAATATTAATCTTAGCCATCATAGGTACCATTATATTACGCATGCTATAGCTACCACCTGAGGTGGCAGGTTATACAACTAAAATCGTACATGGCGCATATTGTTTCTTTGGATTTCCAACAAATGGTCAGGCTAAGGAACTTCTTGGGCCACATGGGTACGCCTTTGCAGGGATGCCTCAAGAACTTAACCAACTCTCTACCAACACAAGGCCGGGTTACCTCTGTAACTAGGTAACTACTACATGAGTATGCCATCCTCCGGTCGTTACCGACCTTTATCCGAGGATCCTCAACACCAACAACCACAAAGTAATAAATTTACAGCAACCACCTAGGTTAAATATCTGGGCTCCATACCATGATACCATCTTTTTCCAGAAGGAAATGTACATACCCTAAAGGGTGCGACCCTCATAACCTTGTCGCATCTTTCCTGCTTCGACCATTTTCGGGTTGTGAGGTCCGACGAGGCCACGTCCACAAAGCTACGTTTTTCACAGAAGCCATGCTTTGATTAACAAATGATCAGCAGCACTACGTATGCCACATTACCAAATTAGGAATATATAACTGGTAAATATCAACTACATAACCTCTGAGCTCATACGTCTTAGAGAATGGTGTTAGGCTAAGAGAACAAATTCTCTGCCATTAAACAGAAATGTATTTGATAGACACTAGTTTTATATCTCAAAGTGTAATGTTAGACATACATCCATACAAGTCTGCTCCGAGTTCAAACAGAACCAAAGGCAATTCAAAGAAGCCCTTGCAATCCGTGTATTCACAATCCCGATCGGACTCCCCATCACATATGGAGATCCCTATACCGGCGCGACTCAGTGCAGAGACATTCGACGGGTAATCCTTTCGTTCTCGAAAATACCCGGTCTTCACCATCGGTCTTCAAATGTTATCCATTTCGTCGTATCATTATTTGGAATGGGTTATATGACATAAAGTCCTCATCGGCTAAACCGAATAATGAGCGTTTAATTTTAAAACCATATGGATATAGTGGGTTCTTAGTTAAGTCACAACCTAAAGCCCAAAACCTTTCCTTTAAATGGTTTAAACAAATTTCCACTTTAATCTTTTTAAATAAAAGATTCACCCTTGAATATCCTTTTCAATTTGAAAACAAAATTTCACCAATCTTTCAGAAAGATTCAGTTCATAGCTTTCAAAACAATTCCACTTCAAACTTGAAATCTTTCAACAAAAACTAGAAGTTCTTTCTTTTTATAAAAGCCATTATCATTTGAAAACAAATACTTTTCATTTTGGAAAATTCAATCAGATATGCACAAGTTATTGCCCTTAAAGTATAAACTTGGGTTAAATTCAAATTCCCAAAATAATACATTTAAATGGTTTAAAATCCATATAAATACATCATATAACTTGTTAAACCATAATTCTTAAACATATATTTGTAGAACTTAACTTCAAACCTTGAATTCAAATTCAAATATTTTAATTTCAAAGCTTTAATAAGTTATTTATAATAATTTTATCTTCAAAACTCCTTTCAAAAGCTTTTCATATTTAACCCAATTCCATTTCCAAACCATTTTGGATTTAAAATTCAATTTTTAAAACCATTTCATTATTTTGGATAAATAATATTAAATTCAAATATTTGTGACTTAACCAATTTCCTCTTGCAAATCCATATTTGTGTGTGTGGTGTAGTCCAGGGGTTTTACACAATAGTGCAACATCATCAATCATCACAATCCAAACACAGCAATATTGATAAGCGGTATAATCCTATAACGCTTATCTACATTCACAAATTCATAAAGAAATAATATAAATTCATTATAGATAAAATAAATTACATTCATCACCGCTCAAATCAAAACAATTCATATCACAAAGCGTCACACATCAGGGATTTCAAACAATTCAAAGCATTCCATATAATCCAAACATCCATAAGTAAGATTAATTAATCATCTGATTAATTTAATCAGATTAATTACCTATGAATAAATTAATAATCTTGGTTAATTAACATTAATTAATTACAAACCTTTAATTAATTATCCTTTTATCATTTATTAATTAACCTTTAATCATTAAATTATTAACCTCTAATTATTTGATTACCCTTTAATTAATTATCCTTAATTAATTACATTAATTAATTAACCCTTAATTAATTATCATTTAATTAATTATCCTTAATTAATTACCATAAGTGATTATTCCTAATCACTTACATTTATTTAAATCACAAATTAATTTCACTGAGTAATTATACTTTAATCACTTGATTAATCAACTTTAATCATTAATAAATTACTTAATTAAGTAATTATCTTTAAGTAATTAATTACCTTTGATTACTTATCATTAATTAAACTTTACTTAATTAAACATCCTTTAATGTAATTACATAAAGTAATTATTTTTAATTAAGTAATAATCCTTTAATTATTCATCATTAATTAATTACCTTCAAGTAATTAATTATCCCTTAATTAATTACATAAATTAATCAACCTTTAATCGAATTGTTCTTAATTACTTTCATTAAGTGATTATCTTTAAGAAATTAACCACCCATAGTTACCTTTTTAATTTTTTAATCACAATAATTAATTTGCCTTAAAATAATTACACAAAGTAATTAACTTAAATTTAATTACATAAAGTAATTAACCTAAATTTAATTACATAAAGAAATTATTCATCAATTAATTTTTAAAACATTTAACCTTTAAATCTTAAATCTTTGAAACAAAATTAATATTAATATTAATCCATAAATTGATATAAGATTTTAAAGTCAAACAACAATTTAAAACATTATACCTTTTAAATTAACTATTTAATTTCATGTATAATTTAAGATTTGAAATAACTTACAAATTTAACTTAAAAAAATTTAAGTTAAACAAATTACATAACTTCTTAATCAAATGTTAAGGAAAACATTTATAATATAAAAAAGAAATTTGTGTAAGAGAAATGTTTAAACTGTCCACGCGATTTGGTTGGGTGGTGGGGTGATACGCCTCCCAAGTGTGAGGTTCGAGTCCCACCTTTGTATGGGAGGAGATACGCCTTTCACATGGGAGGTTTGAGGTTCATTTTCGCGCCTCCTGCACCAAGTGTCAACCGAAAGGTCTAGCTAGTTTGGAATAGTGGTTGTGGCAGGCCAACCATCTATTCCCTAGGTTTACCGTTCAGGAATCACATGTCAGTAGTGATTGAACAGGTTTCCCTAGTTCCAAAAAAAAAGAAATGTTTAAACTAGATTTATTTTAAATTTAAAACCTTGTTTTATAAAACTTAAAAACTAGTTAAAACTCTTACTTCAGATTCAACCCGATTCCTACCCGAGTCATATTTGAAATTTCTCGAGCCAAACCCCATATTAACTTCTCGCTTCACATTGACTTCGAGACAAAATTACTTTTTCCCAAGCTTGAACCCGAGCAACCATCATCTTCTTCACCCACTACAATTTCCAGATATATGACTGACACTTGTGCATGTGCACGATCACCAGAACCATTTTCGACCAATGTCGCGACCACCCACGAGTCACCCTTGACCTCGTCAACGAAGTCCACTACCCAGTTCGACGATTTCTTCACAAATTCAAAATCGAGCTAATCGGTTTATCCTGGAACTCAATCGCCGACAACAAAATTCCTCGTCTGATCACCACCGATCGCTTACGACTACGCCGCCACATCCAGACATTCGCCACTCACCCACATCTCGATTCCACCCGGTCTGGTCCACCTCGATGCATCGAAGACTACGCAAACGCCATCCAAAACCGATGACCAAAAACAGGCTCGAAAACCCTAGTTCATCATCGTTTCGCCACCTCAATCATAAATAAATCCAATTAGGATTTTTCTGATGATCACAAGACCCCTGACCACCTCCAGCATCAACCTCGACCCATGAGTGACATCGATCATCAGATTTTGATGAAAATGTGTTTTTCGTTCAACCTTAAATTTCTCATCCAATATAAACCTGAAATTTCTGAAATAATTATTAAAAATCATGATTTCACATTACGAATCTATTTGTATAGTCAAAACATGAAAGTGAAATCATTGATTTTTGACTTGAATTAGATTACCACAGTAATATCCAATTTTCTAAATATTTCTTAAACATTTCCACTCGGAATTATTTTTAAAAATGAAGTCATGATGTTACAAACAATTTATTTTCAGAAATTAAAGCTTAATTTTGTTTAGAAAGAAAGATATGAATTTTTTCAATATATGGTTCTTAATTCTGTTGATATAACAAAGTTAATAATTGTACACAGATATTCATACCATCATATATATATATGTATACATGTATATATTACACAGACATGCAAGCATATTTACTCAATCATACGACATATTTCACGTCACAGCTTCAGATATTTACCATACACAATCAAAACATAAATAGGTTTGAGGGTAGTGTTCTCACCTGTAACAAAGAGCAGAGAATACAGGCTTTTTGAAAAACTGGAATTTGAATTGATTTTGATTTTGTTGAACTGTTTTACCAAGTTGAATCTGAATCTGCTGCATACTTTAATCTAGGTTGTAATTTGATTACTTTGTTCTGAGAACTTATTTTTGATGTTGAATCTACTCTTGTTTTTTTCAGAGTTGAATCTGAAGCTTGATTATGTTGTTTGTTCAAGTTTGATTCAGGTTGAAGCTTTGCTTCCAGCTTGGTTTCCAGGATTTAATTTGTTTGATGCTCTGATCTATGCATTGAATCGGGTTTGATGTTGAATCTTTCCTGATTCTATTTTGATTTTGTTTGAATTCTTTGAAAACTGAAGAGATGATTTTCTCAGGTTTAATTTTAGTTTTGATTTCTTGGTTTATGTTTTTATAAACTTTGAATAGAAATGAGAAAAATGCATACGTATATATTCTTTGTTTTATAAATTTTTTATCAACCTTTAATTTAATCAATTGCTACTTGTTTATTTATTTTAATGTTTTGCTTGCACATGTTAATGCTTATTAAAATCAAACCTACACTTGTAAATACATGTTCAATTTTTTTTACATTTGTTAATATAATTAAAGTTATGTTTAAACCCCAATTTGATTTAATTTACAAATTTTGTTTTTAAACCTTATGTTATTATAATTTATATAACATATTTTCTTATATGTTTATATATATTCTTAAATTTAGTTCATGTGTATTAAAAGAAAGAATATTAAATTTTATTTCAATTTTAAACTCAAATTGCTATTCTTTTTAAATAAATAAATATCTATCTCAAATGTTTTCTTATGATTGACTTTGAATAATTTTTGAAAAATATTATATTGAACTTATAATAAAATTTCCAAATATAAATATATATATTAATTAGAATTTTTTTTATTATCTTTAAAATATAGAGTTTTCAAATCCAATTTATTTTCAATATATTTATTTCAAAACCAAATTTTATTAACTTTTAAAATATAAAGTATTCAAATTTCAAATTTTCAAATTATAATCTATTTATAAAATATTTAGTTTTCCAAATCAAATCCTTTATTTAAAAATTTATATATATATTTATCCCCACGTTTTCAAATTAATTCACAATTAATCCCAAAAATTAATATTAATTACTAAATTTAATTTGGCTCAAAACCGGGATCGTTACAGATTCTCCCCTTAAGAAAGTTTCGTCCTCGAAAGTTGTTATACAGGGAGACCCACAAAGAACAGATAGAGAATGTTTTACCATATCAAATTGAATATTTTTTCTACATTTGGCTTACCAAATCAGAATATCATCAATAGATATGAGAATGAACTTATTCAACACTTCACAAGATACTCGGGTCATCTAATCTATGAAATATGCAAGGCATTGGTTAGTCTAAAGGGCAACTAACCATTCGTAGAATATATCTAGACCCCAAAGAACAAACAAATAGATATAATCCAATTGATTTTTATATTTCATTAACCAATTTATTTCAATTAAAATTTCAAACTCATTAAAGTTTAAAACGAAAAGCTGATAGAGAAACTAATGATCAGAACAGGAACTTATCTACAACGATTCGTAGGGCCACCACCACACCGAAGCTTCTTTCTGGAGCTGCCAGGAAGCATCAAAGAATTAAAATTGGATCAAAGGATATCAAGAAAAGTTGTTTCCTTGTTGTTACAAGGTATTGGCCATTTGTAGTGGTACTCCCCTGTCCCCTACCTCGTCCTCTTCTTGCACTCATACTCACTATCAGTGGATAGTAAGAGAATTTACTAAGGCATACAAATGGATATCTTAGGGATATACTCATTCTAGGGCATTTATAACCCTATCTCTAATGAGCTACCTAATGTGTTATACTCCTGAGCTAAAGTTTAACCTTTCGTTCTAATACCACTTGTGACGACCCTGACTCGACCTTCAAAAATCAGATTTTGATGAAAACGTGTTTTCCATTCAACCTTAAATTTCTCGTCCAATATAAACCTAAAATTTCTGAAATGATTATTAAAAATCATGATTTCACATTACGAATCTATTTGTATAGTCAAAACTTGAAATTGAAATTATTGATTTTTGACTTGAATTAGATTACCACAGTAATATCCAATTTTCTAAATATTTCTTAAACATTTTCACTTGGAATTATTTTTAAAAATGAAATCATGATGTTACAAAAAATTTATTTTTGGAAATTAAAGCTTAATTTTGATTAAAAAGAAAGATATGAATTTTTTCAATATGTGATTCTTAATTCTGTTGATATAACAGAGTTAATATCTATAAACAGATATACAAACCATCGTATATATATGTGTGTGTGTGTGTGTGTGTATTACATAGACAGGCAAGCATATTTTCTCAATCATACAACATATTTCTCATCACAGCTTCAGGTATTTATCACACACAATCAAAACATAAACCGGTTTGAGGGTAGTTTGCTCACCTGGAATAAAGAGCAGAGAATACAGGATTTTTGAAAAATTGGAACTTGAATTGATTTTGATTTTGTTGAACTGCTTTACTGGGTTGATTCTGAATCTGCTACATACTTTAATCCAGGTTGTAGTGTGATTACTTTGATCTGAGAACTTATTTTTGATGTTGAATATACTCTTGTTTTTTTCAGAGTTGAATCTGAAGCTTGATTATGTTGTTTGTTTATGTTTGATTCAGGTTGAAGCTTTGCTTCCAGGTTTGTTTCCAGGCTTTAATTTGTTTGATGCTTTGATCTATGCATTGAATCAGGTTTGATTTTGAATCTTTCCTGGTTCTATTTTGATTTTGTTTGAATTCTTTGAAAACTAAAGAGATGATTTTTCTCAGGTTTAATTTTAGTTTTGATTTCCTGGTTTAT
Organism: Allium cepa; assembly: GCA_030765085.1. Lineage (NCBI taxonomy): Eukaryota > Viridiplantae > Streptophyta > Magnoliopsida > Asparagales > Amaryllidaceae > Allium > Allium cepa. The sequence goes on from CM060941.1 coordinate 807,646,680, forward strand.
GTTTTTATAAACTTTGAATAGAAATGAGAAAAATGCATACGTATATATTCTTTGCTTTTTAAAATTTTTTTATCAACCTTTAATTTAATCAGTTGCCAATTGTTTATTTGTTTTAATGTTTTGCTTACACATATAAATGCTTACTAAAATCAAGCCTACACTTGTAAATGCGTGTTCAACTTTTTTTACACTTGTTAATATAATTAATGTTATGTTTAAACCCTTACTTGATTTAATTTACAAATTTTGTTTTTAAACCTTATATTATTATAATTTATGTAACATATTTTCTTATATGTTTATATATGTTCTTAAAATTAGTTCATGTGTATTAAAAGAAAGAATATTAAATCTTATTTCAATTTTAAACTCAAGTTACTATTCTTTTTAAATAAATAAATATCTACCTCAAATGCTTTTTGAAAATATATGATTGACTTTAAATCACTTTTGAAAAGTATTATATTGAACTTAAAATAAAATTTTCAAACATATATATATATATATATATATATATATATATATTAGAAGAAAAAAATTATTATCTTTAAATATAGAGTTTACAAATCCAATCTATTTTCAATATATTTATTTCAAAACCAAATTTTATTAACTTTTAAAATATAAAGTATTCAAATTTCAAATTTCCAAATTATAATATATTTAGATTTCCAATTCAAAACCTTTGTTTACAAATTTATCTATATATATTTATCCCCACATTTTCAAATTAATTCATAATTAATCCCAAAAATTAATATTAATTACTAAATTTAATTTGGCTCAAAACCGGGATCGTTGCAAAAATAATATCCATTCCAAAAATTCGTAATACTTTCAAATCCATATACTTAGTTATAACACTTTTAAAATGTAATAATTTAAAAATCATAACACCTTCAAAACCATACACTTATTATAGCATTTAAAAAATGTAATAAGTTAGAAACCATAACACTTTTAAAATGTTACCCTTATATAATAACACTTTAGAAAATATTACAATTTCGAAATAGTAGCACCTTTAAAACATAACCTAAAGTAACATAGCATTTTAAAAATATTATCTTTTAAAACTGCAGCATTTTCGAAACATAACTAAAATACCATAGCCTTTTAAAAATGCTACGGATACTACTATAACATGTTTTAAACATATTATTTCAATTTTTATCATAGTTTTATTTATACAAAACATATATATTTCATAATTAAAATCAATTATTATTATTAGGTTAGAACCAAAATTCCAAATTAAATTAAAATTAAATTATTAAGTTATTTATCATAGATAAAATCCTTAGTTTAGTTTTAAACCAATTATTTACTTACAAAATTCCAATATATAATTATAATTAAAATCATTAAATCAAATTTTAAATTAAAATTTCATATATTTAAAGATTCAAAATACATAATAATTTTAGAAAAATAATATTTAAAACTTAACCATAGGTCTGTATAACATTTTCTAACCTAGGTCATGTGATACGGATATGTATCATTTCAATTCGTAATTTATAAAATTTCAGGTTCTATCGTTTCAAACCCGCAATTCCAAGTCAAATAAAATTGCTTGAGCCTATCATTTCAACTCATAATGATTTTTCCCTATTCAAAAGTCCATTCGGGTATGTATCATTTCAACCCATAGTGATTCTATACTAACAGGGAACTTGCAGTGTGAGAAGCAGAAAATAAATAAAGCGTACAGTATAGCATATCATATCAGGTGATTAACAGACATATAATCAGGTTATAACATTGTATGAAGTCATGTAACTGGCATATATGAACTACTATCAACATAGCATATCAATTACTGCAATTGACATGTCATTGTTTCAGAACTATATAAGTACGAATGTCAAGATTGATAACTGACCTTCTAAAGCTAGAGATTGCAACTCAAGACAAACGAATAAACTCCGAAAAGCACGACAAAGCACAAACTATATTCGAGTGGATGAAGAGCCAAGATTCAAATCTTGTAAACAAACAAATATATACATTCATAAGAATATAATTCAACACATAAAATATAAATCTAAACAATGCACAAGTATAGATCAAAAATGAAGCAAAATGGCTTAACCCATTCAAGTAGGCTTGGCCACTTTCCAAATTGGCTAAACCATCATCATATGGTTCGGCCATGACTTGATTTGCATATATGTTTGGCTATGGCAAGGAATGGTCACGGCTATGGGGTAGGTGAAGGGATAGCAAGGCAAAAGGTCAAGGGGAAGGCAAAAGACAAGGTAAGTAAATGGTCAAGAGGGTCAAGTGGTTCTGCCCTCTAGCAAATATGCTCGGCTATGGTGCTAGGCTTGGGTCAAGGCAACTGAATAGGAACGGGCTGAGATGCTTTTGGTCACAGCAAGGGAATGGAAGTGGTGGCTGAGGCAAGCAGAAAGGAAGGGGTGGTGTAAGGGCTCGGCTAGGGTTTGCTAGGCAATTGGAGATGGTGTTTGGATCTATGGTGGTCACGGCATGGCATGGGATAGTGATGAGATGGTGGAGGCCAGTCATAGGTGGTGGATAAGTGGTGAGATGGTCGGCAATAGGAGGCATGACGGCCGAGCATAGCATGAAGCAAAACAAAAAGAAAAGAGAAAAGGAAAAGACAAAGAAGAAGGAAGACATGAGAAATAATTACTGTAATTTTTTATATTCACTGAACGCAAATGAGAAGAGAAATTAGATGATAAGTTTGTACGTGAGATGCTTTGAACGACTAAAGAAAAAAAAAGAACCTCTTTATATTAAAGAAAAGAAACATATGCCTCTTGAAATTTTCTAAGCCCATTAGCTAAGCCCAAATCAAAACAAACCCAAAAAAAATCAAATACAAAGGTCAAAGCCCAAAAAAATAGAAAATAGAAAATAGAGAATAGAAAATAAAATAGAAAATAGAAAATAACAAATAAAATACGTTAAATAATCACACGTAAAACACTAAATTTTATCATATTTAAAAAGTATAAAACATAATTTGATTAAACGAAAAGCAGAACAAATATCAGAATCAAATTCAACTTCAAAGAAAAAGATTGGAAATAAAAAATTCAAATCTAAAAATTTCAACCAAAAGTCAAAGTTTGACCACAGTTGACCAAAATATAAAATTTTCAGAAAATCTTTATTTTATTTAGGAAAATGATTGTAAACAAAATCCAGATATTCATTGGAAAATTCTAGAATTCCAAATTTTAATGATTTAAAGTCAAAGTTTTCAAATAAAATGAATTAAAAATATTTACAAAAATTATGGGTTGTTACACTCTTCCCCACTCAAAACTTTTCATCTTCGAAAGGAACGAGACACGAAAACAAGTAAAGGTAAGATAGAAAAAGCAACTATTACCTGAAATAAACAATTCCGGATTCGAAGCATGCATGCTCTCCGCCGTTTCCCAAGTACAAATCTGATAATCAGTACTCCACCATACTTTGACCAGGTTGATGGATTTCCTTCTCGGCTGCTTCGTACCTCTATCGATAATATGAAGTGGCTTCCTCTCGATAGTAAGATTAGGCTCAATATTTGGACAATCAAAGATGGATCATGCAGATATTGACGAAGATGCGAAACATGGAATACATTATACACTCCAGAAAATTTCTCAGGCAAATCCAGACGATAAGCTAAAGAACCAATCCTCTCTGAGATACGGAAAGGACCAACAAACCTAGGAGCAAGCTTCCCTCATCTTCCTCTTTATCCCAAATTATTATTAAATTTATTCCAGTTAATATATCTTATCACATATATTAATTATATTTACTCTTATCATAACATTCAAGTTTATTTATAAATTCCTTTAACATCATTTTATATTGTATATTTTCCAATTACATACCTAAGTTTTGAATTATTAGATAAGTTATATTGGAAGATAATTTAGTAGTATAAATAAAATTTTCCAATTCAATTATTTATCCAAAATTCAAATTATTTATCCAAAATTTTCCAATTCATTTATTTCAAATTCAATTATTTATTCAATTTTTTTTAAGAATTCAAGAATTTAAATCTCTGATTTACCTCAAACAATTAAGTGATTATATATATACTATATATCAAATCAAATCAAATTTAAAATCACACACTTATATATTAAATCAGGCCATACTTAAGAAATTTAAATCAATTTTTTTTTCTTTCAAACAAAAGTGTAACAAAGCTACAAATTGGTCTCTTCACTTTGAAACTCAAAAATAAATGTCGATGAGGCGGCCATCATCATCGAAATTATTTTCCAGTGACATAAAAGAAAAGCATAGATTTAAACCTTTTAAAATTTATATTCAAACCTACTTCTAAATGATATACATTTTAAAACATTAAAACCAAAGTTTGAAATCACCATAATTTAATTCTCAAATCCATAATTTAAATTCATCTAAATTCCAAATCAGTTTATAAACTATGCTTAAAATTCCAAATAAATTTATAAGCTGTTTATAATTCTATTTATTTATCTTATGAGGCAATAGTCATTGGTTACAAAACAATAAATAAAAATCAAAAATTATCATTTTGTTAACCAATTCATTTAACAATTGTCTTTTATAAAATTTACCTAAATGTGTAATAATCATATAAATTTATTTTATTTACCAAATTTGAAAATGATATTGTGCCGGTTTGCTCTGTTCAAGTGTTTTGAAAATCCTATCGATAGCGTTGATCAGACGAATCGATTGAAAATCTAAATCAACATCAACAACTCAAACAACACAACATATAAAACATTCAATCTTAATACAAATACGCTCCCTCACTCGATGTTTCCAGAATGGATTTCAAAATAAAGATAGAATTTCAAATTTGGAAGATTCAAAGATAAAATGAGATAGATAAAGGATTAAGATAAGATTAAAATAGAAGATTGAAATTACACCTGATAATTGTTGTTCTAGGTGAATTCAATGAGATGGAGATGATCTTCCCAAGATCCTCCATAATCAAAGACACGGGCACGAAGAAGATCCTCTAGAATCTGGTCCACCCTTTCCGTTTGACCGTCGGTCTGCAGATGGTAAGCAGTGCTCAGATTCTGGTGAGTACCAAAAAGTTCCTAAAAAAGCTCTCCAAAACTTATTGGTAAATATGGAATTTCTATGAAAACAAACAATCTCCCTCATGTAGATCTCCGCCAAACAAGAAGCAGAATGGGTAGGCTTGACCGGAATGAAATGAGCCGACTTGGTCAATCTATCCACAAAGATAGAAGAGAAGAAAGACTTACATTGATCATAGCGATCTTGACTGGATCAACAGAAACTCCATTCTTAGAAACAATACGCCCGAGAAATCGGACTTCATCCTTCCAGAAATGGCATTTCGAGAATTTAGCCTTCAACCGATGATTTCTAAGAGTCTCTATAACAAATTCCAAATGCGACTCATGCTCATCCCTTGACTTGGAGAAGGTAAGGATATCATCAAGAAAGAATAGAACAAACTTGTTAAGAATATCACAAAAAACACGATTCATCAAATCAACAAAGAAAGCTAAAGCATTTTTCAAACCAAAAGGCATAACTAACGATTCATTGAAACCATTCTCAGTACGAAAAGCAGTCTTGGGAATACTTTCCTCTGTAACTCTAAGCTGGTGAAAACCTGTGGCAAGATCAAGCTGAGGGAAAACCGTAGCTCTATGGAGTTGATCAAACATATCATTGATATGAGGCATAGGATATATGTTTCTTATAGTGAGCTTGTTCAGCTCCCGATAATCAACACAAATCCTCAAAAAACCATCGGACTTAGTGACGAAAACCGCCGCTGCTCTCCATTCGGAATGACTAGGTCTGATCAGACCCTTGGAGAATAGGTCCTCAATTTGCTTCCTCAAATCAACCTTCTCACGGGGTGCCATTCTTCTGGAAGGAAAGACTACAGGTCGAGCTTTAGAAATAAGATCAATACAGAAATCAATTTCCCTCTTAGGAGGTAAATAAGTGACTTCACCAAATACATCGGGATATTGTTTGACCACAGGAGTCGAATGAATATCACCGGGAGAAGCATCCAGAGAATAAATAAAATTTCCAGCAAAATCCTAAGGCAAACAGCACTGAATCACCAAAGAATCACCCTAATCACCAATAAGGGAAACAGTTCGGGTGTTACAAGAGATAACATCTTCATGCCTCTTTAGCTAATCACCTCCATGTAATAGATCAAAAGCATCAAAATCCAGAACCTAGAAATCCTAATCAAGGAATTTAATTAACAAGGTGGATAAGGAAACGAATGAAATTAAGAAAAATTTGGTTTCAAAACAAGAAAAGTTAACATCAAAATAATTTTTGAAAATCCTTTGAAAATTATTTTATACTTTAAAATACGTTCTCTCACAAAGAATATGATTCTAGGATTGATTTCACTCATTCTAGGGTATTTTTACCGTATCTCTAATGAGTTATTGCTCCGTACGCTAAGGTTTGTCTAAAACCAAAGCTCTGATACCAAATGTAATGACCTACTATTTTTGGAACATTCAAATCGGCAATAAAACCACACATGTTAGACTAGAATAATTCAAAATAATAGATCGTAATATAGTTTGGAGCAAATAAAACCAATGACGGATACAAAAATATCAAAATAACTCGCAGCGGAAATAAAAATAACCATAGTAGTTCATAAAGCTACTACAAACAGAGTCACAAACAAGTACAAAATACCAGAGTCTAAAAGTAAATATATTACAAATCCCAATAAATATGTCCACTAATACATAAGATGAATAGAAATACTGAATAAACAACTAGATAGAAAGATAAACTCCAGCAAATCCTCTAGCTCCAGAAGATGAAATCCAAAGCTGCTTTTTAGGCTGACCCGAGCGTAAATCAGAACAAAAAACACTCGGGTCAGGACATACAGACTTATACAATGTAAACCAGCTCAAGTGACTGTAATAGAAATGCACAATTAACTTAAAGGATGCTTAGGACCGCCTATCCTTTAAGGATCCGTTAAACTATTTATTATGTAGTAATATACGCTATTATAATAATGTCTAAAGTAAAGTATAATATATTTTAAAAATAGCGTTAAGACTTTACATTTTCCACCTTAACACATTTCATATATTCCCATAGTCTATACAGTACCGTAATCTCCCCCGTACCGGGCGTCGTCAGAGGGCACTCCATAGGTACGGTACAAAACAAAATCGTATAGGGCACATTAGGGTAGTTGACACAGCACAACTAGGCAATGCCAGGGTAGATATACCAATTACACTTTTGGACCGATGGTAACGCATAGCAGCCACTACCTTCCACCTTGAGACACACTCCCAAAATCAAAGGTGCGCACCAATCAATCACAAAGTAATAGAATGGTATACGAAGAAGTGTGTCCGATCAGAGGAGCTATCTCATTAGCCCGTCAATTGCTCCTGTTTTAGCCACCTTATGCCAACTCACGAGAGACGGGTCCACGTATATACTTTAATAGAACGTTGCCACCATCCTACTTTATTCTAGAATCTCCACCGCGTACACGGTTGTTAAAGTGGTTTTCGGAGTTGGCAGAGAGTATGATAATTTCCGATCCCGGTCTCTTTAACAACCCAAAGTTATTATAACCCATGGTTATTTATTTCAAATTGTTTACATTTCAAATCATAACATATCCATTTCAAAAACACTTAAACCAAATGTTATTACTCTTCCAAAATAATATCCATTCCAAAAATTGGTAATATTTCCAAATGCATATACTTAGTTATAGCACTTTTAAAATGTAATAATTTAAAAATCATAACACTTTCAAAACCATACACTTATTATAGCATTTAAAAAATGTAATAAGTTCGAAACTATAACATTTTTAAAATGTTACCCTTATATAATAGCACATTAGAAAATTTTACAATTTGGAAATAGTAGCACCTTTAAAACATAACCTAAAGTAACACAGCATTTTAAAAATGTTATATTTTTATAACTACAGCATTTTAAAAACATAACTAAAATACCATAGCATTTTAAAAATGCTATGGATAATACAATAACATGTTTAAAACATACTATTTTAATTTTTATCATAGTTTTATTATACAAAGCATATCTATTTCATATTAAAATCTATTATTATTAGGTTAGAATCAAAATTCCATATGAAATTATTAAGTTATTTATCAAAGATAAAATCTTTAATTTAGTTTTGAACCAATTATTTACTTATAAAATTCCAATATGTCATTATATTTAAAAATCGTTAAATCAAATTTTAAATTAAAATTTCATATATTTAAAGATTCAAAATACTTAATAATTTCTATAAAACTATTATTTAAAACTTAACCAAGGGTCTGTATAACATTTACTAAGCTAGGTCAAGTGATACGGATATGTATCGTTTCAATTCGTAATTTATAAAATTTCGGGTTCTATCGTTTCAAACCCGTAATTCCAAGTCAAATAAAATCGCTTGAGCCTATCATTTCAAATCATAATGATTTTTCCCTATTCAAAAGTCCGTTCGGGTATGTATCATTTCAACCCATAGTGATTCTATACTAACAGGGAACTTGCAGTGTGAGAAGCAGAAAATAAATTAAACAGTATAGCATAGCATATCATATCAGGTGATGTAACAGACATATAATCAGGTTATAACATCATATGAAGTCATGTAACTGGCATATATGAACTACTATCAACATAGCATATCAATTACTGCAATTCTCATGTCATTGTTTCAGAACTATATAAGTACGAATGTCAAGATTGATAACTCACCTTCTAAAGCTAGAGATTGCAATTCAAGACAAACGAATAAACTCCGAAAAGCACGACAAAGCACAAACTATATTTGAGTGGATGAAGAGCCAAGATTCAAATCTTGTAAATAAACAAATATATACATTCATAAGAATATAATTCAACACATAAAATATGAATCTAAGCAATGCGCAAGTATAGTTCAAAAATGAAGCAAAATGGCTTAACCCATTCAAGTAGGCTCGGCCACTTTCCAAATTGGCTAGACCATCATCACATGGTCCGGCCATGACTTGATTTGAAACATATGTGTTCGGCTATGGCAAGGAATGGTCACGACTATGGGGTAGGTGAAGGGATATCAAGGCAAAAGGTCAAGGGGAATGCAAAAGACAAGGCATGTGAATGGTCGATAGGGTCAAGTGGTTCGGCCCTATGGCAAATGTGCTCGGCTATGGTGCTAGGCTTGGGTCAAGGCAACTGAATAGGCTCAACCTGAGATGCTTTCAGTCATGGAAAGGGAATGGAAGTGGTGGAATAAGTAGTGGCCGAGGCAAACAAAACGGAAGGGTTGGTGTGAGGGCTCGGCTAGGGTTTGCAACACAATTGGAGATGGGTTTTGGATCTACGGTGGTCACGGCATGGCATGGTAATGAGATGGTGGAGGCCAATCGTAGGTGGTGGTGAAGTGGTGAGATGGGCGGTAACAGGAGGCGTGATGGCCGAGCATACCATGAAGCAAAACAAAAGAAAAGAGAAAAGGAAAAGAGAAAGAATGAGGAAGACATGAGCAAAACTCATTGTAAATTTTCTTTATTCAGTAAACGCAAATGAGAAGAGAAATGAGATGAGAAGTTTTGTACGTGAGATGCTTTGAATGGCTAAGGCAAACAAAAAGGCACCTCTTCATATTAAAGAAAAGAAACATATGCCTCTTGAAATTTCCTAAGCCCATTAGCCAAGCCCAAATCAAAACAAACCCAAAAAAAATCAAATAAAAAGATCAACGCCCAAAAAAATAGAAAATAGAAAATAGAGAATAGAAAATAGAAAATAACAAATAAAATATGGAAAATAAACACGTGTAAAATGCTGAATTTTATCAGATTTAAAAAGTATAAAACGGAATTTGACGGAACGAAAAGTAGAACAAGTATCAGAATCAAATTCAGCTTCAAAGAAAAAGATTGGAAATTAAAAACTCAAATTTAAAAATTTCAACCGAAAGTCAAAGTTCAATAATAGTTGACCAAAATATAAAATTTTCAGAAAATCATTGTTTTATTTTATTGGGAAAATGATTATAAACAAAATCCAGAAATTCATTGGAAAATACCAAAATTCCAATTTTTAAATGATTTAAAATCAAAGTTTTTAAATAAATTGAATTAAAAATATTTACAAAAATTATGGGTTGTTACAGGTGTTGAAAACATTAACATGCAATAAGCATTTATTTGTGTGTATATGTTTTATTTTTATTTTTCAACCTTCAACTTAGTTCATTTATATACCTTAATCGATAAACGTTTCATCAATCATAAATGCACAAATTATCAATGTAAATTATTATAACATTATATAGCATGTGTTCTTACAATATTATAAAGGTTAAATGTTATCATTTCATTTTTCTAATAAGGGTTTTTCTAGTCTTTTATATTTCACCAAAACTTAGTCGATACATAGAAGTGTTTTGACTTCATTAGTGGGTGTTGGGATTTGTTCATGTTGGAATTCTGACCTTGAGTTTGCTTAACAAATCATAGGTCCACATATGATGGACAACTCCTTATCAGTTGTATCATATACAACTCCTAACCCACGACACCTTGTCCTAATTTCACTTCGAGCTTGAAGTTTCTCAATAAATCGATACGAAATTACTCACTCATACCTACCATATTGCGATAACCTAAGTATAGTATACATATCTTGAGTTTCCTCAACAAATCTATACATATATATAGTTATCTTACGTCGTCTATTAGATATATTAATAATACTACACATAACATCTCTAGCTTGAGCTCGCTCAACAACTAAGGGGTACGTAAGTGAATTATTAATATATATATATACACATATATATATATATGGTAGAAGACAACATTGTATTGAAGATTCATAATCTACAACATATTAAATTGAGTGATATCGACTCATGGATTAATATATTTCTTTTGAAATACCCTCACGATTTAAGTGTTAGACGCATTAGAAATCATGGTAAACGTACATTTACATATGTACTTATTCCTTAAGTCTATTTTGGGTTTCTTAACGTTCCACTTTTAATGTATGCATCCGTATTATATATATTTTATTATCGTATTACATTTACATTTCATATTACTTATATAATAGTCTTATGTCTAATATTATATCAATTAAATCTTATTTAAATAATTTTATTAATTAACACTTTAATTAATTATTATATTATTCTATTATAACATATTATATTGAATATATATATACACATTATAACCTTTATAGTAATACACATTTATCGTGTACATATATATATATATATATATATATATATATATATCTCTGTTTGTGTTTTAATTTATTAATTAACTTTTAATTTATTTATTTAATTAAACAATTTTAAGTAAATTTTATTAATTCCAAAAGCTCTTTTGTACACACATGTATACTCATATTGTCTTAAACAATTCAAGGTAACATAACATATATAATTAAATACATTATACAAGTATATATATTTAGTCAATTAACTTATTTAATTAATACGATTATTTTATTATTATTATTAATAAATAATATTTTCAATATTAATATTATAACATTTTCAAATGTTTTGAAATTTTATATTATAACTTTATAATATTTATTTTATTTTTAATTTAAATCTTTTTTAGTTTTCAAAACAATTTCAAAATTTTTATTATAACATTTACATTTTATTATTATTTTTAATTTAACTTTTAAATTTTAAATGATTTTTTAGTTTCAAAACAATTTTGAAATTAGCTCAAGGCCTAATTCAAATTGGGCCTTTTTTCTATTATGGATGACCTTTTAGTCTTACCCCATCATTTCCGGACAGGATAGTAGCCAGGTTGAGCAAAGTACTTGATTACCTAAATCCAATCTTAGACACTACTTTTCTAGACTCCCTACTATATGGGTAGGCTCTAATAAGTCAGGCTAATATGATTGATTTAGATCACCTAGGCTATTTGGGCTTTGAGACCATTCTTCGAACTAAGGCAGCTGACAATGAAAATTATGGGTGAATTAAAAAAAAATAACACATTGGATCTTTATTGGGCCTATGAAGTCTAGTTTATTTAGAACATTTTTGAATTTTATTTAAATTTACAAAATGATCTAGAATTATTTAATTTATTTCACATTATATATGTATGTGTATCTTATACACACACAAATATATATATATATATATGTGTGTGTGTGTGTGTGTGTGTGTGTGTGTTTATATATCTGTGTGCATGGATGTGTAACATATCATTCCTTTCAAGGTATGACATGCCCATGTATAGATGTTATGATTTACATCGCAATGGAAAAGTTAGCTCATCCAATATGCAAAATAATTATCCAAATGTATGTTTATATATGCACCTTTTCTTTTATGAATAAAGTATTACAATATATACACTAAAAATTTATTTATACATAAATTTGTGTATATATATATAAATACTTATATATAAACATACATATAAATATTAACAATATGTATATATTTATCACTATATAAATATATGTTTAAATCATTTATAAAATATATTAAATAAATAAAAATAATTTTTTAACGTCAAACTGTATATGTATTATTTTTTAATTTTTATAAAAATAAATATATAATATAAAAAAATCATAAAAATAATTTATATTTAATTACATATATCAAGTCTTATGCATGGCATATGATTTTTTTTAATTTTAAAATTTGACACATATATATACATATAGATACACATATACATACATACATACATACATACATACATACATACATATTAATAGACGTCTTTTTTCTAGCATGGTCTTTAATGGAAACCCAAGGCCTCTAGCTATACTTCCCCCTCCTCCAATTCCCTTTGGCTATGCCTTCGCCTCTTCCCTGCCACCTCTGGTCTCTTTTGTCTCTCTTCATCACCCTCCTCACCCTCCACCTCCACCCTCAGATCATTTTCTGCCTCCACCTTCCTCTTCTTCATCTCATATATCTTCTTCTACTTCATGTGCTATTGCTTCTCTCCCAAACCTCTCTTCCTTCTTTTCTAGTTATGATGTCAATCATGTCAAAGCTTCCCTTGATGATTAGCCATCTCAGATTCCTACTTCCTCTTCAAAAATGGCCTTCTTTGTTTAATGACAAACCCATGAATGCTGGTGTTTATGTTCCAGTTCAATTCAATCATTCTTACTCTGGTAATTCACTCTCCCCTCCCTAGGAGGTTATTAATGTGGGTATCCAGACTTTATCTGATTTCTTAGTGGGATATTTTCTTGGTGGATCTATTAATTGTATGGTTGTTATGTCACACTTTGAAAAGACTTGGAAGTTAAAGGGCACTCTTGAGATGTTATCTGATAAATAAAGCTATTAATTTAAATTCTTATGCCATGAAGATAGGTTGAATGTGCTGAAAAGAGATCCAGTGTTCCTAAGAGGATAAATGTTCATCATCACTTCTTGGAATCCATCTTTTGGATTTGCTCAATCTGCTATTAGGGATGTTACGATCTGAATGTATTTATAATGGATTCCTTTGACGACTTGGACCCTTATTGGAATCAACTGGTTGTCTTGTCACCTAGGAAAGATAATTTTTTATGATGAGAACACTAAAAGATATAAGAGACTTGAATATGCCAAGTGTTTGATAGAATTTAAGCCAGATAAAGAGCTTCCTGATTTTATTTGTGTTGGGGATGAAACTTGTCCTAATGTATTAGTTGAATATTTGTAGAAACCTTTGATTTTTACTCAATATAATGTCTTTGGTCATGCAACAACTAAGTGTGAAGCTAGTATTGTAAACAACAATGATATAGAGAAGAATAAGATTAATTGTGATGATTCTGAACACTTGAAAGAGAATGCTGATAAGAATGCACTACACAGTGATAAAGAGAAAATGTCTAATGAAGATTCTCGATTTGTTAAGGATAAGAGGAAACAGAAATCTCGACAAAAAGTATGGAGGAAAGTAAAGGAAGCTTCTGTAATTTCAAGCCATAACAAGGATGTTGATCTTTTCGAAAATATGGATAATGCTAGCAATGATGATGTGGTAATGGTTTCCATAGATTCTGGAAATGATACTATTTCTATGGTGGTTGTTGTAGTGGGTCCCACTATTGTTGTTTTTGATGCTACTAATAGTTCTATGAGCACATAATTGAATCAGCAAATGTGCTTGCTGCACCAGACCAAAATTCAATTAGTTTCGGTCACAATTGGCAGCTGTGCTTTAGCCTAACTTCTTTATCTTCAGAACAAATTTGCAGTGCTGAATGTCATTGAAGAAGGAGAATTTCATTCTCCATCAATGATCCTTGTATCTTCCATTGATCTTAATTCCTCTATTGGTGATCAGTCTCAACTACTTTGATTTCTCCTCCTCGTTTTGTTTCAGTTCCCAAATATCTCCTTGTAATCTTCTATGTTGTGCACTAACATGCACACCGCGATGCACAATAATATGCACAACATTAAATCTTCACCCACAAGTATTATCTCTCATTATCCTATCCATTTTCAACATTCTACATCTCTTTTATCCAATCCAACCTTAACTTCTCCTTGTTCTTCTCTTAAACTTCATCAAGAGATTTTCCACGCTGCAGACTTTTCCTCTTATATCTCTTCTACTTTTATGCTTCTAATTACTCAAGAATAAGATGGGAAGACTAAGAAAATTCATTCTCAATTGTCCCTCTCTACTGATCTTGATAAGGTTATTTCTTACAATAGTGATCATTTTTCTTTATTTTAATCAAAAATAGAAAATTTTGCTTCTCCTGGTGTTAAAACTAGGTCAGTTACTAACTCCCAAATTTCCTTTTATTGATAAAATAGGTTAGTGGAATATTGGGAGTGCTATTCCACTGCCAAGCAACTTGTAATAAAGAACCTAATTCGCTTCCACAATACTCTGTTAATGGTTATTACGAAAGCAAAACACAATCATGAATCAACATTCAATGTTGTTTCTGTTATTGCTTCAGCATGGTCTGTTATTCAGAATGTAGCTCAATCTCCTTTTGGTAGACTATTTATTCTCTAAAACCCTATTATTTTCTCTGTTTCCCTAATTCTCATGCATAGGCAATTCATTCATTCTAAAGTCTTGTTAACTTAAAAAATGGATCAACACCCTGAATTGAGTGTGAAAACACCAGCCCAATTCTTACAGAGAAATATCATATATAATAAATGTCAAAAGATAAGAAGTAATAATGAGACAAGAAGATTTTTATGGTAGTTCGGCTTTTATGAAGCCTATGTCCATTTTACAAGCTTTATTATCAACTGACTGCTATCACAAGTTGAATTCAGTTACAAGTTGATGAGATTAGAATAAGTAACAAGAAAATTAGTTCGTTGGAGAATCACAGTGAACTCCTAGAGGACTATTGTGTGGAAGAAGAAGAGTGAAGAATGATCTCTATAGATTTCCAATAGCCAGTCCAAAAGAAGATCTTTTTTGTGTTGAAATTTATAGGTGAAGGAGAGCAGTTAGGCCAAGGCTGACTTGTCAGAAGCCTCTACTCAGTGCTAGGAAGAAGTCCAGAAAAACTAAAGGTGACCCGAGCTAATTTGATGGATTGCTGGCAATTTATGCCCTTAAACTATTTTTGAGTCTATCCTTTTGGGTTTCCTTCCTTTCATTAATTTAAATGGCTTGTCCAAATATCATGTCGCTTAGAGTCTGTTTGATCATCTGCCTTCAAGTGTCATATAGTCCAGAACAATCATCCATAACTCGCTCAAAACTTAATGAAATCAGAAAAACTTTGCAGATACACTCTAGAGGGTTTCTAGGACCTACCCTAAAAATTTCAGATAATGGGGTCCAATCTACATGGATCGCTAGCGATCCATCTAGTTAGGTCGCTAGCGATCTGTCTTGCCTTATCCAATCAAGCCCATTTTCGATGAGTGCCATATTATGTCTCCTAAATGTCCTACCAAAATTTGAAGTCAATCCGACTTTGTATGAGTTATCTAGGTCTGTTTTAAGTTAGCTGCTTTTGGACAAACAACTTGAATCAAATGAGTCTTTACTTCTCGAACTATATTATTTGGTATGCTATGAAACTTCACAAGCATGCTTAGAAGTGGTAATGAGTCATGATGCAAGAGGTTTAGATGACTCATAATGCTTCCCTATGGATCGTTAGTGTTCCATCTAGTTAGTATTTCATTGGCTGATTTTCCTTTAGTCCTATTGGCTTGGTTATTTTGGTCGAATCTCAAGTTATTCTGGCATAGTCTGAATGTTTTAACTCCTATTGAATTATGATTGGCTAAAAACCTAGTTGATACTTGTCTGCTAAAGTAATTCTTTTGAATGAAAGGTGTGCTTTACTTAAAAACAAGTTCCTATCTCTAGTCTTTGATAGTTAAGCTTTCCAACTACTTTAGCCTCGGTGAATCATCCAGTTCCTTTGGTGTCACGACCCGAATTTCAGCGTTTGAGAATCGACACCCGTACTTCCTTGTACTCGAATGCCGCAGATTCAATCGTTGAAATCCGACTCATGCCGGAGCTTAAAACACATTAAGTACAACAACACAACGGAAGAATTAATAATATCATTGCTATGCAACAGATACAATATCTGATACAATAATGATACAATTTAGATATCGATACAAATATCAAAGACAAGTACATCAGCGAAAAGAGATAACATAAACTTGAACTCCAAAGAAGGAACTCCAATATCAGCAATCTCGATCTCCAAAGCACCAATCCAGAAATAGCTCGAACTCCCAATCAAGTTTTACTAAGCAAGGCCAGCCATGAATGTTGAAGTGTAGCAAACGCGATCCACAAATCCAAAGGCTTCGAAGGCTATCGAATCTATACCTACTATTTGATTATCTGAAAACCCCAACTCTAGACTGCCCGTGTGAAAAATTTTAGGCACCCAGAGTTTAGGAAGGGAACAATAAACTCCAGGTCAGTCATGGGACGGGTATAAGCAAACAAAAACAGTTTTATCTTTAAAACAAACAATAAAAGACTTTAAAGTTGAAATCCGTAATGCTTTTTGGAAAATGAAACTGCCACAAGGCCTCTCGCCATACACACAATGCAAGCGCACACTTGGAGGAGATTTCTCCTTGTGACAGTCAAAAATGCTTGATACGCGAAAATCATTTGATATTATTATTAGTGCATAGTGCAAAAAAACCTTTCGAAAGTATAATATTAATCTTAGCCAGCATACGTACCATTATAGTATGCCTACTATAGCTACCATGTTAAATGGCAGGTTCTACAACTAAAACCATATAGGGCGCGTATTGGATGATTGGATTTCCAACAAATGGTCAGGCTAAGGAACTTCCTAAATAAATGGACTGCCTCTGGAGGGACGCCACCAAGAACCAAAATTGTTCCCTACCGACACAAGGCCGGGTTACCACTTCCGGAAAGTAACCCTCAAGATATGCCATCCTCGGTCGTAACCAACCTTTATCCGAGCGCTCGACACCAACAACCACACAGCAATAAGTGTGCAGCAACCACATGGGTAAATATCTGGGCTCCATACCATGATACCACCTTTTATCCAGAAGAGATGGACATACCCTAGGGGCGCGACCCCTGCAATCTTGCCGCAAAATTCCTTTTTCGACCATTTGCAGGTTGTGAGGCTCGACGAAGTCTCATCCACAATGCTACGCTTTTCACAAAGCCATGCTTTGATCAACAAATGATCAGCAGCATTTCACATGCCACATTACAAAATTGGGAATGTGTTACTTGTAATCATCAACTACATAACCTCTGAGCTCGTACATCTCTGAGAAGGATGTTAAGCTAAGAGAATAAATTCTCCGCCACCAAACAAAAATGTATTTGATAGAAACCAATTTTACATCTCAAAGTGTAATGTCAGACACACATCCATACAAGTCTATTTCGGGTTCGAACAGAACCGAAGGCACTTCAAAAGAAGCCCTTGCAACCTGGGTATTCACAATACTCCCTGTCACATATGGAGATCTCTATACCGTAGCTACTCAGTGCAGAGTCATTCAACTGGTTATCCTTTCATTTTCAAAAATACCCGATCTTCACCACCGGTCTTCAAATGCTATCCATAACGTCGTATCATTATTCGAAATGGGTTATACGACACAAGGTCCTCTCCCGGCTAAACTATATATTGAGCACAATATTTAAAAACCATATGGATAATGGGATTTCAATTAAGTCACAACTTAAAATCCAAATCTAATGGTTTAAACAAATTACCATTTCAAATCTATTTAAACAAAAAGATTCACTTCACAAAGTTCACCATTTTTCACAAAGATTCATTCATAGATTTCAAAACAATTTCCACTTCAAATCTTTTATAGAAAGGATACACTTTTAAGATCCCTTTCAATTTGAAAACAAAGTATACCAATCAAAGATTCATTCATATTCTTTCAAAACAATTTCTCTTTCAAATTGGATTAACTCATCCAATCTTTAAATCAAAGATCTAATTCATAGCTTTCAAAACCATTTCTAAAAATTCATTCATAACTTGGAAAACTATTTTCATTTCAGACTTGAAATACTTTCAACACAAATTAGAAATTCTTTCCTTATATGAAAGCATTTATTATTTGAAAACAAATAGTTTTCGTTTCAGAAAAAATCTGATTACATTTATACTAGTTAAAGCCCTTGGGTTAAATTCAAATTCCAAAATAATACTTTTAAAATGGTTTAAAAATCCATATAAACACATTTATAACTTGTACAACATTTTCAAACCATAAATTCCAACGTAGAATTCAATTTCAAATTTTGAATTCAAATTCAGGTCAAATTATTTAAATTTCAAAACCTTATCAAGGTATTCAAAATAACTTTTTATCTTCAAACTCCTTTTCAAAAGCTTTTCACGTTTAACCCAATTCTATTTCCAAAACCGTTTGGATTTAAAATTCAATTTTAGAACCATTTCAAAAATATGTGACTTAACCAATTTCCTCGTGCAATCCATATTTGTGTGTGTATAGTGTAGTCCAGGGGTTTTACACAATAGTGCAACATCGTCAATCATCACAGATTCAAGCATATCAATATCAATAAGCGGTATATTCTTATAATGCTTATCTTTAATCACAGATAAATAATATATATTCATCATAGATAAATAAATTACATTCATCACAGCTCGAATCAAAATCATTCGTATCACAAAGCATTTCACATCAGGGATACCAAACAATTTAAAGCATTTCTTACAATTCATACATCCATAAGTAAGATTAATTATCCATCTGGTTAATTTAAATCTGATTAATTACTTATGAATAAATTATTTATCCTGGTTAATTAACTTTAATTAATTACAAACCATCTTAATTAATTAACTTTTATTCATTTATTAATAAGTTAATTAACCTTTAATTTTAAATTTATCAACCTTGATTTATAAATAAATCAACCTTTAATCATTAAATATTTAACCTTTAGTTATTTAATTATAAATTAATTTCCCTTAGTTAATTAATTAAAAAATTAATTAATCCTTAATTGATTACCATTAAATTAATTATTCTTAATTAATTACAATAAGCGATTATTCATAATTAAGTTTTTTAGTTAACTAACCATTAATTAATTAATTATGCTCAAATTAATTATCTAAATTAATTACCCACATTAATTAATTATTCTTTAATTAATTATTGTATAATTCCTTGCTTTACCAACCTTTAATCATTAATTAATTACTTTTAGTTACTTTCATTAAGTAATCAGTTAACTTAATTAATAAATTCTTTAATCAACTACATTGATTACTCATTAATTTTATCACAATAATTAATCCATAAATTTATTACACCAAATGAATAATTTTAATTTATTTACACAAAGTGGTTAACCTAAATTTAATTACACAAAGTAACTATACTTGCTTAATCACTTACTTACATCTTTCGAATCTTATTAAATAATATAAATTATTATTAACAAACGGTTAAATTTTAATAACCTTAAAGTTAATTAATAGTCAAAACATTATTTAAGATAAGCCATTTATCTTTATCTTCACTAATTACTTAATTATGATTAACGCATAAACTTTAAAATATTTTATCTTTTTATTTAGCACTTAATTTCATTCCCAAATTTAGTTTTAAAATTTATTTACACATTTAAGTTAAAACCAAATGTTAAACAAAACATTTATTATGTATAAAAGAAACTGATTTAAGAAAAAAAAATAAACTGGATTTCTTTTAAAAGTTTTAAAACTTCCCTTGATTTAAACTGAAAAATTGTTTAAAATGCTTGCTTCGAGAACAACCCAATACCTTCCCACGTCATGCCCCGAGACATGCACAACACCACTGGACTTCGAGCCAATTCACAAACCACTTTGAGTTTGAACCCGAGCTTGTCCTTTCTTCCCCAACTTTCCAACAGCACCATATATAATCGTGTGCGCTTGCACGATGCACACAGATCTGACCACTTTCGACCGACCTCACTGCCACCTAAAAGTCGACAATGACCATCACAAATCAACCGAACACCCCAAACCCATGAAATCGCCGTGGTTCAGAATCGAGCATGGTAGCACTTAACTAGAACCAGACCCGGTTACCAAAATCACCATGTATCGCCACCACCTATTGTCAACGATCTCGCAGTCACCACCAGAGCTCCATCGAATACCCACGTTCCTTTCCCCCCAGTCTGGTGCCTTCCGATGCCACGTTGATGACGAACTACCCTCTCCAACCTCGTTGGCCAAATTTGGGTATAAAACCCTATTTTGTTCTCGTTTACCCTCCACGATGATCCGTAATTCCATCGACCATTTTTCACCGACTCCCTGACTTCCCAGCTACCTTCACCATTAATCACGATCCCCAACTCATCGTTGATCATTAGATTTTGACGAAAATGTCAATTCTGTTCAACTCGCGATTCCTCATCATTTATAAACTTAAAAATCATAATTCCTTCACCTAAAATCATTATTTGGTAATACAAACACAATTATATAATCAGATTATAAAACTGAAATACTCGAATTTTTTGATTTATGATAATTTTACTGTAAATAATTATTTTCACAGCATTCACAATTTTTTTCTTTCTGAAATTATTTTTAAAAGTGAAGTCATGATGTTATAAACAATTTCTCTTTAGAAATTGAAGCTTAATTTTGTTTAGAAAGAAAGGTATGATTTTTTTCTTCAATATGTGATTCTTTACTCTGTTGATATAACAGAATTTATATTTGTATAGATACACACCATCATATATATATATAGATACATACATACATACATACATACATATATCTATTATCAGACATGCAAGCATATGTCACAGCTTCAGATATTTACCACACACAATCAAACATAAACAAATTTAAGGAAAGTTTGCCACCTGTCATCCAAAACATAAGACAAGAAGCTTGATTGCTTGATGTTTGCATGCTTCAATCTAAACTTGAAGCTGTTTGCTTTGATCAGGTTATTTTGATTTCCTGGCTTGAAATGCTCTACTACTATGAATTTTGATTTGTTTCTTGTTTATCAGAGATGATCAGACCTTTCATTCGCTTAACTATTTGAAAATCTAGAATTGCTCTTCCTTTTGCTTTAAGCTTGCTTCCAGGTTCCAAAATATGAAGTTGTTTGTTTGCTTAATTTTTTTTCCTTTTTTTTCATGGTTTGTCTTGAATTCTTTGAAAACTGAAGAGTTGATTTCTCATATTTGCCTGAATACAGGCTTTGAATTTTTTGAGTTGATTTCTTTTTACTTAGTTTGCTTTGTTTTAACTTAAAAGCTCCTTGGCTTTTGAAAAAATTGTTTTGATTTTCTTTTTCTTCTAGTTTTGAAATTTTGTTTTTAGGTTTTAGAATCTTAGAAAGATGAAGAAAGTTTTTGAACCGAAATATGTATCTAATTTCTTATTTGTATATTATTCAATTTCAAAAGAAAATGATCTTTGCCACTTGTTTATATTAAACCATACACTTGTCAATGCAAATATATCATTAAGCAACACATGTTAATATATAAAATCCTAATCTTACATTTGTTAAAATGGAATAAATTTGTGTTTAAACCATTAGATAATATTTTATTTACAATACATTCTTTTCTATATTAACATATGTTTTTTACAAACATGGTTTTAACGTTTACATTTTGTATATACATAAACTACTTTTATTTTAAGTAAAATTATAAAAAGAGAATACCTTGAACCTTTATATTAAATCTTATTTTATAAATTTACAAACCAATTTTTGTTAATTTCCAAAAGATATGTATATTTTAAACTTTTATTAAACCTTATTTTAATATCATATTATATTTATAATTCTAGTTATATACATATTTTTTCTTCAAAATATAAAACTATTAAATCAAATAAATTTTATAAAATATTTATTATTAAATTTCCAAATCAAATTTATTTTAAAAATCTACTTTTTATATATTTATGTCTAAATTTCAAATTAATTCTCAACTAAATCACAAATAAACCCAAATGCGATATATTATTCAAAATATTTATTTTTAAATTTCCAATTAGAAATTCTATTTTAAAATCATATTTATATTCATTTATATTAATAAATAAACAAATATCTATTTAATTTGGAAAATACCAAATTAATCCACAATTTAATTTCAAAAATTAAATTACTTACCAATTTAGATTTGATTTAAAAACAGGAATGTTACAGATTCCCCCCTTAAGAAAATTTTGTACTTGAAATTTGCTAGGAAGACAACAAAGGATGGATACACAAAGATAGAGAAACAGTTTTCCAGGTCAACTGAGATATCTATTCTGCACTTGGTATACCAAATCAGAATATCACCAATAATTATGAGAACAAACTCATTCAATATTACACAGGATACTCGGGTCATCCAGTCTAGGAAATATGCAAGGGCATCGGTTAGTTTGAAGGAATAACTAACCACTCGTAGAATATATCGAGACCCAAACAATAGATAAATGGATTCCAAACTCGGGACGGAATACCCAAAAGTTTAAATCAACTTGTCCCTCTTCGGACTTTGACACACACCAAAAATTATAGTAGAATTTCAAAATTGGTTTTAATCGAAATCGTTTTATCGATACAAATAAATTTTAACTTTATATTTAATTAGCCAATTTATTTCAATTTTAAAATTTCAAATTTATTGAAGTTAAAAATGAAAAGTTGATAGGGAACCGATGAAGAGAATACGAAATATGAGCTTATCTACACGATTCGTAGGGCACCACCACACCAAAACTTCTTCTTGTAGCTGTCACGAAGCCTTTAAAGAATTCGAAATCGGATGGTGATCAAAAGAGATTGATAGGAAACGATTGTTTCATTTGTTGCAGGGATTGACCATTTGTAGTGGTACTTCCCTGTCCCCTACCTCATCCTCTTCTTGCACTCATACTCACTATCAACGGATAGTAAGATAATTTACTGAGGCACACGAACAGATATCTTAGGGATATACTCATTCTAGGGCATACTTCACCCTATCTCTAATGAGTTACCTAATGTGTTATACTCCTGAGCTAAAGTTTCAACCTTCAGCTCTGATACCAAGATGTCACGACCTGAATTTCAGCGTTCGAAAATCGACACACATACTTCCTTGTACTCAAATGCCGCAGATTAAATCATTGAAATCCGACTCGTGCCAGAGCTTATAACACATTAAGTACAACAACACAGTAGAAGAATGAATAATATCATTGTTATACAACAGGTACAATATCTGATACAATAATGATACAATTTAGATATCGATATAAATATCAAAGACAAGATACAGCAGCGGGAAGAGATAACATAAACTTGAACTCCAAAGAAGGAACTCCAATATCAGCAATCTCCATCTCCAAAGCACCAATCCAGAAATATCTCGAACTCCCAATCAAGTTTTACTAAGCAAGGCCAGCTATGAATGCTGAAGTGTAGCAAATGCGATCCTCAAATCCAAAGGCTTCGAAGGCTATCGAATCTATACCTACTATTTGATTATCTGAAAACCCAACTCTAGACTGCCCGTGTGGAAAATTGTGGGCACCCCGAGTTTTGGAAGGGAACAATAAACTCTGGTTCAGTCATGGGACTGGTATCAGCAAACAAAAACAGTTTTATCTTTAAAACAAACAACAAAAGATTTTAAAGTTGAAATCCGTAATGCTTTTTGGAAAATGAAACTGCCATAAGGCCTCCCGCCACACACACAATGCAAGCGCGCACTTGGAGGAGATTTCTCCTTATGACAGTCAAAAATGCTTGATACGCGAAAACCATTTGATATTATTATTAGTGCATAGTGCAGAAAACCTTTCGAAAGTATAATATTAATCATAGCCAGCATATGTACCATTATAGTATGCCTACTATAGCTACCATGTTAAATGGCAGGTTCTACAACTAAAACCGTACAGGGAATGTTTTGGATGATTGGATTTCCAACAAATGGTCAGGTTAAGGAACTTCCTTAATAAATGGGACGCCTTTGGAGCGATGCCCCTAAGAACCAAAATGGTTCCCTACCGACACAAGGCGGGTTACCACTTCCCGGAAGTAACCCTCAAGATATGCCATCCTCGGTCGTAACCAACCTTTATCCGAGCGCTCGACACCAACAACCACATAGCAATAAGTATGCAGCAAAAGCATAGGTAAATATCTGGGCTTCATACCATGATACCACCTTTTATCCAAAAGAGATGGACATACCATAAAGACGCGACCCTTGCAACCTTGCCGCAAAATTCCTATTTCGACCATTTTCGGGTTGTGAGGCTCGACGAAGTCTCGTCCACAAACTACGCTTTTCACAAAGCCATGCTTTGATCAACAAATGATAAGCAGCACTTTGCATGCCTCATTACCGAATTGGGAATGTATCACTAGTAACCATCGATTACATAACATCTGAGCTCGTACGTTTCAAAGAAGGGTGTTAAGCTAAGAGACTAAATTCTGCGCCACCAAATAGAAATGTATTTGATAGAAACCAGTTTTACATCTCAAATTGAAATGTCAGACACACATCCATACAAGTCTATTCTAGGTTTGAACAGAACCGAAGGCACTTCCAAAGAATCCCTTGCAGTCCGGGTATTCATAATCCCGACCGGACTCCCCATCACATATGGAGATCTCTGTACCATAGCTACTCAGTGCATAGTCATTCCACGGGTTATCCTTTCGTTCTCGAAAATACCCGGTCTTCACCACCAGTCTTCAAATTCTATCCATAACGTCGTATCATTATTCGGAATGGGTTATATGACACAAGATCCTCTACCGGCTAAACCGAATACTTAGCGCAATATTTAAAAACTATATAGATAATGGGATTTCAGTTAAGTCACAACTTAAAATCCAAAACTAATGGTTTAAACAAATTACCATTTCAAATCTATTTAAACAAAAAGATTCACTTCACAAAGTTCACCCATTTTTCACAAAGATTCGTTCACAGATTTCAAAACAATTTCCACTTCAAATCTTTTATAGAAAGGATACACTTTTAAGATCCCTTTTCAATTTGAAAACAAAGTATACCAATCAAAGATTCATTCATATTCTTTCAAAACAATTTCTCTTTCAAATTGGATTAACTCATCCAATCTTTAAATCAAAGATCTAATTCATAGCTTTCAAAATCATTTCCAAAAATTCATTCATAACTTGGAAAACTATTTTCATTTCAGACTTGAAATACTTTCAACACAAATTAGAAATTGTTTCCTTATATGAAAGCATTTATTATTTGAAAACAAATAGTTTTCGTTTCAGAAAAAATCCGATTACATTTATACAAGTTAAAGCCCTTGGGTTAAATTCAAATTCCAAAATAATACTTTTAAAATGGTTTAAAAACCCATATAAACACTTTTATTACTTGTACAACATTTTTAAACCATAATTTCCAACATAGAATTCAATTTCAAATTTTGAATTCAATTTCAAATTTTGAATTCAATTTCAAATTTTGAATTCAAATTCAAATCAAATTATTTAAATTTCAAAACCTTATCAAGTTATTCAAAATAACTTTTATCTTCAAACTCCTTTTCAAAAGCTTTTCACGTTTAGCCCAATTCTGTTTCCAAAACTGTTTGGATTCAAATTTCAATTTTAGAACCATTTCAAAAATCTATAACTTAACCAATTTCCTCGTGCAATCCATATTTGTGTGTGTATAGTGTAGTCCAGGGGTTTACACAATAGTGCAACGTCATCAATCATCACAGATTCAAGCATATCAATATTGATAAGCGATATATTCTTATAATGCTTATCTTTATTCACAGATTCACAGATAAGTAATATACATTCATCACAGATAAAATAATTACATTCATCACAACTTGAATCAAAATAACTCATATCACAAAGCATTTCACATCGGGGATATCAAACAATTCAAAGCATTTCATACAATTCAAACATCCATAAGTAATATTAATTATCCATTTGATTAGTTTAAATCAGGTTAATTACTTATAAATAAATTATTATCCTGGTTAACTAATGTTAATTAATTACAAACCATCTTAGTTAATTAACCTTTATTTATTTATTAATAAATTAATTATCCTTTAGTTTTAAGGTTAGTTTTAAATTATCAACCTTGATTTATAAATAAATCAACCTTTAATCATTAAATAATTAACCTTTAATCATTTAATTATAAATTAATTTCCCTTAGTTAATTAATTAACAAATTAATTAACCCTTAATTGATTACTATTAAATTAATTACAATAAGTGATTATTCATAATTAATTTTATTAACTAATTAACCTTTAATTAATTAACTATCCTCAAAATAATTACCTAAATTAATCATCCACATTAATTAATTATTGTCTAATTCCTTGCTTTACCAACCTTTAATCATTAATTAATCACTTTTAATTACTTTCATTAAGTAATCAATTAACTTAATTAATAAATTCTTTAATTAATTACATTGATTACTCATTAATTTTATCATAATAATATATCCGTAAATTAATTACACCAAATAAATAATTTTAAGTTATTTACACAAAGTGGTTAACTTAAATTTAATTACACAAAGTAACTATACTTGCTTAATCACTTACTTACATCTTTCAAATCTTATTAAATAAAATAAATTATTATTAACAAATAGTTAAATTTTAATAACCTTAAAGTTAATTAATAATCAAAACATTATTTAAGATAAGCCATTTATCTTTATCTTTACTAATTACTTATATTTAATCTATTTATTTAGCACTTAATTTCATTCCCAAATTTAGTTTTAAAATTTATTTACACATTTAAGTTAAAATCAAATGTTAAACAAAACATTTATTATGTACAAAAGAAATTGATTTAAGAAAAAAAAATAATTAACCGGATTTTTTTTAAAAATTTCAAAACTTGCCTTGATTTAAACTAAAAAATTGTTTAAAATGATAACTTTGGGAACAACCCGATACCTTCCCACGTCCCCGAGACATGCACAACACCACTCAACTTCAAGCCAATTCACAAACCACTTCGAGTTTGAACCCGGGCATGTCCTTTCTTCCCTTACTTTCCAACAGCACCATATATAATCGTGTACGCGTGCACGACGCACAAAGATCTGACCACCTCCAACTGACCTCACCACCACCTACAAGTCGACAACGACCATCACAAATCAACCGAACACCTAGAACCCACGAAATCGCCGTGGATTAGAATCGAGTATGACAGCACTCAACTGGAACCAGACTCGGTTACCAAAATCACCACGTACCGCCACCATTGATCGTCAGTGACCTTGCAATCACCACTAGAGCTCCATCGAATACTCATGTTCCTTTTCCCCCCAGTCTGGTGCCTTCCGGTGCCACGTCGATGATGAACTACCCTCTCCAACCTCGTTGAACAAATTTGGGTATAAAACACTATTTCGTTCTCGTTTACCCTCCACGATGATCCGTAATTCCATCGACCATTTTTCACCAACTCCCTGACTTCCCAGCTACCTTCACCATTAATCACGATCACCAACTCATCATTGATCATTGGATTTTGACGAAAATCTCAATTCTGCTCAACTCGCGATTCCTCATCATTTATAAACTTAAAAATTATAATTCCTTCACCTAAAATCATTATTTCGTAGTACGAACACAATTATATAATCAGATTGTAAAACTAAAATACTCAAATTTTTTGATTTATGATGATTTTACTGTAAATAATTATTTTCATTGCATTCAAATTTTTTTCTTTCTGAAATTATTTTTAAAAGTGAAGTCATGATGTTATAAACAATTTCTCTTTAAAAATTGAAGCTTAATTTTGTTTAGAAAGAAAGATATGATTTTTTTCTTCAATATGTGGTTCTTTACTCTGTTGATGTAACAGAATTTATATCTGTACAGATACACACCATCATACACACACACACACACACATATCTATTATCAGACATGCAAGCATATTTGCAACATATTTCACATCACAGCTTCAGATATTTACCACACACAATCAAACATAAACAAATTTGAGAAAAGTTTGCTCGCCTGTCATCCAAAATAGAAGATAAGAAGCTTGATTGCTTGATGTTTGCATGCTTCAATCTAAACTTGAAGCTGTTTGCTTTGCTCGGGTTATTTTGATTTCCTGGCTTGAAATGCTCTACTACTATGAATTTTGATTTGTAGTTTGTCTATCAGAGATGATCAAACCTTTGATTTTCTTTACTATTTGAAAATCTAGAATTGCTCTTCTTTTTCTTTAAGCTTGCTTCCTGGTTCCAAAATATGAAGAGGTTTGTTTGCTTAATTTTTTTCTTTTTTTCAAACTTTAGTTTGAGATGCTTACTGGTTTGTCTCGAATTCTTTGAAAACTGAAGAGAAGATTTCTCAGATTTTCTTGAATACGGGCTTTGAATTTTCTAAGATGATTTCTTTTTACTTGGTTTGCTTTGTTTCAAGTTAAAAGCTTCCAGGCTTTTGAAAAAATTGTATTGATTTTCTTTTTCTTCTAGTTTTGAAATTTTGTTTTCAGGTTTTAGAATCTTAGAAAGATGAAGAAAGTTTTTGAACTAGATTATGTAGCTAATTTCTTATTTTATATTATTCAATTTCAAAAGAAAATGTCTTCGCCACTTGGTTAAATTAAACCATACACTTGTCAATGCAAATTTATCATTAAGCAACACATGTTAATATATAAAATCCTAATCTTACATTTGTTAAAATGGAAGAAATTTGTGTTTAAACCATTAGATAATATTTTATTACAATACATTCTTTTCTATATTAACATATGTTTTTTACAAATATGGTTTTAACTTTTACATTTTGTATATGTACAAATGACTTTTATTTTAAGTAAAATTATAAAAAGGGAATACCTTGAACCTCTGTATTAAATCTTATTTTATAAATTTACAAACCAATTTTTATTAATTTCCAAAAGATATGTATATTTTAAACTTTTATTAAACCTTATTTTAATATCATATTATATTTATAATACTAGTTATATACATACATACATATATATATATATATATATTATTTTTTCAAAATATAAATCTTTTAAATCCAATAAATTTTGTAAAATATTTATTATTAAATTTCCATATCAAATTTGCTTTAAAAATCTACTTTTGTATATATTTATTTCTAAATTTCAAATTAATTCACAACTAAATCACAAATAAATCCAAATCCAATATATTATTAAAAATATTTATTATTAAATTTCCAATTAGAAATTCTATTTTAAAATCATATTTATATTCATTTATATTAATAGACAAACAAATATCTATTTAATTTGGAAAATACTAAATTAATCCACAATTTAATTTCAAAAATTAAATTATTTACCAATTTAAATTTGATTTAAAACCGGAATGTTACATTTGGATTCCCCTGCCAATCAAATGTCGTTCCAAACCTGTTACAGCCTAAGACTATAGACTCTACCTGAGTGTAATCTATACATCATAATCATTCTGATTACATTCAGGGTTATAACACTACGTATCTCTAATTAAATCACATGTTTTCAACTACATCACATATCTCTAATTGTCCTATGTTAATTTAGGATTTACATCATTTTCATTTTGCTTCTTATTTAGAGTTGTCTCATCATATATCAAAATCATATATATATCAAAATTACATCATATATCAGAATCATATCATATATCGAAATCATCCTGTATTCATCCTGTATTCACCTAGGATTTATCAGTTTTGTTTTATTTATAAGCCATTCAAATCCTTTTATTGAATCAAATCTGTTTTATGGCTCGATCTCTCTTATTTTTTAATTTTAATGCACGATCTCTTTGGATCACTTAATTAATGTTTAGTTTAATGTGCGATCTCTTCAGATCATTTAACATTTTAAGAGGATGATCTCTCCGGATCGTTTGTTTGCTATGTTAAGGGGGATTAATTAATCTCATCCACTCACTCTCTGGTGAGGGGACTTCTTGCACTCTGGTCCCATCTCTCCGGTTGGGACTCTAAGGTGATCAATATCGTACAAGCCCATCCACTCGCTCTTTGAAAAAGGGACTTGCACCATGCACTCCGGTCCCGTCGTGGGTCTCTAGGCGATCAATATCAGTCATCATAATCAAAATGGATTTTTCAGAATTCAAATATTCAAATCAAAACAATTAAGCAAAAATACGATAAATAAGAATCAAAATAAGCATAAATCCTAAATGTTTGCCTCGGAGACTCGAATCAGAGCATGCCTAGAGACCAGTGTAGGTCCCATATACGTGTATGCGGTTCGAGGTTATTATTGTCCTAAATAGTCATCTCAAGCATCTGACTCAGAGCATGCCTAGGGACTGTTTGGGATCCCATATACGTGTAAGCGGCCTGAGGTTATTATTTTCTAAATACCAAAAGAAAATTGCAGAAAAAGAAATGAAAAAGTAAAACATGGGAGCTGAATCTGACTCCCATCTACCCTGATCTTGGGGTACTTTTTCTTGGCTCAAATCCCTATGTGTTGCTTGATGCATTGCCACGGATGGTGGTTGTTCTTGCAATTCTATTGCTGTTCTGTTCCTCACATACTATGACAGCTGGTAGTTTTGAACCAGTTCATCTATCAGATCATGGAGGTGTCGACACTCATTCGTTTAATTCCCATTCAGATGGAAGGTGCAAAACTTTTTCAGATCTTTTCTCTCGATCAGTGGGCTCCCTTTTAGGTGGCCTCCGGTAGAGATTCTGCCCTCCAGTATTCAAGTATATCTTCTCGGGGGTTTCAGTCAGGTCAATGTATGAAGAGAATCTCAACTCCTCCCTTTGTCATTTCGGCTCCCCGAAGTCGCCATCAGTTTTCCTTTTCCCTTTGTCTTTTCCAACTTCAGCTCTAGACGGTCCCTGTCGTCTAGAGGATTTATTTCAGTATCCACATCTTCATTCTCGTCTTCAGCGTCTTCCCGATGCAAATATCTCTTGGCTTCGTAGTAGAATTCCACTAGATCCATTGGTGGATCCCTTTTTAATGCAGCTTTGAAATCAGTCTTACTAGTGACTTCAGATACTACTGCCATTAGAATAAACGACGGATCCGGCTTGTTGACCGTAGCCACTGCCACATTGAATCTTGTTATATAACTTCTTAAGGACTCATCAAGTCTTTATTTTACGTTTAAGAGCATAAGTACATTCTTCGATTGTGTGACGTGAACTCTGATCTGTCTTAAGAACTTTCTCACCAAATCGTTCCATGTGCTTATGGACCCATTCTCCAACTGTATGAACCACATTGCAGCCAAATCCATTAAGTATAATGGGAAGCACCGCCCCATTACCTACTTAGAAGCACCCAACAACTTCATGTGTTGGATGTATCTCATTACATGAATTGTCGGATATGTCTTCTCGTTGTACATTTCCAGCGTCAGAAGATTGAAATCTGGAGGATTTCTCGCATTTTGGATATTAGCAGTAAATTGATTCTTGTTCACGTTTTCCAGACCCTGATATGGTGCTCCTCCTCTAATGAACCTTCTTACCGGTTTAGCATTTTGGCAATGAAGGTCCCCATCCTAAAGCAATATTTTTACCTATTCCAGTGTAGGTGTCCCGAGATTAACTCTTCCAACCGTACGCCTATGTTTTGATTCAAAACTCTTGCTTCATTTAGACCGACATTCCTTCGAAGAAGTTCTAATACATATTCTTCTGTTGGTTGCATCATAATATTTGGATTAGCTCCTATACCACCAGTTCTTTGTGTTTCAATAATCACTCTGGCATTGGGAATGATTCTCATGTTGATTCCATCGTTGCCCCCAAGTATTGGTTCCTCTGGGCATAGGAGCAAGACTCCATTTTGTTCCAATCCAACTCCGGCAGCTCCTGTGTTGTTCCCTGGAGTTTGATTCCTATTCCCTATAGATCTAGCCATCCTTTACTGCTTCATCCTCTGGAAGAAGCGTCCATCATCTCCTATTGTCTAGCTAAGATTTTATCCTACATCTCTTTCATCATCCTTTCCATCTACTCCCTAATCACATAGTTGGGTTGATGAGAATTTGAGGACACCTCCTGGATGCCCCCAGGCTCCGGTTGACTTACTGCTGCTCTAAATCTAGTATTAGGCCGACTCATCTTCTCTAAGTCTTAGATTCAAACTTTAATTCTTCAGATCTTGTTCGATGTTCTTAGTGAGAGCACCAAAATGGTAACTAAAAAAATGGATCAATACCCTGAATTGAGTGAAAGCACCAACCATGTTCTTATAGACCAATAATATAGAAAATAAATGTCAAAAGAGAAGAAATAGTAATGAGATACGAAGATTTTTATAGTGGTTTGGCTATTTACAAAATCCACTTTATAAGCTTTATTATCGACTGACTGCTATTACAAGTTGAATTCGGTTACGAGTTGATGAGATTAGAATGGGTCACAAGCACAAGAGTTCATTGGAGAATAATAGTAAGCTCCTAGATGATAGTTGTGTTGGAGAAGAAGAGTAAAGAATGTTCTCTGCAGCAGTCCAAAAGAAGATGATCTTTTGTATTGTAGGTAGGATTGCATTTATAGTGGCAGGAGAGCAGTTGAGCCAAGGCCGACTTATCAGAAGCCTCTACTCAATGCTAGGAAGAAGTCCAAAAAAACTCAATGCAACCCCAGCTGACATAAAGGATCGCTAGCGATCCGTTCCCTTAAACTATTTTTGAGTCAAACTTTTTGCTTGCCTTCCTTTCATCTATGTGAATGCCTTATCTAAATATCAAGTTGTTTGGAGTTTGTTTAATCATCCATCTTCATGGGTCATCTGGTCCAGAACAATCACCCATAACTTGCTTAAAATTTAACGAAATCAGAAAAAACTTTGCAGGTATAGTCTAGAGGGTTCTTGGGACCTACCCTAAAAATTTCAGGTGGTGGGGCCCAATCTATATGGATCGCTAGCGATCCATCTAATTAGGTCACTAGCGATCCATCTAATTAGATCGCTAGCGATCCATATATCCTTGTCCAATCAAGACCATTTTTGGTATGTGCCTTCTTTTATATCTTCTAAGTGTCCTCCCAAAATTTCAAGTTAATCCGACTTTTTATGAATTCTCTAGGTCCATTTAAGTTAGATGTTTTTGGTCAAACAGCTTAAATCAGATGAGACCTCACTTCTCAAGCTAGATTGTTTGGCATGCTATGAAACTTGGAAAGTGTGCTTAGAAGTGATAATGAATCATTATGCAAGAGGTTTGGACGGCTCCTGCTACTTTCTTATGGATCGCTAGCGATCTGTGGGTGATAGATCGCTAGCAATCCATCTACTTAGTATTTCATTGGCTGATTTCCCATGAGCTTTATTAGCTTGTTCGTTTAGTTGTTTTGGTTGAGTCTAGAGTTATTTTGGCATAATCTAAATGTTCTAACTCCTTTTGAATTCTGATGGGATAGATACCCGATTAACAAGTCTCCTACTCTGCCACTAGTCTTTCCTTTTTCCTTATGCTGAAAATAGTAAATCTCATAGGAAAATCCTCCTTGATTTTTTTCCTTCTTTGAACCCTGGTCTATCCCTATGGTTGTGCTTAGGAGATTGGAATTATATGCATTATTTAAATGAAAATTGTGCGGGCACTCCGTTATCTCTCAATGTCACCAATCCCAATGCCATTCACTCCTCTAAACTTATTCCCATCTACTCAACTGCGTGTTTTTTAATTTGGAGTAATTGTAGCAGGACATGGGTTAGAACCCTATGTAGAATTTATAAAGCTTTCTACAACATCCATTCCTTATCATTATGCCCTAATTTGATTACTCATATTCCCCCACCTTCACTTTCTAGTCACTTTCCCTTTATTTTGGAATGAGGGAATTGTCATTAAAGGCCATCGCCCATTTTCCTTATTTAATATTTGGTCTGAACATCTTGATTTCTTTAACATTGTTGTGGATAGCTGGAAAAATAAAGTTGTTAGGAATCCTATATTTATTTTACAGGTTAAATTGAGAAATCTAAAAGTCAAATTAAAGGATTGGGCTTCTTTTACTTTTGGTGAGGAGTCAAAAATTTCTTCTGCTATTAGGAAGGTTTAATCTAATCTTTTATCTAAACTTATGGATGTTTCTCTCTCTACCGAGGAACGATTGAATGATAATCCGTCTAAGGCCCTTATTGAGGAAAATAAAATGATTAAACATAAATTAAATTGAAAATGGAAAATTCATGGAGACAAAAACACTTTCTATTTTCATAACTCCCTAAAAATAAAACGATGCTTCTAGCATTGTCAAAATTAATGATATGAATGGATAGTCATGTAATTCTCCAGATTATATTCAAAAAGCTTTTTTGGATTATTATCATAGTCTTCTTGCTAATCAGAACCAAGTTCCCATTTCCTTGTCTTCAATAACCCAAATCAACCTTCCCTTAGTTTCTGATGATAATGATGACCTTTCCTTAATTAAAGAAGTATCCTTCAATGAAATTAAGCAAACAATTTATAGCATGAACTCTTCTAATTCTCCTAGGCTTGATGGGTTTAATGTTTTTTATGAGTTCTTTTGTGAATTTATTGTTTCAGATGTTTTCAAAACTGTTAAGATCTTTTTCGAGCACAATAAAATGTTATCTGTTATTAATTCTACTAAGTTAGCCCTAATCCCAAAGATACCTCAACCTTCTAAGTGTTTTTTATTTTAGGCGTTTTGCTTGGTGCAATGTAATATACAAGTGCATTTCTAAAACTATAGTTTCTATAAAGAAAATTATTTTATCTCCTATTATTTCCTTTAAAATGATGGATTTATTGATTTTGGGAATTTGGAAAATTTTGATACGTAATAAACGGGATTTTTTAAAATTGCATTTAAATAAGGAATATTTTCAATAACGAAGAAAATTTTAAAACATTTATAATATATGGATTTAAATATTAATATAATTTTTTTAGCATGTAAACGTTTGGTGAATTTTTTTGATTTAGATAAATTAGAATTTATATGCGATTTAAAAGTCAATTCATGGTGAAAATGAATTAAAAACAAAGAATCAATTTTTTAAAGACTTATTATGAATTTGTAGCCATTTGTACTAAATATATTGCTCTCATTCTCTTTAGAATGAACACAAATATCATTTTTCTAACCAAAGACAAAAGGGTGAGAAAAATTTTCTTCTATACCTATTTCCCCCTCACCCTAAAAAAAGCTACAAAATAAAATTCTAAATAGAAACCCCTCCTAATCTTTTACAACATATAGAATTCATTATAGCTCGAATAATGGATCCTGGGGCATGTCCCACATCTAAACAGCAGAGAAAATATGTAGTTTTGGGCTGAAATCGATGGCTAAAGTGGAATAAAACATGTTGTTGCTAGGAAATTAAGGTAGAAAGTTATTTTCTCATTGACTTTGAGTTGACTTCAGTTGTCCGTGATACCAACATCATATAACTGAGCAGACGAATCCTCTCTTGAATATTGTTTGCTTTCAATGCTTCCACTCGATCCAACTATAGTCGTTTGATGTACGCCATGCCATTATTTAACTATAATCAAAAAAGTGCTTCCATATTGAAGATCAATTGCATTCTCAAGCAAAGAGTTTTTTAATCAAATATCTTAAACTCAAAGAAGTAAAACGCATAGAAAACAATTTTCAATACAAAAATACATTTGAGAATAAAAACCATATTTTTTATTCCAATATTAAATATCAATCATTATTATTACAATTCTTGTTTTCTATGTTTCTTTATGAAGTACAAGCGACCATTCAACTTTTTCCATCCAAATTGTATCTCAAATCACATTTACTCTTATATACTCTTTTTTCTTCCTAAATAGTCAAACCATTCAAACGAAAACCGTTACTACAATCTCATAACGAACTTTTTACAAAAGCATATTCGATTATCCTTAACGTTTAAGGGCCTCAAATATGTTGCACTTTACGTAAACTGGTTAAACTGAAAATCTAGTGATCGAATTCTAAGATCTTTTATGTAACTTTGGTTTAGAATTACATTTAACACAATACGGTCCTTTTGTAAGCTATCAAGTTGAATACTCGATCTCAAAATACTATTTATTTTCTTATTCGAATGAACTAACTTCATCGAAGTATCATACAATATGACTGTGACCGTTCCCTATGTAACACTTATATGCGATAGTATATGGATCAAATATCCATAGTATTGTATTGCTTTTTAGTTCGAAATTTATAGAATGCAATACATGGCCTCGACCAAATGAACACATAAGTAACCAAATTATGAATGTATTTTTTAGTTATAGAATCTGGCTCTTACATCGGTGTTGAAAATATTAACATGCAATAAACATTTATTAGTAAGTATACGTTTCATTTCTATTTATCAAAATTCAATTCATTTGTATATCTTAATCAATAAACGTTTTATCAATCATATTAAATGCATAAATTTTTCAATGTAGATTATTATAACATTTTATAGCATATGTTCTTACAATATTAGAAATGTTAAATGTTAGCATTTCATTTTTCTAATAGGGCTCCAACTAATCTTTTATATTTCGCCAAGCCCTAAGTCGAAACACGGAAGTGTTTTGACTTCACTAGTGGGTGTTAAGACTTGTTTGTCTTGGAATTCTGACATTGAGTTTTCTCAACAAGTCATAGGTCCACAGATCATGGATAACTCCTTATTGGTTGTATCGTATACAACTCCTAACCCGTGACACCTTGTCCTAATTTCACTTTGACCTTGAGTTTGCTCAACAAATCGAAATCAAATTATTCACTTGTAACTTCTATATCCCCAGGACCTAAGTATAGTATATGTTCCCTAAGTTTTCTCAACAAATACATATAGTTATCTTATGTCATCAATTCAATATATTAATAATACTACAGAGAACATCCCTAGCTTGAGTTACTCAACAACTAAGGAGTATGAGAGTAATTTATGAATATACATAAAGTAGAGGGCAATATTGTATTGACAATTCATAATCATATTTCATATTGAGGGATATCGACTTATAGAATAATATATTTCTTTTGAAATAGCCTTGTGAATCAAATATCAGGCACATCAAAAATTACGATATACTTACATTTACGTATGTACTTATTCTTTAAGTCTATTTACGGTTTCTTAATGTTCCACCTTTAATTTATACATTTTTATTATATTACTTTTATTATCATATAACTTTTACATTTTATATTACTTATATAAAAGTCTTATGTATAATATTATATTAATTAAATATTATTTAATTAATTAACACTTTAATTAATTACTATATTATTTAATTATAACATATTATATTGAATATATATACATATATACTATAACTTTATAGCAATGCACATATATCATACATATTTTTTTAATTTATTAATTAACTATTAATTTATTATTTAATTAAATAATTTTAATTAAATTTTATTAATTTCAAAAGCTCTTTATACACACATGTATACTCATATTTCACTTAAACAATTCACGACGACATAACACATATCATAATATATATTATATACGTATATATATATATATATATATATATATATATATATATTTAATCAATTAACTTATTTAACTACTTCATTTATTTTATTAATCTTAATAATAAGTAATATTTTGAAAATTAATTTTATAATTTTTTAAAGTATTTTGTAATTTATATTAATGCTTTAATTATATTTATTTTATTTTAAAGGTAAAACTTTTTGCAATTTTCAAAAATATTTGAAATTTATAATATTTTTTCATTTCAAATTTAACTTATAAATTTAAAAATTTATTTTTAATTTCAATTTTTTTGAAATTAGCCTAAGCCTAATTCAAATTGAGCCTTTTTCTAAGAATAACCTTTTAGGCTTACCTCTTCATTTCGAGCCAGGCTGAGTAGAGAACTTGGTTACCCAAATCCAACCTTAAACACTAATTTCCTAGACATCCTACTATATAGATAGACTTTAATTAGTTTGCCTTAATATGACCATTTTAGACTACATTGGCTATTTACGCTTTAATGCAATTGCTAGAACCGGCCTAGCCCATAGCGGAAGTTATAGATGAATTTCAATTTTTTTTTTACCTTATTGTATCTTTATTGTGCCAATGAATTTTAGTTTATTTAGGATGTTTCTAATTTTTTATGTAAATAAATCCTTTTATTTTATTTAAATTTATAAAATTATATTGTATTAATTAATTTATGTTATATTATATATATACGTATATGATATATCGATATTTGTATGTGTAGATGTAAAATACCAATCTGTGTAACGTATAACATGCCCTTGTGTAGATGTTGGGATTTACATTGTAAAGGATACATTAGCTCATCCAATATACAAATATATTGTCCAAATGTATGCTCATACACACACACGCATTTTCTTTTATAAATAAAGTATTACAATATATATAATAAAAATTTATTTGTACATAGTTTTGTACAAATGTATAAATACTTATATGAAACATAAATATAAAATACTAACAATATGTATATATTTATAACGATATAAATATGTGCCAAAATCATTATAAATTATTAAATAAATAAAAATAATTTTTTTACATCGAAAAACAATACATGTATGAATATAAATCACTTTAATATATGTATATATTAAATAATTATATATATGTATAAAAACAAATATATATTGATGTAACTAAAAGTCATAAAAATAATTTATATTCAAATATATATCTACCTAGTCTTGTGCATGGCTCAATATTTGTTTTTAATTTGAAAATTCAAAAAATTTATATATGTGTTAATAAAACCGTACATACTTGGTAAAAATTAATAAAAATGAACTTTGAAAATAAATTTGAATTTTAGATTTCCATTAAAATTTTAGACAAAATTTTTATTATTTGAAATTTTATTATATAATTTTATAATTTAAACAATTTAAATCTATTTTTTGTTTTTCAATGTAGGGGATACTAAAAACATATCCTCGTACTCCTAGAGTGTAGGAGATATTGTTCTAATCCATGTTCTTTCGGTTTGACTCCCATTATTTTCCCTATTTGAATACATATACTACAAGCATAATGTGAGAAGATATTTGGATTTAATTTAGATTCGGATCTGGATTTATAATTTACCTCCACTTTGACGATTTTGTTCGACCATATTCTTCTTCTTTATCATTTTCTACTATTCCCCACATGTATATACATATATAAACTATAATTTATTTAGAATCAAGATCAAGAATCATGGAAGAAACTAAATGGTAGAGCTTCATCATAATTCAGAGATTATGAGAAGAAAAGTGAGGGGTTAGACCCGCATTTATATGGGTTCAAATCAATGTCAGCCGTTATTTTTCGCTTAAGTTTATTTATTTCCAAACTACATTATTTTCTTTATAAATTTAGGAGATTTAATCAATGTTAATCTTTATTAACTGTTAAGCAACTGTACGATTTAAACAACATCAATTAATTATGTAAATTACATTTTACCACTTAGTTACATATATAATTGTTTATAGCCCAGAATATTCAAATGTTAATAACTTTTTTGTTTGAACTCCAATCATAAAACTTTATATACGAAAATTGATCATAAAATCGCTTTGAACTCAATGGAAACAGTCTTGTTGCCAAATTTTGAAACTTTTAAAAATTCTATTTTTGGCTTTACTAATTATTTATTAATTGATACTGTTAAAATTATGGGGTTTTACACGAACGGTCGTTAGCAAAGACTTGGGTTGTGCCCTGATGGATTTTATTTCATACTATTGTAGAATCTGTAGGGATACGCAAAGACCTTAAAGTTCAATTAATTATTTTTCATAGGTGGGCTAGTTAATTGTTTGCAACAAAATTGGCCACAAACACCCAAGAACAGGTTTAAGTAGTGAAATAAATGAAGAAATTAAACGGAAACAGAGGAAAAACACTAAATATCAAGGAAAATGCAACAAAAATAGAAACAACAAGATTTATAGTGGTTCAGCATTGATTGCCTACGTCCACATTGAATATTCACTTTATTGGTTCTCAATTCACTTGATTACAATTACAAATAGTGAGAAATATCAATAGATCAGAGAAGAATGGAGAAGTTAGTTATAATAACGGTAGAGTTTCACTAAAAGTCTCAAAAAGTCATTTAGAATGGCCCCATATGCCTGTATTTATAGATGTAGACAGCCTCCAATTTGACTAAAACTTCGACATATGGACCTTACCAACCATATGGGCCCACTATAGGAACAAGCTAGGCCCAACTCTCAATGGATAAGGATCGGTACCGATCCCTCCATGAGTCGAGTTTGGGCTAGCGGGCCCTATTGTAGCTCCCTTTTGTTCTATAATTATGGTGTTTCAAATATCAAGGGGATTGGATATATGGAGCTCTAGTTCCTGTAGTACTTCAGTTCGAATCTTAACTTAGTCTGAGTTATGCCGATCCTTTCTGGTCTCCCAATGTGTGCCGACCCATCCCTTACATGCCATGCCATTCCGAACCTTATCCCATGAGTGCATCATGTCGATCCATCAACAATCTATTCCCTGTCAATCCCTCCATGAGATCACTACCATGACTATGCCAATCCATTTCCTACAAACAAACCGCGCCGATCCATTTCCTAAGACCATCAACATGCCGATCCCTCTAGCTTTACAACTCATACCGATCCCTCTTTAGTTCTATTCAAACTAACTATTTTTCCATGTATCCATGCCGATCTCCTATAACCTCAAACATATACCGACCCCTTCACCTTCTCATCCAATTTAGCCAATGTCTATGTCGATCTCTATCCCATCCAAACTAAAATCCATTGTTCCAACATTCTGTATTATCTATCTACTAGCCCTATTCATCCTGGGCTTGATATAACTGCCACGACATTATATTTTGGTCATATGGTTGTTGTCACGTGACCATCCTTCTTATTAAAAGTAGAGTCCAGCCCATGCGACCAGTCCAATATAGCTGGGTCATGGCACCGGGTAACACTTGCCCTCCAAAGTACTTCTTGTAAGTAACATGACATGCTTTGAACTGGGAAAACTTAGGCTCCCGGGAGTAAGTCTATCTAAATATCTGAATGATCACTGTTCCTTTATTATTCTCCAATGATATTAGTCCGATGTCGTATTTCATTAGTATGCACAGATTTGATTATGTGAAATTTGTAGGCTTTCTTCCGATTCGACTAAAAACTTGATCGTTTCAAGCTAAACCGCCATTTCAGTTAGTTTCAAAAGGTTGAATCCTTAAATCCCTTCATTGCATTCCCACACACACGTTTCTTTTATTGGCTTCCGAACGCGCTCAGACGTTCGCTAGTCTTTGCCAAGCTGTTTTATTCTGTATGCTTTCATTTGTAGTCTATCCTTCATAATATCGGTTGCCACTTGGTTTTCAAATATCTTCCATTTCCTTCTAACCCCTTTTTTATTTCACTTATATCCATCATTCATGCATGTCTCTTCTTTTCTTTTCTTTTTTAATATTACATTATTACATTTTTTAAATATATGAGTGATCGACATTCGGTATGTCGATCCTTTGGTGAGTCTGTGTGGATAGTGATCGACGAGCCATGAAGCTGATCCCTCTTCAATCTTGTGATCGAGTCACTTGGTATGGCCAGTTCCTCTTCTCCTTGCATCACCCACATAAAAACTCACACTTCTTTCCTTTCTCTACTCACTTTAATTTCCCAATACTTAAGCCCTTTTTCCTTTGTTCTTCACCAAGCTGAACGCTTTGAAAGAAAATAAGCTTCTCCTTTAAACTAAAATCCAAGTGCAAAACCACATGTCTAATCTTCATCACCATCAATTTTTCCTTAATCCAAGTTTAAGCCTTGCAATCTATATCAAATAGGTATAATTTCCTCTCACAATCGCATCAGTTAATTCATGGATTTTGGGTTTCATATACATTTGACCCTAGGCGAGATTGAGGGAGGAGAAGAAGGCACTGGAGAAGGAAGAGAAAGGAATAAGGAATGGGGAAGAAAAAGGGATGAAGAGAAATGGGAGGTAGAAAGAGGGTTCCGTACTTGACTACTTGGTGATGAAATGGGAGTAGTTGGTGTTAGGGATCGGTGTAGGTATGGGCCTTACAACTGGTCGGTGTAGAGGCTTATCCATAGGAATCGGCTTAGGAATTAGAAAGTTGGGTTTGTCCTGAAAGTTTAAGTATAGGGATCGGCATATAGGCTGGAAGGAAGGAATTGGTAATGAGAGTTTAAACATAGGGGTCGGTGATAAGCCGAAAAAAGGGACCGGTGTTCTCATTTGAGTTGAAATATAAGGATCGGTTACGAGGTTGGGGCATGCAGATCAACATATAAAGCAGGGATGAGTGTTGACTATATAAACTAGTTTAACTCAAATCATTCAAACATTTAACTGCATACTGCTTTGCTTGAACATAAAATGGCCTCAAACAACGCGACTTGCATACTTGGACCGATGGACTTAAGCTTGAATGAATAGACTTTTGGACTGCCCAACATGCACTAAGTAAACAACTGGCCAAATGAATTTGAACAATGAACTTCATAACTTAGAAAGTCAGCATCTGATCCTAAAGCTTTGGTTGCCGACCAACTTCGATTGAGATGGTCAGTGATGACGATCTCTCTGGACGAAATCTCCAAGTTTTGATATTTTACTTTCTCTTCACTGATTTCAAACTATAGATGTTTGTTTCACATTGCACTGCACCAGTTCGCACGCAACACGGGAGGAATTGGTTTTTATTTCTAATATTGATTGTCTACCGAGTATAGCTGACATAGATCTCAAGTTACATGGAGCACTCCACCATAATGTCTTCTGAATTGGCTGCCAGATCAAGCTTTGCCACCCTATCCGATAAACCTACTCTGAGTCATCAAACAGACCATGTAAGGGCATCTGACCCGCAAATAGATCTCTTTTCCAACATTCCAGTCTTTCCTAGAGAAGTTATTGACCCGTCTCCCGATGTTGTTGAGGCTGCTATCGTCCTAAACAATCAAGTTGACTCACAAGCGTCTAGAATCGATGAATTTGCTCTTCATCAATTATGTTCCATTCATGGAATTCCTTTCGAAGACATTCTAGTTCCATCGATGCAAGACAGACCTCACTTGCCCCCAACAAGACATACTGCTTGCAACAAGTTCATGTGATGTGCCGGATGCGCACCACCCTTCAACTCCTTCGTTCGGGAAATTTTTAGATACTCGGGAATCGCTCCTACTCAACTACACCTTAATAGCCATGCCTTTATCCATGGCACTTTTATTCTCTTTATGAATGTCCTGTTTCGTTTGGCAACTTCTGAAGACATCAGATACATCTACAATTTCAAAAGACAGACTAGGAATCCATCATATGTCTTCCTTGAACACTTGCCCAACTGCCAAGTCTTAACGAGTGCACGGAATAAGCTTTCTCTATTCAAACACGAATAGTTCTATATACGGTGTCCTCTCGGCTTTGCAAGGAGATGGTTGGAAGGACGTGAGTGCTACTCTTGTCTTTGTCTTTAGTCCATGGATTCAAGTCGCGCCTTTTTTCTTAATCATACTAATATCTCCAGTCCTTTCAGATGTCTGCCCTCAACCTGAAGGCATCAAGTATTCCAGGGCCGTCGAGGCCATCATTACCACTCTCTTTGAGGACTAGGACATTAAACTCCTTGTCACTGATGAGCCGCTCTCATTGTTTGGGCTGTTGGAAGATGGTCGCAAAATTGGGCTTCCTTGTAGAAAATGGCCCGAGATCGTCGAAAGAAGGGTAGAAGCAAGTGACCCCATGGTGCCACCATTTGAGGGAACTCGGGAAGACATTGAAGAAGGAGAGATAAGAGAATCTCATGATGCGAGCTTGAGAGGAGAACGCGTAGGCCCAAGAAAAGCGCCTGTAGTCGAAGCGCCACTAACAAGCCAAACGCAAACTCCCTCGAAGAGGAGAAAAAGGTTGATGTACAAGTTGCAGAAGAGCAAGGCCGGGGCAAACTCAAAATTCGTCGTAACCCCAACCGAAAAGGAATCGTCTTCCCAGCAAATGGAAAGTTCGTTGAAGGGACTCTCTGACATTT
The DNA here is from genome assembly GCA_030765085.1 of Allium cepa. Taxonomy (NCBI): domain Eukaryota; kingdom Viridiplantae; phylum Streptophyta; class Magnoliopsida; order Asparagales; family Amaryllidaceae; genus Allium; species Allium cepa. The sequence continues at coordinate 807,691,283 of CM060941.1, forward strand.
CGATTCCGGATGATATATTAAATTACAACTTTGCTATCATTGATGTCGAAGGGCTAAACTCTCCCACAAGAAGCGACGAAGGCTTGCAACCTTCCAACAAAGAGGAGGCAACTCCGATGAGTAAAGCAATGTTACTGGTCCGTCGAGGGGAAACACTCGGACACACACACACACACACACTTGCACTCCACCATACGCCTGTGATTAATTCCTCATGCTACAACTTCTAATTTGCTTCTATTTGGTTCTTTTGCAGGTGCAATGTCACACTCTTAAGCTTTTAACAGTCTCTATGGCTCCTCTACTTAATACCTTTCGGGTCGAGATCTCGATTATGGTAGAAGCAGAGACAAAGATGATGGGCGAGACAAAGACTATTATTCTCGAGAGTCTTCTTCCTCATCCAGATAGAAGTCTCAAATACATGCTCCTTGCAATGATAATCAATCACACCTTCCTGATCATAGCGCAAATAAGTCCTCACGTTGAAGATCTCAAGCTGCTACGCCTCATGACCAACTTTTCGAGTCTTCCAGTTCAAGGCAATCAGGTGAGTACTGTTTCGGCAAGCATCCGCTTACTACTTCTGATTCGCTTCCGTCGGTTCTCGCTCAGGATCCTACCACAGCGGAAAAGTTGGCTGAACTCAAAGCTACTTTTCCATAAATATGCTTTGATGGACTCTGTTTCCTTCGCTTAGAACAAGTCATTCTTGGAAGTGCCAAAGAGAGCTCATTAGCTTATATGAATGACATGTATGTCCAACATGAAGCGTAGATCCACTTAGCCGAGAAAGTCTCCAAAGTATCCATCGAGCGCCATCACAAAATTGATCGCTTCACGTTGGAGGGTATTCACGACAAAGGCATCATTAAACATCAGGATGCTGAGTTGACTGAATACAAAGCCAACTTACCATAGAAGAGGAGAATGCGAAAGAAAACAGCAGAGGCTGTAATTTGTTTGGAAACTTCGCACAAAAAGGAACTAGATGTAGCGCTTCATCACAACGACACTCTGGCCTTAGAGAATGACTCCTTACAAAAGGAGAAAAATGCTTTAGCCCACCGCTTTTTGAGGAGCTAGAAAAAATATTATTCAAAGAGAGGGAGGAAAAAATCAAGACACGGAAAAAATCACAAAGATACCTCGTGGATATCATTTAGGTGAGAAACTTAAATACAAAACTTGACGAACAACTTGCCCAGATTGAGGCCTTAAAAGACATACCCCGTGAAGAGGGCAGAAAAGAAGTGCTGGAAGAAGCTAACTCCTGGATGGAAGTTGCCCTCGAGTCCGGTAAGGAAGAAATCAAGAACTTGTTCGATTCGCTCATTATCGAATATAACGCCAAAGTTCTTCTTCATCGGGACTTGACATTTCTGAGCGAATGCTATCTCAAATCGCTCTCTGAATCCTCGGAGGTTACCACTAAATCAAAAGGGATGAGCTGGGAGTGGCAGAACTTAATAAGGAGCACTGTATATGAAGTACTCCGAGGAAACGAGCCGTCTGACCTAGCCACCATGAAGCTTCAGTACTCTAGGGTTCCTGCACCTGACAAAGAAAGAGAGGACATTGCTGGGTTCTTCGGACTGATCTCAAGGGTCCTTCTCCTACTCATATGGTCAAAACATCGTCTTCTCTACCTCCGGAGCAACACATAGGCTATAATCCGGACAGACCTGGCCTCAGTTCACAAATGCTATCTCCCATTCTTGAAGGGAACACTCCGATGACCATAGAGAGCCAACCGAATGCTGGTACCGTACTCTGCTTTATTAAATCCAAATAGTTGTTATTTTCGTCATATAAGACCACTGACTAATGCTTGCACTTCAAGTAATCTTTATAAGTCATCTTGGTTTAAAGAAAACTCCTAGAAGCGATGTCGCCACGGAGCAAAAAGAAAATGAGGCCGATGCTTCGGCTGCTGCAGATATTCTGGGGCTCGATGCTCGTATCATCGATGCGCTCGAGGAGGATAAGCCCGAGGACCCGTCCCTTGGTGAGGAGTGGGATGATGTTGCAAAAAAGGGCACCTCAAAGCACAATGCCAAAAGTAGTATGAAGGAGCAGATCAAAGAGAAAGAGAAATCGAAGCACAAAATTAAAACGAAGCTCGTTGAAGCCATAACCAAAGATCATATCCTGCACCTTTGCAGGTCATTACACCTAGCGAGACAATTCCTATTGAATTTCCTCCTTCTTTAAGCATCTCCATCAAGGGCAGCAAGGGGTCTCGAAAAAGACGCTCGACTGATTCAACTCCTTAGAAACCGAACAAAAGAAGAAGTCGAAGAAATTGTTAGTGTTTTATGTCGTTGAACATAGTTTAAATAAGTTAGGCGCATGTTTCTTTTTTTAGCAGTAGGTGTACAGGCACAGATACGACTTTCGAATAATTTGTAACGAACTTTTGAGATAGTGAATAATTTTTTTTGTTTTTTGATCAATCATCGTGTGAAAAATTACTTCAATAGTAGAGTAATTACTTCCCATTTCATGTAATTGTAATAGTTTTCACAAGTCTTGTGAATAATTTTCTATCTCCATCTCAAAGCCTCTCTATAGACACCGATTTAAGTCGTAAGCAATGCCAAACCAGAACTGTAACGAATGACTGTGTCTTACCGCTAACAGTTTGAGTCTCTTGCGTCAATTTGAGATCGGAATTTATGGGACAAAGAACAATCGAAATCCGTCCGTCCACCCATTGGTTTCTCTAGTTATCCCGCGGTCTGGGGACTTGGAATTTTTCCATAGGTGGTCAGCTATATTCCAAATTCCCATACGCTAATCCGTACTTCGGAGGCTCAAAGCTTTCAGCGTGGGCAGTTGCGTCCTCGCCCACGGTAGTCATTCCTTTGTCGAAAGATTTATACTCCAATCCGCTGTCGAGGACTTAAAGTTTTCTAGTCTACGGTTGGTGACTTAAAATTTTTGTCATGGGCAGTCGTTTTTCTGCCCGAATGGCTTATACTCTAGTCTGCAGTCCGGGACTTAGAGTTTTCTAATCCGTAGTCAGATACTTAGAGTTTTTTAGTCCGCAGTCAGGGACTTAGGATTTTCTATTCCGCAGTCAGGGACTTAGGATTTTCTAGTCCGCAGTTAAGGACTTAGAACTTTTTTTAGTCCACAGTTAGGTACTTAGGATTTTTTAGTCCGCAGTCAGGGACTTAGGATTTTCTAGTCCGTGGTTAGGGACTTAGAATTTTTTTAGTCCATAGTCAGGGACTTAGGATTTTCTAGTCTGTAATCAGGAACATAGATTTTTTGTCGTTCTCTCATCATCGACAACCTTTGTCCTTATTGTGAGCTTCGCTTTTTGATTCATCTATGGGAATCGCCAGCCGAGCAAACTTACAAAGCAACCTTGATCGATCCCATCGGGAATCATTGTGATTGATTGATTTCAAACTCTACAAATCTGTTCGTACGTCGCAGATATCGATATCAATTAGTTCCAATGCATACTTAACATAAAATGTAATAACAGTAGCTTAGGAAGCTTCAAGACTTTAATCATCATAAGAAGACAAACATAATAACTTGTCTTATTACATATTAAAAAGGTCAAACGCCAAATCAAATGTCGAAAGAAAATAGTATTGAGATATAAAAGAAACATCCTAGGTGAAAAACCATCGTAAATGCTCGCTATTCCACGCTCTTGGAAGTGTCACGCCATCAACAGTCGCTAGCTTAAAAGTCCCTTCTCACGGCCTCTGTTCAATGATGTATGGTCCTTCCCACATCGGGCTCATGTGTGACGGGACCGGAAAAACCCGTTTCAGAACAAGGTCGCCAACTTCGAAGGTCCTTGATTGGACTTTTGTGTTATATTAGAGGGTGATTCGATGCCGGTGTGTAGTTGCTCTCAAATCGACCTCCTCGTATTTCTCATCAATGAAATCTGAAGATTCCAAGAGAAGTTCCTAGTGCATTCTGGGGTTGTAGTAAGTCGCTCGATGAGAGGGGAATTTGAGTTCCACTTGAATAACTGCTTCGGCTCTGTAAGTAGTGTGGTCGGTCGCAGACTTGTGAGTGGTCCTGTAGGACCAAAGTGCTGTAGGGATCTTATCAACCCACTTACCTCTAGCCGTCTCCAAAACTCTTTTTCAGAATAGATTTGATAATCAAGTTTACAGCTTCAACTTGTTCATTCGCCTAAGGGTGAGCGACCGCCACAAACCTCCTTTCAATACGATATCTCCAATAAAACTACTTAAATTCTGCACTATTGAATTGAGTCCTATTGTCAGTCATGATAGTCCTTGGAAGACCGAAATGACACATGATGTTTCGAACAACGAAGTTGATAACTTTCTTGATTGTGGTTGTGGCTAACGGCTCCGCTTCGGCCCATTTGGTGAAATAGTCAACTGTGACAACCGCATGTTTTGCCCCACCTTTGGAAATCGGCAACGAGCTAATGATATCGATTCCCTACATAGTGAATGGCCATGGACTAACCATTGTGTGATCCCTGTCGGCGGAGCTCTCAGGACTTTCCCATACATATGGCATTTGTTACGTCGTCTCGCATAATGAGCGGTATCCCAGTTCACAACTAATCAGTAGTATCCATCGCAAAGCATCTATTTTGCTAACATTTGCCCCCCAGTATGATCGCCACATTCCCCTCATGGACTTCCTTCAAGACACGCTTTATCTTGTCATGAGCAATAAACCGGAGTAAGGGAATATAGAACCCATTTCTTTACATAGTTCCTTCTTGCATAATATACTGTGAAGCTTTACGAATGACTTGTCGCTTCGTTTCTTTTCTCCAACAAGTTTTGATGTAATGGGTATTCTTTAAATATAGCCATCCATGATTCCATCTCGGGCTTCGTATCTAATATTTGGTCAACTTCCACCATATCTATACTTGGGGTATGTAATGTCTCGACTGGAACCAAGCCTACCTATTATGCATCACCAATGCTCGTGAGCTTTGCCAATCAATCGGCTTCTTTGTTCCGCCCACGTAGGTTATGTAAAAAGTCATAGTAATCGATATCTGCCAACAACTCCCGAACTAAGGTAAGATACATGGCAAGTCACTGTCCCTTAGCCTGATTATCTCCCCTTACCTGATACACCACAATTTTTTAGTCACAGAAGATTTCAAGAGACTTTACTCCGAGCTCCCTAGCGAGTTTTCGCCCGACGATCAACACTTCATATTTAGCTTCGTTATTTGTAGCAGGAAAATCAAGCTTCAAAGCATAGCAAATTCACTGGTTCTCAGAGGTTACGAGGACTATCCCAGCTCTAGAACAATGATCATTAGATGCTTCGTCAATATACATCTTCCACCATACAACAGGGATTACTCCGTTCTCAAGGTCCCCGTCCTGCATGGAAAACGCCGCTATGAAGTCGATCAATGCTTGTCCTGAATAGCTCTTCAGGGCAGATATGTAATGTCAAACTGGCTGAGCTCTATGTTCCATTTATGTAACCTTCCAGACGTCTCATGTCGTTGTAGATCCTACCGCAACGGCTAGTCGGTATACATGATGATCGGATAGGCCTGAAAATATAGGTGAAGCTTGCGCAAAGCGATCGCCAAGCAGTATGTTAGTTTCTCTATCTTCGAGTAGTTTCTTTCTGCCCCCATTAATCGTTTACTGACATAATATACTAGTCTTTGAATCTGGTTCTCCTCATGAATCAAGGGGGCACTTATGGCATGTGTCGATATAGCTAAGTAAATATACAGCGCCTTATAGTCTACCAGTTTTGACAAAACTGGGGGTCTCTCCAAATGATCCACCAAAGCTCGGAATGCGGCTTCACAATCTTGCATCCACTCGAAACTCCACTTTCCTTTCTTTATCAATTCAAAGAAAGGAATACATTTATTGGCCGCCCTGGAGATGAGTCGACTCAAAGCAGCGACCTTCCCTTTCAAACTCTGCACTTGTTTAATAGTTATGGGCACTTGTATATCCCGAATAGCTTGAATTTTTTCTGGATTTACTTCAATTACTCGTGCATTGACAATAAAGCCCAAGAACTTCCCTAAATCAACACCAAATGAACACTTTAGAGGGTTGATTTTCATTTTATAAAATCAAAGAATGTCGAACATCTCCGCCATGTCTCGAATGTGGTCATTTGATCGCTGTGACTTCATGACCATATCAACCACATAGAATTCCATCGTTCTCCCGATCTAATCATTGAACATATGGTTAACCAGACGTTGATAAATTGCTCAAATGTTCTTCAATCCGAACGGCATCACTACATAGCAATATAACCCAACATCCATCACAAAACTAGTATGTTCTTGGCCTGGGACATGCATTGGGATTTGATTATACCCCATGTATGCATCCATAAATGACAACAATCCATGCCCCGTAGTCGAATCGACTAGCTGATTAATTTTAGGCAGGGGAAAACTATCTTTAGGGCACACCTTGTTCTAGTCCTTATAGTCAATAAACGTTATCCATTTCCCATTCGCCTTCTTCACCAATACGGGATTACTTATCCATTCAGGATAGAGGGTGTCGTGAATAACCCATTGAATTGAAGTTTATCCACCTCCTCTTTAAGAGCAACGGATCTTTCCATATCCATGCCTTGTTTTTTCGTTTCACTGGAACATACTTCGGATCAACATTTAATGCATGGCTCGCAATGGCAGGCGAGATCCCACACATGTCAGAATGGGTCCAAGCGAATGCATCTAGATTCACCGGGAAGAAATCAGTAAGTGCTCTCCTCATCAAAGGATTGAGCTTCGATCAAATCTTCAACACCCACGATGGGTCATCATGGCTGACTGTGATATCAATCATCAGCTCAACCGGTGCTATCTTGGTCTCTATGGGTTCCTCCTCATTATACCTTGATCTACATATCTGTAGAACCGATTGTGGTGCCCAAGCAAAGGCTTGGGTGACATTTTTCAATCTTCAATAACTTGGATGCGGACAGACTTATCCACACTCTTTCCCTTCTCTTTTTGTCGAGCCTCTCTCAATTCAGCTAAATAACAGACACGTTCAGTAGCCTGATCACCATGCATAATACCTACTCCATTGTCAATCGGAAATTTCAACATCAAACACCACGGGGCTAAAGCTGCCCTAAATTCAACCGCAGTCGGACGGCCTAGAAAAAAGTTATACGGTGAATCCACATCCAGAATTATGAACGGTAGGATCCACACCCTCTAACGTTCACCTTCTACTAAGTTAACTGGCAATTCAACATAACCTACTACTTCAATAGCCGTGCCATTGAAACCGTGTATATGAGCTTTAGATGGTTTCAAATCCTTAGCTTCCATCCTCATTTGATCATATGCCTACTTAAAGATAATGTTCGTGGAACTTCCACAATCAATAAAAATTCTTCTTACTAGAGCAGGGCTAATCATGGCTGAGATAACCATTGGATCAATTGTGGGGGCATCTACTCTATCGACATCTCTACTTCTTAATACTATATCATCCATCATTGTAAGCTATTACTTGGTCGGAGTTCCATCCTCCGTATTCGAACAACGTTCATAGTCCACATGTCTCATTAAACTAGCATAGCATTCTATCTCCTACAACCTCCTATCCGTAGGATGCGGTCCACCAACTATCGTATTTATTACCAACCTTCCACTGGTCCGTGTAGGCTCCTCAGCTCTACACGGAGCCTGCCCTCGATTAGGGTCAAATGTCCCCTATCCGCCATCCTATGGATTTTTCACAAATTGTTGGGACTTTTTCTCCCGAACCAACTTCTCAATGGCATCCTGGAGATGCCTACACTCGTCCGTATTATGCCTATAATATTTATGAAACTGACAGTACTTCTCGATTTGCTTTTGTGCCTCCGTCATTTCTTTCGGACGTGGCTTCTTATATTGGAAAGTATTACAGATGGACAGATAAATTTTCTCCAAGGATGCATTCAAAGGTGTACAGCTGTCATATATAGGAAATTTGGACCTCCATTTTCCAGGCTCCCTCTTTCGATCACTATTGCCTTCCCTACTTCTTTTTTGTTGTTCCGGCTTGCTTTGAACATTGACCTAAACCTTCCCGAATCTCTCGCCAAAATACTTTACTACGATGTTGCTCTGTACCACTTCTTCGCTTGGCCCCGCAGCATTGCTTTTTTTAGACAACCTGGCCTCTTCCTTTCCCATGAACTGGGTCACCTTTGAGTAGAAATTCTCCAGGATGGCCGTTGGTTTTCCAGCTAGCCAATCACAAACTCGGACTCGTGGCCAACCCCCTTGTCATTTCCATAAGTATTGTGTGGTCATTAGGGTTACTAACTTCAGTGGTAGCAACATGAAATCTCTACAACTAGTCCTTCAATGATTCCCTTGGAGCCTGGATAACACTAGACAACGACATCACATCTTTTAGGGTGAGTAGTGTGAATCCGGAACTGCTTCACAAATCTTGTTGCTAGCTCATCAAATCTTGAGATCAATCATGGAGGTAGTCCTATGAACCACATCGTAGAGATCCACCAGAAAGAGTTATGTGGAAGCATCTGTATTTGATAGCATCATTCACTCTTGTTGAGTCAATCAACCATTCGTACATCATGATGTGCTGCCTAGTATCATTTTTTCCTTCATAAGCAAGCATTGTAGGCATGTTGAACCTTCTAGGATACTCTACATGTAAAATACTGTTAGTAAATGGGGTGTGGCTCGTAGAAATTTCCCAATCGTCATTTTTCAAGCCCTTGTTCTCCTTGATTAGCTATCTGACCAATGTAGATAAATTGGGTGTCTAGATAGTGGCGCCAAGTGGTGGCCATGCTCCACAACACATGAATGTTCTGGTTGGTGTCTTCAGGCCATTTCACGCCTCCTTGGCCTATCATCCTCTCGATGTGCATCCTGAGCATTAACTTCATTTCATCCCAAGGAGGCAGTTGATCTACATCCAAACGTACTCCAGCGTCTAAGTCCCTGGATCCAGCATGAGCACAGTTCTCCACTTGCACTTGGTGAGCTATCCCTCTGGTTGAGGGACGGTACCGATCCCTATGGAGGGATCGACATCGAACCATCTTGGCAGATCACGTTGGTCTACCAAGCGTTGCTTCATCGCTCCAGTTCGTGCTGGTTCAACTCTTCGATCCCTACGCCTATGGTGCTCGTCCGATGAAGTTGAACTATTTGACGTTGAGTAAGAAGCGCGGTCTCTTATGGTGCTTTGGCATTGTTATTGAGCAATCTGGTTCATCAAGTTGGCATTAGTCTGGATTTTCTCATTTAGCTGCCTACAACTCTCCATCAACTCTTGCATCAAGTCGTTAAATTTGGCTCGGGTAATGGAATCAGCGGGGTTCTGAACTACAACAAGCTCCATATTCACATTAGCAAGTTCGTTGCTTAGGCCCCTTTGTTGGACACTAGCAGTTTCGTTGGTACCAACATTGTGGGAAGTAGATCTGGTGTGCCTTACCATCCTCTATTTCTTTGCTTAGATCATGGGAAATCTGAATAGTATCTACAAGCTTCTAAGGATGAACTTGGATCTTCTTCGGGGGATTTATTCAATCCAGTAGCAACAAATGTGATGCTAATAGCCTTAAAATTGTCTCTCTCAATGAAAGCACCAAAATGTTTGCTACAAACACCCAATAATAGGTTTAAGTAGTGAAATAAATAAAGAAATTAAATGAAAATAGAGGAAAAACACCGAATATCAAGAAAATTGCAGCAAAAACATAAACAAAATTTATAGTGGTTTGGCATTGATTGTCTACATCCACATTGAATATTCTCTTTATTGTTTCTCAATTCACTTAATTACAATTACAAATAGTAAGAAATAACGAGAGATTAGAGAAGAATGGAGGAAGTTAGTTACAATAACGGTAGAGTTTCACTAACAGCGTCTCAAAAAGGCCCTTAGAATGCCCCAATGTGCCTGTATTTATAGATGTAGACGGCCTCTAATCTAATTGAAACTTCAGTACCTAGACCTCACAACCATATAGGCCCACCAAAAGGAGGGCTAGGCCCAACTCTCAATGTATAGGGTTCGGTACCGATCCCTTCATGAGTCGAGTTTGGGCTAGCGATCCCTATGGTTGCTTCTGTTTGGTCTATTGATGGTGCTTAAAATATCAAGGCAATTAGATGCATGGAGCTCTAGTTCTCGTAGTACTTCAGTTCTAATCTTAACCTTGTCTAGCTTATGTCGATCCCTCATGGTCTCCAAATGTATGCCGACCCATCCGTTACATGCCATGCCATTCCGAACTGTATCCCAAAAGTGTATCATGCTGATCCATCCACAAGCCATGCCTTGTCGATCGCTCCATAAGACACACCACCATGCTATGCCGATCCATATCCTACGACCAAACCACGCTGATCCATTTCCCATGACCATCAACATGCTGATCCCTCTAGCTTTACAACTCATACCGATCCCTCTTTACTTCCATTCAAACTAACCATTTTTCTATGTATCTATGCCGATCCCCAATCACCTCAAGCGTATATCGACCCCTTTACCTTCTCGTCTAATTTAACCAATGTCTATGCCGATTCCTATCCCATCCATTCCGACATTCTATATTTTCTATGTGCTAGCCCTATTCATAGTGGGCCTGATACAGCTTCTCGGACATTATATTTGGTCATATGGTTGTTGTCACCTGACCATCCTTCTCATCAACAACAGAGTCTGGCCCATGCAACGAGTCCAATATAGCCGGGTCACGGCACTGGGTAACATTGACCCTTAGATAAGCTTTGAGATTTGTAACACCCCATAATTTGGCTTTAGTTATTTATTTAGTTAATTAATTAGGCTCAAAAACTAGCATTTGTTTAAATAATGGTATTTGACCACAAAATTTACGTCGTTGCATTTATGGCAATAGTTTGAGCAACTTTCATATTTGGAATTTTGCAATTAGAGTACAAATGAAGAAGTTATGGACGAAAAAAGAATTCGAAAATGAAATAATTCGTTTAAGAAACTAGCGTTTTTAATTAATTGAATGGGGTCCGAAGGTCGACCCGCTTAGTGTAGTAGTCAACCTAAGGTGGTAAACCCTTATGAGGGTGGCGGTCAACCACTCTTAAGGTGGCGGTGAGTGTTTTCCCTGCCCAATGAGCCGGATTAATTATATTTTGATCTAACAGTTCTGGTTGATTCTAGCGTCTATAAAAACAGCCTTAACCATTCCTTCTCCTCTCATAATTTTTGGAATAAAGCAATGAAGCTCTGCCGTTATTTCTTCTCCACTTTCTTTCTAAATTATGAAAATAAGATATTTGTATCTATATTCATACAAATTGGAGAAGAATAAAAAAAATGAAAAGGAAAGGAAAACAGAAGAGAATCAACTATACACGTTTTTGGGGTAATTTATATATTTGTATCAATTTTCTCTTCCAATCTCAAATCGCTTTTAATAGGTGAATTATAATTTTATATATTGTTTATGATTTTAAATCTATTCCATTGTTATATGTTTGATTTTTATGCCTAAATCAATTTTATTTATGAATAGTAGGCTTAAATTAGTGTAGAAAACTATTACCCATATATTCTTGTTTTAAACCTAATTTGACACCTAGATCTAGAAATCAATTCCAAATATTTTAGAATTTGAATATTGTATATTATTATTCCAGATCTGTACTGGGTATAAATTAATTTTTTTTTTATTATTGCCCAATTTGTGTAATTTCATAGATTTTCCATTGTTTAATTTGTGGGAAGAACATCCATTTGATGTTTGTAATTTTTTTCACTTTTCCAACTTTCATTCAAACGGGCGACGTTTGATTAACGAGGAATAGGAAATTATCCATTTCTTGTAATTTTTAACGGAGTCGATCTTTTCTTTTTGTGTTAAACCAATTTAGGAAAGCAAGCGGAAAATCTTTCTAAGGAGTTTTATTCCAGTAAATTAAAAATGGAAAGCATATTCTAGTTACATATTTATGAATCGAATATATTTGGTTATGAATAGGTAGTTTCATTATGAAGTTTATATGTATTTATTGCATTAATAAAGAAGAATGACGTATGTTCATGCGTTATATATGCATAACGTTCATTAGCTTTTTTAATATTCATTGAAGCTAATAGATAGAATTAGAAAAGGTAGCAATTCATATTAATGAAAAATAAATTAGGAATTCCTATTAGTTAATTAATAGGAAATGAAAGATTATAACCAAAATTAATGGGCAATTAACGAAAATAATGGATAGTATTAAATTAAGGGTTATAATTCATAGAGAAAAACGAATTAATGAGACTGATAAAAATGAAATAGACATGAAAATGTTACTAATTTGAAATTAGTTATCATACAAAAATGTCTTAGAAAATATCTGTTAGAATTTTAGGGACAAATTGACAATTATGGCTTTAAAAAGGGATTTATAGGTAGACAAGTATTTAAAGTAAATTTTATTGCCTTAAATAAAAAGGGAATCAGTAAGCTAAGTCCAATGTCAACCTAATATAGTATAAGTAAAGACTTAGGATGGTTCATTGGACTTAGTAGGCTAGTGAAGTGAGGTTAGTAAAGTCACTCAACAGAAGACCGCCGTTCACTTTGAGGCTACAAGCAGTGGGGTCCACTTACTACTGATGTGAGTTTTCACTATCCTAGGATCTGAGAGGCATGAGAGATTGGACCTACTTTCTTAATTGAAAATTACTAAATGGTCCAAATATAGAATTAGGAAGCTAGAGGGATATCTCTAGAAAGGCTCACTTCAACTATAGCGGTTCGGACTCGGTGTTCGAAGATCGGCACCTGTACTTCACTTGTATTCCAATTCCATAGATCCAAACGTCGAATCTGGTTCGTCGAAGCTTATAACACATCAAGTATAACAACACAGCGGAAGAAAATAAATGAATATCATATATACAACAGTTGATACAATATGACACAACACAATGATACAATTTATATCAACATCGGAGATACAAAAAATAACAGCGGAAGAAATAACTCCAAAAGAATTTCCAATTGAGAAAGCGAGGATCCAATAGAATGCATCACCATTCCAAATCTTTTATATAAAAGATACACCATTTAAATGCTCTTCAATTTCAAATCAAGGTTTAACTATCTTTCACAAAGATTAGTTAACAGTTCTCAAACTATTTCAATTCGATTTGAAATCTTTCAACACAAATTGAAAACCCTTTCCTTATATGAAAGCTATTATTAATTGAAAACAAATAGTTTTCGTCTCGGAAAAATCCGATTACATTTGCACGAGTTAAAGCCCTTAAATCTTGGGTTAATTTTAAATTCCCAAAACAATACTTTTAAAATGGTTTAAAACCCATAAAAACATATTATATAACTTGTAAAACCTTTTTAAACCATAATGTTCAAACATGGAATTCAATTTCAAATCTTTGAATTTAAATTCAAATCAAACTATTTTAATTTCCAAAACTTTATCAAGTTATTAAAATAACTTTTATCTTCAAACCCTTTTTCAAAAGCTCCTCATATTTAATACCAAATCCATTTTCAAAACTATTTTGGATTCAAAATTTAATCTTTAAAATCATTTCAAAAATCTATGACTTAATTAATTTTCTCGTGAAATCCATATTTGTGTGTGTATGGTGTAGTCCAGGGGTTTACAAAATAGTGCAACATCATCAATCATTACAGATTCAATCATATCAATATCGATAAGAGGTATAATCTATAACGCTTATCTTCATTCATAGATTCACAGATAAAGTAAATTTATCAATTACGAAGATTCAACATTACAATTAGATGTGGGTTTCGGATAACCAACTGGAATCCGACTCCCTGTCGCATCGAAATTCAAATACCGTTTTACGGCTCAAGGGGTTTTCATATTCACATAGCAGTATATTCATCACAGATATCTCAGCTCAGCACAGAGCAATTCTTATCACATAGCATCACAATCACATAACAGAGATATCAATCCAATACACAGCATTCAATAACAATCAAACGTCTTCAATTAAGATGAGTAAATCGTATGGTTTAAATTAATTAACCACATAATTACTTTCATTAATTATCTTTAATCAATGATTAATTATCATTAATTACAATTGATTAAGACTTAATCATCTTTATAAATTAATCAATCTTTAATTAATTAATTATCCTTAATTAATTATAATAAGTAATTATCCCTAATTACTTAATTAACTTTAGCCATTAATTATGAAATTAATTAACCTTAATCCATCCATTAATCATTAATTAATAAATCTTAACTATTAAGTAACCAATCCTTTAATTTACAAATTAATAAATTAATCACCTTGATTATTTAAGTAATTAACTATTACTTATATAAATTAAACTTTAATTAATCACACTCGATAATTGATTATACTTTATTCACAAATTAATGATACTTAATAGATGAAGACCTTAATTAAGTAAAGATAAAACCTTTTCCTTTGATTAATTACTTAATTACATCTTCATTAAATTACATATGGAATATTTAACAATTGATTGCAAAATTATCTAATATAAATTTTCCGAATCAAAAACAAATTAAATTTCAAATCATGTGACTTTATAGTTTATATTGAAAACTTGTTTTTGGAAAATTGATACACATTTTATTATTATTATAAACCCAACGCTCGCCAGAAGCCCAAACTAAGATAAGTACAAACCCGAGCCCTTTCACTTATCACAAGGTAATCGGCCAAGGCCTAATTTGAAGGAAACAAAACCGATGCCTTCATTTCTTCTTCTCCACATATCAATTCCCAAATCACCAAAACAATGGATTTTCGATGCCATGAAATCCAGGAAGCTCAACTTCAATCGACTCAACAACTATCAATGAACATCGATACTAGCGAAGTGACACAGTCTGGAACGAAACCCATTCTTCTTCGCCTATCTCTAATTCATCCCTGGTGAGACATCGTGTGCACGTGGTGCACGTGCACCACCTCTCCGATGACCCATCCAACCTCGCGAACTGCTACGTCGACGTCTCTTCTTCTACTGATCAATACTGCCACCTCAACGATGACTTGAATCCTCCCCAAATGAAAAACAGTCTTCGCATGAACCATCGAAAAAGTTCCGGCCCAAAACTCGACGAACTGCTCTCACCCAAATCAACCGATCGAATCAACACCATCACCGATCGAAAGCCTTATCCCGATCCTACCCCTCTGCCAAAATTTGTTTCTTCCGGTTACAACATGAGTTTCCAAATCGATTGCGCTTCCACCACAACCCAACCGGGACTTAAACCCTAAAGCCCCCTCAATTAACCAACCCAAACTCAAATTCAAAATTCCACCACGGTCGAAGCCTCCCCCACTACCACCAGTATCAACCAGAATAGGCCACAACATCTCTAGTTGGCGATGTCGATAGAAATTTATTCTAGAACGAAAATTTGATATTTAACAATTTCTTGAGATATACCGCACTAGAATTTATAATTTTGCTTCTAAAATTCCTATTTCTATAAACAAAATCAGATAGCATGCTTGAATTATTTAAACATATCAAATTTTCTCTAAAGTTAATTGTTTACTGTAAAACAACTCTGGGATTACTATACAATCAAGAATCATTTACAAAATTATTTTTAGCTTAGACTACACCAGAAACTAAACATCTTTATAGTTTACGTCATCATCAGATTTTTTTTTTTTTTGAAAGTGGAATGACTAAAACTGTCCACTGTTAACAGAGCAACATATCAATCCATTTCAAGTTTGAAATTAAAGCTCCTTAGACATGCACCGATACATACATATATTTGTATACTTCAACAATTTATATCCATGCAAACCGGCTTCACAACATATATCACATAGATCACATGCAAAACAGTACAAATATAGGGTTTTAAGGGTTTGCTCACCTGAGTTGTTAATCAGAGAAGAAGCAAAGCCTGGAACTGTTGAGACAGTGGATTTTGCTTTTGAGTTTGAATGCTAGCACTTTTGATCTGTATCCTTACACATTGAAGTCAATCTTTACATTGAGTTTGTAGTTTTGTTCACAGGTTATCATTTCCCAGTTTCCATATTTTCTCCTTTGATCAAGTTTTTTTACAGGTGGAATTTGCATTTTGATTTCCAGGTTTGATTTTGATCTGCTTCTCATTGTTAAATTAGCTTTCTTACTGTTCTGGATTAACTTTGAATCTGCATTATCTTAAATTTCCTGAAGCTTCAAACCTGATGTTGATCTGATTTCGATCTATTCTTTACTTTGATTAAACTTGAAGTTGCAGTCTTTTCTTTTATCCTTGCTTTGTATTTGGTTGCTTTTTATTTTTATACTCAGGTTTTAGTGTTGGGAAGAAATGAAAACCTGGTTTTAGGTGGAGAGTAAGAGAATTGAAATAAACAGATTTTCTTTTACTTTAGAATGGTTTCTCTTATTATTGTTTTTTTTATTAACATTTCATGTTGAAAGAAACATATTTTTGCCACTTGTAATGCTAGGTTATATTTATCTTACATTTGTTTGTAAATATGAACACTTGTAAAAAAAAATTATTAAATTTATGTTTAAGTACCTTTCCATTCATTTATTTACAAATTGTGTTTTAAACCTTGTCTTGATTTAATTTATAATTTTTATTTTAAACTTTTTTCATTTTAATATTTTACATATGTATATTTTTAATTTTAAATCCTTAATCTATCATAATTATGTGATATGTTTATCTATTTTGTTTCCTTGCATTCTATTTTGTACTTATACAATTTAAAACAAATGATTTGAAATAAAATTATTCATTACAAATAAATAATTATATATATATATATCCATATATATTAGTCCTTTGGAAATATAAAATTAATAAATCCAATTTTATTTCTAAAATATTCATTCTTGAATTCCAAATCAAATTTATTTTCAATACATTTATATTTGGACTTTGAATCAAATTTCAAATGATAACCCATTCATATAAATAAATAAACATACATCTATTTAAATTTGGAAATTCAAACACAATTTATATTTTTATTCCCAAATCTTCAAATTAATTTTCAATATTTAAAATTAATATCTATAAACAACTAATATTTTATTTTGGAAAAAACTATATTTAATTCACAATTGGATTTCAAAAATTAATTCAATTATCAAATTAGACTGGGCTAAAATCCGGGGATGTTACATCAACGTTGAGGTATTAAGTGGCTATCTTAGGGCACTTCTGCCTACCGAAAGAAGTAACCTAATGAGATTCCATATTTATAATTAACAGTGATGTTGGATATCTTAGGAAGGGTTTGCTTCGGCTTTGAGGCACTGAGTGACTGATCTAGGGTCCCCCTCTCTCCTATAAATGAATTACTGAGTAGCCGAATGGGATTTCCAAGCAATGTCAGCTAGATAGTACCAGTGAGGTGTCCGCCTTCAGATTAGGTATCAAATGGAAAATGCCTCCCTATAAATAGGTGTTAAATGGTTAGAGGCATGCCTAGTCCTTATTTATGAGGTATTAAGTTGCTTGAGTACAGTCTCTCACATTGCTAAAACTTTAATAATGATAAATGCGCTAGTGGTATGGCTATTATAAATTATAAGGTCGTATATAGTGGTCAAAGTTCTATGTAGTTATGTAACGACCCGTAAATTTTTGATAATTAAAATAGCTAATTTACCAGATTTCGCGATTTAATTTAAAAAAAAATTTGTAATTCATTTGGAATAATAATAACTGGAATGAATTGGGACAATAATTATCCAAGTAATGAAAAATAAAAGCTACTTAGTGAATGCCTTTAAAATCAAAAGTTGAATAGGATAATAAATGTTAAATTCATTGGGTATAATAGAGTAATTGATTGATAAGTAAAATCTATTTAAAAATCAAATATTGAATATTGAACAGGTAAATTTTTTAAATTAAATATTTAAAACTTATTGAATAATTGAATAACTGTAAAATGAAAATAGTGTTCTAAATTGTGAATTGGCTTTAAATGTTAAATCTTATAAGTTCAATTCCAATATTTCAAAAGATAATGAATTATTGGATAAGTGAAATTGTTTATATTTAATATTTGGAATTTATTGAATAATTTAATAATGGAAATTGAATAACCGTATAATGGAAATGGTTGTTCTATAATTTCAATTCGTTTCAAAAGTTAAATTTTATAAGTTCGTTTTGAATATTTCATAAGATCGTGATTTAAGAATAATCAAAATTGTTTAAATTTAATATTACGAATGTTTGAATAATTAAATTCCGAATTTGATATGATTAATTTGATATTGAAATTTAATATATGAAAATAGAGTGAATAATTGGAATTTGATTTAATATGATTCAAATCGGTTTCCAAAGTGAATGTAAGTTATATTGGGATTTTAATAGAGTTAATAAGATTTAAAAATTGGAATCATTGGATAATTGAATAACGGGTTTAATATGATTAAGAAATGATTTGTAAAATTTTATTTTATCATATTAAAGTTGAATGATGTTGTAGAACTTTTAAAATCGAATTAAAAGTAAATTTGTGATAATCGAATATTTTAATATTTAATTATCGACTGGAAAAAAGCCAAATTTTGAACAGTCTCAGAATTGGACGAAACTAGTTCCATTGGATCCGTAATAGTTAGTAATTATCAAATTTCAATTTTCGTAGCAATCGGAGTTGTCGTTTGACCGTGGCAGCTCGAAACGCATCGAAATTGTTTTAATATTAATTTGACGAGTTAAAATAGTCATTTTTCAAACAGTCTCGGATTTCGATGAAACTAGTTTCATCGGATCCGTAACGTGATATTATTGTAAGGTTTCAAATTTCGTGTCAATCGGATTTACCGTTTGTCCGGGGCGAGCCAAAACGCCTAGAAAATCGTTTAATCGGTTTAATTTAAAATTGATCGTTTATTTCCGTAACTCACACAGACGATCGAATTGGCTTTCGAAACCTATTCCATTATGTCCGGAACGTGGGATAAACCCTAGGAACGCTAGTCACCGCGCCTAAATCGGAGTTTGGAAAAGCCGGATGAATAGTATTCGTCGTTTCCTATAAATAGCCCCTTTATTTACAATATATAAAAAAAAGCTAGGGTTTCATAATAATGGCCGGCCGCCTCCAATAAAACGAATGGCCAGAATATTCCCTTCTTCTCCCCTCAATCTCTCCCAATCCACACGTTTTTAGAAAAACTTGTCAACACGGAAGTTGTAGAGCTAAGCAAGAGCTTTCAATCCATACGGTTACTTCGTCAAATCGTCAGCTATAGGGGGAGCTATCTGCTCGCGTTCGTATTGGGTTTGGGGACGTTTTTCACGACCAAGGTAGGGCCGAGCTTGGTGATGCTTGGGGCGAGCGTGGTGTTGGAGGCGAGCTTCGTAATGATGGTAGTTTATCGTCTTCAAGTCGCATGTGGTGGGATCGGCGGGATGCCCTAACTTGCGTGTATGGGTTACGGCTTCGTCGTTTTAACTGGAGCAAGCACGCGCGTGGGAAGAAAGGAAGGGGGCGGCCTGGATGAAGCAACAGGAAATCAACGGTGATGATGTAGTGGGTTTTAAAAATTTAATTAAGCTGTAATTAATTTATATAAAAATTCGTGTTAACTTTAAACCATCATATCTTTGTCATACGAGGTCGGAATTCGACGAAACTTTTTGCGTTGGAATTGTATCGACGAGCTCTTTGCAGTGCAACTGGATTGGAATCATTTGGAGCTAGAGAAAATTTTGAGTTAAATCGAACGCCGTTCGATTTGATTTAAAATCATAAAAATCAAGGTGAGTGTTTTATAACGCTCACAACGTACTAAATATCTTTATACTAGTTAAATTTGATATTATGAAGTGATATGAATTTTATTAGTCGTTGCTTGATAGAATTTAATTGTTATATAGATTGTCATTTGAATTAATCGTTGAAAATTAAATTGACAGTTAAATTGAAATTGAAATTGAAATTGAATTGCGATTAAATTACCCGACATTGATAACGATGAAATTGGCATGAATTGTATTGTCTATTGGATGATGTATTTTGATGGATGTTATTGGTTGATATTTAAATGTTTGGTTGTTTATTTGCTTATATATACTGTTATGCATACATATGACACTGTGATTGGTTTAAGTAATATATACTCATCCCTGACATTTAATTGAAAGAAATAATTACTTGGCCACAGGATAGAGAATTATATACGGACACCGAATTGGCTGAATTAATAACTTTTAAAATCGTCAATTTGAAATTTATTTAAATGTTTTGATTTAAAAGTTATAAATAGAAATCAACTTATAGAAATCGACTTTATCGAAAAATTGAGTTGGAATGTTGAAATAAATTTTGGTTAAAGGAAATTGTAATTTAAGTTGAGACTTTGAGATAAAAAAATTGGGATATGATTGAATTTCGAAATTTATTTGTTTTAAAGATTGAACTTTTTTCGAGTTTTGAATACTACTAAGTAAAAGTGATATAAAAACGATATTTTGAAATTGAGCTTGGAATTGAATAAAAATCAAATAATTGAATATTGAAGGATAATTTCGTTAAGTGTTATAAATTGATATTTTGGAAAATCAAGCTCCAACTCGATATAAAGTGAAATTGAATTAATTGAAAGCGAATATGAAATTGAATAAATTTGAAGTCAAAGTTGACATTGATTTAAATTGAAATCGAAATTGAATCGGTAGAATGGAAATTGAAATTGATTTGAATTGGGAAGTTATAAATTGAAATGGATTGGTTTTGAAGCTGTTTTATTTTGTTTTCCAAATTACTCTGTTATATAAACCATTTTTGAATACTTAAACTATTTTAATCTATTTTAAATGTACTTAACCCAATTTAAATTATTTTAAACTAATTTATCTATTTGAAACCCATTTTAAGATTTTAAGTATTTTTAACTATTTTTAATTATTTAAAACTACTTTTAAACTACTTAAAACTATTTTCTAAAATTCTAAGTTGGTCAATAAAGTGGAATGTTTATAGTTAAATCTTGAATTTAAATACGAATTGAGTTAAATGAAGTTGCAACCTAAATTGAAATTTGAAATGATTTTCAAATCGGAATGAGATATTGATGCCAAAAAAATGATTTTTGAAACGAAATCTTACATTTGAATAGATACGATGATATTTGAAATAGATTTGATTTTTGAAGCGAATATGATATTTTGATATCAATTATGAATCGATTTGAAATATAAAAGAGCCAACGGTGTAATAATACGTAGTTATTAAAGAGACCGGGATCGGATATGGACATACTCTCCGTCGATACCGAAAACCACTTTAGTAACTATTATACGCGGAGTGTTGATCCAGAATGAAGTGGATGGTTGGTGAACGCGTTGACTGAAGAAAGAGAATGATTATTGGATGACCCCTGACATGACTAAAACAGGAACCGCGTCGGGCCATTGAGGTTCGCCACCTCTAGCGGACACGCTTCTTCGATACCATTTCTATTACATTTGTGATTCGATTTGGGTGCACCCCTTGATTTGGGAGTGTTGTTTCGTGGTGTTGGGGTAGCTGCTGGCTATGGTCAACATCAGTCCGGATCACGCAACTACTAGTATCCTAGTTGGTATCGCCTCATGTACATTGTCATACTGATTATCCTATTCGCGACCACTACGTTTTGTTTTGTGTTATGCCTATGGTGTACACTCTGATAACCACCAGTTAACGGTGGGGCTTACGGTGTTGTATAGACTATGACATTATAAAAATGTGTTAAGGGGGATTATGGTGACGCCTTAACGCTATTTTGATACTTTATATTACTGATGGCATTATCTACTTAGCGTACATTACTACATAGTAGATAGTTTAACGGATCCTTAAGAGATGGAAAATCCCGTAACATCTCTTGAGTTGTTGCACACACGTTGACACTGGATATGAGATGTCAAACCCCGTAAACATCTCTGACGTCGTTACACTCATATTTATTTACGATTGATTTAACTTTCATAAGGATATTTTAGTCCTGACTCGAGTGTTTTGTCTTTTCATTACGCTCGGGTCAGTCCTTAGTTTTACATATTTTTGAAGATCTATTCTGGAGGATGAGACGAAGATTTGGTATACTATTACTATTATTACCTTTGCATCATGCTATCTGCTGCATTATTTTAATTGTTCTGTTGTATAACTCTGATAAATGTTGTATAAATAATTGTCAAAGTATAGTAAACAGCTTCATGAACTGTTTATTTGACTATTATATTTTATCGTTCCGCTGCGAGATTCTGTGTTGTTTCATTTCCTTTATTTCTCCTTCCCTTTTTCTTAATTATCCCAATAACCATCTGCCCTTTTGAATGGTTTGGAATCGACGTGTGTATTTGATCGTCGGTTTAAACTGTCCAAAAAGGCGGGTCGTTACAGTTGGTATGAGAGCTTTGGTTTAGCGATAACCTTAGCTTTGTAGGGTCTGACTCTTTATAAATAGGGTAGTTATACCCTATGATGAGTCGCTGAGTGTATATATATGAGAGAGCGTATTTGTTAGTGATATAAAATGTTTTATATTGTGTCGTTTGATTTGTTGAGTGGCTTATGGATTCTAGTCAATACGAGTAATTAACGTCATTGATTGGGATCTCTAAGCACTTAAACAGAACAATTCGACATAGTATTGTTTGAAATTGGGTAAATGAAATAATTTTGCCCTAATTATATTTTGTATATAAAGGATTTAATTTCAAAAATTATTGTGACTTATCTAGCTTACCTGGTTATTAGGAATGAAAATATTGGTTATTATCATTAATTGGATATTGTAATTTAATAAATAAGGTGAACTACAAAATGAACAATGATAAAACACTTGTGGAATGTTTTAAGAAAGAAAATCCTATAATAATATTTTATCAAGGTGACTTATGAATTAAAATAGATTTAAATTGGAAAATATTGAATTTAAGACCCGGATATTTTGAAAAATAGTTCTCAAAGTTTTGAAGAAATATATAGTAATATTAGTTGGAAATTGTTATGGAAATATTTTGAAAGGATTTTTAAAGGAAGGAATGAATTCAGTACTCCTCTCTTATGTCGCTGGAAAATAATTTCGGTGATGACTGCGCAACATCATCGACGTTCAATTTCGAGTCTCAAAGTGGGGGAGACTTCTAAGAAGCTTTGCTCTTCTTCAAAATTATTTTGGGTAAATGGGTTTTGGTTTAAACTCCAAAGGTATGATTTGATATACTAAAGATATAAGTATATATGTTTATTTCAAACGATTTGAAAAGAACCGGGCATTTAAATTTCTAAGTTCTGTTAGTTAATAATTTTAATATTATTTGAATGAAATGTGAATAACCAGAATTTATAAAATAAGAGGATTAAGATATCCAAGCAATTGTTTGGGAAAACTTTAAAGTCAAAAGGTAAAGAGAATTTAAATAAATTAAATTTGTGAACATTCTAGATTAGTAAAATAAAATTCTATAAATTTGTATAATACCAAATTACATTCTGATAACATATAACAAGACTTACCAAATGTTAAAAGTTAAAATAATGTTTTGGATATGTAATGAGATGTTGTACAAATAAACAAAACCTGGAAATAATTAAAGTATACAAGTAAGGAAAACTCAAAGGGAATTAAAATGTATATAAATGAAAATTTTGGTTGAAAAAAATTTATATATACTTAAATATAGCATGAAATGATGAATGGATAAATGGAACAAGTAAGTGAACATCAGAAAGAAGACAAATGAATTGTATAATATCTTTTGTAAATTGGTTATAGAAAATAAATATAAATTGCATAGAAAAAAATAATTGAATTTGTAACCTTTAAGATAACTGTAAACTAAGAAAAGTCATATATGAGAAGTTAGACTTTTATGGGATGACTATAAACTAAAGTGATGATTAATAAAATGTTCCACAAATAAATTTGTATTAACTGAAACTATGAATATGGAGTAAATGTAAACCAAAGAATTAGGTATAGCTAAGAATCAATTGGGAAAGGAAATTGAGTTTAATTAAATTATATAGAATGTTTAAATGAACTTGAGTAAGAAAATTCTTCGATATGATGTTTGAGAAAAGATAATGTTAAAGAATATGCTAGGTAAGTAAATGAATATACTAACTGAATAATGGATTGTGAGTAATTAAGTGAAGAAAAAAAAATAGAAGTCAATAAAATAATTTAGTATAGATAAATTGGATAGAAAATCCATTTGAAGGTAATACGTGAGATTGTATGTATATTATTTTATTCGCATAACGATTTGATCCAAATTCGAGCATAAAATTTCGAGATGATTTATATCAATCCAAGTTAGGATTTTTCACTCGATTTTCGCCGGCGAACCCTAGATATGGATTTTTAATTTGATTCTGGAATTCTCTATCATAGTATATGGCTATGAAAGGAGAGTAACAGTTTCCAATCAAGGAACTAAATCGAGTCCGCACTAGAGAGTCGTGTGAACGGTACTAGTTTGGAAGTGAAATTGTGTGATCGAATATGCGATTAGATTGATATTGCTCACGGATGATATATGCATGGCTTACTGACTTAATTAAAGTTAATATTGGAAATTTAAGATGCCGAATAGAAAATGATTCTTTTAAAATTATATAACAGGATATATATATATATAAAAGAGATAAACCAAATTGAATGTAAAAATTAATAAGTTGGTTATGTTAGGTATGATTTGGTTGTTATATGATTGTTAGCTGATTGTATATAATTCATTAAGTGTTAATGAAATTGAAAGCTATAAATCATTGAAATCAAATTGGAAGTTAAATGAATTTAAATAGAATTTAATTTGATTCAAATTGGAAGTGAACCAATGAAAATATAAATTAGTGAATGTTAACTAATTGAATTGAGAATGAATGTTAGTAAAAATCCAACGTCAATGAATCAACTGTGATTAAAATGGAGAACCAAGTAAATAAATATTAATGAGAAGTGAATTTATATTGATTGGTTATGGATTTGTTGGATGATAGTTGGATGATAATTTATTTGGTGTATGCATTTGTTGTTTGTTGCATTTGCTATGTTGGCACATGTAGTTGTTATGTTGCTATATGATGTATATTGATATTATTTTCATATGTGCATGTTTCTCATGGTTTGCTGAGTGTTTAGTAGGTGCGGATTGCGCTTGCTTCGCATTTGGAGCTCGTTTTCGCGCTATATTAGTCGTATATGAGCGCTAAATAAAATATAAGGTACATGTTTATTTTTTCATTGGATTTGGTGATTTTTGATGAGCCAATTGGCTTTTGATTTTCTTTTGTTGGTTTGGGGCCCGTAGTGGCATTTTGTAGCTGTACCGATCGAGCCGCGCAAAGGAGACTCTACCGAAATTTTCCGTAAATTCGGGTGTTAGAAAAATTTTAAGTTTTAAAAATTATTTATAACTTGTTTTGATAACTAACCTTTTAAGTTAGAAAGCCGTTTGGAGAAACTTAGTGGAAGCGTAGTTATGACTTTATAAGTGGAATTACATTGTTTTATAAATTAGTAACTTTGAATAAATTATATCTAATGTTGAATTCTATACTTAGTTCCTTTTCCGTTCTTTTTCCTTTTCGGGGACGAAAAGTTTTGAGTGGGGGAGAGTGTAACGACCCGTAAATTTTAAATAATTAAAATAGCTAATTTAAAAGATTTCGTGATTTAATTTAGAAAAATTTTTGTAATTCGTTTGGAATAATAATAACTGGAATGAATTACGACAATAATTATCCAAGTAATGAAAATAAAAGCTACTTAGTGAATGCCTTTGAAATCAAAAGTTGAATAGGATAATAAATGTTGAATTCATTGGGTATAATAGAGTAATTGATTGATAAGTAAAATATATTTAAAAATCAAATATTGAATATTGAACAGGTAAATTGTTTAAATTAAATATTTAAAACTTATTGAATAATTGAATAACTGTAAAATGAAAATAGTGTTCTAAATTGTGAATTGGTTTTAAAAGTTAAATCTAATAAGTTCAATTCCAATATTTCAAAAGATAATGAATTATTGGATAAGCGAAATTGTTTATATTTAATATTTGGAATTTATTGAATAATTTAATAATGGGAATTTAATAACCGTATAATGGAAATGGTTTTTCTATAATTTCAATTCATTTCAAAAGTTAAATTTTCTAAGTTCGTTTGGAATATTTCATAAGATCGTGATTTAAGAATAATCAAAATTGTTTAAATTTAATATTACGAATGTTTGAATAATTAAATTCCGAATTTGATATGATTAATTTGATATCGAAATTTAATATATGAAAATAGAGTGAATAATTGGAATTTGATTTAATATGATTCAAATCGGTTTCCAAAGTGAATGTAAGTTATATTGGGATTTTAATAGAGTTAATAAGATTTAAAAATTGGAATTATTGGATAATTGAATAACGGGTTTAATATGATTAAGAAATGATTTGTAAAATTTTATTTTATCATATTAAAGTTGAATGATGTTGTAGAACTTTTAAAATCGAATTAAAAGTAAATTTGTGATAATCGAATATTTAATATTTAATTATCGACTGGAAAATAGCCAAATTTTGAACAGTCTCAGAATTGGACGAAACTAGTTCCATTGGATCCGTAATAGTTAGTTATTATCGGATTTCAATTTTCGTAGCAATCGGAGTTGTCGTTTGGCCGTGGCAGCTCGAAACGCATCGAAATTGTTTTAGTATTAATTTGACGAGTTAAAATAGTCATTTTTCAAACAGTCTCGGATTTCGATGATACCAGTTTCATCGGATCCGTAACGTGATATTATTGTAAGGTTTCAAATTTCGTGTCAATCGGATTTACCGTTTGTCCGGGGCGAGCCAAAACGCCTAGAAAATCGTTTAATTGGTTTAATTTAAAATTGATCGTTTATTTCCGTAACTCGCACAGACGATCGAATTGGCTTTCGAAATCTATTCCATTATGTCCGGAACGCGGGACAAACCCTAGGAACGCCGGTCACCGCGTGTAAAACGGAGTTTGGAAAAGCCGGATGAATAGTATTCGTCGTTTCCTATAAATAGCCCCTTTATTCACAATATATAAAAAAATAGCTAGGGTTTCATAATAATGGCCGGCCGCCTCCAATAAAACGAATGGCCAGAATATTCCCTTCTTCTCCCCTCAATCTCTCCCAATCCATACGTTTTTAGAAAAACTTGTCAACACGGAAGTTGTAGAGCTAAGCAAGAGCTTTCAATCCATACGGTTACTTCGTCAAATCGTCAACTATAGGGGGAGCTATCTGCTCGCGTTCGCAGTGGGTTTGGGGACGTTTTTCACGGCCAAGGTAGGGCCGAGCTTGGTGATGCTTGGGGCGAGCATGGTGTTGGAGGCGAGCTTCGTAATGATGGTAGTTGATCGTCTTCAAGTCGCATGTGGTGGGATCGGCGGCATGCCCTAACTTGCGTGTATGGGTTACGGCTTCGTCGTTTTAACTGGAGCAAGCACGCGCGTGGAAAGAAAGGAAGGGGGCGGCCTGGATGAAGCAACAGGAAATCAACGGTGATGATGGAGTGGGTTTTAAAAAATTAATTAAGCTGTAATTAATTTATATAAAAATTCGTGTTAACTTTAAACCATCATATCTTTGTCATACGAGGTCGGAATTCGACGAAACTTTTTGCGTTGGAATCGTACCGACGAGCTCTTCGCAATGCAATTGGATTGTAATCATTTGAAGATAGAGAAAATTTTGAGTTAAATCGAACGCCGTTCGATTTGATTTAAAATCGTAAAAATCAAGGTGAGTGTTTTATAACGCTCACAACGTACTAAATATCTTTATACTAGTTAAATTTGATATTATGAAGTGATATGAATTTTATTAGTCGTTGTTTGATAGAATTTAATTGTCATATAGATTGTCATTTGAATTAACCGTTGAAAATTAAATTGACAATTAAATTGAAATTGAAATTGAAATTGAATTGCGATTAAATTACCTGACATTGATAACCTTGAAATTGCCACGAATTGTATTGTCTGTTGGATGATGTATATTGATGGATGTTATTGGTTGATATTTAAATGTTTGGATGTTTATTTTCTTATATATACTGTTATGCATACATATGCCACTGTGATTAGTTTAAGTAATATATACTCATCCCTGACATTTAATTGAAATAAATAATTACTTGGCCATAGGATAGAGAATTATATACGGACACCGAATTGGCTAAATTAATAACTTTTAAAATCGTCAATTTGAAATTTATTTAAATGTTTTGATTTAAAAGTTATAAATAGAAATCAACTTATAGAAATCGACTTTATCAAAAAATTGAGTTGGAATGTTGAAATAAATTTTGGTTAAAGGAAATTGTTGAATAATTTAAGTTGAGACTTCGAGATAAAAAAATGGGGATATGATTGAATTTCGAAATTTATTTGTTTTAAAGATTGAACTTTTTTCGAGTTTTGAATACTACTAAGTAAAAGTGATATAAAAACGATATTTTGAAATTGAGCTTGGAATTGAATAAAAATCAAATAATTGAATATTGAAGGATAATTTCGTTAAGTGTTATGAATTGATATTTTGGAAAATCAAGCTCCAAGTCGATATAAAGTGAAATTGAATTAATTGAAAGTGAATATGAAATTGAATAAATTTGAAGTTTAAGTTGACATTGATTTTGTAACAGCCCTAGTTTTCGAGAAATTATTTCTTTTATTTATTTAACCTTGAATTTATTTTAATATATATTTATTTGATTTATCATTTCCTTAAAAAAATTAGTTTTGAAATTGTTAATTTTGTTAAAAGACAACTCCATCGGAATTTTAATAAAAAGGAATTATATATATATAAAATATGGAGAATGTAAACTAATAAAGTTTTGTTAAGTAATAACTTTGAAAAATTCAGGGTTTTACAGACTGTTATATTTCGCTTTTAAAAGGGCACACATTGTTATGGTATAGGTAATGTAAAAACGTATAAATTAAAAACGTTATTTTTGTATAAATTTTGGGTGTATTGTATTGCGTCGGTTTGGCGTATTTTAAAAAATCATATTTCAATATCTATATGGATTAATAAATCAGTTAGTAGTTTTATAGCAAAACGTAACTTTTTCCACAGCTTACATTGGTTTTTAAGTTGGTATAAAACAATTCGTTCCAAAATCTTTGCTAATTTAATTTCTTACCATTTTCTCTCCGTGTTATAAATCAACGCATGCATTCAAATCTGTCCTTGAAGTAGCATCCAAAGCAAATTAATACTTGCTGATTCTTGATATATAAATCTCTCAGACTATAAAAATAGCACGCAACCATTAATTGGAAAAAAGAAAAGAGATATAACGTTGCAATCAAATTTTCGTATATCTGGCAATAAATCACGCACATATCCTCTGGAAAAATCTAACCTTTATCATTTTTTCTTACGTTTTTGGTCAACGAAAATAAATTCAAGCTTGCCTATTTGATTACCTAAATTTCATAAGTTTTATTATCTATATATACCCTACTCGTTCACATAAACTTTCATATACCTCCTCTGATCTTCTCGAGCTCTTGCATGCAATCAGGTAATGGGTCCAACCTTTCTCTTCTTCTTTTATTTTTCTTTACTGTCATTCTTTGTTTCCCCTACTTTGGCAACTATATTTGTTATCGGTTGCTCCACTGCTCCTAAAAGATGCTCAGCATACCCCTATTTTCTCCTCCACCACGGCACGTCCCTCTAAGTTTCCATAACCGAGCTTATATCCAGAACAAACCCTGTTTATGTTTGCACTGCCGAGCCCTGATGATCAAGTAACGAGTGTGACTAGCCGATAGTAGTTGTGTTCCCTTTATCACTGCCTGATACGCATGCATAAATCTCAAAGAACGCCTTTGGTTTGACCGAGCCTGGAGTTTAGATGCCCTCTCTAGTTCACGTGTTGCATAGATGAAGTTGCAAAGGGAGATATATATATATATAGAGTAGAGAAAGAAAGTGGGAGTGCAGAGTAACCTCTGTACACGTATATGGTTGATGAGATAAGCCTGGGCGTTAGTTGTATGTGTGCATGTTTTGAATTGAAGTTGGCAGGGACGTATTATAAAAAAAAAGTTTTATATAAGTTTATGGGAGAAGAGTCAGAGCATTGTGGAAATAGGTAGTGAGAAGAGTGCGTGAAAAGCATCAGCATGCATTTGAGTTTTGGCCTTGGCCGTGCCACATAGGAAGATAAGGGGAGAAGAGGGGAAAGGAGAAAGTGAGAAGTGGAGATCTGGACGTGTGCAAACTTTTATCTCAGCCTATTGTTTTTTTTCCTTTTCTACGGCATCAAAGAAACATGGGAACTAGGTTAGGACGTGTTTTAGAGAAAATTAAAAAAAAAAAAAAGAAGAAGAAGAAGAATGTGAGTATGAACAGTTAAGTATATGAGTGCAGTGTTTGAAATATTGGGTTAAGGAGATAGTGTGATATGTGCATGAAAAGTCTGGTTGCCGAGCATTGGGTTAGGTGGTGGAGCGGTCGAGTCGAATGGTTTCCGTTCGTCCCGTTTTGTTCGAAACTTTCTTGTTGGAATTTTCTTAATTTGTTTTGATTGTTATTACTTTCAAATATATATATATATATATATATATATATATATCGGTTAGCAGACTCCGCATCAATTTGATCGTTACCCACTGTGAGTTTCTTTTCCGGAGGACTTTCGTTTTGAATCAAATTTTTCTGCAAAATTCAGGTGAGTATTTCTCACCAGACAAACATACCTATATATCTGTGAATTATCACAAGCGTATTTGTAAATTTTTTATTAAATTTTATCTGTTTGTAATATAACGTACGATGTTAAACCCCATTTTAAATTGACACCTCATCAGTTGTTTATCTATTGTAATATTTTTGAAGTTATATTGTTGAATGCTTATTTACTAATTAAATCGTCACTGCAAGTTCCCTGTAAATTGAGATCGTTATAGGCTGAAATGATAGGCCTGAACGACAATTATTACACATCTATTTATTTAATTGTTTAAAATTTTATTTGTAGCTTGGGATTGCGAGTTTGAAATGATAGAACCCGGGGTTTTGTAAATTGCGGATTGAAATGATATAAATCCGTATCACTTGACCTAGGCTAGAAAACTATATACAGACCCGTGGTTTATATAATATTTTTCTGAAATATTTAAAAAAAAAATTAAAATGGAAGTTTATAATATTTTGGTTTAAATGTATTTAATGGATTTTATAAAAATTTATAACGATTTTGAATGAGTCAAAATGTTAAATAAATGGATGTTTAAATAAAATTTTGGAATATAACTTATTTTGGAAAATTCTGAATTTTGTTAAAAGGTGAGATTTTAGTTATGTGAATAATTGAAAATAAGTTATATTTGGGAATTTAAAACTTAACTTTTAAGTTAATAATCTATTACAGCACTTAAATGCTATCTTTTATAAATGAAACTGTTTTAACCTATAGACATTAGGTAGCATTTCATAAGTGCTACGGAAACTGAATTTGGATTGTTTAAATACAATTTATGGAAATAATCTTTGGGAAAAGGTTTAAATTTTGAAATTTAATTTGAATAAATAAAATAAGGAATTGACTTTAAATGGTTTAAAAGGAAGTATTTAACTTTTAAATGTGAAATTGAAAGGCAATTTATTCCTAAATGAATTAAATAGATTAAATGGTATTTTATATAGAATGACTGATG
Organism: Allium cepa; assembly: GCA_030765085.1. Taxonomy (NCBI): domain Eukaryota; kingdom Viridiplantae; phylum Streptophyta; class Magnoliopsida; order Asparagales; family Amaryllidaceae; genus Allium; species Allium cepa. Next base: position 807,723,004 of record CM060941.1, read on the forward strand.
TGTAAATAAAGGATGTTTAAAGGGATATTATAATATTGAAAAGTATTTGAAATTTATTTTGATTTGTAAAGTATAAATACCATTTTTAAAAGTTGTAACCACGGGTTATAATAACGTTTGGCTGTTAAAGAAACCGGGATCGGATATCTGGCATACTCTCTGTCGATACCGAAAATCACTTTGACAATCGTGCACGCGGTGGAGATTCCAGAATGAAGTAGGATGGTGGTGACGTTTTCTTTGAGGTAAATACATGGATCCGACTCCCGTGAGTTGGCAAAAGTTGGCTAAAACCGGAGCGATTCTCGGATTAATGAGGTAGCACCTCTGATCGGACGCACTTCTTCGTATGCCATTCTATTACTTTTGTGATTGTTTTGGTGCGCACCTTTGATTTGGGAGTGTTGTTCGAGGTGGGCGGCAGCTGCGCGCTGCGTGTTTCCATCGGTCCGGATAGCAATTGGTATATCTACCCTGGCATTGCCTAGTTGTGCTGTGTCACCTACCATAGCGAGCCTTGTACGAGTTTGGTTTTCTCCCGTAGCCCGTGCGGTATCCTCTGGTGGCTTCCCGATCAGGAGGGACTATGATATTGGATGGACTACTGGGACTATTACGTGTTAAGGGGAATATTGGGTCACTCCTTAACGCTATTTAAAAGTATGTTTATTTTAAATATAGACACTATTATAATAGCGAAGTATTACTACATAGTAAATAGTTTAACGGATCCTTAGAGGATGGCGGTACCAAGCATCCTTTAAGTTACTTGCTCTATATTACAGTACACTTGAATTAGCCTACACTATATAAGTATGTATGTCCTGACTCGAGTGTTTATGTTTTATTTTACGCTCGGGTCAGCCTGAGTTGCAGTTTCAGCTTTCTTCCCGGAGCTAGGACATTCTGTAGATCTTTCGAGCTGCCGGCAAAATCTTTCAGTCTATATCTTATTTATGTAATGGAGACTTTGGAATATTCAGATTTTTATTGATGTTTTAAGCTGTATTGGAGATTCTAAACCATGTAAAATTTTATTTGGTTGAGATTTTTATAGTGGCTTCATGAACCACTAAGTATTTTAAATTCCGCTGCGAGATTTCTGATATCTGTGTCTGTGATTCTGTGATTTGATTTCATTTGCTCCTAATTTATTTACAATCTACTGTTTTGAACTATTCAAGCTTGACATGTTTCAGTTATTATCGAATTTGAATGGTACAAAATAGTGGGTCGTTACAGTTGGTATCAGAGCTTTGGTTTGACCATAGCCTAAGGAGCAAAAACTCATTAGAGATAAGGTAGAAATACCCTAGAATGAGTGAAATCAAATTTTAGAATCCTTCCCTTGTGAGAGAACGTATTTTAAAGTATAGAATGATTTCAAAAGGGTTTTTCAAAGTAGTATTTTGATATAAAACCTTCCTGTTTTAAAATAAAATTTTCCAACTATTTCTTTCCTCCCCTCCATCTTATAAATATAGCCTTTGTTAAAAGCTTGTTCTAGCTAAACTTTATCTTACCTAGAATATCTTGACATCAATATTTTTCCTCTGTTCGTAAATTCATTCTTGATGTCTCAGGATGAATCGAGGAAATATTAGAGGTAGGGGACGAGATGAAGCCCCAGCTCCTCCACCCGCAGCCCCTGTTAGATTTACTAAGCTTTGCAAAGATTATACTGAGCTTGGTGGCACTAAGTTCACGGGTTCTGAATCCATAATAGAAGCTCAACAATGGTTGAGAGACTTGGAGAGAATCTTCTCCTGTCTCGAAATCACAAATGCCCAGCAGAGGCAACTGGCGGCCTGGCAGATGAAGGGAGCCGCTTTAAATTGGTGGCTATCAGTTACTGCTCACACTAATGAGGCTGACATCACCTGGGAGCAATTTAGGTATTTTCTTCGGTTGTCCAAATTAGGATTCAAATCTTACCACTTTAGAATCTGTCTTATATCTTTTATCGTGCTTTAGGGAGGCCTTTCTTGGCAAATGGATGCCCGAAGCGGGCAAGTCTCAGCTCTATCGAGACTTTATGGATCTGAAGCAGGGCGATATGTCCTTCACGGAATACGAGAGAAAATTTAATGAGCTCTCGCAATATGGCCTGAATTTGATAGACACCCCGCTTAAGAAGAACGAGAAATTTATCGCTGGTGCTCGCCCCGAGTTCTACGATCGGCTTATTACCCACGTGCATGGGACGTTCACTGCTTTGATGGACATGGCTCTCCGGTATGAGAACCCTACTTCTAGGGCCACTCCAGCTGCCCAATCTGCACCGGCTCAGTCTTCAGGGAATTCTAAGAAAAGGAAGTCCAATTTCTACCGCCATAAGAGGAATAGGACTCCAGGGCTTGGATCATCGTCTTCGTCATTCCAGAGGCAGCCTGTGGATCTATCTACCATTACTTGCTACCGATGCGATCAAAAGGGACACTACGCGAATAGCTGTCCTACCTTGGGTGCTGCGATTCCACCTCCCGCTCAGTCTGCTAGGCGAGACCTTTGCCACATTTGCCTTCAGCCAGGACATTTCAAGAGAGACTGCCCTACTCAGAAGAAGGGAAAGGCATCAGGAATTTTCGCTGTTACTTCTGCATCCTCTCCAGCTCCACCGCCAGCACCTGCACCTGCTCCCGCTCCTAGCGATTCCCGAGGTACACTTCAAGGTTCTTTTACTTTGTTCAAATCTCCTGTTCGCGTTTTATTCGATACCGGAGCTTCCCATAGTTTCATCTCGACGGATCTCTGTAATAAATTTGAGCATCTCCTTTCTCCTGAATTTTCTTCTGTACCTTTATGTGTTTCAAACCCCATCAGTGGTCCTGCGAACCTTAGTAAAGTTTGTAGGGATGTGAAGCTCCTCTATTTCCTGCAGTGTTTCACTGGTGACTTCTATGTTTTGGGGTTTGACGCTTTCGACCTTTTGCTTTGGAGGTGATTGGTTAGATAGACATGATGTAGATATCTCTTGTAGTTCTCGTACGGTTGCCCTTAAAGATGATTTAGGAAATCCATTAGAGATCCAGTGTAAATTGCCTCAAGAGTTCGCTGGTAGTTTCATCTATTCTCTCGATACTTTCCCGGATAATATCCATTCGACTCCGGTAGTGAAACTATTTCTCGACGTATTTGGTGAAGTCATCTCTCTACCTCCAAAAAGGTAAATTGATTTCCGGATCGATCTCATTCCTGGAGCACGGCCGGTAGTCCTTCCACCCAGAAGAATGGCACCACGGGAGAAGATCGAGTTAAGAAAGCAGATCCAAGATTTATCCTCCAAAGGTCTGATCAGACCTAGCTTCTCATAATAGGGAGCAGCCGTAGTTTTCGTCACAAAATCTGATGGTTCCCTCCGGATGTGTGTCGATTACAGGGAGCTGAACAAGCTTACAATGAAGAACAGATACCCCATGCCTCGCATAAATGATATGTTCGGTCAACTCTATGGAGCGACTGTTTTCTCTCAGCTTGATCTAGCCACAGGTTTTCACCAACTCAGAGTTGCCGAGGAGAGCATACCCAAAACTGCTTTCCTTACTGAGAATTGTTTCTTCGAATGGCTAGTTATGCCTTTTGGCTTGACTAACGCTCCTTCCTTCTTCGTCGACTTGATGAACCGTGTCTTTCGCAATGTGCTCAATAAATTTGTTCTTGTCTTTATTGATGACATCCTTGTTTTCTCTAAAACAAGGGATGAGCATGAGTCGCACCTGAAGTATGTTTTAGAGACTCTCCGAAATCACCAATTAAAGGCTAAGTTCTCTAAATGTCATTTCTGGGAAGAAGAAGTCCGATTCCTCGGACACATTGTCTCTAGTGAAGGAGTTTCTGTTGATCCAGTCAAGATTGCTGCAATCAAAGATTGGGAAGAACCTAAGACTCCTACTGATATTCGCAGTTTTCTAGGCCTTGCCGGTTACTACCGAAGGTTCATTGAGAACTTTGCTCGGATTTCGGCACCTCTGACTGCTCTGACTCGAAAGGATGCTAAGTTTATATGGAGCAATAAGTGTAAAGCTGCATTCCAAGAGTTAAAGAATAAGCTCACCTCCGCACCAGTGCTAACTGTACCAAATGGAAGTGAAAGATTAACGGTATTCACCGATGCTTGTCGAGAGGGTTTGGGAGCAGTATTAATGCAAGACGGGAAGTTAATTGCTTATGCTAGTCGTCAATTGAAGAACCATGAAGCTAATTATGCTGCTCACGATTTAGAATTACTAGCGGTTGTCTTTGCTTTGAAGCTTTGGAGACATCATCTCTTGGGAGCTAAGTTTGATCTCTTCACCGATCATCAGTCTCTGAAATATATCTTTACCCAGAAGGATCTAAATCAGAGACAAGTGCGGTGGCTCGAGTTTCTTGCTTCTTATGATCTCGACATAAACTATACTCCCGGGAAAGCAAATGTAGTGGCAGATGCGCTGAGTAGGAAGAAATCTTTGTTGTGCCAGCTTATTGTTTCTTCTCCTCTGTTGAATCGTATCATGGCTAAGCAGGATGAAGATGTGAAGCTTAGAGATATGAAGGAGAATGTCCGGGGCAGAGGTAGTAGTAGTCTTGATGGTATTGGGGCCCAGATTGATGATAAAGGGGTTTTAAGGATTAATAATCGGATTTGTGTCCCGAATGTTGATGGTCTGAGGCAGGAGTTACTTCGGGAACATCATCAGTCCCGACTTTCCATTCATCCGGGTGTGGAAAAGATGTATCAGGATTTAAAGAAACTCTATTGGTTGAGAGGCATGAAGAGGGATGTCTCTATCTTTGTGAGTAGGTGTGCAACTTGTCAGCAAGTCAAGGCGGATCATCAGAAGACACTGGGATTGTTGCAGCCTTTGGAGATTCCAAATTGGAAGTGGGAGCAAGTTTCTATGGATTTTATCGATGGTTTGCCGAGATCTAGGAAGGGAAATGAAAGCATCTGGGTTATTGTGGATAGACTGACTAAGTCCGCTCACTTTATTCCACTTAGTTCTACCCGTACAGCTTCGAGCTTATCCAAAATTTATATGAGGGAGACCGTTCGCCTCCGTGGCATTCCCCTTAGCATTGTTTGCGATCGAGACCCTATTTTCACTTGTCAGTTTTGGAAAGCGTTCCAATAATCCTTGGGTACTCGTTTGAATCTGCGCACCGCTTACCACCCACAGACTGACGGTCAAACTGAAAGAGTAAATCAGATTCTTGAGGATCTTCTTCGTGCTTGTATATTGGATTATGGAGGATCTTGGGAAGATCATCTCCATCTTGTGGAATTCACCTATAACAATAGTTATCAGGTATAAATTCCAATCCTTTGTTCTTATCTTATTCTCTATCTATCTCATTCTACCTTTTCAGGCTAGTCTTAAGATGTCCCCATTTGCTGCTCTATACGGGAGACCGTGTAGATCTCCTTCTTATTGAATTGAATCCGGTAACCGCTTAGTTCTTGGCCCCGAAATGATTTTGGAAGCTTCGGAGAAAGTGGAGGAGATTAAGAGAAGGTTAAAGGTTGCTCAAGATAGACAAAAGAAGTACGCGGATCGGCGTAGAAGGTGCCTGGCGTTTGATGTTGGTGATTTGGTTTTTCTAAAGGTTTCTCCTTTAAGAAATGTGGTTCGGTTTGGACGTAGAGGAAAGTTGGCCCCTAGGTTCATCGGTCCATTCCGTATCTTAGAGAGGATTGGATCTCTTGCTTATCGACTTGATCTACCCAAGAAATTTGCTGGAATACACAATGTGTTTCATGTATCCCACCTTCGTCGCTGTCTTCACGATCCATCTCTTATCATCCAGCCTACTACTCTTGATGGTTTGGACATCGAGCCTGACCTAACTATTGAAAGAAAGCCGCTTCGTATCGTCGATCGAGGTACGAAACAGCTAAGAGGAAAATCTGTCCGGTTGGTCAAAGTGCAATGGAGCACTGATGAACGAGATTGCACATGGGAGACGGAGGAGAGCATTCGTGCTTCGAGTCCGGAACTATACTTTTATGGTACTTAGCTTTTCTCTCTTATCTTCCGTTGATTTCCTTCTTTCTTTCCTTTTCGAGGACGAAAAGTCCTGAGTGGGGGAGAACGTAACAGCCCTAGTTTTCGAGAAATTGTTTCTTTTATTTATTTAACCTTGAATTTATTTTAATATATATTTATTTGATTTATCATTTCCTTAAAAAAAATAGTTTTGAAATTGTTAATTTTGTTAAAAGACAACTCCATCGGAATTTTAATAAAAAGGAATTATATATATATAAAATATGGAGAATGTAAACTAATAAAATTTTGTTAAGTAATAACTTTGAAAAATTCAGGGTTTTACAGACTGTTAAATTTCGCTTTTGAAAGGGCACACATTGTTATGGTATAGGTAACGTAAAAACGTATAAATTAAAAACGTTATTTTTGTATAAATTTTGGGTGTATTGTATTGCGTCGGTTTGGCGTATTTTAAAAAATCATATTTCAATATCTATATGGATTAATAAATCAGTTAGTAGTTTTATAGAAAAACGTTATTTTTTCCACAGCTTACATTTGTTTTTAACTTGGTATAAAACAATTCGTCCCAAAATCTTTGCTAATTTAATTTCTTGCCATTTTCTCTCCGTGGTATAAATCAACATATGCATTCAAATCTGTCCTTGAAGTAGCATCCAAAGCAAATTAATACTTGCTGATTCTTTGTATATAAATCTCTCAGACTATAAAAATAGCACGCAACTATTAATTGGAAAAAAGAAAAGAGATATAACGTTGCAATCAAATTTTCGTATATCTGGCAATAAATCACGCACATATCCTCTGGAAATATCTGACCTTTATCATTTTTTATTATGTTTTTGGTCAACGAAAATAAATTCAAGCTTGCCTATTTGACTACCTAAATTTCGCAAGTTTTATTATCTATATATACCCTACTCGTTCACATAAACTTTCATATACCTCCTCTGATCTTCTCGTGCTCTTGCGTGCAATCAGGTAATGGGTCCAACCTTTCTCTTCTTCTTTTATTTTTCTTTACTGTCATTCTTTGTTTCCCCTACTTTGGCAACTATATTTGTTATCGGTTGCTCCACTGCTCCTAAAAGATGCTCGGCCTACCCCTATTTTCTCCTCCACCACGGCACGTCGCTCTAAGTTTCCATAACCGAGCTTATATCCAGAACAAACCCTGTTTATGTTTGCACTGCCGAGCCCTGATGATCAAGTTCCGAGTGTGACTAGCCGATAGTAGTTGTGTTCCCTTTATCACTGCCTGATACGCATGCATAAATCTCAAAGAACGCCGTTGGTTTGACCGAGCCTGGAGTTTAGATGCCCTCTCTAGTTCACGTGTTGCATAGATGAAGTTGCAAAGGGAGATATATATATAGAGTAGAGAAAGAAAGCGAGAGTGCAGAGTAACCTATGTACACGTATATGGTTGATGAGATAAGCCTGGGCGTTGGTTGTATGTGTGCATGTTTTGAATTGAAGTTGGCAGGGACGTATTATAAAAAAAAAGTTTTATATAAGTTTATGGGAGAAGAGTCGAGCAGTGTGGAAATAGGTAGTGAGAAGAGTGCGTGAAAAGCATCAGCATGCATTTGAGTTTTGGCCTTGGCCGTGCCACATTGGAAGATAAGGGGAGAAGAGGGGAAAGGAGAAAGTGAGAAGTGGAGATCTGGACGTGTGCAAATTTTTATCTCAGCCTATTGTTTTTTCTTTTCTTTTCTACGGCATCAAAGAAACATAGGAACTAGGTTAGGACGTGTTTTAGAGAAAAAAAAAAGAAGAAGAATGTGAGTATGAACAATTAAGCATATGAGTGCAGTGTTCGAAATATTGGGTTAAGGAGATAGTGTGATATGTGCATGAAAAGTCTGGTGGCCGAGCATTGGGTTAGGTGGTGGAGCGGTCGAGTCGAATGGTTTCCGTTCGTCCTGTTTTGTTCGAAACTTTCGTGTTGGAATTTTCTTAATTTCGTTTTGATTGTTATTAATTCGTTTCTCTTTCAAATATATATATATCGGTTAGCAGACTCCGCATCAATTTGATCGTTACCCACTGTGCGTTTCTTTTCCGGAGGACTTTCATTTTGAATCAAATTTTTCTGCAAAATTCAGGTGAGTATTTCTCACCAGACAAACATACCTATATATCTGTGAATTATCGCAAGTGTATTTGTTAAATTTTTGTTAAATTTTATCTGTCTGTAATATAACGTATGATGTTAAACCCCATTTTAAATTGACACCTCATCAGTTGTTTGTCTATTGTAATTTGTTGTTATATTATTTAATGCTTATTTACTAATTAAATCATCACTGCAAGTTCCCTGTAAATTGAGATCGTTATAGGCTGAAATGATAGGCCTGAACGACAATTATTACACATCTATTTATTTAATTGTTTAAAATTTTATTTGTAACTTGGGATTGCGGGTTTGAAATGATAGAACCCGAGGTTTTGTAAATTGCGGATTGAAATGATATAAATCCGTATCACTTGACCTATGCTAGAAAACTATATACAGACCCGTGGTTTATATAATATTTTTCTGAAATATTTAAAAAAAATTAAAATGGAAATTTATAATATTTTGGTTTAAATGTATTTAAAGGATTTTATAAAAATTTATAATGATTTTGAATGAGTCAAAATGTTAAATAAATGGATGTTTAAATAAAATTTTGGAATATAATTTATTTTGGAAAATTCTGAATTTTGTTAAAAGGTGAGATTTTAGTTACGTGAATAATTGAAAATAAGTTATATTTGGGAATTTAAAACTTAACTTTTAAGTTAATAATCTATTACAGCACTTAAATGCTGTCTTTTATAAATGAAACTGTTTTAACCTATAGACATTAGGTAGCATTTCATAAGTGCTATGGAAACTGAATTTGGATTGTTTAAATAAAATTTATGGAAATAATCTTTGGGAAAAGGTTTAAATTTTGAAATTTAATTTGAATAAATAAAATAAGGAATAGACTTTAAATGGTTTAAAAGGAAGTATTTAACTTTTAAATGTGAAATTGAAAGGCAAATTATTCCTAAATGAATTAAATAGAGTAAATGGTATTTTATATAAAATGACTGATGTGTAAATAAAGGATGTTTAAAGGGATATTATAATATTTAAAAGTATTTGAAATTTATTTTGATTTGTAAAGTATAAATACCATTTTTAAAAGTTGTAACCACGGGTTATAATAACGTTTGGTTGTTAAAGAAACAGGGATCAGATATCTGGCATACTCTTTGTCGATACCGAAAACCACTTTGACAATCGTGCACGCGGTGGAGATTCCAGAATGAAGTAGAATGGTGGTGACGTTTTCTTTGAGGTAAATACGTGGACCCGACTCCCGTGAGTTGGCATAAGGTGGCTAAAACAGGAGCGATTCTCGGATTAATGAGATAGCACCTCTGATCGGACGCACTTCTTCGTATGCCATTCTATTACTTTTGTGATTGTTTTGGTGCGCACCTTTGATTTGGGAGTGTTGTTCGAGGTGGGCGGCAGTTGCGCGCTGTGCGTTTCCATCGATCCAGATTGCAATTGGTATATCTACCATGGCATTGCCTAGTTGTGCCGTGTCACCTACCATAGCGAGCCCTGTACGAGTTTGGTTTTCTCCCGTAGCCCATGCGATATCCTCTGGTGGCTTCCCGATCAGGAGGGACTATGATATTGGATGGACTACTGGGACTATTACGTGTTAAGGGGAATATTGGGTCACTCCTTAACGCTATTTAAAAGTATGTTTATTTTAAATATAGACACTATTATAATAGCGAAGTATTACTACATAGTAAATAGTTTAACGGATCCTTAGAGGATGGCGGTCCCAAGCATCCTTTAAGTTACTTGCTCTATATTATAGTACACTTGAATTAGCTTACACTATATAAGTATGTATGTCCTGACTCGAGTGTTTATGTTTTATTTTACGCTCGGGTCAGCCTGAGTTGCAGTTTCAGCTTTCTTCCCGGAGCTAGGACCTTCTGTAGATCTTTCGAACTGCCGGCAAAATCGTTCAGTCTATATCTTATTTATGTAATGGAGACTTTGGAATATTCGGATTTCTATTGATGTTTTAAACTGTATTGGAGATTCTAAACCATGTAAAATTTTATTTGGTTGAGATTTTTATAGTGGCTTCATGAACCACTAAGTATTTTAAATTCTGCTGCGAGATTTCTAATTTCTGTGTCTGTGATTCTGTGATTTGATTTCATTTGCTCCTAATTTATTTACAATCTACTGTTTTGAACTATTCAAGCTTAACATGTTTCAGTTATTTTCGAATATGAATGGTACAAAATAGTGGGTCGTTACAGATTTGAATTGAAATCGAAATTGAATCGGTAGAATGGAAATTGAAATTGATTTGAATTGGGAAGTTATAAATTGAAATGGATTGGTTTTGGAGCTGTTTTATTTTGTTTTCCAAATTACTCTGTTATATAAACCATTTTTGAATACTTAAACTATTCTAATCTATTTTAAATCTACTTAACCCAATTTAAATTATTTTAACTAATTTATCTATTTGAAACCCATTTGAAGATTTTAAGTATTTTTAACTATTTTTTAATTATTTAAAACTACTTTTAAACTACTTAAAACTATTTTCTAAAATTCTAAGCTGGTCAATAAAGTGGAATGTTTATATTTAAATCTTGAATTTAAATGCGAATTGAGTTAAATGAAGTTGCAACCTAAATTGAAATTTGAAATGATTTTGAAATCGGAATGAGATATTGATGCCAAAAAAAATGATTTTTGAAACGAAATCTTACATTTGAATAGATACGATGATATTTGAAATAGATTTGATTTTGGAAGCTAATATGATATTTTGATATCAATTATGAATCGGTTTGAAATACAAAAGAGCCAATGGTGTAATAATACGTAGTTATTAAAGAGACCAGGATCGGATATGGACATACTCTCTGTCGATACCGAAAACCAGTTTAATAACTATTATACGCGGAGTGTTAATCCAGAATGAAGTGGATGGCTGGTGAACGCGTTGACTGAAGAAAGAGAACGATTATTTGATGACCCCTGACATGACTAAAACAGGAGCCGCGCCGGGCCATTGAGGTTCGCCACCTCTAGCGGACACGCTTCTTCGATACCATTTCTATTACATTTGTGATTCGATTTGGGTGAACCCCTTGATTTGGGAGTGTTGTTTCGCGGTGTTGGGGTAGCTGCTGGCTATGCTCCACATCAGTCCGGATCACGCAACTACTAGTATCCTAGTTGGTATCGCCTCATGTACCTTGTCATACTGATTATCCTATTCGCGACCACTACGTTTTGTTTTGTGTTATACCTATGGGGTACCCTCTGATAACCACCAGTTTACGGTGGGGCTTACGGTGCTGTATAGACTATGGCATTATAAAAATGTGTTCAAGGGGATTATGGTAACACCTTAATGCTATTTTGATACTTTATATTACTGATAGGCATTATCTACTTAGCGTACATTACTACATAGTAGATAGTTTAACGGATCCTTAAGAGATGGAAAATCCCGTAACATCTCTTGAGTTATTGCACACACGTTGACACTGGATATGAGATGTCAAACTTCATAAACATCTCTGACGCCGTTACACTCATATTTATTTACGATTGATTTAACTTTCATAAGGATATTTTAGTCCTGACTCGAGTGTTTTGTCTTTTCATTACGCTCGGGTCAGTCCTGAGTTTTACAGATTTTTGAAGATCTATTCTGGAGGATGAAGACGAAGATTTGGTATACTATTACTATTATTACCTTTGCATCATGCTATCTGCTGCATTATTTTAATTGTTCTGTTGTATAACTCTGATAAATGTTGTATAAATAATTGTCAAAGTATAGTAAACAGCTTCATGAACTGTTTATTTGACTATTATATTTTATCGTTCCACTGCGTGATTCTGTGTTGTTTCATTTCCTTTATTTCTCCTTCCCTTTTTCTTAATTACCCCAATAACCATCTGCCCTTTTGAATGGTTTGGAATCAACGTGTGTATTTGATCGTCGGTTTAAACTGTCCAAAAAGGCGGGTCGTTACAAGTTAGGACTAATAGACCAATAATGATGATGCTAGAAGTTTACTTTGGGAATAGGTCTTAATTGATGGAGTCTACATTGATTAAGGTCTTAAATGGAAAAGTCTGCCTATTTCTCTTTTAAAAGTATTATGTGGTTATAGTGGAAGCCCGCTTTATATTTGGAAGAATTAAGTAGCAAATGGGTATGGAAAGTATTGGATGGTTGATAAGGCTTCGTAAGTATTTTGTACCTTGGTAATGGATAGGTAAGTAATTGCGTGTGCAATGCAAGGTTAGATTAGAATTGCTGACCTCAATAGACATAATAATGAAATCAAAATCATTCGGTATAAATTTATGTTATAGACGGTTTATAGATTTTCCTGTCAGTAGAACATTGTTTTGATCCACTCTTTATTACAACCCATAGGATAGATTTAGAGGAATATATAACTGGAGCTGAATGTGTTTAGTTATTGGAAAAGTCTTCTTTTCTCTCATGCTCGCCAATGGATACCATTAATTTCAAGGTAGTAGTCATAATCAGCATTCTTATCATATTATTGTTTCCGTTGTAAGTTTAGATTTCTACCAATCTCTAATGATACTTATGCTTATTTGTAGGTACCTGTTTGCGCCAAAATTTGTCACAAACACCCAATTGTCAATGAAAGCACCTGTTTACAATCACATATCACGGATAATAAGTATGTAGAGAATTAAAAAAGAAGAACACTAAGAAAATTAAGAAGAAAGCAGTAAAGAACACAGAGTTTATAGTGGTTTGGCAATCCGGCCTACGTCCACTTTGAATTTGAAGATTTTATTGATGTATCCTTGTTTATTTCAACGAGTTACAACTGATTACAATAGCAAAATTCGAGTACAATGATGATTCCGGTGGAGTCTAGATGTAGAAGAACCAAAGTTCCTTTTCTATAGGCTCTAGGATGCTACTTATAGGCGTAGGTTGCAAATATCTCGCTCAGATCTTGGGAGACCTCTATTGGCATGTGTGTGGGCCCACGCGATTGATCCCATGTGATTTCGACTCGATCCGTGATCGATACGAATGAATTTCATATCGATCAAGACTCGATCCAATCGAGTTGAAATAGGCGTGAACATTCTTTAAGTTGTGCGTAAGCTCCTGTGAAAATTTCGTAGCATTTGGACTTGTAGATTTTGAGATATGATCGATGCAAGTTCATGTTTTCATGTTGGCTATCGCATTCGCATCGATGCAAGCCACTCTTCGTATCCATGCTTTTCGTTTCGGTAGACGTAGCACGATTGTTTAGATGAGATCCACGTTTTACACCGAGTTGATTAGGTGTTTTCTTCGTATCGACCCAGTCGAGACATATTCGTATCGATTAAGATTGTTCTGTTCATATCGATTCATTAGGCGCTAATTCGTATCTATTATTCATGGGTGCTGCGTATCGGTCACCTTGAACATTGCTCTTCGTATCGATTGTTCTAGCCAACCGATACGAAAGATGGCATGGAGATCGACACGAAACATAGTCCGTTTATGGTTCAATGGATACGACCAATAGTTCGCTTTGATGGATACAAAGCATTACATTTAATGGATACGAACAGTAGTTTGCTTTGATGGATACGAAGCAACACGTTTGATGGATACGAAGGAGGCCGGTTTTCAGATGGATAAGAAATAGGGTGATGGATACAAAATGATGGTGCCATGATGGATACGAATGAGGTTTTTGCATGATTTTGCATCGATCATATCTTGAGCATACGAACTTTGTAACAACCCGCAAACCTGTACCCCTTGAGTCGACACTATTCTCCATCAATCAACTCAAGATGAATGGAAATACGAACCATTTGGGTTAAAGATGAAGAGGCAGAAGAAGAGAAAACAAAACAACATTAGAATCTAACCATCGCAGCGGAATAAAATATAATAGATTATAACAGATCTTTAAACAAAAGAAAGTTATATCTGTTTTATTCATACGTCATCAAAATACATCATCAGAGTTCAACAACATCAATAACATACAACTGGACAGTCAGATAAACTTGTCCTCAAAACTGAATACACAGCGTAATAATAATCAAGTACAGAAGTACTATCGCTATCCAGCTCATCTCCTGAGCTCCACAGCATCCTTTCCTGTAATCTATAATACTCGGTCTAACCCGAGCATTATAGTTAAATAACACCCAAGTCAGTCAGGAATACCAGCGTGAGAAAACCATACTCAAATTGATTATTAAAGTTTCAAAATTGTTTTGAAAACAAAAGCATCTCGTAAGACCATGCCATAAATAAAATGTCGGGTTTTTACCTTACGATAGCCAAAACACTTTTTATCAAAATCGTCTGATATTATAATAGGGTCTATAGAAAGAAAAATAGAATCTAGCTGAAATGCTTGCATCTCACGTTTCAGCAATAGTTGGGCACAATCAAAATCGTACAAGCGCGTAGGGAGAATGGATTTCCAACTAATGACTAGGCACTGGGTACCACCTGTCACAGTACGTGGCCTAGATCACCGTACCAAGGATTACTCCCAATCCCCTGCAACACAAGACTGGGACTACTCCTTACTAGATAATCACGAGTAAGATCGCCCTACGGTTGGGATCAGCAACCGCACCACTAAGCCGAATAAAAAGGGACATCTAGACAGGGATGACCTTACCCTAATGGGCGCTACTCACCTAGCCTTGTTGCACAACCCCTGATTTTCAGTCATTTCTGGTTGATGAGGCTCGAGGCTAAGCGTTACCTTTTAGAATGTTTCACTTAGAATGCCCATCGTCCGCTTGACGACGTTCCGAAAGCATTCATCCATACAAGTCCGTCTCGGGTTCGAACGGAACCGAAGGCACTACTCCTACTATATCCATTTTGGAATCATCCTCAGGATTAGTAGCGACTAGCCCTTGCGCTTCATTGCTCCATCTTCGACTCCGAACTCGTTTTCCCACGAAATGTTCAAAGTGGATCGAAGTGGTTTTCGAGAAATTAATCCTGATCCTGGTCTCTTCGAAACGATCAACGCATTGGCCAATATTGGTAGTCGGTTATTTAACTATCAATTAACATTCACAAACAACCATCCAACGTAAATAATTTCACCAAATTATTTATTAATTTCAAAATATCTTCACAAGATATATTTCCACTTTCAACCCTTTTGAAAACAGTTTTTAAACCATCTTCCTCTCACTGAATACATTTCCCGAATATTTTCTACTTCCACTGAAATCACTAAGTACAAATTATTTAACACACTTATTATAAAATATACTTTAAAACGTTTAAATTAAAATTTACTTTAATACTTATTCAAATCTATATACTTTAAGAATATTTAAAGTAAAACTACTTTGTACAATATATAACTGAATTTCTGACTTTTAAAACATAATACCAAGCCATCTTTAAATAATTACTACTATAATAAATTTGAAAAATACTTACTTTAAAATTTAAACATTTAGAAATAATAAATTTTCTAAAACATGCTTTTTAAAACAACATTAAAGCTTTTAACTTATATTTAAAATTTTGCTTTGAAAACGTACTTGGCTATCCAAGAAATATACTTCTCTTAACATCCTTTAAAAAATAAATCACTATTTATTTTTAAACAAATTTACCCATTCCATTAATAAATTCCCACCGTGAATTTATTCTTCCAAATATCCACTCATATATCACTTTGGTTTTGTAAACCCCGCTCAAAGTCTCGCTTCTCTTTTTAAAATTCCAAATTTAAACACTTAAATCAATTTTCAAATTGATTTCCAATTTACTCCATTTTGAAATAAATTTCTTTACTTACTCAATTTATTCAAAACCCGTTACCTTCAGATTTTTTTTCTTTTTTTTTGAGAGAAATGTGTGATCCTCTAATAAAAGAAGAGAGCACACATGGAATACTATATATATAACAAGAATAAGGAGCTGCCAACATGCCTGACAGGTAGCCAAACTAAAAAAATAGAAAAAGAAAAAGAAAACGATGCCCCACAAATGAGCTCCGGCAAAGCCACCGCCCATTACACTCTAATACCAAGCTCCGGCAAAGCCACCGCCCAATACTAGAGTGTTAGAGGTATCTAAAAAACAATCTCACAAGAATAAAATCCAAAAAGAGGAACTCCAACAGACAGACCAAAATGAAGAGCTCCAAAAAGAAGACCAAGAGAAACCGAAGAGAAAAGCCAAATGCAATCCAAGTCCCAGAGAAGAGCTATCCTGAAAACCTGAATAAAGCTGAATGCTCTCCTACAAACCAGATAAAAGAAAAACCAGCAACCAATCTGAACCATACCTGGAACAAAACTAGGGAGACTAGTTAGAATGAATCACATATATGTATATAAATAAAATTTATATACATATATGTGAGAGTGAGACAAAATATGGAAACTAAGGACCTATAATAGAAAGAGAATTTTGATTCATCCAATAATCATGATTAAAATAAGAAAAAGGAATAATGTAAGAATAATTAGAAACAGAATTATTGATGCTAAGAGAGAATATGAAAATATTATTTCTAACCTTGTTAAGATAATCTTTAAAGCACTTATTTTTGGCTAATTTATATTTGGGATTAGATATCCAATTTAAGCAAAAGTTTGAGATTAAAATAATCAAATTATTATTATGATGATATTTATTATTAAAGATTCTTTGATTTCTTTCAAACCAAATGAACTAATAAGAAATAGTGAATAAAGAATCAAGCAAGTATCTAAAATCCTTATTGAACATAAATCTAAAAGAGTTCCAATAGAAGAAACAATCAAAAACTCTAGAACTAATGGAAAATTAAGGGTCTTAATAAGAATAAAATGAGTATCCATGCATTCGAAATAAATATGATTAATATCTTCAGAGAATAAGTTGCAATATAAACATTTATTATCAATATTAATATTTTTCTTTTTTAAAAATTCAATAGTGTTTAACTTACCATGAATAATGAGCCACATATGGATCTTAGATTTAGGTGGGGCATTTGACTTCCAAATAAATTTAAAACAATTGACAAAAACCCCGGAGAAGTTGATAAATTTATAAAAGGAATTAGAAGAGTATTTCTTGCTATTATCCCACTCCCAACAAATAATGTCGTCATCATTGTCAATGTTATAGAGATTAAGTTTAGCATAAAGCAAGAAAAGTTGTCTAAGGGTAGGGCCAACTAAAATACAATTAAAATTGAAAATCCAAGGAGGGTCGCTCTTAGAGTTGAAAACATCATAAATAAATGCAAATTTAAAGTTACAAATATCATATAAATCTTTGAACTCATACTTGAGAGGAGTAGAAGAAATCCAGCAATCATGCCAAAAAGATGTATTATTACCAGAATGAACAATAATATTGATACCTAATTTGAAAATATCACTACATTTTAAAATAGATTTCCAAAAATGAGAAAGATAATTAAAAATAGAAGGACTAATATGGTAGAGATTATAACTACCATTGTAATAATATTTAGATATAATCTCCTTCCAAATAGCATTATCATTAGTATCTCTAAATTTCCATAACCATTTACCAAGAAGAGACAGATTCATATTATGTAAATTAATGACTCCTAGACCACCCTCTTTTTTAGATTTACAAACAGTATCCCAATTAACTAAACATTTAATGCTACTGTTAGGATTAAATCCACTCCAAAGGAAATCCCTTCTAATTTTATCTATCTTATCCATCACCCAATCAGGAAAAAGGTGCATAGACATCCAGTAGATAGGGAGCACTGATAAGACAGAATTAATCAATACCAGCCTACCAGCTCTAGATAAGAATCTCACATTCCAATTATTAAACCTATTTTTAATTTTATCAATAATAATAAACCAATCATCATGTTTAAGTTTCGAAGGTCTGATTACAAAACCAAGATAGTCAAAAGGAAAACTCGTAGTATTACAATTCAAAGTTTTAGCAACTAAATTTTCAACATTATCAAAATCATTTAAAATTAAAACAGAACTTTTGTCAAAATTAATTTTTAAACCAGATAAAAGTTCAAAACTATAAAGAATAAACTTAAGAGCAATAATATGCCTAGGAAGATGAGAGGAAAAAAGCAAAGTATCATCAGCAAACTGAAGGACAGAAAGACTAAGACTAGAAATATCATTACCAATAACACCCAAAAGGTCATTGTTAACTGCATTCTTAATAATCTTAGAAAAGACATCAGCCGCTAAATTGAACAGAAGGGGCGATAAAGAATCCCCTTGCCTTAATTCTCTCTTAGATTGAATTTTGTTACCTAGGACACCATTGACCATAATACTCGAATTGCCCGTTTTAAGCAAGATATTAATCCAATTAATCCACCTATTACTAAAGCCTCTGGCATGGAATATATCAATAAGAAAATTCCAATCAACCGAGTCAAAGGCTTTAGCAAAATCTAACTTTAAAATAGCACATGTTATATTATTCTTACAACAATAATTAATGTATTCTTGAACAACAGCTACACCATCAGTAATATTCCTACCTTTAATGAAGGCTGATTGAGAGCAGTCAATAAGATCATTCATTTTTAAACTAAGTCTATTGGCTAAAACTTTAGAAATAATTTTAACTGAGCAATTAATCAAAGAAATGGGTCTAAAATCTTTTAAAGTATTAGCACCAACTTTTTTATGTAATAAAATAACATTAGCAAAATTAAAACGGCCTAATTGGAGCTTACAATTATAAAAATCATTAAACATACAAATAAGGTCTAATTTTAAAACCTCCCAAAAAGATTGATAAAAGGAAATAGGAAAACCATCTGGGCCCGGAGATTTATCCCTAGGAAGATCAAAAATGGCTTTACGGATTTCCTCTTCAGAAAAAGGAATATCTAAATCAGAAAGATTGATGTTAGAGGCTGATGGATAAAGATCATTCCATCTAACGCTAACTCTATGCTTGATTTTGATACCAAAAATATCTTTGTAATATTCAGTAAAAGCGTTGTTAAGATCATGTTGATCAACTAATTCCACATTATTAACTAAAATGGAATTAATAGTATTACTACGCTTTCTACTATTAGCTAAATTGTGAAAAAATTTGGTGTTATTGTCACCTTCATTGATCCATTGAAAATTAGATCTCTATTTCCACATAACTTCCTCTTTTTCAAGAATAGAATAGAGTTCGTCTTTTAAGTTATTAAGAACATTTCTCCCACCTAAATTTAATTCTCTAGTTTCTTTAATCTTATTAAGTTTGAGCAATTCTTTAAGAATATTATCTTTTTTAATTTTAATATTACCAAAAACATTTTTATTCCAGTTTTTAAGAAAAATCCTAAGCTTTCTTAGCTTAAGCACGAAAGCTTTGGCAGAGTTGCCACAATACTTAAGACTATAAAAACTCATAGCAGACCATTTATTAATGATTAAATTTGAAAAACCTGGTTCAAGAAACCACATTTTTTCAAATTTAAAAGCTTTAATCAAAAATCTATGACAATTACAAGAAAGGATAATGGGACAATGATCTGAGAGGGTGTAAGGTAAACCCGACACACTACAGATAGGAAATTTATCCTCAATTTCATCACCAATAAAAAACCTGTCTAAAAGAGCAAAAGAGGGAGACTCTCTATTATTGCTCCAGGTAAAAGCTCTATTGGATAGAGGAATTTTGATCAAATTACAATGAATAATAAATTGATCGAATTCCTCCATTGCCGAATAATCACCTTCTCGGGGAGAGCGCTCCCCAATAAAGCGAGTTACATTAAAATCACCTCCCGAAATCCAAGGACCAGGGGCAAAAGACCTAAACTCAAGGCATTCATTCCAGAGAATCCGCCTATCAATTTTAGTTAGGCCCATAAACATTAGAAATATTTAAAAAAGAATTGTCAGAAAGATTAATTAAAATGATATGTAAAGAGTGTTGCTTCTGAATACACTGAAGTAAGTTAAAGAGATTATCTCTCCAACCAATCATTAAGCCTCCAGAAGAACCCACAGAAGGAAGAAAAACCCAATTACTAAAACGAAAACCTCCTAATCTTCTAAAAAACGAAAATCAGGACACTCTATTTTAGTTTCTTGAAGAAGAGAAATGTCAATAGAAAAGTCTTTAAAAAATATTCTAACTTTATCACATTTGTTAAGGTCGTTCAAACCTCTAATGTTCCAACTAATGACTCTCATAAACCCAAAGATCTAGCCCTCTCAAGTTCCTTACTCCTAATAAACTCACGATCTAGCTCCAAGTAAGAAAAAATAAAAGCAGATCTACTGGCTAACTGACTGAAATCTGAAGCAGATAAGTCACCCAAAGCATAAAACGAATAAAAGCTACCCGAATCTAAATGCATACCTGAGCCTGATTCTGAACCACCGCTCACGGTGTTCGAACCAGGAAACTCACCCGATGACCGAGAGCAACTATCTCGAATCCTGACACTTTGATGAACCAACCCACTTGAAGCTGCAACCTTTCTTCGTCTACCTCTCCTCGAAGACGAAGAAGAAGTAAAAGCATGAGTACCACCAGTCACACTAGATTGACCAAAAAAAGAACTTCCAGCAACATTAGCCAAATCACCAGAATCATTTATAACAGTGGGACCCTTAAAATCCACTGCCATGTTCAAAATTTCATCCAAAAGAACCACAGGGGTAGAAACTGTGATATCACCAGCATCACAAGACAAATGATCCAAATTTCCACTGAGACAACATTCCACAAAGTTACTGCCATTAACAGAAGGAGAAATCACACCAGACAAAACCACATTATCCAAATCACGATCAACCTGAACAGGTGTATCAAGTGCACCATGCGCAACGTGAACATCAAACCTTCCTGCCAAAAGCTCATCAAAATCCAAGTGAATCTCGAAAACCGATGCCATCTCATCATCTATAAGCGTAACATCATTAAGGCACCAATCAAACACAAATTGCTTCATCGAATCAACAACATTAATATCAGATAACTCTGTTGACAGAGGTGATATAATCTCCTTAAAAGCATCTTCTGACCAGTAACATAAAACAGAGGAATCCAAGTTAAAACCAAAACCTTAGGTAAGTTGAAGACCAAATCAACCTGTATACTATCAGTTACATCAAAATGAAGGCTACTATCGACAACCATGGGAGAATTTAAGTCATTCTTAGGAAAGAAGGTTTGAAAATTATCAAAGCTAATTGTAGAAACACCTTCATCTTGAAAATACGAACGAACAGGAGACTGCACTAAAACCAGGCTGTCAAAAGTACAGGAAGGGGATCTCCAACCTCATTCAAATACGAGTACTCGGAAACTAAATCAGTGTCGAGACAATCGAATCTGTTTGAGATAGGAATCTGAAAAGAATCCAAGTTACAAAGGCAACGCGAACCAATCTTATGCTTTGGACTAATAAAGTCAATAACTGATAAAGATTGGCACTCCCCAATATCATACGAGGTCTTACAATGAACAACATCTGGATCTAACAACAATGGATCAACAAAAATGGATTCTTCACTTCTGAAAGTATCAAGAAGAGCATATTGATCATCAGACAAAAAAATAGGAGGAGCTGGATTATCAACATTATGCAGTGAGACACCAGAAAATTGCTGAAAACCTGGATTATCAACATTATGCAGTGAGACACCAGAAAATTGCTGAAAACCCTTATCTATGTTTGGCAAATTCACATTGTTAAAATGAAATAAAAGATCATCAAGGAGATTTAAACCTTCTGAGCGCTTGAGCTTGAGATTGTTTATTAGAATTCCCCTCAAGTAAATAAAATTCAGAACAAACTTGAACCCATGCTCTGCTAAAAAGACAGGAGAACAGGAAGATACCCAGGAAGAAACGATCTTTCCAAAGTACAATTCAGGGTCACCAAATCTAGCCCTATAACCTTTGCCAATATTCGGGGCATTAATAGCATTGAAATGCAGGAGCAGCTCTTCCAAGAAGTTAAAACCATCAACACGAAAATGCCATAAATGATCTAACATAATCGCTTTCAATTGCATAATCTTTAACACAAAATTAAAATCATTCTCGACCAAGAACTCAGATGAAATTGAAGAAGAAGGACCAGAAGAACAGTTAAAACTCTTGTTCCCAAAGAAGCCACACTGGAAACATATGATGGGATCTCGGCATTGAGACGCGAAGTGGTTTCTATCACCGCATCTAAAGCAAAAAGATTTGGAAGAACGAGAATCAATCCATCTTTTGGCAAGGCCGACGGTTTTATAGTGGACCGACCACTTTTATTACGAACGTAATAAAGTTGAAGTACAGGAGAAAGGTAGAGACACCTTTGCTACTATGATAGAATGAAAAATAATACAGAACTGGAGTGTGACAGACACGTCACAACTACAAATATAAATAACTAGACTAGTTCTCCTCCGAAGAGGAAGAATCACCAACACGCTCATCAACCACTGAAGCATCCAGAGAACTACACCCTTGATGTCCAAAAAAGGGGCGGAAACGAAGTGCAAGGGAGGGAACAAAACAGTCAACATCAACAGAGTGAATAAAAGATCGATCCCATGCAGTATCAGTAAGTAAAACAGTATTAATCTCAGAGTACGAACCATCCAAATCAAGGACCATAGAGTCTCCAGAAATTTTGTAGTAAAGGCATCGAAGGTCCAACGGATCATTAGAAACATATCTAAAGTAGGAAACGTCCACGGGGTTGAATCTCATAGCAGAATGACTGTCAACCCAACAATGCTCAGTCTCGGCCCAGACTATTAGAGGCGGAGAGAGGATAGGCTCAGCGGACAGAACAGAAGGAACTGCAGCAGGAATAGGAGACACAGGCCGCTCATCAGGGACAGAAGCAACTTTGGGAATCCATTGCCTAAGCGGAGGCTTAGGAAGAGGGATCTTAGGCGCAGCAGCAGCGACAGAAGAGTGCTTGCAGGCAGAGACAACATGGCCAAAGGAGTGACAGGAGGTACAGATGTCAGGGACCCAACCATAACGAACACGAACTTCCACCACGTGACCAATAGCAAGCTGGACAGGAATGGAGGATGGAAGTGGTCTATGGGGAGAAATCTCAATCAGCGCCTTGGCGTAAACAAGCTTATCTCGTGCAACAGTATTAGAGTCAAAACAGATCAATTTTCCAACATTGCATGCTAGCCAATTCAAACCACGCAGCGGTTGAAGTGCAGAGGGGATTTGGGAGAAATAAACCCAAACAGGGATAGAAAAAACCTGTTCACGAGCACTAGCAACCGTCGCAGACCAGGGCGTTATAATGAAGGGTTGACCATCAAAGAAGGAAGGCTCAGACTCCAGAACACGGCTTCGTTCCTCAGGGGAGGAGAACAAAAGGTAGTACATAGAATCAACCAACTTAACTCTAAGACCACCCTGAAGTCTCCAAGCCCTACGACAAACAGAAACCACATCACGAAGACGATGATTAGGGTCCAAAAAGAATCTCAACCTTTGAACAAAAGAAGAAAGAAAGAAGGATTGAGGGAGAGAACAAGAAACATCGGCCATTTAGTCCCTTCTTTCAGATTTTATTTCTTAATTATGATTTAAAATCTTTCAACTGAAAACACCAATTTCAGATTTCTCAAATTCCTTCTTTATAAATTTAACCTTGAATTTTAAAGTAAATTCCTTAGTCCTTTAAATAATATCACTTGGCTTTTAAAATTTATTATTACCCTGCTTATTCAAATCCCCATTTTCACACTCGGAATTTATTTATTAGAATTTTAAAATCACTTTTATTCTTTTCTAATTCATTTTTAATTTATTCAAATTTCCATGATTATTTTACTCAAAATTCACTCTTTTATTTTCTTTTCAGAAATCTCATTTCTATAGATTTTGATAACTCAGTTCACCGAAATATTTTAAATCAACCGTGATATTCAACATTTCCAATTATCAATATAATTCATCATAGGGTAGCAAATAATTATATCACAGAATATTTTAACAAAACTAGTATTTTGAGGAATCCAATTGGATCCCTCCAACATGTTTCCCTGCATCCACAGATGTTAGCACAATACAATAATACCAATTCCACTTCAAGGTGGAATATCGCGGTATATCGGATTTATATAATATCATCCGCTATTATGCGGCGCATAGGGTCATATCCGCAATATAATACGGAAAATCAATCACTTCAATATATACTATAAATACTACTATATATAATATAGCACATCTAAATCAAATCAATCAATCAATCAATTATTTAAATTTGACCAATTAAATTTACATTAAAAAATCCAAAAGAGTGAGATTAACTCACCTTTGCCTCTCAAATTTGAAAATCCACTTCATTCTCGATTTGATTCCACGATTTCTCAACCTTGTATGACCATTTACTGTTTATTAATATTCCAAATAAATCAGAAAATAAATTTCAATTTATTTATCTAATTTAAACTAAAATATAATTTATCTAAAAATTAAATTTTAAATTAACTTTATATATATACTTTAATGTCTAAACTCGTATATTTTTTCTGATTTACATAAGTTTAACACAGCAACCTTATTTTATATAAATTCATTTCCTATTAAATTTAAAATACAAATTCAAATTAAATTAACAAAGTATAGGAAGACCTTGTATAATATTATATTATTTATTAACATCCATCGAATAATTAATTTTCTTTAAATAAATCATTTTCAGTAACTAGATAGATTAAATAGGTTAATAAACAAATAGCTTATTAAAACCATTATTTTAAAAATAAACTAGCTAGTTAAAATGTGTAAATGTATATTTATATATGTTTATACGAAATAATCTATATAGATTAAAAATTTATTTTATATAAATTCTTATATAAATTTTCAGTTTACTGTAAAAAAATATTTCATAACAAACTGTAAATTCTAAATATATATACATATATGTGTTTATGCCTTACTGTAAAAAATCAAATACATGTTATATATATAATTTCATAATTTATAACAAGATATGATTACCTTACTGCGAACGTACAAATGGATCTTGGCTATAGAACCCAAGCTTTACTGGAGCTCGTAGACGACAACGATCCCGTAACGATGGCTACGATCGAAGCAACCCACGAAAAACTCGACCTGACATGCCACCGTCTCCAAATCGAACTCATGCCTACGCACTCGCACGTCGCCACTCCACCGCCACCTCCTTCATCGCAACCCCAAGAACCAAAACGACCGTCCCTTGAGCTTCTGCCCAACCTCGCACCCACGCGACTCACCATCAACAACCCCCAACCCTGCAACATCGCGGCCACTAGAAGCGATCGGCTGCGCCACCTCTGTCGATATGCGATCGAGTGCCCTCATTGCCACGAACTCGACGAACTTCCAGCCTACATCGCGTACGAATGCGATTTGATTTGAGAAGAAAGCAAAGCGATTAGTTGAATATGAAGGCGGCCGCCAATTATAAATTCAATTTCAAACAAAAATCGTTCGGTCAATTATTTGGGTTTATTTATTTATTTATTTATTTTTCTCTTTGAAGTGAACTGAAAGTATAAGGAGAGGCAACGTGACTTTAAAGAAAAGGGAAGAGGTGATGCCTTGCTTGTAGCTAGCTGGCTACGGTAATATGAAGGGAAAGGAAAAATTTATGACAGCGAAAGAAAGTAGGCGGATGTGACTTATCTTGACCAGTCAAAACAACCTATGGATATTTTATTTAAATTTGAATCGACTTGAATTCGTAGCTAAAAATCTCAACTTCCTATCAAGGCATGCCGCTAGGCGTTTATAATGTTATACCCCTATTACGAACACGATGGAAAAGCTTTCGAGTCCTAATTCATTCGTAAGGTGAAGATAGCTTTTTGAACCCAATTATTATATTAAATTTCGATTTAATTTCCAGCGCGTTTACCTCTTGTTTGATCACACGACGACTCCAAATGTTACCAAATTTGAAATCCGATAATAATACAATATTACGGATCCAATGGAACTGATTTCGTCTAAATCCGAGACTATGCCTCGGAAGGCTATTTCTAAATATCGATTTAAACGATAAAATTTCAAAACCAAACAAACAACTTTTAAATTTACTTTTAAAAGTTCTACCACCTTCAGTGTTATCAATATGAATTTTCTAAGCCTTTAAAATATTTTTAACAAGCTTGAAACTCCAGATTAAATATTTTACTCAAACTCTAATCATTATATTCAATAAATTGAATCGCCAAATTCACACTGATATTGAAATCCAAGTTAAACTAACTTGCAAATATTTAAAATTGATTAAATATTTCAATTTCAAATGCCTAAAAATTCTGGGTCGTTACAAACTTCGATTGACCTGAAATTTGAAATGTAGCCTCTCCCAGCCTTGAGTATTATTCCCAATCGATCCCGTCATAATTGGAGCCTGATCAAATTTTGACTACATCATCATAGCCTTGTTTTCAGTCGATCTCCAAACTTGATATCTTTCCTTTCTAGCCGATTTGTTGATATTCTAGCCTTGACCAAAAGGTGGGTAACATTTGCCCTCGGAAATATGCCTTGTGGTAAGAAGGCGTGTTTTGAATAGTTATGAATCCGATGTCCAAAATCCATATTCCATTCATTGCCAAGTCATCCCATCCATAGTCTAACCTGTTATCAAACTGGCCTATCCACGAACCATAGCCATGCCCTTGTCCATGACTGCTCTAAGTCAAGGGTTTGTATATTTTATGACCTCGGCTCTCCGACCAAGGACTTTTATATTCTCCAGCCTCGGCGCTCCAGCCAAGGACTTTTATATTCAATGGCCTCGGCACTCTGGCCAAGGACTTTTATATTCACCAACCTCGGTTCTCCGGCCAAGGACTTTTATATTCACCGGCCTTGGCTTTCCAGCCAAGGACTTTTATATTCACCGGCCTCGGCTCTCCTGCCAAGGACTTTTATATTACGTTTGAGTCTATTCCATCGCTCTCCAATGAAGGTACTCGTAGTTCGCGATTACTGCTCCGTCTCTCTGGTCGGGACTGTAATTGCAAGACCTGCATTATCCATTACATTGATCCAAATTCAATTATCCAAAATAAGAGTTTTTACAGCCAAGGAAAACCAAATAAGTGTATGTACATCCAAGGGAGAAACCAAAGTTTTTCGAAAATTGAAAAGAAAACAAGATTTCATAGGTTCGAGTAACATGGTTTATCATCGCCTCAAAGCATGCTTAGGGACCGTCCTCGATCCCTTACATGTGTAACCAATTTAGCTGTATCACTTCGATCACTACTACTTATTCAATGCTACAAATTTATTTAGTTGATAATAAGCTGACGTTGCCTAGATCTAGCGCCATCTTAATCTAAGGTGGGAGGGGGCCGCTCTTGTCCCACAGTCACAAATCGGTTCCTTATGTATGGTGGTAGATGACCATTCCTTACATGCTCCTCAATGATATCCTTTAAATGCCTGCAGTCGTTTGTATTGTTCCCATCCAGCTCATGGAATAGGTAATGCCTTCCTGATGCCCGTTTGCAATCTGAAGGTTCCCTTCTTGCCGGTCTTCGATACTTAAGGCACCCTCGAGTATCTAAATAAATCCTTTCTAGAGTTTCAGTTAGATCTATGTAAGAAGAAAACTTTGACTCCCTCCGTGGGCTTTCTGAAGTGCTACCATTGTCATTGGACGTAGAAGAACTAAAAGTCCCTTTTCTGTAGGCTCTAGGATGCTATTTATAGGCATAGGCTGCAAATATCTTGCTCAGATCTCGGGAGACCTCTTCTGGGCATATGTGGGCCCACGCGATCGATTCCAGGTGATTT
Organism: Allium cepa; assembly: GCA_030765085.1. NCBI lineage: Eukaryota > Viridiplantae > Streptophyta > Magnoliopsida > Asparagales > Amaryllidaceae > Allium > Allium cepa. The sequence goes on from CM060941.1 coordinate 807,750,848, forward strand.
TGACTCGATCCATGATTAATACGAATGAATTTCGTATCGATCAAGACTCGATCCAATCAAGTTGAAATTTGAAGTGAACATTCTTTAGGTTGTGCGTAAGCTCCTGTGAAAATTTCATAGCATTTGGACTTTTAGATTTTGAGATATGATCGATGCAAATTCATGTTTTCATGTTGGTTGTCGCATTCGCATTGATGCAAATATCTATACTCACCAGTCTTCGTATCCATGCTTTTCGTTTTGGTTAACAAAGTGCGATCGTTTAGATGAGATCCACGTTTTACGCCGAGTTGATTGGTTCTTTTCTTCGTATCGACCTTGTTGAGACCTATTCACATCGATCAAGATTGTTCTATTCATATCGATTCATTAGGCGCTAATTCATGTTGATTATTTGAGGGTGCTTCGTATCGATCACCTTAAATGATGCTCTTCATATCGATTGTTCTAGCCAACCAATACGAAAGATGGCATGGAGGTCGACACAAAGCATAGTCTGTTTATGGCTTGATGGATACGAACAATAGTTCGCATTGATGGATATGAAGCAATACGTCTGATGGATACGAATAGTATTTCGCTTTGATGGATACGAAGTAACATATTTGATTGATATGAAGGAGGTCTGTTTTCGGATGGATACGAAATAGGGTGATGGATACGATATGATGGTGTTTGCACAAAAAATGGGCAAACACCTCCAAGTCGTATAATTTAGTTGATTTTACGTTGTTCTTAGCGAGTTGGGTGATTTATGCGAATATGTAAAAAGCAGGGGCTAAACTGTAAAAGACACACAGATTTATAGTGGTTCGGCCAGAATGTGCCTATGTCCACTTTATATGTTATTCTCCTTTACTGTTCAGATTACAAGTACAAAGATTTGATTACAAGTGTATAAAAGTTGTTTGAAAGTTCTATCCATGCTTGAGCTCTTAAACTTCTCTTCCATTGTTGCACCCCTACCCCTCTATTTATAGAGTGAGGCCGGGGGTAGGGGTCTTGGATGTACATAGCTGCTGGTGGGCCTGGGCTTATGTAATCTGGCCTGGCAATGTTGGTTCGGCAAAGCCTTGGTCCGGACATGGTTGGAGTGGCTTTCGGTCCGGTAGTGGTTGATTCGATGGAGAGTGGTGAGTGAGAATTAGTTCGGTAGTGGTTGATTCGGTAGTAGTTGAATCAGTAGTAGTTGATTCGGTGGTAGGTGAGTTGGTGTTTGGTCCGGTGGTAGGTGAGTCGGTGTTTGGTTCGGTGGTAGGTGAGTTGGTGTTTGGTCCAGTGGTAGGTGGGTTCGGTGAGGCCTTGGATCAGTGGTGAGAATTCGCCCAACATTTGCCCCCCAAAGTGGGGCATATGCCTGCATATGTCGCGCTTTGTTTTAGGCCATTCAACTTGGACACTCTCATTCGGTCCCAAGCGCCGAACCAGTTGATTCGGTCGTCTGTGTTGGTCTATAAGTAGGGGCTTCGTGCCTCTGTTATTCCATACTAGCCGAACCAAACTCTTGTCTTTGCCGAATCAAACGTATCACCAGACCTCAACTGTCGGACCAGGTGAGGCCCTCTTCTGCCGAATGAGCTTTCGCTTTGACTTACCGAATGAGCTCGGGGATTCCGAGTGCCGAATGAATCTTTAGATTTGACTTACCGAATGAGGTCGGGGAGTTTGAATGCCGAATGAACTTTGAGCCTTTTATGTTTTGAATTACAAATGAAATTCCAGACTGTACGCACTTGCTTGTTCATATCTCTACTTTCCTTGTTCTAACAATATGTTTTCTCGTGTTGCAGATAATGTCTCATAAAGTAGAAACTCGTTCTGATAAGAAGAAATCCAAAGACAGAGGAGAGTCCCCCGTAGTCCCCCCAGTTCGAGCAGAACGTCATGGACCAACTCGAGATCGTTAGTAGATGGGTACGGTCCCCAAGAGCTCTTGAATTCTACGCCAGACTGCTTTCCCAGCTCCCTCAAAAATGAGCAGCTTGATGTTATATCTCGCTCTTTCGGGATCGACAGAGCGCATATGTTGTTGCCGAGGGAAGGAGTGATGCCGTATAATCCCCCTGAAGGATATTTCGCTTATAGTACGTACCATTGCATGTGCGTGGCCATTCCTCCGATCAACGCTTAGGTAGTCAGTTTCATCACCTATTTGAAGGTGGCCCCTTTCCAGCTTCAGCCCAACTCTTATGCCATCTTGGTGAGTCTATTTATTATCTTCCAGAGAAAGTACGGGCGTCCCCCTTCCAACCGGGAGATTCGGTACCTGTACAACTTAAGAGGTTATAAGAAGGGGTCTCCATATATCAGCTTAGAGTCGGCCGAGTCTTTCAAGCCAGTCCTGGACTTGTATTCGAAATTCAGCATGTTCAAGAAGAAATGGTTTTTTGTCAAGGATGACTCTGTTTCTTTCCACCGCTTCACCTCTGGCTTTAAGTTGAATCTTATTTATAATTTCTGTTCTAACTACAATGCTCCTCCTTATGTGCTTTATTTCTTGCTAGCGACGGGTGGTTTTGCGGTTGTGGAGAGCGATCGCCTGGTTCAGATGGCTGCGGAGATAGAAGCCATTCCGGAAAGGGAGAGGGCAGCCTCTTATTTGATCAGGAATGCTACTCTTCTGGAGCTCAACTTGATTCTTCCACGCCAGTCTGTGGTCAAGCAAAGAGACACAGCTGAGGAGAAGGCTGCCAAAGCTAAAGGAGGGGATACGGCGAAGAGCAGCAAAAGAAAACCCTTCTCGAAACATCCAGTCGTCGGGGGAAAGAAACTTAAGAAGTCCGATGGACCCTCCCCCAACACATGTCCAGATGTTCTGGAGGAGAAAGATGTGGAGGAGGAAAGAGGCAAGGATGAAGGAGGTGAGGCGGAGAGTGGAAGTGGTGGAGAAGGCGATGGTGATGGTCGTGGTGATGATGGCGGCGAAGGACAGAGCGGTGATGGCACTGGGGCTTTGTCTTTTGGGCAGGTAGGTGAGATCCAGGAGTGGACAGATGATGCTTTCCGCCTAGCTTTTGAGGGGTTGGAGGAAGGATCGGCCTTGGTGGAGAAGCCAAAGAAAGCTGACAGGGCCGGGACTAGTGCCGATTCATCTTCTAAGAGCATTTCAGCTAAGGCAACTCCTGCGAATCAAGTTGAATTTTTGACTCCTACGGACTCCATTTATGATAAGGATTTAAGAATATTTTATGATCGGCTTCCGTCCTGGAGTGAGATCCAGGACTTATTGCAGTATCCTACTCCTCCCTAGGGTTTGTATAACAAAGCACTTCTTTACTCTTCTTAATTTGATATATTTCTTGAATTATAGTTCAATGTATGCTTGTAACACTTCGTTTCATATCACAGAAGCAGGTAAGGTGGCCAAGACATCGGACGTTCGGCACCGTCTCGAACAATACAAACTTCTCAAGGCTTCTACTAAACCAAAGTCTCTGACTAACCACCCCCGGAGACGTAGTCGGCTACCGTCCTCTTCTTGGAGTTATCGAAGAGGATATCCAAAGGAAGAAGAGGAGTCGTTCCTTGCTTGAATCTTCACCTGGTCCTCAAATTCCAACTCAGCCTCCCCAGGATACCACGGAGGAGAGTACTGGGTTTGTACCTTCTTTGCATCCGTTTGAAAATCCTACCGTTACCCAGATAGATCATCCCGGTTTAGTCCGTAATCCGTTTGCGGGTCATCCGGATCTGGATACAGGTTTTCGTGATGTTACCTTCGATGAGGCTACCGGTGAGCACCTTCTCCCTTGCAATCCTATGGTAAGGGTACTCGATGAAGCTAAGTCCCTGGACCTTGATTTGCTTACTACTCGGGTTGTAGGGGACGAAGCTAAGGCAAACATCGACCGGGTTGCTGAGGAGACCGGGAAGCTGATGGGGCATCATGTCCGACTGGTCAAGGCTGGGGAAGAAATCGGGAGCGCCAACATTCGACTGCGGTTAATGGTTTCCGACCAGGCCAAACAACTCGCTGATCTGGCCATCCAGATCTCTCAACATGAGGCCGCCTCTAGGCAATTAAAGAGAACCATGGAAGAGGCCAGCAGGGCAGAGTTGCAGAAAATGGAGGCCGCTTGTAAGGAACGGATTGATATGGCCATTGCAACGGTGGATGACGTTCGGAAAGCGGACCTTGAGCGGGTACAGAGTTATCTGGGAAGCTTGAAGCCGCAGAGCTTGCTCAAACCAAGCTGAAGGAGGAGATAGAGGCGACGAGGAAATCCTTTCAGGTTGACTGCTTGCGATACCGATCGGAGAGGGATGCTGCCGTTGCAAAGCTACTGGCTTCTGGGGACCGAATAAGGGAGTTCGAGGAGAACGAGGGGATAATGGATGAGATGCTTCAAGATATGTACTTTCGCACTTGGAAACAGGGAAACTTATCCTGGATGGATGATTATCCCCGAGTCATGGCCAGGATTTATCTTAGGGCCCTAGAGGAGGCTAAGGCCGATGCAGATAAGGAGGGTGGCGTGGCCTTCAGAATGGACGTGGTCACGATCCAATTTACCAAGGAGGAGAAAGCGGCGGTGAAGGAGGGTATGCGGCTGCTTACCGCTGAGGAGGCAGGGATGCAGTTGGAGGATGATGATCAAGGAGCAGATGCCGGTAAGTCTTCCCCTTCAGTCTTTTCGTAACTTGATTGCTTATTGTTCGCGACTATTAATGGATTCTTTCTCGAATCGGACAGGCGGAACCCCTGGAGCACCAGCTACCTCTGGTCAGCATGCCGAGAGTTCCGATCCCGCGGTTAAGTAGATCTCGGGGGGCCAGTAGGATAGAGGTAAAGCTCTGATGCAGCCGACTCCCTAACTTGAACTGGATATCTTTTGGTTTACCTGACATTGTTGTCTATGCTAGTCCCAAAACATTAATGTAACGTTTAGGCTGTAATTATGTTATTTGTAACGAACAACTTCATTTTTGGGCATGTAATTTTTTAACTTAAGCTGGTTCTGTTATATTTAAATGCTTTCGTTATTTTGGTGTGTTGCATAAGAAATGCAGCTATGCATATGCCTGTGATTCAATTGTGTTTGATGTCAAGTTCTTGCTTAAAATATAATTTCATATCTTGCAATGTTATTGTGATGTGGGAATAAATTATAACTGCGCATTCACAAACAAAGGAAGAGAGTACCGCCCTTCGTGTTTTAGTTGCAGATGGTAGCTTTGAATGTCGTGTGTGACTGAGCACGGAATGCAGCTGAGTGTCCTGTCATCCAGTTGTGAGTTCCTATCCCCATTTGTGGGTGTCTCCTATTTTGTGCCCTGTACTTTAGGGATCGATATATAGGATAGGAGGAAAGTTTTTAAATAAATATAAGAAATAGTAAAACTTCCAACTACGGAAGGCCTTCGATGTGCTTAAGTTCGTGGCAAACGGGTTTTGTAGTCACTTTCCCTAGCTGTGGGTCTTGGAGACATTTGTCACCCATCTTACGCCTCCGCGGGTAGTTTTCTTTTTTACCATAGCCGCACTCAAGACACATCGGAGCCGAGATCGCGCACAGTAACTACCCGGGACATTATGGCCCGTAATCGTGGGTATTATTCGATTTACCATGGTCGGCTAGCGCGGGTGCCGATCGTCAACCGTGAACTACCCCTGGCTGGCCACACCTTATGTTGGGGCTTAAAGCAGGTTCACATTTTCCGGCGAGACGAACACCGTAATGAGCTGCCTCGGCTATAGTCGGCCTTCTCGGTGGCTTATAATCGGCTCATTACAGTTGGCTTTAAGGGCCGATCGCGAGCAATGAGTAAACCCGCAGCAGAGGGATGCTGGAGCAAAAGTGTCTCATTGGCGAGGGCATAGATTCGTATAGTACCTGTTAGGTCTTGTCGAGAGGAGGTTGCGCCGTGATGCATCTTGAATGGAAATGACATTACACAGGATTTTGTTCAACAGAAAATGATAAAGTTAACAAGCAGCCAAGATATAAAGGAACAAGTTAAAAAGAGACAAGGTTTTAAAGTGGTTCGGCACGAAAATGCCTACGTCCACTGATTCTCTTTGTTAATTCACTTCATATGGGCAGTACAAATTAAGAAAAGTATCGACGAAGGTGTTGGATGTTCCATGCCCTCTGGAACACCTCTCCGTCCACTGTTGACAAAATATAAGCTCCGTTATGGAGATCTTTACGAATTACATATGGTCCGTCCCAGATTGGATCTAGTGCACCGGGCGCGGGAAGATTCATTTGAGGAGAAGATCTCCTTCTTGTAAGCTACGATGCTTGACTTTGGAGTTGTATTGTGCCGCCACTTTTTGCTTGTGAGCTGCTGCTTTGAGCGCTGCATCGTTTCTCCTCTCTTCAATTAGATCCAAAGACATGTGAAGGAGTTCTTCGTTCTCTTCAGGGTTATAGTGGATCCTGCGGTGGGAAGGTACTACAGTTTCGACTGGGTGCATGGCCTCCGATCCGTATGCCAAAGTGAAAGGAGTATGCCCCGTTGATGTTCTGAAAGATGTGCGGTAGGCCCAAAGTGCCGTAGGAAGTTCATCCACCCAAGCGCCTTTCGATTTTTCAAGCTTCTTTTTTATTAGAGTTTTGAGAATTTTGTTGACAGCTTCGACTTGTCCGTTTATCTAGAGGTAAGCCACAGATGAGAAGCTTTTGCGAATTCGTGTCTTTGGCACCAGTCAGAAAACTCTTCGCTGTCAAACTGAAGTCCATTGTCCGATATGATTTTGAGTGGAACCCCGTACCTGCATAGAACATTTTTGATCAAGAAGTTAATAACCTTTGCCGAAGATATTTTATTTAGAGGTCCTGCTTCCACCCATTTGGTGAAATAGTCAACTACCACTATAGCATATTTGGCTCCGCCTCGACCCACTGGCAGTTCGCCAACCAGGTCAATTTCCCATGCTACAAAGGGCCAAGGGCTGGTCATTTGAGTAATCTCATTTGTTGGTAGACGAGGAATCTTGGCAAATTTCTGACATCTGTCACATTTTTTAACGAAGTCTAAGGCGTCTTTGTTTAAGGCGGGCCAGAAATATCCATATTGGAGTATTTTCTTTGCCAGAGTCTGCCCTCCAGTGTGATCCCCGCAGCTTCCTTGGTGGATGTTGGATAAGATTTCCTTAGCTTCCCTTCCAGTGACACATCTTAATAAGGGTTAGAGAAGCCGCGCCGATAGAGGATGCCTTCTTGTATTGTGTAGCGGGAAGCTTTCCTCAAGTTTTCCTGACTTCGTTACGCTCGCTGGACAGTGTGCCATCTTGTAAGAATTTTCGGATGGGAGTCATCCAAGTTTCTTCTTCGATTGCAGCTACCAGATTCACTTGCTCGAAACTCGAGGTTAGTTGCTTTGAGATGGCTACTGTTCCGGAAGTGGTATTGTCTTTCATGCTAGCTTGCTTTGCCAGTTCGTCGGCCTCTTGGTTCTCTTCTCGAGGGATGTGTTTGATTAAATAGTGATCCAATTGATCGAGTAGCAGCTTGGTCTTCTTTAGATATGCTGTGGGTGGTTCTCCTCGAGTCTGAAATTCTCCTAGTATTTGGTTTACAATAAGTTGGGAATCACTATGAAGACACAAAGAACTAACTCCAATCTCTAGGGCAAGTTCTAATCCATCTATTATTGCTTCGTATTCTGCATCGTTGTTGGTGGCAGCGAATTACAGTCTTAGATCATAGTGTAGTTTCCTTCCCCTAGGAGTGATTATTACAATACCTGCCCCCGAGCCTTGTTCGTTTGAAGCTCCATCCACAAAGAGATTCCACTTAATGTCTTTTGCTATTTCAGATTGCTCCTTAGCTTCATTGGTAGTGAATTCGGCATGAAATCGGCCATGGCTTGTCCCTTGATGGTGGTGCGAGGACGGTAGGTGATATCATATTGACTCGGTTCAATGCACCATTTAAGTAGTCGTCCAGAAGTGTCGGGACGATGGAGTACCTGCCTTAGCGGTTGATCGGTTAAAACCCTGATGGAATGAGATTGGAAATAGTGTCGCGGTATCCGTGACGTGATTAGTAAACAGTATGCTAGCTTCTCAAGTTTAGGATATCTGGCTTCTACCCCTGTTAACCTCTTGCTTACAAAGTATACTGGCCGTTGCGCGCGGTTGTCTTCTCTCACCAAAGCGGCGCTTAAAGCATGAGATGACACAACAAGGTATAGGTATAGCTCTTCGCCTTCGTTTGGAGTTGAGAGTACTGGTGGTCTCTGGAGGTGTTCGATTAGGTTAAGAAAGGCCGTTAAGCATTCGTCAGTCCACTCGAACTTTCCTTTGTCTTTCTTTAGAGCCTCGAAGAAGGGAATGCACTTGTCAGTCGCTTTAGAGATGAATCTGCTTAGGGCGGCCACCTTCCCAGTCAGGCTTTGCATTTCTTTTCAAGTGGAAGGTATCCTGATATCTTTCAGGGCTCGGACTTGTTCGGGGCTTGCTTCAATTCCTCTGGCATGGACGATGAATCCCAAAAACTTTCCTGACGATACTCCGAATGAGCACTTTAGAGGATTCAGCTTCATTCCATATTGGCGAAGTACTTAAAACATCTCGCCCAGGTGGCTTACATGATCATTGGCTTTCCTCGATTTTACTAGCATGTCATCCACATAAACCTCCATAGTTCGTCCTATCAGTTCTGCAAACATCTTGTTGACGAGGCGCTGATAGGTATCCCCGGCGTTTTTGAGTCCAAAAGGCATTACTCTATAGCAGTACAATCCTCGGTCAGTGATGAAACTAGTGTGGTCTTGATCAGGGGCATGCATAGGAATTTGGTTATATCCTGAGTATGCTTCCATAAAAGATAGGAGTTCGTGCCCGACGGTGCTGTCCACAAGCTGATCGATTCGGGGGAGTGGGAAGCAATCCTTCAGGCAAGCGTCATTTAAGTTGGAGAAGTCAATGCATGTTCGCCACTTCTCATTAGCCTTCTCTACTAGTACCGGGTTAGCGATCCACTCTGGGTAGATGGCTTCTCATATGAAGTTATTGGCAAGTAGGTTCTTTACTTCTTCATCGAGGGCTGCTGATCGTTCTGCCCCCATACTTCTCTTTTTCTGCATTACTGGTGCCTTGGTAAGATTGATATTTAGTATGTGGCATGCCACGTCTGGGGAGATTCCAGTCATGTCAGCGTGCGTCCATGCAAACACATCCAAGTTGTGGCGGAGAAAATCAATGAGTTGATCCCTCAATTTTGCTCTCAGCTGAGATCCCATTTTCAACAGTCTACTCGAATCGTGTTTGTCTACAGGTACAAATTTCATAGCCTCTGCAGGCTCGGCAGTGGCCTCCTCCTCTTTATCCCTGGGGTCTAATTCATTGAAAGGATCACTGGTATATCGAAGAGGAGGGGCTCTCTTTAGTTGCTATGCTTCCAAGTTTTTCATGCAGAGAGTAGTCTCTGCATTCTTCCCTTTATCCTTCCTGCGATTATTGCGAAGTTCAGTTACATAGCAATCTCGAGCGGCGTCTTAATCTCCCTCTACTTCCCCTATTCCATTGTCTGTTGGAAATTTCATCTTCAGGCACCACGGGGCCAAGACAATTTGAAAGTCAGACAAGGCTGGTCTTCCTAAAAAGGCGTTGTATGCCGAGTGGTTATCTATCAGCACAAATGTTTGTTTCCGCACAACGGAGCGGGGGTGACTTCCTATTTCAACAAAAAGGTCCAATTGCCCGAGGGGCATCTTCGCGTCTCCAGTGAAACCGTGTAGTGGTTTGTTGCAGGGAGACACATCCTTCATGGACAGCTTCATTCTGTCGAAAGCATGCTTGAATAAGATATTTACTGAGCTTCCAGTGTCTACTAGAATTCGAAAAACTTCGGCTGGGGTAAACCTGGCAGAGATGACCATAGGATCCATGTGAGGGTACTGCCTTCCTTCCAGGTCACGCCTATTGAATGTAATGTCATCGTTCTCTTTTCGCTTCGGGTGGCATTCTTCCATAACAGAATTAACATAGCCTTCATTGTTTCTAAGTGACTTTTCGTATCTTTCCATCTCTATCCAGCTTCTATCGGCGACGTGTGGTCCTCCCGATATGGTATGGACCACTATCTTCTCATGACTGGGGCCGTCGGTGTTGCAATTTCCCCCTCCTGTTTCTGGGAGAGGTAGCCTTGGGTTCTCAACGGCAGGAGCTGGGGTCCTGTTCTGACCTTTTACATAGCGTTCTAGTCTCTTCCTTCTGATGTGTTCTTCAATTAAGTCCCGGTGATGATGGCATTCATTGGTATCATGCCCATGAGATTCATGGAAGCGGCAGAACTTTCCAGACTTAATTGCGTTATCTGATCCCTTCTTGTATGGAGGGCATCTGTATTTAACTTCATCTTGGGTGGCCAGGAAGATGTTTTCGATTGTCTCAATCAAAGGAGTGTAAGTGTCAAACCTCGGTCCTGGCCGATATAGACGTTTTTCTCCCTTCTTGCCCCCGGCATTGTCTCTAGAGTCATTTCTTCGAACGTCCTTTGCTATAGCAGGTGTGTCTCCATGAGCTGCCTTGGTTGTTGTCATGTCTGTCTATCAGTGGCAGCGTTTTCAAGTCTCATATATCTTCCGGTTTCGTGGAAGAAATCGGGTAAGGTAGCTGGTTTTTCTTTCGTTAATCTTCTAGCAAACTTAGTATCCGGATGCACACCACTACAGAGGGCCATTAAGATAAGTTTCTCATCCGCATCTTGGACTGCGGCCGCTGCAGCATTGAATCGGGTTAAATATTACTGCACTACCTCTCCAGGCTTCTGTTTGATATTAGATAGGGAATAAGCGTCCTTGGGTTGTTCCACATGAATGCGGAACTGGCTGATGAACTTTTCCTTCAACATTTCCCATGAGCTGATGGATCCTTGGGGTAGGTGGCAGAACCAGGAGGTAGCTAGATCTACCAAGAATAGTGGAAAGCATTTGCACAATACTCCTTCTGTGGCTCCACTCATAAGCATATGTTGTGTGTATCTCTGCAAGTGTACAACGGGGTCAGAGATTCCCTTGTAAGGTTCCATTTTTGGCATTTTCCATTCTCGGGAGAGGGGGGTGATGGCAATTTCGATATTGCGGGTGAAAGGGCTGGTTACCCTAGTGCCTATCCCTCGATCTCTTTGATCTCGTTGGACGTACTCTTTGAACAATCGCGCCATCCTTTCATCAGAATTTGGAGCAGATAGAAATGAGTTTGGTTCTTCTCTGCGGGATTGATTCCGTCCAGAGGATCTGTAGGGGTGGTATCGTCTATCACTCCTAATATTTTCCAGTGGCTGCCTCTGGTCTTCTGGAAGCACGCTAGGGTCAGCTACAGTTGGCCCTTGCCTTGATCTTCCCCTGTTGGGTTCTGTTCTGAGCGCTCGGGTCCAACTTCGGGCTGGGCTCTAGCTTGGCCCCGTTCATTGGTGTTTCCATGGCTAGGTAGCATGACCGACTCAGCCACAGCCGACCCTCGCCTGGTACCTCCCCCGTTGGGTTTGGTTCAAAGTGTTTCCTCGGGTCAGATTTCGGGCTGAGTTCGGGCTCGTCTCCTATCATTACTGTTTCTGTTGTTAGCTTCTTCGAAGAAGAAAGATCTTTGTCGCCTTCCAGATCCTCCAGACAGGGACCCATCCCATGATTCAGTGTTGCGGTTGGATTTTTCAGTATCCCTTAAGCGTGACATGAGTCGGTCCACCAAGGCTTCTTTTTGGGATGTGAAGCGGTTAGTCACTTCAGCCACAACCCTGTATAGATCTGCCACAGTAATTGTTGTTGGTTGTTCCGTGGCAGGGGCTGTCGGATTTGCCTGATTTTTATTTCGTACTACTGTTGAAATGGGACGGTTCTCTTGATCTGTGATCACTGGATCTGGAATGCTGCTAGTTGCGATGTTCTTTCCTTTGCTAACATCTTTCTTCTGCCTGGGAGGCATGTCTTTCAAGCAAAGAGCGTTGCTGTCGGGAAGAGAGTTAAGTGGGAGAAGCTGAAGCTTCTAGCTCGAGTTCTCAGTGTAAGCACCAAAAATGTTTGCACATAAAATGGGCAAACACCTCCAAGTCGTATAATTTAGTTGATTTTACGTTGTTCTTAGCGAGTTGGGTGATTTATGCGAATATGTAAAAAGCAGGGGCTAAATTGTAAACGACACACAGATTTATAGTGGTTCGGCCAGAATGTGCCTACGTCCACTTTATATGTTATTCTCCTTTACTGTTCAGATTACAAGTACAAATATTTGATTACAAGTGTATAAAAGTTGTTTGAAAATTCTATCCGTGCTTGAGCTCTCAAATTTCTCTGACATTGTTGCACCCCTACCCCTCTATTTATAGAGTGAGGCTGGGGGTAGGTGTCTTGGATGTACATAGCTGCTGGTGGGCCTGGGATGATGTAATATGGCATGGCAATGTTGGTTCGGCAAAGCCTTGGTCCGGAGATGGTTGAGTGGCTTTCGGTCTAGTAGTGGTTGATTCGATGGAGAGGGGTGAGTGAGAATTGGTTCGGTAGTGGTTGATTCAGTAGTAGTTGATTCGGTAGTAGTTGATTAGGTGGTAGGTGAGTTGGTGTTTGATCCGGTGGTAGGTGAGTTGGTGTTTGGTCCTGTGGCAGGTGAGTTGGTGTTTGGTCCGGTGGTAGGTGGGTTCGGTGAGGCCTTGGATCGGTGGTGAGAATTCGCCCAACAGATGGTGCCTTGATGGATACAAATGATGTTTCTACATGATTTGCATCGATCATATCTTGAGCATACGAACTCCGATTGACCATAAATTTGAAACGTAACCTCTCCCAGCCTTGATCATCATTCCCAATCGATCCCGTATTGATTGGAGCCAGATCAAATTTTGATGACATAGATCATAGCCTTATTTTCAATCGATCTTCAAACCTGATATCCATCCTTTCTAGCCAATTTGTTGATATTCTAGCCTTGACCAATAGGTGGGATAACAGTACTAAATCCAATTATCCGTGCTTTGATGGATTTGGGTTTCGATTTTTGTCAAATACCCTCGTTAAGGTACGAGTTGTTAATAGAAGCATTTGTAATATGACTAATTGAATTATAAAGCTGTATTTAGGGGTCATTGGTCTTCATAGCTAAGGGTCGATTGATTAGCGATTATGTTTTGGACGGCCCGCTTCGAGGTTGAGGTATTGAATGGCTATTGGGTCTTCCTTCTCCCTATTCAAGAAGTATTAATTGGTTGGGGTTTCCTTTTGGGTAGTACAACGTTTATATATACACATATACATACACAAATACATATACATATGTAGTTATGCCTTAGAGAAGGTTGGATATAACGTACATGCATATGGAATTAAACGAATAAGCCATAAATTATAGACATAACACTTAAATAGAAATCAATCAGCATATACTAGTGTTATGGATAAAGTATGTAATTTTCAAATTTCCAGAACGTTATTCTGACCCCTTCGTCATTACAACCTACATGATAGACTTAGAGGGACAGGCTATTGGTGTAAGACGGGAACAATAGAGGGAGAAGTCTTCTCATTCATGTTCAGCACTAATAAGACAATCAAATATCCATGTAATATTATTGATTCCAATGTAGCTCTATTATAATAGTCGGGATATGTGTTCTATTATATTTTTCTATTCCCTTAGGAGTTTATAGCTCTTTGATATACTTATATTTATTCAGGTTACCAATACCAATGGTCCGTGCCCTAGTGGACTTGGGTTTTGATTTAGTCCAAATTCGGGCACATTAAGGTGCGGGTTATTACACCAATGCACCAAAATGTTTTGTCAACTTCATGCATTGAGTTTTTAGATGGTTACTAAATGTTTTCATGGTAGTATTCGTTGATGAACTATTGGTCTATTCGAAAAGTAAGGAAGAGCATAGGTTTCATTTAAAAGAAGTGCTTAATACTCTTTGTGGTCATAAGTTAATTAATGAATTTTTTTTCTACATGTCGCTTTTGACGCAAGGTGGTTCACTTTCCGGGGCATATTGACTTTGAGCATGGACTTGTGGTTGATCTTAGTAAAGTTACTACAATACAACATTGGCATATACCAAAGAATGCCATAAAGGTGAGAATTTTCCGTGGTTTTACGGGCTATTACATAAAGTTCATTAAGGACTTCACTAAAATTTCTGCTCTATTAATGCACCTTACCAAGAAGAATTTGACTTTCTCATAGGACTCAGAACGTGAGAACACTTTTATTAAGCAAAAAAAGTCGTTGACTAGTGCACCTATTTTAGTGCTATTCGATGGTTCGAAGGCACTCACAATGTATATAGACGCTTGCGGTATAGACCTGGGCGAATGCATGATGGGAGACATGTATGTTATGATAGTCGATAATTGAAAGTTCATGAGAAAAACTATCCGACCTATGGTCTTGAGTTGGCAACCCTTTTTTTGCACTCAGGTCATGGAGGAATTATCCTTTAGGAGAGTGGTTTGAGTTATTCACACATCATAACTATTTGAAATATCCATTCGCCCAAAAGGATTCGAATTTAAAGAAGCATAGATGGATGGAGTTCTTGGCGTCGTATGATTTTAGTATCTCCTACACTCCAAGAGGAGAGGTGGATGGAGTATTTGGGTCATAGTTGACCGGGTGACCAAATGTGCTCACTTTATTATGGTTAGGAGTACAAGGATGATCGCATCTTTAGCAACTTTATATGTAAGAGAGATAGTTCGGTTACACCATGTTTCTTCTAGCATTGTTAGCGATCGAGACGTGCCTTTCATCTGTGTGTTTTGGAGGAGTCTTTAAGAGGCCATGGGCAATGACTTGAATTTGAGTACTGTGTATCACCCTCAAACAGATGGACAGTCTGAGAGAGTGAATCAAGTATTGGAAGACGTACTTCAGAAGTGTATTTTGGATTTTGGAGGCTCTTGAAAAGACCACTTGCCATTAGTAGAATTTGCATATAATAATATCTATCAGGTAATTATTCAGATGGCATTGTTTAAGACGTTGTATGTGATGCTTTGTAGATCACCATCTTGTTGGTGAGGCTCGGCAAAGAGAATCTTTCTTGGACCCGACATAATAAGGGAGACTTTGGAGAAAATAAACTTGATATGTAGTAGGATAAAAATTGCATAGGATAAACCAAAATCTTGTGCTGACAGGAGATACACAGAATCAGAGTTCAAAGTGGGCGACATGGTTTTTATGAAGGTCTCACAGCTTAGACATGTCATAAGGTTTGGTAGTTTAGAAAAGTTATACCAAGGTTTGTAAGGCCATTTTCAATCATATATAGACCAGGGAAGTTGGCTTACATGGTGGAGCTTACTGAAAAGTTTGCATGAGTTCATAATGTTTCTCATGTGTCATTCTTACAAAAATGTCTACAGTATCCAACAACTATGATCAAGCCAAGTAAGTTGAAAGAGGTGGCAGTGGAAAGGGAGTCACTTGTTCGCCATGCATTTAGCTGCATCATTGAGCATGGCACAAAGTGAATCTTCAATAAATTTGTTAAACCAGTTAAGGTCTGGTGGGGAGACTACCTAGTGGAGAATACGTACGAGCCAGAGGAGAAGATCCGAGCTACCCATCGAAAACACTTTTCTGGTACATTCCCATTTTAGCTAATACAATTACTTATGCACTTAGGTTTTAACTTAATGTACTCCATATGTGGGGATGTTTAGATGCTAGGGATGGAACGTACCATTAGGACATGGTTTGGAAGATGGTTGCTAATGGATGTATTTATTAAGTTAATCGTTGCATGCATGGGTTAATATATTCAGGTTATCCTACACTTACATCGTCGCTCATTTTATTTTATCGAGTTATATGCATATAGTTGATGCATATGTATTGAATGGTTGCTCATCCATATAGATTTGCAAGTATAGGCTATTGAATATTGTTGGATGCATAGAATAAGCATGATCATTTTAGTCGACTAGTTCAAGAAGCGGCCTAATTTTTGCACTACTTATATGTTCATATGCATTCCGTACCTCTTTGTACATGTTGCATTAGAAATTCAAACTAAAGACAACGGTTGCAAGTTGTTG
This sequence comes from Allium cepa, assembly GCA_030765085.1. Classification (NCBI taxonomy): domain Eukaryota; kingdom Viridiplantae; phylum Streptophyta; class Magnoliopsida; order Asparagales; family Amaryllidaceae; genus Allium; species Allium cepa. The sequence continues at coordinate 807,766,832 of CM060941.1, forward strand.
ATGGTTGAGCAGATAGTTGTAGACATTGAGCTTCGTATATATACGAGTTGTAATTTCCCATCCACAGAAGTTTCAGAAACAAAATCCTTTTAATGGAAAGAATGTAACACCATGAAAAGTTAATGAAGAATTTATTAAAAAGAAATTAATTAATTAATAGTAAAGGAGAAAAAAAATTTAAGCAAACGTAAAAATTTAGCCACAAAATTGTGTTCATCGCGATTTTCTTGATAATTTGCATATATTAAACTTTATTATCGAAGTTCAAACGGAAAAATTATTAACGTTTAAAGATTTGAAATTGAGAATAATTCAAAATATGTTAAAACAAATTAATAAATATTGTTAATGTTAAATAAAAAATGTTAACCAGTCGACAACCGATATAGGACAGTTCGACCGCTAACGGTTGACCGCCTCCTATTGACTGGTTCTACGCATGTCATCTAGGATTAGCCTAGGCTTAAACGGTCCAGATTTTATAATATTAGTCAGATGGTTGCTGTAAATTCAAGTAGTTATAAATAAGGACGAAGCCTTCCATTGTTCTTACTCCAAAACCCTAGTCTGGCTGCTAATGGTATGTTCAAATTTCCCTTCTCTTCGAACGTCCCTCTGTTTAGTCCAAATTCTGACCTAAAATAAAGATAAATTTCAAAACAAAATCAAACTAAAGTAAGGGATTCAACAGATAAAAAAGTGGAGAAGTTTATAGGCAAGCTAGGAAGGAAGGGAGTTTTAAGAGGTGGGTGGGTTGATTATTAAAATATGTTTCATAAGTAACTGTATTTGTTTATATTCTCACTTGATCTGGAATTGGTTTCTTTTAATTTAAGATAAGAGTTCCCTTCAAAATTTATCTTAAACAAATCAATCTCATCTCCGTATAAACATTAGGTAAAACATGAACTTTATATACAATAAAATTAGTAAAGTAGATTAGATTAATCGCCTTTAAAACATATAGACCCTTATTGATAAGAACTTGGATTAAATAAATAGAGCAAAGTTAAATAACCTCCTATTTACCTCAACTTGATCTTGAGATTTAAATATACATATAAAACTTCAGTTGGTGATACATAGTGATTTTGCATAAAACGATGTAAATCTACCCGTATCATAAAATTACTAATTTAAATTCACGTAAACAACATTATTGATTATGCATAAAAATCTACTTGAATTATAGATGAGGTGAATGATGAAATTATGATCATAGCAAGTATAGAATTAACACTATAATAAATAAAATAATTTACGACTTGCTGGTGGAATTAAAATTCACCGGTCGATGACCAACCTTAGCTGGTCGATAGTAAGAAGTCGACCACTAAGGTACATGTAGTCGATCGGTTATTGACGTATGGACGGAAGTTGAACCCCGGCCTATGGCCTACATCTAATATATAATAATCGAATGAGTATAGGAAATTATTTCCCACTTTCTAGGATTTTTTATGACACAAAACTGAAACAAATATGTAAGCAGGCAATTATGCCTATATACTGTTTATCGTTAGGGTGTGGCATTCGATATGAGGGCAGTTTGATTATGATGGTGTGCTGAGCATACGACATTAATAGGAGGTTTCTTGGTGTACATGGGCAGTTCGACCTAGACACTGTTTGTGAATGTCCAGCGCGGTGCATAGTTACAACGCTAATAGAAGATTCCTTTTTGTACGCTAGAAATTCAGCCTAGACATTATTTGTGGATGTCTGACACGGTGCGTGGGACGTTATCATTGAGATTGTTGACATAGATGCGTAAGTAGGCCCTAAGTTGTTGAGCTAGTAGGTTCGACGTGAGTTTGGCATTGCGAAGTCTTGTCAGTGTGTAAGCATGATATATTTAGTTGTTATTCAAGTAATGCCAATCGAATTGTGAAGGAAATTATTCCTTGTGATTTATAGTGGGCCCAGTCCTAGGGATTATTAGTGGATCCATTATTCGACCTTTGAATAAATTTCTGCAAGATGTTTTGAGTGTAGGTGTAATTAGAACTATATTTCTTAAGTAAGGTGACCAACCCTAAGTAACTAATTCACAAACACAATAAGGATGGCATAGCTATGTCACATAGATATAAAAACAGTTAATTGCTTTTAGGCCTCATGTACTAGTGATACAATTCATTCATAAGACTTTTTTCTAACCCACCCCTTTCTTTCATTTTCCCCACCATAGAAGGGTAGGTGTAACGACCTTAATTTTGAGTAACATTATTTAGGATATTTAATTAGTTAAATTAAATAAAATAATGTAATGATTAGGGGATTGAGATTTATGATTAATAAAAAGATAGTTGTGCCCATTAAACAAATAAACTAAGGGAATTAAAATGAATTAAGTTAGGGAAGTTAAATAAGGGACAAAATAGGAATATGTAAATCCTTATACCCTAAACCCTTACACTCATTCATTTTACACGTTAATAAAACATAAATCAAACACTATAGAGGCCGGCCACCATTAAGCAAGAACAAGAAGAAGATAATCTAAAGGAAGAAACTAAATCAACGCTAATGCATTCTCAAATCTCAACTCCTTAATCTCAAAGCTAAGGTGAATAATGATTACATCTCACATTTTTCTATTATTTTCGATTTTAGGATGAAATCTGAATTATTTTGCGAAGTATTTTCCATGCTTTAAATTGTTAAAATGGACACATATGCTTGTTGACAATTTATGATATTTCATATGGATTTTATGATATGTTTTGATGTGATAACCCTATTAAATGACATCTAAATGCCTCACGATTTTAGATTTGGATTATAAATTATATTTTGGAGACGAGTTTCAATTTTCATAATTTTTTGAATTAATATGGATTTTTATATTAATTTTCTAGTAAGGAAAATGGATATTTGGTTTTAAAATAATTTATGGCTAAATTATATATATTTTGGGTCTGAAATTAATATATGTTAGAAAACATATTAAAATTTATTTATACGAATTTTTGTAGAATTTTCCTAAGTGTTTAATGAATATATAAAATTATTAAGCTATGAGACTTAAATGTTTTATATATTTATAAGAAGAGAAGGGGTATTTCGTAAATGTTTTATATGGTTAATTTTGACATTTTCGGAAGTGCTTTTAGAAAAGAAAATTTGCAACCAATAATATTTTAACAAATAAGGCACGTTAGATAAAAAAATACTTTAAGAAGCTAAAAATCAGTTTATACATGCTTTTTACATGTTTCACCACTTTCAACACCTACTTTTGACCTAGTATTTCTGCTTCCATCCCCATCAAAACCAATGTGCATGGTATTAATACTTGGTATGTGGCGAATTTGAATAAGGCAGAAGGTATGAGGTTGAAACATAGGGTTCCGAAGGGGTCGAAGCTATGTTTTGTGTTTAAAAGAGAATGTGCCTGCTTTGCTCTCGACTTAATTAGCTTTCAACTTCGTTACCTTTCGACTGGGCCAAGTTGTTTTAAAGAAATGGTTGCACATTTTTCTTAAGAAATTGCTTTCGCTTAGGTCGAAACCTCTACTGCCGCCTTTTTCCTTTCATGTAATACTTTCGGAAGGTTCCTTCATTTTTAAATTAAAAACTACTTCTCGAATGTTTTCAAAGAGTTAGTTTCGACACCAACACTTCTTCACTTAGGAAACTATTTTCGAAAGAGTTCGCTCAACTTAGTTGTTTTATGACCCTTTTGTTTTGTTGAAGGTAGAACCCAATGGTTTCGAAAGGAAAGGTTTTTAATGGTTTCGAAAGATTTCCACATGTTTTACTTGGACCCAAATGCTTTTGAAAGGTTTGATGGATTTGATGCCGTCGAAAGGTTTAATTTAATGGTTTCGAAGGGGTGGTTCCCCAATGGTTTTAAAAGGTTTAAAATAAAGGTTTATAATGTTTTCAAAAGGCAATGGTAATTGTTTTAAAGATAGAATGTCTAAGGTTTTAAAGCTTTCGAAGGTGATGTTTTTCAACGGTGTCGAAAGGTTTGTTATAAAGGGTTTCGAAAGAGTATGTTTTGGCCTATAGCTTAAGGTTATAAATCAAAGTGATTTACTTAGTTTCAAAAGGGATACTTTCCATGGATTTGAAATCGGAACTTCCAAAGGTTCAATGTTTTCGTTAACAAAGTTTTATGTAAAGTATTTATGACATGGAAAGGTGATTTGAGTAAATCATAGAGTATATTTTCCTTGCTTAAAGTATGATTTGAGAGGTTAAATCATTTTGAAAGAAAAGATTTTCAAGGAAAATTTATGGTTAGTTAACCCTAAGTAAAATTTATCAAACATTAGAATACCATAAGAGACTTGTATAGTGCCGCGCCCTATACATTAGCTATTAGCCCCTAGCTAATTTAGTCCAAAATTCCAGTGTGTAGGGCTTTGTCACAAACAAGACTAAAATGATGTTATATGCAGAAAAGAATATATATGTACAGAGATAGGTTATTGGTGAGCCCACAAAACCATTAGGATCATTTGACCCTAGAGAAGTAAATTAGGGACCGACCGTCCAAAAGAGGAGTATCAAAAAGTAGTTAGATTATTTTTTATTTTGTCTGGTTGGCCGGAGTCAGTAAAATGTTAATAGCTAGCCAAACAAAGCTATATTGTTTGGACAGATAGTCCATTTGTTACATGATTTATATGCTTTCATGATACTGATATTATTGTTTTAACCAGTTTTGGTCGCATGATTAAGATTTGCAAAAGATATGTTTTGAAATGATAGTAGTAAGAGGAAACCCGTTCCGCTAAGCGGCATGGCCTCACTTAAATCAAATAACTGAGATGTATAGTATTATTCGCACCAGGTTTTATGTCCGACTCGAAGTTTATGTTTTTCCCCTTAAACTCTCGGATGCTCAAAATTGATTTAAGTAAGCCGAGGGTTAAGGATTTACAGGTTTTAGTAGGTGAAGCATCCAAAGACGAGCAGGAGACTGAAGTTGGCTATTTAGGATTTGTTTTTTTCTTTCATTTTGACGTGTTGTATTAAGTGAGTTATGACTATTTAGTACTCTAGTCATCTAAGGGGGCATCTTCTTATGTCGCTCTTGGTATATTTTGTAATAATTATATTTGATCAGAGCTTGGGAAATATTTGGGATTATGTAACTTAGAATATGAAATGTTGTTTTGAGATGTAATCAGAAAAATGTTTTAATCTTTGATGTTTTATTTCATATTCAAGTCTTATGATATTATAGATACCATTAGCATTACCGTATTTGGTCACCGGAATTTAAAACTATGGATAACTGCAGCATCTATAGCGCTTAGCTTTGGCCCTCCAAATAGGATATGTTGCAACTTGGTATTAGAGCATAGGTTTATGAAAAAAAATTAAACTAAAATGTTTTTTTTGAAAATATAATCCTAAGGAATTAGAGATAAGATTAGGGTATGGGATAACACTATAGTAACGTACTTGTATTTGTTGTATATAAATATACGCTTTATCACTATTCTCATATCTCTCTTAGGCTATTCTTCTGTATCTTGCAAGGCTCGAATATAGATATGGATGCTAGAAGTTGAAGAGTTAACCTTGGATGGGAAGCACCACAATAAATGGTAACGCCATACCAAATACGAGAATGAACCATGGTCAGGCACAAGCTAGAAATGTGGATGCTGGAGTCCCATAAGTTGACATGGGAGTAATGTATCTGTTCTTTGTCAACATGATGCAGGCGGGTGTTGCTGCTGGAGTGGTTGGAGGAAATGCTGGAGTAGGGAATCAAGAAGCTCTGGTGGTCAATAATTATGCTATTTTCAATAGAGGCTATGCTAGACAGGGAGGAAAGCCATTAATTGGAACTAAAAATGCCATTGAAGTAGAAAACTAGTTTCTGCATTGTGAGAGGATCTTTGCAGATTTGGGGCTCAATGATGAGCAGAAGAGAAGGCTTGTTCAAGACAACTTCAAGGAACAGCTTTATTAGTGGAATAGTGTGACCTTGGTGTGAATAAGGAGACCATGACACATGCTACGTTTAAAAGGATGTTCAATGAGAGGTTCGTGTTTGTGATCGCGAAGTCTATCTAGCTCAAAAATTTGCCGATTAGAGCAGGGAGAAATGACTATGTTGGAGTATGCTACAAGGTTTGAGGAATTGGTAAGGTATGGTTATGCCACCATAGACACTATGATTAAGAGGAACGAGAAGTTCATTAGAGGTTGAAGCCGAAGTTGGCAAAGGCTACATTACCACATGTTAAAGATCCTTGTGATGTTATGGTTGAAATAGCTTTAAGGAATGAGATGCTTGCTTTCTTGGAGAGAAATAAGGCAAAGGAAGTCCAGGTGGGACAGAGACAGAAAAAGAAATTTTTCAACAACAAAAGAGCTCAAAAGGGTGGAGTTGCTAAGAAGGGAAAGGTAGAAGTGGTCTGCTACAAATGTGACAAGAAGGGACACTATGCCCATGAGTGCTGGATGGGCAAAGGAAAGAAAGCTGCGAAGAAGAAAGAGGTGAGGTGTTTCAACTACGATCAAATTGGACATTATAAGAACTGCTGCAAGGAGCCTGCTAAGAATGGGAAAGGAAAAGTATATACAGTGGAGCCAGCTACCTCGAGGCAAACAACAAGGGAAAAAGGAAAAGCTATGTTGGGAGGTACGCTTCAGATTCATGGTATGTCGATTATCGTCTGTTTGATGCAGATGTGTCACACTCTTTTATATCTCGTTGTTGGTAGATAAGCTTAACTTATAATCCGCATATTTAGTTACTTCCTTAAGAGTTGCAAATATGATAGGAGGGTATGCGACACTTGGGATGAAGTGTGACGAGTTTGATTTATTAGGACATATCTTTTTTGTAGTTTGCATGTGTTTGACTTCGTAGGGTTCGGAATTATTTTGGGCATGGATTGGTTGATTAAGTATGATGCCAGGATATTTTTCCATGATAGGAAAATATCATTTAGACACCCTAAAATGTGGTGATCGGGTTGTATGTACCATAGAAAACCCTAGTTGTGGGGTGAATGCTTTGTTGGGTGTTGTGGAGGTAGGGGACGAGTTGAATCGAGTTTTCATGGTTAGACAATTCGAGGATGTTTTTGAACTCGTAATAGATTGCCACCGAAACGAGCCATTGAGTTTCGAATAGATTTGGTACTTGGAGCAAAACCAGTAAGTAGACCGCCAAGCAGGATGACACCTATTGAGATGAGGGAGTTGAAGGTGCAATTGGTGGATTTGGAATGCAAGAATTTTATTAGGCCAAGTAGTTCACCTTGGGGAGCAACCGCAGTGTTTGCTAAGAAGCCGAACGGATCATTGAGGTTATATATCGATTATCGTAAGTTGAATGAGAAAAAGATAAAGAATTAATTTCATTGTCTAGAATTGACGATTTGATCAGTTGAGTGGAGCCAAGGTATTATCTCAGTTGGATTTAGCAACAGTTTTCCATCAGCTTAGAGCAGCAGAGGATAGTATTCCTTTGGCGGTGTTTAGAACTCGATATGGATTGTATGAATGGTTAGTGATGACGTTCGGACTAACTAACGTGCTAGCATTCTTTGTAGATTTAATGAACCAAATTTTCGAGAGCACTTGGATAGGTTCGTATTGGTGTTCATAGATGATATTTTGATATACATTAAGGATGAAAGGGAGTATGAAGTTCATCTTAGAGTGGTCCTTGAAATGCCAAGGCAGCATCAGCTGAAGGTGGAGTTTTCAAAGTGTCATTTCTGGGAGAAGGAAGTGAAGTTCCTTGGTCATGTAGTCTCAGAGAAAGGGTTGCCTGTAGATCCGACTAAGATCGAAGCGGTAAATAATTGGAAGAGACCTAAGATAGTGATTGAGATAAAGAGTTTTCTTGGATTAGATGGGTATTATCGAAGATTCATAAATGATTTCTTGTGGATAATAGCACCGTTGACCAAGCTAACGTGAAAAATGTGAAGTTTATTTGAACCAATAAGTGTGAGGAAAGCATTCCAGAAGTTGAAACACTTATTGACGAATGCACCTATGTTAGTTTTTCCTGAAGGGAATCAGGGTTTAGTGGTATATACAAATGTGTATGGAACAGGATTAAGAGCTGTATTAATGCAGAGAGGTAAAATGATTGCCTATGCCTCTCGACAGCTTAGACCACAACAGATTAGACATCCAATGCATGATTTGGAATTAGTTGCGGTGATTTTTGCATGGAAGGTGTGGAGACATTACCTTTTGGGAGAAAGATTTAATTGTACACTTATCAAAATTCGTTGAAGTATTTGTTCTCTTAGAAGGAGCAGCACATGAGACAACAGAGATGGTTTGAGTTTATTGCTTCGTATGATTTTGGAATTTAGTACACACCGGGAAAGGGCAATAAGGTTGCAAACGCACTTAGCAGAAAACATCAGAATGTAGTATTGGCAATGATAGTTGAGTGGAAGTATTTGGAAGTGTTGATGACATGCAAAGTACAGTGGAGGTCTAAGAGTAGTCCTAGTACTAAGACATGAACTTTGTCATGTTTAGAAGTTCAACCAGTAATGATTTAAAGGATTGCTTCCATACAGATGGAGGATTCAGTGTTAGTTGAACGAATTAGAAAGTTAAGGTATGGAACAGAGAGCAATGACTTGAAGGATTTTAATCTTGACCGGAATGGGTGGTTGAGAAAGAAAGGAAGATTATGTGTTCCTAATATGGGAGACATTAGGAAAGAGGTCTTGGAGGAATGCCATTGTTCGAATTTCTCCATTCATCCGAAAGGAACTAAGAAGTATCAGGATATAAAGAGGAGTTTCTTCTAGGAAGGTATGAAGATGGATGTAAGCATTTGGGTATAGCAGTGTCTAAACTGCCAACAGGTAAAAGCTGAACATCAGAAACCAAGTCGGTTGCTTGAGCCATTAGATATTCTAGTTTGGCAGTGGATTCTATTTTTGTGGATTTCATAGACAGGTTGCCAAGATCTAGTAAAGGAAATGAAAGTATATGGGTCACAGTAGATAGATTGACCAAGAGTGCCATTTTATTCCAGTTAAGTCAACCAGGACGGTACCTGTTTTGGCTAAGGTATTTATGAAGAGTATAGTTAGAACTCATGGAGTTTACAGTAGTATCGTAAGCGATAGAGATTCCTTGTTCACTAGCGAGTTCTGGAAGAGTCCTCAGGAGATTTTAGGTACAATGCTCAAGATGAGTACCGCTTGCCCTCCACAGACCGATGGGCTAATAGAAATAGTTAACAAAGTCTTAGAAGATTTGTTACGAGCTTGTGTGTTAGATTTCGGAAGATCATAGGAAAACCATCCATGCTTAGTCGAGTTTTCATATAACAATAATTACCAAGCTAGTATAGGGATAGCACCATTTAAAGCTTTATATGGAAGGACATGCAAATCACCAGTTTGTTGGTTAGAAACTGAGGATAGGTTGGTCCTTGGTCCGGATTTAGTTAGAGAAGCTACAGAAAAGATTGAGTTGATTTGGGAAAGGATGATGGAAGCTTAGTCTAAGCAGAAGATTTATGTTGATAAAAGATGGAAAGACTTAGAATTCTCTATTGGAGATCATGTTTTTATTAGGGTATCACCGATGAAAGGTGAAATTAGATTTGGAAGATCAGGGAAATTGGCACCGAGATTCATTGGACTATTTCAAATTATTGAGAGGATCGGGAAACTCGCATATAGAGTAGTGTTACCGAATAGTTTAGCAAGAGTCCACGATGTTTTCCATGTTTCTCATCTAAGGAAGTGTGTTAGAGATCCAGAGACTACTATAGGATCGACTATGTTAGGGGACTTAGTAGTAGAGCCGAATTTGACTATAGTTAATAAGCCAGTTCGTATAGTCGCCAAAGAAGAGAAAAGGCTAAGGAACAAGACAGTCAGATTAGTTAAAGTCCAGTAGGATGACGATGAGAGAGACTATATTTGGAAGACTGAGAGCAGGATTAGAGACGCTTATCCTGATTTGTTTGATGGTATGTTTTACCTTTTTGATTGATTGGTTATTTACCTTATCGTAATTTCAAGGACGAAATTCTTTAAGGAGGGGAGTCTGTAATGACCCTAATTTTGGACAACATTATTAAGGATATTTAATTAGTTAAATAAAATAAAATAATGTAATGATTAGGAGATTAAGATTTGTGGTTAATAAAAGGGTAGCCGGGCCCATTAAACAAATAAACTAAGGGAATTAAAATGATTTAAGTTAGGGAAGTTAGATAATGGGAAACAGAGGAATAAGTAAATCCTTATACCCTAAACCCTTACACTCATTCATTTTACACGTTCATAAACATAAATCAAACACTATAGCGGTCGGACATCATTAAGTAAGAACAAGAGGAAGATAAGCTAAAGGAAGAAGCTAAATCAACACTAATCCATTCTCAAATCTCAGCTCCTTAATCTCAAAGCTAAGGTGAATAATGACTAGATCTCACGTTTTCTATTGTTTTCAGTTTTAGGATGAAATTCAAATTATTTTGCAAGGTATTTACCATGTTTTAAAATTTTAAAATGAATATATATGCTTGTTGATGACTTATGATATTTTATTTGAATTTTATGATATGTTTTGATGTGAAAACCCTATTAAATGACATCTAAATGTCTTGCAATTTTAAATTTCGACCAGGAATGATATTTTAAAGATGGGTTTCAATTTTCATAAAATTTTGAATTAACTTGGATTTTATATTAATTTTCTAGTAAGGAAAATGCATATTTGGGTTTAAAATAATCCTTGGCTAAATTATATGTGTTTTGGGCATGAAATTTATATATGCTAGAAAACATATTAAAAATGATAGACGGGAATTTTTTAGAACATCCCTTAGTGTTTTAATGAATGTATAAAATTATTAAAGGAATGAGACTTAAATGTTTTATATATTTATAAAAGGAGAAGGGGTATTTTGTAAATGTTTTAAATGGTTACTTCTGAAATTTTTGGCAGCGCTTTTAGAAAAGAAAATTTGCAAAAATAATATTTTTACAAATAAGGCTAGTTAGTTTAAAAGATCACTTAAAAATCAGTTTATATATTCTTTTTACATATTTCACCACTTTCGGCACCTGCTTTTGACCCAATACCTCCGCTTCCATCTCCATCGAAACTACTGCGCATGATATCAATACTTTGTACATAAAAAATTAGACTAAGGCGGAAGGTATGAGGTCAAAATATGGAGTTCCGAAGGGGCCGAAGCTATGATTTATGTTTAAAAGAGAATGCGCCTACTTTGCTTTCGACTTAATTAGCTTTCGACTGGGCTAATTTGTTTTTAAGAAATGGTTACACCTTTGTTTTCAGAAATTACTTTCGCTTGGGCCAAAACCCCTGCTGCCACCTTTTTCCTTCCGAAGTAGTGCTTTTGGAAAATTCCTTTGTTTTTAAATTTAATGTCACGACCCGAAATCCAGCGTTCAAAAATCGACATCAAGTACCTCACTTGTATTCGAATGCCGAAAATTCAAGCGTCGCACTCCAGTTCGGTGGAGCTTATAACAACATTAGATGAATACAACACAGCGGAAGAAAAAGATGATTTCATTGATCATAGCATTTATACAACATGGATACAACATCATTACAATAATTGATCACCATCATCAGAGTGCTATATACGTGATACAACAACAGAACAATAACAGAATAGCGGAACACAACAGGGTCATCAAAAAGATTCCAACATACTACGACTTCGATAAGGTCTTCCAAAACTCCAAAGACTTTCCAAACCAAAAGCTTCAAAAAACTTCAAAGAATCCGAATCCATAATCTAAACTAGCTCTAGAACACGGATAACCTGACTCTAGGCTGCCTGTGTGGAAAATTATGGGACCCAGAGTTTAGAAAGGGAATAATAAACTCTGGGTCAGTCATGGGACTGGTATGAGTAAACAAAAACAGTTGTTTGCACAAAAACAGTTTAAAAAGAAAATCATTATGCTTTTTGAAAAATGAAACTACAATAAAACCTCCCGCCACAAACACAATGCAATCGCACAATTGGCGGAGATTTCTCCTTATGACAGTCAAACAGGCTTGATACGCGAAAATCCTTTGATATTATTGTTAGTGCACAGTGTGAAAAACATTTTGAAAGTATAATATTAATCTTAGCCAGCATACGTACCCTTACAGTATGCCTACTATAGCTACCATATTAAATGGCAGGTTCTACAACCAAAAACCGTACAAGGCACGTATTGGGTGATTGGATTTCCAACAAATGGCCAAGGCTAAAGAACTTCCTTTAACCAAAAGGGTACGCCTCTGCAGGACGCCCTGAGAACTTAACCAGCTCTCTGCCAACACAAGGTCGGATTACCTCTGTAACTATGTAACTAACTATCACGAGTATGCCATACACCGGTCGTAACCGACCTTTATCAAGGGCCCTCAACACCAACAAACACAAAGCAAATTATCTGGGAACCATACCAGAATACCACTTTTCATCCAGAAGGAAATGCACATACCCTAAAAGGCGCGACACTCATAACCTTGCTGCATCTTTTCCTGTTTCGACCATTTTCGAGGTGTGAGGTTCGATGAAGTCTCGTCCTACAAAGCTACGCTTTTCACAAAAGCCATGCTTTGATCAACAAATGATCAGCATTCGGCATGCCACACTACCAAGTTGGGAGTATATCACTAATAACCATCAACTACATAACTTCTGAGCTCGTACGTCTCAGAGAAGGGTGTTAAGCTAAGAGAATAAATTCTCCGCCACCAAAAAGAAATGCATTTGATAGAAATCAGCTTTATATCTCAAAGTGTAATATCAGATATATAACCACACAAGTCCATCCTTGGTCTGAATGAAACCGAAGGCACTTCGTCCAATAAAGGTAGAAGCCCTTGCAATCCGGGTATCTATAATCCCGACCGGACTCCCCTTCACATATGAAGATCTCTATACCGGAGCAACTCGGTTCAGAGACAATCGACGAGTAATCCTTTCGTTCTCGAAGATACCCGGTCTTCAACCACCGTCTTCAAATGCACTACCATTTCGTCGTATCATTATTCAGAATAGGTTTTATGACTTAATGTCCTCTCCCGGCTTAACCGAATAAGAAGCGCTTATTTTAAAACACGTGGATATATAAGTCACAAAAGATTCACCATTAGGATTCGATGTGGGTTTTGGATAACCATCAAAAATCCGACTCCCGCTCACATCGAAATTCAAATGCCATTTAAAGGCCAACAATTTTTACTTCAATTCAGAAGTTCACAATTACACAGCAATATATCACAAATGTCACAGCTCAGAACAAAGCAATTCATATCACAAAGTATCACAATCACATATCAAAGATATCAACCAATCAAAGGTATTCAATAATAATCAATCAATTATAAGCAAGATTAATTAATCGTGTGATTATAATTAATTAATCACATAATTATTTTCATTAATTATCCTCAATTAATGATTAATTGATTAAATATTTATCACTTTCATTAATTAATTCTTCTTTAATTAATTACATTAATTAATCTTTAGTTATAAATTAATTAACTTTTAATTAATTATTCTTTAATTATTAAGTAACTATAAATCATTTATCTTAATTAATCATTAAAATCTTTAATTGATAAACCTTGTAATTAATCAACATTAACACATAGATTAACTTATGATATAATTTAAAACATTTTTTCTTAATTAAGTTTTAATTACACTATTAAATTTGTATTAATTAATCTTAGGAATTAACTTATAAATAATGTCATATAATTAAATAAAATAAAGTTAATTATTTTAAAATAACTTACTTAAAAACTTTACTAATCACATTTTTAAATAAAACAATTATCTTTAAAAGAGTCAATTAAAATTTGTTTAAACTTAAATTTGTTTTAAAATTTGAAACCTATTTTTAAACTAACCCGAGACATTCCCAAGTTCACCCTCGAGCTACGACTCAGTTTCCCCGAGGCTTCCCCGAGTCCCTTTTTTTCTTTTAAAACTTTGATTTTTGTTTTAAGTTTTTAAACCCGATATATACTTGAAAACACCCGATCCAAATCTTGAGCCACAACCAAGTCTCCTCGAGGTCGACTTCGAGTCTTCCACCTTCTTCCCAAACTTCTATCTACTGACACAAACCAAGGACATATGCACGTGCACCACTGATTGCCGGCATTCTGGCCATTGCCACCACCTTCGACAAGTCATCATCAACCCATTCGAGCACCGCGAATGTCCAGAACCTTGTATTGATGACGAACCCGAGATTGAGCTACCCAACACATTCTTGAACCCAACCCAGATCAACAAAATCGACTCACCTCGTCGATCTTGACCACCTAAAACCTCACCATCATGTCCATCCCTTCGTCGACGATCCATGCTTCGTTTCCACCTGCCCCGGTGCAGTCCGATTCGACATTGATGACGCAACTGCCTCGAGAACAGAATCGACCCGAAACCGAGTTAAAACCCTAAACCTTTGTCGTACCACCGCCTCGGTGAATTATAAATTCACCAAGCTTTTTTCAGATGATTCCCGACCATCAAGTGTGCTTCAACTTCGATCACGAGACCAATCATGTCGCTGATCACCAAAATTTAACAATAAACCCAAAACCGTTCAACCCGCAAGTTCTCCGTGAATACGCATTTAAAAATTTTGATTCCACTTTTAAAAATCATCATTTTCGAAAACGTTTCAAATGATATACTTGAAACCATAAATCATGATGCTTGAATTTCCAACATATTTTGAGTTTTCCTGTATTCCTTGATTTTCCATAAATTACTTTAATTAACTATGCTTGAAATTATTTTTAAAAGATAAAACATGATTATACAAACATTTTTGCATGACATTTGAAACCTAAAGAGGATTAGTGAGAGATAATTTGAATTTTTAACAGGTTTTGAAACCTGTAACCAAACAGAGGCAATTATGCCTGTAACTGACATGCACACCCATATCTGCATGTATATGCATATATTTGTATGCATGCAAACCATTTACAATTTTACTTCAAGCATGATTAGAAACAACAAGTAAAAATCCAGATTGAAAAGAGTTTACTCGCAATTTTGATGATAACAAAGAAGCAGAGTTTATTTTTGGTTCTCTGGAACTTTGATTTTTTTATTTATACTTGATGTTGGAAACTGGAAGATGATCTTGCTTTTGATCTGAAATCTGGTTTAAGATGATCTTTCTTTGACTTGATGAATTCGCTTGCTCAGTTGAAATTTTGAGATGATTTAATCTCTGTTGTTTTGAAGTTGAAACTGATCTTTATTTTGAACTTCTTGGTATTTGAGATGATTTTTTTCTTTGATTTTATTTGTTTGACATTTATATATTTTTTTCTCTGGTTTGAGTTTTACAGGCTTTTGATTTTTTGGAAATGAAGAATAAAAGAAGATAGGAGAGTAGAAATGAAAGACATATACCTTACCTTGTTTTCTTTAATTTGAAAATGAAAAGAAAATAAAAATTTTTGACACTTGTACATTTTCACACTAAAATCATTACACTTGTTTAATTATATGTTAAAGTCTTAACATTTGTTAATTTGTATGTCTATTTAACGTACACTTGTATTTTGCATGAAAAATATTTTTATATTATTTTAAATTGTATTTTCTACTTTATAAATACATTTTAATTTATATATATAACGTTGAAAGAAAATAATATGAAACTAAATTATACATTAAGAAATAATCACATTCATATTATTTTTAAATTCCTTTTATTTTCAAAATATTTATTTTTTAATTTCAAATTCAAATTCAAATTACAATCTATTCATATCTTTTATATATATATATATATATAAATCAACTCTTTCCTTATTTTTTTGAAAATTTCAAATTAATTCCAGAAATTTATATTAATTACCAATTCAAAAACGGATCGTTACAGATTCCACCCTTAATAAAATTTCTTCCTTGAATTTTGAAAGAGAGAGAGACTAACAAGGAACATACGAACACATAAAAAGATAGAGAAACGGCTTACTAGATTAAACTGAAATATCCACTCTGCAATTGGGATAGGACTTCTGCATGCTATCCTCTGTTTCCCAAATACAACCATTTGGATCGCCGCTCCATTGCACTTTACCAGTTTCACCACTTTATCCCTCAGCAGATTTTCATCTCGATCAATTATCTTCAACGGTTCTCTTTTCACTGCTAAATTTGGTGTGATCTCTAAGTCCTGCTAAGCGGCCTCTTCAATGATATAGTATGGATCGTGTACGTATTTCTGAAGGTGTGAAACATGAAACACATTATGTATGCCAGATAACCAGTTACGTAACTGCAATCGATAAGACAAAGGACCAATCCTCTCAAGTATAGGAAAAGGACCTATATATCGTGGTGCCAGCTTACCAAATTTTCCAAACCTCAACACTCCACGCATTGGAGAAACCTTCAAGAAAACTAAATCCCTAACCTGAAACTCTAGAGTTCTTCTCCTGCGGTCAGCATAACTTTTCTGACCACTTTGAGCAGTCTTTAACTTCTTCCGAATAAAATAAACCTTCTCAGTAGCTTCCTTTATCATATCCGGTCCAAGAACGAGCCTATCACCTGACTCAATCCAACACGCAGGTGATCGACACGGATGTCCATACAATGCTTTGAAAGGAGCCATCCTAATATCGGCCTGATAACTATTATTATATGAAAATTCAACCAGATGCAAATGGTTCTCCCATGAACCACCAAAGTCAAGAATACAAGCACGCAAAAGATCTTCCAATATTCGATTTATCCTCTCCATGTGCCCATCAGACTGCGGGTGGTAAGCATTACTGAAGTTCAACTTGGTTTCTAGTGCGGTTTGAGATACCTCCCAAAATCTGCTAGTGAAGATCGGATCACGATCGCTCACTATACTGCTTGGCATTCCATGGAGACGAACAATCTCTTTTACATACAACTTTACCAAACTTGCTGCCGTTCGGGTAGTTTTACTGGTATAAAGTGGGCAGTGTTGGTCAGATGATCCATGATAACCCAAATTGGCTCATTACCTTTTTGAGTTCCTGGCAGACCATCTATGAAAACCATAGACACTTGGTCCCACTTCCACTTAGGCACTTCCAATGGTTGAAGTAAACCCGCCATCTTCTTCTGATCACTCTGTATTTGCTGACAAGTAGCGCAACGACTAACATAAATAGATATATCCCTCTTCATTGTTTTCCGCTAGAAAGTCCTTTTAATATCTCGATACATCTTATTAACCCCTAGATGGATACTAAGCTTAGACATATGGCACTCGACCAAAACCTCCCGTTTGAGATTTGGGATATCTGGGACACACATCCTGCCTTTCAATCTTATAGTTCCACAACTATCGATTCCAAAGCTGAAATCTTCACCTCGACGAATCCTCCCATACATTTCTTGAAGAAACTGGTCTTCTTTCTACTTACTAGCGACTTTCTCAAGAAGAGTAGGAGTGACAATAAGATATGCGAGAACAGCATGTCTTCTACCCAGAGCGTCGGCTACCACGTTGGCTTTACAAGGCTTATATAGAATATCCAGGTCATATGACGCTAGGAATTCCAACCAACGTTGTTGCCTCAGAATTAAATCCTTCTGGGTAAAGAGATACTTCAGAGATTTATGGTCAGTGAACAATTCAAAATTTTCAGCTAAAAAAAGGAGGGTTTATTAAGTTTATATATTAAGTTAAGTTAAACTTTTAAATTTTTAGGAAAGCTAAAAGTGATTTTTTTACTCAGAAGATAATGACGCTAGATTTTCAAAGCAAAGATAACTGCCAAGAGCTCAAAATCGTAGGTTAGGTAGTTTTTCTCATGTGGTCGCAATTGTCTACTCGCATAGGCAATCACTCTACCTTCCTGCATTAGAACAACACCAACACCCTCACCACATGCATCAGTATAAATAGATAGACCTAGATTCCCATTAATAACAGCAAGAACTAGAGCAGTGGTCAATCTTCTCTTCAACTCCTGGAACGATTCCTTGCCCTTCGGAGTCCAATCAAATTTGGCATTCTTCATAGTCAGTTTAGTTAACGGACTGGCAATCATGGAGAAATCCTGGACGAATTTCCTGTAGTATCCGGCTAATCCTAGAAAACTTCTAACTTCCTTCGCAGTTGTGTGTTGCTTCCAATCTAGGATAGTAGAGACCTTGCCCGGGTCTACAGAAATTCCCTCCTCAGTAACAATATGTCTAAGAAATCTAACTTCTTTGACCCAAAAATGACATTTAGAAAATTTGGCAAATAGAATGTTCCTCCTCAATATTTCCAAAACTATTCTCAAGTGCTCGGCATGCTCTTCTTCAGTTTTGGAGTAGATTTGAATATCATCAATAAATACGAGAACGAATTTGTTCGACACCTTTCGGAATACACGGGTCATCAAGTCTATAAAATAAGCACGAGCATTGGTTAGTCCGAAAGGCATAACTAACCATTCGTAGAATGTGTCAAGACCCTAGAAAGCAGTTAAATGAATACAGTCTTCAGCAATTCGCAGTTGATGGAATCCTTAGGCTTGATCCATCTTAGAAAAGAATCGACCGCCATGCAACTCATCAAACAGGTCGTCGATTCTGAGTAAAGGAAATTTGTTTTTAAGAGTTAATTTATTAAGATCGCGGTAGTCTATGCATAATCTCAAAGATCTGTCGAACTTGGCTACAAACACCACAACTGAACCCCAACTGGAACAACTTGGACGTATTAATTCTTTCTCCAGCAAATCTCGGGTTTCCTTGACTAGCTCTATTCTTTCCCTTGGTGTCATCCTGCGGCTTGCATGAACAACAAGACGATCATTGGGAAATAAGTCGATTTTGAATTCAATTTACCGGTGTGGAGGTAAAGATTTAACCTCTTCGGATACGTCTGGAAATTCCAGGACAATAGGTATGGACTCTAGGCTTGGGTCGGGATACCCTAAAGTATACATCATCTTATCCCTTTTAGGACTTAGATCTTCACAAGAAATCACAATGAAATTCCCAAGTTTTGTTTTAACCGAAATCGTTCGATTATTACAATCTAATTTAGCTTCGTATTTCATTAGCCAGTTCATTCCAAGTAAGATTTCGAAGTCATTAAAATCGAGAACAAATAGGCTGTTAGGAAATTGATGACGAGAATATGAGATAGGAACTTTTTTACAACATAGACAAAGATTTGTAGGGCCACCAACTGGATTCTTCACACAAAGGGGCTTATCTACAAATTCGGGTTCAAGTTTTAATTCATTTACGGCTTGTTGGGAGATAAATCTATGCGTGGCTCCAGTGTCAAACAGAACCCTAACAACTTTATCATAAATAAGAAGGTTACCTTCTAAAACTCCTTTTCCTTTATCCGCCTGGCTTGTGACAATATAGCATTCCCTGACTCCCTGACTTGTCTTCATGGGTTGATCTTTCTTTCCTTGTTTCTTTGGCTTCTTGCATCTACTTGAGTAATGTCCCTTCTCCAAACAATTGAAACAAGTAACGTCCTTCGACTGGTTCTCCTGATTATTCTTCTTTTCTTTGCCTTGCCATGGTTTCTTTCCTTCAAACTTCCTTTTCTTCCAATTCGGATTGCTTGCACTTCCTTACTCCTCTGAAATTTCCTGCTTATCTAAGGTAGCGTATCTATAACCCATAACTATCAAATTCGAAAAAGATTCCTTCACATGGGCTGTCATTCTCTCATGGAACTTCTTGTTCATCCCTCGAATAAATCTTTCATTCTTCTTCAGAGGGGTGTTCACCAACTCTGGACCAAATCGAGATAGCTTATTAAACTTGTTCAAATATTCTTCAAAAGATAGACTTCCCTACTTCAAGTCAGTAAACTCCTGGTACATCCTGGAGATACCAAAAGATGGCATATAACGTTGTTTAGACACCTCTTTGAATCGATCCCAAGTGAATTAATCCTATGGCTCAGCCAATGTAATAGTCTCCCACCAGGCTAGAGCTTCCGCCTTGAGTTGTTAAGAAGCTATCAATCTCATCTGGTCATCCTCCAACTTCAGTCCTTTGAAAATCCTTTCGCACGGTCGAATCTAGGCTTATGCTTTGATAATAGATTCCTTGCCTATAAATGGCTTTCCCCTAAGTCTTGCAAAACTTCGATATGAATCAGCCAGATTCGGCTGAGGTTGTATAGGAATAGCTGCTTCCGTTGTTGCAGGGTCTTCACCAGCTGTAGTGGTACTTCCCCATCACCTACCTTGTCTTTCTTCTCGCGCTCATTCTCACTCTCTGTAAAAAGTAAGAAAATTTGATTTAGGCCATACAGATGAGATATCTTAGGGATATACTTATTTTAGGCTGTTTCTAGCCCTATCTGTAATGAGTCACCTAATGTGTTATACACCAAAGCGAATGTTCTTACTCACCTTTAGCTCTGATACCACTTGTCACGACTCAAAATCCTACATTCAAAATCAACATCAAATACCTCACTTGTATTTGAATGCCGGAGATTCAAGCGTCAGACTCCAATTCGGTGGAGCTTATAACAACATTAGATGAATACAACACAGCGGAAACAAAAGATTATTTCATTAATCACAACATTTATACAACATGGATACAACATCATTACAATAATTGATCACCATCATCAGAGTGCTATATACACGATACAACAACAGAACAATAAAAGAATAGAGGAACACAACAGGGCCTTCAAAATGATTCCAACATACTGCAACTTCGATAAGGTCTTCCAAAACTCCAAAGACTTTCCAAACCAAAATCTTCCAAAAAATTCAAAGATTCCAAATCCACAATCCGAACTATCTCCAAAACACGGATAACCGACCCTAGGCTGCCGTGTGGAAAATTATGGGCACCCATAGTTTAGAAAGGGAAAAATAAACTTCGGCTCAGACAGGGGACTGGTATGAGTAAACAAAAATAGTTGTTTGCATAAAAATAGTTTAAAAAGAAAATCATTATGCTTTTTTGGAAAATGAAACTACCATAATGCCTCTCACCACACACACAATGCAATCACACAATTGGAGGTGATTTCTCCTTATGATAGTCAAACATGCTTGATACGCGAAAATACTTTGATATTATCATTAGTGCATAGTGTGAAAAACATTTCGAAAGTATAATATTAATCTTAGCCAGAATATGCACCATTATATTATGCCTACTATAGCTACCATGTTAAATGGTAGGTTCTACAACTAAAACCGTACAGGGCTCGTATTGGGTGATTGGATTTCCAACAAATGGCCAAGGCAAAGAAACTTCCTTTAACCGAAAGGGTACTCCTCTCGAGGGATGCCCCGAGAACTTAACCACCTCTCTGCCAACACAAGGCCAGGTTACCTATGTAACTAGGTAACTAACTGTCACGAGTATGCCATCCCCCGGTCGTAACCGACCTTTATCGAGGGCCCTCAACACCAACAAGCACAAAGCAAATTATCTGGGATCCATACCAGAATACCACTTTTTATCCAGAAGGAAATGCACATACCCTAAAGGGCGCGACCCTCAAAACCTTGCTGCATCTTTTCCTGTTTCGACCATTTTCGGCGTATGAGGTTCGATGAAGCCTTGTCCCACAAAGCTACGCCTTTCACAAAAGTCATGCTTTGATCAACAAATGATCAACACTCAGCAAGCCACGCTACCAAGTTGGGAGTATACCACTAATAACCATCAACTACATAACCTTTGAGCTCGTATGTCTCAGAGAAGGGTGTTAAGCTAAGAGAATAAATTCTCCGCCACCAAACCGAAATGTATTTGACGGAAATCAGCTTTATATCTCAAAGTGTAATGTCAGACATACGACCATACAAATCATCCTGGGTCTGGATGGAACCGAAGGCACTTCGTTTAATAAAGGAAGAAGCCCTTGCAATCCGGGTATCCACAATCCCGACCGGACTCCCTATCACATATGGAGATCTCTATACCGAAGCAACTCAGTGCAGAGACAATCGACGGGTAATCCTTTCGTTCTCGAAGATACCCGGTCTTTAACCACCGTCTTCGAATGCACTCCCATTTCGTTGTATCATTATTCGGAATGGGTTTTATGGCTTAATGTCCTCTCCCGGCTTAACCGAATAAGAAGCGCTTATTTTAAAACACATGGTATATAAGTCATAAAAGATTCCCCACAAAGATTCGATGTAGGTTTCGGATAACCATCAGAAATCCGACTCCCGATCGCATCGAAATTCAAATGTCGTTTAAAGGCCAACAATTTTTACTTCAATTCAGAAGTTCACAATCACACAGCAATATATCACAGATGTCATAGCTCAGAACAAAGCAATTTATATCATAAAGTATCATAATCAAATATCAGAGATATCAACCAATCCAAAGTATTCAATAATAATCAATCACTTATAAGCAAGATTAATTAATCATGTGATTATAATTAATTAATCACATAATTATTTTCATTAACTATCCTTAATTAACGATTAATTAATTAATTAAATTTTAATCACTTTCATTAATTAATTCTTCTTTAATTAATTACATTAATCAATTATCTTTAATTATAAATTAATTAACCTTTAATTAATAATTAATTAACCTTTAATTAATTATTAATTAACCTTTAATTAATTATTGTTTAATTATTAAGTAAGTATAAATCATTTATCTTGATTAATCATTAAAATCCTTAATTAATAAACCTTGTAATTAATCAACATTAACACATAGATTAACTTAAGATATACTTGAAAACATTTTTTTCTTAATTAACTTTTAATTACACTATTAAATTTGTTTTAATTAACCTTAGGAATTAATTTATAAATAATGTCACATAATAAAAATAAAATAAACTTAATTATTTTAAAATAACTTACTTAAAACCTTTACTAATCCCATTTTTAAATTAAACAATTACTTTTAAAAGAATGAATTAAAATTTGTTTAAACTTAAATTTGTTTTAAAATTTGAAAATTGTTTTTAAACTAACCCGAGACATTCCCGAGTTCACCCCCGAGCTACGAATCAGTTTCCCCGAGACTTCCCGAGTTCACCCCCGAGCTACGACTTAGTTTCCCCGAGACTTCCCGAGCCCCCTTTTTTCTTTTAAAACTTTGGCTTTTTTAAGTTATTAGACCCTATATATACTTGAAAACACCCGATCCAAATCTTGAGCCACAACCAAGTCTCCCCGAGGTCGACTTCAAGTCTTCACCCTTCTTCCCAAACTCCATCTACTGACACAAACCAAGGACATGTTCACGTGCACCACCGTTTGCCGGCATTCTGGACATCGCCACCACCTTCCATTAGTCATCGTCAACCCACTCGAGCACCGCGAACACCCAGAACCTCGTATTGACAGTGAACCCGAGATTGAGCTAATCAACACATTCCTGAACCCAACTCCGATCAACAAAATCGACTCACCTCGTCGATCCAGACCACCTGAAACCTCACCATCACGTCCATCACTTCGTAGACGATCCATGCTTCGTTTCCACCTGCCCCGGTGCAGTCCGATTCGACATTGATGATGCAACTTCCTCGAGAACAGGATCGACCAGAAACCGAGTTAAACCCTAAACCTTTGTCGTACCGCCGCCTCAGTGAATTATAAATTCACCGAGCATTTTTCTGATGATCCCCGACCACCAAGCGTGCTCTAGCTTCGATCACGTGACCAATCATGTCGCTGATCACTAGAATTTACCAATAAACCCAAAACTGTTCAACCCGCAAGTTCTCCGTGAATACGCACTTAAAAATTTTGATTCCACTTTTAAAAGTCATCATTTTCGAAAACGTTTCAGATGATATACTTGAAACCATAAATCATGATGCTTGAATTTCCAACATATTTTGAGTTTTCCTGTATTCCTTGATTTTCCAGAAAATACTTTAATTAACTATGCTTGAAATATTTTTAAAAGATCAAACATGATTATACAAACATGTTTTTTTTACCGTTGAAACCTAAAGAGGATTAGTGAGAGAGAATTTGAATTTTTAACAGGTTTTTGAAACCTGTAACCAAACAGAGACAACTTTGTCTGTAACTGACATGCACACCCATATCTGCATGTATATACATATATTTGTATGCATGCAAACCATTTACAATTTTACTTCAAGCATGATTAGAAACAATAAGTAAAAATCTAGATTTAAAAGATTTCACTCATAGTTTGATGATAACAGAGAAGAAGAGTTTACTTTTGTTTCTCTGGAACTTTGATTTTTTAGATTTATACTTGATGTTTGAAAGTGGAAGGTGATCTTGCTTTTGATCTGAAATATGGTTTAAGATGATCTTGCTTTGACTTGATGAATTAGCTTGCTCAGTTGAAATTTTGAGACGGTTTAATCTTTGTTGTTTTGAAGTTGAAACTGATCTTAATTTTGAACTGCTTGGTATTTGAGATGAATTTTTCCATTGATTTTGTTTGTTTCGCTTTTATATATTTTTTATCTGGTTTGAGTTTTACAGGCTTTTGCTTTTTTCGAAAATAAAGAATAAAAGAAGATAGGATAGTAGAAATGGAAATATATATACCTTACCTTGTTTTCTTTAATTTGAAAATGAAAAGAAAATAAAAATTTTGACACTTGTTCATTTTCACACTAAAATCATTACACTTGTTTAATTATATGTTAATGTCTTAACATTTGTTAATTTGTATGTCTATTTAACTTACACTTGTATTTTGCATGAATAAATATTTTTATATTGTTTTAAATTGTATTTTCTATTTTATAAATACATTTTCTTTATTTATATATATATAGCCTTTAAAGAAAATAATTTGAAACTAAATTATACATTAATAAATAATCACATTCACATTATTTTTAAATTCCTTTTATTTTCAAAATATTTATTTTTGAATTTCAATTTCAAATTCCAATTACAATCTATTCATATCTTATATATATATAAATCAACTCTTGTCTTATTTGTTTTTGAAAATTTCAAATTAATTTCAAATTAATTCCAGAAATTTATATTAATTACCAAATTAAATTCGATTCAAAAACGGGATCGTTACATTTAAAACCACCTGTCCAATGTTTTCGAAGGGTTGGTTTCAACACCAACACTTCTTTACTTAGGAAACAATTTCCGAAAAAGTGCTTTCAAACTTAGTTGTTTTATGACCCTTTTGTTCTGTTGAAGGTAGAACCCAAAGGTTTCAAAAGAAAAGGTTTTTAATGGTTTCGAAATTTTCCCATGTTTTACTTGAACTTAAGTGCTTTCGAAAGGTTTGATGGATTTAATACTTTCGAGAGGTTTAAGTTAATGGTTTCGAAGGGGTGGTTACCCAATGGTTTCGAAAGGTTTAAAAAGAAGTTTTCTAATGTTTTCAAAAGGCAATGGTAAGTGTGTAAAGATAGGATGTCTAAGGTTTAAAAGCTTTCGAAGGTGGTGCTTTTCAATAGTTTCGAAAGGTTTATCATAAAGGGTTTCGAAAGGGTATGTTTTGGCCTTTGGCCTAAGGTTATAAATCAAAGTGATTTACCTGGTTTCGAAAGGGATGCTTTCAATGGATTCGAAAGCGGTATTTTCAAAGGTTAAATGTTTTCGTCAACAAAGTTTTGTGTAAAGTATATATAACATGGCAAGGTGATTTGAGTAAAACATAGAACATATTTTCCTTGTTTAAAGTATGATTAAAAGGTTTAAACCATTTTGAAAGAAAAGTTTTTAAAGGAAAATTTATGTGTAGTTAACCCTAAGTAAAATCAATCAGATATTAGAATACCAGATGGGACTGGTATAGGGTCGCCCCTACACATTAGCTATTAGCCCCTAGCTAATTTGGTCTGAAATTCTAGTGTGTAGGGCTTTGTCACAGACAAGGCTAAAATGATGTTACACATAGAAAGGAATATATATGTATAGAGATACGTTATTAGTGAGTTCGCAAAACCATTAGGATCAGTTGACCCTGGAGAAGCAAGTTAGGGATAGATCATTCATAAGAGTAGTATCTAAAAGAAGTTAGATTATTTTTTTATTTTGTCTGATAGGCCCGAGTCAACCATAGGTTAATAGTTAGCCAAACAAAACTATATTGTTCTGATAGATAGTCATTTTGTTACCTGATTTATATTCTTTCATGATATTGATATTATTAATTTAACTAGTTTTAGTTGTAGGATTAAGGTTTGCAAAAGATATGTTTTAAAAAGGATAGTAGTGAGGCAAACCTGTTCTGTTAAGTAGTGTGGTCTCACTTAATATCAAATAACCGAGATGTATAGTATTATTCACACCAGGCTTTATGTCTGACTAGAAGTTTATGTTTTTCCCCTTAAACTATCGGGTGGTCAAAATTGATTTGAGTAAGCTGAGTGTTATGGATTTACAATTTTAGTAGGTGGGCGAATAAAGCTTCCGAAGACAAGCAGGAGGCAAAAGTTAGCTATGAAGGGGTTGTTCTGTTTGTTTTATTATGATGTGTTGTATTAAGTTAGTTATGAATATTTAATACTCTGGTCATCTAAGGAGGCATCTTCAAATCTAGCTCTTGGCATATTTTGTAATAACTATATTTGATCTGAACCTAGGAAATGTTAGGGATTATGTAACTTGGAAAATGTAATGTTATTTTGAGATGTTATCAGAAAAATGTTTTAACTGTGATGATTTTATTTCATATTCAAGTGCTTCTGATATTATGGATACCATTAACATTACCCTATTGTTCACCACAAGTTAATACTATGGACGACTCCAGCATCTATAGCGCTTAGCTTTTGGCCTCTAGATAAAGGATGTTATAGTAGGGCATCAAGTGATTTGGCCCAGGTATATTACATGGAAAAGGAAGCTTGGTGCTACTGTTTCAAAATATGCTTAGCTATTCTCTATCACTGCATCATAGAATGTTTTAAAAATCGATAGCTCGTACTTCTTGGCACAGATCACATTCAAAAGCTATTAAGGACCTTGAATTCGGTATGGCCAAAGGGGCCGGTTGTCACGTAGGATTACGTAGGTGTACACATCTTAATTAAATCCATGTGAACATGTTGTTATATTTGTTCTAAATTAAATTAGATAATATATTACACATTGATTCTTGAACTAGTTCTCTACGATGCTACTTAAAAGAATTAGATAACATTTAATTGAATATTGAAGATGGAAAAATATGGTAATGTTCATTCCTCATTGAATATTAGCCTGAAACCAACAGTAATATAATAACCAATTTAACTAAAATAAGCATATTCAAATTAACTAAATTATATCATATTCTCTAATAAATTTAAAAATTTTACAAAAATTATGTATATGTTGAAAGGGACAACGGATTAAGGATCTTAAGGCTAATTTAACACTAGAGGAGGGTGAATAGTGTTTAATGAATTCTAAAACTTATATGAACTAAATTGAAATTATGACACAAACAAATGCAGAACTTAATCACAGGATAATCATAGAATCAAAGGAAGATGCAGAAAGTAAATAAAAAGCAGTAAAGGGAAAGAACACACCGTATTTTGTATTGGTTCGGAGTTACCCTACATCCAGTCGTGTATCAAGGAAAACCACCTCATACAGATTTTATTAAACCAGTGTCGAGATTACACTCCTCAATTTATAAAGGCCTGGAGGTACCCTCCTTTCTCATGAGTCCGGGGCAAACTCTCTTAATTTACGGGCCACAAAATTACCCAATTGATTTCCGGCACAACCACACCTTATAGAGAGTTTCGATAAACTTTTGTTTACAAATTGATCCTATAACTCTGAATAGCACTTTGATCTTCGAGAGAGGGCAAAGAATCAAACAAGAATGAAATTCTAATTTGATTCACTTGAGAATTTGGCAGAATTTCGGCATGATCTTAAAATTTTGATAATTATAGAACATGGATTTGTGGAGAAGAAGAAGTGAAGAAAATATGAGAATTGTATATTAAAAAATTCGTTTGAGAAAGCTATTTATAGAGTATCAACTGTCATGTCCATTCGTGAAGAGATTTACACGAATAGACACTTCTTTTGAAAATTGAAACTCTTGAACTCAACGGCCACCATGTCGACATGGGGTATCCCATGATGTCGACTTCCCCTTGTTAAAAAATGAAAAACTTGTTTTGAAAATGGTATTCAAATGAAAATAAGATGAAATGATTCTGGAGTAAAATAAACTAATTTTACTATGTTTTAAAACACAAAAAAAAATATTTTAAGGCTAAAACATCTTTTTGAAAATCATTAGAAAAGATAGTTTTAAGGCTAAAACATTTTGAGAATCAGTTTTGAAAAATATTTAGAAAAACCATTTTGAAGTAGTTTTGCAAGCTTCTTCCTGTAGAATATATCATCACATCAAGACTCGAGAACTTATACAAAACCAGGATGTTCATAGGTTTATAAGCTATTTGTCGTGGGTTTGTAAGCCACTAAGAAGGTAGAAATGGGTTCCATCCCAAATGAAATTCAAAATGAAGATTTCCATGCTATTATGAAGTTTTAACAAAAACTAGAGCCACTAAGAAGGTAGAAATGGGTTCCATCCCCAATGAACTTCGGAATGAAGATTTCCATGCTATTATGAAGTTTTAAAAAAAACTAGACACATATCTTGAAATCTTGATTTTGATACTCTAGAGTCTTCAATCTTGAGTCTTGAGTCTTTATACTGATAGTCTTTAGTAATCAATACCTGCATATCTATATATCCTGCATATACATATCTACCTAGATTGTAGTGTTAGTATATATTTTATAATAAGATAGTTAAAAAGGTTGTTGTCATCAAAACCAACATCTCAATTCCTAACAATCTCCCCCTTTTTGATGATGACAACCCGTATTTGTAAAATATACTTACTGTACCATAACTCCCCCTTACTCCATGACTCCCCCTTACTCCAAACCATCATAACTCCCCCTTACTCCAAGCCAACTACTATTTTATAGTTTCTCCTCTTTTTTCATCAACAAAAACTTCTAACTAATAAAATTCCTGAACTTGTTATAAGATAATCTACCATAACAAAATAGAGTAAACCATATATAAGTGTAATATGTGCTAAGTGTGATCATAAGTGTCATCAAATAAATCAATCATCAGCCAATTATATTTACAATAATTATTCAATCCAAACATATATACAAACCATACCAAATAAGTTAAGTCAATTATGTTTTAACACACACCAACCAAATCAAACAAATAACATACACCATGACTAGACATTCCTTGGTACTTCCACCCATCAATCTTCTCCAAAGATAGGATCTACTTTAATGGCATTCCATTCTTCATTATCTTTATCGAGAGTGACTGGTGGAATTCATTCGAGATCGTCCTTGTTAAGGGCTGAGATCATCCAACGAAGGGCGTAAAAATGTTTCTCTTGCTCCTTGATCATCTGTATTTGACTTAATTCTAAGTAGCGTTGATTACGAAGTATGAATGTAAGGATATACTTGAAGGAAGTGAGAGCTTCCTTAAAATTATCACTTAGATTTTTAATCGGAGAAGTCATAATTCAAGAAATAGAAAGAAATATGAAAGAAAATGACTAGAAATGAAGTTTGACAATTTATTCTGGAAGAAATAGATATAAATAGGAATAGAAAGTCGTTTGAAATGAATGGACATAAGTTAGTTACATGAGATTTAAATTTGAAAATGTAACTAGTTTCTGCTCGTTGGATGTCGACATGGGGGGATGGTGTATGTCGACATGCCTCTACCTAATGTGACATTTTGCTTTGTTTTGAATAATATTAACATTTCTATTAAACTAAAATTTGTATAATATAAAAAAAGCAATTATGAAGACAATTGAACAAGAATAACAGGAAATGAAAGATTCCATTATTAATTCTAGTCAACATTACATAAGATAATATAATATTAACTAAAATAAAGACAATACAAAGATAGAACGTAAGATAACATGAACTAAAACTAGTTAGATGAAGACGAAGAAGATGATAGTCCAAGCTCTCTACTAATTTTCCCGAAGAACTTGTCGATTTTGGTGGAAATCTTATCCATTTCTTACTCGTTGACCTTTTAAGTGTCTTTTGATTTTCCACTATAATCCTTTTATTATTGAGAATGGTCTTGTTGGATGGATTAGCGGGATTAGTAGGATATTCTATTATTTCTAAGGAGGTTTCTTGATCTTCCTCCTCCTCTTCTTCTTCTTCCTTCATTTCTTCATGAGCAAGCCATTCTTCTTTTTCCGTAAGTGTTTCATTGGTTGAAACACTAGTGGAATTTGCGTGAGATAAATTTTTCCATGGTTGAACACTTTTCTAGTTGTAAATTCTTCCCTTTTAAAATCAAATCCAAAATAATTGAAAATCCGAGTAAGGTAAATTCAATGGTATAATGTGTTTTCACCTATGGTAAAGTTCTTCGGCCTTAGCTCATCCAAAATAACTTGAGCCTAATTAATGTCATAACTTTTAGAAATTGCAAAAAGAGCTTTGCAAACTTACAAAGTTGGGTAGTTGTAATTTCCTGATCTTGGTATAAGAGTGTGCTGGATAAGAAGATTAACAATTCTTACTTTTGGACGAAAATAATGATTTTTGAATTCAAAATTGTCATCCCCTTCAAAAATGTGATGAAATGTCTCTCGATCATTTTCATCGATTTGAAATTCCGAGAGATTTATTCTGATATACTTACTTCCCAAAATATTTCCTAAAATTTCACAATCCAAAACAATTTGTGTTCCTTTAACACTACTCCAAATTTGTCCTTCCCCATCATATAAACCGTGATTCAAATTCGCATAAAACATCTTAACAAGGTTTGGATAACATATAAAATCATTTTGTTTGTTATCAACTAAACTAAGAATAGAATATTGTTGAAAAATATTTTCAATTTCATGTGAAGTAAAATCTTCAAAAATAGCAAATTTTCCCGTATGAATTTTACCAAAGTTTACATAGTTGATGTAAGCTTTGATGGCTTCCGGGTCATTAAAAAGAAAGTTTTTTATAGATTTTGGAAGCCTAATGGTGTTAGGAGTGCTTGAAGAGGCCATTGAAGAAGTTTGAGAGGAGTTGAAGATAAGTTTGAAATTTGAAATGAAAGTGAAAAGTGATGATAAAGAGAGTGAGATAAATAGAGATTCTATGGTCATGTTCTCTGGTCAAGAGACATCTTTTCAGAGCATTGAAGTTGGTGAAATGGTGGAGGGAAATTCAAAAGTTTGAATTCAAATTTTGAAATCAAATTCCGAGGGGCATGTCGATAGGGGGTATCCGGGTATGTCGACATGTGCCTATTGATTCAAAGGACAAGTGTCTAATCCTATTTTCTAATAACTATATATATTATATCCTATATTCTAATTATATAATTCCTATGATAACATTAAATATAATAATACTTAAATATTAATAATTTAATATTTAAAATATTTTTAAAATAATATTATTTTTGAATTTAAAATTCAAATTTCAAGGGATAAATTTGAATTTAAAATTCAAGGAATTTAATAAAATCAAGCAAACAAAAATGCATCCATTCAACTAAGAAAAAATTAAAAATAATGTAAATGTGTATCTATTTTTTGATCCATAGTCCCATCTTCGTCTGATTCATGAATAGTAGTGAAACAAAATTTGAATTTTCCGTCTTCTTTTCATCGTCACTAGATAATGAGTCTGAGTCATCAAGAGTTGATGTGTATGCTTTCTTTCTTTTCCTTGACGGATCATTGTTTGGAGGGAATAATTGTTTATCATGATAAAGACAGTCTTTCCTATAATGCCTGACTTTATTTCAATTGAAGCATCTATCATTGTTGATGTTTTCCGTATTATTTCTGGAATTCCTTTGATGGTTTCTTTTGTAACTATTCATTTTTCTATATTTTAGGAATTTCTGGAAGTTTCTTGTCATGAAAGCATTCTTCTCATCACTGTTTGGTTCTGAATCTTCAATTGTTGCATTGAATGCTAATGACTTCTTTTCTGTAGACTTGTTTTCTCTTCTTCCTTGCAGTTGAACTTCATAAGACATTAGATTCCCAATCAATTCATCTATTTTCAAGAGACTGATATCATTTGCTTCTTCGATTGCAATGTCTTTTAATCCCATTCTGAAGTGAGTGAATTTAGAATTTTTCTGACTTGGTCTTCCTTTGAAAAGCTTTTTCCCAGTGCAATTAGTGAATGAACAATATCTTGAAATCAACAGTACATGTCCGAAATGGCCTAATTTGCATGGATTTTAGTGACTAACCTTCTACGAGTGAACTAATGCCAAAGTTGACATTACTAGTGATGGTAGCCATTAAAACAATGTTCAAATTTCAGATTACGAAAACTCTGAAAACCAATGCTCTAATACGAATTGAAATGGACAGCGGATTAAGGATCTTAATGCCACATTAAAAGGGGGTGAATAGTGTTTAATGAATTCTAAAACTTATATGAACTAAATTGAAATTATGACACAAACAAATGCAGAATTTAATCACAGAACAATTACAGAATCAAACACAGATGCAGAAAGTAAATAAAAAGCAGTAAAAGGAAAGAACACACCGTATTTTATACTGGTTCAGAGTTACCCTACATCCAGTCCTGTACCAAGGCAAACCACCTCATATAGAATTTTGTTAAACCAGTGCCGAGATTACACTCCTCAATTTATAAAGGCCTTGAGGTACCATCCTATCTCACGAGTCCGGGGCAAACTCTCTTGATTTACAGGCCACAAGATTACCCAATTGATTTCCAGGCACAACATAACCTTATAGAGAGACTCGATAAACTTTTGATTACAAATTGATTCTATAATTCTGAATAGCACTTTGATCTTCGGGAGAGGACAGAGAATCAAATAAGAATAAAATTCTAATTTGATTCACTTGAGAGTTTGAAAGAATTTCGGCACGATCTTAAAATTATGATAATTATAGAACATGGATTTGTGGAGAAGACGAAGTGAAGAAAATATGAGAATTGTATATTAAAAAATTCGTTTGAGAAGGCTATTTATAGAGTACCAACTGTCATATCCATTCGTGAAGAGATTTAAACAAATAGACACTTCTTTTGAAAATTGAAATTTTGAACTTAACCGCCACCATGTCGACTTGGGTATCCCATGATTTCGACATCCCCTTGTTAAAAAAATGAAAAACTTGTTTTGAAAATGGTATTGAAATGATAACAAGATGAAATGATTCTGGAGTAAAATAAACTAATTTTACTATGTCTTAAGACCCAAAAACAAAGAATATTTTAATGCTAAAACATCTTTTTGAAAATCATTTGAAAAGATAGTTTTAAGGCTAAAACATTTTGAAAATTAGTTTTGAAAAACGTGTTGAAAAACCATTTTGAAGTAGTTTTGCAAGCTTCTTTCTGCAGAATATCTCATCACATCAGGACTCGAGAACTTGTACAAAACCAGGATGTTCGTGGGTTTGTAAGTCACTTGTCGTAGGTTTGTAAGCTACTTGTCGTGGGTTTGTAAGCCACCATGAAGGTAGAAATGTGTTGCATCCCAAATGAAATTCAGAATGAAGATTTTCATGCTATTATGAAGTTTTAACAAAAACTAGACACATATCTTGAAATCTTGATCTTGATAATCTAGAATCTTCAATCTTGAGTCTTGAGTTTTATACTGATCAGTCTTCAGTAATCAATACATGCATATCTATATATCCTGGATATACATATCTATCTAGATTATAGTGTTAGTATATATTTTATAATAAGATAATCAAAAATGTTATTGTCATCAATACCACCATCTCAGCTCCTAACATATGTAACAACCCTACTTTCTACACTGTAAAAATTAAATAAATTTAACTAAAATTTTCGAATTTGATTTGCGATAATAAATATTTTAAATATAAATTTATTTTATGATAATATGATGAATAATTAAATAAGAATAAATAAGCATTGAATTGTGTGGTTATCGTAGTTTGTAAAATGAGGTATTAATCAATTTAAAGTAAACTGAAATTTAGTTAACAAATAAACTATATCGGTCCTTTAATAAAAAGAGTGCATAGATGGGCAAATTAAATTAATTAAAACAAGCCCGTAATCAACAAAACCCAAGCTCTGTTTCTTTCTCAATGATTTTCGAATAACTCTTTCCGCTTCTCCATTCACGCCCAAATCCTCACCCACTTCATACCCTTCAAGCCTAAGCCCTAAAAATTCAATTCGCGACTAGTTAGGTAAAAAAGAACCCGCACAGACATGGACTGGAGGAAGAATTGGCTGCGTCAATAATTTCGGGTGGCAGCCTAAATGCTCGCGTTCGAGTGGTGGTGCGCGACCCGTAAGGTTTGGCGTCTGGTCATAGACGAATGAGAGGGCGTATGGTGGTGCTGGTAGATGAAGGCGTGATTAGATGATGTGAAACTGGTGTTGTACGTGGTGATAGGCTGCTGTGAGTTGGAGGATGCTGTTGTTGTGGTTAAGTAAGTGGAGTTAGATGCAGTGCGGTTGCAAATTGGAGGTAAACCTAGGCTGTGCGTGTTAGGTGGTGGTGAGCTCAGAGCAATGCTACAGGCAAGCAATATCATGTGATGAGAAGGTAATCGCAAATGATTGATGACGGCATATTTAAGGCTGAAGTGCTGCATAACTTAATTGTACGATCATCGATTCCGTGAGTTTTCTCACTCGTAACTCTATCAATTTTATCATCTCCTATTTATATATTTATTACAATTGTTCATTGCATTGTTTGGTTGAAGTGATTGAGATTATTTATTAAAATGTTTGGATGATTGTTTCTTCGAGATATTTATTTGATCCTGTGATATTGGATTTTGTATATGGGATTATTCAAAATGCAAAGAAGATGTTGTCCACTTCATTTTGACGTGTAGTTATTTTTATATCTGTGTGTTTACTCTACGGATAGCCGAAATTCGATGGAATTTGAGTTGGCCACACGATAGAATTTATATTGATGATTGTTGTTGATTTTGAAGAATTTTTCTCCATTGTTTTTGTCTTAGACGATTCACGAATTTTCACATTTTCAAATATTTTTGAAAGCTTTGGGAAATTATTTATGGGAATTGTTTTAAAAATAAAAGTTGATTTAAAAACGAAAATAGAGATTTTCAAGAGTAATTAAGTATACGGAATTATTTTATTTTATGATTTTGTATAATTGAAGGAATTTAATAATATTTTCGAAAAGGAATTTACTTTGCAAAGTATATTTTTAGTAAATACTATTAAAGAGATATATTCGAAAAGGGATTTTGGGTATTTGAGCTTATTTTGATGATAAACCAATTTTGAAATACTGTTGAGTAATTTTAAAAGTATTATCATATAAATCCCTTTTCATGTATATGTATTTTGGTGGTTCGAAATCGACTTAACGATATTGTGAGAAATTCTATATGATACGATGGTTTTTAATTATAAATTATGGGTGCAAATTGAAAGAATTATTTTTGGGTTTTATAAATTTATTGTAAAGTATTATTCAGCTATAGAAAATTCATGAAATAGAATCCATAATTATTTTGATTTGTAAAGTGATTTGGTAGTTTTGGAAAATGTGTATAAAAGGATTTGGACGTGATTATCATATTTAAACCTTATATCGAGATTAAACAAACAAAATGAATATTATTCGATTTATATATTGAATTGGATTATATGAGTGATTCACTGTTGGTATTGATTTTTTAGTGATTTGGTATGATACTGTGATATTATATATCTATATGATATTGTGATGATAGCTATTCTGTGTGACAAAAAATATCGAAATAAACGAAGTTATAATACCATTTGGGATATGGCAGTCGGTAAAATTTCTCTAGTTATTCTTTGGGCTCGTTATATAGAATACCGAAGGAGTAAGTGTGATGTTTGAGCACTTTATAAACGGACTAGTAGCACACAATGAATAATATATATAGCCATATGGTAACAACCCGTACCTTAATGAGCCTAAATTTCGACAAAAATCGAAACCCAAGTCCATCAAAGCACAGATCATAGGATTTGGTACCTGCAAATAAGCACGAGCACTAGCAGAGATCGACAAAAATCTAAACTCACAATGAAAACAGTAATAGGATGTAAATACCGACTATGACTACTACCTTAGAATTAAGGGTATTCCTTAGATAGCAGATTGTCACATCAGCATCGAGAAAAGGAGAAAGAAGACTTCTCCAATAATAAATCACATCCAAATTCAGTTTCTCTAAATCTATCATGTGGGTTGTAATGAGGAAGAGAGTCGGAACAACTTCTGGTGACTGGAAATATAAACCGTCCATAACATAAACTTATACCGATTGATTTCCATTTAGTTGTTATGTCCATTAAGGTTGGCAACTCTAATCTAATCTTGCATTGCATACAAGATACATACTTATCCCTTCCTAAATAAAAAATATTAAT
Source organism: Allium cepa (assembly GCA_030765085.1). Taxonomy (NCBI): domain Eukaryota; kingdom Viridiplantae; phylum Streptophyta; class Magnoliopsida; order Asparagales; family Amaryllidaceae; genus Allium; species Allium cepa. The sequence continues at coordinate 807,803,189 of CM060941.1, forward strand.
GAAGCCTTATCAACTACTCAATACTTCCAAACTCATTTGCCACTTATTACCTATAAATATGAAGCGAGCTTCTATAATACTTTTAAAAAGAGAAATATGTAGAATCTTCTATTTACGTACTTAATCAAGCTAGACCCCTTCATTTAAGACCTATTCTTGAGGTGGTTTCCTAACAATGTTGTCAATGGTCGTTGGGTCCTAGCTACAGACCTCAAACCACAATTTAAGGCTTCTGACATTTAATGTCCAACTATTACGGCATCTGTCGCCGATAAAATCGTAGCCATGTAATAAACAATACCCAAGCCACTTAATATCTTTTATTGAAAAATAGGCAGACTCTGGTCATTTTAGTATTTAGTTAAGGCAGACTCCATTTAAGGCATATCCCCAAGGCATGCTCCTGAAGTGTACTATTATTATTACGACCTTAGCAATGTGAGAGACCGTTCCTAAGCCACATAATACTTCCAAGTGGAAAATATGCACACTCTGGTCATTTAAGACCTTAATTAAGGAAAATCCCATCATTTAAGACCTATTTGTAGAAGCATGCTCCTCAATGGTACTATCTTGCTGTTATTGTTTGAAAATATCATTGGACTACTTAATACTTCTTTTGTAGGAAAGAGGAGGTCCCTAAAGTCACTTAAGACCCCAAACCCTAAGCGAACCCTTTCTGAGATATCCACTATCACTCTTAAATTATAATATGACATCTCATTAGGTTACTTCTTTCGGTATGAAGGCGGATCCTACAGCCACTTAAGACCTCAAAACTAAAGTAAACACTTTTTAGATACATCCTTATTAATTTATTGGGAATCTCACTAGATAACTTAATACTTCCATTTTGAAGAGAGACGGACCCTTCAATCACTTAAGATCTCAAACCAGAAGCAAACCCCTATGGAGATATCCCTCACTGCTCCAAATTTCAAATTTGGACCATTTAATACTTTCCAATGAAGAAAGTAGGTCCAATCTCTCACGTCTGTTAGGAAATCAAATCTAGGGTTTCGATGACAACAACTATACAATGGAAATCGAATATGCATATATAATTCTATATACAGGTACTTGCTAGAGTCCCACCACTAGAAAAACAAGAACAAGGCTTAAAGAACATTACAAGAGACCACAAGTATATGATCTAAGAAGCAGCAAGAAAGATGTACAAGGCATACATGCACAGCTTTTAGACGTCTGGGTGCACTGGCCAGACGTCTGAAAAAACCATCTGGAACAAAAAAACAGACAGGATCAAACGTCTGGTAGATGCACTCAGACATTTGAAAGACTACTATACACAAAATATATATAGTGTCAGACGCCTAATACAAATATCAGATGTCTGATTTTGAACTCCGAATTTATATTTAAAATTCAACTGTCACATTTTAAAAGACATCTTCGCTTCTCTTTGCTGCATCTCTTCATCATCAATAGAAGCAACTATAGAAGCACTTGTAAATGGATGCAACTACTCAAGGAACCTCTCTACAACCATATATATCATCAAGAATCAAAGAGAACATTTACCTTACCTACATGTGCTCTTTACTCACATACTCTACTATATTCTTGATCTCTAGCAATCTATACTTGTATTTCACTCTTCCATATATTCAGTTATTCACAATCAATACTCTCTAGATATATATTGGAAGCATTTGTACTTATTAGTCAATATCCGTGTTATAGAACACATACTTGACAAGAACAAGCTATTGTAACCAAGCATATTCTTTCGGACGAAGTGAGGGTGTTTGATAGTCGAGTTCCGAAGGGGAGTTTTGGGACTGGATGCAGGACAGGAGATTCGAACCAGTATCAAAACCTGGTGTGCTTATTCTACATTTACCTATATTAGTATTATTTTAGCTACATCACATATTTTGTCACATATACTTGCATATACACTACACGATCCACCATGTAGACTTATAATTGGTATCAGGGCAAGGTTTGATCAAAATACAGTAACACGTTTTTAAATCACTAAAATATGGAAAGTATTTCTCAAGAAGGACAATCCACATCACGCCCCCCACTTTTTGATGGTTCTAACTATGCATATTGGTCAACAGGTATGAGAATTTTTATAGAAGCTAATGGATTAGAAATTTGGTCAACCACTCAAAATAAAAATGAAGCACCTAACACTGCTATGAACACATGGACCGATGCATAAAAAACCGCAACTTCTAATAATGCCAAAGCTATGAATGTTCTATTTTGTTCACTTGATAAAAATGATTTTTCACGTGTCATGTTGTGTAACACAGCATTTTATATTTGGCGTACCTTACAAGTTAAACACGAAGGCACAAACAAAGTTAAAAAAACTAAGATTTCAGTTTTACAAAATCAATTTCCATCTTTTAAAATGAAACAAAACGAATCTATAGTGGACATGTACTCTAGATTCCAAACTATTCAACATGATTTAATGGCACTTGGAGTCAAATTCACAATCTTTGATTCAGTATCTAGAATACTCAATTCTTTAAATCCAGAGTGGGAAAGAAAAGTAATAGCTATCGAAGAAGCTAATGATCTCTCAGCACTCTTAGTTGAAGAGTTGGTAGGAAATTTAATGTCCTATGAAGCTAATTTGCAGGCATGGAAAGAATTAAATTCAGAAAGAAAGAATATAGCATTCCCAGCAACAAATGAAGACTCCAACTTAGACGAAGAAGAAATTGTATTTATTGCCAAAAACTACAACAAATTCAAGAAGTTTAGGAAAAAGACTAAATTTCAGAAAGGAGGAAAATCAAGCTCAACAAATCAAACATCAATCAAATGCTATGAATGTGATCAATTTGGACATATGACGAAAGATTATCCCAAGCTCAATAATGATAAAAAGAAGAACAAATTTGAAAAATTCAAAAAGAAGAAGGCTTTTAAAGCAACATGGGATGACTTGGATTCTTCATCATTATCAGATAGTGATAGCGATAGTGACGGAGAACAAGCTAATGTGTGCTTTATCGCACAAGCTGATGAGGTATGTCTCGAACTTAGTTATGATGAATTATTAGAACTTCGCATCGAATTTGATGATAAATTTAGACAAATTAAAAAATTGAACAAAGAACATATTCCCAAAATAAATATATTAGAGCTAGAAGTAGGAATGTTAAAGGATGAAAAAATTATTTTAGAAGAGGAACTAGAATTTTCCCAAGAAAAAATTAAAAATAATTTGGACGAAAATGAGGTTATTGCTATTGATTTTGATAAAACTAAATTAGAAAATGATAACCTATTAACAGAAAATGTCAAAATAAAGAGCAATATTGAAAATTGAAAATTTAGAATTAAAAGAGAAATTAGATAAAATTACAAATAATGTTTCAAAATTTAATAAAGGGAAGCAAGATTTGGAAGATCTTATCAAAACTTCAAAACCATCAGGTAATAAAAATGGAGTAGGATTTAAAAATATTCCTAAACAAAAAGGGAATGATATTAATATAGTTGTATTTATAAAAAGACTAAAAGTTCACCTAAGTCTAATACGAATACCAGAAGTATAAAAATTTGGATTCCTAAGACAAATATTAATTTGATTAGACAGAAAATATTAATAATTTTTTGAATAATATTATCTGTAATAAGAATTATATTCATAAGGGTACCAAACCTTCTTGGGTATGGCTACTTACTTCTCCTAACATCTAGGACCCTAACAAAGTCTATGGATACCAATTAAATCGTCTTTTATTTTGCAAGTACCCAAAATAGAAAATAAGGAGAAATGGATACTATATAGCAGATGCTCCAAGCATATGACCGGAATTTCAAAAATGTTATCAAATATAACATACATCGATGGTGGAACGGTAACTTTTGGAGATAACTCAAAAGGATACGTCGTGGGCATTGGAGAAGTCATCAACTCTGGTATTTCTAACTCTCCTATTATTACAAATGTTTTGTTAGTAGAAAATCTAAAACACAATCTACTAAGTATTAGTCAATTATGCGATAAAGGTTTTCAAATCAATTTCGAAAAAGATAGATGTAATATTTTCGATAATAATAAACAACTTACATTTGAGGGTTTTAGAAACAAAAATATTTATGTCTTAAACATGAATACAAATAAAAATTCAAATGTGCGTTTAGCCGCCAAGACGATCCATGGTTGTGGCATAAACGATTTTGTCATATTAACTTTAAATATATTAATAAATTAGCAAAATATGAACTAGTTAAAGGTTTAGCTAAAATAAATTAAAAAGTAGAAAATTTATGTGACAATTGTCAAATCGGAAAACTAAAGAAAAGTTCTTTTAAATCTAAAAATAATATTTCTAAAAAACAACCATTGGAATTATTACATTTAGATTTATTTGGTTTATCGCAAGTACGATCTATAAATCACAACAAATATGTTTTCGTAATAGTTGATGATTTTTCAAGATATACATGGACTTTATTTTTAAAACACAAAAGTGACACCTTTTGGTATGTTTAAAATTTTTGTTAAAAGAATTAAAACACAAATGGATATGAAAATTAAAAATATTCGAAGTGATCACGGTGGAGAATTCGAAAATGATCTTTTTAATAATTTTTGTAACAAAAAAGGAATAAGTCATAATTTTTCTTTTCCCCACACACCTCAAAAGAATGGTGTGGTAGAAAGAAAAAATCGTACTTTACAAGAATGTGCACAAACACTATTAAATGGTAGTGGTCTACCAAAACATTTTTGGGCTGAAGCTATTGCCAAAGCATGTTATATTTTGAATCAAGCAACCATACGTCCTATGACTAAACAAACTTGTTTTGAAATATTTTTTGGAAGAAAACCTAAAGTTTCATACTTTAAAACTATCGGATCAAAATGTTTTATGTTAAATACAAAAGATAATTTAGGAAAATTTGACCCGAAGGGCGATGAAGGAATCTTTGTTGGATATTCGAATCGCAGCAAAGCATATAGAATTTTTAATAAATGAAATAACAATATTGAAGAAAGTTTACATGTTTCGTTCGATGAAAATATTCTTAACCATCATACTAATGACGATGAAGAAATAATTTCAATAATAAATAAAACAAAATCTTTTAATAATGAGACAAATGCGCAAAATAATACTTTAATATCATCTCCTAGAATTCTTAAGGATCGTCTAAAAGATAATATCATTGGAGATCTCAATTCTAGAGTAACTAGAAATCAACTTAATCAAATAAGCCATATAGCATTTGTGTCAAATTTTGAACCAAAAAATTATAAAGAAGCTTCAAATGATAACTTTTGGATAATACTTATGCAAGAAGAATTAAATCAATTTGAACGTAATAATGTTTGGGAACTAGTATCAGGACCAGAAAATCAATCGGTTATAGGAACAAAATGGGTATTTAGAAACAAAGTAGATGAAAATGGAAATATAATTAGAAATAAAGCACGTTTAGTTGCTCAATGGTATAATCAAGAAGAAGATATCGACTATGACGAAACCTTTGCTCCAGTAGCGAGACAAAAGGCCATACGTACATTACTCGCTTTTGCAAATCATCACCATTTTAAACTATCTCAAATGGATGTCAAAAGTGCTTTTTAAATGGTTTTATTAAAGAAAACGTATATGTTGAACAATCTCCATTGTTTGTTTATGAAAAATATCTCGACCACGTTTTTAAATTACAAAAAGCCGTATATGGTTTAAAACAAGCCCCCGTGCATGGTACGAACGTCTTAAAAATCATTTAATTGCATCTGGTTTTCAAATAGGTAAAATTGATACAACTTTATTTATTGAACGAGAAAATAACGATATTTTAGTTGTACAAATTTACGTAGATGATACTATTTTTGATTCAGCTAACGAAAATCTTTGTAATCAATTCTCAAATATTATGAAAAATGAATTTGAAATGTCTCACATGGGAGAATTAAATTTCTTCTTTGGTTTACAAATAAAACTACTTTAAAATGGTATTTTTATTCATCAAGAAAAATATTGTAACGATCTATTACGTCGTTTTGAAATAGATAAAACTTCAAGCAAACCAACACCGATGAGTACTAGATTTCACTTGTAAAAAGATGATAACGGAAAAGATTTCGATGAAAAATTATATCGTAGCATGGTTGGCTCCTTACTCTATTTGACACCTAGTAGACCTGACATTATGATGAGTGTTTGTCTTTGTGCCCGATTTCAAGCAAAACCAAAAGAATCTCACCAAAGAGCTGTTAAACGAATCTTACGATATCTATCTAGTACTAGAGATTATGGTTTGCTTCACCCTAAGGGATCATCGTTTGAACTAGTTTCATATAGTGATGTGGATTTCGGTAGATGTAAGCAGATCATAAGAGTACTAGTAGAACATGTCACTTTATCTGACAATCATTAGTTTTATGGTTTAGCAAAAAGAAAAATTGTGTCTTCTTATCTAATTGCGAAGCCGAATACATTTCAACAGCTCTAGCATATGCACAAGTGATATACATGCAACAAACACTTACGGATTTCGGCAAAGTTATCATTAAATCACCAATATTCTGCGATAACACGGTTTCAATAAATCTATTAAAACACCCTGTAAATCACTCGCGAACTAAACATATAGACATAAGACATCATTTTTTACGTGACAATGTAGAAAAAGGAATTATTTCATTAGAATACGTAAATACCGAGAATCAAATAGCAGATATTTTCACAAAACCACTAAACGAACAAACTTCTGTTAAATTACGACGCGATTTAGGAATATGCTCTCTTGATGATTTTCTAAACTAATAACCACATCTTCATTTATTCTATGTTTAGCTATAAAAAAAATTCATCCACAAATTAGAATTCATAACTCCTTCACCTTAGGTTTTCTAGGTGGTTAGTTTCTGAAAATTATCTATAAATAATTTTGGAAAAAATATATAAATCTTTATACAACAAGAAGAAAAAATATATACATTTCATATTTTTTTACAACCAGAAAATATAAGCATGTCTTCTGAAAATTCTCATTTATCCTTCTCGACACCTACAATGAATAGCTCAGCGGATACATCTCAATGGCTTCCTACCCCTACACCAAATCAGGAACCAACGTATAGGTGGTCTTCCTATGACACGGGATTCACTCCCGACAACAAGAAGTCCAAACGAGCTCTATTTTTTTTTCTCCTAACACCAAGGAGAAAATTGATGAGATACATCACTATCAAAAGCAACAAATAGATCTACAACAGGAATTATATTTTGAATAAAAAGTCACGACATGATGATTAATTTTTCTGTAGCAAGTAGTGATGAAATTTTGTACTTCTTGAAAGAAGGATGTACATGAACCACTTCCGATTCCTTGCAGTTCTTTGGATCCCTCATCCTCATATCGTACACCTTTGGATCCTTCATCAAGGCGATTCTCTGGTTCCTCGAAAACCCACGAACGAGGAAATATATGGTCTCCACTCAAGCCATGGAGGGATGACAAGTCAGAAGATCGCAAAACTCCATCGCCATCTAAATAGGTTAAATTATTTTTATTGTATTTGCATCAATGTATATTTCTAATTCTATTTCAATAAAAATAATACTACATTTTTTTATATAGAAGGTCGAAAAATAAGCAACACCCTTCAAATTTAGGCTATTTTTAGAAAAAAATGTTCATTTCAGACGTTTGGACATTCCCCTCAAACGTCTGACACTCTGATATCACAAAATTTTACACCATCGTAAATATGTCAGACGTTTGACATAACCTTCCAGACGTCTGAAATTTGTCTCTGCTTACTTAAAAATAGATACTAGACTATTTCAGACGTCTGAACTATGAACCAGACGTCTGCGTAAAGTCTCTGCCACCATATTATAAAAATTCGATCTATTTCAAACGTCTGATATTTAAACCAGAAGTCTGAGAAACCTATCTGTCATTTATAAATGACAATTCGATCTATTGCAGACATCTGAAAAATCTCTCCGACTATCAAATTTTACAACTCGACCAAATCGAGACGTCTACCAAAGCAAACCAGACGTCTAAATCTATTTACTGTCTTAAAATTAGGTTAAATCAGACGTCTGAATTACCTTCCAGACGTCTGAAATTCAATCGACACTCTTATACGCCTAAAAACGTCTATTTTAGTTACCTTTTCTTACTTCATTTCTTTTTATTCTTTCTTCAATATCAATAATATCCAAATTGAACAGTTGGCTATATTTCTATTCTACGTTAATTTGGATAGCACAGCGGTTTGAAACACTGAAAACGAAGATAATTGGCTATGGTCTAGCATTTATGGTAATATGATTCGGCTCACTCCAGAAATTATAGGCAGAACTCTCGGATGTTCTGACACGGGCGAAGATTTATATAATATTTCCAATATGTGTTTCAAACCAAGGGACAATATAACTGTAACGACCAGCCATTTCATACCATTCAAATCGACAATAATCCACACATATCGAACTTGAATGATGCAAAATAACGGATTGTAAATAAATTTGGAGCTAATGAAATCAAATACACATCATCACAGACACAGAACAATGAGAATAACTCGCAGCGGAATAAAAAATAACATAGTAGTTCATGAAGCTACTATAACAGAGTCTCAACCCAAATACATAATAACAGTCTAAAAACAACATAATAGAAAATCTCAAATACATAGAAGTTCATTAATACATGAGATAAACTAGAACAGCTAAAACAGAAATATATATATAAATGTAGACAGGTAGAAACTCCAGCAAAGACCAGCTCCAGAAAGAGAATCCAAAGCAGTGAATACTCAGGCTGACCCGAGCGTAAAGCAGAACACAAAATACTCGAGTCAGGACAATATATACTTATGTAATGTAAACCAACTCAAGTGAATTGTAATAAGCTACAAGTAACTTAAAGGATGCCTGAGACCGCCCATCCTCTAAGGATCCGTTAAACTATTTACTATATAGTAATATTTCCCTATTATAATAATGTCTACAGTAAAACAAACTTACTTTTAATTAGCGTTCCGGACTACCCATATCACCATTCACAAATAATAGTCCCAGTAGTCCATCCAGTATCAGCATATCTCCAGATCGGGAGATTACCCTAAATACTCCATTTGCTGCGGGAGAAAAACAAACTCGTAGTAAAGGCTCGGTATGGTAGGTGACACGGCACACAAGGCAATGCCAAGGTAGATATACCAATTACGCACACGGGCTGGTGGTAACGCAGCAGCCACATACGCCCACCTCGGAACACACTCCTATATCAAAATCGGAGGATGCCCATCTAATCAATCACAAGTAATAGTGCAGTATCTAAGGAATGTGTCCGACCAGAGGAGCTACCCCTTTTGGCCCGAGATCGCTCATGTTTTAGCCACCTTAAGCCAACTCACGGGAGTCGGGTCCACGTAATATACCTCAAGAACGTCGCCACCATCCTACTTCATTCTGGAATCCCCACCACGTACACAGTTGTTAAAATGGTTTTCGGTGTCGACAGAGAGTATTTCCATATCCGATCCCGGTCACTTTAACAACCAATCGTTATTATAACCCGTAGTTATAATTTAAAAATCATAGTTTATACTTCAAAATAAAGTATCATTTCAAATTCAAAATCTTTATCAAAATAAAGATCTAATCATTTCCAAACCATTTCAATATATGAAAATATCATATCTTTCAAAATACATTTTCAAATCATTATTTGAATTCAAATCCAAATATACACATTTAAATATCCTTTTAATTCAAAGATATCATTCATTTATTATCCTTCTTGATTCAAAGATATCATTCATTTATTATCATTTCAAATAACCTTTTAAATAGTTTATATTTAAATCAAAACAATTCATTTAATCCATTTAAAAGTGAAGCCGTTATAATATTCAGTTCCTAAAATTTAGACAGATTCGGAGCTCATTTATTTAAATCAAAACCTCAAACATTCATTTCAGCCTACCGCAACACTTATCAAGTGTTACTGTAACCCTCTATTTAGTTTCAGATTTTAATTATCTCTCTGCTATCGCAGCACTTACCAAGTGCTATAATACCACTTAGTTATAATTTATACATAGTTCATTTGTATCAACCACAGCATTTACAAACTGTAATATCATTTACGTTAGAAATAATAGCATTTCAAAATACTGTTAATTGCATTTCCAATATTCAATATAATCTCACAAACAATTAGTCTTTTATTTAAAATTATTTTTAACTTATAAAATCATATAATTTAACTTTTAAAACAATCATTTAAATATCATTATATTCATGATTTTATAAGGTTAAATTCCCATTCAAAAATCAATATTTAATAATAATTCACATATTAAATTCCAACATTCAATTTCAATTCTTTAAAATTAAATTTTTAATTTAACACTTAAGTTTAAATTTCAAATAAAAACTAAATTTCATTTTATTTACTTAACTTAAAAATTTCATTTTTAAAACAAAATTCACAAATTTCCAATTTAAGTCACATTTCAAAATTCAACTCAATATTCATTCATTTAACATTTTAACCTTATTCAAAAATCATTAATATATATAAAATCATTTAAAATTCATTTTAATTCAAATATCATAAATTTATCATATTTTCGTATTTAATTTAAATTCCATTTATAATTAAATCAAAATTAAATAATTCATATTTCAAATTTCCAACTTTATCGTTAATTTATTTCACTTATAAATTCTTAGAAAATCAATAATACTCTACAAAAATCATTTTCAATTAATTTTTAAATCAAAATATGATAATATTTACATTTCAAACATATTTTAAAAATTTTAGAAAAATATAATTTAACTACGGGTCTGTAATAATTTTCTAGCCTACGTAAAGTGATACGGGTAATATATCATTTCAACCCGTAATTTACAAAGAAAAGCAAGGTTTTATCATTTCAAACCTGCAGTCCCAAGTAAATGAAATTAATTTGAAAATCATTCAGGCCTATAATTTCAGCCCATAACGATTTTCCCCTATTCTAAGGTCCGTTCGGGTATGTATCATTTCAACCCATAGTGATTCTAATCTAAAGGGAACTTGCAGTGTGATAAACTGATATAAATAACAGAACAACATAATATAACAGTAATAGATGATATAACAGGTGTTTGAGCATGTGTGAACATCATATAGTCAGAACATGGCATATATAATATGGTGATGCATTTTACAGATTCAAAAGTGGTCAATTTACTAGTTATATAGGTATAAACTGTCCGGTGAGAACAACTCACCGGTATAAGCTAGAGACGACCACTAAAACACACAAAATGAGATCTTCAGAGGCACGATAGCACGAATAAGATTTGAGATTGAGAGAGCCAAAGATTTATTTCCTTGAACACATTCAAATAAAACAATAAAAGTACCATAAGGTTCAACCCAAAATACGATTAAACAATAGTAGAAATGAATGCTTAAATAATCTCCAAACCACTTGCACTTGCCTTCTATCACTAATGCTTCAGCCCTAGGTCAGGTTTGCACAGCCAAAGTGTGTGTTAGGGTCTGGTTTGGGTTCAAATGGTTCGGCCATATATAGGGAAAGATGATGCAATGGTATGTGTGCAGAGAACTAACACAAGGCAACTACCATGGATTCTATGCAACATATGGGTTCGGCCACAAGCTAGCATGGTGCGGCCAGGTCTGTAGTGGGCTGGAGGATGGTGTGGCAGAGGGATTCAGGTCGGAAATTGGCTGGTGGAGGAGAGTAGGTGGCGACCAAGAGTTGTGTGAGTTGATGGAACAATACAAGGCTCGGCTATGTACATCTATGTAGTGTATGCTCAAATTTTGGTGGATCTATCTCATTATGGTGCACGACCATGGTATGGTGGATGTGCTGGAGGCGGTGTTGGGTGGTTCAGGTGGTGGTGGAGGCGGCCTAGGTGATGGAGGAAGGACTGGCCGATCCTAGAGGTGAAGGCAAGTGCATAGAACAAACAAAAACAATAAAAATTTGCTTAGAAAAGAAGAAAGAAAATCACCAAACATTGCTTCAGGTTAATGGCCGAAATTATAATTGAGTTGAGAAGGTTTAAGATACGTGAAAAATGAAGAAAAAAGATACGACCGAAGCAATGGTAAGGAACGGCCAAAAATTGAATGCATGTGTTGGTTGAAAATTGAAAAGGTGGGGAGGTGAAAAGTCAAGGGATATAAAAGGTTTCAAAACCATTCAAATTTCTCTAATTTCTTTTAAATTTTTATATAACTGAAATATATATATATATATTGTATGAATATTCGCTTATATGTTTTTGTTTGATGATAATAAACATATATATACATTCATTTAAATGTATTTGGTAATGTACCATTTTGTTTTTCATAGATTAAATAAATATTTGTTGAATAAAATAAATTACACAGAATTTGAATTCAAACAGAACAAGTTACACAGAATTTGAATTCAAACAGAAATTTTATTCAAACAAATATTTATTACAATCTTGAATAGTACAAATTCAAGCTCTCACGATACATATACATTTTTGATTACATCACAATTACATCACAATTCAGTTTACATAATTTCCTCACTACATATCACTCACACTCGTATTTTGTCTTCAACTGCATTCCAGTTTGAATCCAGCATCTGAGCAATCTGCAAAAATATTCACTAACGCAGTAAAATTGAAAAAGAAATATTTTTGCAATATAAAATGAAATATGATTTTTGAAAATAAGATTTGCCTCAGTTATTTGGGTTGTTCGTCATCATTTACATTTGAATTCATCACACACGAACAGTGACATGCACAGTGTATCACTGTACATGCCACAAGGTCGTGCACATCGATATACACTTGATAATGCTACAGGGACAGGTGAGCACAGGTCAAACCTAAATGAAAAGCCGGGTTCAACTCGCATGATGAATATCACGACACGAGCACAAGGTCAAACCCGAGTTTTGAAACTGGATTCAACTTAAGTGAAATTTCAAAAATCAACATGAATGTATTCAAAGTCCAACACAGTTACAACAATGCATGCAAGTGCCAACCAGAATGAAGACCAACAGCAAAATGGACCGCAACAATCATGTATGCAGACCAGACCAGAACAAGATTGCCACCAACACAACAATATGAATGCTATGTTCAAACATGGTGAACAAGACACAGTGAAGTGCAACAAGCAACATCAATAGACCAAAGAACAACAAAATCATCACAATAAAGACCACTATGCAGTGTACAACAGTGACATGCACATCAACCAAACAACCTACAAGGTCAGGGAAGCAATGACCAGACCAAACAAAGAACTTCAACCAAATAAGACAGTAAATAGTTCAGTGCATCAAGACATGTCAACAGCAACATGCTTGAAGACTACAACACGACCAAGTATGGAGTGTACAAGTGCAAATGTCCAAACCACAACATGTAGGCAAACATGAAGTGAATACAATTCGAATGATCAAGTTCATATGCACAGTGCAGACCACAATGAAGTTGTAGAAGATTAACCAGTGTTGTACAAGTACAATCAAGCTCAAATGGAACACAAGTCAGTGGCAAGTTACATACACCAAGTGCCACAGCATATACACGAGCTAATGAAGACTGCATCATGATACAAGGCCAGAGACTGCAATATCAAGTGCAAGTGCAGACGACAAAGACTCAACTACATCCATCAAGTTCAAAAGCAAGCAGTGCAGTGATACATGGAATCACATGAACAAGTTAGAACAACCAGACAACATCATGCAATGCTAAATTGAAGATCAGGTTAAACCAACCAGAAAACTGGCCAGAGATGAAGCTTACAGGGGTCAGAGAATCAATGCCGTGTAAAGTCAAAAGCAACAGTGGATGAACGAGATTCAACAGTGTAGAGATGGGCCGAAGTCAGAATTCAAAAATCAAATTCGTATTTTTGAAAAGGTCCAAAGTCAAAGAAAATTAAAAAGAGGAAAGTTTCTGCCTTTTTATTCAAGAAAAATCGAACTCGTGAAAATCAAAGCCATGAGTAACAAGTCGAAAGAAATCAGGAAAGCCGTGCGCATCAAGGATTGAAGTTTTGGGAAGTATCGAATTGAAACGAAGCAAATACAAGTGTCACGAATTCATATAAATACAAAACCTAAATTATCATCATCTGCATCGAGTTAAGAAGGCAAACAACCAAACCAACAAACAGAGAAATTACATACCAACTCGATCATCAGAGAAAGAGCAAGCCAAGCAACGAGAATCGATCAACAGAGGAGCAACACGTTCACCAGAGAATCAACATAGGCGTGCTTCAGAAAAGCCTCAAATTTGGATCGCGAGCCGAAGCCCTAATTTCAGAATGAACAAGGAATACAACGCCAGCCGCAATTGTTTCAGAAGGAAAAGCAAGAGGATCGGGTTAAAAAAAATAGTGGGCCGACCTTTATTATAAAGGGGATTGGTTTTTACTTAGGGTTTTAATTAAAGGGGATTTTTATTTTTATTTTGAGCAAAAATTATGGATTCAAAGTTGTATTTTAATTTTTGCTCCTGCTTTTATTTTTGAAGTCTGTTTTTCTTTTCGAGTCAAAAGAATTTGTAAATCACCACCTAGGTTGTAGGTAGTGTCAGATTGTCTAGTTAGAATTTGTTCAGTGAGCAGGGTGTGCGATTTTGCAAAACTCTATAGGCGGAGCAGAGTTTGCGAGTAAGCGAAACTCTATAGGCGGAGCAGGGTGTGCGAGTCTATGAGAGTGTTTGTGAGCGGGAGCAAAAGGGTTTGCGAGTCTAGTAGAGTGTTTGTAAGCGGGATACTGTTTAATTCTAATAGAAATCTGGGAATGCAGCATTTGATTTACTGTAAGGGGTTGCCGAAGCTGGGTAAATTTTGCGTGTGATTTACTTTTCAGCATATTTATTTCTACAGTTTGTTTCTGTGTTTAATTTGAGAAAATTTGCTATAACCCTATTCACCCCCCCTCTAGGGTTAATCTAGATCCTACAAGTGGTATCAGAGCACGGTATTTTTTTTAACTCTAGAGTCATGAATCCACCAAATAATACTTTTGTTGAGGGTCATTCCAATATTATTCCTTCTATTTTCGATGGAACAGATTTTTTGAACTGGAAATTAAAAATGGAATTTTATTTAAAATCTGTTAATATAAAATGTTGGGATATTATTGAAAATGGGTGTGATATAACAAATATGGAAATTATCTCGATTAATGCTCTTGCTATGCATATATTATATTCTCATATTAATCGTGATAATTTTTATTTCGTTTCTCATTGTGAAAATGCACAGAAAATCTGGAATACTCTCGATGCAATATATGGTGCAAAAGTCAACAGTAATGAGATGTCCTCCACAACCGACTCGGTTAAAGAAATGTGCTTAACAGGATTGGTAAATAGCAGTCGTGATGAGGATGATGATGATGGAGCAGTCGAGCTGGCATTACCAATGAAGAAATTCAAAAGGAGGAACCGCAAATACGGAAATCCAGCTCTAAATCAAAAATTAAAAAACAGATAGCACAATATGAAGCCAAGCGAGGTATCAAAACTCACTCACTCTGAATTACCTATTTATTTCCATGAAGTGAATGGCTGTTTTGAACGACTTAGGGAGAAGTATGCCAAACTTGAATCACAAAAAGACACTTTGATAGAATTAAATGAACAACTTGACCAGTTAGTTAAAACCTATCAAAGTAGGATCGCTAAGTGCGATAAGTGTCCAACATTCAAAGAAGAAATTAAAAAATCAGAGATTAATATAAAATCACTTGAAAATGAAATTCTGATTTTAAAAGAGAATGAAAATACTAGGAGAGAGAATTCTATTAAAAAGTGCACACAATTGATAAATGAAAATGAATCCCTCAAAACACAAATCCAACAATTGTCAATGACTTTAGATAAATTCTCAAAAAGTGAAAAATCATTGAATATGCTATTAGGAATGCAAACTGTTAATATGGTTAGACAAGGACTTGGATATAATAAATCTGAAAATGTTGAAAGCGATATTAATCAAGAAAATTCCATGTGCATAATTTGTATAAAATATGGACACAATCACAATAATTGTTGGTATAGACCCAAACATGTGAAAACCATACCAATTTGGGTTCCAAAAGGCACGAATATAAAATCTCTCAAAGTTAAACAAATTTGGGTGCCAAAAGGAACATATATAAACAGTTTTGGGTCTCCACAGAGTTATTTTTCTAAATCTTCTGCCACTAACAATCATGGACCTATAAAAACAAATAGGTCACAAAAATCTTTCTCCGTGTAGGTATGGTGGCAGGCTAAGGAACAATAACAGTGTTCTCTGGATTTTGGCTGTTCCAGAAACACAACGGGCAACAAAGCAAAGTTCCTTAGCCTAGTACAAAGGTGACAGAATCACAATGGGCAACCACGAAAAATTATCGTAAAGGTAAAAGAGATGAAGGTATATTTGATCGATATATTAAATGTGATAATCTGCACCGCCTTTTTTGAATTAAATCAGCCAATAATATGATGATGTTGCAAAGATGATGTTTTTTGATTCTGACTTGGTCTACATGATTAGCCAATTACATTTATGCCAAAATCACTATTCTTAGAATTACTTCATACATATTTGTTTGGATTAAACATTGTGTTTTGTTGGATACATTTGGTTATAATATGGCTAACTCTATATTCACGGTCTTCTGATTATTCACATGGCTTCAATTCAAATTCAAAGAATGTCATTTAAATTGTTGCTAAAATTGGGTTTGAAATTTTTGATGCACACTTCATTGTCTGGATTTATCAATTTTAGTTAGTGATATTTTGGATTGAAAGAGAAACTCAGATGCAGATTACACTGGTAATCTAGTTGATAGAAAAATTACTAGTTGAACGTGATTTTTGAGACATTTAGTAACTGCATCATTTTTCATAGAAAATATCTGAATATTTTTCATTTTAAATAATTTTCATTTAGCAGAAATTTTTTTCTCATATAACCCCTTCGAGAAAATAATTGTTTGACCATATTTTCAGAATAGTCATTTTTATTTGATTTTAAATGACAAATTTTGACTAATCTAACTCCCTAATAATTATCGAAAAGATAAATAGTGATCGAAAAAAGTGATGAGTGTTGATATTTTTCATACATTACTCAAAAGAGTATATTTTGAAAATTTCTTTAGGAATTAAAACAAGAATTATAAAACTTTTTGTTGGGTAAAGATTCCATGACCATTTTTATATCTATCATTATTTCTATCGACCATGGTTTATCAAATATTAAATATAGTTTGTCGATATGTGGTACTATAATCAGGGATCATTTGTGACGCAGCGGATAATTAACAAAACGATCTGGATCGATGAATGTAGCAATCGGTGGATTGAAGATACTGAAATGCCCAAATTCGTTGATCACAAAGATACCGAATTCTAGCTATCTTCGACACGTTGATCGCGCACGATACCGTGAGAGAAGATCTTCAATTCTTCAAGCGTTGATCAAGCGCACTTGATTCCGCGAATCGGCTTTAACAATCGTTGATTCGAGCGCACTCGAATAACCGAAAGTGGAGATAGGAGATTACACTCAACTACCAATTTAAATTGAAAGCACAAAGCTTACAAAAGAGAATTTTATTCAAAAATCAACAACTACCTCAAAGTTACAACACACCCCTTATTTATAGCCTTCACAATACCAGACCACTAGGTCGTTACGCGACCCACGACCTACCATAGGTCGTTTGCGACCTATCAGGATCACACCCCAGGCGCTACAACACACTGTATTTACAACACGCGACCTAAGGTACAATGCACACAACCTAACAAACAACGACTCATCACAACAGAGTACAACACAAACAACTCAAGAAACAAACGACTTACGACCTAAAATACAACCTACGCGACCTAAACAAACACGACCCAAAACTGTAGCGACTCGAGGAAAAAACAGCTTCAGGAAACCTTCATGCGACCTAACTTAGGTCGTAACTCGTTGCCACGACCTATCGAAGGTCGTCCGCTTCAGAACTACTTCACGCGACTTAAGGCTTTAACAACGGAATTTTCTTCATGCGACCTAACTAGGTCGTTAAATCGCTTGACTGCTTGGACGACCTATCTCCACTAGGTCGCTGCCGACCTATTTTCACACTAGGTCGTTTGAACATGTTACACCCCAACTCGTTAGGTCGCGACCCCTTATCCCGTGACCTGTTAGGTCGTGACTTGTTAGGTCGTTCACGACCCAAGAATTCTGGTGCTTGCTGCTTAGGCTGGGAGCGACTTAATTTTAGCTCGTCCTCAACACTAGGTCATGAGCGACCTAAAGCCTTGGAATGACTCAAATCCAATGAGTTTGTGAATTCTACTGCTTCGTCACTCGGCTGGGCTACATCATCCTCCCCTGGTTGAGAAAAATTCGCCCTCGAATTTAAAGGTTCATCTCCAACAGATGATTCATCTCCAAAATAAGGTACAAGATGTTTAACATTAAACACGTCAGAAGTGTACACATCCTCCGGCAGCTCCAACTTATACGCGTTTTCATTGATCTGTTTCACGATCTTTACAGGACTGGTTTTTCTGGCTTTCAACTTATTATAAACGCCTACTGCAAAACGATCTTTCGTTAACACAGCATACACCAAATCACCTTTGTTAAATTCAACATTTCGTCGCTTCAAATTTGCAGCTCGCTTATATTTCTCATTTGTTTTCACCAATCGTTCCTGAACAATTTTATGACATTCAGTCAACCCATCAACAAAATTAGCAGCTCGTTTAACTGTCCCCTTCGGTTGTGGCACTACTGCTAAATCCAACGGTCCCCTGGGTACGTTTGAATATACAATCTGAAATGGACTGAATCCTGTACTACGATTCACTGCACGATTATGAGCAAACTTTGCCTGGCATAACTTCATATCCCAACTTTTCAGATTGTCCTTCACAAGACATCGCAACAAATTTCCCAACGATCTGTTAACAACCTCGGTTTGTCCATCTGTTTGCGGATGATAAGCGCTGCTAAAGTTCAGCTTCGTTCCCACCATCTTCCATAAACTAAGCCAAAAATGACTCAAAAATCTGGTATCCCTGTCTGAAACAATAGACTCCGGCAACCCATGTAAATGATAGATTTCTTTAAACAATAACTGAGCAACACGAACAACATCTGCCGTCTTCTTACAAGCAATAAAATGTGCCATTTTTGAAAATCTATCAACCACTACAAATATAGAAACATTCCCCCTTTGAGTTCTAGGCAAACCCAAAACGAAATCCATGCTGATATCAACCCATGGTTTAATAGGCACGGGTAACGGCATATATAACCCCGCATTCGTAGCCGTTCCCTTTGAAACCTGACAGATATGACATCTCTGAACAAACCTTTCAACTTCCTTCCTCATTGACGGCCAAAAATAGGATTGAGAAATTAACTGTAATGTACGGTCTCTACCCACATGGCCTTCTTCATGCAGTTCTTTGATAATCTTCATTCTCAAACTGCTCTCTGGAATACATAACTGATTTCCTTTAAACAGAAAAAACCATCAACCAACACAAATTCATCAGTACTTCCTTCCTTGACTTTCTTAACAAATTTCACAAAGTAAGGATCTTCTTCAATCAGCTCTGGCAATAATTCAAACCCTGTCACTTCAACTTTCATTGTCGTTAATAAATGACTCCTCCTACTCAAAGCATCAGCCACACGATTCGTCACCCCTGATTTATGTTTCACGACATAAGTAAACTGCTGTAAATAGGCAATCCATGATGCATGTCTCGCGAAAATCTTATCCTGCCCTTGCAAATGCTTCAAAGCCTCATGATCAGTGTAAAGAACAAACTCCTTATGGAACAGATAGTGTCTCCAATGTTTTACTGCTTGCACCACAGCATAAAACTCAACATCGTATGTACTATATCTCATCTTTGCCCCTGATAACTTCTCACTGAAATATGCAATAGGACGTCCCTTCTGACTCAACACTCCTCCAATCCCAACCTTAGAAGCATCAGTATGTAACTCAAATAACAACTGAAAGTCTGGTAATACAAGAATTGGTGTTGTTGTCAATAGTGTCATAATTTTCTCAAAAGCAACCCCTATTTCCTCCGTCCACTCAAACTTCTTTCCTTTCATGCAATCAGTAACTGGTGCCATCACGCTACTGAAGTGTGGGATGAATCTTCGGTAGAATGTTTCCAACCCATGAAAACTTCTAACTTCAGTGATAGTTCTCGGTTGTGGCCAATTTCTAATAGCTTCAACTTTACTTTGGTCCACTTGGATTCCCTTCTCAGATACAACATATCCTAAAAATAACACACTTCTAGTCATGAACACACATTTCTTCGTAGCTGCATAAAATTGTTCTTCACGAAGAATAATTAACACCTTTCTCAAATGCTCTACATGCTCCTCCGTACTTCCACTATATATCAGGATATCATCAAAATATACTACAACAAACTTCCCAACGTACGGTCTGAAAATTTGATTCATCACCCTCATAAATGTACTCGGTGCATTCGATAGACCAAACGGCATAACCAACCATTCATATAATCCTTCCCTTGTCTTGAATGCCGTCTTCCATTCGTCTCCTGGTCTAATTCGAATTTGATGATATCCGCTCTTCAAATCAATCTTCGAAAATATAATAGCCCCACTCAACTGATCTAGCAAGTCATCCAATCTTGGCATAGGAAATCTATAGCGAACAGTAATCTTGTTCAAAGCTCTACTATCGGTACACATTCTCCATGTTCCATCCTTCTTCGGTACCAACAAAGTCGGCACAACACATGGACTTAAACTTTCCTGAACACGTCCCTGCTCTAACAACTCTTACACTTGCCTTCGCAACTCCTCATGTTCCTTTGGACTCATTCGGTAATGTGGTTGATGCAGTAATACTGCTCCCGGAACAAGATCAATTTGATGTTGAATGTCTCTCAGTGGCGGTAACTCCTTAGGCAACTCTTTTGGAAAGATATCCTCAAATTCTCTCAAAACTGGCTTCGCTTCTTCTGGGAGTTCAACCTCTTCACTACAATCTCGTCCAATCAACAAATAGGCTTCAGGCTCATCTTCAACTTCTTTAACAAACTCCTTCAAAGATAGCAAAGTTTTCAGCTCTTCAATCTCCTCCAACTTGCTTTCCTTCTGTTGTTGCTTCTTGGGAACTAAAGTGATTTTAGTACCTTCAAACATGAAACTATAGCTATTAGCACGACCATCATGTTGCACTGCTCTATCAAATTGCCATGGTCTGCCCAACAACAGATGACACACATCCATGTCTACAACATCACACCAGATTTCATCTTTGTACTTCTTCCCAATTGAAAAATTCACACAAGCTCTTCGTCCAACTTTTACTTCACCACCCTTCCTTAACCATGCTAACTTGTACGGTTTAGGGTGCTTCTCAGTTTTCAAGTTCAGCTTCCTTACTGCTTCAGTAGAGATAATATTGTCACAACTCCTAGCATCAATGACGAACTTGCAAACCTTCCTAGAATAGTGCATGTGGACTGAAATATATTATTCCTCAACCAACTGTTTTCCTCTTCTTGTTTTGGTGCCAAATAACTTCTCCTCATCATCAAATTACACCCTTCATCTCCGGACAACTCTTCTTCCTTCTCAACATAAGGTGAATTAGAACATTCAGCTTCCACATCCTCTTCTTCGACCTTTGCAACCATTGCTCTCCTCTTAGGCTTCGGACATTCATTGCTCTTGTGACCCAACTCCTGACAATTGTAACATTTGAAACCACTGCTAACCTTTGCCTTCTCACCCTCCTTCACTACTGGCTTACTGACAGGTTTAGGAACATTAGAACTACCACTGGAACCCTTCACTGGATTATTGGAATTAGTAAACACACCACCTCCACGCCTTCCCTGCTTCTCCCAAGCCAACGCTTTCTGATGTGCTTCTGCAACAGATCTCGAATCAAACATATTAACCATATCCTGGATCTGCATTCTCAGTCCTCCAACAAATCTAGCCGTCAGTTGTTCTTCTGTCTCCATAATAACATTCCTGGCAATGAGTTGGTAAAATTCATTTGCATAATCATTAACTGTCTTCGTCCCCTGCCTTAGATTCTGCAATCTCTGGTACATAAGTGCTTTATAGTTGTAAGGTAAAAATGTAGCTCTCATCAACTTCTTCATCTTCTCCCATGATTCAATCTTTGACTTTCTCATTCTCTCTCTTGTAAGTTTAGTTTGCTGCCACCACGCTAATGCTCTTCCCCTCAACCTAGTAGCAACCAACTTCACCCTTCTATACTCAGGAACCTCCTTGAAATCAAAGATCTCTTCAACATTAGACAACCAATCAAGAAATTCTTCTGCTACCATTCCACCCTTGAACTCTGGAATTTCCATCTTCATACCCGATTCCCATCGACGATCCTCTTCAACCTCCCGATAAGAATTTTGAACTTGGTCTCGATCTCGATAATGAATACTAGCTCTATCACCCTCTTCATCAAAATCAAATGTACGTCTATATCGATCTCGACCATTATCATCCCTTCGATCACGCATGTCTCTTCTACTATGTCTCTCTTCATCTCTATATGGCTCATCTACAAATTCTCGTGGAGTTCTTCTCTCTTCATGTCCATAGTCATGGTGATCTCTCCTTGACGAAATTGATGTTTCTCTTCTCTCTCTAAAAGATTGCGGTGATACCCTTCTCGCTTCCGTAACCGATGGCGAAACTCGATTTTCTCCATGGTTCGAGATTGGTGATCTCCTCCTTTGAGTTTGATTCAAATCATTCATCAACTTCTCTAACTTTCCAATGCCTTCATCAAATTTTTCATTAATACGTTGTTCCATTTGCTCGGCTTCTTCTCTTCTATACAATGCTTCAACATTTTGATGGCGGTTAGCTCTCTTTGGTGGCATGATTGAATCAACACAAATACTTCTACAAATCTTCAAAAAATTCTTCAAATTTCAACAAAACAACAAGTCACGGCTCTACACTAGCTCACACAACTCCTTAGCTCGGCTCGGCTTGAACTTCACACTTCAACACAAAACAAGGCACGGCCTATGCTTCTATCTCGGGTCAAACACTTTTGCACACTTCGATCCAAAAGGCTATGGATCAAATGTTTCAAACTTGTTGCAACTTCAATAAGAACACAACGAACAACAACTTCAAACTTCAAATTCCTTGGCTCCAAGACTCGTCTTAGCTATGATTGGCTAAGTCAAGCTCTGATACCAAAACTGACACAGCGGATAATTAACAAAACGATCTGGATCGATGAATGTAGCAATCCGTGGATTGAAGATACTGAAATGCCCAAATTCGTTGATCACAAAGATACCGAATTCTAGCTATCTTCGACACGTTGATCGTGCACGATACCGTGAGAGAAGATCTTCAATTCTTCAAGCGTTGATCAAGCGCACTTGATTCCGCGAATCGGCTTCAACAATCGTTGATTCGAGCGCACTCGAATAACCGAAAGTGGAGATAGGAGATTACACTCAACTACCAATTTAAATTGAAAGCACAAAGCTTACAAAAGAGAATTTTATTCAAAAATCAACAACTACCTCAAAGTTACAACACACCTCTTATTTATAGCCTTCACAATACCAGATCACTAGGTCGTTACGCGACCCACGACCTACCATAGGTCGTTTGCGACCTATCAGGATCACACCCCAGGCGCTACAATACACTGTATTTACAACACGCGACCTAAGGTACAACGCACACGACCTAACAAACAACGACTCATCACAATAGAGTACAACACAAACAACTCAAGAAACAAACGACTTACGACCTAAAATACAACCTATGCGACCTAAACAAACACGACCCAAAACTGTAGCGACTCAAGGAAAAAACAGCTTCAGGAAACCTTCATGCGACTTAACTTAGGTCGTAACTCGTTGCCGCGACCTATCGAAGGTCGTACGCTTCAGAACTACTTCACGCGACTTAAGGCTTTAACCACGGAATTTTCTTCATGCGACCTAACTAGGTCGTTAACTCGCTTGACTGCTTGGACGACCTATCTCCACTAGGTCGCTGCCGACCTATTTTCACACTAGGTCGTTTGAACATGTTACACCCCAACTCGTTAGGTCGCAACCCCTTATCCCGTGACCTGTTAGGTCGTGACTTGTTAGGTCGTTCGCGACCCAAGAATTCTGGTGCTTGCTGCTTAGGCTGGGAGCGACTTAATTTTAGCTCGTCCTCAACACTAGGTCGTGAGCGACCTAAAGCCTTGGAATGACTCAAATCCAATGAGTTTGTGAATTCTACTGCTTCGTCACTCGGCTGGGCTGCATCAATTTGTTTTTCATTTCACATTTTTTTGTAAAAATAAATAAATATCCAAAGTATTCACTCTCATTTAAAAGTCCTCTCGGTTATGCATGGGTGAATTACTTGGATTTTTGATTATGTGCTTCCATGCTCATTTAAAAGTCCTTACGGTTGTGAATGTATGGAACACATATCAAAATTAATTGATTAAATAGACAAGTTGATTCTAATCCCATTTAAAGGTCCTCACGGTCATGCGTGGTTAGAAGATACTTGATTTCATTTTTAAAAATTAAATTGGAATACTACTAATCTCATTTAAAAGTCCTAACGGTTATGCATGATTAGTAGATATTCAAATTCCTGATATAAATGCACCACAAGTTGATACAATTGTATGATTTTATATGAGAATATCATTTCCATCATTCTAAAAGTGGAATATGCGCCTAACAAGGGTAGTTATAATTTTTGTTTGATTCTTATTGAAGTTTAATATTTATATTCGATTTGAGTTTAATGTTGGATTAATATTTACCACTTTATCTCTATTTTTCTCTAACACTATTATTCTTTTGCTGATAACAAAAGGGGGAGAGAAAAGTTAATATTTTGTCAAACAGAATCAAGCAAAGGTCAAATAATTTTCCATTTGCATCTAGGCTCATTTGTATATATTTCTATTTGTATGCATATATGTAGGGGGAGCATCATGTAGAGAGGAAGCATTTAAATAGGGGGAGCAATTAGAGTATATAATTGGTCAAATACATTTAACACGGCCAAAATCTTAAATATATGTTTGTTATCATCAAAAGGGGAGATTGTATGAATATGCGCTTATATGTTTTTGTTTGATGATAATAAACATATATATTCATTTAAATGTATTTGGTAATGTACTATTTTGTTTTTCATAGATTAAATAAATATTTGTTGAATAAAATAAATTACACAGAATTTGAATTCAAACAGACCAAGTTACACAGAATTTGAATTCAAACAGAAATTTTATTCAAACAAATATTTATTACAATCTTGAATAGTACAAATTCAAGCTCTCACTATACATATACATTTTTGATTACATCACAATTACATCACAATTCAGTTTACATAATTTCCTCACTACATATCACTCACACTCGTATTTTGTCTTCAACTGCATTCCACTTTGAATCCAGCATCTGAGCAATCTGCAAAAATATTCACTAATGCAGTAAAATTGAAAAAGAAATATTTTTGCAATATAAAATGAAATATGATTTTTGAAAATATGATTTGCCTCGGTTATTTGGGTTGTTCGTCATCATTTACATTTGAATTCATCACACACGAACAGTGTGACATGCACAGTGTATCACTGTACATGCCATAAGGCCGTGCACATCGATATACACTTGATAATGCTACAGGGATAGGTGAGCACAGGTCAAACCCAAATGAAAAGCCGGGTTCAACTCACGTGCAATATATTGAATATCACGACATGAGCACAAGGTCAAACCCGAGTTTTGAAACTGGATTCAACTCAAGTGAAATTTCAAAAATCAACATGAATGTATTCAAAGTCCAACACAGTTACAACAATGCATGCAAGTGCCAACCAGATTGAAGACCAACAGCAAAATGGACCGCAACAATCATGTATGCAGACCAGACCAGAACAAGATTGCCACCAACACAACAATATGAATGCTATGTTCAAACATGGTGAACAAGACACAGTGAAGTGCAACAAGCAACATCAATAGACCAAAGAGCAACAAAATCATCACAATAAAGACCACTATGCAGTGTACGATAGTGACATGCACATCAACCAAACAACCTACAAGGTCAGGGAAGCAATGACCAGACCAAACAAAGAACTTCAACCAAACAAGACAGTAAATAGTTCAGTGCATCAAGACTGTCAACAACAACATGCTTGAAGACTACAGCACGACCAAGTATGGAGTGTACAAGTGCAAATGTCCAAACCACAACGTGCAGGCAAACATGAAGTGAATACAATTCGAATGATCAAGTTCATATGCACAGTGCAGACCACAATGAAGTTGTAGAAGAATAACCAGTGTTGTACAAGTACAGTCAAGCTCAAATGGAACACAAGTTAGTGGCAAGCTACAAACACCAAGTGCAACAGCAGATACACGAGCTAATGAAGACTGCATCATGATACAAGGCCAGAGACTGCAATATCAAGTGCAAGTGCAGACGACAAAGACTCAACTACATCCATCAAGTTCAAAAGCAAGCAGTGCAGTGATACATGGAATCACATGAACAAGTTAGAACAACCAGACAACATCATGCAATGCTAAATTGAAGGTCAGGTTAAACCAACCAGAAAAATGGCCAGAGATGAAGCTCACAGGGGTCAGAGAATCAATGCCGTGTAAAGTCGAAAGCAACAGTGGATGAACGAGATTCAACAGTGCAGAGATGGGCCGAAGTCAGAATTCAAAAATCAAATTCGTATTTTTGAAAAGGTCCAAAGTCAAAGTAAATTAAAAAGACGAAAGTTTCTGCCTTTTTATTCAAGAAAAATCGAACGCGTGAAAATCAAAGCCGTGAGTAACAAGTCGAAAGAAATCAGGAAAGCCGTGCGCATCAAGGGTTGAAGTTTTGGAAAGTATCGAATTGAAACGAAGCAAATACAAGTGTCACGAATTCATATAAATACAAACCCAAATTATCATCATCTGCATCGAGTTAAAAAGGCAAACAATCAAACCTACAAACAGAGAAATTACATACCAACTCGTTCATCAGAGAACGAGCGAGCCAAGCAACGAGAACCGATCAACAGAGGAGCAACACGTTCACCAGAGAATCAACATAGGCGTGCTCCAGAAAAGCCCAAAATTTGGATGGCGAGTCGAAGCCCTAATTTCAGAACGAACAAGGAATACAACGTCGGCCGCAATTGTTTCAGAAGGAAAAGCAAGAGGATCAGGTTAAAAAAAATAGTGGGCCGGCCTTTATTATAAAGGGGATTGGTTTTTACTTAGGGTTTTAATTAAAGGGGTTTTTTATTTTTATTTTGAGCAAAAATTATGGATTCAAAGTTGTATTTTAATTTTTGCTCCTGCTTTTATTTTTGAAGTCTGTTTTTCTTTTCGAGTCAAAAATTTGTAAATCACCACCTAGGTTGTAGGTTGTGTCAGATTGTCTAGTTAGAGTTAGTTCAGTGAGCAGGGTGTGCGAGTTTGAAAAACTCTATAGACGGAGCAGAGTTTGCGAGTAAGCGAAACTCTGTAGGCGGAGCAGGGTGTGCGAGTCTATGAGAGTGTTTGTGAGTGGGAGCAAAAGGGTTTGCGAGTCTAGTAGAGTCTTTGTAAGCGGGATACTGTTTAATTCTAATAGAAATCTGGGAATGCAGCAGTAGGAAGGGGTTGCCAAAGCTGGGTAAATTTTGTGTGTGATTTACTTTTCAGCATATTTATTTCTGCAGTTTGTTTCTGTGTTTAATTCGAGAAAATTTGCTATAACCCTATTCACCCCCCCTCTAGGGTTAATCTAGATCCTACATGTATATATATATATATAAATTCATATAAAATACGAAAATTTAGTAAATAATCAAAAATAAATAAATAAATATTAAATTTATGTAATTAAATTAAGAAAATAACAAAGAAAATGTAATATAGTCTTGAAAATTTAAAAATAAATGGAACAAACTTTGGAAAATTATTATGTACTTGAAAAATATTTATATACAAAGATAAGAATACAAAATAAAATGCATTAACAAAAATAAATAAATAAATTTTAATTAAATATAATTTAAATGAAGAAAATAGCAGAAAAAGGGAAACTAGGCTTTAAAATTTGAAAATAAATTCAATAAGCTTTGGAAAAATTCAAACATCACTTTAAAAATGTTTAAAAGACAAAAATATATGTAACATAACATATAATAAAAATTTGAATAAGATATTACAAATAAAAAGATTATTTATATAAATTAAAATAAACAATATTGTGAAATAAAACAATTTACACCCAATATTGTAAAAACATAACTCTCACAATTTAACTCCGATTTCAACGAAACGGAAAGCAGTATTCTTAAAATTTAATCTATTTTCATAATAAAAGATAAAATTCAAAAATTTAAATATTTAAATTTAAAATTTAAAAGTCAAAGTTTGACCATATTGACCAAAAATTCAATTTCTAGAAAAATATTCAATTTATTCAAGTTTGCAAATATAATTCACCTAATAATCAAAATTTATATTTAAAATAACAAAATTTATTCTTTTTAATAAATAACATAAAGTTTTAAATCAGGAAATTCAATTTAAAAGTAACAAAATATACAATAAAATAGTCCCAAAATATAGGGTTGTTACACTCTCCCACAGTCAAAACTTTTCGTCCTCGAAAAGGAATGAAGTACGGAAAACACAGAAAAAAATAGAATAATTGAATGACAAGGAAAAGAAAAAGAAAAAGAAAGAAAGATTTCCATTGATTGCATCAATCACGACTGGATCAACAGAAATTCCATTACTAGAAACAATATGTCCAGGGAATCGGACTTCATCTTTCCAGCAATGGCATTTAGAAAATTTATTTAGCACAGCTCGAAAACAAGATTCATCAAATCAACAAAGAAAGAAAGAGCATTAGTCAAACCAAAAGGCATGACTAACCATTTATAGGACCCATTCCCAGAGTTCCAGGAATAAGATCTGTACGAAAATAAATTTCCCGCTTAGGAGGTAAAGTAGTGACTTTACCAATATATCGAGATAGAATCTTACTACAGGAGTCAAATGAAGATCGCCACTAAAGCAATGATCAGAATAGAAAAGTTGCACATGCTTACAAATCCTATTAAGGTTTGCGGAGCCCCAATTGGATTTGAAACACATAAGAACAGAAGCAGACTCAGTAGAAAGGAGATACTCAAACTTATCACACAAATCAACAGAAATAAAACTGTGGAAAATCTAGTATCAAATAAAGCACGAGTATGATACAAAAATTAAGAAAGGTTGCACGGAAGAGTACCTTGGTCATTACAAGGAGTAGGAGCAGGTGGAGGAACTGGAGAAGATGCAGATGAGATAGCAAATATACCAGAAGGCTTAATATCAGCAGGAGGAGGAACGGCTGCAATAGCTAAGGTAGGACAGCTATTAGCATAGTGTCCTTTCTGATCACATCTGAAGCAAGTGATGGCAGAAAGGTCAACAGGTTGCCTATGTGAAGGAGGAGATGAAGAAGATCCCAAACCCGAATCCTTGAGCCAATTCTACTTCTGCTGCTGGAAATTAGGCTTTCTCTTCCTAGAATTGGCAGAGGAAGACTGAGATGAAGGAGCACCAGCAGTAGCAGGAGCAGGAGTAGGGCTCTTAGAAATAGGGTTCTCATAACGGATAGCCATATCCATAAGCTGGGTGAAAGTGCCATGGACATGAGAAATGAGACGATCATAATACACGGGACGAGCGCCAGATATGAACTTCTCATTCTTCTTGAGAGGAGTGTCAATCAGGCTAGGACCGAACTTATAAAGTTCGTTGAACTTCCTCTCATACTCAGAAAAAGACATGGTACCCTGCTTGAGATCCATAACTTCACGATAAAGCTGAGATTTCTCGGCTTCGGGCATCCATTTTGCCACAAAAGCCTCTCTGGAAAGATAATAGATGAACTCAAAAAAGCACAAAAAGATAGAAAAACAGAATTCAAAGAAACACGAGAAGATACCTAAACTGCTCCCAAGTGATATCAGCTTCGACGGTGGTAGCCGTGACAGACTCCCACCAATCTAGAGCAGACTCATGCAACTGCCAAGCTGCTAACTAACGCTTCTGGGCATCAGTAATCTCAAGACCACTAAATATCCTTTCAAGACTCTACAACCATTGCCGAGCCTCAATGATGCTTTCCGAACCGGTGAATGGGGTTCCACCTAGTTGAGAGAATTCCTTATAGAGAACAGTGAATCTAACAGGAGCAACAGGCTGAGGAGCTAAGGCAATACCACGACTCCTACCTCTGGCATTTCCTCGATTCATCCTGAAAAATATCAAGAATGAATTTAGGACAAGATAAAGACAAGCCAAAGATAAATTAAGGTAAGACAAGAGAATATACTTGGATGAATATCCTAAAGAAAGAAAAAATCTAACAAGGTAGATACGAATGGAAGGAAGTTAGAAAACATTTGAAAAATCCTTTAAAACAAGAAAATTATTATATCAAAATAATCTTTGAAAATCTTTTGAAAACATTTTGAAAATCATTTTATACTTTGAAAATACGTCTGTCACAAAGAAAGTGATTCTGAGATTGATTTCACTCATTCCAGGGTATTTCTACCCTATCTCTAATGAGTTTTTGCTCCTCGGACAATGGTTTGCCAAAAACCAAAGCTCTGGTACCAAATGCAACGACCTGCCAATTCATAGCATTCAAATCGACAATAATCCATACATGTCAGACTTGAATGATGCAAAATAACAGATTGTAAATAAATTTGGAGCAAATGAAATCAAATACACAGCATCAAAGACATAGAACGATGAGAATAACTCGCAGCGGAATATAAAATAACATAGTAGTTCATGAAGCTACTATAACAGAGTCTCAACCTAAATACATAATAACAGTCTGAAAACAACGTAATAGAAAATCCCAAATACATAGAAGTTCACTAATACATGAGCTAAACTAGAACAGCTGAAACAGAAATAGATATAAATGTAGATAGGCAGAAACTCCAGCAAAGACCAGCTCCAGAAAGAGAATCCAAAGCTGTGAATACTCAGGCTGACCCGAGCGTAAAGCAGAACACAAAACACTCGAGTCAGGACAATCTATACTTATATAATGTAAACCAACTCAAGTGAACTGTAATAAGGTACAAGTAACTTAAAGGATGCCTGGGACCACCCATCCTCTAAGAATCCGTTAAACTATTTACTATATAGTAATATTTCTCTATTATAATAATGTCTACTGTAAAATAAAATTACTTTTAAATAGCGTTCCAGGCTACCCATATCACCCTTCACACATAATAGTCCCAGTAGTCCATCCAGTATCAGCATATCTCCAGATCGGGAGACTACCATAAATACTCCATGGGCTACGGGAGAAAAACAAACTCATTGTAAAAGGCTCGGTATGGTAGGTGAAATGACACACAAGGCAATGCCAAGGTAGATATACCAATTACGCACACGGGCTAGTGGTAACGCAGCAGCCGCATACGCCCACCTTGTAACACACTCACATATCAAAATCGGAGGATGGACATCTAATCAATCACAAGTAAGAGTATAGTATCTAAGGAATGTGTCCGACCAGAGGAGCTACCCCTTTTGGCCCGAGATCGCTCATGTTTTAGTCACCTTAAGCCAACTCACGGGAGTCGGGTTCACGTAATATACCTCAAGAACGTCGCCACCATCCTACTTCATTCTGGAATCCCCACCATGTACACAGTTGTTAAAGTGGTTTTCGGCATCGACAGAGAGTATTTCCATATCCGATCCCGGCCTCTTTAACAACCAATCGTTATTATAACCCGTAGTTATAATTTAAAAATCATAGTTTATACTTAAAAATAAAGTATCATTTCAAATTCAAAATCTTTATCAAAATAAAGATCTATCATTTCCAAACCATTTTAATATATCACAACATCATATCTTTCAAAATACATTTTCAAATCATTATTTGAATTTAAATCCAAATATATACATTTGAATATCCTTTTAATTCAAAGATATCATTCATTTATTATCCTTCTCAATTCAAAGATATCATTCATTTATTATCATTTCAAATCACCTTTTAAATAGTTTATCTTTAAATCAAAACAATTCATTTAAACCATTTAAAAGTGAAGTCATTATATTTAAAATCAAATATTCAATTCCCAAAATTTAGACAAATTCTGAGCTTATTTATTTAAATCAAAACCCCAAACATTCATTTCAGCCTACCGCAACAATTATCAAGTGTTACTGTAGCCCTCTATTTAGTTTCAGATTTTAATTATCTCTCTGCTATCGCAGAACTTACCAAGTGCTGTAATACCACTTAGTTATAATTTATACATAGTTCATTTGTATCAACCACTGCACTTACAAAGCGCTGTAATACCATTTACGTTAGAAATAATAGCATTTCAAAATACTGTTAATTGCATTTCCAGTATTCAATATAATCTCACAAACAATTAATCTTTTATTTAAAATCATTTTTAACTTATAAAATCATATAATTTCACTTTTAAAACAATCATTTAAATATCATTATATTCATGATTTTATAAGGTTAAATTCCCATTCAAAAATCAATATTTAATAATAATTCACATATTAAATTCCAACCTTCAATTTCAACTCTTTAAAATTAAATTTTTAATTTAACACTTAAGTTTAAATTTCAAATATAACTAAATTTTCATTTTATTTACTTAACTTAAAATTTTCATTTTTAAAACAAAATTCACAAATTTCCAATTTAACTTACATTTCAAAATTCAACTGAATATTCATTCATTTAACATTTTAACCTTGTTCAAAAATCATTAATATATATAAAATCATTTTAAATTCATTTTAATTCAAATATCATAAATTTATCATATTTTTGCATTTAATTTAAATTCCATTTATAATTAAATCAAAATCCCCAAAATAACTCATATTTCAAATTTCCAACTTTATCGTTAATTTATTTCACTTATAAATTCTTAGAAAACCAATAATACTCTACGAATATCATTTTTAATTAAATTTTAAATCAAAATATTATAATATTTACATTTCAAACATATTTTAAAAATTTTAGAAAAATATAATTTAACTACAGGTCTGTATATAATTTTCTAGCCTAGGTAAAGTGATACGGGTAATATATCATTTCAACTCGTAATTTACAAAGAAAACTCGGGTTTTATCATTTCAAACCCGCAGTCCCATGTAAATGAAAATAATTTGAAAATCATTCAGGCCTATCATTTCAACCCATAACGATTTTCCCCTATTCTAAGGTCCGTTCGGGCATGTATCATTTCAACCAATAGTGATTCTAATCTGAAGGGAACTTACAGTGTGATAAACTGATATAAATAACAGAACAACATAATATAACAGTAACAGATGTATAACAGGTGTTTAAGCATAGGTGAACATCATATGGTCATAACATAGCATATATAATATGGTGATGCATTTTATAGATTCAAAAGTGGTCAATTTACTAGTTATATAGGTATAAACTGTCTGGTGAGAACAACTCACTGGTATAAGCTGGAGACGTCCACTGAAACACACTAATTGAGATCTACAGAGGAACGATAGAACGAATAAGATTTGGGATTGAGAGAGCCAAATATTTATTTCCTTGAACACATTCAAACAAAATAATATAACTACCATAAGATTCAACCCAAAATACGATTAAACAATGGTATAATAAATGCATAAATCATCTCCATACCACTTGCACTTGCCTGCTACCACTAATGCTTCAGCCCTAGGTCAGGTTTGCACGGCCAAAGTGTGTGTTAGGGTTTGGTTTGGGTTCAAATGGGTCGGCCATACATAGGAAAAGATGACGCAAAGGTATGTGTGCATGGAACTAACACTACAAGGCAACCACCATGGATTCTATGCAACATATGGGTTCGGCCACAAGCTAGCATGGTGCAGCCAGGTCTGTAGTGGGCTGAAGGTTGGTGTGGTAGAGGGTTTCAGGTCAGAAATTGGCTGGTGGAGGTAGAGTAGGTGGCGGCCAAGAGTTGTGTGAGGTGATGGAACAATACAAGGCTCGGTTATGTACATCTATGTAGTGTATGCTCAAATTTTGGTGGATCTATCTCATTATGGTGCACATCCATGGTATGGGGATGTGCTGGAGGTGGTGTTAGGTGGTTCAGGTGGTGGTGGAGGCGGTCTAGGTGATGGAGGAAGAACTGGCCGATCCTAGAGGTGAAGGCAAGTGCATAGAACAAACAAAAACAATAAAAATTTGCTTAGAAAAGAAGAAAGAAAATCACCAAACTTTTCTTCAGGTTAATGGCCGAAATTTTTGGAGTTGAGAAGGTTTGAGATACATGAAAAATGAAGAAAAAAGATACGGCTGAAGCAATGGTAAGGAACGACCAAAAATTGCACGCATGTGTTGGTTGAAAATTGAAAAGGTGGGGAGGTGAAAAGTCAAGGGATATAAAAGGTTTCAAAACCATTCAAATTTCTCAAATTTCTTTTAAATTTTTATATAAATGAAATATATATATAAATTTAGATAAAATACGAAAATTTAGTAAATAAACAGAAATAAATAAATAAATAAATAAATAAAATTAAAAAAATAACAAAGAAAATGTAAACTAGTCTTGAAAATTTAAAAATAAATGGAACAAACTTTGGAAAATTATTATGTACTTGAAAAATATTTATAAACAAAGATAAGAATACAAAATAAAATGCATTCACAAAAATAAATAAATAAATTTTAATTAAATATAATTTAAATGAAGAAAATAGTAGAAAAAGGGAAACTAGGCTTTAAAATTTGAAAATAAATTCAATAAGCTTTGGAAAAATTCAAACATCACTTTAAAAATATTTAAAAGACAAAAATATATGTAACATAACATATAATACAAATTTGAATAATATATGACAAATAAAAAGATTATTTATATAAATTAAGATAAACAATATTGTTAAATAAAACAATTTACACCCAATATTGAAAAAACATAACTTTCACAATATAACTCCGATTTCAACGAAACGAAAAGAAGTATTCTTAAAATTTAATATATTTTCATAATAAAAGATAAAATTAAAAAATTTAAATATTTAAATTTAAAATTTAAAAGTCAAAGTTTGACCATATTGACCAAAAATTCAATTTCTAGAAAAATATTCAATTTATTCAAGTTTGGAAATATAATTCACCTAATAATCAAAATTTATATTTAAAATAACAAAATTTATTCTTTTTAATAAATAACATAAAGTTTTAAATCAGGAAATTCAATTTAAAAGTAATAAAATATAGAATAAAATAATCCCAAAGTATAGGGTTGTTACAATAAAACATCAAATATGAGAGGATGAAATGCCTAAATTTGCATCCAAATATCTACGACCTAAGGCGAGACTTCTTACTTAAATGATCATCAACACTATCATCCCTCGCCTATGTAGTCATGAGCAGATAACGGAGTTAGAACACAAGGCCCTGTATGCTCTATTTAGCGAAACAAGTATAAATTGGGCCAAATTTATACTTGACGAGTTCAAACATTTTTGGACTCGATCACGGCCTTCAATTATCTATCCCACATACATCATGCGACTTCTACGTGCTCACAACTTCCCCTCTTATTTATCCACTTTTGATGAAATTTCTCCAAAATATGCTTCTACAAAGTTTTTCTCCCTAATGCACCTACCAAAAAATCCTTCGGAGTTTATATCTTTTGAAGAGTGGACGCAACGTCGTCATGCCAGACAAGCTGGGCCTCCACCTCAACCACACCATGAACCATCACAAAAGATGGAACAACATCGTGGGACTACTCATCCTCCTCTTGCACCATTTTATTATACGAGCCATGATGAGATTTTGGAGAATCGAACAGAGACGAATCCAAATGAAAGTATTCAAGATCTCACTCTTAAAAATCAACATATGTTGTCTCGAAATCGAAAAGTTTTGCTAAGCATATTGACAGCTTTGAAACATCTTTTGCCACACGCCTAGTCACAGTTGAAACATCAGTCTCAACTATATTATCGGTTCTCAAAGAGGATTTTTAAAAGGTTCGTGGCCCTACACCCCCTTCCGAAGATTGGCCAACCCAAATGCCTTCTCCTCCTTCGAAACACTCCAAACTTTTTGAGGAGAATGAACCTCTAGAACAAGCTCCGACATCTCCAACAAAGCAACCCAGTTCTTCTAAAAATGAAGATAAAGGAGAGGATCAAGGAAAAGTTTCCCCAAAAGACTCATAGATTTTTAGGACTTCATCTTTTGTACAATTGAAAAAATCTATGAATGTACTCGATTATAATTATTAATAAAATTTCTCTTTTGGTGTGTTATCTCTGTATATATCTTTATCTTACAACGATTGGTCGATATTTAATAATTTATACATTTAAAGAGTTAGATATCCTTTTTGATAATGCTAAAAGGGGAGAAAAAAAAGCACATATTCAGTGGGAGATTTATAAAATTATATATAAGTACATTGTATAGTTGTCATCATCAAAAAGGGGGAGATTGTTAGAAAATCAAATATACGGTTTCGATGACAACAACTATACAATGGAAATCGAATATGAAAATATATTTCTATATACAGGTACTTGCTAGAGTAACACCACTAGGAAGACAAGAACAATGCTAAAAGAACATTACAAGAGACTACAAGTCTATAGGATCAAAGAAGCAACAAGAAAGATGCACAAAGAAAACATGCACAGCTTTCAGACGTCTGAGTGCATAAGCCAGACGTTTGGAAAAACCCTCTAGAACAACAAAACAGACAGGATCAGATGTTTGGTAGATGCACTCAGATGTCTGAAAGACTACTATATACAAAAAATATATAGTGTCAAACATCTGATACAAATATCAGACGTCTGATTTTGAACTTGGAATTTATATTTAAAATTCAACCGTCACATTTGAAAAGAAATATTCGCTTCTCTTCGTTGCAACTCTTCATCATCAATAGAAGCAACTGTAGAAGCACTTGTAAATGGATGCAACTACATAAGGAACCTCTCTACAACTATATATATCATCAAGAATCAAAGAGAACATTTACCTTACCTACTTGTGCTCTTTACTCACATGCTCTATTATATTCTTGATTTCTAGCAATCTATACTTGTATTTCACTCTTCCATATATTCGGTTCTTCACAATCAATGCTCTCTAGATATATATTGGAAATATTTGTAGTTATTAGTCAATATTAGTGTTATAGAACACATACTTGAAAAGAACAAGCTGTTGTAACTAAGCCTATTCCTCTAGGCGAAGTGAGGTTGTTTGATAGTCGAATTTCGAAGGGGAGCTTCGTGACTGGATGTAGGACGGGAGGTCCGAACCAGTATAAAATCCTGGTGTGCTTGTAACGCCCCGCCCTTTTTGCACGATCTAAATCGACGATAAACTGCACACGTCAAACTTAAACCATACTAAAGGGCGGATTGTTATGGGGTAAATAAGAAAAAGCAGGGAAAGAAAAAAAACAAAATAGAATCGTGCAACAGAACGATAAAATATAATAATCAAATATACACTTCATGAAGCTGTTTTATAAACATTTGATTATATTTATGCAATACATATCAGAGTTGCACATACCAGTGAATATTAATCAATGCAGCGGAATACAGTGTGTAGTGGAACAATATAATATATATAATAATAATAGTGAAATCTTCGTCTTCGTCCTCAAGAAATAAAGTCTTCAAATCCTGAAACGCTCGGACTGACCCGAGCGAATTGAAAAGACAAAACACTCGAGTCAGAAATAAAAAATCTTATGTAAGTTAAATCAACATTCAATAATATGAGTGGAACGGCGTCAGAGATGTTTACGGGATTTGACATCTCCTATCCAGTGTCTACGTGAGTGCAGTAACTCAAGAGATGCTCGGGATTCACATCTCCTAAGGATCCGTTAAACTATTTACTATGTAGTAATATACGCTATTATAATAGTGTCTAAAGTAAAGTATAATATACTGAAAATAGCGTTAAGGCATTACAATTTCCACCTTAACACACTTTTATATTCCCATGGTCTATACAGTACCGTGATCTCCCCCGTATTGGGCGTCGTCATAGGGCACTCCATAGGTATGGTACAAAACAAAATCGTATAAGGCGCGCTAGGGTAGGTGACACAGCACAACTAGGCAATGCCAAGGTAGATATATCAATTACGCTTCCGGGTCGGTGGTTACTCATAGCCGCAGCTACCGCACACCTCGAGCCACACCCCCAAATCAAAGAAATCAAAAGTGACCACCGAATCAATCCAAAAGTCAAAGTATAATATCGAAGGGATGTGTCCGATCAAAGGTGCTACCTCATTAACCCGTCGATTGCTCCTCTTTTAGCCACCTTATGCCAACTCACGGGAGTTGGGTCCAGGTATTTACCTCAAAGGAAACGCCGCCACCATCCTACTTCATTCTGGAATCTCCACCGCGTACACGGTTGTTAATGTGGTTTTCTGGGTTGGCAGAGAGTATGACAACTTCCGATCCCGGTCTCTTCAACAACCAAACGTTAATATAACACCGTGGTCATTTCAAAATAGTTTATACTTTAAAAACCAGAATATAATGTCCATTTCAAAACCATATAAATACAATATCATTTTCGTTTTAAAAACCCAAAAGATTTTGATATCATTTTTATTTCAAAATATATCCTTTTCCAAAATCATAGCACTTCCAAAATCTATATACCTTGAAACCAAACATTTGAAATTATAACCCTTTTAAAACATAATACTTTGAAATTCATAACTTTGCAACATTCCAATTTCGATAAATCATTTCAATTTCGATATATTCCAAGGCTTTAATATTCCAAAATTCCAAAACTAAATTTGAAAATTTAGATTCAAAAATCAAGTCTTCTATTATTTATTTTTTAATATTTTACATAATAAATCCATTTTCGTTTAAACAAAACTCAAATTTCAAATAACAAAATATTTCTTCAATTCCTTTATACTTGCAATAATCAGTTAATTCATCTAGACCCAAAATCAAGTTATAATAGTTTACACCTTTAAATTTCTCAATTTAATAAATTTCACATCAACCTTTTAGAGTTTAATTCTTAAATAATTTCAATTTCAAATAAATATCCAATTTATCTCCCAACCTTAATTTATTTAAATCATTATACACTCTATATCAAAATAGAATGTAAATACTTACTCACATTATTATCAAAAAAATCAAACTCTATTATTAAACTTAATTTTTATTTGACAACTTATACGTAGCTTAAATTCAAGCATTCAACTTTATATAAAATAATATTTATAAAATCTCAAAAATCAATATTCATTAAACCATATTGTATAAAATAATCAAACTTAATTATTGGGCTTATTTTATATTTCAAAGCATATTTATATATAGCTAGAATCAATAATAAATTTGATGTTTATATAACATCAAAATCAATATTTATATAACCCGTATATTTCTTTACAAAACCATAGAAATCATTTCAAAATATTTTTATACATATAGACTACGGTGTCTTATATAATTTTCTACCCTATGGTCAAGTGATACAGATGTTTATCGTTTCAATCCGTAATTAAAATAAAAATTACGCTTATATTTCATTTCAAACCGCAATCCTGAATCAATAAAAATGCATAATGACTTGCAGTTTATAATAATAAAATACAACATCCATTCATCCATCATAGAATCATACATCCATCACAATCATAATCCAAAACAATCAATCAATATTAATATATAGCTGATAATATATAACAAGAAATTAACTGGCAGTTATATTCAATAACAAATTAAATAACGATTTAATTTCAATAAATTCAATTAACTGAGATGATGATTAAAAATATACGAAACAACATAAATAAATGCATAATCACGACAAAATTCAATTTAAAAAACATAAGAAATTTCAGAAGTTGCGAGTGGGTTAAAACACTCACCTTTTGAATTTAAATTCAATTTAAACCCAAAAATTAACAGTCTCTAAATCCATCCAAACCGGTGCCAAAATGACCGGAATCCCAATACGAACCTAGCGGAGAAAATCGCTCGTAAAAGGGCATCGTATGCAAAAGTTATTGATGCTACTATATTTGAATTATAAGTTAAAATAAAATAAATAAATAAAAAGGAAACCACTCATGTGATGCCACGTTGCGCATCGTTTACCCACATGACTCTCTTCAGATTAAAGACGAAAACCTAGCCGCCAATCCCTATAGCCAAAATGCGCCACCACATACACCTTCCCATCGATCAGAACACGTAAGCATAACCACCACGCCTGTCTGCACCATCGTCTTTAACCCCCTGTGCTCCGCCGCCTTCAAATTGCCTCCGGTCGAGACTAATACGCGAAGCTTTAGATGCGATTTCAGGCGATTTGAGGACCCTATGACAACAGTGAATGGCATGGATTTACCTGATTCGTCGAGCTCTACGCCATGGTGCCTCCTGATCGTCGAATTATGAAGTATCCACCGTCGAAATCACTAAAACTAAAACGAGCGACCGAGGTTGTTCTTAAATTTCGGGAAAAACAATGCGTCGAATTGAAAAACGAGTTGCAGATCTGAGTTGCGTACATCGAGAGTTTTGATATATAATTTTTTTGAATTTTTTTGAGAAGTTTGAAATTTCAGCTTTGGATTTGATTTGTGATTGCAATTGGAATTAGGGTTTGTCTGCCATTGAAGTGAGAAGGTGAATAGAACGTATAGAAATGAGTACAGAGGCAGCTAAGGTTTATAGCAGGATATATATAGGCAGGGTTGACATTTGAATGGATGGATAAGATAGACTTACGCGCTAACGCCAAAGTGGCCCAAAAAGCCAGTTTCGACTCCGGAATGAAATTGGGTTAACCCATATATCAAAATAGATGTTTTTAAATATTTTAAACGCGATGGAACAAGTTTCAAGTCCAAATTCCATCGTATGAAGAAGTTATGCTAAAATCAATATTTTCTAAATTCATTTCAATCGATTTCAATTTTATTTATTTCAAGGCGTTTCGAGTCCGTACGATCAAACGACAGGTCCGATCGCTACGAAACTTGAAATCCTACAATAATTCACTGTTACAGAGCCGATGAAACTGGTTTCATCAAAATCCGAGTCAATGCCAAAATGGCTATTTTTCCAGTTAATTATAAATTAAAATTAATTAATTAAATCAACTTTTCAATTTCAATTTGAAAACATGCCAAATTTCATCACTTATGATTTCTCAATCATTTACGATGATTAAACAAATTTAAATGTCAACTTAGAGGTGAATGATTTATAAATTTCAATATTAACCTCAATTTCATTAAATTATAAATTTGATTTCCAATAATTCTATTAAATTCACCTTTCATCCTATTATTTAATTTATTGTTATCAAAAGGTTGCAATTTACATTGATTCACGATTGTTTATATTTATATTCTTAAATTTTATCTAAATTTCCATTTATGCAATCTTCTAAGTATTTACTTTTCATTGAATTGCAATTAATCATATTATCGTATATTAAATTCCAATATATTGATAAAACTTTATTTCCATCCTTTTATTCAACCAATAGTCATTATTTCAAATTCTAATTCCATCAACTAATTAAACAGATAACTTATAATATATGCTTACAAGCCAAGTGTTACATTAATTGTCATATTCTGAATGGAGTTAGCATTAATTTCAAAAATTGTCTAAATTTTATGTTAAGATAATATTTAATTACCTTAATGCAGTCAATTTTGACCTTTACAATTTTAATACATTCATTAATTGTCAATTACCATTCAAATAAATCCATTCGTTTGATTTCCTTATTATGAATCAATTATAAACTTACTATCTTAAAAGTGATGTCAACATGGGTACTTTTCTATTACACTATTATACGCTATTTACATCTTACAGTTGTATAAATGTTACATTAAATCTATTCAAATTTCTAACTCCTTTGTTATTAACTATCCTATTTTCATTTATTATATCTTTGTCAAATATATACATTAATTACGGTTAAATATTCTCAATAAATTATTTACTTGGCTTCAACCTTCTATTCATCAATTACTGCCTTATAAATAAACTCCAGTTTCAATTCAATTTACATTCACCTTTCCATTATTATATTAATTATCATTTAAGTAACCTATAATCATTTTATTTTTAAAACTTACTCAAGTGCAACAATTACACTTTCCATTATTATATTAATTTGAATTCCATTTTAGTTAATAATTTTTATTAAAAATTCACAAATTCAACATTCCCATTTGTTTCTTATATTAAACTTATAACCCAGTATGACAATTTACATTATTTCCAATTAATTGCAATATAAATTTTAAATTGTTAATTTTAATTTCAATTGCTACATCTGATGTCTAACATTCATTCCAATATAAATTATAAGATTTTTATTTATTTCTAAATTTAATTTAAAAATCTTATTAATTTAACTCATTTAAATCATTGAATTTTACGGGTCGTTACACTC
Source organism: Allium cepa (assembly GCA_030765085.1). Taxonomy (NCBI): domain Eukaryota; kingdom Viridiplantae; phylum Streptophyta; class Magnoliopsida; order Asparagales; family Amaryllidaceae; genus Allium; species Allium cepa. The sequence continues at coordinate 807,845,822 of CM060941.1, forward strand.
TCCCCCACTCAAAACTTTTCGTCCCCGAAAAGGAAAAAGAGGGAAAAAAAGAATTTATAAATTAATATTTATTATTCAAACATTATATTTATAGCAATAGGTTTATATAATTGGATAATTTAAATAAAATATATAGATTTATAAACAATTAAATCTTTTATATTCAAATTTATAAAGTTGGGAAGACATTTTAAAATTTTCTAAGTCCAAAGTTTACGGAAAATTTCGGCAGAGTCTCCTTTATATGGAGAGGCTCGAGAGAAAATATAATATCAAAAATAACCATATACAACATATTTTCTAAAATAATATATATCCCAACACGGGAAAAATAATATAATAGCGCTATAAATCGTAATCTGAAAACGTACCTATTCGTCGGGAAAATAACGCTTACTTTATGCAACCAAAAGCAGCATCAATTTGCTTCCATAACCTGCATTTCACTTATATAATCTAAAAGAGTTAATACTTATATAAAATGAAATATTGAAGTTGTTTCAACCATAACAACAAATAAATGCAAACATCAATCACTTGCAACAAGTCATACAACCATTATATAGAATAAACATAATCAATCATTTATTCATATCAAACAAACAAATAGTTGTTCGGGTTCAAAAATTTAAATTATACGGAATGAAGAATAAACTACTAAGCGTACCCTTTTACTCAACAGTCTTAGGCGAAAATAAATAGATTATTCATACATCCAAACAAATTTAAAGCATCCTAGATCAACCACCATAAACCGAAGAACAAAAATTCCAAACAACAAATCAAATTTATTTATTATAAATTTGATTTCATACATTTGTTGTTTGATTTTCTTTTTATCCATATAATGATTTATCTCTACATTTACATTTATTTCTTGCAAAATTTCATTTTTATATATTCATATCAAATAGTTTTCTTTTATTGCATTATATTCATATATTTTCTCAATTTCATTTATTTACACTACTTACCTTCATTTATCAATAGGATTCATGTTCTATTCAATGGCTCAGCATTTATATTCATTTACTTAAGTTTCTAATTTCTTACTTACAACATTTACCTTCTATCGTATTTTATTATAGTAAGATTTCCCTTATAACTTAAGTTTATAACAATTACAACATCAATTCTTATAAATAAAAGCAATTTATTGAACACTTCATTACATACTCTTACTTGTACAATTTCCATTATATTTTCTTATTAAACATTTCAACTTTTAATATTTGGTAAGTTATATATATATGCTTTTTAAGGATGTAATTGAAAGTTATGCAAGTTTACTTTATTTCTTTTAATTAACTTAATGTTCAATAATATCATTCTTTATTTAATAGGTTGCAATTTCAAATTCCCTTTAGTCCCATTTATAACTTAGCATTAAATCTCCTAATTTATTTAGAGTTTCAAATACTCATCTTAAACTCAAGTGGTTTTACTTACTATCCATCTTTTCTACTTATTTAGTTATAAATACCTTAAACATTTCCTTAACTCTTATTTAAATCAAAGGTTCCAATTATTAGTTAACTTCCATTTTACTACACTAATTGATACTGTAAAATAACGGAAACTTAAGAATTTAAATACCGGGTTTTATTCAAAATCATTTTAAAATAGTAGATAAACGTATATACTTACAACTTATATATATCCAATTATTTTCAAAACAAATTAAAAATTTGTACCTGATTATCAAAATAAATCCGCAGTAAAATTACTACAGTGGCCTTCCCACTTCGAAACTCGAAAATGAATGTCGATGATGCGTGCACTCATCAGCGAAATTATTTTCCAGCGACAGAGAGGGTAGTACATAACTTAAATTTTTTCCAATATCTTCTTTAAAAAAATTCTTCAAATTATATTGAAATATTTACATCAGAAAATACTACTAATAATATTATTACTATATTCCAAAATCGTTGAAAGAATTTTCAAAACCCCGGGACTTAAGCTCTAAATTTCCAATTTTCATTTATTTTATTTTCAATCTCATTTCAACTATTATTTATAATTTTCATTAACTAACAACCAATATGTTGCAACCAAATGTAACCTTTATGAAAATTTATTTTATATATAGAAAATATAATAGGCAAAATTATTTCATTCACCTATATTGTAAACAAATATTGTGTCGGTCTGTCCTATTAAGTGTTTAGAAGTCCCTATTGATGTCATAGTGTCCCATGCACCAACCAGAATTTATAAATACAAAACGGAACAAATTAACACAATATCAAAACCTTTTATAACACTAACAAATACGCTCTCTCATATATACACACTCAGCGACTCCCATAGGGTATTGGTACCCTATTGATAAAGAGTCAGACCCCACAAAGCTAAGATTTATCGCTAAACCAAAGCTCTGATACCAGGTGTAACGCCCAGCCCTTTTTGCACGATTTAAATCGACGATAAACCGCACACGTCAGACTTAAACCAGACACAAGGGCAGATTATTATGGGGTAAATAAGAAAAAGTAGAGAAAGAAAAAAACAAAATAGAATCTTGCAGTGGAACGATAACATATAATAATCAAATATACAGTTCATGAAGCAGTTTTATAAACATTTGATTATATTTATACAATACATATCAGAGTTGCACATACCAGTGAATATTAATCAATGCAGCGGAATACAGTGTGTATTGGAACAATATAATATGTATAATAATAATAGTGAAATCTTCGTCTTCGTCCTCTAGAAATAAAGTCTTCAAATCCTGAAACGCTCGAACTGACCCGAGCGAATTGAAAAGACAAAACACTCGAGTCAGAACTAAAAGATCTTATGTAAGTTAAATCAACATTCAGTAATATGAGTGGAATGGCGTCAGAGATGTTTACGGGATTTGACATCTCATATCCAGTGTCTGTGTGAGTGCAGTAACTCAAGAGATGCTCGGGATTCACATCTCCTAAGGATCCGTTAAACTATTTACTATGTAGTAATATACACTATTATAATAGTGTCTAAAGTAAAGTATAATATACTGAAAATAGCATTAAGGCTTTACATTTTCCACCTTAACACACTTTTATATTCCCATAGTCTATACAATTCCGTAATCTCCCCCGCACTGGGCGTCGTCATAGGGCAGTCCATAGGTATGGTACAAAACAAAATCGTATAAGGCATGCTAGGGTAGGTGACATGTAACGACCCGTATTTTACGTGTTGATAAATCGTAGAATAGTTGCTATCAGGTCGTTAGTATTGTTTGAGTCGACCAGAGTTAGCTCGTGTGGGAGCTTAGGTCGTTGTTATTGTTTAGGTCAACCTGAGCTTACCTTGTCCAGGAACTTAAGTCGTGTGGAAGTTAGTGGTTTAAGGGTTCTAACGACCTAGTGGGGAGCGACCTATGTTTGCTAAGTATGGTTAGGTCGGAACCGACATAAGGAATGTGGACGACATAGGAAGTTGGTGGCTTTAGTGTTCGACTTAAGGGAAGTAAGCGGGTTAAGAAGATGGGCCGACCTAAGAGTTAGCGACTTAAGGTTTGATCGACTTAAGAGGTTGACCGACTCATAGGGTGAGCAACTTATAGGAATTGGCCGACTTAAGGTGGTTAGCGAGTTAGTGTTGGACCGACTTATAGGATGGAACGACCTAAGGGTTAGTGACCTAGAGGTTAGCGCTGTGTTGAGATAGGTCGTGGGAGTCTTAAGTCATTGGGTCGGCTATGTTAAGTCGCGCATGTTTTAGGTCGGCGTACTAGTTGAGTCGCATAAAGGCTTGAAGAGGTAAGTCGTTGGGATCTTAGATCGGTAGGTCGTGGATGCGCATGTGTTTTAGGTCATAGGTCGGGGTAGTTGAGTCGTTAGGTCGTAAGTCGGCTAGGGTTAGGTCGGCGACGACTTAAGGAGGGCGGCCGACTCATGGGATTTCTGCCTATAAATAGAGGGGTTTGGTTCACTTTTTGGCATCGGATTTTGAAGCGACAAAGTGCTGCCATTTTGAGAGCTCGACTACAATACTTATTAACTTCTTTTCTCTACTAAAATCTAGTGCTTACATCCATCTAAGATCGAAGATCCAAGAGCCAAAGTTGAAGATCTACATCCAACAAAAAGAGATTTCATCGGTTGAGGGGAAATCTTGTCGGATCGAGCTAGATCCTTTGCTGTCCAGATCTGGAGTTTGTCGTTTTTGAGGTGTTTAGGTGATTCGGTGAGTGGTGGTTATCTCTCACGCGGACCCAAAGGAGTATATTGGATCGGTGGTTTGTTTGTGTGTTAAAGATAGTGATTTCATGCATTTTCCTTAAGTCTGCATGTAGATCCATTGTTCACAAAGCTTTGATATCCATTTTACTATATGTTAACCTATGCTAGTTCATTCATCAAGATATTACTTAGAATTCATGCTTGTTAGATTTGGACACTTCAATTACGAAATTGCCATTATTGTTATAACTGTTTATTTAGATCTTATTTGAATGATTGATTACTTGGATGAATGATTGATTTGATTGATTAGTTGATTAGTGATTGAATTTGGACAAGTTGGTCGAAGATGATTCAAAAGCTAAGTGGAAAGACTCTTGAATAAGGAAAGCTGCTCGAGGCATATAAAGCGGATGATAAAGCTCGTATGGATAGATTTGATCATGATGTTGAGATGGGACTTTGCTATGATGCGATGAAGCAAAGCATGATATGAGATAGCCTTGGTTTAATCCAGACGGGATCATTCCAAGCATGTTGATAACTCGGTGATATGGTTCGAGTTTGTTCATAATGGTTGGCTCGAGAGGCGCTTGAGCTAGAATGTGAATAGTCGTCGAGGAGGATGACTAGAAGGCTGAGATTTCATCGTCGTTGAAGGTTCTAGCATGCTCAAAGCAAGAGTACGTTGGGACGGGTCACGATGACATCCCAGGCACAGGTCACGATGACGTGTTAGTACTCTGGGCAAATTCGATAGTCCTAGGCACGGGTCACGACGACGTGCGGAGTTATGTCTAGAACCGGGGTTACCATTAGCCCTTGGCAGACGGATGAAATAACGGGCCGGTCATTCAATTAACGGTGAAATCGAGGCAATGATAATAGTGATAGCCAGAGTCATGGATGTTGGGATGTTGGGATGTTTTGGTTGTATCGTCTCTTGGGCCAAGAGCGATGTTTTCGGGGTGCTTACCTGATCTTGGTTTAGGCCTTGGGGGTTTGTACTTGAAAAACATCGACCTTGACTCGAGTGATAATTGTTTTACTTTAATTGTCTGCTTTGCTATGTTTGTTTCTGCTTAGTGTGTCTGGGGCTATCACTGTAGAAAGAGGTGGAGTAGGATGGTTGAGTTCCTATTCCTTTTTACCCTTTATGCTCTTTTGGTTTGTTTGATAGTTGATTTACTGCTCACTAGGACTTTTGTCTGACTCAAGATTTTATGTTCAACTCTTATTACCTTGGGCTGTTCATCCATTTTGGGATGGGCAGACTAGGTAGCAGGTGACAGGTGCTGTTCTTAGTGACCAACGCTGTTGATGACGAAGACGAGCTGGAGGCTTTTGCATGTTGTTTTCTTACTATATGTACTGGATGTTTCGCTGCTTATATGATTCTCTGAGTGATATGTAGTGAGGCTTGATGTATTGACTTTTCAGATTGATGTACCAAACTATTATGATTTTATATGATAAGATTCTGTTCTTTCGAGCTTCACTTTGTATATTTTCTATTGTATTTTATCCATGCGCTGTGAGTAATACGATAGACTATTCTATGATTTACCTTGCCCTGACGATCATCCATGGCTGCCTGGCACACTTTACAGCGCACTATCCCCTTGTTTGGTGCAGGAATCATGGGCGGTCGTCACATTTGGTATCAGAGCCAGGTTAATCGATTTTAGCCAACGCTCGCTGACATAACTACGTATGAGAGACGTAATTGTAATTTCTATGGATGATTACTATATATAATATAGTAGCTTAGAAGGATTTGAACTTCTTATGCAGTTGTTTCTCAGGGTATATTAATCATTTCTTTGAGATATTAGGAATGAGTCGAAAAGGTAGACCAGCTGCTAGGGGAGGCCGTGCTGTTGAGGGGGCTGCTGATTATGCTTCTATGTTCGAGGCTATGATGACTTCGATCATGAGAAGGATGCCAACTCCAGGGCCATCAGTAGATGTTGGGGTTCAAGTTCAAGCTCCAAAACCAGTAGATTTTGCTAAGTTGTGCAAAGATTATACTGCTCTTGGAGGAAAGGTTTTCTTAGGGACAGAATCAACCATAGAAGTCCAGAGATGGATAGATGCTTGTAGAAGGATCTTTGGTGATTTGGGAATTGAGGATGCAACCAAAAGGAAGCTTGCATCAAGACAGCTTCAAGGAAGAGCTTCTGATTGGTGGAATTCCATCACCATTGATACTCAAGAGGAAGAGATCACTTGGGAGCAATTCCAAGCTAGATTTGAAGCTAAGTTCATTTCTACAGCTCAGAAATCTGTCCTGTTTAAGAAGTTTGTGGAGCTCAAGCAAGGTGGAAGACCAGTTCTTGAGTATGTTTCTGAGTTTGAAGCTTTGTCTAAGTATGCTCGATCATATATTGTATCTCCCTATCAGAAGAATGAGAAGTTTGTGACAGGCTTGGACAGTTATCTTGGGAGGCAGTTGGTGGATCATTTGGATGACCCATTTGAGAAGCTTGTGGAGAAAGCTCTCAGGCATGAGAATTTGTTTCCTAAAGAAGGATCTGTTGTTGCTATGACCAAGGAACAAAGTGGAAACAAGAAGAGAAAGCAGCAGCAGTAGAAGGGTAAGGATGGCCAGAAGAAGCCGAAGGGTGAAGTGACCTGCTACAACTGTCGGCAGAAGGGTCATCTCTCTAGAGATTGCAAGAATCCGAGAGTGCCGGTGAAGTGCCACAACTGTGACAAACCAGGTCATATCAAGAGGAATTGTCCAGAACCGAGGAAGGACAAGCAGATTGTGCAAGCTTATGCTTTGGGGGTTGTGCCATCATCTTTGAAGGCTCCTACTGCTGAAGAGGAGGGAAAGAGTGTGGTGGTTCAAGGTACTCTTTCCATTTGCGGTGTTCCAGTTAGAGTGTTATTTGACACTGGGGCGTCGCATTCCTTTGTTCGTAGTGAACTTGTAGGCCGGTTGGGTTTGGAACCGGATATTGTTGATAGACCATTGGTTGTGACTAATCCAGTTGGGGGTTCGTCTTGTTTGTGTATGATATGCCGTGGTCTAGTTGTATCGAGTCATGATTGCTCTTTTGTTTGTGATTGTTTTGTTCTGAACTTTGCGGGGTTCGGAATTATTTTGGGTATGGACTGGCTTAGGAAGTATGCGGCAAAGGTTGATTGTGAGAGGCTTGAGGTGACAGTCGAGAATGTGGAGAGGCGAAAGGTTGTGATAAGATGTAAGCATGAGGAAGGCGTCCTTATGAGCTTCATGTATTTGCTGGTTGTTCCACGGGATGGACTGTCATCGGTGCCTATTGTGAATGGATTTGAGGATGTATTTGACGAGGTCAAAGTGTTACCGCCGCATGGAGAGATCGAGTTTCGTATCGATCTAGTTGAAGGTGCCAGACCTGTTGTGATGCCTCTTAGGCGGATAGCGCCTAGGGAACAGCAAGAGTTGAAGGTGCAAGTTGATGACCTTTTACAGAAAGGATTCATTCAGCGTAGTGTGTCCGAATGGGGTGCACCAGTTGTGTTTGCAACCAAAGCGGATGGATCGTTGAGGTTGAGTGTGGATTATCATGAGCTGAATAAAGTGACTAAGAAGAACAAGTATCCATTGCCGAGAATAGATGACTTGTTTGATCAGCTTCACGAAGCTAAGGTGTTTGCTCAGATGGATTTGGTAACGGGATTTCACCAGTTGAGAGTGGCAAAGGATAGTGTGCCGAAGACTGCTTTCAGGACACCATCCGGCTTCTTTGAGTGGCTGGTGATGCCATTTGGATTGACCAATGCACCAGCATATTTTGTGGATCTTATGAATAGAGTGTTCAGAGATCAGTTGAACAAGTTTGTACTTGTGTTCATGGATGATATTCTGATTTATTCCAGAACTGAAGAAGAGCACAAGACGCACTTACGTGTTGTTTTGGAAATCTTGCGGAAACATCAGGTGAAGGCTAAGTTTTCGAAGTGTCACTTCTGGAGGAGCGAAGTGAGGTTCTTAGGCCATATTATCTCTGGAAATGGAATAGCGGTTGATCCCGCCAAGGTGGCAGCGATCCAGGATTGGGTTAGACCTAAGAATGCAACTGATGTGAGAAGTTTTCTTGGATTAGCAGGATATTATCGTCGGTTTATCAAAGACTTTTCCAAGATAGCTGCACCATTAACAGGATTGACGAAAAAGAACCAAGTGTTCAGATGGGATGCTAAGTGTGAGCAAGCTTTCGGAATCCTGAAAGAGCGATTGACAAGTGCTCCTGTTTTGGCTATTCCAAGTGGAAATGATGAGATGGTGGTTTACACCGATGCATGTGGTACTGGACTTGGAGCACTGCTGATCCAAAAGGATAAAGTTGTTGCGTATGCAAGTCGACAACTGAAGCCGCATGAAAGGAATTATCCAACTCATGATTTGGAGTTAGCGGCGATTGTATTTGCTCTGAAGATGTGGAGACATTACCTATTGGGAGTTCGATTTGAGTTGTTTACAGATCATAAGTCATTGATGTATCTTTTCTCCCAAAAGGATTTGAATCTTCGGCAGCAACGATGGTTAGAGTTTTTAGCATCATATGATTTTGGTATAGCCTATAGTCCGGGAAAAGGTAACGCAGTGGCATATGCATTAAGTCGAAGACATGCAGGATTGAGAGTCATGTTTTCAGAATGGAAGAGTCTTGAGTATTTGGCTAATTTTGACTTCAGGCCCAGATGTGAATTGGAACATGAAATGTTGGCAAACTTATCGATAAGACCTACTCTAGTGGAAAGAATTGGCGAGAGCCAAAAGCGAGACGATAAGCTTGTCAGGATTATCCGTGATTTGGAATCTGGATTGGACCCAGAGAAGGATAAAGGATTCGAAGTCGATCGAGAGGGTTGGCTTCGGAAACAAGGACGACTGGTTGTTCCCAATATAGGTGAATTGAGGAATGAAGTTTTGAAGGAAAGTCATCACTCAAAGTTGACAATTCATCCAGGTGGAAATAAGATGTATCGGGATATGAAGAGAACCTATTACTGGGAAGGTATGAAGAAGGATGTTGGAAATTTTATTTCCAAATGCATGAACTGCCAGTTGGTAAAAGCCGAACAGAAGAAGCCAAGTGGATTGCTTCAGCCGTTAGAAGTTCCTACATGGAAGTGGGAGCAAATATCGATGGATTTTATCGATGGGTTACCTAGAACCAGGGCAGGGAATGAAGGGATTTGGGTCATCGTAGATCGTTTGACTAAGAGTGCAAGATTCATTCCTATTCGATCAACTAGGACTGCATCGAAATTGGCTGAGTTGTATGTTAAGTGGATAGTTCGATTCCATGGTATTCCGAAGAGTATAGTGAGCGATCGAGACCCATTGTTCACCAGTGGATTTTGGAAGAGCTTCCAGGAAGTTTTGGGAACCGAGTTGTGTTTGAGTACAGCTTATCACCCCCAAAAAGATGGTCAGACAGAGAGAGTCAACCGAGTTTTGGAAGATCTTCTCAGAGCATGTGTTTTGGACTTTGGAGGATCATGGGAAGATTGTCTTCATTTGGTGGAATTTTCATATAATAATAGTTACCAATCAAGTATTGGTATGGCACCGTATGAAGCATTGTATGGAAGACCGTGTAACTCTCCGACATGTTGGTTGGAAACCGGAGAAAAGCTGATACTTGGGCCCGAAATGATTCAACAGACTACGGATTGTATAGAGATCATTCGGCAACGAATGAAGGCAGCCCAAGATCGTTAGAAAAATTATGCCGATAAGCGTCGTAATGATTTGGAATTCGACGTAGGTGATATGGTTTTTGTGAAGGTTTCTCCTCTGAAGAATGTTATTCGATTCGGGAAGAAAGGAAAGTTGACTCCGAGATTCGTTGGACCATTCCCGATCATCGAGCGAATTGGAAAGCTCGCCTATAAATTCGAGTTACCGGAAAAGATGTCAAGTTTGCACAATGTTTTTCATGTATCGTATCTACGGAAGTATGTGCACGACCCGAATACAGTGGTTTCTGCTGATAGCTGTGAAGATTTGGGGGTTGATCCAGTTGTTACGAGACCTCGTAAGCCGCTTCGTGTTGTGGGAATCGACACGAAACAGCTTAGGAGGAAGACGATTACGTTGCTCAAGATACAATGGAGTGATGATGTTAACGACTGTACATGGGAAGAGGAAGAGAGGATGAAGGCAGCTCATCCTGAGCTCTTCGAGGTATGGCCCTAATGTGTCGTAGCATCTCATGAATTTGTAACTTGTTCTAGTCTTAGAATTCTGCACGCTAGGCTAGTAGTTGGATGCATGGTTTGTTGATTGCTATGGATGGTAGGTATGTAGAATAGTCTTTGATTGTTCTTGTTTGTTTGGAATTTCGGGGGCGAAATTCCTAAGGGGGAGAGAATGTAACGACCCGTATTTTACGTGTCGATAAATCGTAGAATTGTTGCTATCAGGTCGTTAGTATTGTTTGAGTCGACCAGAGTTAGCTCGTGTGGGAGCTTAGGTCGTTGTTATTGTTTAGGTCAACCTGAGCTTACCTTGTCCAGGAACTTAAGTCGTGTGGAAGTTAGTGGTTTAAGGGTTCTAACGACCTAGTGGGGAGCGACCTATGTTTGCTAAGTATGGTTAGGTCGGAACCGACATAAGGAATGTGGACGACATAGGAAGTTGGTGGCTTTAGTGTTCGACTTAAGGGAAGTAAGCGGGTTAAGAAGATGGGCCGACCTAAGAGTTAGCGGCTTAAGGTTTGATCGACTTAAGAGGTTGACCGACTCATAGGGTGAGCAACTTATAGGAATTGGCCGACTTAAGGTGGTTAGCGAGTTAGTGTTGGACCGACTTATAGGATGGAACGACCTAAGGGTTAGTGAACTAGAGGTTAGCGCTGTGTTGAGATAGGTCGTGGGAGTCTTAAGTCGTTGGGTCGGCTATGTTAAGTCGCGCGTGTTTTAGGTCGGCGTACTAGTTGAGTCGCATAAAGGCTTGAAGAGGTAAGTCATTGGGATCTTAGGTCGGTAGGTCGTGGATGCGCATGTGTTTTAGGTCGTAGGTCGGGGTAGTTGAGTCGTTAGGTCGTAAGTCGGCTAGGGTTAGGTCGGCGACGACTTAAGGAGGGCGGCCGACTCATGGGATTTCTGCCTATAAATAGAGGGATTTGGTTCACTTTTTGGCATCGGATTTTGAAGCGACAAAGTGCTGCCATTTTGAGAGCTCGACTACAATACTTCTTCACTTCTTTTCTCTACTAAAATCTAGTGCTTACATCCATCTAAGATCAAAGATCCAAGAGCCAAAGTTGAAGATCTACATCCAACAAAAAGAGATTTCATCGGTTGAGGGGAAATCTTGTCGGATCGAGCTAGATCCTTTGCTTTCCAGATCTGGAGTTTGTTGTTTTTGAGGTGTTTAGGTGATTCGATGAGTGGTGGTTATCTCTCACGCGGACCCAAAGGAGTATATTGGATCGGTGGTTTGTTTGTGTGTTAAAGATAGTGATTTCATGCATTTTCCTTAAGTCTGCATGTAGATCCATTGTTCACAAAGCTTTGATATCCATTTTACTATATGTTAACCTATGCTAGTTCATTCATCAAGATATTACTTAGAATTCATGCTTGTTAGATTTGGACCCTTCAATTACGAAATTGCCATTATTGTTATAACTGTTTATTTAGATCTTATTTGAATGATTGTTTACTTGGATGAATGATTGATTTGATTGATTAGTTGATTAGTGATTGAATTTGGACAAGTTGGTCGAAGATGATTCAAAAGCTAAGTGGAAAGGCTCTTGAATAAGGAAAGCTGCTCGAGGCATATAAAGCGGATGATAAAGCTCATATGGATAGATTTGATCATGATGTTGAGATGGGACTTTGCTATGATGCGATGAAGCAAAGCATGATATGAGATAGCCTTGGTTTAATCCAGACGGGATCATTCCAAACATGTTGATAACTCGGTGATATGGTTCGAGTTTGTTGATTATGGTTGGCTCGAGAGGCGCTTGAGCTAGTATGTGAATAGTCGTCGAGGAGGATGACTAGAAGGCTGAGATTTCATCGTCGTTGAAGGTTCTAGCATGCTCAAAGCAAGAGTACGTTGGGACGGGTCACGACGACGTCCCAGGCACGGGTCACGATGACGTGTTAGTACTCTGGGCAGATTCGATAGTCCTAGGCACGGGTCACGACGACGTGCGGAGTTATGTCTAGAACCGGGGTTACCATTAGCCCTTGGCGGACGGATGAAATAATGGGCCGGTCATTCAATTAACGGTGAAATCGAGGCAATGATAACAGTGATAGCCAGAGTCATGGATGTTGGGATGTTTTGGTCGTATCGTCTCTTGGGCCAAGAGCGATGTTTTCGGGGTGCTTACCTGATCTTGGTTTAGGCCTTGGGGGTTTGTACTTGGAAAACATCGACCTTGACTCGAGTGATAATTGTTTTACTTTAATTGTCTGCTTTGCTATGTTTGTTTCTGCTTAGTGTGTCTGGGGCTATCACTGTAGAAAGAGGTGGAGTGGGATGGTTGAGTTCCTATTCCTTTTTACCCTTTATGCTCTTTTGGTATGTTTGATAGTTGATTTACTACTCACTAGGACTTTTGTCTGACTCAAGGTTTTATGTTCAACTCTTATTACCTTGGGCTGTTCATCCGTTTTGGGATGGGCAGACTAGGTAGCAGGTGACAGGTGCTGTTCTTAGTGACCAACGATGTTGGTGACGAAGACGAGCTGGAGGCTTTTGCATATTGTTTTCTTACTATATGTACTGGATGTTTCGCTGCTTATATGATTCTCTGAGTGATATGTAGTGAGGCTTGATGTATTGACTTTTCAGATTGATGTACCAAACTATTATGATTTTATATGATAAGATTCTGTTCTATGGAGCTTCACTATGTATATTTTCTATTGTATTTTATCCATGCGCTGTGAGTAATACGATAGACTATTCTATGTTTTACCTTGCCCTGACGATCATCCATGGCTGCCTGGCACACTTTACAGCGCACTATCCCCTTGTTTGGTGCAGGAGTCATGGGCGGTCGTCACATGACACGGCACCACTAGGCAATGCCAGGGTAGATATTCCAATTACGCTTCCGGGTTGGTGGTAACGCATAGCCACAGCTACCGCCCACCTCGAGCCACACCCCTAAATCAAAGAAATCAAAAGTGGCCACCGAATCAATCCAAAAGTCAAAGTATAATATCGAATGGATGTGTCCGATCAAAGTTGCTACCTCATTAACCCATCGATCGCTCCTGTTTTAGCCACCTTATGCCAACTCACGGGAGTTGGGTCCGCGTATTTACCTCAAAGGAAACGCCGCCGCCATCCTACTTCATTCTGGAATATCCACCGCGTACACGGTTGTTAAAGTGGTTTTCGGGGTTGGCAGAGAGTATGACAACTTCTGATCCCGGTCTCTTCAACAACCAAACATTATTTTAACACTGCGCTCATTTCAAAATAGTTTATACTTTAAAACCAGAATATAATGTCCATTTCAAAACCATATAAATACGATATCATTTTCGTTTTAAAAACCCAAATCATTTTGATATCATTTTTATTTCAAAATATATCCTTTTCCAAAATCATAGCACTTCCAAAATCTATATGCCTTGAAACCAAACATTTGAAATTATAACCCTTTTAAAACATAATACTTTGAAATTCATAACTTTGCAACATTCCAATTTCGATAAATCATTTCAATTTCGATATATTCCAAGGCTTTAATATTCCAAAATTCCAAAACTAAATTTGAAAATTCTAATTCAAAAATCAAGTCTTCTATTGTTTAGTTTTTAAATCTTTTACATAATAAGTCCATTTTAATTTAAAAAAACTCAAATTTCAAATAACTAAATATTTCTTCAGTTCCTTTATACTTGCAATAATCAGTTAATTCACCGAAAATCAAGTTATAATAATTTATACCTTTAAATTTCTCAATTTAATAAATTTCACATCAACCTTTTAGAGTTTAATTCTTAAATAATTTCAATTTCAAATAAATCTTCAATTTATCTTCCAACCTTAATTTATTTAAATCATTATACACTCTATATCAAAATAGAATGTAAATACTTAGTCACATTTATTATTATAAAAAAAATCAAACTCTATTGTTAAGCTTAATTTTTATTTGACAACTTATACATAGCTTAAATTCAAGCATTCAACTTTATATAAAATAATATTTATAAAATCTCAAAAATCAATATGCATTAAAGCATATTATATAAAATAATCAAACTTAATTATTGGGCTTATTTTATATTTTAAAGCATATTTATATATAACTAGAAATAATAATAAATTTGATGTTTATATAACATCAAAATCAATATTTATATAACCCGTATATTTCTTTACAAAACCATAGAAATCATTTCAAAATATTTTTATATATATAGATTGCGGTGTCTGTATATAATTTTCTACCCTATAGTAAAGTGATACGAATGTTTATCATTTCAATCCGTAATTAAAATAAAAATTACGATTATATATCATTTCAAACCGCAATCCCGAATCAATAAAAATGCATAATAACTTGCAATCTATACTAATAAAATACAACATCCATTCATCCATCATAAAATCATACATCCATCACAATCATCATCCAAAACAATCAATCAATATCAATATACAACTGATAATATATAACAAGAAATTAACTGGCAGTTATATTCAATGACAAATTAAATAACAATTTAATTTCAATAAATGCAATTAACTGAGATGATGATTAAAAATATATGAAACTATCTAAATAAATGCATAATCACAGCAAAATTTAATTTAACAAACATAAGAAATTTTAGAAGTTGTGAGTGGGCTAACACACTCACCTTCTGAATTAAGTCTCAAATCCGTCCAAACTAGTGCCAAAATGTCCGGAATCCCAATACGAACCCAGCGGAGAAAACCGCTCGTAAAACGGTTATCGTATGCAAAAGTTATTGATGCTACTATATTTGAATTATAAGTTAAAATAAAATAAATAAATAAAAAGGAAACCACTCACGTGATGCCACGTTGCGCATCGTTTACCCGCATGACTCTCTTTAGGTTGAAGATGAAAACCTAGCCGCCAATCCCTATAGCCAAAACACGCCACCACATCCACCTTCCCATCGATCAGAACACGTAAGCACAACCACCACGCCTGGCCGCACCCTCGCCTTCAACCCCCTGTGCTCCGCCGCCTTCAAATTGCCTCCGGCCGAGACTAATACGTGAAGCTTTAGGCGCGATTTCAGGCGATTTGAGGACCCTATGACAAAAGAGAATGACATGGATTTACCTCATTCGTCGAGCTCTATGCCATGGTGCCTCCTGATCGTCGAATTATGAAGGATCCACCGTCGAAATCACTAAAGCCAAAACGAATGACCGAGGTTGTTCTTCAATTTCTAGAAAAACAATGCGTCGAATCGAAAAACCAGTTGTAGATCTGAGTTATATACATCGAGAGCTTTGGTATATGATTTTTCTGAATTTTTTTAAGAAGTTTGAAATTTCAGCTTTGGATTTGATTTGGGATTGCAATTGGAATTTGTGTTTGTCTGCCATTGAAGTGAGGAGGTGAATAGAACGTATATAAATGAGTACAAAGACTTCTAGGGTTTATAGCATGATATATATAGGCAGGGTTGACATTTGAATGGATGGATAAGATAGATTTACGCGCTAACGCCAAAGTGGCCCAAAAAGCCCGTTTCGACTCCAGAATGAAATTGGGTCAACCCATATAACAAAATAGATGTTTTTAAATATTTTAAACGCGATGGAACAAGTTTCAAGTCCAATTCCATCGTATGAAGAAGTTATGCTAAAATCAATATTTTCCAAATTGATTTCAATCGATTTCATTTCATTTATTTCAAGGCGTTTGGAGTCCGTACGATCAAACGACAAGTTCGATCGCTACGAAACTTGAAATCCTATAATAATTCACTGTTATGGATCCGATGAAACTAGTTTCGTCGAAATCCGAGTCAGTGGCCAAAATGGCTATTTTTTCTGTTAATTAAATAAATTAAAATTAATTAATTAGATCAACTTTTCAATTTCAATTTGAAAATTTGCCAAATTTCATCACTTATGATTTCTCAATCATTTACAATGATTAAACAAATTTAAATGTCAACTTAGAGGTGACTGATTTATAAATTTCAATATTAACCTCAATTTCATTAAATTATAAATTTAATTTCCAATAATTCTATTAAATTCACCTTTCATTCTATTATTTAATTTATCGTTATCAAAAGGATGCAATTTACATTGGTTCATGATTGTTTATATTTATATTCTTAAATTTTATCTAAATTTTCATTTATGCAATCTTCTATGTATTTAATTTTCATTGAATTGCAATTAATTCTATTATCGTATATTAAATTCCAATATATTGATAAAACTTTATTTCCATCCCTTTATTCAACCGATAGTCATTATTTCAAATTCTAATTCCATCAACTAATTAAACAGGTAACTTATAATATATGCTTACAAGCCAAATGTTACACCAATTGTCATATTCTGAATGGAGTTAGCATTAATTTCAAAAGTTATCTAAATTTTACATTAAGATAATATTTAATTACCTTTAATGAAATTAAATTCCCAATTTATTTAATGCAATCAATTTTGACCTTTACAATTTTAATACATTCATTAATTGTCAATTACCATTCGAATAAATCCATTCATTTGATTTGCTTATTATGAATCAATTATAAACTTACCATCTTAAAGGTGATGTCAACATGGGTACTTTTCTATTACACTATTATACGCCATTTACATCTTACAGTTGTATAAATGTTACATTAAATCTATTCAAATTTCTGACTCCTTTGTTATTAACTATCCTATTTTCATTTATTATCTTTGTCAAATATATACATTAGTTACGGTTAAATATTCTCAATAAATTATTTACTTGGTTTCAACCTTCTATTCATCAATTACTGCCTTATAAATAAACTCCCGTTTCAATTCAATTTACATTCACCTTTCTGTTATTATATTAATTATCATTTAAGTTACCTTTGATCACTTTTATTTTTAAAACCTACTCAAGTGCAACAATTACACTTTCCATTATTTTATTAATTTGAATTCCATTCCAGTTAATAATTTTTATTAAAAATTCACAGATTCAACATTCCCATTTGTTTCTTATATTAAACTTATAACCCAGTATGACAATTTACATTATTTCCATTAATTGCAATATAAATTTTAAATTGTTAATTTTAATTTCAATTGCTACATCTAATTTCTTACATTCGTTCCAATATAAATTATAAGATTTTTATTTCTTTCTAAATTTAATTTAAAAATCTTATTAATTTAACTCATTTAAATCATTGAATTTTACGGATCGTTACATTGCTTATTCTATATTTACCTATATTAGTATTGTATTAGTTACATCATATATTTTATCACATATACTTGCATATACACTACACGTTCCACCATGTAGACTTACAACGTCATTACGGGTCCTAGAATTAGTGATATCTCACATTAGTAATAAGTGCACCTAACTACTGGTAGCCTCAAAGTGAAATGCAGTCTTATGTCGAGTGACGCTACTTACCTCGCTCACAAATCTACTAAGTCAAATTAACCATCCTACATCTTTACTTATATTATCTTAGGTAGACATTGGACTTAGGATACTAATTCCCTTTGTATTTAAGGCACTAAGATTTACCTTAAATATTTATCTACCTATAAGTCCTCTTTTAATGCTCATAAGTGTCAATTTGTCCATAAAATCATAATAGATTTTTCCTAAGGCATTTCTGTATGATTACTAATTTCAAATTAGTTACCTTTTATATCTGTTCCATTTTTATTAATCTATTTACTCTATGAAATTATTGCAAGTCTTATATTTATTTCCATTTATTGAAGTTACAACCTTTTAAATTCATTTCTCGGTATTTAATTATCCTAAACGCGAATATTACATCCAATCATGGTTATTAGCTTTTTATTAATTATTACAAGCGTGGTGAATTATGTCAAATATGTTTTAGTTATATATCTTCACTAAAATATTCATTTCCGTGTTCAATTGTTGGAATCATATCTAATAAGGTCATCTGCTAAAATTTCTATAAAGTTGTCAAAAAAAGATCTAACTTTAAAATATAAAAGATTACATCGTTTAATATTACAAGGATAATCATTTCTTTTTATTATCGAAATAGACAGTGTAAATTACAATGAATTCATAATTTACACATCTCTTTCTCTTTCTATTTGCATCTATACGTCATTAGATCAAACGCCATATTTTTCTTAAAGGGAAAGAAATCAAACTAATTTACAAATATTAAGTGGATCTAAATTTCAACAATTTCATACATAGAAAACTTTACATTCCAACAAGATTATGGCAATAATCCAAATTTTTAACATCATTATACAACCTATTTTAGATTTGGAATAAATTCCATTCAGATCAATATTCTAAATTCATACTTTTGGAACTAATTTCTGGATCATGTTGTAAACAAATGTTAAACAATTCATAAACAATAACATGTATGCGACATTCATTATATTTAGATCATATTCAATTCATTTCCTACAATTCATATCCAATTAGGCACAAAAATCAAATATACACCAATGGAGTAATTTTCATGTTATAACAATCTATACAATTTCTCACTTACCCTTTAAAAGCGATCTACATTTTCCAGATCTGAAGTAGAACCTTTGATTTATCCTTAGATCCTTTTTAATCCAAGACATATGTATAAAAGGATACATACATCATACATTAGAATGACAGATCTGAAAAGAGATTTGGGATTGGGAGAGAAAAAATATACAAATATATATAAATGTATAAATTATCTCAAATATGCATATGGTTGATTCTCTTCTCTGCTTTTTTTATTAGATTTCTACTCTTCTTTGATTTCTATGAATATAAATACAAATATCTTATTTTTATCATTTAGAAAGAAAAAAAGTGAAGAAGAAGAAATGACCGAGCTTCTTTAATGTCTTCATAAAAATATGACAACAGAAAGGAGAGCTAGGCCTAAATTTATACGCGCTAGAATCAACCAGAATCATACGATTTAAAATACTAAATCTGGACGGTTATGGCCTAGGCTAAACCTAGCCACCTGAAGGCAACCGGTCGACCGCCCTTAGAGCACCGGTCGATCGCTAAGGGTCGACCGGTCCCAATGGCAGGTTGGCCTGTGGGCCCGTGCGATTAATTAATAAACGTTAATTTTTCTTATTTAATTATTTTTGTTCCAAATTCGTTTTTCTTCAGTAACTTCGTTTGTACTCCGGTTGTAAAACTCCAAATATGAAAGTTGCTTATATGTAACGACCCGCTATTTTAGACCATTCAAATCGATAATAAAACCATACATATCCGACTTGAATAATTCAAAATACCAAATTGTTAATTAAAATTTGGAAAAACTTAAAATATACATTAAATAAATCAATCACAGATCATAGAGTAATATAGTGCAGCGGAATAGATAAAGAATCGTAGTTCATGAATCTACTATATATATTAGAGTTAGAAAAATACAACCGAATAGTTCAATGATGTGAAGTCTCCAATGCAACAGGTGACTTCTCTGAACCAATCAACTGGAAAGACTGGAATCTGAATCGATAGTTGGATTTCCAAACGAAGCTCGGAACTCCAAATGTGAGTCTCAAATGTCGTATCACTAAGTCTGACCCGAGCGTAAAGCAAAACACAAAAAACTTGAGTCGGGATTAACATTCTTATATCAATAAATCCAACTCAAGTAAAATATCAACTGAAATACAAATAACTTAAAGGATGTTTGGGATAACCATCCTCTAAGGGTCCATGGAACTTTCTAAAAGGTAGAAATATACACTATAACACCGTAATTTATACTTCAAAACCAAATCTCATTTTCACTTCAAATATCTTTATATTTCCCAAAATACTATTTATATATATTAAATAATTTATACAGTAAAGTGTTTTCAATTTCCTCAACTTAACAAAACATTCCAACATCAACCTGACCTTCCCATTCAAATTAAATTCAATCTCAATTTATCAATTTAAATTCAACTCAATTTCTAAAATAACCACTTAAATTTTAGCGATCTCAAATTCGGATTTATAATCACAAATACCCCTTTATATTTCCATATATTTCAAAACTTAAAGTATTCAACGTTTCATCTAAATTTTCATTCAATTTAGTTTTCTAAATAATAAATTCAAATTTAGTTCAACCTAAATTTTCATTTCAATTCAATTTAGTTGCTAAATAACAAATTCAACTACGTTGATTTCAAATACAGATCCGTATCTTAACATAAACCATTTAAATTCCAATATAGTTCAAGACTTTAATATTTAAATATTCTATATAACAGTTTCATCTAGATCTCGATTTAACCTCATTATTATTTAGTCTTGAAATACTCCCTTATTAGATTCAATATCATTTAAGTAACCTTAAATTACATTTTACTAAATATTTTCTTTAATTTATTTAAACGTGAAATATTCATTAAATAACTTAAATCAAAAATCCAGTTATAAAATCATACCCTTTAAATTTCCCGTTCAAAAATTTCAAATCGATTTCATTAAATAAATCCTTATTTAAATACCATTTTTATAAACCCAAATTTATCTCGCAATCTTAATTATTCAATTTAGTACAAGAGAATCTATTTGAAATATAGATTTAGATAAATACTTAACCATATTATATGTATTAAATCATTCTAATTTAAATCAAATATTACTACTAAATCTATATACACAATTTTCATTTATATAATATCTTAAGAATCAAATTTATTAAACCTTATATTTCTTTCCAAAATTATAGAAATTATTTTCAAAATATTTATATGGACCAACGGTGTCTGTATATATTTCCTATCATATAGTCAAGTGCTACAGATATTTATCATTTCAATCCGTATACTAAATATATATGGGTGGATATCATTTCAACCCGTAATCCCAAATTCAATTAAATGAAAATCGCTTGGGTTTATCATTTCAACCCATAACAATTTTCTCGTATTCTAAAGTCTGTTCGGGTATGTATCATTTCAACCCATAGTGATTTCTAAACTACAGGGAACTTGCAGAGTGATAACAGAAAATACAATAAAATAACAAGCATATATCATCAATACCAATATAATATAAACAACAGGATATGGTGTCATATCCCGTAGGTGAACAGTTACAGATAATAGCATATATAACAAATTTAAATAACTACAGCAGCATATTTCAATTATCGTTTCAATTGAAATCAAATTTAATGAATAAAAGAATGTTAATCGTGAGTGATTACTCACCTCTCAGGCCTAGAGGATACAGAAGATGACACGGATAAGCATACTGCTACAGACACTGAAATTTGAATTATAAATCGAAGCAAAGCAAAATCGACACGAATTCAACGATCAAAGATGATAACAAGAATTGATGGAACAAGTCAGAACGGGATCGGCCAAGATAATGGTATGAGTGGACTCATATATATATATATATAACTATATATATCTTTATATATAAAGTCATATTCTAAATTCAACACATATTAAATTAAATTAAATATATATGTATTTATATTTTCCAAAATCATTGTTTTTTTAATTTAAAACACATAAATTTTTTTGGCAAGGCCGACGGGGTTAAATGGACCCCGACCATTTATTACTACACCATAGAAAACTACACACAAACAACAGAATACAGGGAACACTTGGCATAGCAAGCACGGGGGAAAAAACAAAAACAAAAGAAAGAGTGGAAGACAACAACTAAATGTTTAGTAGAAAGGAAGCTCGTATCCCAGGCTCAATTGCGAACGACAGCTGCCCCAAAGAAAGACATATCTCACACATTATCCACCTTTTAAACACCACGTCAGTTTTAGCATTGACAACATCAAAAACCCTGGCATTTCTCTCCCTCCAAACAGCAGAAATAAAGCTTTTAAGAACTACATTGAAGATTCTTCCTCTTTCGTTATTGATTCCAGCATGATAATAAACTCTTTCCCATTCAGTTCGATTGTCGTGGGATACATTCTGCCTATGAAGCCTCGCCATCACGGATATCCAGATTAGTTTAATAAAGGCGCACTCGAAGAACAAATGTTCGACCGATTCAGGCATATAACTGCAGAATTTGCATGAGAGGTTAAAGCCCAAACCCATGCAAGCAAGCTTCGCATTAGTCAGCAATGCGCGATTCAAAACTTTCCAAAGCATGAAGTCATGTCTCATACTGCTATCTCTTCCCCACGTACGTTTCCACCATTTCCATTGCGGTCTAGCTCTGTTCTTCATCATAAATTCGTATATGTCTCCAATTTTGAAGGTAGCTCTCTTGTCCCCCCACAGTATACGCGCAGCTACATCTGAGACAGGCGTAAAGTTGCTAATTCTTCTCCATATATCATGTATCCTCGGGTTTGACCATGAAGTACGTGCATTTTGTATGTTGTGTAGAATGTCCCTAACTTTGGCAGCATGGTGAATACCAGCCTGTTGCGTTTCACAGTGATTAAGTTGTCGCCTTAGGATGAGACCCGCCTCCAACCAAGGGTCATCCCAGAATTTCACACTATACCTTGGGTTCGTGTTCATTTGGATGAGTGGAAGAACCTTATCTTTGAGTTTGAATATGCACTGCCACGTCCAACTCAAATTTTGAGGCTTGGACATGCACCATATACTCCTCCCTTTGATCACATTCTTGTCAGACCATTCAGCCCAAAGACTGTCATTGCTATTATAAAAAGTATCAATATGCTTAGCGAAGGCTGCCATGTTCCATTGTTTTAAGTTGAGAATACCCAACCCCCCCTTATCCATTGGTATTTCAACTAAACTAAATTTGATCGGAGCTATATATCTACCTGAAGTCCTGCCCTTCCAAAGATATCTCATGAAAGCACCTCTGATCATTTTAATCAATTTAAAGGGAAGAATGTAGGTTCTAGCCCAGTACACTTGCATAGAGAAGATCACGGATTTTATGAGAGTTAATCTTCCAGCTTGACTGAGCAACTTGGAAGTCCAACAGCTCAACTTGGCAGTAATTCTATCGAAAAGAGGAAGGCAATGGTTCGAAGTGATTCTAGAGGTTGTAACTGGAAGACCCAAGTAAGAAATTGTATTGTGATTTAGAGATAACCCAGTGATTTGAGAAATAAGAGCACATTGCTCAGAACTAACACCAGCAACGGTGATGTCAGATTTTAGGAGATTCACTTTCAACCCCGTCATTTCATAGAATTTGTCAAGAATGTGCATGATGTTAGTAAGAGTACAGGTGTCAGGAGTACAGAACACAACAAGATCATCAGCAAACAACAGAGCAGAGATCCTTGGTTCAGTGCAGTTAGGATGAAGCTTGAATTTACCTTGATTAATTATCCTGTCAATCATTCTTGTTAAAAGCTCCATGACAAGAATAAAAATATAAGATGATAGGGGGTCTCCCTGTCTAATCCCTTGTTTACTGACGAAAAAACCCTCATTCCTGCCATTCAAACTAACAGAAAAGGCGGGAGTAGAGATGCATTCGTAAATCCAAGCAATGAAATGTGGTGGAAAGTCCATGAACCCCATGACCCTAACAATGCTGTTCCATTGCAGCATATCAAATGCCTTCATTATATCCAATTTCAACATTGCTCTAGGAGTAACATTCCTGCGCTTATATCCCTTAATGAGTTCATGGGATAGGAGAACATGATCCAAGATGCTCCTACCAGGTAAGTAGGCAGCCTGATTCTTAGACACTATGGTTGGAAGCACATTCTTAAGTCTGATAGCTATGACCTTGGCGATACATTTGTATATCGTATTACAACAGGAGATGGGACGGTATTCATTAACATTGTGAGCATTCTTGGTCTTGGGAATCAGTGCTATGTTAGTATAGTTGAATGACCTGTAGAGTTTACCTTTTTTAAAAAAGAGAAGAATTGCATTAGTAACGTCGTCAGAGACAATAGACCAACAGGTTGTATAGAATAAGGCGTTCAGACCATCCGGTCCACCACAAGATTCAGTATTTAAAGAGAACATAGCCTGCTTTATTTCTTCATGAGTTACTTCATTGCACAGACTAGCTTTCTGAGCTATATTGAGTCTTGGAAGTATGTCACTGGGTATTTGGTCAATTAGTGGCATGAAGTCGTTCATATTGCCATATAGGTCGGAGAAATGTTTGACAATAGCATCCTTAACCTTGTCAGGTGTATTATGAAGATTACCATACTTGTCATATATTGTTGTGAAATTTTGGCTTGTTTGCTTATTCTTTAGGCTGGCGTGGAAGTAGGCGCTGTTTCTGTCACCCTTTTCTCGCCATTTGATTCTTGACTTCTGCCTAATCATATCACTCTCTTTACTCAAAGCTTGATGATATTGCGTAGTGAGAATACTCTCCTCTTCGGATAGATTAACATTATTGACTGAGGCCATCATTGCTGACTGTACTACAATAAGCCTTGCCTTGATCATAGTACTCAACTTGTCACCTTGACCATATTTATTGTACGCCCATTGCTTCAATTCTTTCTTCGTCTCCTTGATTTTTTCCTGCAAAACAAACAAATGATTTCCCTTTTTAGGCTTTTTCCATGCATTTGCCACAGTATTTTTAAAATCAGGTTCAGAAACCCAGGTGTTAAAAAATTTAAAATTTGTTTTCCCTCTCAAATCCGCTTCACGAAGGTGTATTATTTGGGGGGAGTGGTCAGATAGGAGAGGAGGGGGAAGGAGGTTGAAGAGAAAAGGCCATTTTGTTAAAGCATTGTGGTTCGAGAAAGTGTGGTCAATGGTAGAGAATGTTCTGCCTCCTATCCTTCTTTTATTGTTCCACGTGTAAGGCATGCCCACAGTCCTAACCTTAACAAGTTCAGCATCGGAGAGAGCATCAGCAAGGGGCTTGATTTCACTAAGAGAGAGAGGGTTTCCTCCAATTCTATCAGAGAGCATATAGCAGCAGTTAAAGTCTCCAAGAATTAGCCATGGATGAGTGTTTTGTCTGAGAGAAGGGATGAGCGAAAGCAAGGGATCTCTGGTATTAAATGTGTTAAAGGCGTACACAAAGGTGACATAGAAGGATGTTTGGTCAGTAAGGTCTATGGCATGACAGTGAATCATTTGGGAAGTGGATAGAATGGGGGTGAGTTGGATCGTATTGGGATTGAAAAGAATCAAAATCCTACCGTACGAAGCTTCATTCAAGTTATGGATATATTTCCACCTAGGATTAATGTGTTCAGCTGCTTTGGATGTCAAGGCAAGATTCAATTTTGTTTCAAAGATTGCTATGGCTTCTAGTTGATGAGTTCTAATGAGTTGCTTGCATTGGTCCTGCTTAATCACATGATGTGCACCGCGTATATTCCATGCTCCAATGCGTAACATCATTGGGCAACACGTGCATTAAGGATCTCAATCTTCATATTCCTAGTCACAGCTTGCTTCGTAGACAAGTAATTAGGAATGGTGGCTGATAGTGGTGTCACTGCTTGCTTAGTTGATTCCTCATGCAAATGGTAGTTGGGCTGAGGGGGAGAAAGATGGTTGGTTGAAAGAGATGGGACTTCGACAGGAGGTGGAGCTTTGTATGCTTGGGGAGGAATGATTTTAGAGTAAATATGTTGGGTTGGGGGGTTGGGGATTGTTACATTGCTTTGGGTTGCTGTATTGTTTGTTTGCATTGTGTTATTCTCTGTGCATGCATGGTGCACGTTCACTGCTTCATGAGATTTTGAACTGAGGTTAATATGCTTGGTATTATTCTTTTTGCCTATTTTTCCTTCCTGCTGTGTGCAATCTCTTACTTCAACTTGGTGACCTTGTCTCGCTCCTTTGTCTACGTGTACTGCATCTTCATGATTGTGAGTAACATCCATAGTATGCTCAACCTCCTCGCTTCCATATTTTTCTTTATTACCACCTTCTTCTTTATGTGAATATTGCATTTTGATTTTCTTTTGCTTTTCAACAGCTTTACTTTGATCTTCTTGACATTTTTCACTGATTTCCTTGCTTTCGTCATTCACTTCAATCACATTATCCTCATCGTCCATATTAAGTAGCACTGAAAACTTGTTGAAGGTAAGCAAGTTGCCTTCAGACTCTATTTCACAAAGTTCTACTTCTGTTTCCTTTTCTTTCTCATCACCTACAGTCTCTAATTCACTTAAATCCACTTCTTTTTCCCCTTCTTTCCCAGTATTGGTCACATCATCTTGCAAAATGTTTTTATTTATATCAGCTTCTCTTGTATCAGTGTTAATCTCTTCTTTATCACCACTTTGCTCATTCTCACAGTTTGCCTTAATTTCTCTATCATTTTTTCCTTTTTCATTAATACTTCCTTTTTTCTCCTCCTCCTTTTCTCCCTTGTTCTCTGGTTCCACCTTCTTCCTACCTACACGTTGCCAAACTTTGAAGTTCCTTTTTTGAGTTTGCCTTACATTCCTTTTCACTTTGTTTGAGTTAACAGATACCACTACCTTATCTCTATTTTCTTTACTGTTGTTTTCTTCCTTGTTCTCATACATATTTTCTTTCTTGTTGTCACAACACACAGTTTTATGACCAAAGCCTTTACATATCACACATACATCAGGTTTCCACAAGTACTGCACAAATATTTTTTGTTGCCCTCCTTCAACCAACTTTACCATGAACTCATCAGGAAGCTCCTTGTGTGGCCTTATTTCCACTAAGCATTTAGCGTAGCTCAGTCTCTCCTGCTTTTCTGTCATTTCATCCATACATAACATCTTGCCCAAATGGCTACAAAGCCAATTTATTCCTAGCGGAGACCAGGCATAAAGCGGTAGATTGTACAAATGAACCCAAACCGGTACCGCTGTAATCGTGCCAGTGACATTACTGATAGCTGGGTCGTATGGCTTGATAATAAACAACTTGTTGTTCATGATAATTGGATCACACTGTAAAATCTTGTTTTTGTCTTCAGAACAGGAAAAGTTAAATAAGAATAATATACCATCTGACTTAACTGTAACCGTTCCTTTTAGCTTCCATAATGCCTTGAGTTTGGAGATCACCGCTGTATATGACAGAGGTTTGTCGAGGAAGAAACCCACCAAGGTTTCCTTCCAAATCGATGCACCAGCATCAATAACTTCAGATGGTGGAACCATTACTTCATCTTCATAAACTGGAGACAAGTGAACGGGGATGTACTTCCCAGCATTCTTGGGGATGCGCTTGAACAACGAAGTCCATGACCGTTCACTAGAAGGGGGAACATGCGGATCGGAGGTTAAGGGTAGCAGAGGTGCCGTGGTAGGGTCAGGGGGGACAAGGGGAGGAATAACCGTATGAGAAAGGGATGAGGTGGTATTGGTTGGAACATGAGGAGGAGGAGACGCCGGTGTGGCAGAAGAAAGGACAAGACTGTTGGAGAGGTACAAGGTTGTTTCAATGGAGTTGTCAGTGGGGATGGGGGGGTACGTCTGATGAGACAAGGCAGGTAGGGTTGGAGGCTCCATGCGCAGACATGAGAGGACTGGGTTGGAGGCTCCATGCGCAGACATGAGAGGACTGAATTTTTAAAATGGAATTTATGAAATTTAACTTTTAAAACACATAAAACACATAAATTAGAATCAAGCATATATACAATATGAAATTTGAAATAAATACTTATATAAACAGACTAATATTAATCATGTGCTAGGTTACAATACTGACATATTTTAGCTGTAAGAAAGAGTGTAATGAAAGAAGTCAACATCAGTTATAATATGTTTATATAAACCAAATGTAACATATATTTAGTTGACATAACAAATGAATTCTTTTATAAAATAATATACATTGGGCGCTATTTCATAAAAATGCACATACAATACCATTTATGTACGAACAACAAAAGTAGCTTATATATATATACTATTTAAAAATCAATATTTACATTTCAACTAACATCAGAAAACAAATATAAACTTTATACTTTATATATGTTTTATGGAAAAAGAGGGAAAAAAAACGGAACGCAAAGTGGATCCAACGTTTGGAATTCAGGGATTAGTCCTGAAGGCTAATACACCGTCGGATCATTTTTATTAAATTTCTGGATAAATTTCAGTAGAAGAGTAGCAATTTATTTTAAGTTTAACTTTTAAATTAAACTTCAGTGTTATTAATTAATGGAACAAAGCTTTTATTTTAAATTTAAGTTTTAAATTACTGAAAAGAGTAAAGAAGAAATTGGGAAAAGATGAAAGTCGTATATTTCAGTTAAAAAGATTTAAAATCAAAGGGAAATAATAATAGTAATAAAGTCCATAATTAATGAATTTTAAAATGAATTAAGAAAGTAAAGATATTTATTTCAAATGGAATAAATTGGGAATCAGTTTGGAAAATTGATTTAAGTGATTGAAGTTGGAATTCTCCCTATATAACCAAGTACGTTTTCAAAGTAAATTTTTGAAACTAAGTTAATAGTTTTAAAATTGTTTCAAAGGTATATTTTGAAAAATGATTTATTTCTATTGTTTAAAGTCTAAAGTAAGTAATTCCTTTTAATTTATAATAGCAGTAATTATTTAAAAGTAATTTGGTGTTTTGTTTTGTAAAAGTAGAAATCTAGTTTTATATTTTATTAAGTAACTTTATTTTCAAATATTCATATAGTATGTATTTTTGATAAATTATTGATGTAGTTTTAACTTAAATGTTCTAAAGTATATTTCGAAGTAAAGTGTTTTAAATTATTTTAGAAATCTAGTTTTGTGCTTGGAGATTCCAGAGGAGATAGAAAATATATGGAAAAGTTTATTCCGAAAAGAAAGATGGTTTTGAAACTGTTTTCAAAGGATTGAAAATAGAAATATATCTTGTGAAGATATTTTGAGGTTAATAAATAATTTGGTAAAATTATTTATGTTGGATGGTTGTTTGTGAATATTAATTGATAGTTAAATCACCGATTATCAATATTGGCCAATGCGTTGATCGTTTCGAAGAGACCGGGATCGAGATTAATTTCTCGTAAACCACTTCGATCCGATTTGTACGTTTTCGTGAAAAACGATTTTGGATTCGAAGATGGAGCAGTGAAGTGCAAGGGCTAGTCGCTACTAATCCTGAGGATATTTCCAAAATGGATGTAGTAGGAATAGTGCCTTCGGTTCCGTTCGAACCCGGGACGGACTTGTATGGATGAATGCTTGCGAAACATCGTCGGGTGGATGATGGGCATTCTAAGAGATATGTTCTAAAAAGGTAACGCTTAGCCTTAAGCCTCATCAAATGGGAATGACTGAAAATCAGGGGTTATGCAGCAAGCCTAGGTGGGTAGCACCCAAGCAGGGTGAGGTCATTCCAGTCTAGATGTCCCTTTTTATTTCGGCTTAGTGGGCGGTTGCTGATCCCAACCGCGGGGTGATCTCACTCGGGATTATCCAGTAATGAGTAGTCCGGTCTTGTGTTGCAGGGGAGCGGGCGTACTCCTCGGTACGCTGATCTAGGCCCCGTGCTGTGACAGGTGGTACCCCAGTGCCTAGTCATTAGTTGGAAATCCATTCTCCCTACGAGTCTTATACGAGTTTTGATTGTATTACCTACTCTGTGGCTAGTAGATGGAATTTAATGAATGTAACAATTTCGTCTATTTTATAAGTATTTGTATATAGACCCTATTATAATATCAGATGATTTCTACAAAAATTGTTTTAGCTATCGTAAGGTAAAAACCCGACATGTTTATTTGTGGCGAGGTCGTACGAGATGCTTTTGTTTTCCAAAGGATTTTTGAAACTTTAAAAATAAATTGAGTGTGATTTTCTCACGCTGGTAATCCAGACTGACTCGGTTGTTATTTAACTGTAATACTCGGGTCAGACCGAGTATTATAGCATACAGGATATGATGCTGTGGAGCTCAGGAGACGAGCAAGATGACGATACGTACTCCCGTACTTGTTTGTATACATATATTTCGCTGTGTTGAGTTGTTGTGTATCCATTTGTATGATATTGATGTTGATCTGTGATTGATGTACTCCGATGATGTAATATACATACAGAGATATTTAAGTTTTGAGTAAAGCGTATTTGTTTTCTATTATATTTTATTCCGCTACGATGGTTAGATTATGTTGTTGTTTTCTATTTTTCTTCTTCCACCTCTTCATCTTTAACCCAAATGGTTCGTATTTCTGTACAACTTGAGTTGATTGTTGTAGAATAGCGTTGACTCAAGGGGTACGGATTTGCGGGTCGTTTCACTTGGTATCAGAGCTTAGGTTGGTGATAACCTTGGCTCTGGTGGGAAATTACTCAAATAGAGTCCGTAGTACTGTATAATGAGTTTGAGCATATTAATAGATATGAGCGCGTATTTGTTAGTGAATATAAGTTGTTTTAATATTGTGTTGATTGATTTATTGAGTGGCATATGAACCTTCATCGACACAGTCTACGCAACTGTATTGAAGGGGTTTCTAAACACTTGAATAGAACAATTGACCCGGTATTGTTTTTAATGTGGGTGAATGAAATAATTTTACCCAAATATATTTTGATATAAAGAAAAGTTTTTGTAAACTATTTAGCTAATATATGGTTGTGTGGAAGTTAGAAATGATAATATTAAATTGTTATCATCATTGTGTAAAAAAAAATTAACTAGAAATTGAAAATGTAACCAAAGTTTAAGGCAATAAATTCATTATACAATGAAATTTATAAATGTGAATTATAAATGTAATTTATAATTTGAAATATAATCAAATGGAAATTTGTATAAGCATAAACTATACAAATGCATTGTAGTTAAAATTTGAATTAAAATAGTATTTGAAACTTAAAAACCCCGGAGATTTTGGAAGTATTTTGAAGATTAATAGTAGCATTGTTGTTTTTGGGTATTTATGGAAGGAAATTGTTTCAAATAAATTTTGGGAAGAGATATAACATTGAATTCACTTCAGTAGCTGGAAAATAACTTCGATGATGACTGCAGCATCATCGATGTTCATTTTCATGTTTCTAAGTGACACATTGCTGCCAAAAATTTATTCGTTCAGAAAAGCTAGTTGTTTTAAAATATAAAAAAAATTAAAATGAAATTAACTTGGATTGGGAAATAAAATTTTACTGGATTGAAATTAATTTAAATAGGCTGAAATAATATCCAGTTGTATTTGAATTAAGTTGAAATCAAATCGAGTCAAATAAATCTGAGTTAAAGTAAAACTGAATTGAAATAAGAATTCAATTGAATTAATGAATGGAATTAAATTCTTACCTGAACAAATGGAAAATAAATTGGATAAGGATTGGAATTGAAATAAATAATTAGAATAACGAGTAAAAGAATTATAATGCATGGAATAAAATATGCTTGGGTTATAAATAAGCATAAGGCTTGAGTTAAAATAAAAGAAGAATATATTTAAGCCTATGATGGATGGAATTGTGTAAATAATAAGTTGTGACTTATAAAATTTGGAAAGTGGGATAAAAACCCAAAATAAATATTGTTGATGAATTGAAAAATAAAATGAAGATCGAAACTTGAATTATAAAATAAATTGAACTTAAGAAAATTGAATGAAGTGATATTTGAAATTAAAAATCAAGTATTGAACTATAAATAGGCGAGAACTAATTTTATAATAAATTAGTTAATAAAATGTGTAAATGGGAACGTAATGTTGTTTAATAGAAGCTGAATTGTGAATTTATGATGAAATTTGGGAATCAAACTCAAGTTATGAATTGAATTCGACTAGAATTGTCAGTAAAGTAAATGTAACTGAATGGTGAGTTCATGAAATTTGGTGATAAATTGAAAATGGATAGTGGATTCAGAACTTGAGTTATTAATTAAAATTTAATGTGAAGTGTTAACAAATTAAGTATAATTGAAATGTATCGAATAAAAATGTAAATGGATTAAAATAGTAATGGTATGAATTGCAAATAAAATCCAAATAAGTGGAAATAAATTGGAAATGGCCTTGTAATAAATTGAATGAGTTGAATTTGGAAAGTTTAATTTTATAATAACTAATCAAAAGAAATTGTAGATTGAAATGAGATTTGATTGTGATAGAGTTAAGTTGAATAGAAAAGAAAAAAAATCCACTTGAAAAATGAAAATGAGCTTAAGTATATAATTTAAATAAATTGAAGTAAATTAACTTAAAGCTAAACAAATGGTAGAGAGTTGAATTGAATTCAACTTAAAACTAAATTTAATGATATTGGTTTGAATTTAAATCAAGTGAAAATAAATGGATGGAATAAATAAGAATCAAATAAAGTGTGGTTTAAATAAGTTGAGAAACGGTTATGGAATGCAATAGCTTGGATTGTCTTCGAGCTAAATAAATAGTTTGGAATAAACAAATATGGAATGAAATGTAAATGAATGGATTGTGAATGAAATTCAAACAGAATGGGTTAAGCTAGATCAAATGATTTTGAATGGAACTTGTTTGAATAATGAAACTAGTTGGTTAATAAAATGAAATGCAAGTGAATGAATTCAAATTTAAATTGCGATGAAAATGAGAATATATGGATTGTGAATAAATTTAAAAAAAGGAATAAAATTAAGTATAAATTGAGTTGAAATCAATTTAAATTTGTCGTAAAACATAAGTACTTATTTATTCACATGGATCTCGTCCAATTGCATAGAATAAATTGTCATTGGAGGTAATGGAAGTAATTAAAATTCTATGAATTGATAGGAGTAAAATAAATTGATTTTGAGAACAACTGAATTAAATATGAGGTCGGTTTGCTTAAAAATAAATTATAGGTAAGCGATTGAGTTTTAAACCATTCAAATTGATGAAGATGTATACGAATGGATTGAAAACCATTCGAATTGAATGAAAATGGTTATAAATAAATTGAAACAGTTGAATTAGCATGGAAACAATATAAATTGCTTATGGAAAAATGTTTGGTGTGAATTTCTTTTAGAATTCATATGTTTTAACTATTGTAAATAAGTGAAGTGTAGTTAAACTTCATTTATATCGTACTTACATGTTTAAATTGAGTAAGTACAGGTACCTGGAAGCCGTGTGGCTGGATTTGGTTGCGCTAACGGCTAAACAAATAAGCTACATGCTTAAAAATGCTAACTAAGGCACGCCTACGCCATAAAAATAGGAAATATTAACTATTTTTGGTTTTTCCGATCGGGTGGGTCGATGTATATATATTTATCTCTTTTGTCAAATTGCAAAAGCTCCTCCGTACAAAGGAGACTCTGCCAAAAATTTTCGAAAATTTGGGAGTTAGAAAATTTTAGAAAATTTTTGGAAAATTTTGTTAACGACAAAACGATTTCAAACTGGAAATTGAGATAAATTAGTAAAGCAAACCAATTTAAAATAATGACATAAATTAGTTTTAAATGATAAATAAAATTTAAATATTCAGAGTTAAAGATAAATTGAATTCATATGGTAATGAAAGAATCAATTTGAATAGAAATAGAAATAAACTAAAGTGGTAAGGTGAAAATAAATATAAGGAACATATTTAATGCTTATATTAACTTAAGTAAGGAATGATGAATTCTTGGTTGGAAACTGATATTACAAATATATTCTTAAGTTAATATCCGAATAAATAAATATTGACATTTGGTAAGGAAGTCAATAAAATGTTTTGGAATGTTGTGATTGGATATTATTGCTAAGTAAGACATGCATGTATTATAAAGAGAAAAGAGAATTGGATTTGATTTCAAAAGGATAAATTTGAAAT
Organism: Allium cepa; assembly: GCA_030765085.1. NCBI lineage: Eukaryota > Viridiplantae > Streptophyta > Magnoliopsida > Asparagales > Amaryllidaceae > Allium > Allium cepa. The sequence continues at coordinate 807,879,835 of CM060941.1, forward strand.
GCTCGACAAAAAGGTATGTGTTTGAATTTCTTTGAAATTTGATTGGGATTTTGGATCGAGCCACTTGGCCTTTTGTTTTCTTTTTGGATTTGGGAGGCTGTAGAGCCATTTTGTAGTTGTACCAAGCTAGTCGCGCAAAGGAGACGCTGGCGAAATCTTTTTGAGAATTTAGGGAGTTAGAAAAATTTTGAGAAAATTTTGATAATTCAAATTTGATTTTAAATTGAAACTTGAATGGTTAAAAAAATAGTATAGTTTGGAATCTATGGAAAAGTTGGGAAAGTTAGTAAGAATGGTAATGGGTCTTTTATAAAAAGATAGTTGGCAGGATGTCGAATTGTTTGGTTTTGCGATTAAGTAAATGGGTATTGGTTCATTCTTCCTAACTAGTAATTTCGGGGACGAAATTCTTTTAAGGGGGGAGGAATGTGACGACCCAGAATTTTTGAGCATTTGAAATGAGAATATTTAATTAATTTCAAATGTTCAAAAGTTAATTTTTTACTTGAATTTCAAATATCAATATGTATTGGGTAATTTGATTATTAAATTAAATAATTTGAAGTTGTGTAAAATGTTGAATCTGGACTTTTAAGCCAGTGAAAAATAATTTGAAGATTTTTTAGATTCGTATTAATAATATTGAAGGTGATGGAACTTTTAAAATTGAATTTGAAAGCGTTTTGTTCAATTTTAAAAATATATCGTTTAAATTGAATTTAAAAATAGCCTTCCGAGGCACAGTCTCGGAATCCGACGAAACCAGTTCCATTGGGTCCGTAATATTGTATTATTATTGGATTTCAAATTTCGTATTAATCTGAGTTAGTATGTGCGTGTACAATTTATAAACGCACTGAAAATTTAATTGATAATAATCTAATGAAATTTAATTTAATTAATCAAGCTTCTTGTATACGCCATCTTCGTGTCATTTAATCACATACTTTCCCAATTCTAAGCCGTTCAATCAACAATCAAAGTGATCGAACTGAATAATAATAATAATTTTAATAATAGTAAAATAAAAGAAGAAGCTTCAAGAGGAAGCTTTCAGCCGCATAAAAATAAAACAGACAAACCACGATAAGGCCGAACTACTTTTTCTTCTTTTCCCCAAAGCTCACCGTGATAAACAAAAAAAATTGAATGGCAGCCAAGATTTATCGTTCGAACCGATCTTGAGGAAGAACAAAAACCTCGAATTCTTTCGAGACATGGGGGAGCGACAAAATAGAATAATCCCATGTCGCGACCATGAGGAGGGCGAGCCGATCTCACGTGCGAGCGATGCGAACTTCGACGACCGCAATCTGGATCGCGAGTTGGTGCCGAGCATCGAAGCGTGGGGTGTGTGTAGGGATTTCGAGGCTGAGACGCAGTTCAACAATGCGGTGGTCGCGATGTTGGGTGGACTGGGTCGCGTGAAGGCAGCAGCTTCGATGACGTTCGGTTGTTCGCAGGCGAAGTTTGGATGCATGAGGTTGTAATTTCTTTGTTTACTAATTTAATAATGCTTATAAATACATATAATACGTAAATAAGAACATAGAGTACCGCGTAGGATGATTTTGTTTCAAGATATAGGTTAGAAGGAATTGTACATGTATTAGAAACGTTTACAGTTAAGGGAATCCTGTTGTTGTTTACGAGGAAGGAAATGTAGATAATGGAGTTGATCTCTATTTTATTTTTGCAAAAATTGTAACACACATACTTGTATAAACAGAATATATAAAGATTGAGTTTGAAGAAAAATATATATAGGAAGTTATGAAGAAAACATAAATATATGTATACACATTATCAACTCATTAGTTATTTTGAAAATATATATTTAGGGTGATTTATTTATTTAATAAACTTATTCAATTTATTTTACATCACTAAAAGATTTTTGAAAGGGAAATTAGTTTAAACCCAAAAGTGTTAGTTAAGAAAATAGTAGTTAACTAGTTGACTAAATATTAATAAAATCGTGTAATTGTGTGTACAAGGTTTGAAGAAACTTGGAATCAAATCGAGAATGAAGTGGGTTGCAAAACAGGAATCAAAGGTGAGTTAATCTCACTCAGTTAATTTAAAATAAAATTTAAATGATTAAATTTAAATAATTGTTTGAATGGTTGAAATTGATTGTTGTGTTATAGTGTGGTATATTTTGGAATTGGCATATTATATTGTGCTAACATCTGTGGATGCAGGGAAAACAGGTTGGAGGGATCCAACTGGATCCCTCAACATTTATTTAAAATTATTTAATATTCTTTGCTGTGAATATGGATATTCTATGATGAGTTATATTGGAATATTGAATGTTATGATTTGATTGGATATATTTGGGTATAATGAATTACCAAAAATATATAAATTGGATTTTGGGAAGGAAATAAAAAAAGTGAATTTGTAAGTAAAATAATTTTAGAAATTTGAATAAATATAAGAATGAATTGGAAAAGAAATAAAATGACTTTAGAATTCTGATAAATAGATCTTGAGTACAGAAAGGAAATTTGAATAAACAGAAAGTTAATGAATTTTAAACTTCAGTGTTATTAATTAATGGAACAAAGCTTTTATTTTAAATTTAAGTTTTAAATTATTGAAAAGAATAAAGAAGAAATTGGGAAAAGCTGAAAGTCGTATATTTTAGTTAAAAAGATTTAAAATCAAAGGGAAATAATAATAGTAATAAAGTCCATAATTAATGAATTTTAAAATGAATTAAGAAAGTAAAGATATTTATTTCAAATGGAATAAATTGGGAATCAATTTGGAAAATTGATTTAAGTGATTGAAGTTGTAATTCTCCCTAGATAACCAAGTACGTTTTCAAAGTAAAATTTTAAAACTAAGTTAATAGTTTCAAAATTGTTTCAAAGGTATATTTTGAAAAATAATTTATTTCTAATATTTAAAGTCTAAAGTAAGTAATTTCTTTTAATTTATAATAGCAGTAATTATTTAAAAAGTAATTTGGTGTTTTGTTTTGTAAAAGTGAAAATCTAGTTTTATATTTTATTAAGTAACTTTATTTTCAAATATTCATATAGTATGTATTTTTAATAAATTATTGATGTAGTTTTAACTTAAATGTTCTAAAGTATATTTCAAAGTAAAGTGTTTTAAATTATTTTAGAAATCTAGTTGTGTGCTTGGAGATTCCAAAGGAGATAGAAAATATTTGGGAAAGTTTATTCTGAAAAGAAAGATGGTTTTGAAACTGTTTTCAAAGGATTGAAAATAGAAATATATCTTGTGAAGATATTTTGAGGTTAATAAATAATTTGGTGAAATTATTTATGTTGGATGGTTGTTTGTGAATATTAATTGATAGTTAAATCACCGACTATCAATATTGGCCAAATGCATTGATCGTTTCGAAGAGACCGGGATCGAGATTAATTTCTCGAAAACCATTTCGATCCGATTTGTACGTTTTCGTGAAAAATAATTTTGGATTCGAAGATGGAGCAGTGAAGTGCAAGGGCTAGTCGCTACTAATCTTGAGGATATTTCCAAAATGGATGTAGTAGGAATAGTGCCTTCGGTTCCGTTCGAACCCGGGACGGACTTGTATGGATGAATGCTTGCGAAACATCGTCGGGTGGATGATGGGCATTCTAAGAGATATGTTCTAAAAAGGTATTGCTTAGCCTCAAGCCTCATCAAATGGGAATGACTGAAAATCAGGGGTTATGCAGCAAGGCTAGGTGGGTAGCACCCAAGCAGGGTGAGGTCATTCCAGTCTAGATGTCCCCTTTTATTTCGGCTTAGTGGGCGGTTGTTGATCCCAACCGCGGGGTGATCTCACTCGGGATTATCAAGTAAGGGGTAGTCCCGGTCTTGTGTTGCAGGGGAGCGGGCGTACTCCTCGGTACGGTGATCTAGGCCCCGTACCATGACAGGTGGTACCCCAGTGCCTAGTCATTAGTTGGAAATCCATTCTCCTTACGAGCCTTGTACGAATTTTGATTGTATTACCCACTCTGTGGCTAGTAGCAGGAATTTAATAAATGTAACAATTTCGGCTATTTTATAAGTATTTGTATATAGACCCTATTATAATATCAGATGATTTCTATAAAAATTGTTTTAGCTATCGTAAGGTAAAAACCCGACATGTTTATTTGTGGCGTGGTCTTACGAGATGCTTTTGTTTTTCAAAGGATTTTTGAAACTTTAATAATAAATTGAGTGTGATTTTCTCATGCTGGTAATCCAGACTGACTCGGGTGTTATTTAACTGTAATGCTCGGGTCAGACCGAGTATTATAGCATACAGGATATGATGCTGTGGAGCTTAGGAGACGAGCAAGATGACGATATGTACTCCCGTACTTGTTTATATACATATATTCCGCTGTGTTGAGTTGTTGTGTATCCCTTTGTATGATATTGATGTTGAGCTGTGATTGATGTACTCTGATGATGTAATATACATACAGAGATATTTAAGTTTTGAGTAAAGAGTATTTATTATCTATTATATTTTATTCCGCTGCGATGGTTAGATTCTGTTGTTGTTTTCTATTTTTCTTCTTCCACCTCTTCTTCTTTAACCCAAATGGTTCGTATTTCTGTACAACTTGAGTTGATTGTTGTAGAATAGGGTTGACTCAAGGGGTACGGATTTGCGGGTCGTTTCATTGTATAACATATCCGTTAAACAATATAGACTATATATAGTACTAGTACATATTCATGCTATATGTAAACATTTAAAAACGAAACATATATTGCAATATGATACGCATACCATTTATAAAAATATGGATGACGAGGGGAGGAGGCATGGAGTTGGTTGTGGCTCTTGACAGGTGGTTCGAGCTGTGGTGGCGGAGGCTTGACGAAGCTATAGGAAGGAGAACTGGTCCTTTTTCATTTTTCCATCATATGTGTTTTAGCATTATAATGGGAAAAATCTCTTTTTTTCAAGAAGCAACAGAGAGGAAGAAAAAATGAAGCTAAATAGGCTCAGAGACTACACGTTATAAATATTTAATATAGTTGAATGGTAGGAATGAGTAATCCAGCAACTAAAATTGGAACCATGGAAATAGAGGGGTCAATCGCTAGAATTTAGGAGGTATGAATGGTAACGGTTGTTTGAATTATATACCAAATATATAACTTTATATTCCATTATTAATTGAATTGGAGAAATGAATGGGTGGAGAATGAGCTGTCCATTTATGATATACTGCTACATATAATTTATTGAAGAAGAAACAGTAGAATAATGATAGATTTGAATTATATACTGGTGTGATGCAATAACAACGGTCAAGTTGATAAGGTGGATATTTAAACAATTTATTGCTTGATTGGAAAGTAGGTGAGTATGGAAAGGCAAGGATATTAAAATGGAAAAAGGAATGGACAGAGAAATTTAAGCGAAGATAAAACGTACAGGAATAAATATAGAGTAGTGGGATGGTCACGATAATTCAGTGGATAATTAAAGCAACTTTTAATGCCACCAGCTGCACATTCAAATCTAAAAAGGCAGAGTAACGGACCATATAATAAATTGAAACGATGGATTGATTACAACTGCAAGTATATATTTAACAGAAAAGAACGGACAACGAAAATTTTGTGAAACGTACTGAAAATAAATATGAAGTATTTATTATATTATACGTTTCTTTTTGAATGCAGAGTCCAAAATTTGAAAGCCAAGCAACGGTCAACCCTTGATTTGGTGAAAATAATTGTAGCAATTAATAAAAGAAATAAATAGCAACGGTCACGTTGCTTTGATTTAGCTAACCCATCAAAGCAAATTATTTATAATTTAACCGGTAGGAAACGTAAAGGAACGTACCACCATAAAAATGAAATTGACAACATCTGTGCATTGATTCTGCAATATTTATTAAAGAAATTGATTCTGTAATATTTATTAAAGCAATTTATTAGCTAGCTTGAATTAAATAAAATTTCACAATGGAATAAACTTTGATAAAATAAATTGAAAATTTAAAATCTGCTATGTTTAATTGGACGTAATCCAAATATTAAATTTTTATCTCAAAATTTTATTATATAAAATTTCTCAAAAGTTTCAATTAATTACGTTAAATAAAACCATTTAAAACTATTTAAATCTACAGGTCGTTACACTCTCCCCCACTCAAAACTTTTCGTCATCGGAAAGGTAGGAGGTAGGAGAATAGAACAACCAGAAATAAAATAGATTGAAAGACAAGATAAACAATTAATTTAAATTTTATTTGAAATATTTATTTGATAACTTCATTTTAAATTTAATTTTCTTTAATACTTTAATACTTTTCAAACTCCTTTGAAAACAATTATTTACATTCTTACTTATATTTACAAAGAAGCTATTGAAATATTAAATCCAAAATTCATACATTTTTATTTTGTTTCAAGATACCTTCCAAATATTATTATTAGATCACAAATCATTTTTTAAAAAGAAATATGTTTTATTTTAGATAAATAACTTCTAAAATATTTATAACACTAAAATTTCTACTAAAACATGTAGTATATAATTAAACAATATTTTAAAGGATATATCCAACAAGAAAGGAAGGTAGATTTGGAAAACAGAATCAAGGTGAATAACTAAACTGAGCAGATAAGGTAGATGCAAGGAATAGTATCGGGCACGAATAATTAATCTAGAACCATAAGAATTTAAATTTCAAATATTAATTCAAAATTTCTTTGTTGGGAAAAATATATTTATAATAAATACCTTTATAATAATAATTTATAATAAAATACTATTATATCGAAATAAATTTTCCTTTCGAAAATACTTTTATAACTCGATGTTTCAACAAGTTTATCCTCATTCTTGCAGACTCTGGCCATGCGTTAATCAGGCGCAAAGCTAGAATTCTTTAAGTACTTAGTAGACTTGTTTCAACACCTAGTGAAAATACTTGAAAAACCTTTAAAACGGATATGGAAAGTACAATCCAAACAAAACAACCAAACCAAAAACTTTGTCCGACCATGGTTCGCAGATACACAATGGTTACGCCTGGATCCCCCAGGAAACAATCTGTATCCGTAAGCTTTCTCAGCTCTGCGAGTTACGCCATGATGACTAGTAGAGTGCAGGATACACAATGGTTACGCCTGGGTTACCCAGGAAACAATCCGTACCCCTAGGCTGTCTTAGCCAGGCAGTTTTGCTACTATTCGCGACCTATACAGATTGCAGGATACACAATGGTTACGCCTGGATTCCCCAGGAAACAATCTGTACCCCTAGGCCAGACTCAGCCAGGCAATTGCGCTATGCAGTCCCGAGAGAAAAAAACCATGGGTTACGCCACAGTGGGAACACTCGAGTATTACATCCGGAAAACCAAAAATCAGAGAGAATAATATCGATAGAATGAATCCACGATGTGGCCACAAAGCGGATATCAAGCAGAAGGCACTTTCCATATCTTTACTTCGAAAATATATATCATATAGTAGCTTTTCAAATCACTTTCAAATATCGTACTTATATAAAGTCCATATATATAGGATTCCATTTTTCCCAAATCGAATACTTTTCAAAATCAATAGTAGATCAAATCATACTTATATAGACTTCGATTATATAAAATCTCTTTCCAAATTGAGTACCTTTCAAATCAATAGATTTCAAATCAACTTCATACTTATACAATCCATTTTATATAAGGTTGACCACTCCCAAATCAAGTGCTTAGTAATCTAAGGTTCTCAATTTCAAATCATTTCAATATCAATTCAGTTTCAAAATCATATATGATTTCACCAGGTTTTCTTCCAAATTAAATATCTAAATTTCAAAGTTCCCAAAATAATAGGTTTAGAAAATTATCCCTGTTTCCAAATTAAAATAATTCAAGTCAAACAAATTCATTTCCAAAATCACCATATAAGTACTGGTTTTTAATTTCAATTTAATTTTCAAAACCAAATATTTTCTCAAAATCAATTATACTTAAAATGGTTTCCAAATTTATAATTATCCCTTTAAAACTTTTAAACTATCTATTTCTATTTGAAATATCCAATTTACCTTTCTGAAAACCATTATTCAAAACTATTTTTTTTCAAAATATTTCAAAACTAAATTTATATTCTTTATCAAACATTTTATACTCTTCGAAATTTCTTAGCTTCGAAAATTTAATATCGATTTGGAAGTGTTCGAACATTCAAAATAGTTAGGGAAAATAAATCTTCAATTCAAGAGTTGAAAATCAACAATAAATCAATTATTAAATCCGAAACTCGAGGACTAAACACCGGTCTCATTTTAAATTGTTTCAAATATATACTTATATCTTTCTAAAATATCAAATTATACTTCGGAATTTGAAATCAAAAACGGTTTTACAAAATCACTTGCATAGAGAAGCTATTAAAGTGGCCTCTCCCCTACTCTGAAACTCGAAAATCAATGTCGATGATGCGTGCACTCATCAATGAAATTATTTTCCAGCGACATAAGTGAGTTCTGGACTTCTATTTTCTTGAAAACTTCTTTGAAATTTCTTCAAAATTATTGGAATTCATTTGAACTCATTTCAAACATTTCTTATTCGGAAAAATACTTTTAAATCATATTATTTTTATATATTTTCCAAAATCTTAAAATCAATTTCAAAATACCAGAATTCAATTCTCGAATTTCAAATTTAACTTTACAGTTATAAATCATTTTTATATAAATCAATTTCTTATAATTTTTCAAAATTTCAAATCCTTTCAAAACCTTTTTATATAGAATAACATTTCTTATTTGCTTTATATATATAGGTATATAATCCTTATCGAAAACATTTTCACTTTTATATATATAAAAAAATTCATAGTTATCAAAATAAAATTTCGGTATAAACAATTTCAAAAATACAAACAAAACCCGATTTTTAAAGGATGATTCGAGAATGGATTTCAAAACAAAGATAGAGATTTAATTTAGAGGAACTCCAATCAGTAGAATCCTGATTCGAATATAGACTCGATCGAAGATGAGATAATTAAATTACAAAATAGAAGATGGATATACTTCTATAAATCGCAGGCGACCTTTACCGGTCAACCGTGATTCCAAAGTTAGATCAGTGTAGAATTCTGAGACAATTCGACATTCGATCACCAGAGATATAGAATTTGGCATAACAAGATATAGCAGCATCGTAAACCGAAGATACAAAAATCTTCGGTGAGTCAACGCCAATTGAAAAGGAGTTTTCACCCCCTTTACAAATCATTCAGTGGAGTTATGGGATACTCCAGAATCAAACGAATATAAATAGGGAGAGACAGAATGAATTTCGGAACCGAGGGACATTCCAAAATTCAAAGGAAATCGAGTCAAAAGGAAGAGATTCAACTCGAGCGAAAGTGATTCTGTAAATAAATTTACTATATATGCTAAGTTTTGCCTAGAGCCAAAGCTCTGATACCAACTGTAACGACCCACTATTTTGGACCATTCAAATCGGTAATAAAACCATACATATCCGACTTGAATAATTCAAAAAACCGAATTGTTAATTAAAATTTGGCAAAACTTAAAATATACATTAAATAAATCAATCACAGATCACAGAGTAATATAGTGCAGCGGAATAGATAAAGAATCGTAGTTCATGAAGCTACTATATATATCAGAGTTAGAAAAATACAACCGAATAGTTCAAATGCAGTGAAGTCTCCAATGCAACAGATGACTTCTCTGAACCAATCAACTGGAAAGACTAGAATCTGAATCGATAGTTGGATTTTCAAACGAAGCTCCGAACTCCAAAGGTGAGTCTCAAATGCTGTATCACTCAGTCTGACCCGAGCGTAAAGCAAAACACAAAACACACGAGTCAGGATTAACATTCTTATATCAATAAATCCAACTCAAGTGAAATATCAACTAAAATACAAATAACTTAAAGGATGTTTGGGATAACCAACCTCTAAGGGTCCATGGAACTTTTTACAAGGTAGAAATATACACTATAACACCGTGGTTATTTCAGCTTAATTTATACTTCAAAACCAAATCTCATTTTCACTTCAAATATCTCTATATTTCCCAAAATAGTATTTATATATGTTAAATAATTTGTACAGTAAAGTATTTTCAATTTCCTCAACTTAACAAAACGGTCCAACATCAACCTGACCATCCCATTCAAATTAAATTCAATCTCAATTTATCAATTTAAATTCAACTCGATTTCTAAAATAACCACTTAAATTTTATCGATCTCAAATTCGGATTTATCATCACAAATACCCCTTTATATTTCCATATATTTCAAAACTTTAAGTATTCAACGTTTCATCTAAATTTTCATTCAATTTAGTTTTTTAAGTAATAAATTCAAATTTAGTTCAACCTAAATTTTCATTTCAATTCAATTTAGTTGCTAAATAACAAATTCAACTACGTTGATTTCAAATACAGATCCGTATCTCAACATAAACCATTTAAATTCCAATATAGTTCAAGGCTTTAATATTTAAATATTCTATATAACAGTTTCATATAGATCTCGATTTAACCTCATTATTATTTAGTCTTAAATACTCCCTTATTAGATTCAATATCATTTAAGTAACCTTAAATTACATTTTACTCAATATTTTCTTTAATTTATTTAAACGTGAAATATTCATTAAATAACTTAAATCAAAAATCCAGTTATAAAATCATACCCTTTAAATTTCCCGTTCAAAAATTTCAAATCGATTTAATTAAATAAATCCTTATTTAAATACCATTTTTATAAACCCAAACTTATCTACCAATCTTAATTATTCAATTTATTACAAGAGAATCTATTTGAAATATAGATTTACTTAAATACTTAACCATATTATATGTATTAAATCAATCTAATTTAAATCAAATATTACTACTAAATCTATATATACAATTTTCATTCATATAATATCTAAGGAATCAAATTTATTAAACTATATATTTCTTTCCAAAATTATAGAAATTATTTTCAAAATATTTATATGGACCAACGGTGTCTGTGTATATTTCCTATCATATAGTCAAGTGCTACAGATATTTATCATTTCAATCCGTATACTAAATATATACGGGTGGATATCATTTCAACTCGTAATCCCAAATTCAATTAAACGAAAATCGTTTGGGTTTATCATTTCAACCCATAACGATTTTCTCCTATTCTAAAGTCTATTCAGGTATGTATCATTTCAACCCATAGTTATTTCTAAACTACAGGGAACTTGCAGAGTTATAACAGAAAATACAATAAAATAACAGGCATATATCATCAATACCAGTATAATATAAACAACAAGATATGGTGTCATATCCCCTAGGTGAACAGTTACATATAATAGTATATATAACAAATTTAAATAACTACAGCAGCATATTTCAATTGTCGTTTCAATTGAAATCAAATTTAATGAATAAAAGAATGTTAATCGTGAGTGATTACTCACCTGTCGAGCCTAGAGAATACAGAAGATGACACAGATATGCATACTGCTACAGACACTGAAATTTGAATTATAAATTGAAGCAAAGCAAAATCGGCACGAATTCAACGATCAAAGCTGATAACAAGAATTGATGGAACAAGTCAGAACGGGATCGGCGAAGATAATGGTATGAGTGGACTCATATATATATATATATATAACTATATATAACTATATATATAAAGTCATATTCTAAATTCAATACATATTAAATTAAATTAAATATATATGTATTTATATTTTCCAAAATCATTGTTTTTTTTATTTAAAACACATAAATTAGAATCAAGTATATATACAATATGAAATTTGAAATAAATACTTATATAAACAGACTAATATTAATCATGTGCTAGGTTTCAATACTGACCTATTTTAGCTGTAAGAAAGAGTATAATGAAAGAAGTCAACATCAGTTATAATATACTTATATAAACCAAATGTAACATATATTTAGTTGACATAACAAATGAATTCTTTTATAAAATAATATACATTGGGCGTTATTTCATAAAAATGCACATACAATACCATTTATATACGAACAACAAAAGTAGCTTATATATATAGATATACTATTTAAAAATCAATATTTACATTTCAACTAACATCAGAAAACAAATATAAACTTTATACTTTATATATGTTTTATGGAAAAAGAGAGAAAAAAAATAGAACGCAAAGTGGATCCAACGTTCGGAATTCAAGGATTAGTCCTGAAGGCTAATACACCGTCGGATCATTTTTATTAAATTTTTGGATAAATTTCAGTAGAAGTGTAGCAATTTGTTTAAAATAACGTGGTGTGAAATGAATTGATGGAATGAATAAAGTAACGTATTATTAGTACCCAAATAATCAAATGACACAATACGTTGGTTTCTTAATAACGACAATAACGTTCAATTTGCTAAAAGTTAATTTAGGACATTATCTTCGTCTTATTTGTAAGCGATTGATATATCATACCTCTTTTAAATTTAAGATCAGCTCATGGCACGACGTATGAAAATTCAAATTCCATCGCATCATATATTTATTATTTTCAGTTTAGAAATGTATGAACTTATCAAATTTTTTTTGGCTATAAATGACGTAAAACACCACTGCTTATTAAATTTGTCGTGTACTGCGTTTAAATACTTCCAAAGCGTTTGTCAATTTATTTAAAAGCTATAAAATGAAAGGAGTGAAAAGAGAAAAAAACAAAGAAAGAATATATATATATATATATATATATATATAATAATAAAAAAACGTGGGGAGAGAGACGAAGATACAGATGGTGGTATGTATCTTGTTCTATTCATAAGTAAATATCTTCATAAATTCCTTTGCATATTTTTAGTTGCTATAACTAATGCTTTCATATATAACAGGTCCAATCTTATATACATAGCTACATATTATAAAGGTTATGAAAACTTATATATATACACACCTGATAGTATAATATATATAACTAAATAAAATGTATATATTAGATAATAAAATACAATAATATAGATGAAAAGATAATTGCAGCAAGCTAAAATTAATAATAAAAAAACAAAGTGTTGCAGGAAGTTGAAAACACCAACTAATGCAATAATATTTATTATAAGTTTCGAAATCCATTAGACAAAAGAAAACACAGCTTGTATAACGTATCCATTAAACAAAATAGACTATATATAGTACTAGTACGTATTCATGCTATATGTAAACATTTAAAAACGAAACATATAATGCAATATGATACGCATACCGTTTATAAAAATATGGATGACGAGGGGAGGAGGCATGGAGTGGGTTGTGGCTCTTGACAAGTGGTTCGAGCTGTGGTGGCGGAGGCTTGACGAAGCTATAGGAAGAAGAACTGGTTCTTTTTCATTTTTCCATCATATGTGTTTAGCATTGTAATGGAAAAATCTCTTTTTTTTTCAAGAAGCAACAGAGAGGAAGAAAAAATGAAGCTAAATAGGCTCAGAGACTACATGTTATAAATATTTAATATAGTTAAACGGTAGGAATGAGTAATCCAGCAACTAAAATTGGAACCATGGAAATAGAGGGGTCAATCGCTAGAATTTAGGAGGTATGAATGGTAACGGTTGTTTGAATTGTATATCAAATATATAACTTTATATTCCATTATTAATTGAATAGGAGAAATGAATGGGTGGAGAATGAGCTGTCCATTTATGATATACTGTTACATATAATTTATTAAAGAAGAAACGTTAGAATAATGATAGATTTGAATTATATACTGGTGTGATGCAATAACAACGGTCAAGTTGATAAGGTGGATATTTAAACAATTTATTGCTTGATTGGAAAGCACGTGAGTATGGAAAGGCAAGGATATTAAAATGGAAAAAGGAATGGACAGAGAAATTTAAGCGAAGATTAAACATACAGGAATAAATATAGAGTAGTGGGATGGTCACGATAATTCAGTGGATAATTAAAGCAACTTTTAATGCCAGCAGCTGCATGTTCAAATCTGAAAAGGCAGAGTAACGGACCATATAATAAATTGAAACGATGGATTGAAAACAACTGCAAGTATATATTTAATAGAAAAGAACGGACAGAGAAAATTTTGTGAAACGTACTGAAAAGAAATATGAAGTACTTATTATATTATACGTTTCTTTTTGAATGCAGAGTCCAAAATTTGAAAGCCAAGTAACGGTCAACCCTTGATTTGGTGAAAATAATTGTAGCAATTAATAAAAGAAATAAATAGCAACGGTCACGTTGCTTTGATTTAGCTGACCCATCAAAGAAAATTATTTATAATTTAACCGGTAGGAAACGTAAAGGAACGTACCACCATTAAAATGAAATTGATAACATCTATGCATTGATTCTGCAATGTTTATTAAAGAAATTGATTCTGTAATATTTATTAAAGCAATTTATTAGCTAGCTTGAATTAAATAGAATTTCACAATGGAATAACTTTGATAAAATAAATTGAATATTTAAAATCTGCTATGTTTAATTGGACGTAATTCAAATATTAAATTTTTATCTCAAAATATTATTATATAAAATTTCTCAAAAGTTTCAATTAATTACGTTAAATAAAACCATTTAAAACTATTAAAATCTACGGGTCGTTACATTATAATTTCAACACGAACGCAATGGTGCAAGTTTCGCTGTCAAATTCCATCATTTGCACAAATTCCATTTTTTGAGCCTAAGTAATTAACTAACTAATTAAATAACTAAAGCCAAATTATAAGTGTTACATTATTTCCCCTTAAAAATAATTTCTCCCCAAAATTTCGTCGATGACAGTCAAGGTCTTGGTTCCTAATTAGCCTAAACTACACAACCGATGAGCGTATATTAATTTTGCAACCAAATGTGCATAAGTGCATAGTGTACTACTATATCACCGTACAGAAAATATGTATACGGAATGATTCTAAATCATATCCTCCTATATGAATGCATTTCATTTGAAAACGTTTTTAGAAACATGATGCAAATAAGCTACATGTATATATTGACAATTCTGCAACAATTCTAAATGTATGCATTTTTTTTGAAATTTTTTTCAACAAAAACCCTCATACTCCCACAAATAGAAGTATGAAGCAACCAATTTTGCATCCACTTTCTACCAACCAATAATCTAACGCATCGAAAAATCGCTCTCTAAACTTTGCTCCTATGTCGGAAAAAGTAATTTCGATGGAGAATTTAATATTCTTACCGCACTATAATCTTCCTATTTTCATAGTCCAATGGAAATTTCTTCGTTGCCTCAGATTTACTCCAAATTTTCCACACATAAAACGCTTAAGGAGGCTAATTTTCAATTTCTAAAATGGAATTAATTCTAAAAATTGACTTGCGTGTGTTATTGACAAGGTATGGAAATAGAAATTTCAAGACTAAAATAGTTTTTCCCAAGTTATCGCTTGCTTTTAACGCATCTTCGACCCTAACACACCACTAAATTCGCAAATCCTAACTTTCTTTGCCTTCCCTACACCTAACATGTAGCCTTCAAAATTAAAGTTTTCACAAAAATCTTTCTCTCTTTTCAAATTTATACGTCATTTGGAAATAAAATCCTAAAATATTTAAACGTAGATTTTCTCTTGAAACAAAATTATGAACAAAAACTCTAAAAATAATTTAAGGGACAAAAATAACTAAAACATAAACCTTTTTTTTCAACAGAGAAACTTTTCAAATCAAGGGGAAATTTTTTAAAATATTTTCCTTTTTAAATTTTTTGATAAATCAAGCCACAATTTCGGTATAATCGGAAGTTAGTTATACACTAAATGCATAAACGAAATTCCAAAATCCTACAACTAACCTTTACCAAAAAATTTGGCATTTTATTAAAAATTGTCAGCACATCTATTATTCAAAAAAAATTAGCTTTTAAGAAACATGAGCAATGACCCATAATATCAAAACAACTTTATCATGTACTTTGCTAAAATTTTCAAACATTCTAAACTTCTAGTCTTATATTGCTTTTACAGTTAGTTTAGTGTCTTCATGAGATTCCCATATTTATATTGCTTCTCTACTATGCATACATAGGAGCGATTAACATATCTAGAATCAGTAACACATAAAATAATTAGAAACTCCTAAGATTGTGCATGCCTTATATAAGAGAACTAACAGTTTTACAACCCAGCAACAAAAAGAAAAGAACAAATGCTATAATAAAAAGATATAACAATCCTTAATAAAACACCGCCTATGAACTATGAGAGCTCTGCGGTTGGAGCTCGAGCCATTGCTGCGACCACGGAATGGTTATAGCATGCCAGCTATGCATCCAATCTTATGCCCCTGACATTGCTGCTCCGTCCCAATCTCTGGAACACCGTCTAAACCTAATAGATAGCAACAAGCTCAGGACTCAAGTATCCCTTGGCACCCTACGCTATCCCTTACTGCTGGTGCTGCACCTCTGGTGTTGGTATAGTTGGTGCGGCAGGCGGTAAACGAATACTCATCCTTCTAATGGTGGTCTGGTCAATGGACAAAGGGACTTTCCTTGCTACTTGCTCTCCGCTCAAATTTACCTCATAACGCTTAAACACTTGAGTGAGTAGGTGGAAAAATGGAAAGTGAGTCCTTGGGGTACCAACTTCCTGATCGACCATATAGAGCATTAAAACACGAGCCTAATTGTTATAGCATAGGTGGTTCTCTACACTGAGGTATAGATCTTGTCGAGGTCTTTCGTCTTCGAAATGATGTTATGCTGAATGATGTGCATGACGAGACGGGCAATCGGTCGTAAAATGTCGGTCCTCCAATTATCGACATTTAAAGAAAAGATCCACTATAGAATCCCAAGATTAGTCATCTCTATGTTATCCAAATCTATGCCTATTGTAGATATCTACTAAATCCCAGCGTGGTCATCGTTTGTCATCTCGATTTGAGCTCCCTTCACCTCGGACTCAATGTAGCTATTGCCATCATAAAAATTCCGCACCATCCATGCATCGAAAAGATGGATGCAACACTGGTAATATTCCCGCTCATAAGTCTCGAAGCGAAGGATTAGTGCAAATCCTACCGCGATGAAAGTACTTTAAGCCCAAGAGCGGTGAAATCTCTGAATTTCACTGGTCGTCCATCGATAAAATCAAAGTTCGTCATTTCAAGATAGGAGGTGATCTTCCACTCGCTCCGGCCAAGCCAAGTGGCTTCTTACGGGGTGAGGAGTGAGGTCGGGATAACGAAAGGAAGAGCTGTCGGTGCAATAGGCTGAGAGGTGGTTAGAAAAAGGGAGAAAAGGTTTAGATCCAGAGTGGTGGTGGGGAAAGATTTGAGATGCAAGAAGTTTTATGTCGATTGGTGGAGGAATGAAGGAGAGAGGCTTTGGATAAATGGAGGAAGGGGGAGGTGACAATGTTTTTGGCCAAAAAAATGGAGAGGAGGAAGAGAGTAAGGGTGGTGCGGCGGTTGAAGGTTTGGACGTGACTTATAGTCACGTTCCAAGTTCAGGTTCAGCCTGAATCCACCTAACGGTCGACCGCTATTAGGTCAATTAGTCTACCACCACGGTCGACCGTTGGTCGATCGTTATTCCAAATTTGGGCGCGGCCTAAACCTAGACCCAATAGGGTAGGTTAAATTAATATTCTACTAACTGTTCTACACACCACCTTCAGCTTATCCCATTCAAAAAAATTCTACCTTCCACACATGACGGTATCCACCTTACCATGTGAATGCTTCCTTGGCAAGATTGCGAAAACCTTAACAAAACTGTTGCGACCAACAACGTTTCCAAAAACCCAAAAATATGCCAGCTGTTATTTCCTACTTACTTCACATGGAAATATTTCTTCCAATAACTAGTGGATGCACAACACTTCAAACTACATACCTTAAAAAAATTGAACGTTACTCCTATTTTGTCCGTACCTTAAAGGGAGAAAATTTAGAAACCTCGATTCTATAAACCGAAAAATCACCGAGCTAAACATATGCTCTTTTATACTTGTTTCTAAATGATAGAAACCATTTCGTACCGAAACTTCCCTTAAAAAGTCAAACTTACACACACACACACACACACTCACCAGGGTTTCCATAAACCTTTTTTTTAAAACACAAATTTCCCAAATTGGGAAACAATTTTCTTGCCCAAAATCAATATTAAGTCTTTATTGATATATATATATATAAGGATTCAAAGAATTAATATTTTATAAACTATGAATTAACATGACCAACTTAGTGGTATACGTGTTTCTCTGATAATTAAAATTTCAAAACTTCTCGAATTTTTTTTTCAAAATAAATCATTGGAATAAGAAATCATTTGATAACTTTTCTACAAAATCTAAGCCATTTCCAAAATATACTTTAGAAAAATTCTCTTATAGGTTTTAGACTAAGGAATTAACATTGATTATTCAAATAAAAGTATGGTTTGCCTTCCAAGAGGTGATCAGGAATGCACCCTAGCACAAACTTGCTTCCGAAAATTTGCGACATACAGGCTCTAATTTCCCGCCCATCTAGAATAAATGCGTGTCTTCGACTGGAACTCAAATCCAAAATCATGAGGTAGCTAGAATCTCGACCATCAAGTTGAAAACCTCCAGTCTTCGAGATTCAGCCATATGTCGTACTCATGCTCTTCATACACAGTGCTTTACGACAACACTACATGGGGTACTTCGGAGTCGGCATAAAAGTCTTAGCTCTAAGATATTTCCAATCCATAGTTGCTTTTCCCATTCCTTCGGAGTGGAACTACGACTACTTCTGTAGTCGGAACTCTTAGAATCTAGTGTAAGAATATAATATTACTAGAAAAGAAAGTACGAATATGTTCTCCCGATTTATCCTAATTCCTCTGATTTACTAACCTAGGCATTGATACCAGATGTAACAACTTGTACCTCAATAGGCTTAAATTTTGACAAAAATTGAAACCCAAGTCCATTAACGTACAGATAGTTGGATTTGGTACCTGCAAATAAGCATGAGCATTATCAGAGACCAACAGAAATCTAAACTTTCAGCAAAAACAATAATAGAATACTGACTATGACTACTACCTTGGAGTTAATGGTATTTCATGGATAGCCAATTACCACATCAGCATCGAGCATGAGAGAAAGAAGACTTCTCCAACAACAAAACACTACCAGTTCCAGTGACATGTTCCTTTAAATCTATCATATGTGTCGTAATGAGGAGGAGGGCCAGAACAGCGTTCTGTTGATTAGAAATATAAACTGTCCATAACATAAAATTATACCAATTAGTTTCCATTTAATTATTATGTACACTAAGTTTAGCAATTCTAATCTAACCTTGCATTGCACACACGATTACTTACTTATCCCTTCCCAATGTACAAAATAATAACGAAGCCTTATCAACCTTCCAATACTTCCAAACTGATTTACCATTTAATGCCTCTAAACATGAAGCGGGCTTCTATAATACTTTTAAAAAGAGTAAT
Source organism: Allium cepa (assembly GCA_030765085.1). NCBI lineage: Eukaryota > Viridiplantae > Streptophyta > Magnoliopsida > Asparagales > Amaryllidaceae > Allium > Allium cepa. The sequence goes on from CM060941.1 coordinate 807,899,303, forward strand.
AAGCAGACTTTGCTATTTAAGACCTTAATCAAGGTATACCCCATCATTTAAGACCTATTCTCAAGGTTGTTTCCTAACATTGTTGTCAATGGTCGATGAGTCCTAGCTCCAAGACCTCTTTCCACTATTTTAGCCTTCCGATATTTAACGTACAACCATTACTGCATCTATTGTCGATAAATTCTTAGCCATGTAATAAAATATACCTAAGCCACTTAATACCTTTTATTGGAAAATAGGCGGACTCTGGCCATTTAAGACCTTAGTTAAGGCAAATACCATTATTTAAGAACTATCACCGAAGCATGCTCTCAAATTGTACTGTTGTTATTATGGCCTTAGCATAGTGAGAGACTATACCCAAGCCACTTAATACTTCTAAGTGGAAAGTAGGCAGACTCTAGACATTTAAGACCTTAATTAAGGCTGACTCCATCATATAAGACCTATTTTCAGAAGCGTGATCCTCAATAGTACTATCCAACGGTCATTAATTTCAAATTCATTGGGCTGCTTAATTCTTCTTTTACAAGAAAGAGGAGGACCCTTCAGTCACTTAAGAGGCCAAATCTAAAGCGAATCCTTCTCGAGTATCTATTATCGCTCTTTAGTTATAAATATGGCATCTCATTAGTTTACTTCTTTCGATAGGGAGGTGAATCTATAGTCGTTTAAGACCTTAACGCCAAAGTAAACCATTTTTAGAGACATCCTTATTTATTTATTTCGAATCTCACTAGGTTACTTAGTGCTTACAATTAGGAGAGAGGCGGACCCTTCATTAACCTAAGGCCTCAAACAAGTAGTGAACCCTTATGGAGACATTCGTCACCGCGTCCAATTCCAAATTTGGACCATTTAATAATTTCCAATTAAGAAACCAGGCCCAATCTCTCATATCGATACGGGTCCTAGGATTAGTGATACCTCACATCGATAGTTAGTGCACTCAACTACAGGTAGCCTCAAAGTGAAGGGCACTCTTCCGTCGAGTGACCCTACTGACCTCATATCACTAATCTACTAAGTCCAATTAACCATCTTAAGTCTTTACTTATATTATCTTAGGTAGATATTGGACTTAGCTTACTAATTCCCTTTTTCCTAAAGGCATATTTATCTTAAATATTTATCTACCTATAAATCCACGTTTAATGCTCATAATTGTCTATAAAATCCTAATGGACATTTCCTAAGATATTCATGTACAATTACTAATTTCAAATTAATAACCTTTTATATCTATTCCATTTTTATCAGTCCCATTAATCCATTTATCCTATCAAATTATTGCAACTCTCATATTTATTACCATTTATTGGAGTCACAACCTTTAAATTCTTTTCCCTTTAGTTAATTATCCTAAACGTGAATACTACACGCAACATCGTTATTAACTTTTTATTTAATTATTACAAGCGTAGCAAATTACGTACAAGTATTTACTTTTATCAAATATGTTCTAATTATATATCTTCACTAGAATATTCCTTTCCATATTCAATTGTTAGAATCATATCTAAAAAGATTTTTTCTATAATTTCTACAAATTAATCCAAAACAAAATATCTTACTTTAAAATGTAAAAGATTACATCGTTTGATATTATAGGGAATAATCATTTCTTTTTATTACTGAAATAGACAGTGTAAACTAAAATAAATTCCTAATTTATACATCTCTTTCTCTTTCTATTTGCATCTATTCTTTGTTAGATCAAATGTTGTATTTTTTGAAAGGGAAAGAAATCGAACTAATTTACAAATATTAAATGGATCTATATTCCAAAAATTTGAAACAAAAAGAAGTTTACATTCCAACAAGATTAGGGTAATAATCCAAATTTATAACATCACTATACAATTTATTTCGGATCTGGAATAAATTTCATTCAAATCAATATTCTAAATTCATACTTTTGGGACTGATTTCCAAATAAGGTTTTAAACAATTCTAAATCAACTCGTAAACAAGATTATGTAGGCGATATTTATTATATTCAGATCATATTCAATTCCTTGCCTATAACTCATATACAATTATCTAATTATGCATAAAAATAAAATAAACACCTATGGGATAATTTTCATATTATAATAATCTATAAAAATTTCCACCCACCTTTTAAAAGCAATCCAAATCACTAGATCTGAAGTAGAACCTTTGATTTATCTTTAAATCCTTTTTATCCAAGAGATATGTATAAAAGGATATATACATACATTAGAATTACAGATCTGAGAAGAGATTTGGGATACAGAGGGAAAATAGATTCAAATATATATATATATATATATATAACCTCAAATACATATACGGTTGATTTTTTTCTCCTCTCCTTTTTATTAGATCTCTATTCTTCTCTGATTTGTATGAATATAGATAAAAATATATTATCTTTGTAATTTACAAAGAAAGAAAGTGGAGAAGAAGAAAAGAAAGAGCTTCATTATTGCCTCCATAACAATATTAGAAAAGAAGGGAGTGCTAGGCCTGAATTTATAGGCCCTAGAATCAACTAGAACTGTACGATTTAAAATATTAAATCTGGGTCGTTGTGGTCCGGGTTAACACTAGCCTCCTAAAGGCAATCAATCGTCCGCCTTTGCAGTACTGGTCGAACGCTAGGGGTCGACCGGTCCCAATGACAGGTCGGCCTAGGGCCCCTAGTGATTAATTAATAAACGTTAACTTTTTATTTAATTATTTTCTTTCCAAATTCGTTTTCCGTCCGTATCTTCTTCGTATGGACTCTGATCGCAAAACTCCTAATATGAATGTTGCTCAGTGAGACGACCCGACTTCCTATCTCCAGGAAATCGCATCATCTTGAAGAAAGAAAGGGATAGAAGAAGAAAAGAAAGAGAAAGAAGGAAACAACAACATCAGAGAACTCACAGCGAAACGGATGAAATATAATACATCACATAAAATATTACATAGTATCATATTACATCAGAGTACACAACAACATATTAGACAGTTATAATCATCTGTCTAACTATACAACTCAAGTACAACAGAAACAGATACCAAACAAACACAACGGAACCATAATATATCTACACATGGAAGCCTCCTGCTCCATATCTCCTCCAGAATTCGTCAGGGAAACCTGAATCACTTGACTACTCAGACATAATTTGAGTACCCAAGAGTTTAACAAAACAGAAATAAACACTCGGGTCAGACAGGGGTCTGGTGTGAGTAAACGGGTTAAATTGCTTAACCTTAGAAAAACCTTTGAAAAGAAAAGGGCATCACGTAAGACTTCCCACACATAAACGTGGAAAAGTTTTTACCTTACGCTAACCAAAACATTTGATAGGAAATCCAATGATATTATAATAGCGTCTAGGGTTTTCAAGTAAATAAGAAATAGCCGAAATTGTTACATGATTAAATTCCAGCTACTAGCCACAAAAGTGGGTAATACAAACAAAACCGTAGGGTCCCGTAGGGAAAATGGGTTTCCATCAATGGCAGGGCTACCGGGGTACCGCCCGTCACAGTACGTGGCCTAGATCAACGTACCGAGGAGTCACCCTAACTCCCCTGCAACACAAGGCCGGAACCATCCCTTACTGGACAGTCCTGAACAAGACCACCCCGTAGTTGGCGTGACCAACCACACACTAAGCCGAAAAAGAAAGGGACCTCTAAACAGGAGTAAATCTCACTCTCAAGTGGGGGCTATCCACGAAGCTTTGCTGCACCTCCCCTGTTTTAGCCATTCCCGGTTGATAAGGCTTGAGGCTGCGATTACCTTTATGGAACATATCTATCTTAGAATGCTCATCATCCACCTGACGATGTTTTGAAAGCATTCAATCCATACAAGTTCGTTCCGGGTTCGAACGAAACCAAAGGCAGTATCTCGTTGCACTCATTTTGGAATCACCCTCAGAGTCAACGACCATAGCCCTTGCACTCTAAATCACCATCTCAAATCTATAAGTACTATTCCGTCAAACTCATTACGGAATCACCCACAGAGTTATACTGACGTATAGCCCTTACACCTCGAGTCTTCACTAGCTCCACTTGGATTCACGACCAACGTTTAATTGGAATCGATGTGGTTTTCGGATTCCAAATATGGAAACCCGATCCTGGTCTCACCGAAACCAAACGCCATTTTAATGTCCAAGTTGTACTTAAGGGTTTAAACAGTTAAACTTATATTCAGGGTGATATATAAACAGATAGATGAATCACATTATCACAATAGATAATTCATAACAACATTCATCTCACAACAGCATATCACATAACAGAGATATCCAGTATCAACCAATATCAATCATCCAATATCAATCAATCATCCAACATCGATCAATCAATAGAAATCAATCATCCATCAGCAAAATTGATCATCTCTAAATCAATTGGATTAACCTTAAATCCTTCTTCATTTATTTATTTCAAATAAATAAATAAATCACCTCTAATGATCTTCCTTAATTAATCTTCCTTGATTAATTATCTTTTAATTATATTCAAGTAATTATCCTTAACCATATTCAGTAATTAACTTTTAATTACTATCATTAATTACAATAATTAATGATCATACTTTTACTTCATTTATTAATCAATCATAATTAATTACGTTAAACCTTAATTAATTACAATTAATTAATCACACTTAAATTAATCACTTTTATTAATCAACCTTGATTAATCACATTAATTAAGGATCCTTATTAATTAATAATTACTTTAATTAATTAAATAATTAACTTATAAATAATCATTCTATTAATCATAATCAGTAATTAACAATTTGTAATTACTTAACTTAATTAATTAACTTCTTATTTAATTAACTTCTAATTTAATTATATTAATCCTTGATTAATTAATCCAGTTAATTTATCCTTAATTACTTCATTAAGTAATTATTAAACAATTAAATTAAAAAATAAATCCTAAATTAATTACTTTATTAATTAATTACAATTTTAATTAATTACACTTAGTAATTAATCTTAAGTTAAATTCATTCATTAATTAATTAATCACATTAATTAATTAACTAAATAATTAAGTAATTAATTCTTAATTACTCAACAAGTAATTATCTCTAATTACTTCATTAAATATTCTTAATTACTCTCTTAATTAATTACTTAACAAGTAATTAATTCCATTATTAAATAATCCTTAATTAATTAATTACTTCATAATTAATTTACTTTAAAACAATTATATTAATCAATTCCTTACTTGATATCAATAAGTGATTACCCAATAATCACTTCAACTAATTACTCCTACGAGTATTTACCAATAATTACTTCCATAAGTAATTAACTTCCTTAATTACATTCAACAATTAACCATTAATTACTTTATTAAGTAATTACACTTAATTAATCCATAATTAAGTGATTATTTAAAATTAAATAATCAATTAACCAATTATTTAAAATTAATTAAACAATTAATTAATTAACTTATTTTATCTAAAATCATTAATTAATTAAGAAAACATTATTCTTAATTAAACTTAACAAATCATATTACATAAGTATTCTTAAGTTAATTACCTAAATAATTTAACCTAATTTATTTCCATAAATAAATTATTTGAATTCTTTAAATCTTATTAATTCAAAAACAAATTATTAAACTTGGTTTACAAAATCATAATGATAATCTTACTTAGAGATAAAGCATTTATAAATCATTTCCAAATTTAAAAACACTTTAAATTATCAAATTTTAAACCTATTTAATTCAATATAAATTGAAAATTATGTTATTAAAACATTGCTTTAAAACTTTAACTTAAATCTTTGATTTAATAATTAAATTCAAATTCTCTTTTAAATTTAAATTTTAAACTTAATTAAGATAATTATTTTTAAAATCAAACATCTTAAAAACATTTTTAAATTTGTAATATAAATTCAAATCTCACTTTTAAATGTTTGGTTTTCCTTTATTCGAAAATAACAAATTTTTTTACTTTAAAACCTGTTTAAAATATTGAAGCTTGATCCTTCAATTATTCATACTCAAGTTACCTTTGCAAGTACTCTTCAATCTATTCAATAGCAAGTTGAATTAGCCTTTAATAATTACACAGTTGTTAACCCGAAGCCCATACTCTCTAAACACTCGAGCAAACCACGTCATCATCACGAGCCTGCACCGAGCTAAACCCCAACCCTCTCATCTTCGAGTCGACTCAACAAAATCACGAGAGTTCCCCCGAGTTTCCATTCATCTTCCCAACACGAAACCCCAGCGACCCAAGCCGTGCACACACAACACACGTGCACGTGTCCCACTGCCTTCGTCCGCCGTTGGTTATCGCGACTGACGTTGATGATCACACGAACCCACCCGAACACCAAACTAAACCCAGATCCAACAATTCATGTTTGAAACGAATTTTCGATCATCAGCTCGAAAACCAGAAACAACCTCGATCACCAATTTTCCCCAACGTCGTTCATCTCGACATCGTTGGACCTCGCCGACCCTTCCACAGAACCACCACGTCACGAGCTACGTCCACCCCAAAAGCGAACACCTCCGGTCCACCACACACGACGCAATCAACTCGGCAACCAAGCCGAACAAACTACAGACTTAAACCCTAGTTTAGTCGAATTCAAACAATTCACACATTTGAAAATTCCAATTATATTTTTCCTATTATCAACATCATAAAGGCTTGCTTCGACAACAATTTCAACTCCAATCACCACGCCGATCAACGGAAATTGCCAAAAACCCCCATTTCGAACAACTTGAAAATTCCCATAAATTAACAACCTAAAAATCATGTAATGTATATCAAAATTCATGATTTTCTATCATGAATACATTCATGTAATTCAAATTAGAAATTATGGTTGTTGATTTTTATCATAAATATGAATTTCACTGTTGTTTTCAAAACTAAAAATAATTTGTTGAATTTTAAACGCTGAGATTATTTCTAAAATTATCATCATATCTTAACAACCAACTTTCATTTAAAGGTCCAAGCTTAAATTTGCTTGAAATAAAAGATATAAAAATTTCCTTAAGAAATTTAAACCCTGTAATAAGAACAGAGCAGATGAATTTACAAACACTTATATATATATATATATATATATATGTATATATTTATATATAGATACTTCACAATTTCAACATTCATTCATAAACAGTACTCATATAAACACATATGCATCATCACAGCACAAACCATCACATGCATCAAAGTTGAATCACAGATTTTTTAAAACTGTTTTTTTTAAATGTTTACTCACCTGTTAAATTTTGCAGATCACAACAGATTTAAATTTTCAGGCTTTGATATGCTGAAGAAAATCCATTTGCATGCTTTTAATTATGCTGTTGATTTCCATTAGCATTACAGGTTGAAATTGCTGAGTTGAACTTCATTTGATTAACAAAAGATTTGGAGGTTGCAGGTTGATTTTGCAGATTTGAAATGTTGTGACTAACTTTGTTTGCAGGTTTGAAGAAAGATTTTAAATTTGCTTCAGATTTGAGAAAAGCTTATGGTAGCCATTAATTTTAAAGAAATGAAGATAAAGGAAAAAGTGTTTTTGAGAAAACTAGTTTTCTTCTTAAAATATTTTATTAAAATTAAAATGAAATGGTTTCCATTTGTTAATTAAACTTACATTTGTCTCTCTACTAGCTTAATTTACTTACATGTGTTGTTAGAATGACTATTATGCTTAGACATGTTCTTATGTATTTTTAATTAATTTTTACTTAATTTAAAAGTGAATATAACTTACTTATTAAATTTACTTTATAAATAAATATAAGTTTATTTTTAAAAGAAATATTCTAGCACTAATAAAAATGCAAATAATTCTTATTCATGTTATTTAAAATCTAACATTTATATTTATACACTTATAACCATTGTATAATAAGCATTTTAAAAGAAACAAAAACAAAAAGTTTAAATCTTTTTTTCCTAAACTATCATATTTAAAATAAATAATAATCTTATACTTTAAAAACAAACAATTATCTGATATTTTTTAAACAAATTGAATTAAACTAAATTACCCTTTGAAAAACATTAACTCTAAAACAAAGCTTTAAATTATAATTTCATACATATACAAATTATCCATAGATTAAATTAAATTTAAAACAATATCAAATTATAACATATACAAACATATATATTACAATTTGAAAATTCATTTTTTAATTTAAAACACAAGATCTTCTATTCACAATATATATCAAATGTATATATTATAAACAAAATAAAATTTCATTAGCTTTTGAAAAATAAATCTTATCCATTTTAAATTGTTAGAAAGATATTGATCACAATTATCAGATTAAATATTTATTATCCTTTAAAAGATTAAACTTATCAGTTTAAATTAAAATTACAAAGAAAAATTATCAAACCAATTTAATTATTAATACAGATTATTAAATTGATATTGCCCAAAATTCCGGGTCGTTACACTCAGAATTTTGCCACGAACGCAATGGTGTAAATTTTGTAGTCAAATTCTATCGTTTGCACAAATTCCCATTTTCGAAGCCTAACTTATTAACTAACTAATTAAATAACTAATGCCAAATTACGGGGCGTTACACGTGTGTCGGCATTTATATCGTGTTGTGCATCATCACGAATATGTAGCTGTATGCCAGCTATTATGTTATAGAATGTCGTTGTGTTATTTATTCAGTTAATTTGTGCTTGAAGATGACACTCATATGAGGATTTATTATGTATGACGTCGCGAGTCACATATTTAGCCGTGTGTCTGCATATGTATCATGTTGTATATTTGCACCGGTGTGTAGCTATGTGTCAACTATTATATTATATATATTAAGTATGCAGAAATTGAACTAGATTGACTAGCATCCATCCTAGCTGCCCGATCGCGGTGGTCGCACCTTGAATCCACGACACCATAACCGTGTGTCGACAATCTATATAGCCGTGTGGCGGGAACATATAGAGCCATCTGTCAGCAATGTGTAGCCCATGTGTGTCAACTAGGCCAACAGTCTGGCTCATGTAGGGTCGTGACCGATGCATAGCGTAGTCGTGCTCACCAATCACTTGTGTAGTCTCCTGGAGCAGGCGTGTCCATTAGTTTCCCGTCTGATCCTTCTGTGTGTGATATAGACATATAATTATATATTTGAGACGATGAGCTACGATTATACATATGACTGTGTCCAAGGTATGATCAATCTATATATCCTTCTCAGGCATGTGGGTTGAATATTTTTTTGTTGGCGTGTGTCACCGGCTACTATTTATTGATATGTGCTACTTATTTATTTTGTGTTTCCTATTTGTCCTTCTCAGGCGTGTGTCGTCGATTATTCTTTATAGGCGTGTGTCGCCAATTATATTCTTCACTGGCACATGTTGCCATTTCTGTGGTTTTTTTTATGGATGATTATTTGTATTGATGTGGGGGATATTTTATTCATATAGATTGAGTGATATATTTAGGCTAAGCTACATGTAGCCCGATCATACATAGTGATATCTCTTTATCGATGATTTCTGGATTTTGATAATGATTTTTGAATATGGATGATTCACCTATTTGATATTGATTCATGATTTTTGATTTAAGGAGTTTTAAATGGGTGACGACATTTTTATGTTGGGTTTTGTGGTGTTTTATGTAATATTATTTTAGGATTGGTGGAAATAACACTATTTATTTATACTCAGTATATACAGAGTTCCGTATGTTATTTGACCTTTGATTTAAATATAATCTGGCCCATTTATTATTTACATAACATTCTGGTCAGTCTAAGACATTTCAGATTCACGGATGATGAGAACAATTTTTGTTTTTTGGGCATAGAGGAGACTAAATATTTGATATTGTAGATTAATATTATGTGTTGTATAGTCTCTTGTGTGTGTATCATTGTGATCTGTATTGGACATATTCTTTATATTGGATGTTGGATATTGTGTATTGTCGATGTGATTGACTTTGTGATATCTAATAGTTACTGTGTATTGTGTATTGTTCTATTCTAGAGGTAAATGTATTTATTGTTTTGTGTGAATACTGTGTACGAATAGATGAGTTATTTATTCGATGTTTAAAGACGTATCGGTGTTATCCCAAGAGAATATTCACGCACATACTTTATATCATCTCATTCTCCATTTATCTGACAATATTATCCAGTAATACTCTTAGATAGTATGAGTATAAAGGTAGGGTGTATATAGTGTATTTCCATTAGTTCTAAAATCGATTGGAAATGAAAGGAAGAGTTTTAGAAGCTTAAAACATAGAAAGAACGAACATACCATTATCCTTAAAAGCAAAAACATTGATAATGCTGTAAAAAATTCGGTCATCATCACGATCATAAAAAGAGAGAAATGGAATGAAATTAATTTTATTCAGACAATTAATGTATAAGAGCTAGTATTATTGAATTAAAACTTGAAATGTATGAAAATAGAATTATAAAGCTGTAAATATAAATGGTCTCTCAAATCGATAAGAAGTAAATATATAGGAGATTAGAAGTACACACGATGAGAAGAGATATGGAAAGAAAGAGTATACAGAGGATCATATATTCTCTTTTTGAAATAATAGAACAGATAGGACAGATTTAGATCTATGTCATCCCGTCTGAACTTATATAACTCATCAGATGAGAAAAGCATACCGAAGGAAGGCAGGGATCGGGGAGAGAAATTGGTGGAGACAGAAGGATGGAGTGTCAAATATGGTTTCAAGGGGGGTTTAGAATAAGCGGGCCTTCCGCACTCTGCAAGCAAGAAAAATAAGAAAGGAACCTGGATATTAAGCTGAAATTTCATCGGCAGATTTTGAATGGGCCGAAGAATGTATTACCCTTATGATCACGTTTTTGTTTATCATTTTATTTCCCAATTCCATGCAAAAATAATCACTCGAAACTCTGTCCATTAATAAAAGACATATGTTTGTGCTTTTGCTGGTTTATAAACCAAAAGAGAGATAAAACTATAATCCATGTATGTGAATGCATCAAAAGTCCTACATTTCAAAAATGCTTGTATACACAAATGTTTTAATCGTCATTTTCCTCTTTATTCCTCATTATAATGCCTCCATCCTTGGATCCCATGATCTCTATTCAACTACTTTCAACCACTCTATTTCCCTTTGATTTTAAAAAACTAATGACATTTTTTGTTACACCTTTAGGCTCACAATAAATTGGGATCCTAGTGATGCAAAATTCATTGTTGTCTTTCGTGAAACAAATCCACAGCTTCTAATCCACAAATAAGATGAAATAAGTAGCTTCATCTAATGGCACAATCGATGTGGTTCTCATGCTTAAGAATGAACACGCTCTATAAACTTCATTGCTATCTTCTACATCAAATACGGCATGTTTTTTTAATGAACACGCCCCTTACAAAAGCCGAGCTCCAAGTGACAATCAAACTCAACTTCTTTAATATATCCAAACTCCATCCATCGACGTAATCCAAATGAAGATGTCATGACTGAGTAGAATCAAAAATAATGGAACTGGTAGTAATGACCGGCACTCCTGATACAAATTCTCTTAGAAATTAATAAATTTATATCGGATGGTGCATTGACAATAGGGTAAAAGGAGATAATTTCAAAATAATAAAATTTCTTTTATTAATTTTTCACTAGATCTTAATTTTGTGTTATCGTGAATAATATAGTTATGCTCAATCATAGTAAATGCATATTTTTAATATACTCAGGAGAACCTGGTGGACCGGTAAACTCCTGAAGGGAATTAAGTTGTGTTTGTCCGTTTCAACTCATGGCACCTATTATGTGTATATTTAATAAAAGGAGAATTTAATATTTGAAATTAATTCTGTTTTGATTTTAGTTTTAATATTTTGTTTATTGAAATCAATTATAACTTAGTTTTAGCTTTAAGTTAACTTTAATTTTTTCTATAAATTGATCGGTTTTGTTTCATTATATTGAATTTGATATTCATGATGTAAACAGTAACAGATGACGTACAAATCAAAGTAAATAAACTAATATAAGTGGTATATGAGATAAATAATACAGGATATATGTGATCATTGAGATTTATAATCACATCTTATAAAATGAGCATGCATTGTGTATATTTAAGATAATATCTTGCTAATGCATACATATATACATTCATACATATGTATATATGTGTGTAGACACACACATACATTTATGTAATCCACATAAAAAAAATTATTATAATATAATAATGCTTCCGACCTATAAAAAAAATTAATTTATTTTTTTAATTAAATGAATCTTCTTAAATAATACCATAACAATAATTAAAATTTATATATTAAAATTTATTTGACTTAACTTAGTATATTTAAATATCAAAAAATTTTGTTAGATAAATGCATCTTTTTAAAACAATATCATAGAAACAAAAAATTTCTATAAAACATACATATTATAAATGTCTTATATATACATATATGTGTGTATATATATATATATATGTGTGTGTGTGTGTGTGTGTGTGTGTGTGTGTGTGTATATATTAGAATATAACATCTAGATTCGGCCTTATCAGTAATAATACATTTACAGGAAAATAGGTAGAAGGAAAAACTTCAGCCATATTTTTGAATGAAAGACACAAGTTTTAAAATTAAGTGTGAAGAATACTGAATGTTATATTAATATAGCACATATAAAACATATGCTATATGAACTTTGAAAACGAATACTATATGAACTTAACATTATATGTATGTAATGCTATATCTATGCGTACTGATATAGTGATGTGGCATTTCTTTAATTGTGAAATGAATTCTATTTTGGTTCATCTAGTGAAATTCATTTGATTTTACTTTAATTTAGCATTACGTTTATCTGAAGATAGTTTAATATAACATTTTATTTTATCTGATGCTATATTAACATAGTATTCAATGTCATTCAAACTAAATTTAAAAACTTATGTCCTTCAATCTAAAATTGATCATAGGTTTTTCCTTTAAAGTAGTTCCTTCGTATATTTATACATAAAAAACAACTTTTTGTTCAAAATCGAAGAAGAAAAATTATTCTTTTAAACTTGAGAATAAAATACACTGATATGTATCTAAGTACGTATACAATTATATGTATATATGTTATTCGAAAATTATAAACACAAATTTATCAATCATTACAATATAAATATACATAACAATTATGTTATGGTCGAATGAGAAAATGTTTCCAAATATACATATGCGTGTGTGCACGCGTATGTATATGTTAAACTAGTTGAGTTTGATTGTTTGTTTGGAACGAGAAAATTAGGTGATATTTATAACCATCGAATATCACTAATAAACACATCTATTAAACTTATTGCTACCGAGGGCTAGGATTTGAGTGTGATTGTATGTTTGTAATGAGAAACTGAGGTGATCTTTAAAACTATTAGATATTTTTAATATCTCCTCTTTTTGCCCCTCTCTTTACTGTAGATCTCATCATTTTTTTTGAAATGGTACTTACATACAACATATCATCGGGACAACATATTAATAAACGTTTGAATCATGCTACTCAAGTTTCAAACTTATGACCTCTCGCACCAAAGTCGAATCACTTAACCTCTGTGACAATGGTGCTTGCCTCTAGATCTCATTTTAGTTAAGGAGCAATATTCAAACCCCCTTCCCCTACTATTTCCCCCCTCTTTGTTGATTATGCCATAATATTAGCCCTAACTAATATCATATATAATTAAATAATAATTAAATTAATATAGTATTAGCTATATATTATTTTAGTTAATTCTAAAGCCCTAAATAAATAATTAAAAGCCATAAAAATGAATAACATTCATACTAATTTTCACTATAAATTTATTATGACTTCGTAAATTAATTTAAACAAGTTGAATTTGGAAAATTGATAATAACATCGTTGTGTAAACTCTCTGGTGTGAACTTGGTCATTGGTTAAATAATTTAAATATTAAAGTTTATACTGATTTTGCTGAAGTAGTATCAGACACAGGTTCAGTTGCTTACAAATCATTTAGGCAAATCCAGTTTCCATTCTTTACTAAGCTATGCTCTAAGTAACTATATATTATGCACGTTTTCTTGTCATCATCACTATATCACTTAGATTTTTAGAATTTGATCAATGGTCGAAAACTCTAAGAATGTCCACAGATAATTGCGTAGTGCTACTTTACAGCCCTTAGTTTAATCTGATAACATTTACTGATTAACTGATTTATTCTGGCAAGAGATTTTAACTTTAAGTTGACTAAAAATTACAGTGATACTAACCTTCTACAATGAAGGAAATGAAACCTTCCTTATCCAGTGTTTCACTTCAAGTAGTTCAATATATACCCAACCATGGTCGTAACATTATCGCGACATTATGTGATTGGCCATAACCAATGTATAGTCTAGTAACTTAAGATCATGGTACTCTCAAATTTGAAGACTACTGCACATTGTTAATTAGATCTTCTATTTTAAAATAGTTGTTTTAACCCTTAGAGTAATCTCATTGAGTCGTGTTGTGATTGTTCTAAACAACAATAAGTGTGCAATCCATTGGTGTCTCAAACGGTCATGAGTAATTCACCATTTGTCATATGAAAAGCATTATATACACCAGTCTTGTTATGGTCCAAATTTCGGCGTTTGAAAATCGACACCCGTACTTCACTTGTACTCAAATGCCGTAGATTCAACCGTTGAAATTCGACTCGTGTTGGAGCTTATAACACCATAAGTACAACAACACAGCGGAAGAAAACAAATATATCATTGATACAACAACATTTTGATACAATATGATAAAAATGGATATCAACAAAAATCAGAGATAAAAGATAACAGCAGAAAATAACACAAGTAGATGGTCTAGACTTTACAACCATCGATAGCGGAAATATAGTTCTAATAGAATTCCAAGTGAGAAAGCGAGAATCCGAAATCAAGTGACTCCTTTACCAAAGCTCCAAAGAGTTGATCCACCAACATGCTTTCCAAATGCGAAGCGAGAAACCCCCATCACGTTGTATTAAGCAAGGTCACTCCAGAGTGAAGAAAATGTGATATCGATTATCCAAAGGCTGGATGCTATCAAATCTACACCTACTATTTAATTATCTAAAAAACCCAACTCTAGACTGCCCGTGTGGAAAATTGTGGGCACCCAGAGTTTAGGAAGGGAACAATAAACTCCGGGTCAGTCGTAGGACTGGTATGAGCAAAAAAAATAGTTTATCTTTAAACAAAACAAAAGAATTTAAAACATTGAAATCCACAATACTTTTTGGAAAATGAACTACCATAAGGCCTCCCGTCGCACACACCATGCAAATGCAGAATTGGAGGTGATTTCTTCTTATGATAGTCAAAATTGCTTGATACGTGAAAACCATTTTGATATTATTATTAGTGCATAGTGGAAAACATTTTGAAAGTATAATATTAATCTTAGCCACCATACCACATTTAGTCGTATGCCTACTATAGCTACCATGTTCAATAACAGGTTACCGCCACATTCCATGGTAGGTTATACAACTAAAACCGTACAGGGCGCGTATTGTTTCTTTGGATTTTCCAACAAATGGTCAGGCTAAGGAACTTCCTATTGCCACATGGGTGTGACACCCCACCTCTATACCCACGCTAGCCAAGAACATTACGGTGAATGCTGTCAACTAGCACGGAGAATAAGGCTGTTGAGGAGCGACAATCCGTGTAATTGCTTTGCGCGAGCATCGATATGTCAGATAGTATAACATACATTTCTTTATCAAGAGGGAAATCCGACATACCGACACAAACTCAAAGCTACTACACAGTGGCTATAATATCTTCGGAAATAAACATAGAAATAAACATAACATAAATCAGTCATAGACAATTCATATCACAAAGGCGGAAATAGATATGAATATTACACTAGGAAGTGTACATCAGAGTAGCGGTCTAAAAAGATCCACAATATCACAAAAGAATAGTTACACGAACTACACAAAAGAATAAGTATACATCATGGAGTCTATATCTCAAATGTATACAACAAAAACTACTAATCTAAGTAGTTAACCAAAAGTCAAGGAGGTAATCCCAGATGTAAAGTCAAGCAGAAGCACCTGTAACATCTCGGTCTGACCCGAGTATTATTTAATAAGAAAATAATAAACGGATCAGTCTAACTATAAATATCAGATGAAACAATATAGAATAAGAGATATGACTAAACACATAATAATCACAATGCCAAGCTGTGATATATATAAGTAATTGAAAATCAACAAGAGATTAATCAATATCACCAAATCTACACAAGAATCAAAGGAAATGTCATACTCTTTATTTCGTTCACCAAACTATAAATATTGACGATTATATCAATGTCAATCACAAAAGTCAATGACACACAAATTCACCAATGCACAAATATTGATAAAAGTTACCAATGGAAATCACGAAAATTAGTGAAACACAAATTCTAGAAATCATCTCAAGAAATCCAGTCAATGACACACAAATTCACCAATGCACAAATATTGATAAAACTTATCAATGGAAATCACGAAAATTGGTGAAACACAAATTCTAGAAATCAACACACGAAATCCAGAAATCACAAGAAAAGAGGGGAGGCCTATCACACGAACGGGAGCATAAAAACTCACCAGCATATGTATCACACGAACGAGAAGCTATCTCATGGTAGCTAGCCATTAATTTTTGACACACGAATGGCCCGAAGACCATGGGGAGCTACCCCACAAAGAAATGAGACGAAGCTCAATAAAATAAGTTACTGTCCTCCACGTGGACAAAGAGACATCGCACAATTGCTAGTCTAAATCACAAAAATGATCGTCATGATCATCAAGAAGTGTCAATTACAGTAAGCTAGTAAATATATGAGCTTAGCTTCATGTCCCATAACCACTAGCTCAACTTAAATATTTACGAACAAATTATAGATCTCCACTAGAAAATTGTCACAAGAGTTTCAATCGAACAAGTCCAAGAATTAACCGACGAAGTAAACGCAAGCGTTTCATACCACTCGTTTTACTATGCCGTTTAATTAGATTTCTCATACGAGTGAGGTAAAGGTTTGTGTATACTAGTAGATTGGAAAACGGTTTTATAAACGAGTTTGATATTGAAAATATAGTTGAAATCGTTTTGATGAAGAGGTTTTGATATTTAATACTAGTATTGAAACCTTTATATTTTTAAAGTGACAAATCACAAAAATGATTGTAGAACAATCAATCACCAAAATTCACATCCGAAGACGTGAATAAAATCCAAAGAAATCGATACCAAACCCATAGAAATGGATATTTCCAAAAATCCATAAAAAGAAGTCATCAAAGACGATAATAGTGATAACAACTAATCGGATCGACAAAAATCGATTAATATTGTAAGTTTTACTCAACATTAGGCAAGTAGGCAAAACTAGGGATTTCCAGACGTCTGAGGGGTTGTCCAGACATCTGGATTTGGTTTCTAGAAATTTCCTAGAAAACCATCCAGACGCCTGAAACCTAAAATCAGACGTATGAAAAACATTCAGACGTCTGGAGGAAAGTCCAAAAGTCTGGTTTTGGTTTCTAGAAATATTCCAGAAAACCAACCAGACGTCTGAAAACACAAATCAGACATATAACCTTATTCCAGACGTCTGGAACGATAATTCAGACGTTTGAAACTAGGCACTGCCTTATTTATTTTTCTGCCGTATTTTATTTTTCTCCAGGTTGCAAAACCATACATCTGGCATTGGTCTCCAGACGTCTGAAAACCTGGTAAGGGCAACAATTTGCCTATACCATATGGCCAAAACGATGTCGGGAGCGATTGAGCGAGCAACGACGACACATGATTCACGTCAAACGACAACCCGGCTTTATAGGTTCTTCGATACACCCCAAATATCATGATCAAACATCCATAAAAGGATTTTCACAAAATTGGAATATTCACCAATTCAATTCAAATCAGAAGCAAATGAATATGCACAAGTGTTAGGAATTCATACCTAACCACAAAGATAGATATAGAAAAAGATGTGAGATAAAAATCTCACCTTTGAACCCAAACAAATGAAGAAGAAGCTTGAAAGCAAAGGAGAATCAACCACTCTTAAAATCCAACACAAGAAGCTTGATTCTAAACTTTAAAAGAAGAACATTCCCAAAGTTAGGTTTAGGAATTTCTGAAATTGATAAGAGAATGAGTTGGAGAAGAAGAAGAGAAGCTTACCAATGGGTTCTTCTATTAGTTTGGAGCTAGAGTTTGATTTGCAAAAGAAAACTAGGGTTTTGGAGTTTTAATTTCCCATCTCTCCCACCATTGATGCTTTAGAACTGAAAAGAGGAGTAAGTGAGAGTGAATGGGGAGGAGTGGTTCAGAGTTGAGTATAAGTTAAACATAGGGCTGAACCCAAACCCAAACCCAAAGTGAAAAAGTAGCAAAACTTGACTAACTCCAAACATATCGAAGCTTACACTCAAAAAGGTCGCAAACGGCATTTTAAACTCAATGGGAGTGGTCCTGAGTCCTAATTCGACCGTATGCAAAAAGTAGCTTTTCGGACTAAATTCCGAGTATCGATAAAATATTTAAATAAAATATTTAAATATAAAATCGACAAATATGCGGGTTGTTACAGAGTCCCCACCTTAAAGAAATTGCGTCCTCGCAATATTTAAGAAGATAATATAAAGTAACATCCATAAAAGCATACTCAACACAAAAAATTTGAAATAAAAGGTTCACCTCAAAGAGCACGGGAAAGTAAGTCCGGATGTGATCGCTCGATGAACTCTCTAGACTCCCAAGTACAATCCTTAGGATTTGAAGACCATTGAACTTTCACAAGCGGAACATCCTTATTTCGAAGTCGTTTGACTTCCGAAGCAATAATACGAACAGGATGCTGCTCATAAGTTAAATTAGGCGAAACTTCAATTTCTTCCACAACACCGCGCTCAAGAATAGAATCGGAATCTCGAAGACATTTCCGAAGTTGAGAAACGTGAAACACGTCATGCATAGCGGAAAACTGAGCCGGTAATGCAAGGCGATAATCCATGGAACCAATACGTTCAATGATAAGAAATGGCCCAATATATCGAGGCACTAACTTTCCCGATCGACTGAAACGCACAACTCCTTTCATAGGTGAAACACGAATAAAAACAAGATCTCCAACAGAAAATTCTAATTTCCTTCTTCGGTTATCGGCATAGGATTTTTGTCTACTCTGGGCTTCTTTCATTTTATGTCGAATAAGGTCAATTTTCTCTGTGGAATCCCGAATAAAATCTGGACCTAAATCCAGCTTCTCACCGGCCTCAAGCCAACAAGGAGATCGGCATGGCCTTCCATAGAGTGCCTCGAAAGGTGCCATACCAGTACTAGATTGGAAGCTATTATTATAGGAAAATTCGACAAGTGAAATATGATCTTCCCAACTTCCACCGAAATCAAGCACACAAGCACGAAGAAGATCTTCAAGAGTTTGATTCACACGCTCGGTTTGTCCATCGGACTGGGGATCATAAACGGTGCTAAAATTAAGCTTCGTTCCCAAAGCTTTTTGAAGACTCTTCCAAAATCCACTAGTAAACAATGGATCACGATCACTAACAATAGAAGTAGGAACTCCATGTAATTTAACAATTTCTTTGATAAAAAGTTTGGCCAAAAGAGGAACGGTTCGATTAGATCGAACGGGAATAAAATGGGCGGATTTAGTAAGCCTATCAACGATCACCCACAAGCTATCATGACCCGAACGAGAACGGGGAAGGCCGTCAATAAAATCCATGGAAATCTGATCCCACTTCCAAATTGGAATCTCTAAAGGTTGCAATAATCCACCGGGCCTTTGATGCTCGGCCTTAACGAGTTGGCAAGTCATGCAACGCTTAATGAAGTTAGCAATATCAGATTTCATTCCCTCCCAATAATAAAGCCGCTTCATATCCACGTACATTTTACTACTACCGGGATGAATGGTAAATTTAGAACGATGAGAATCTTCTAAAATATCTTTACGAAGATCACTAATATTTCGCACGATAAGTCTACCAAATTTTCGAATGCCACCACGAGAATCAATATCAAAGTCTTTCAAACTTTCAATATCAATATTACCCTTAATATTTTGGCCAAGAAGAGCCAATTCGGGATCTAGCCTTTGAGCTTCAAGAATGTGATCTAAAAGAGAAGGATGAGCCTCAAGGCTACATAAAACAAGAGATGAACATAAATCGGATACGCGGTCTCGAATCTCACAAGTGGATAAGATCTCGAGGTCGTTCCATTCGGATATCATCATAGAAACAACAAATTGTTGTTTACGACTAAGAGCATCGGCGACACGATTACCCTTACCAGGAGTATAAAGGATATCAAGATCATAAGGAGCAAGGAACTCGAGCCAACGTTGTTGCCGCAAATTAAGTTCCTTTTGAGAGAATAAATACTTCAAGGACTTATGATCGGCATAAAGAATAAATTTCTCTCCCAAAAGATAATGACGCCAATTTCGAAGGGTGAAAACAATAGCCGCGAGTTCTAAATCATGTGTGGCATACCTAGTCTCGCCAGGCTTTAATTGCCTAGAAGCATAAGCAATAACACATTCTTTTTGCGTAAGAACGGCACCCAAACCAACGCGATTGGCATCGGTGTAAACAACGAAATCTTGATTCCCCTCGGGAATAACAAGAATAGGAGCATCAGAAAGAAGTTCTTTTAATTTTTGGAAAGAAGCTTCACACTTGTCCGACCAAATGTATTTAATACCTTTCTTTGTTAAGCTAGTGAGAGGCACGACAATTTTAGAAAAGTCTTTTATGAAACGGCGGTAATAGCCCGCCAATCCGAAAAAGCTACGGATTTCAGTCACACTCTCCGGTCTCTTCCAATCTTGAATCGCTTCAATCTTTGAAGGATCCACAGAAATTCCGGATTCGGAAATAATATGACCGAGAAACTTCACACGAGATTGCCAAAAGCGGCATTTAGAAAACTTTGCTTTTAATTGATTACTCCTAAGTGTTTCCAACACAATCCGAAGATGCTTCTCATGTTCCTCCTCGGTTTTAGAATACACAAGAATATCAACAATAAAGATGAGAACAAATCGATCGAGGAAGTCTTTGAAAACTCGATTCATTAGGTCAACGAAATAAGCTGGGGCATTCGTCAACCCAAATGGCATAATGAGCCATTCATAAGATCCATACCGAGTACGGAATGATGTCAAAGGAATGCTATCCTCTGCAATACGAAGCTGATGAAAACCAGTAGCTAAGTCTAATTGTGAAAAGACTCTAGCACCACTAAGCTGATCGAATAGATCATCAATCCAAGGTAAAGGATATTTAATTTTGATAGTGAGATCATTAAGCTTGCGGTAGTCAACGTAAAGCCTAAGTGTACCATCGGATTTCTTCACAAAAATAGCTGAAGCTCCCCAAGGCGAGGAACTAGAGCGAATAAATTGCTTCGTCTCCAATTCGGATAATTGTTTACGCATCTTCTCGTTTTCTTTATTGGACATACGATAAGGAGGACGAGTGATAGGTTGAGCTCCAGGAATGAGATTAATTCTGAACTCAATTGCTTGCTTAGGTGGTAATCCTAAAACGGGCTCAAATATGTCGGAAAATTCACGAACAACGTGAGTAAGAGAAATAATATCTTCCTCATCATCATTATCGTCATCACGAGGATTTAAAGAATATAAAGATGTAACCAAGTTGGAATCAAAATCTTTAAGATTAATAGAAATCTGCTTAACAGATTGAGGATGTCGAAGATGAATAGTCCGCTCGGGAAATAGGATATGAGCTTCGTAACGGTTAAGCCAATCCATTCCCAAAATCATTCCAAAGTCTAAATAACGCATGACATGCAAATCGGCTAGGAAAGGAAAATCACACAAAATAATCTCCACATCTTTACAAAGCAAACTAAGAGTTGCGGATCCACCAACCGGATTCGCAATTCTCAAAGAAGTCGTTAAAGCAACAACACTTAAAGAAAAAGTATCAACAATCTCTTTTGATATAAAAGAATGGGACGCGCCCGTATCAAAAAGAACTCGAATAGGATGATCACGAAATAAAATAATGCCATCAAGGATAGAATGAGAAATACCTTGGCCACGAGATGTGTTGCCAGGGGCTTGAGCAACATTTAACTTTCCTTCCTTCCTGCCCTGAAGCTTGGGGTAAGAAGATAAATAATGATCCGGGCTTTTGCAATAGCGACAAGTACGAGGCTTTGAACACTTGTTCGCAAAATGGTCTTTGGAACCACAGTTAAAGCATTTCCCTTCGGTAGAGGAAATGGTCTTTGCAGTAGGAGTTTCTTGCCTCCCCTTCTTATTGGGATAGGGACCTTTGAATTTGTTTGGCCTTTTCTTGTTGTTGAAGTTTGGTTTGGAACCCACCACTTCAACATCATTCTCCTTATCCGCCTCTTCAAGACGAAGAGCGATATCAATGAGTTGGTCGAAAGAAACTTCTAATTTTAGAAGCACTGGCTTCTTGAGATTTTTGTTTAAGCCATAGACAAATCTCTGATTTTTCTTCAATTGGGTGTTGATGTATTCAACCCCGTATTTAGAGAGAGATTCAAAAGACGCGACACAATCTGCCACGGAAGATTCACCTTGAACAAGTCTATGAAACAGCAAGCCAAAGTCACCTTCTTAGCTTCTGGTACGAATTTTAACTCGAAGCGCTCTCGGAATTTCTCCCAAGTGAGATCTGCTTCATTAATCTCAGAAATAAGAAGTTTGTACCAGTCCAATGCTCCTTCTTGGAGCATACTAGAAGCCACATGAACTCGGTGAAGATCAATGAGGTTCATGCGAGAAAAGATTCGATCTCTTGTCCTTAACCAAGCCTGGACTTCAATAATAGTTTCAGAACCTTTAAATGGCTTCCCGCCCAGGTTGGTGTAATCATTGCAAAAACGTGCAAACCCAGATTTAGGGTGAGTAGGTTCCGGATTAGAACCAGCTGCTTGAGCATTCGTGACAAGGTCAAGAAGTTGTAGGGTAGTCATAAAAACTCCTTCTTGGGGTGGAGCACTAGATTGACCGACGCTGGGATGGCCAAGTCTAACCATTTCTCTTCCTTTAGAAAGAAATAAAGAAGAAGAAAAAGGTTATTCACCAAATGAATATCAAGCAATCTTGATAGATAAAGTAAGGAATCATAAAGAAAATAGGATGAATCGGTATGAAGACTCGAATAAATCCTAAGGCACAACTCCTAAGAAAGACTTAGGACATGATCCTTGCTATAATATTCCATATTGTTCCAAAGTTTGGCTCTGATACCAAGCTGTGACTCCTCACCTCTATACCCACGCTAGCCAAGAGCATTACGGTGAATGCTGTCAACTAGCACGGAGAATAAGGCTGTTGAGGAGCGACCATCCGTGTAATTGCTTTGCACGAGCATCGATATGTCAAATAGTATAACATGCATTTCTTTATCAAGAGGGAAATCCGACATACCGACACAAACTCAAAGCTACTACACGGTGGCTATAATATCTTCGGAAACAAATATTGAAATAAACATAACATAAATCAGTCACAGACAATTCATATTACAAAGGTGGAAATAGATATGAATATTACAGTAGGAAGTGTACATCAGAGTAGCGGTCTAAAAAGATCCACAATATCACAAAAGAATAGTTACACGAACTACACAAAAGAATAAGTATACATCATGGAGTCTATATCTCAAATGTATACAACAAAAACTACTAATCTAAGTAGTTAACCAAAAGTCAAGGAGGTAATCCCGGATGTAAAGTCAAGCAGAAGCACCTGTAACATCTCGGTCTGACCCGAGTATTATTTAATAAGAAAATAATAAACGGATCAGTCTAACTATAAATATCAGATGAAACGATATAGAATAAGAGATATGACTAAACACATAATAATCACAATGCCAAGCTGTGATATATATAAGTAATTGAAAATCAACAAGAGATTAATCAATATCACCAAATCTACACAAGAATCAAAGGAAATGTCATACTCTTTATTTCGTTCACCAAATTATAAATATTGACGATTATATCAATGTCAATCACAAAAGTCAATGACACACAAATTCAACAATGCACAAATATTGATAAAACTTACCAATGGAAATCACGAAAATTGGTGAAACACAAATTCTAGAAATCATCTCAAGAAATCCAGTCAATGACACACAAATTCACCAATGCACAAATATTGATAAAACTTATCATTGGAAATCACGAAAATTGGTGAAACACAAATTCTAGAAATCAACACACGAAATCCAGAAATCACAAGAAAGGAGGGAAGGCCTATCACACGAACGGGAGCATAAAAACTCACCAACATATGTATCACACGAACGAGAAGCTATCTCATGGTAGCTAGCCATTAATTTTTGACACACGAATGGCCCGAAGACCATGGGGAGCTACCCCACAAAGAAATGAGACGAAGCTCAATAAAATGAGTTACTGTCCTCCACGTGGACAAAGAGACATCGCACAATTGCTAGTCTAAATCACAAAAATGATCGTCATGATCATCAAGAAGTGTCAATTACAGTATGCTAGTAAATATATGAGCTTAGCTTCATGTCCCACAACCACTAGCTCAACTTAAATATTTACGAACAAATTGTAGATCTCCACTAGAAAATTGTCACAAGAGTTTCAATCGAACAAGTCCAAGAATTAACCGACGAAGTAAACGCAAGCGTTTCATACCACTCGTTTTACTATGCCGTTTAATTAGATTTCCCATACAAGTGAGGTAAAGGTTTGTGTATGCTAGTAGATTGGAAAACAGTTTTATAAACGAGTTTGATATTGAAAATATAGTTGAAATCGTTTTGATGAAGAGGTTTTGATATTTAATACTAGTATTGAAACCTTTACATTTTTAAAGTGACAAATCACAAAAATGATTGTAGAACAATAAATCACCAAAATTCACATCCGAAGACGTGAATAATATCCAAAGAAATCGATACCAAACCCATAGAAATGGATATTTCCAAAAATCCATAAAAAGAAGTCATCAAAGACGATAATAGTGATAACAACTAATCGGATCGACAAAAATTGATTAATATTGTAAGTTTTACTCAACATTAGGCAAGTAGGCAAAACTAGGGATTTCCAGACGTCTGAGGGGTTGTCCAGACGTCTGGATTTGGTTTCTGGAAATTTCCTAGAAAACCATCCAGACGTCTGAAACCTAAAATCAGACGTATGAAAAACATTCAGACGTCTGGAGGAAAGTCCAGACATCTGGTTTTGGTTTCTGGAAATATTCCAGAAAACCAACCAGACGTCTGAAAACACAAATCAGACGTCTAACCTTATTCCAGACGTCTGGAACGATAATTCAGACGTTTGAAACTAGGCACTGCCTTATTTATTTTTCTGCCGTATTTTATTTTTCTCCAGGTTGCAAAACCATACATCTGGCATTGGTCTCCAGACGTCTGAAAACCTGGTAAGGGCAACAATTTGCCTAGGCCATATGGCCAAAACGATGTCGGGAGCGATCGAGCGAGCAACGACGACACAGAATTCACGTCAAACGGCAACCCGGCCTTATAGGCTCTTCGATACACCCCAAATATCGTGATCAAACATCCATAAAAGGATTTTCACAAAATTGGAATATTCACCAATTCAATTCAAATCAGAAGCAAATGAATATGCACAAGTGTTAGGAATTCATACCTAACCACAAAGATAGATATAGAAAAAGATGTGAGATAAAAATCTCACCTTTGAACCCAAACAAATGAAGAAGAAGCTTGAAAGCAAAGGAGAATCAACCACTCTTCAAATCCAACACAAGAAGCTTGATTCTAAGCTTTAAAAGAAGAACATTCCCAAAGTTAGGTTTAGGAATTTCTGAAATTGATAAGAGAATGAGTTGGAGAAGAAGAAGAGAAGCTTACCAATGGGTTCTTCTATTAGTTTGGAGCTAGAGTTTGATTTGCAAAAGAAAACTAGGGTTTTGGAGTTTTAATTTCCCATCTCTCCCACCATTGATGCTTTAGAACTGAAAAGAGGAGGAAGTGAGAGTGAATGTGGAGGAGTGGTTCAGAGTTGAGTATAAGTTAAACATAGGGCTGAACCCAAACCCAAATCCAAAGTGAAAAAGTAGCAAAACTTGACTAACTCCAAGCATATCGAAGCTTACACTCAAAAAGGTCGCAAACGACATTTTAAACTCAATGGGAGTGGTCCCGAGTCCTAATTCGACCGTATGCAAAAAGTAGCTTTTCGGACTAAATTCCGAGTTTCGATAAAATATTTAAATAAAATATTTAAATATAAAATCGACAAATATGCGGGTTGTTACAGAGGGAATGCCTCTGGAGGGATGCCCTGAGAACCTACCCGGATCTCTGTTAACAAAAGGCCGGTTTACTCCCTTTCCGTGAGTAACACCTAAGATATGCCATCCCCGGTCATTTGCGACCTTTATCCGAGGATCCTCAACACCAACAGCCACAAAGCAATGTATTTGCAGTAACCATATAGGTTAAATATCTGGGCTCCATACCATGATACCACCCTTTTCCAGAAGGAATGGACATAACCTAGGGTCGCGACCCCTGAAACCTTGCACATCTTTCCTGTTTCGACCATTTTCGGGGTGTGAGGTCCTGATGTAGTCTCGTCCACAAAGCTACGCCTTTTCACAAAGCCTTGCTTTGATCAACAAATGATCAGCAGCATTTCCTATGCCACATTACCAAATTGGGAATGTATCACTAGTAACCATCAACTACATAACCTCTGAGCTCGTACGTCTCAGAGAATGGTGTTAAGCTAAGAGAATAAATCTCCGCCACCAAACAGAAATGTATTTGATAGAAACCAGCTTTACATCTCAAAGTGTAATGTCAGACACATATCCATACAAGTCTGTTACGGGTTCGAACAGAACCGAAGGCGCCTCCAAAGAAGCCCTTGCAAATCCGGGTAATCCCTAATCACGTCCAGACTCCCCATCACAAAGGGTGATCAAATCTCTATACCGGGGGCCATTCGGTGCAAAGACATTCGACGGGTTATACTTTCACTTTTGAAAATATCCGGTCTTCACCACCGATCTTCAAATGCTATCCAAAATGTCGTATCATTATTTGGAATGGGTTATATGACACAAGGTCCTCTCTCGGCTAAACCGAATAATGAGCGAAATATTTAAAAACATATGGATATTAGGATTTCAGTTAAGTCACAACTTAAAACTCAAAACTTTCTTTTCAAATGGTTTAAACAAATTACCGTTTTCAAATCTTTTAAACAAAAAGATTCACTTCACAATGTCCACAATCTTCCACAAAGATTTATTCATGGCTTTTTAGGACAATTTCCACTTCAAATCGAATCATCCAATCTTTAAATCAAAGATTTAATTCATAGCTTTCAAAACAATTCTATTTCAAACTTGAAATTTTTTCAACATAAATTGGAGATTCTTTCCTTATATGAAAGCTTTTATTATTTGAAAACAAATAGTTTTCTTTTCGAAAAAATCTGATTTCATTTGCCCGAGTTAAAGCCCTTCAAGTATAAAACTAGGTTAAAATTCAAATTCCCAAACCAATGCTTTTAAAATGGTTTTCAAACCTATATAAACACCTTTATAACTTGTATAGCCTTTTTAAACCATACTTTCCAAATATAGAATTCAATTCTAAATCTTGAATTCAAATTCAAATCAAATTATTTAAATTTTCAAAGCTCTATCAAGTTATTCAAAATAACTTTTATCGTTAAAATCCCTTTTCCAGAAGCTTTTTATAATCAACGCAATTCCATTTCCAAAAACCATTTGAATTCAAAATTCAACTTTTAAACCATTTCAAAAATCTGTGACTTAACTAATTTCCTCGTGCAATCCATATTTCTGTGTGTATGGTGTAGTCCAGGGGTTGATAGTGCAACATAATCAATCATCACAGATTCAAACACATCAATATCGATAAGCGGTATAATCCAATAACGCTTATCTTCATTCACAGATTCATATATGAACAATATAAATTCATCACAGATAAAATAAATTACATTCATGACAGATAAATAAATTACATTCATCACAGCTCAAATCAAAGCAGAGCATTACATATCAGGGATATCAAACAATTCAAACATTCAATAGAATCCAAACATCTATAAGTAAAGTTAATTAATCATCTGATTTATTGAAACTAGATTTATCACTAATCCAGGTTAACTAACATTAATTAATTACAAGTCATATTAATTAATTATTCTTAAATAAATTACCTTTATTAATTAATCACATAAATTAATTATCCTTTAATTAATTTTTCTTTAATCACTTGATTAATGAACCCATAATCATTTATTTAATTATCACTAAGTACTTTCATTAAGTAATTATCTTTAAGTAATTAATTCCCCTTTAATTACTTAATTTAATCAATTCACTCTTAATTACTTAAGACTTTTATTATTAATTAGTTCCTTAATTAATCTTTAAATTAAGAAATTATTCTTTAAGTAATCAACCCTTTAACCATTTTCATTAAGTAATTAATTACATTAATCTACTTGATTATCCTTAAATTAATCACGATGATTAATTTTCCTTAATTTCTTTCATTACTTGATTAACCTTTAATTTCAATTAATTACTTAATCTTTAATTATCCAAGGCCTTGATTAACTTGAGATAATACACTTTACATCATCAATTTCTATTTGAAAATACTTAAGAAAATAATTATTCCAATATCATCATTCAAAACCCAAAAACAATTTTAGAATATTTAACCTTAACATTTTTTTCTTGAAAATTTGTTCATATCCTTAGTTTTAAACATTAGTATAATATTTGATTTATAGCCTTGAACCTGTACAGATTTTATTTTCAAAATTTTAAAACCTGAAAATATACTTCTTTTTAAAAAAAACTCTGGAAACTCGGTTCCTGATTAACAGACCCGAGCCATTCTTCATTTTACCCGAGCCTAACATCGAGTTAACCCACACCTTCACTTGCCTCGAGTCAAACGCCTGATTTCACGTGCATGTGTACAAACCTTCTGATCATCTTCGATTAGAGCCCAGACCATCCCCAAGTCATCAACGAACATCTCCACCCAAACAACCACCCAAAGCCTTCATCTACTAACTGAATCAAAATTTAACCAGGACGAATACTGCTTGGAACAAAACGTAGACACCCAACCTCCTAACGCCACCAGTCTCTGATCATCAGAGCCTACGCGATTTCACCTGAAGCTGCGCCACAGTCTCCAGCTCCAATCCCAACACCACTAGATGATCCCGATGCACCGTGGATGCTACAATAATCTACCTTCTATCGTCAATCAAAAACTAGGTTAAAATCTTAAATCATCGTCGATCATTCGCCACGATGAATTATAAATACACCGGTTATTTTTCTGATGATCATCGGGCCACCAGCCACCTCCTCTCTCAAGCCCGACGAACAATTCATCGCCGTTCGTCGGAAATTGGCGAATAAGCCAATCCTAATCAACTCAAAATCTCACATCGAATATAGGCTTAAAATCTATGAAATTATTCCCAAAAATCATTGTTTTGCAATACAAATTCATTCATAAAATTCGAACTTGAAATTCAAATATTTTATTTTTGACATATATGTGATTAACACTGTAATTTATTATTTTTGAGATAATTACCAAATTTTATTACTTAAATTTATTTTTAAAAATAGTATTTCATTGTTACAAAAAAATTTCATTTAGGAATTATAGCTCAAAGTTGATTAGATAATAAGCATTTGCATTTACTAACTAGATTTGTGACTGTAATTCTCAATAGAGACAAATACATCATATGTACAGGCATGCATTCCATAGATATAGAGGAATTCAACCATTCTTCTCGGATAAACTCATCATACTTTCAAGCATTATCCAATACAAAGATCAAATGGTAGGCTAAAGGGGATTGCTCACCTGACAGTTTGAAAACAGAGAAGCAAACTTGACCTTGGATGTTTGAGAAGAACAGAGAAGCAAAGCCTGAACGTGCATGCTTGATTTAGCTGAGATGATTATCGATTTCAATCTGCTACTTTAATTCGAATTCATATTGGCTTCAAGGCTTAAAGCTTTTTGAGTTGAACTCTGATTTATTTCTTTTGATTTCTAGGTTTGCTAAAAACTTCTAGGTTTTGATTTTCTTGCTTGAATCTGGAATCTGATGTATTAAAGCTGAAGCTTTGAATTTGTTTAAACTAGCTTTTGAATCAGGTTGGTTTCCAGCTTCGATTTTCCAGATTTTTGCTTTGAGGTTAAAACAGATTTTGTTGAAGTTGTTTGCTGGTATATTTTCTTCCTTGATTTGTGTTTCAGGTTTTGATTTTGATTGCTTTCACACTTGGAAATCTCAGGTTCAAATGAACTGGAATCTTGTTTCTAGGTTTGAAGATTTTGAAAACAGGTTTTTGATTTAAGCTTTGATTTCCTGGTTTCATTTCCAGATTTGTTTCTTCTTTCAAGTTTTGAGAAAGGTTAAACTAAGAATAGCCTGATCATTTTCTCTAATACATATTTTCATAAATTCAATTTTTAAAATAAAATGCCACTTGTAGTTGTTGAACTAACACTTGTTATTTGCTTGTATTAAAATTTTACAAATGTATTTTTGCATGTCTTTGCATATTTACAAATGCCTTAAAAATGCATTTTTATGTTTCAAACCCTTGTTTTATTTTCATTTATTTATATAGATTTAAGTTTTTTTTCTTTTTCTTTACCAATTATGTTTTTATTATTTCCAAATGTATTATGTTTTATAAATTCCAAAAGATACATATGTATATATATTTTTAACCTTACACTTATTACTTTCAAATAGCAATTCAAAAATTATTAGACTAAATAAAAAAATAACTTTCAAAAAGCTATTGAAAATTTACTATACCGAATTCCAATATAACTTTCAAATTTCATATATATATATATATATATATATATATATATATATATATTATTTACTAACTATATTTATTTTCAAATATGTAAGAAAAACATTTTTAAATTTTTAATTTAATCTTACTTATATATTTATAACCCAATTTTATTCATATATATATATATTTATTATTAATTTCCCAAAGATATGTATATTTTAAACTTTTATTAAACCTTGTTTTAATATCGTATTATGATTACAATTCTAGTTATATACATTTATATTATTTTTTCTCAAAATATCAAACTTTTAAATCCAATAATTTTGTAAAATATTTTTTATTAAATTTCCAAATCAACTTTATTTAAAAATCTACTTTCATATATATATATATATATATATATATATATATATATATATTTCCAAATTTCAAATTAATTCAAAATTAAATTTACAATTAACATGTTATTCAAAATATTTATTTCTGAATTTCCAATTAGAAATTCTATTTAAAATCATAGTAATATTCTTTTATATTAATAAACAAACAAATATATATTTAATTTGGAAAATACAAAATTAATTCACAATTTAATTTCAAAAATTAAATTAATTACCAATTTAAATTTGATTTAAAATCCGGATCGTTACAGATTCCCTCCTTAAGAAAATTTCGTCCCCGAAATTTGCCAAGGAGACAACAGAGAATAGATACAAAGATAGAGAATTGACTCATTAATTAAGCCGACTATCTATTCTGTATTTGGCTTACCAAATCAGAATATCACCGATAATTATGAGAACAAACTCATTCAATATTACATAGGGTACTCGGGTCATCCAGATCTACGAATATGCAGGGGCATTGATTAGTTCGAAGGGATAACTAATTGTTCATAGAATATATCGAGACACGGACAATAGATAAATGGATTTAATCTTCCATAATTCTCAATCATTAGGTATGGATTCCAAACTTAGGTCGGAATACCCCAAAGTTTACACCAGCTTGTCCCTCTTCGGACTTTAATCCTCACAAGAAATTACTATAGTATTTCAAATTTGGCTTTAATCGAAATCGTTTTATCGATACAAATTCAAATTTAACTTCATTTTTTGTTAATCATTTTATTTCAAATTAAATTTTCAAATTCATTAGAGTTAAAAACGAAAAGATTGATAAGAAACTAGTGAGGATACGAAGTAAGGATTTTCTACAACGATTCGCAATGCGATACACCAAATCCTCTTCTCTCGAGGTGCCACGAAGAAATCAAAGAATTGGAACTGGATCAAAGGAGATTGATGGAGAAAAGTTATTTCTAGTGTTTGCAGGGTTTTAACATTTGGAAGTGGTACTCCCCTGTCCCATATCTCGTCATCTTCTTGCACTCATACTTACTACCAGTGAATAGTAAGAGAATTTATTGTGGCACGCCGACGGATATCTTAGGGATACTCATTCTAGGGTATACTTCACCCTATCTCTAGTGAGTTACCTAATGTGTTATACTCCTGAGCTAAAGTTCGACCGTCGGCTCTGATACCAAAATGTAACGGTCCAGATTTCAACGTTCGAAAATCGACACCCATACTTCACTTGTACTCGAATGCTGCAGATTCAACCGTTGAAATTCGACTCGTGTCGAAGCTTATAACATAATAAGTACAACAACAAAATGGAAGAAAACAAATATATCATTGATACAACAACATTTTGATACAATATGATACAAATGGATATCAATAAAAATTAGAGATACATGATTTATCCTACTTTTTGGTCAAAGCTGGAATATCAACAAATTGGCAAGGAATGATGGATATCAGGATTGAAGATCAATTGAAAGCAAGGTTGCGATCGATGTCGTCAAAATTTGGTTGAACTCCGATCGGGACTCAATTGATTGGAGATGATGATAAGGACTAGGAAAGGCTATGTTTCAAATTTCAGGTTAATCGGAGTTCGTATGAAGGAGATATGATCGATGCAAGGTAGGAAGAACATGTTATTCGTATCCATCGGCACGCAAGGATGGTTCGAATCGATACACTTCATATCGATCAGGAAGAGAGGGCTTCATATCGATACCGTTCGTATCGATCAAAGGTAAAGCAGGGTGAAGGACTTCGAATCGATACACTTCGTATCAATTGGCATGGACAAGACTCGGTTACTTCGTATCGATCGAAAGAAAAGGTTAGGTGAACTTCGACCCGATGACGACATAGGTCTCCTTCGTATCCATAGGTGTATAGGGGTTGGTTCGTATCGATGTGCTTCGCATCGATCAGGAAGATATTGGTTCGAATCGATACAGTTCGCATCGATCAAAAGGAAATGTAGGAGTTTACTTCGAATCGATGCACTTCGCATCGTTGTAGAATAATGGGATGGATGCGCAGAAGTCCTTCGTATCGATCAGCGTTGTATCGATACGAAAAGGAAGTAGCAGTTTTGATTCTGGATTTATACCTATCGATACGAAGAGGGCGTTCGAGAAGGATACGCGGGGAGTCGACTTCATGGATTCGAAGGACTTAGGGACAATGTTCATATCTATTCGAAACGATCGATACGAACAAAGGAAGAAACGTTCAACACGGCGACAAAGGTGGATCAACCCTGAGATTTTGCGCCACGTCATCGATGCGCACGCGCTTTGGATGAATTCGAAGGAGATGGATTCGAAGCATGGATTCGAACCAGACAGAACAGATGGAGCCCTAATCTCGAATCGATCATAACTCAAGATCCACTAATCCAAATGCAATGAAATTTTTACAGGAGCTTACATACATGTTGAAGGATGTCCATACTAAATTTCACCTCGATTGGATGATTTTCTGATCGATTTGAGTGGAGTTCGAATCGATCCCAAAGTGGGCCTAAATGTCCTGAGGCCGGGCATGTGGGCCCCCTCACGTGCCAGAAGTGGTATCCCGGATTTTCAGCGAAATATCAGCATCCCACGCGTATAAATAGACCCCCTGGTCATTCAGAAAAGGGGTTCTCTCGGATCTTTGGACTTTCAACCTCCTTACTCTGTCGGATTCATCTCTATGCTTCAATACTGCTGTTGTACTGGAAATTCTTCATATTTACTGTTGTAATCATCTGTAATCACAAAGGATAATCAATAAAAGGATAAAACTTTGGAGTGGACGTAGGCCGGAGATAGCCAAACCACTATAAAACTTGTGTCTTTGTTCATTACTTTTGAATTGATGTTTGATACTTGCTGAGATCTGATATTTATGCTTGAATAATTGGTTTGTGTTCATACACTGGTGCTTTCACGAAATTTGGGGTTTGTGACCAATTTTGGCGCAAACACTTTGGTGCTTTCACTGAGAAGGACTAGTACCCGCTATATCGGATTCGAAGTTCAGATTTGAAGAAGTTTGAGGAGTTTGGATTTGAGGACGATGACTAGGCAAAATAGTAGAAGGCAAAGGGCTGAGAGAAGCCAACAGGAAGGAAGTCAACAAGCATCCTCCGGAGCTGGGGAAGGACAGGCTTCGATCTACATAACCCGGGTCGAAATGGAAGCTATGGAAAATTCTTTGCAAGAGAGATTGTTGAAGAGCCAACAGGAAATGATCCAGACTTTCTTTGAGAAAATGAGAGCTGCAGGGATGCAAAACTTAGGAACAGCTACAGCCATTGTGGATGCTGGACAAGGAGCTAGGGTCGCGGAACCCAATGAAGGACGGGATACGGAGCTAGAAGGCAATCAACAAGGGCTTGTGGGCAAGCCCACAGGATCCAACACAGGAGGACCTTTGGAAGGAGTTTAACAGGCCAGGGCTAACATTGCTGCTAGTGAGCCACATGAAGAGTATGTGCCGGAGTTCCCTCGAGGGAATGGGGGGCAACCCCTAACAGACAATACTTGATTAGTGGAGATCATTAGAAAAACTGTGTGAGGTGGTTTGACTAACAGAGACTTGGAAGGAGTAAATAGGAGTCCGTTTGCTCGGGAAATAAGGATGGCTCAGAATCCACCTAAGTTCAAGCTACCTAGCGTGGATGTGTATGATGGTAAGGCAGACCCAACTGATCACTTGATGAGGTACACCAGACATATGGAGGTGCTGGGGGCATCGCAGGAAGCAATGGCACGATGCTTTCCTTTGTACTTGACGGACTTAGCTGCAATGTGGTTTAGGCAGTTGGGAGAAGGATCTATCAGGACTTGGGGGGAATTGGTGGAAAGGTTTTTGGGACAGTTTCGGGTTCACGTCAAGAGGCCGAAGAATGTGATGACATTGACATCGGTAAAGCAAAGGATGGATGAATCGCTTAGAGCTTTTCTAACTCGATTTAGTACGGCGGTTGCTTCGGTGGATCGGCCTGATCCATCGATGGATTTGATGGCGGCAGTATCAGGAGTCAGGGAGGATTCGGATTTCAAGGTATCTCTGATACGAGATCCTCCACAAGATCTCGACGAATTCTTTCACGAGGCAGAGAGGTTCCTTCGGCAGGAAGATGCGAGTACGGATTTAAAGTTAAAAAAGGTTAATGCAACTGAGGGTGGAGGACCATCCAGCAAAGGTTTGGAGAAAGACAAAGGAAAAAGGAAGTTGGACGATGATTCTGGAAAAAAGGAAGCAATGGAAGGATCCAAAGTTTTCTACATACACAGGATTGAACGAGACGCTGGAGCGGATATATCTGGATTCTCGGAATCGCCTCCCCTACCAAAGGCCGGCCAAGAGAAAACCATCAGAACGGGAGAGGACATCAGGAAAGCATTGTCTCTTCCATGATTTCGATGGACACGACACCAACAGCTGTAGGCATTTAAAGGAAATAATCAAGGAGCATGTCAAAAAGGGACTGTTGCCACAATATATCGGAACTCGGAATGCAACGGCGGAACGGAAGCAACCGCCGCCTACCGCAAGCCACGACTGTGGGAGACCCAGGAATGATGATCGATTGATCATCCATTGACCAGGATAATGGGAAATAAGTAGCGAACTATTGGCAAGCAACCAAGTCATTTACACATGTATGGGGACGGAGATAGCTTCTAGGCATGCTCTGAATGATGATAAACTGCAATGCTATGGTTTGTGAAATTTATCTTTTGCTTTTGGATTGGACACTGCTTTTCTTTTTGGATTTTGGTTTTGGAGTTTGGATTGAGCTCCTGGTTTTTCTTTCTTTTTGATTTAGATTTTCCTTTGGATAATTGTTTTCGGTTTTGGACGCTGGTATGGATTTCTGGTTTTCTGGTTTTGATTTGAATTTTGGATTTGGATTTTGGATTGGATTTTGATTGGATTTTTATCTGGTTTTTGATAAACGGTCGTCGGGTATGGATTATGCCTGGCAAGGGGTGAGTCACTTTGCCCGAACGTGGTAAATTGACTCATTCAGGTCGTCTATGGACTATGCTCGGCAAGGATCCGGAGTGACCAGGATTCGGCCTAGGACTTAGGCCCCATATTATCGATTATTGTTTCAGGTCGTTGAGTATGGACTATGCTCAACAAGGGTCCGAAGAGACCAGGATTCGGCTTAGGACTTAAGCCATGGCTTTGTACAATGTCCAGGGACACTGGACCACGGTCGTCAGTTGTGGATTGCGCTTGGCAAGAACCCGGAGAGGTTAGCTCAACGTCCAGGAACACTGGACCAAGGTCATCAAGTGTGGATTACGCTTGGCAAGAACCCGGAGAGGTTAGCTCAACGTCCAGGGACACTGGACCAAGATCATCAAGTGTGGATTACGCTTGGCAAGAGCCCGGAGAGGTTATGGATTCGGATATCGACCCGAAGAGGTCCTGGATTCGGTTATTGGCTATTGGATAAGGATGGATTAGAACTCGGTTGTCGAGTTCCAAAGGATATGGGATCGGCTAAAGCTTTGGTTATTGGATTTGGAATTGGGCATCGACTCGAAGCAGTCAATGATGACATACTCTAGCGATATGGCTATGGACTTTGGATATTGGAATCGGAACTATTCAAAACACGCCTTCTTATCAAAAGGCATGTTTTAGGGGGAAAAGTGTCATCCCACTTTTTGGTCAAAGCTGGAATATCAACAAATTGGCAAGGAATGATGGATATCGGGATTGAAGATCGATTGAAAGAAAGGCTGCGATCGATGTCGTCAAAATTTGGTTGAACTCCGATCGGGACGAAATTGATTGGAGATGATGATAAGGATTAGGAAAGGCTATTTTTCAAATTTCAGATTAATCGGAGTACGTATGAAGGAGATATGATCGATGCAAGGTAGGAAGAACATGTTGTTCGTATCCATCGGCATGCAAGGATCGTTCGAATCGATACACTTCGTATCGATCAGGAAGAGAGGACTTCGTATCGATACCGTTTGTATCGACCAAAGGCAAAGTAGGGTGAAGGACTTCGAATCGATACACTTCGTATCGATTGGCATGGACAAGACTCGGTTACTTCGTATCGATCGGAAGAAAAGGTTAGGTGAACTTCGACCCGATGACGGCATAGGTCTCCTTCGTATCCATAGGTGTATAGGGTTTGGTTCGTATCGATGCGCTTCGCATCGATCAGGAAGATATTGGTTCGAATCGATACAGTTCGTATCGATCAAAAGGAAATGTAGGAGTTTACTTCGAATCGATGCACTTCGCATTGTTGTAGAATAATTGGATGGATGCGCAGAAGTCCTTCGTATCGATCAGCGTTGGATCGATACGAAAAGGAAGTAGCAGTTTTGATTCTGAATTCATACCTATCGATACGAAGAGGGCATTCGAGAAGGATACGCGGGGAGTCGACTTCATGGATTCGAAGGACTTAGGGACAATGTTCATATCTATTCGAAACGATTGATACGAACAAAGGAAGAAACGTTCAACACGACGACAAAGGTGGATCAACCCTGAGATTTCGCGACACGTCATCAATGAGTACACGCTTTGGATGAAGTCGAATGAGATGGTTTCGAAGCATGGATTCGAACCAGACAGAACAGATGGAGTCCTAATCTCGAATCGATCATAACTCAAGATCCACTAACCCAAATGCAATGAAATTTTTACAGGAGCTTACATACATGTTGAAGGATGTCCACACCAAATTTCACCTCGATTGGATGATTTTCTGATCGATTTGAATGGAGTTCGAATCGATCCCAAAATGGGCCCAAATGTCCAAATGCCGGGCATGTGGGCCCCCTCACGTGCTAGAAGTGGTCTCCCGGATTTTCAGCGAAATATCAGCATCCCACGCCTATAAATATACCCCCTGGTCATTTGAAAAGGGGATCTCTCGGATCTTTGGCCTTTCAACCTCCAGACTCTGCCGGATTCATCTCTACGCTTCAGTACTACTGTTGTACTGGAAATTCTTCATATTTACTGCTGTAATCATCTGTGATCACAAAGGATAATCAATAAAAGGATAAAACTTTGGAGTGGATGTAGGTCGGAGATAGCCGAACCACTATAAAACTTGTGTCTTTGTTCATTACTTTTGAATTGCTGTTTGATATTTGCTGAGGCCTGATATTTATGCTTGAATATCATTGGTTTGTGTTCATACACTGGTGCTTTCATGAAATTTAGGGTTTGTGACCAATTTTGGCGCAAGCACATGATAACAGCGGAAAATAACACAAGTAGATGGTCTCGACTTTAAAACCATCAGCAGCAAAAAGATAGTTCCAACAGAATTCCAAGCGAGAATCCAATATCAAGCGACTCCATTGCCAAAGTTCCAAAGCTCCAAAGACTAGATCCACCAACATGCTTTCCAAATGAGAAGAGAGAAACCCCTATCACGTTGTATTAAGCAAGGTCACTCCAGAATGAAGCAAACGTGATATCCATTATCCAAAGGTTGGATGCTATCGAATCTACACCTACTATTTGACTATTTGAAAAACCCAACTCTAGATTGCTTGTGTGGAAATTTATGGGCACCCAGAGTTTAGGAAGGGAACAATAAACTCCGGGTCAGTCATGGGATTGGTATGAGCAAACAAAAATAGTTTATCTTTAAACAAAACAAAAGAATTTAAAACATTGAAATCCACAATGTTTTTTGGAAAATGAAACTATCACAAGGCCTCCCGCCGCACACACCATGCAAGCGTAGAATTAGAGAAGATTTCTCCTTATGATGGTCAAAAATGCTTGATACGCGAAAACCATTTTGATATTATTATTAGTGCATAGTGGAAAATATTTCGAAAGTATAATATTAATCTTAGCCAGCATACCACATTTCGTCGTATGCGTACTATAGCTATCATGTTCAATAGCAGGTTACCACCACATTCCATGGCAGGTTATACAACTAAAACCGTACAGGACGCGTATTGTTTCTTTGGACATTCCAACAAATGGTCAGGCTAAGGAACTTCCTATTGCCACATGGGAACGACTCTGGAGGGACACCTCGAGAACCTACCCGGATCTCTGCCAACATAAGGCCGATTTACTCCCTTCCTGGGAGTAACACCTAAGATATGCCATCCCTGGTCGTTTGCGACCTTTATCCGACGATTCTCAACTCCAACAACCACAAAGCAATGTATTTGCAGTAACCACATAAGTTAAATATCTGGGCTCCATACCATGATACCACCCTTTTCCAGAAGGAATGGACATACCCTAGGGGCGCGACCCCTGAAACCTTACCGCATCTTTCATGTTTCGACCATTTCCGGGGTATGAGGTCCTGATGCAGTCTCGTCCACAAAGCTATGCTTTTTCACAAAGCCTTGCTTTGATAAACAAATGATCAGCAGCACTTCGTATGCCACATTACCAAATTGGGAATGTATCACTAGTAACCATCAACTATATAACCTTTGAGTCTGTATGTCTCAGAGAAGGGTGTTAAGCTAAGAGAATAAATCTCTGCCACCAAACAAAAATGTATTTGATAGAAACCGGCTTTAAATCTCAAAATGTAATGTCAGACACACATCCATACAAGTCTGTTCCGGGTTCGAATAGAACCGAAGGCACTTCCAAAGGAGCCCATGCAAATCCGGATAATCCCTAATCACGTCCAGACTCCCCATCACAAAGGGTGATCAAATCTCTACACTGGGGGCCATTCGGTGCAGAGACATTCGACGGGTTATCCTTTCGCTTTCGAAAATATCCGGTCTTCACCACCGGTCTTCAAATGTTATCAATAACGTCGTATCATTATTCGAAATGGGTTATATGACACAAGGTCCACTCCCGGCTAAACCGAATAATGAGCGCAATATTTAAAAACATATGGATATTGGGATTTCAGTTAAGTCACAACTTAAAACCCAAAACTTTCTTTTCAAATGGTTTAACCAAATTACCATTTTCAAATCTTTTAAACAAAAAGATTCCTTCACAAAGTTCACCAATCTTCCACAAAGATTCATTCATGGCTTTCCAAAACAATTTCCACTTCAAATCGGATTAACTCATCCAATATTTAAATTAAAGATTCAATTCGTAGCTTTCAAAACAATTCTATTTCAAACTTGAAATCTTTTCAACATAAATTGGAAATTCTTTCCTTATATGAAAGCTTTTATAATTTGAAAACAAATAGTTTTCATTTCGGAAAAATCCGATTTCATTTTCCCGAGTTAAAGCCCTTCAAGTATAAAACTAGGTTTAAATTCAAATTCCTAAACCAATGCTTTTAAAATGGTTTTAAAACCCATATAAACACCTTTATAACTTGTATAGCCTTTTCAAACCATACTTTCCAAATATAGAATTCAATTCTAAATCTTGAATTCAAATTCAAATCAAATTATTTAAATTTTCAAAGCTTTATCAAGTTATTCAAAATAACTTTTATCTTTAAAATCCCTTTTCCAAAAGCTTTTTATAATCAACCCAATTCCATTTCCAAAAACCGTTTGAATTCAAAATTCAACTTTTAAACCATTTCAAAAATCTACGACTTAACCAATTTCCTCGTGCAGTCCATATTTGTGTGTGTATGGTGTAGTCCAGGGGTTTTACACAATAGTGCAACATAATCAATCATCAAAGATTCAAACACATCAATATCGATAAGCGGTATAATCCAATAACGCTTATCTTCATTCATATATTCATATATGAACAATATAACTTCATCATAGTTAAAATAAATTACATTCATGACAGATAAATAAATTACATTCATCACAGCTCAAATCAAAACAGAGCATCACATATCAGAGATATCAAACATTCAATAGAATCCAAACATCCATAAGTAAAGTTAACTAATCGTCTGATTTATTGAAACCAGATTTATCACTAATCCAGGTTAATTAACATTAATTAATTACAAACCATATTAATTAACTATTCTTAAATCAATTACATTTATTAATTAATCACATAAATTAATTATCCTTTAATTAATTTTCTTTAATCGCTTGATTAATCAACCCTTAATCATTTATTTAGTTACCATTAATTACTTTCATTAAGTAATTATGTTTAAGTAATTAATTCCCCTTTAATTACTTAATTTGATTAATTCACTTTTAATTACTTAAGACTTTAATTATTAATTAATACCTGAATTAATCTTTATATTAAGAAATTATTCTTTAAGTAATCAACC
Source organism: Allium cepa (assembly GCA_030765085.1). NCBI lineage: Eukaryota > Viridiplantae > Streptophyta > Magnoliopsida > Asparagales > Amaryllidaceae > Allium > Allium cepa. The sequence goes on from CM060941.1 coordinate 807,940,906, forward strand.
CTTTAATCATTTTCATTAAGTAATTAATTACATTAATCTATTTGGTTATCCTTAAATTAATCACAATGATTAATTCTCCTTAATTTCTTTCATTACCTGATTAACCTTTAATTTCAATTAATTACTTAATCTTTAATTACCCAAGGCCTTGATTAACTTGAGATAACACACTTTACATCATCAATTTCTACTTGAAAATACTCAAGAAAATAATTATTCCAATATCATTATTCAAAACCCAAAAACAATTTTAAAATATTTAACCTTAACATTTTCTTCTTCAAAACTTGTTCATATCCTTAGTTTTAAACCTTAGTATAATATTTGATTTATAGCTTTAAACCTGTACAGATTTTGTTTCAAAATTTTAAAACCTGAAAGTATACTTCTTCTTTTTTTAAAAACTCCGAAAACCCGGTTCCCTACTAACAGACCCGAGCCATTCTTCATTTTACCCGAGCCTAACACCGGGTTAACCCACGCCTTCACTTGCTTCGAGTCAAATTCCTAATTTCACGGGATTGAACCCGAGGAATTTCTTCTTCCCACTTACAACTACAACAGACACAACCCTCTTCACGCATGCACGTGTACAAGCCTTTTGATCATCTCCGATCAGAGCCCCGACCATCCCCAAGTCATCAACGAACATCTCCACCCAAATAACCACCCAAAGCCTTCATATACTAACTGAATCCAAATTTAACCAGGACGAATACTTCTTGGAATAAAACCTAGACACCCAACCTCCTAACACCACCTAACTCCGATCATCAGAGCCTACGCGATTTCACCTGAAGTTGCGCCACAGTCTCCAGCTCCGATCCCAACACCACTAGATGATCCCGATGCATCGTGGATGCTACAGCAATCCACCTACTATCGTCGATCAAAAACTAGGTTAAAATGTCAAATCATCATCGATCATTCGCCACGACGAATTATATATACACCGGTTATTTTTCTGATGATCATCGGGCCACCAGCCACCTCCTTTCTCAAGCCCGGCGAACAATTCATCGCCATTCGTCAAAAATTGGCAAATAAGCCAATCCTGATCAACTCAAAATCTCACATCGAATATAGGCTTAAAATCTATGAAATTATTCCCAAAAATCATTGTTTTGCAATACAAATTCATTCATAAAATCCGTACTTGAAATCCAAATATTTTATTTTTGACATATATGTGATTAACACTGTAATTTATTACTTTTGAGATAATTACTTAATTTTAATACCTAAATTTATTTTTAAAATTGGTATTTCATTGTTACAAACACTTTTCATTTAGCAATTATAGCTTAAAGTATTTGCATTTAGCATTTGCATTTGCATTTATTTTTAAAATTGGTATTTCATTTAGCAGTTGCATTTACGAACTAGATCTGTGTCTGTAATTCTCAACAGAGACAAATACATCATATGTACGGGCATGTATTCCGTATATATAGAGGATTTCAACCATTCTTCCTGCATAAACTCATCACACTTTCAAGCATTATCCAATGTATAGATTAAATGGTAGGTTAAAGGGGTTTGCTCACCTAACAGTTTGAAAACAGAAAAGCAAACTTGACCCTGGATGTTTGAGAAGAACAAAGAAGCAAAGTCTGAAATTGCAAGCTTGATTTAGCTGAGATGATAATCGATTTGAATCTGCTACTTTAATTTGAATTCATATTGGCTTCAAGGCTTAAAGCTTTTTGAGTTGAACTCTGATTTATTGCTTTTGATTTCCAGGTTTGCTAAAAACTTCCAGGTTCTGATTTTCTTCTTTGAATCTAGAATCTGATGTATTGAAGCTGAAGCTTTGAATTTGTTTAAACTTGCTTTTGATTCAGGTTGGTTTCCAGCTTCAATTTTCCAGATTTTTCTTTTGAGGTTAAAACAGATTTTGTTGAAGTTGTTTGCTGGTATATTTTCTTCCCTGATTTGTGTTTCGGGTTTTGATTTTGATTGCTTTCACACTTGAAAATCTTAGGTTCAAATGAACTGGAATCTTGTTTTCAGGTTTGAAGATTTTGAAAACAGTTTTTTATTTTAGCTTTGATTTCCTGGTTTCATTTCCATATTTGTTTTTTCTTTCATGTTTTGAGAAAGGTTAAACTAAAAATAGCATGATCATTTTCTCTAATACATGTTTTCATAAATTCAATTTTAAATAAAATGCCACTTGTAGTTGTTGAACTAACACTTGTCATTTGCTTGTATTAATATTTTACAAATGTATTTTTGCATGTCTTTGTATATTTACAGATGACTTAAAAATGCATTTTTATGTTTCAAACCCTTATTTTATTTTCATTTGTTTATGTAGATTTAAATTTTTTTCTTTACCAATTATGTTTTTGTTATTTCCAAATGTATTATGTTTTATAAATTCCAAAAGATACATATGTATATATATTTTTAACCTTGTACTTATTACTTTCAAATAGCAATTCAAAAATTAGTATATTAAATAAAAAATTTAACTTTCAAATAGCTACTGAAAATTTACTATATTGAATTCCAATATAACTTTCAAATTTCATATATATATTATTTACTAACTACATTTATTTTCAAATATATAAGAAAAACATTTTTAAATATTTAATTAAATCTTTCTTATATATTTACAACCCAATTTTATTCATATATTTTTTTTTATTAATTTCCAAAAGATATGTATATTTTAAAACTTATATTGAACCTTGTTTTAATATCATATTATGTTTACTATTCTAGTTATATACATTTATATTATTTTTTCTTAAAATATAAAACTTTTAAATCCAATAAATTTTATAAAATATTTATTATTAAATTTCCAAATCAACTTTATTTAAAAATCTACTTTCATATATATATATATATATATATATATATATATACACACACACATACATACATACATACATACATATATATATTTCCAAATTTCAAATTAATTCACAATTAAATTTATAATTAATATATTATTCAAAATATTTATTTCTGAATTTCCAATTAGAAATACTATTTAAAATCATATTTATATTCATTTACATTAATAAACAAATAAATATCTATTTAATTTGGAAAATACCAAATTAATTCACAATTTAATTTCAAAAATTAAATTAATTACCAATTTAAATTTTATTTAAATCGGGATCGTTACAAGTCTCAACGGATGTATCGATATCCAGTTCTTGATATACATCCTAACTATGAACAATTTAACGGAAAGTATTTTTAATGTTCAATTCAAAACTCATGGTTACCATTCACAATTGCAATCAATTAAATAATTTTCTTAGGAATTTTCTACTTGTATATGTTTAATGCATTCAGATCATTACTTTTATCATAATATAACAATGCATATAACTAAAAATGATTCGAATAGCATACTTTATTTCAAATAAATTTCTCATATAAGTGTTAAGTTATATTACAATTACATAATTTCTCGTAAGGCACACTCTTAACTCTATCAATCTTCCACTTGCACATTTTTATGAAGCCTAATGCCCATACCTTCTATTAGCCTACCTAAATTAGAGTGGAAAAGGTCCTCAGAAAATGGATCTACGATGTTAATCTTCAGTGTCTACTCTATTGATCGCTATCTCTCCATCGCTGATAAATTGTCTTACCGTGTCGAATTTACGAAGAATGTGACTCAACCTCTTACAGATTTGTGGTTCCTTAGGAATTTGTATTGCCTTATTATTGTCAAAATGCATCATCATCGAACCTTCAATGATTGGGCCACTCCCAGCCTGTTAATGAATTTGTGCAATCACGCTGCTTCATTTGCATCATCTTTTAAGATGATGTATTTAACATGATTTTTGAGTTTACTATAACTTCTTTCTTTAGACTTTTCCAACTTACAAACCCTTTGTTGAGGGTAAATACGAATCTCGAGACTTATTTGCTATCATCGGCATTAGTTCATAAAATCGAGTTGTTGTACCCCTTCATAAAGAGTTCGTTGTTTCCATATATTAGAAACAAATCCTTATTATTTTTCACATAATGACGACCTTAACGGTTGTTAAGTGATTTTCACCCGGATTTGATCGATATCGACTAACTACACCCAGTGCAAAAGTAATAATCTAGCCTAGTACATGACATAGCATACATTATGGATTCTATTTTCAAAGCATAAGGAATACCACGCATACGCTATCGCGTCTTATTCCTAAACAGGGAGTCTTTCTTAGAAAAAAATAATTTCATAATGCACTAGAAATTTTCCACGCTTGAAATTTTATATACTAAACCTTTCTAGCATGGAATTTATGCACATTGATTTGGGCAATGTCATATCCTTTTAGGTCCATCAATGTAGACCTTTATACCATGGTATATAGGATGCCTCTCTCAAATCTTTAATTACAAAGTATTGCACAACCGAGCTTTACCAGATTTTAACCTTTTTACATCGTTACCAATCAGTAGTAAATCATCAACGTATAAAAGTAAAAATGTTATAGCGGCATCTTGTAATTTCCTACAGATACACATACTTTCTCTATGATTTGGCTAAAACCAAACTATTTGATTACTTTGTCAAAACATTTATTCGAACTCCTAGATGCTTGTTTAAGACCATAAATTTATATTAAGAGTCAACTGCCTTGTCTCTACTCCCATTGACTTTGAAACAATCTGCCCTGTGATATATTAGCAGTCCCTTCTAACTCACCATTTGGAGACACCGTTTTAACGTCCATCTACCATATTTCATAGTCGTAATAAGCTACGACTACATGTATACTTTGAATTGATTTAAGCGTGGGTTTGTAGAAAATGTTTTGTCATAATCAACTCACTAGATTGACGTAAACCTTTCACCATCAACCTTGCCTTATATGTCTCAACCATTCCATCTGCACCGATCTTTTTTGAAAGATCCATTTGCAACCGATGGGTTTTAACCATTTGAGTACATTTTCTAAAATTCCAAACTTTGTTATCTTGTAGATGGTATCCAATTCGGATTTTATTGCATCAAGCCACAAGGAAGAGTTTTTACTCTCAAAGCAATATTGATATAAGAGGGGGTCATCATCATGAATGACATTGTCATCTTTCTCTCCATCAATGAGAAACCTATATTATCTCTCTAGCGCGCGAGATTCCCTAATAGATCTTCTAATATGTTATGTATCTTCTATGGGTGTTGAATTAATATCTAAATATTCAGTTTATATAGGAGTTTTTTCGATCATCATCGTCTATCTTACTGTCATTAATTTCTAGAAATAGGAATTCATTTTCCAAAAAGTTGGCATCATGCCTTTAACAAATGCATTCGTTCCTCGGTGAGATGGAATATATATCCATGAGAGTTTCTTCGATACCCTATAAACTTACATATCTTGCTTCTAACTATCGGGTTTTTCATTTTAAATGTATGATAGACAAACCCATACCTTAGGATAATTATGGTAGAATTTCTTACTAGTCCATAACTTGTATAGCATCTTAGGCGTAAATTCATATGTTACAGAATTCAATATATATACCACAGTTTTAAGTCCAAAAAGAAAAAGGCAACTCGGTATCACTCATCATTGATCAAATCATGTCTAACAGGTTTTTAATTTTTCTTTTTGAAATGCCATTATGTTAAGAAGTATAGGGAAGACTGACTTAAGTGATAATCTTATTCTCTTTTAGGTACTCTTAGAGTTCATATCATATCTAATATTCTCACTATGTCAATCAGATGGAAGAATTTTAATTTTCTTGCATGTTTGGTTTTTAACTTTGTTTTATTTTCTAATTTATCATATTAGATTATTTTTCATATTTACATATACCCATATCTAGATAAATCATCAGTGAATGTAAAAAAGCATAAGGGCACACGTTTGTTTGCTATAGGTATAGGACCACATATATTTCTATCTTCTAGTCCTAAGGGTTCAAAATTCTTTTATTGCACCCACTAAATGAGTGCTTGGACATTTTACCTTTGAGACATGATTTATAAATATTAAGTGATTCAAATCATAAAATGGTAGAAACCCTAGGTTTCTTAGCTTGTTTAATCGTTTCTCGCTTATAATGCCTAGTTTACAAAGCCATAGGCAGCTATCATTTATTTTAGATGCATTGTTATACTCAGAAGCAAATACATAATTATAGTTAAGTGTATAAATACCATCTTTAAGAATACTAATGCAAAAGGTTTTATTATAATAACGGATGTTCATAACATTGTCATTACAAATAAAACAATAACCGTTTCCATCAAATGGGAAATGGAAATTATTCCAAAGTTCGAAACAAAATAATAATCATATAAAACTAAATCAGGTCCACTGGCAACCTTCACATTGTAATCTCCCACCGGTATAGTAGCTACAATAGCTCTATTTGCAAATTGGAATCACATGGTCGCTCTCACTATAGGCATACTTCTAAGTCCCTGTAACAAATTACAAATATGAGTTCCATATCCAGTATCTAAAACCAAAGAAAAAGCGTACATAAATAAACATTTTTCTATAAGGAGAATACTTTTAGGAGCAGAATCAGATTTCTTCCTTTTGAGAATCTTCAAATAATCTAGATAGGTCCTCTTCTAATGTCCCTTTTTAGAGAAATGGTGAAATTCATCCTTCTCTTCCTTGTCCTTAGCTTTAATCTTGCTGCCTTTCAACCTACAATTTCTCTTCTTCGAACTATTCCATGAATATTGCCCTTGATTACTAGTACAACACTTGGTTCTATTGTAAATATACTTTCGGTCATTGTTAACATATTAAGGAGATCCACGAAAGTACATATTAACTAGTTCATATTGAAGTTCAAAATGAATGAACCAAACTATGGAATCAATGATCCCGGAATCAAGTCGAATTGTAACTCTTGATAAGTATCATACCCAACTCAACCAATTTCTCTATGTACCCAATCATATTGGGTATGTGATTATAGAAAGGGGTTCCCTTGATACTTTTAACATGAAACATTTTCCATATGATCTCATAAATTACGGCTTGAGATTGATCATAATACAACTTTTGGCAGGTGCTTAAAATATGGAATGAACTTCTATATTATCACGTTGTCTTTAAAGCTCATTGCTTATAGTATACAGTATGTAACATTGAACAAGTTCAGAGTCTATGACCATAATTCATAGTGTGATATTTTTTCAAGCATTGCATTTTTGTGTTTAGCCTTAGGCTCGACGGTGACTATATGCCACAGCTTTTCATAAGTGGGCGTGATTTTTATATTTCATAACCAGTCTTTATAGTACGTAGAGGATAATATGCTTTCCCCAGAAATAGCTTCATTATTGTCATTTTATTTCTATGCAAATTATTTAAAGTAAATTAGATAGCACTACGTATGCTTTCATAAGCCAGATTAGTTTATTATATTTTCTAATAAGGCCGTCGTTAGGTTTCGCATCTCTTAATAAACCTAATGAGTGTTAAGATCCATTTATCATACTACTATAACCTTGTGGGTGCTTAACAAATTATATTCCTAAGAAATGGAAAGTAACATTTTACTAACTATATATTTTCAAACCTTATATATTTTATCCCATTCATATTTATGACCTTGAGGGTGCTTAATAAATCGTAAAGTACATTAGGTACTCTTTACCCATCATTTTGCGGTTTCTTATTGGCATTTTTGTAAGCTTGAGGGTGCTTAACAAAGTTACAAAATATTACTATCAATATAGAAATAATATAAACTTCACTATAAAAATTTATAGCTTGAGGGAGCTTAACAACTGTTGTATGTATTGTACTTTATTTCTATTGTAAATAGTAAAGAGTAACGTCACAATAAATTCATAATTTAAAATAATTATAATTGAGTATTATCAACTGGTAAGAACTAGAGATTGTGGTTCTAAAGGTCATGGTTTGATCTTTAAAGACATCAAAATGAGTTCTCTACATAAAATTAAGTATCAAGCTTGTTATCAAATGATAACAATAATTGAGTATTATTAACATTTCGAAGGAGATGAATATAATATTTCATGACATTATATGAATTTACATCTTATGTATACTTATTATGTCTATATGAGGTTTAGTTCATTAACCTCCCTCTTTAATACATAAGTGATATATGCATATACATCCACACTTTAAATTTATCATTACATTTATAATTATTAAAGTTATATACACACACACATATTCATAAGTACTTCTTTATGAATTAAACCTCTTCGATAATGTAAATATAACTTTTATATTTATGTAAAATTTAAAATAATTATAAATTTATTAATTTTGTTTTATTTAAATTCAAAACAATACTATATTTGAACTTGTAAAATTCAAATATGCATATTCTAATCAACCTATGGCAGAAAACAAATTTTGGCCTTCCACTAAGGGTATTAGTAAACCCTTGAAACATATTACTTTAGTGAGCCGGGTAAGGACAAGAGATAGGAAATTTTCCATTCATAAGAACGTTTCTTAATTAGAGTAACCTTCTCCTTAGTTAAGTACCCTTGTCTTAGATCCATTTAATTGAATTTTTTAAGCGATTACCCGACATATTAGTTAATTATTCATGTTAACAAAATACAGGCTCTAATACCACTTTTGGATAAGGTGTATTGATAGTGGCATAAAAGAGGAAAATTAAAAAATCATTTTCTTAATTTTCACTAGATCTTAATTTGTGTTATTATGTATAATATAGCAACATTTAATTATATTTTGTCCATATTTAACAAAAGGAGAGCTTAATATTTAAAATTAGTTCAATTTTAATTTTGTATTCATAGTTTGTTTATTAAAATCTATTATAACTTAATTTTATCTATAAGTTAAATTAATCGTGATTTTATTTATTTTATTCTATTAAAGATTCATATTCACAATATGAACAAGGAGATATAATGTGTTGGATCAGATCAGTTTAACAACAGGAAAATTGTAACGATCCGCTATTTCGAACCATTCAAGTCGACAATAAAATCGTACATGTCCAACTCGAATCGTTTAAAACAACAGATTGTTATTTAAATTTTAGGGTAAATAGAATCAGTCATAGATCATTCATAGAATCACAGACACAGAATATGCAGCAAAATAAACAAACATAGTAGTACATGTAGCTACTATAGAAAAAAAAAGCCAGAGCAGATACAACAGAAATCCAAATACATAGAGATTAGCTAATACATAAGCAAATGACCAATGTTTGAACAGAAATAACTGAAATAGATAGACAGATGTCTAATAAAGTCTTCAGCTCCAAAAGGTGAGTCGTGAATGCTGTGATACTCAAGCTGACCCGAGCATAAAGTAAAACAAAACACCAGAGTCGGGAATAAGATTAAAACAAGACATTAGAGTCAGGACTAATATTCTCTTGTAAATAAATCAACTCAAGCAAAATGTAACAAGTGAAATGCAATAATAACTCAATGGATGCTTAGGATTCCCATCCTTTAAGGATCCGTTAAACTATTTATATGTAGTAATATACACTATATATGTAGTGTCTATCAATAAAGTATAATATTGAAAATAGCATTAAGGCGTTACCCATATCCCCCTTAAAACATTTTATAGGCATCATAGTCTATACAGTACGGTAAACTCCACCGATCCTGGTGGGTTATCAAGGAGCACTCCATAAGTACGACACAAACCAAAATCGTAGTGGGCTCAGTGAGGATAATATGACAAGGCACATGAGGCAATGCCCAGGTAGGATACTACCATTTTGCACTCCCAAACTGGTGGTAACACATAGCAGCTACTACCGCCCACCTCGAAGAACACTCCCAAAACAAAGTGGGCCACTAATCAATCAAAAAGTAAAAGATATGTTATCGAAGAAGTGTGTTCGATCGGGGGAGCGACCCCACTTGTCCCGGTATAACTCCTGTTTAGTCATATAATAATGACCCGAAAGTCAAGGCTACGTTTCTTACCTCATTCCGGTAGCGTTCGACAAACCATCCTACTTCGTTCTGAATTCTCCACTACGTGCATAGTTGTTAAAGTGGCTTTGGAATCGACAGATAGTATGGCAATATCCGACCCCGATCTCTTTAACAACCAAACGCTTAGTTCACACCGTGGTCATTTTATAAAACATTTTTAATAATAATTCTTAAATTACAATTTAAATCAATACTAAAATATTTAACATCAATTATATATTTAGATTTCAAACATTTCTTAACAATTCATATTAAATCAAATTTGTACATTTCAAAATTTTATCCTTTGGAAACCAAATAAACAACAACTAAAATAGAATCTCATTTAAAATTTAAATTCTTTAAACCAGATTAAATTACAAATTTATCTCTACTTCGCTTCTTACAATTTACTTATTAAAGTTATTATTAAAATATATATTTATTATATTAAATTAAATTTAAATAAATCTCTTAAAACTATATTAAATATTTTATTAAATTAAATTTTAAACTATATAAATTATATATTTTAAAACTAAATAAAATTATAAGTTAAAATCTTAAAATTATATTTATAACCATATAATAACTTATAATCTGAAACTTTAAAACATATAAAATAAATTATTTTCCAAATATAAATTTTAAATAAAATCATTAAATTAAAATTAAAAATCAAATTTATAAATCAAACATATTTACAATTTAGAAAATGGTTTAAAATCGACCAATGGTGTTTGTATATGATTTTCTACCCTATGGTCAAGTGATTGGGTATATATCATTTCAACCCAAAATATTTAGTTTTTCGAGTATATACCATTTCAACCCGTATCCCAAATCAATTATTTTTAAATATATAAAACTGCTTGGGTAAGTATCATTTCAACCCATAACTATTTTCTCTAATCTATAAGATCATTCGGGTATGCATCATTTCAACCCATAGTGATTTTCCTAGCTAACATATCGGGGAGCTTGCAGCGTGATTTCGATAATTAGATAATATAACATATCAGTATATATCACAGAGCATGTCATATAACATGTCATTCATGCTACAGGTGAACATTATATCAGAATCATATAATATTAGTTAAGCAAATACAACTATAACAACATTTCAAATGACATTTCAAAAGGGATCCATTCACTTATCACAAGAAGGTTAGTCGTGAGTGGTTCTCACCTTTTGTGGCAAACGATGGTGGCAACTACGATGAACGTACACTAATGGAAATGATGCAAAGATGGAGACCACACTTCAATCCAAGCAACAACGATCCAAAGACGACAACGATAGCACAAACGTGACGTACAACAAAACTTTGAAATTGTTTTTTTGATAAGAGAAGGGGAAAAGAAAATAAGGGTTCGGCCAAGGGGCTAGGCTCGGCCTAGTGGTGGTGGCGCACGGCCTATGGAGGCATGGGTAGGGCGGCTTTGGTGTGTGTGGGTGGATGGTGGTACGACTAGGGTAGGCTCGGCTTAGAGGAGAGGGGGAGGGTGGTACGGCCTAGGGTGTGGGGTAGAGGGTACGGCATAAGGGTGTTGGACGTGGGGATGGGTGGAGGAGGAAGGTGACGGCAAAAGAGAGAGAGAGGGAAGAGAGAGTAAAGAGGAGAGAGAGGGCTAGGGTTTGGGCTTAGGGAATTCGAGTAGCAATGGTTACTGGAGTTTTGTTTCAAACTGGAAGAAATGGGAAGTGAGAAGAGAAAATGAGAAGCCAGAGGAAAAATGTACGTACCCTTTTCCCAATAGAAGCTTCTGTTTGGTGAAAGGATGCATAGAAATTTAGGTGCTTTTTAGGATTCAAGCCCAACTAAACAGCATAACCCAAAACCAATCTAATATATATAAAAAAATACTACTAGAAATACACATAAATGCACTGTCCGTATTTGCGCATTTTTACACTGTAAATTGCAGATTAAAAGCTACAAATCGGATTTTAATGAAACAAAAAGTGGAAACCATCTCAGAATTCAGTCTAGAATTAGAAAAAAAAGAACAAATTTAAAATTTAAAACCTTTTAATTTTAAAGTCAAACGTTGACTTATTTTGGTCAAAATTGAAATTTCATAAAAAAATTCCTTTTTATTGAATTTGGAAAAATATATTACTCAACGTCCCAAAATTGTTATTTAAATTCAATTTTTTATTTAAATTTTAAAATATTTAGCTCATAATTCAAGTAAAAATTCATTTTTAAAATTTGACTAAATTTTTGAGTAGTTACATTCTCCCCCACTCAAAACTTTTCATCCCAGAAAAGGAACGAGAATAGAAGCAAACAAAAGATAAGATAGATTCAAAATGAATAGTACCTATTTCACAATTCAGGATTTAAAGCATGCATGCTCTCCTTTATTTCCCAGGTACAATCCCGGTCGTCTGTACTCCATTTTTCTTTAACCAGGTTGACAAATTTCCTCCTCAGCTACTTAATACCTCTGTCGACAATAGGAATTAGCTTCCTCTCGACAGTGAGGTTTGGCTCAACATCCAAACTCACAAGTAAAGCAAGCTGAATTATCAAAGATGGATCATGAAGATATTTGCGAAGATGAGATATGTGAAACATGTTATGTACACCTGCAAGCTTCTTCGGCAAATCCACTCTATATGCTAAAGGACCCACTCTTTCTATGATGCGGAAATGACCAAAAAATCTAGGAGCAAGCTTCCTTCTCCTACCAAAGCAAATCACATTCTTCAGTGGCGAGATCTTAAGAAAACCTGATCACCCACTGCAAATTCCAAATTCCTTCTTCGTCTATCAGCATACTTCTTCTGCCTATCTTGGGTAATCATCATCTTCCTCCTGATCTCCTCAACCATCTCGGATGCTTGTTGAATCAAATTAGGCCGAAGAACCAAACGATAAACGGATTCAATCCAACAAGATGGAGATTTGCAAGGTTGTCCATAAAGAGCAGCAAACAGAGACATTGCAATACTAGCCTGAATTCAAAGGATAAGATTAATTTAATTTACGCTTACAGTAACCTTAATTTAAAATTAAGATTATACCTGATAGCTGTTATTAAAAGTTAATTCAACGAGATGGAGATGATCTTCCCAACATCCTCCATAATCAAGAACATAGGCACGAAGAAGATCTTACAGAAACTGATTAACTCTTTCCGTCTGACCATTGGTCTGCAGATGATAAGATGTGCTAAGATTCATATGAGTACCTAGAGCTTCCTGAAATGCTTTCCAAAACTGGCTTATAAAGATAGTATCTCAATCACAAACAATGCTGGATAGAACATCATGAAGCCTAACAATCTCTCTCGAATAAATCTCTGCTAAACTCGAAGTGATGGAATGAAATGAGCTGATTTGGTCAGTCAACCGACAATCACCCATATACTCTCGTTGCCCCTTCTTGTCTTTGGTAACCCATCTATAAAATCTACAGAAACCTGATCCCACTTCCAGCTGGGAATCTCAAGGGGTTGTAACAATCCAGCGTTCTTCTGATGATAAGCCTTAACCTGTCGACAAGTTGCACATCTACTAACATAAAGGGAGATATCTCGCTTCATGCCACTCCACCAATACAGCTTCTTCATATCCTAGTACATTTTTATAACTCTTGGATAAATAGAGAGTCTGGATTGATCATTTTCCTTAAGCACTTCTTGCCTTAATCCATCGACATTCGGAGCACCAAATCAATTATTTATCCTCAGAATCCCATTTTGATCAATTTTTTCTCCCAATTCACTTTGGTTTTCACCTTTCCTGCTACGAACATTATCCTTCATGTGCATAAGAATCCTGTCTTCATCTTGCTCAGCCACGATACAATCCATAAGGGATGAAGAAACCATAATCTGACATAACATTGCCTTTTTCCGACTAAAGGCATCGGCTACCACGTTAGCCTTCCCGGGAGTGTAGTTGATGTCGAGGTCATAAGCTACTAAGAATCAAGCCATCTAACTTGCCATTGGTTTGAATCCTTTTGAGTGAATATATACTTTAGCGACTGGTGATCCGAAAAGAGCTCAAACTTAGTTCCCAAAAGATGGTGCCTCCATAACTTCAAAGCAAACACTACAGCAAGCAATTCCAAATCATGAGTTGCATAATTGGCTTCGTGAGTCTTTAACTGACGACCGGCATAAGCAATAACCTTCCCATTCTGCATGAAGACAGCTCCCAAACCTTCTTGAAAAACATCGATGTATACCATTAATCCTTCACTTCCCTTCGGAATGGTAAGAACTGGTGCAGAAGTAAGCTTTTGATTTAACTCATTAAATGCAGTTTCACACTTATCATTCCAAACAAACTTAGCATTCTTACGAGTCAAAGCAGTAAGAGGTGTAACAATCCGAGCAAAATTCTCAATAAATCTCCGATAATAACCAGCTAGGCCTAAGAAACTACGGATATCTAAAGGAGTTTTAGTTCCTTCCCAATCCTAAATATGAACAGGGTGTTTGAATTCAAAGAAAGATAAGATAATTAAATTATAAAGCGAGAAAGGTCGATAGACGTACATAATTGCAGTGACCTTAACAGGATCAATCGAAACCCCATTTTCAGAATCAATATGCCCAAGAAATCGGACTTCGTCCTTCTAGAAATGACATTTAGAAAACCTAGCTTTTAACTGATGACTCCTAAGGGTTTCAAGAACAAAACTCAAGTGCGGTTCATGCTCCGTCTCTGACTTAGAAAAGACAAGAATATCATCGACGAAGACTAGAACGGACTTGTTGGGAACATCATGGAAAACACGATTCATAAGATCAACGAAGAAGGCTGGGGCATTAATCAAGCCAAAGGGCATAACTAACTATTCATTGAAACCATTCTCGATTTGGAAAGCTATTTTAGGAATTCTCTCCTCAACTACTCTAAGCTGGCGGAAACCGGTGGCAATATCAAGCTTAGAGAAAACTTTAGCTCCGTAGAGCTGATCGAACATGTCATTGATTCGAGGCATAGGATATCTGTTCTTCATACTAAGCTTATTCAGCTCCCTATAATCAACACACATCCTCAAAGAATAATCAGACTTAGTGATAAAAACCACTGCTGCTCTCCATTCGGAATTGCTCTGCCTAATCAAACCTTTGGAAAATAAGCCTTCTATCTGCTTCCTCAACTTGACCTTTTCTCTGGGTTCCATCCTTCTAGGAGGAAGAACTACTAGTTGGCCTCCAGGAATAAGATCAATGTGGAATTCAATTTCCCACATAGGAGGAAGAGAAGAGACTTCACCAAAAACATCAGGAAAGAGTTTAACAAAAGGAGTAGAGTCAAGGTTACTAGGAGGAGAATAAGAGGAAAGATAAATCTGCCAACATAATCTTGAGGCATTCGGCATGCAATCACCAAAAAATTACCCCAGTCGTTTACAAAGGAAACGGTTCGGGCCTTGTAAAAGATAACCGCATAAAATCTCTTTAACCAATCACCTCCAAGCAAGATATCAAAAGCACCGAAACCAAGAACATAGAAATCTCCTATGAATCGGTGCACACTGTAACGGAGTTTCAATCCCTTATAAATCATACTAAGGTTGGCTGGACCACCGATGGAATTAGATACACACAAAGATATAGTTGCCAATTTAGGTTGCAAAATGTGTTCAAGCTTATTACAAAGATAAACAGAAATGAAACTATAAGATGCTCCGATGTCAAATAGAACACGAATAGGAAAATCTAGCAAAGAAAATATGCCTTGGAGAGTACCTTGGGTACTACTAGGAGTAGGAGGAGTGTGAGAGGTCATAGCAAAGACTCCAGATGTCTTGCCCTTCTGCTCAGTGAGGCAGTCCTTATTGAAGTTGCCAGGCTGCAAGCAAATGTGGCAAAGGCTATTCCTGGTCATATGGGCTGGAGGATTGGCTGCTGCGGTACTGGTAGGATAATTGTTGGCATAATGCCCATTCTGATCACACTTGAAGCAGGTGATGGAAGATAATTCGATAGGCTACCACTGAGAATAATATCCAATACCATGAGAATTCTGCCATTTCTTCTTCTGTTGCAGAAAGTTGGACTTCCTCTTCTTCGAGCTCAACCTGCTTTCCTTTGGTACTAGTGTTCTCAAATCCGGTGGCCATACCCAATAGAATTGTAAAGGTGCCACGAACATGATTAATCAGACGATCATAACACTCTCAAACTAGGCCCAAACATGGATAACTCATTAAACTTTCTCTCATACTCAGCAAAAGACATATTCCCCTGCATAAGATCCAAGCTTTAAATGAATTTCAAAGAGATAACCTAACAAACAAGGGCAACTAAGTATTCTACCTAAACTGCTGCTAAGAGATATTCGCCTCGACGGTCTGGGCGGTAACTGATTCCCACCATCCAAGGAAGCTTCCTATAACTACCAAGTAGCTAACTAACGCATCTGAGCGTCGGTGATCTCAAGTCCGGTAAATATCCTCTCTAAGCTCTTCAGCCACTACTGAGCCTCCATAATACTCTCCGATCCAGTGAACTTGGTACCTTCAAGCTGAGTGTACTCCTTATAAAGAGTGTTGAACTTGACTGGTTGAGCTGGTAGAGCAACTGGTGGAACAACTGGTGCTGTTGGGGCATATCCACGACCCCTACCTTTGACATTCCTATAAGTACTCATCTAGAAGAATCAAGAATTAATTTTAGAACAAAGGTGGAGATTCAAATTCAAATGAATCCAAATTAAAGAGAACTCTAGCTAAGGATCCAAGCTCACTCTAGAGTGATTCTGTAATAATTCTACTCATTCTAGGGTATTACTACCCTATCTCTAATGAGCTTTTTCCACAAAGGCTAAAGTTTGCCTAAACTAAAGCTCTGATGCCAACTGTAATTATCCACCATTTCGAACCATTCAAGTCGACGATAAAAACCCCACATGTCCAACTCGAATCATTCAAAACAACAGATTATTATATAAATTTTAGGGTAAATAGAATCAATCATAGACATAGAATATGCAGTGGAATAAATAAACATAGTAGTTCATGAAGCTACTACAAAAGCAACAGAGTCGGAACAGATACAACAAAAATTCAAATACATAGAGATTAGCTAATACATAAGCATATGACCAATGTGTGAACAGAAATAACTAAAATAGAAAGATAGATATATCTCCAGTAAGTCTCCAGCTCCAAAAGGTGAGTCCTAAGTGTTGTGATACTCAGGCTGACCCAAGCATAAAATAAAACAAGGCACTCGGGTGAGGACTAACATTATCATGTAAGTAAATAAACTCAAGTGAAATGTAACAAGTGGAATGCAACAATAACTCAAACGATGTTTGAGATTCCCATACTTTAAGGAACCGTTAAACTATTTATACATAGTAATATACGCTATATATGCAATGTTTATCAGTAAAGTATAATATTGAAAATAGCATTAAGGCGTTACCCACATCCCCCTTAATGCATTTTATAGGCATCGTAGTCTATACAATACCGTAAACTCCAGCGATCCTGGTGGGCTATTAGGGAGTACTCTATAGGTACGATACAAACTAAAACCATAGTGGGCTCAGTAAGGATAATATGACATGGCATGTGAGGCAATGCCCAGGGTAGGATTCTACCATTTTGCACTCCCATACTTGTTGTAACGCGTAGTATCTACTACTACGCAGCTTGAACAATACTCCCAAAATCAAAAGTGGCCGCTAATCAATCACAAAATAAAAGATATGGTATCGAAGAAGCGTATTTGATCGATGGAGTGACCCCATTTGGTCCGGTATAGCTCCTACTTTAGTCATATATGTTAGAAAATAGGCGGAAGTAGTAATTTGAATTCTTTTCTTTTTATTATCTCATCATAATAACAAAACAATGTGTACAGTACAAATATAAAAAGAAAGACCGACATGGACTGCAAACAAAGAAATGCCCAAAACCCAAAACTGAAAAACAAGAACAAAAAATGAGAAACAAGAACAAACGAACAAACGCAACCAAAACAAAGCTAGCCCAATGCTCCACGTGCACATGAATAAAGTAGATAAATTCCAATTTATTTATAACACTTCCCCTCAAGTGGAGCATATAAATTGATCATGCACAATATACTACATATTTCTTTAACCCGAGCTCCATCCAATGGCTTCGTACAAATATCTGCAACTTGCTCCCCAGTTCGAACAAATTTTGTGCAAATTAATCCTTGCAAAATATTCTCAAGAACAAAATGACAATCGATTTCTATATGTTTTGTTCGTTCATGAAAAACTGGATTTGATGCTATGTGCAAAGCCGCTTGATTGTCACAATATAGCATGATAGGCTTCTCAATCTTTATACCCAGTTCTGTCATAAGATGATCGATCCACATGATTTCACACACTCCTTTAGCCATGGCTCTGTATTCAGATTCTGCACTAGATCTTGCAATTACATGTTGTTTTTTACTTTTCCATGACACAAGATTTCCTCCTACATATACACAAAAACCAGAAGTGGATTTCCTATCTAGTTTAGATCCTGCCCAGTTAGCGTCAGTAAAAATTCAACTTTAGTATGTTTGTGATCAGTGTATAACATGCCTAATCCAGCTGTGCCTTTAATATAACCCAGAATATGTTCTAAGGCCTTCCATTGATGAACATTAGGTGATGACATGTATTGATTAACTATGCTAACAGCATAGGATAGATCTGGTCTGGTAACAGTAAGGTAATTTAACTTACCCACAAGCCTCCTGTATCTTTCTGGATCATTGAACAACTCTCCATCCTCTGTCCAACTATTATTTGGCATTATTGGTGTAGTATTAGGTTTGACTCCAAGCTTTCCTGTCTCTGCTAAAAGATCCAGTGCATACTTTCTCTGAGATAAAAATATACCTTTCTTACTTCTTGCAACTTCAATCCCTAGAAAATACTTCATATTTCCTAGATCTTTGCTATGAAATTTTGTATGGATAAATTGTTTCAAAGAACATATTCCCTGTTCATCACTCCCAGTGATGATTATATCATCAACATAAACAACCAATAGCATAACTTCAGCACTAGAAGTTTTATAAAAAACTGAATGGTCAACTTTACATTTAGTTATACCATAAGATTCCAGAACTTGGCTAAACTTTCCAAACCATGCTCGAGGAGATTGTTTCAGGCCATACAATGTTTTCTTTAGTTTATACACCATATTCTTCTTTTCTTTAGCAAAAAATCTAGAGGGTTGTGTCATGTAAATTTCTTCTTGAAGATCACCATGTAGAAAAGCATTTTTAATATCAAGTTGATGCAATTTCCAATTATGTGTGGCAGCTAGAGAAATGAATAGTCTGACAGATGTTAGTTTAGCTACAGGACTAAAAGTCTCTAAATAATCCACTCCATATGCTCGTGCATATCCCTTTGCAACGAGTCTAGCCTTAAATCTAGCCACTGATCCATCAGGGTTCACCTTAATTGAGAACACCCATCTACACCCAATTGCCTTCTTATCTTTAGGAAAGGAACTAACTCCCATGTCTTGTTCAGTTCTAAAGCTTCAAGTTCTTCAAGCATAGCTGAGTGCCATTTTGGATTTGAGATGGCTTCATTAATTGATTTGGAATAGAAACAGAATCAAAGATTTGCAGAAACAAACAGGTTGACACTGGTAAATGGTTATATGACACATAAGAAGATATAGGATATGTACACTGGCATTTTCCTTTTCTAAGAGCAATAGGGAGATCTATCTCAGGATTAAAATAAGGTGCAGGTTCATGAATAGGTGGAGAAGATATGGGAACATCAAAGCCATTGTCTACATTATCTTGTGTGAGATGTGTAGATTAAATGAGGAAATTAGATTCTTCATTGTTAATGGAGTCAGTTTGATTAATCATAGGCTGAAAGTATGGAATTTCTTCATGAAATGTCACATCAATAGATACCACATATTTATCAAGACTTGGACAATAACATTTATACCCTTTCTACAATCTTGAATATCCAACAAACACACATTTTATGGACTTAGGATCTAACTTTGATACTTGTTGCCGTACATCTCTAACAAAACAAGTACACCCAAATACTCTAGGTTTAACAGGATAGATATCTTTATTTGGAAGAGAACTTTGTAGGGAATGTCACCTTTCAACACACTTGAAGGCATTCTATTTATAAAAAACGAGCAGTGGAGATAGCATCTGACCAGAAACACTTTGGCATGCGCATTTGAAATAAAAGAGCTCTGGTGGTTTCTAAAAGATGCCTATTTTTTCTTTCTGCAACCCCATTTTGAGATGCAGTATCTACACAAGATGTCTCATGCATAATGCCATTATTATTCATAAAGTTATGAAGTAGACTTGAAGTATATTCTTTGGCATTATCACTTCTCAAGGTTTTAATAGTTGTGTTGAACTGAGGTTTTATTTCAGCACAGAAGTTACAAAAAATAGAATAAAGTTCTGATCTATTTTTCATAAGAAACAGCCAAGTCAATCTAGAGTAATCATCCACAAAAGTTACAAAATATTTAAAACCAAGTTTAGAAGTAACCAAAGAGGGTCCCCAAATGTCTGAATGTACAAGATCAAATGTTGAATCAGCTCTTTTATCTATTCTTGGATTAGAACTTTGACGGTGATGCTTGGAAAATTGACATGAATCACACTCCAGTGATTTTATTGAAGTATATTGTAGACATAAAATTTTGAAATTAGAAAAAGAAGGATGACCTAATTGGCAGTGAGTCTTGAGAGCCTGATTAATACTAGTGCCTGCAACCATAGTTGATGGCAAACTATCAAACACATATAGACCCCCAAGCTCCTTTCCTTTACCAATAGTCTTCTTGGTCATTAGATCCTGAAATACACGATAGTTAGGATAAAATGTAATACCGCA
This sequence comes from Allium cepa, assembly GCA_030765085.1. NCBI lineage: Eukaryota > Viridiplantae > Streptophyta > Magnoliopsida > Asparagales > Amaryllidaceae > Allium > Allium cepa. Next base: position 807,961,677 of record CM060941.1, read on the forward strand.
GTTAAGATTTTTTGTCACTTGACTAACAGAGAGAAGATTGAACTCAAGTTTTGGTGTATATAACACAGACTTTAAAGTCATAGAAGGATTAAGATCAACATCCGATCCATGAACAACAGATAATGTGCCATCAGCAAGTGTTATACTCTGAGAACCACTTTTGTTCTGAAAATTTGATAAAAAAGAGGAGTTACCGGTCATATGATCAGTGGCACCTGAATCTATGACCCATCTATTTGTTGTAGCCACTGTAGAAACATTAGGACTTGGATTCTTCAAGTTATTTTGATATTCAATGAATTTGTCATAGTCTTCTCCAGCAAGAAGTATAAATTTACCATGTATGCTGTGAGCAACATTAGCAACTTGATTTGATGAACTCTGCCCTTTACTTGCTGACTTATCAAAACTTCCAGTCTTACTTTGTCTCTGTCTCTCTTGTAATTTCCAGCATTGTTGATATCTATGACCAATTTTCTTACAAAATGTGCAGGAATTTGGGTTCACAGGTCGAAATTCAGGTTGTGTACCACCTCTTCCATATCCACTTTGATTTGGTCCCCACTGTGCATTGTTTGGTGCATATCTGTTTTGTGCACTTGCGCTGTTTTGACTAATTAAAGCACTAGAGTTAGATGTAGAATTATTTTGAGAGTTATTTGAACTATCAGCTCTTAACAGTCGACTGAAAACTTCTTGTAACGAGATCACATTAGATCCAGATAAGATTTGTGTTTTTGCTGATTCAAACTCACTTAGAAGACCACCTAAGAAACTCATAACAGCCATTTGCTCCCTCTGTTGTTGCTGGACTTTGATATCTGGACTCATAGGAGAAGAACATTAAATTCTTCATACACTTTCTTAAATTTCATAAAATAGTTCATTAAACTCAAATCAAGCTTCTCAGCACGGTAAAATGACTTGCAAACATCATACATCCTACTCAAATTTCCTTTCCCTGAATATAAAAATTCCAAATAGTCCATTAACTCCTTCGCAAAACTACAATGATTAACTAAGCTAATCACATTACTATCGATCGTATTTTGAATCTGAAGAAACAATCGAGCATCATCTCTCAGCCATACTTGATCATCTTTATCTTCCGAATTTTCTTTTGGTGGATCTCTCATGAGATGATCTTCTTTATCAATACTCCGAAGACACAATCGAATTGTCTTACTCCAATCAAAATAATTCGAGTCCCCTAATTTGTGATCTGTAATCTTGGACATTCCAGGCATAACATCCACTACAGTCTTAGTATCCGCCATCGCCCTAATTCAGAAATTTGATTTGAGAAATTGGAGAAGAGATTAAATCAGATCTTGATGCTTTGATACCATGTTAGAAAATAGGCGGAAGTAGTAATTTGAATTCTTTTCTTTTTATTATCTCATCATAATAACAAAACAATGTGTACAGTACAAATATAAAAAGAAAGACCGACGTGGGCTGCAAACAAAGAAAAGCCCAAAACCCAAAACTGAAAAACAAGAACAGAAAATGAGAAACAAGAACAAACGAACAAACGCAACCAAAACAAAGCTATCCCAATGCTCCACTTGCACATGAATAAAGTAGATAAATTCCAATTTATTTATAACAATATAATTATGACCCAAAGGTCATGGCTGCGTTTCTTACCTCATTCTGTAGCATTCGCCAAACCATCCTACTTCGTTCTAAATTATCCATCACGTGCACAGTTGTTAAAGTGGTTTCGAAATAGGCAGAGAGTATGACAATATTCTACCCTGGCTTCTTTAACAACCAAACACTTATTTCACACCATGGTCATTTTATAAAACATTTTCAATAATAATTCTTAAATTACAATTTAAATCAATACTAAAATATTTAACTTCAATTATATGTTTAGATTCGAAACATTTCTTAATAATTCATATTAAATTAAATTTTTACATTTCAAAATTTTATCCTTTAGAAATTAAATAAACAACAACTTAAATAGAATCTCATTTAAATTTTAAATCCTTTAAACTAGTTTAAATTACAAATTTATCTCCACGTAACTTCTTACATTTTATTTAAGTTTTTATAAAAATTTATATTAATTATATTAAATTAAATTTAAATAAATCTCTTAAAAATATATTTAATATTTTAATAAATTTAATTTTAAACTATTTAAATTATATATTTTAAAACTAAATAAAATTATAAGTTAAAATCTTAAAATTACATTTAAAACCATATAAGAACTTATAATATGAAACTTTAAAACATATAAAATAAATTATTTTTCAAACATAAATTTTAAATAAAATCATTAAATTAAATTTAAAAATCAAATTTATGTATCAAACATACTTTACAATTTAGAAAATAGTTTAAAACCGACCAACGGTGTTCGTATATGATTTTCTACCTTATGGTCAAGTGATTGGGTATGTATCATTTCAACCCAAAATAGTTAAATTTTCCGGGTATATATCATTTCAACACGTATCCCAAATCAATAATTTCCAAATCTATAAAATTGCTCGGGTATGTATCATTTAAACCCATAACGATTTTTCCTAATCTATAAGATCATTTGGGTATGTACCATTTCACCCCATAGTGATTTCTCTGGCTAACATATCATGGAACTAGCATGTGATTTCAATAATTTGATAATATAAGATATCAGTATATATCACAGAGCATATCATATAACATGTCATTCGTGCCACAGGTGAACATCATATCAGAATCATATATATTAGTTAAGAAAATACAACTATAACAACATTTCAAATGATATTTCAAAAGGGGTCCATTCACTTATCGCAAGAAGGTTAGTCGTGAGTGGTTCTCACCTTTTTTGGCAAACGAAGGTGACAACTACGACGAACATACACTAATAGAAATGATGCGGAGATAGAGACCACACTTCAATCCAATCAACAACGATCCAAAGACGACAACGATAGCACAAACGCGACGTACAACAAAAATTTGAAATTGTTTTTTTGAAAAGAGAAGGGGAAAAAAATATGGGTCTGGCCAAGGGTCTAGGCTCGGCCTAGTGGTGGCGGCGCACGGCCTATGGAGGCTTGGATAGGGCGGCTTTGGTGTATGTGTGGGTGGGTGGTGGTACGACTAGGGTAGGCTAGGCTCAGGGGAGAGGGAAAGGGTGGTTCGGCCTAGGTTGTGGGGTAGAGTGTACGACTATGGTTGGGTGGAGGGTACGACCAAGGGGTGTTGGTCGTGAGGATGGGTGGAGGAGGAAGGCGACGGCAAGAGAGAGAGAGAGGGAAGTGAGAGGAGAGAGGATAGAGAGGGCTAGGATTTGAGCTTAGGAATTTGGACGAGGAAGGAGGAGCAATGGTTGCTGGAGTTTTGTTTTAGGTTGAAAGAAATGAGAAGTGATAAGAGAGACTGAAGAGCCAAAGGAAAAATGTACGTACCATTTTCCCAACAGAAGCTTCTATTTGGTGAAAGAATGCGTAGAAATTTAGGTGCCTCATAAGATTCAAGCCTAACAAACACAAGCCCAACTAAACAAGAGAACCCAAAACCCAAGATCCAATATATATAAAAAAATATGAATAGAAATACACACAAATACATTGTCTGTATTCGCACATTTTTACACTGTAAATTGCAGACTAAAAGCTACAGAATTTAGGTTGTAATGAAACAAAAAGAAGACCATCTCAGAATTCAGTCTAGAATTAGAAAAAAGAACAAATTTAAAGTTTAAAACTTTTTGATTTTCAACTAAAAGTCAAATTTGACTAATTTTGACCAAAATTTGAAATTTCACAAAATTTTCCTTTTTATTGAATTTGGAAAAATATATTGCTCATGCCCCAAAATTATTATTTAAATACAATTTTTTATTTAAATTTTAAATATTTAACTCATAATTCAAATAAAAATCCCTTTTTAAATTTGAATGAATTATTGAGTCGTTACAAAAATCTAGGAGATTTTCAAAAAATTCCCTTAACGGATCCTTGTTAGCCTTATATAAATAATTTAGTTTTATATTAAATTGGATTTAATATAATTTTATTCTGTTTTCTTTAAGATAGATATGTACATAGATTTATATAATGAGTACATCATGTTATGTTGCATAATATAATCTATATAGGCTAAGGCTAATATAATAACTCATGTGTATAAAATATATATCTATACATATAGTTTTTTGGATTGACTAAAAATGTATGTACACATATAATATACTAAGATATACATACATACATATGTACGTACATACATATATCTATATATTTGTGTGTTTACGAGGTCCTTCATATCATATGGATAATACACACACATATAAATTTATACATAGGTGTATGTATATCAATATATTTGCATATGGTATTATATGCACATATGTAATATCATATGTATATATTATTTGTATATTTATTTATCATCGTGATTTCAGCCATATTTATATAAGTATGATTATAATTTAAAATCTATAATTTATATCCATATGTATATTTAATTATTTATTTATTTACTTATTTGTAAAAAAAATATCCATATATATATGTTAAAAAAATCATATTTTAACATATTGATATATGTTATTATAATTGTATATATATTTATAAGATCGAAAATATCATATAATATATATTATGCATAATGTTATACATATGTTTTAATATTATCAACATATACATATATATGTAATTTTGGATTTCATTTTTTTGGCAAGGCCGACCAGTTTTATAGTGGACCGTCCACTTTTTATTATGAATGTAATAAAACTTTTAATATAGGAGTAACGTAAAGGAACCTTAACTTCTAATAAAAAGGAAAATACAGCACAGGATTGTGAATGAGATGTCACAGCTACTATAAATATCACATTGGCTAGGTCTCCTCAGAATCCATAGTGACATTCCCAATAATACCAGCATAAGGCAAAAAAAGCACGACAAGACAAGGTTCATAGTCCACAGAATCAGAAGAGTAAATAAAAGATCGATTCTAGGTAGAATCAGCTAACATGACAGAGTTCGACCTAGCAAACTTACCATCCATATTGAAAACCAAGGAATCACCAGAAGTACTGTAACGAAGGCATCTGAGGTCTAGTTGATCATCAGAAACAAAACCAAAAAAGGAACCATCCATGGGGTTAAATCTCATATCAGATTTGAGATCAACCTAACACCTCTCAAACTCAACCCAAATAATAGGCAAACGCGGTGGAACAGGATCGGGAGCAGCTAAAGCTAAACCGTATCGGCATAAGGGACCACAATGTTAGAGGGGGAGGTAGGCCTAGCAACTGAACATGGTGGCGGATCTTGACCAGAAAAAGGAACTGGAAGTGGAAGGGAAAACTGAAAGGCAGAGGATGATACTTTAGGAACCCATTTCCTAAGCGGGGGACGAGGCAGAGGGATCTTAGGAGCAGCCACAGAGACTACATAATGCTTACAGTTGGCAGTAAGGTGGCCAAAGGATTGATAGGCGGTACAATTGACTAGAACCCATCCGTAGCGAACACTGACATCAACTACATGCCCAACAGCTAGCTGAATAAGAATAAAGGAAGGTAGGGTCTTATATGGGGTAATTTCAATTGGAGCCTTAGCATATACCAACTTTTCATGTGCAACTGTATTAGAGTCAAAACATTTCAATTTGACTACGTTACAAGCTAACCAATTCAAACTAAGCAACAGTTGTAAAGCAGAGGGAATATGTGAAAAGTAAACCCAAACAGGAATAGAAAGAACCTGTTTATGAGCTTTAGCTACTGTTGGAGTCCAAGGAGTAATAATAAAAGGTTTCCATCGAAAATAGAAGGTTCAGCCTCAAGAACATGACGACACTCCTCGGAGGAGGAAAACTTAAGAAAGTACATGAAGTCAACCAAATTAGCACTTAAATCACTGCAAAGTTTCCTAGCCACACGTCAAATTATAGACACTTCAAGAATGTGGTGCTTAGGATCTAGAAAGAAACAAACTAAATAATCCGCCCAATAGTCCGAAGCAGCTTGCATTACAACACCATTTTCCTCCACTATTACAAAATCGATAGGTTCGTAGACTCCTGCATTACGGGGCATGGTAGTGAATAAAGACGACTATGGTTTTGAACAATGCGGGGATGGGGTAGCATCTTGCTGCTTATGCATAAGAGGGGACAGCAGCTGACAACCATTCAGAAGCCTAGCTGAGGCGCTACCTACATTATCCTCCATAACAGAGACTTTATCCAAACCCTGTAGGTTGATATTAACATCAGGCTGAGTATTGGCATTAACACAAGTGCCAACAGAGCATATTCCAATTCCATGAGTGTTTGATTGGGTAACATTTGCATTTCGTTCACATATAAGATTCACACTATCTCTTATGCCAACGCTAACCCCAAAGTTCAACTACGAGACAACATTTCACACTCTAAAGTTTATTGGGGTTTCACATGAGGGAGGAAAATCAGAACTTACAGACTCAACAGAATCAGGAGCAACAGCCGTTTCAACTCCAGAAGAAGCAAGGGCAGCGAAAGGATTGGAAAGCTGCACTATAGTTCCAGATATAACCATAAATAATTATAAATAATTACATATATTATATTTTACATAATTTTTATTAAAATACACTTACTAATGCATGTATAGGCTGAAACAAAAATGTTTATTCATTTATTTTAGAACCAAATACATTTAAATATTTGTGTGTATAATAAATATGCAACGACCCACCAATCCACACAATTAAAGCTGACAATAAACTACACACGTCCAACCCAAACTGAATGGAAAGATGGATAGTGATGGGAAGAAAGAAGAAGAGAAGAAGAAGAGAAAATGAAAATTGAACCACACAGAATCTCCCAATCGCAATGGAACAATATATAATATAATATCAATAATCTTTACAAAAGAGAAACAGTTATATACGTACACCAATCAGAGTACAACAACAAATCACAATCATCAGCCTGGACGGTTATAACAACATATCCCCACAATTGCTGATAATTTTAATAAAAAAGCAACAGAAAATAAACATATAGGTGAATATGAATTGAGGACCTCCAAATCGTCTCTTGAGCTCCAATGCATCCAATGAATATGTAAGTATGCTCAGTCTGAACCGAGCATTATAATAAAATAACACCCGAGTCGGTCTAGAAAATAAGCATGATAAAACACACCCAACTGGATTTTAAAGTTAAAAAACCTTTGAAATCAAAGGTATTTCGTAAGACCAAGTCGCACATAAACGCGAACGGGTTTTTACCTTACGATAACTATAACATTTTTATAGAAAATCCTATAATATCATAATAATGTCTAGAGTACAAATACTTATTAATCATAGCTGAAATTATCGCATTAATTAAATTCGAACATAATGGGTATACAACTTAAACCGTAAGGCTTGTATTGGAGAATGGATTCCATATTATAACAAGGTAAGAAACTACCTTCCGAAGGTACATCTCTAGATAAAATGCACCGGGGTCTGAAAAGAACATCTTATACCCCTTCCACATAGGGCTGGTCTACCACTTGACTAGTTATACCAAATATGATCAACCTTCCGTTAATGAGCCCCGAAGCATGCATGAGTAGATAATAACCGATCTAGATTTGGAATGACCATACCCTGATGGGAGCGACCCACTTGGCCCTACTGCATGCTCGATTTTTGTCATTTCCCAGTTGATGGGGCTCAAGCCTACGTTTACCTTTATATAGCACTTCTCACTTGGAATGCTAACACTGCCCTCCAGGAAACACTACAATGCCAGCATTCATTCATACAAGTTCGTTCTAGGACAGAACGAAATGCTTGAGAGCTCTGTCTTCAATTCCATCCTCTTCAAGACGTCTTCACTTCGAACGCATGAGCTGGATCGAAGTGGTTTTCGGATAACCTATCCGATCCCGGTCCCTTCAAAACAATTTTCGATAATTTTCAAAATACTCAACCCCTTTTATTTAGAAAATAAACAGTCAAAAATAAGAGCAGAGATCGCCACCTAACAATTATTGGACAAATTTCCTTATCATTTTTCCTAAAAGAATACAATGAGATTTATACGCACAGTACAACATCACCAGAGATGACTGTGCCATTTAACTCACATATTTCTCCTAGATATTTCCAAAGTTACATTTTTGGTCTTTATTTGATAGTCGATTATTTAACTATCCACAAACACACATCCAAATCAGGGATTTATTCCATAAGGAAAACCAACAATGGTTAAGCACATAAGTAACCACTAGCCTCGTTTACTAAATCCTACATTAATTAAAATCACTTTGTAAATATTTGTATATAAATACATTTACAAAGATATACCCACAAATCCCAATATTACAATATTAGAAAATTATCCATATACTTATCTTAATGGTATAGGTATATTCATAAAATCGAGTTCTAAAATCATTGTAACCGTTATAACCGTTGGCAATCAAATTCCTAAAGGTTATAACCATTGGTAGCAGATACGTTATAATTATTTTACATATTTTGTAATGGTTATAACCGTTAAGAAATTTTGGTACTCCCAACGGTTATAACCGTTGGGAATTTTGGTATTCCCAACGGTTATAATTCCTCACACACATAAGTAAATAACAAAATTACCAACACTTATAGGTGTTGCAAATTTGGTACAGTTGAACCATATCTTATTCAGCATCTAATAGTATGTCATTCAACTATATCTATACGAATTTATAACAATAGAAAATACGAAACTAAATTTCAAAACTAACATATCATCAAATTATAAAAAAGATCAAATGTACGAAATAGTACATATCAAATTCTACAAAGTTCATTGCGACAACTTCAAATTTCATTACTATAACATATCAAGAAGCTTACAAACAACGAATATGACACTCTGGCTAAAATACAGAACCACCATCAACCAACTCAAACAATTTATAATGACCATTTTGAGATGCATCAAAAAGTGGCTCATCTGTGTTAAGAACATCCTCCACCCAAACAACCTTTTCTCCATCTCCAACTGATGCAGCACGATCTACAGAAGTTCAGAAGTTAGGTCATTCACAAGATAATGAAGCTTCGGTCCTAACTCTTAAGTCGTGCACGAGTCAAGAAGTTTCGGTTTTAACTCGTAAGTCGTGCACGAGTCAGCCTAAGGAGTCATATGGGAAAGAGCTACGACCTAACCAAGAAAGTGAAAAGAAGTTACGACTCGATGGGAGTCTAAATCGTTCTGGATTGATGAGTCGTCCACGACCTAACTACATGGCTATGAGTCGTCCACGACTCATCAAGAAACAAAGAGAAGTTCCAGTAATTGAAGGCCATAAGTCGGAGATGGGTTACGACTTAGATAAGTCGCTCGGAGATAATCCGCAGGGAGATGAATCATTCGGAGATAAGTCATTGGAGATGAGTCGCTCAGATTTAGGTCGTTGGACCTTGAGTGGTGATACATATGAGATGAGTCGCTTGATCCATGAGTCGTTAAGCCTTTGTGCTGAAGGGTTAAGTCGTGACTGTCTTAAGTCTTAAGTCGTCCAGGGTCATTGTGTCTTGAGTCGTTGTATTCTGAGTCGTAAGTCGTTCACGATCTACGCGTTGTGTTGTAATTTGTTGTGTTTCTTGAGTCGTATGTCGTGGTGTACTAGTGTTATACTGTTTTAGGCCGAACGTATGTTGCATTGTAAAGGAATGAGTCGCGCGTTGTTGAGTCGTTACCGACCTAAGGTGAGTCGTGAGTCGGGAACGACTTAAGGGCAGTTGTGAGAAAACTCTATAAATAGCGAGTGAGTTGTAACTTTTAGGAGGTCGATTTTTGAATTAAATTTCTTGTTGATTGTTGTGTGCTTTCATCTTAAATTGGTAGTTGAATGTAATCTCCTATCTCCTCTTTCGGTTAATCGAGTGCGCTCGATTCAACGATCGTAGAAGCCGATTCACGGTATCTAGTGCGCTAGATCAACGTACGAAGAATCGTAGATCTTTGAACACGGTATAGTGCGCTATCAACGTGTTTGAGATAGCTAGAATTCGGTATCTTCGGATCAACGAATTTGGGCATCTTGGTATTCATCAATCCACCGATTGCTACTTTCACCGATTGAAGTTTATTTTTGATTAATCCGCTGCGTCAGCTTTGGTATCAGAGCGAGGTTTAGCCAATCATAGCTAAGCCGAGACTTGGAGCCAATTTTTGAAGTTGAAATTTGAAGTTGGAGTTTATCGTGTTCATCTTGAAGTTGCAACGAGTTTGAAGATTTTGATCCATTTCATTTTGGATCAAACTTGGAAAAGTGTTTGAGCTTGGTCGCGAGATCTTTGCGCGCCAAATTTTTGAAGTGTGCGAGCCGAGTCAAGTCGTGAAGTGTTAAGGCCGAGCTAAGTTGAGCCGACCTAACTTTGAGCTGTGGAAAACAAGCCGAGACAAGGAGTTTGTGCGAGTTAGTGGTGTTAGGCCGTGCATTGTTTGGCTTGTGTTGGAGAGTTTTGAAGAGATTGTGAAGATTTGAATCATGCCACCAAGGAGAGCTAACCGTCATCAAAATGTTGAAGCGTTGTATAGAAGAGAAGAAGCCGAGCTTATGGAACAACGTATTAATGAGAAATTTGATGAAGGCATTGAAAAGTTAGAGAAGTTGATGAATGACTTGAATCAAACTCAAAGGAGGAGATCACCAAACTCGAACCATGGAGGAAACAGAGTTTCGCCATCGGTTACGGAAGCGAGGAGGGTATCACCGCAATCTTTTAGAGAGAGAAGAGAAACATCAATTTCATCACGGAGAGATCATCATGACTATGGACATGAAGAGAGAAGAAGTCAACGTGAATTTGACAATGAGGCGTATAGAGATGAAGAGAGACATAGTCGAAGAAGCATGCATGAACGAAGGGATGATAATGGTCGAGATCGATATAGACGTACATTTGATTTTAATGAAGAGGGTGAGAGAGCAAGTATTCATTATCGAGATCGAGACCAAGTTCGGAATTCATATCGAGATGTGGATGAAGATCGTCGATGAGAATCGGGTATGAAGATGGAAATTCCTGAGTTTAAAGGTGGAACGGTAGCAGAAGAATTTCTTGATTGGGTGTCAAATGTTGAAGAGATCTTTGATTTCAAGGAGGTTCCTGAGCATAGAAGAGTGAAGTTGGTTGCTACTAGATTGAGGGGGAGAGCTTTGGCGTGGTGGCAGCAAACTAAACTTACAAGGGAGAGAATGGGAAAGTCAAAGATTGAATCATGGGAGAAGATGAAGAAGTTGATGAGAGCTACATTTTTACCTTACAATTATCAATCACTTAAGTACCAGAGGTTGCAGAATCTGAGGTAAGGGACGAAGTCTGTTAGTGATTATGCTAATGAATTTTACCAACTCATTGCCAGAAATGATATTATGGAAACGGAAGAACAGCTAACTGCTAGATTCATTGGGGGATTGAGAATGCAAATCCAGGATATGGTTAATATGTTTGATCCTAGATCAGTTACAGAGGCACATCAGAAATCGTTGGCTTGGGAGAAGCAGGGAAGGCGTGGAGGTGGTGTGTTTACTAATTCCAATGATCAAGCGAAGGGTGTTGGTGGAAGTTCTAATGTTCCTAAACCTGTCAGTAAGCCAGTGGTGAAGGAGGCTGAGAAGGCGAAGGTTAGCACTGGTTTCAAATGTTATAATTGTCAGGAATTGGGTCACAAAAGCAATGAATGTCCGAAGCCGAAGAAGAGAGCAATGGTTGCTGAGATTGAGGATGATGGTGAGGAGGCAGAGTGTTCAAATGCACCTTATGTTGAGGAGGAAAAAGAATTGTCTGGAGATGAAGGTTGTAATCTTAGGATGAGAAGGTCATGTCTTACACCAAAGCAAGAGGAGGATTGTAGTTGGTTGAGGAGCAATATTTTCCAGTTGACATGCACTATTCTGGGAAAAGTTTGCAAGTTCGTTATTGATGCTGGAAGTTGCGATAATATTATTTCTACAGAGGTTGTGAAGAAGTTGAACTTGAAAACTGAGAAGCATCCTAAACCGTACAAGTTAGCATGGTTAAGGAAGGGTGGTGAAGTGAAGGTGTGTCGAAGGGCTTGTGTGAAATTTTCTATTGGGAAGAAGTACAAAGATGAAATTTGGTGTGACGTTGTAGACATGGATGTGTGTCATCTGTTGTTGGGCAGACCATGGCAGTTTGATAGAGCAGTGCAACATGATGGTCGTGCTAATAGCTATAGTTTCATGTTTGAAGGTACTAAAATCACTTTAGTTCCCAAGAAGCAACAACAGAAGGAGAGCAAGTTGGAGGAGATCGAAGAACTGAAAACTTTGCTATCTTTGAAGGAGTTTGTCAAGGAGGTTGAAGAGGAGCCTGAAGTCTATTTGTTGATTGGACGAGAGAGTCATGAAGAGGTTGAAATTCCAGAAGAAGCGAAGCCAGTTTTGAAAGAATTTGAAGATGTATTTCCAGAAGAGTTGCCTAAGGAGTCACCGCCACTGAGGGACATTCAACATCAAATTGATCTTGTTTCGGGAGCAGTGTTACCACGTCGACCACATTACCGAATGAGTCCGAAGGAACATGAAGAGTTACGAAGGCAAGTGGAAGAGTTGTTAGAACAGGGACGTGTTCAGGAAAGATTGAGTCCTTGCGCAGTACCAGCATTGTTGGTGCCGAAGAAGGATGGAACATGGAGAATGTGTACCGATAGTAGAGCTTTGAACAAGATTACTGTTCGCTACAGATTTCCTATGCCAAGGTTGGATGACTTGCTAGATCAATTGAGTGGGGCTACTATCTTTTCGAAGATTGATTTGAAGAGTGGTTATCATCAGATTCGAATTAGACCTGGAGACGAATGAAAGACCGCATTCAAGACGAGGGAAGGTTTATATGAATGGTTGGTTATGCCATTTGGTTTATCAAATGCACCTAGTACATTCATGCGGGTGATGAATCAAATCTTTAGACCATTCATTGGGAAGTTCGTGGTGGTTTACTTTGATGATATTCTGATTTATAGTGCAGGCACAGAGGAGCATGTGGAGCATTTGAGAAAGGTGTTAATTATTCTTCGTGAGGAACAATTTTATGCAGCTACGAAGAAATGTGTGTTCATGACAAGATGTGTATTATTTTTGGGATATGTTGTATCTGAGAAGGGAATTCAGGTGGATCAGAGTAAAGTTGAAGCTATTAGAAATTGGCCACAGCCGAGAACTATCACTGAAGTTAGAAGTTTTCAAGGATTGGCATCATTCTACCGAAGGTTTATTCCACACTTCAGTAGCGTGATGGCACCGGTTACTGATTGTATGAAAGGGAAGCAGTTTTCTTGGTCGAAGGAAGCAGGGGTTGCTTTTGAACGAATCAAACAACTTTTGACGACAGCACCAATTCTTGTTTTACCAGATTTTCAGTTGTTGTTTGAGTTACACACTGATGCATCAAAGGTTGGGATTGGAGGAGTGTTGAGTCAGAGTGGAAGGCCAGTTGCTTATTTCAGTGAGAAGTTATCAGGGGCAAAGATGAGATACAGTACATACGATGTTGAGTTTTATGCTGTTGTGCAAGCTGTTAAACATTGGAGGCATTATCTATTTCAGAAAGAGTTTGTTCTTTACACTGATCATGAGGCGTTGAAGCATTTGCAGGGGCAGGATAAAATTTCAGCGAGACATGCATCATGGATTGCTTATTTACAGCAGTTTACTTTTGTTGTCAAACATAAGTCTGGGGTAACGAATCATGTGGCTAATGCTTTGAGTAGGAGAAGTCATTTGTTGACAACATTGAAGGTTGAAGTGACAGGATTTGAATTATTGCCAGAGTTGATTAACGAAGATCCTTACTTTGCAAAGTTCGTTGAAAAAGTTAAGGATGGAGATACTGATGAATTTATGTTGGTTGATGGATTCTTGTTTAAAGGAAATCAGTTATGTATTCCAGAGAGCAGTTTGAGATTGAAGATTATCAAAGAGTTGCACGAGGAAGGACATGTGGACCGTGATCGTACATTACATTTGATTTCTCAATCTTACTTTTGGTCGTCGATGAGGAAAGAAGTTGAAAAGTTTGTGGAGAGATGTCATATATGTCAGGTTTCGAAGGGAACAGCGACAAATGCGGGAATGTATATGCCATTATCTGTACCATCTAAACCATGGGTTGATATCAGCATGGATTTCGTTTTGGGTTTGCCTAGAACTCAAAGGGGAAATGATTCTATTTTTGTTGTGGTGGACAGATTTTCGAAGATGGCACATTTTATTGCCTGCAAAAAGACAGCGGATGCAGTTCGTGTTGCTCAGTTATTTTTCAAGGAAATCTATCGTTTACATGGGTTGCCGGAGTCTATTGTTTCAGACAGGGATACCAGATTTTTGAGTCATTTTTGGCTTAGTTTGTGGAAGATGGTAGGAATGAAGTTGAACTTTAGCAGCGCCTATCATCCGCAAACAGATGGACAGACCGAAGTTGTTAACAGATCATTGGAAAATTTGTTACGATGTTTGGTGAAAGATAATCTGAGAAGTTGGGACATGAAGTTATGCCAGGCAGAATTTGCACATAATCATGCAGTGAATCGTAGTACAGGATTTAGTCCATTTCAGATTGTATATTCAAGTTTGCCAAGGGGACCGTTGGATTTGGCAGTAGTACCACAACCGAAAGAGACAGTTAAACGAGCTGTTGATTTTGTTGATGAGTTAACTGAATGTCATAAGATCGTTCAGGAACGATTGGAAAAGTCAAATGAGAAATATAAGAAATTTGCAGACTTGAAGCGACGAAATGTTGAATTTAACGAAGGAGATTTGGTGTATGCTGTGTTAACAAAGGATCGTTTTCCAGTAGGCACTTATAACAAGTTGAAAGCCAGAAAAATTGGTCCAGTAGAAGTTGTGAAACGGATCAATGAGAATGCTTATAAGTTGAAACTGCCGGAGGATGTATACACTTCTGACGTATTCAATGTTAAGCATCTTGTGCCGTATTATGGAGATGGACAATCTGATGGGGAAGAATTTACAAATTCGAGGACGAATTTTTCTCAACCAGGGGAGGATGATGCAGCACGATCTACAGAAGTTCAGAAGTTAGGTCATTCACAAGATAATGAAGCTTCGGTCCTAACTCTTAAGTCGTGCATGAGTCAAGAAGTTTCGGTTTTAACTCGTAAGTCGTGCACGAGTCAGCCTAAGGAGTCATATGGGAAAGAGCTACGACCTAACCAAGAAAGTGAAAAGAAGTTACGACTTGATGGGAGTCTAAATCGTTCTGGATTGATGAGTCGTACACGACCTAACTGCATGGCTATGAGTCGTCCACGACTCATCAAGAAACAAACAGAAGTTCCAGTAATTGAAGGCCATAAGTCGGAGATGGGTTACGACTTAGATAAGTCGCTCGGAGATAAGCCGTAGGGAGATGAATCGTTCGGAGATAAGTCGTTGGAGATGAGTCGCTCAGATTTAGGTCGTTGGACCTTGAGTGGTGATACATATGAGATGAGTCGCTTGATCCATGAGTCGTTAAGCCTTTGTGCTGAAGGGTTAAGTCGTGACTGTCTTAAGTCGTAAGTCGTCTAGGGTCATTGTGTCTTGAGTCGTTGTATTCTGAGTCGTAAGTCGTTCACGATCTACGCGTTGTGTTGTAATTTGTTGTGTTTCTTGAGTCGTATGTCGTGGTGTACTAGTGTTATACTGTTTTAGGCCGAACGTATGTTGCATTGTAAAGGAATGAGTCGCGCGTTGTTGAGTCGTTGCTGACCGAAGGTGAGTCGTGAGTCGGGAACGACTTAAGGGCAGTTGTGAGAAAACTCTATAAATAGCGAGTGAGTTGTAACTTTTAGGAGGTCGATTTTTGAATAAAATTTCTTGTTGATTGCTGTGTGCTTTCATCTTAAATTGGTAGTTGAGTGTAATCTCCTATCTCCTCTTTCGGTTAATCGAGTGCGCTCGATTCAACGATCGTAGAAGCCGATTCACGGTATCTAGTGCGCTAGATCAACGTACGAAAAATCGTAGATCTTTGAACACGGTATAGTGCGCTATCAACGTGTTTGAGATAGCTAGAATTCGGTATCTTCGGATCAACGAATTTGGGCATTTTGGTATTCATCAATCCACCGATTGCTACTTTCACCGACTGAAGTTTATTTTTGATTAATCCGCTGCGTCAGCAACCTTTCTACCATAATAAATCTTTTGCACTTCAAGATGTCCTTTAGCTGGTTTAGAACAAAACAACGCTATACTAATATATACATATATATGTATGTATATGTGTGTGTGTGTGTGTGTGTGTGTGTGTGTATAATGTAAATTACGGCTTGGACGATGGTTCTAATGCCTTATATCATATAGAAAAATTAAAGGGAAAATTGATATCTGAGTCATCCATAACTAAAGTACTTTATCCTTGCATCCAAATGCAACTTTCTCACCGTCTGGACTCCAGTTGATAGCGAAAACCTATAATCATAAAAGAAATATATAAAAGATATATACATATAATCAAAGACCAGATGGTACTTTAAAAATTCTAGAGTGAATACCACATTAGATTTTGCTTCAGTTTTTATCCAACTATCCCACACCAGAAAGTCATGCTTAAATTAGATACACATAAAGGAAAAAAAAGAAAAAATTAATTTGATTATGTTGATTAAAAAAGGTTTACTTGGAATAAAACATCACAGGTTCACCAATTGACATAACCTAGTCTTATTATAGTTTGTAGATATAATACTAATGTGGTAATTGTTGTATTTAGTTAAGTTGATATACTCAGTATACCACATAATGGACCAAGCTTTGTAATCATAGAGCAATAAGATATTTCTAATACATCATCAGTTTATGCCATTCAATTATGTCTACAATTCATTTGTAGTATAAGCAAACTTTACACGCTTAACCTATCACCAAATAATTGTTCCTGATCAATTGCTAAATGGCTTTAAAAGAAACTCTACGCTCTTTCCACCAACATGCTAAATAAAAAAAATCGACGTCAACATAAGGTAAAGACAAAGGTAACAAGCTTCGGATAAAAGCCTGAAAAAGAAAAGAATAAAGAAAGAATCAGAAGCTCTTACATTATTTCAACAACAATTACATAATCTTCACCATTGTTAAGTTTTTAATGAACCATCTATATATTTTCCATATATTTCCATAGCATTGTTATAAGCTAAAGCTTGATAAAATGACAGCAATGAGTTTACCACCTGGGTTCAGATTTCACCCAATCGATGAACAGCTCGTTGCTTATTATCTAAAAAGAAAGATCAAGGCAGAAATACGGAGTTGGAGGTTATTCGGGAAATCGATCTTTACAAATGTGAGCTATGGGAGTTATAAGGAGATTATTTTGTATTTTTCTGATTATTGAACTGTAAGCCAATACACTTCTTGTGTCGGCTATTCAAGTATATTTATAGGTTGTACTTTAAACTGTTAAATTAACTACATTAAAATTAAGAAGCATATTATAATTACAATGCAACTATATGATTGTAGAGAAGTTATTCTTACCAAGCAAAGACTAGAGTGTTTCTTCTTCAGTCCTATAGATCGAAAATACCCAAATGAATCAAGGACAAACCGATCAACCCAAGCAGGATACTGGAAAGCTACAGGAAAGGATTGAAAAGTAAATTCACAAAATAGAGTAGTCGGCACAAATAAATTTAGTGTTCCACAGAGGAAGCGCTCCTCATGGCTCAAGGCTAACTGGATCATGAATGAATATCAACTCGATGAAAATGAATGCGAGTCCCCTTCTGGTTTACAGGTAACATGAAATAAGTCAATAATGATATGAATGAATGTATCCTGATAATAGCTATTTGTCCAAGTTCCATATCCAGCAATGCCATGTGACGGTTACTTACACGCTCGTGTGCGCGCACACGCACATTCTCTCAGTCTACATCTAAAATACAGTATGCCACATGACAAAATCAGTTTTTATATTCTATAAATCAAAACCCAAGCAAGCTTCGTCACCAAAAGGCTTCACATTTCAAAGCTATACATTAATTTACAGCCTGTTATAGCTTATGCATGGAGATGTTACTACCCAAACGGCTTAATCATATAGAAAAATACATTCTTCTATGCATGTGCTCTAGATCACGTGCTCATTTAGAATCAGGTGTGTATGTGAGTAAAACCGCATATATTCAATTGATACATAGCGGAAATCCATTCGTATATAGAATTGCATTCTCTAGAAAATTTAATTATTTGACAGATTAAATAGTTTAAGTGATTGTATTTAATTTCATTAAGTATTATTATTGGAAATGAATGAAGATAAGCAATTGTATGGAGTTATACATAGCTGGATAAATCATCACCGTCCATATCAATCCAACAGCAGAGATATGAAGAAGCTTATATTATGCGGATCTGGGCTATGTTTAGTAAAAGCCCATTATGTAATAACGTTTGTTATATATATATATATATATATATATATATATATATATATATATATAGCATCAACTCTGTTCAATATGATTTGTATCATTTGTTTTATGAAATAAATGATAAAATCATTTTTCTTCATCATTAATCAAAAGTTTACATGCTATCAAAGCTTACAAAATCAACCTAATGCTTGTTAGATTCCATTAATCAAAAGAAGAAGTGCCTTGCCTTACCATTATCAGAAAATTATCATCATTTAATGGTGGCTGCACCCAAGCTCCTCTCAGATCAGTGTCATCATTGAGGAAGCTGTTGATTTCAAATCCTTACCCACTGTGTTTTACAGTTCTTGATCAAGAACTGTAAATTTCTGCATTTTTCTGCCTTGGTCTAGATTGTTTTGCAGCAGTGCCTCGCCTAGAAGTCATCTTCAGAGTATTTCTCATCATCAGAATTCTCTGGCTGCACCTTTTGTGATCTCAGAATATTCAAGATTCTTCATCTGATCAGTTGTTGTTGTTGTCTACAAATTCTTGATATGGCAGGAGACAATGTCAGTGATGTTCAAGAATCTCTCAATGCTTCGAGAACAACCACTTCTTATCAGTCTGATTCACAAAATCTGTTGAAGGCATTAATGAAACCAAAGAGTCAGTTAATAACGACTATTCTTGATGAATCAAATTACATGTTGTGGAAATTTCAAATTGAAACAGCTATAAGAGGTATGATGTTGAAGAATATGTGTTTGGAACTCTTATTACTCCGGCAAAATATATCACAGATAGTGAGGGAAAACTTGTAATCAATAAAGATTACTCAAACTATCAAAAGCAAGATAGCCTTATTAGTTCTTGGCTATTATCTTCTATTGGTCCTACCATTCTACCTCAACTCATAGGTTGCAAAACATCTCATGAAATATGGCATTCAATAGAACATACATTCAGCACTCAGTCTGCAGCAAGAGTTCTTTATTATAAAAGACAGCTACAGAACTTGAGAAAAGATGGATTAAATATGAGAGAGTATCTGACCAAAATCAAAAATTTGTGCAATCAATTAGCTGCAGCAGGTCATAAACTGTCAGATACTGGACAGGTACTCTCTATTTTAAGTGGTTTAGATGATGACTATGAAGCAGTTGTAGCAATAATTTCATCTCAAGAAAAAACTCCATCCATTGAATATGTTAGTTCTATTCTTTTATCTCATGAAGGAAGAATAGAACAAAAGAAATCCGTTCAAGAATTTTCTGTTAACTATGTGTCAAAAAATCAAGTGAAAACTTACAACAACAAAAGCCAAAGAGGTGGGTCATCCAATAGAGGTGGTTCATCAAACAGATCAAGAGGAAGAGGTGGCAGATTTCAAAATAACAATAACAATAGACTGAGATGTCAAATGTGTGAAAAGTTTGGGCATAGTGCTAACAAATGTTACTTTAGATTTGATGCACAATATGTTCCATCTCAGTCAGAAAATAGCAACCAAAAGAATTATCAAAGTGCAAACATGATCAATATTCAAAATGATTCATCCAGTCAGAAAGAGAATAATATCAGTGCAGATGATTCTCAAGTTCAAAGTTGGTTTCCTGATTCTGGTGCTACTAATCATGTAACAAATAATCTTGGAAATCTGAATCTTGGAAACCAAGAATATAAAGGTAAACAATGTATTCATATGGGAAATGGTAAGCCCATAAGCATTACTCACACAGGCAGTGCGTGTATTAAAGGTGCAAGAAAACTATATCTCAATAATCTACTGAGAGTGCCATTAATTACAAAAAACTTGCTTAGTGTGTCACAATTTTCTAAAGATAATCAAGTATATTTTGAATTCTTTCCTACATACTGTCTAGTCAAAGACATTAAGACTAATGAAATTCTTTTGCAGGGTAAAGAATGTAGAGGACTATACAAATTTAGTGTTGACAATTCTGAAAGTCAAGATTATAGAGATAAATGGCGTAACAGTTCTGAATTAACTCAAGCAAGTAACTGTAAGATTTTTGAAATGTGGCATAGCAGACTGGGGCATGAAAATGCAAATGTTGTGAAGAAAGTGTTGAAGAATAATAATATTTCATTCTCTAACATTTCTATGCCTTATATATGTACACACTGTCAAATGGGTAAGAGTTACAAACTTGCTTTTTCTGATTCTGAGACAGTCTATTCTAAACCATTAGAGTTGATTGCAACAGACTTATGGGTCCTACATCTGTAACCACAGATTATGGTTACAAATATTACATTTCTTTTATAGATGTCTATTCTAGACATGTATGGATATACTTCTTAAAATCTAAGTCTGGGACTTATAATGTTGTGATCCAGTTTATTAATTTAGTTGAAAATCAAACTAACTATCAAGTTAAGAATTTTCAAACTGATGGAGGAATAGAATTTTATCCTTTGAAGCAATATTTTCAGAAAAAAGGAATCAATCATAGAATTACTTGTCCTTATACTTCAGAACAAAATGGCTTAATAGAAAGAAAACATAGACATATTGTAGAAACTGGTTTAACACTTCTTGCTCAGGCTTCTTTATCTCACAAATTTTGGCCTGATGCTTTTGCTACTAGTGTTTATGTGATAAATAGATTACCAACAAAAACTCTGAAGTATAAAAGCCCTTTAGAAGTACTTTCTGGTGTTAAACCAAATTATTATAATCTTAAAATTTTTGGATGTCTATGTTTTCCTTACTTAAGACCATATAATTCACATAAGTTGAATTTCAGGTCTTCTCCATGTACTTTCTTAGGTTATACTACTAATATGAAAGGTTACAAATGTATAGATAGCAATGGAAAAGTGTTTGTCTCTAGATATGTTGTATTTAATGAACAAATTTTTCCTTTTAGTCAAACACATATGAAAACTTCTCATAAAAATATACAACACAAAAAATGTTGTTTCTGTATTACCTGACTTGATGAAGCAAGTTGCAACAGAAGGCAATCAAAATGTGCCTTGTCAACATCAACTCTTATCCAACACAAGAGCAGATGATAATCATATAAGCAATGAAGCAAGTAGTTCTGAAGACCTACATCATAGCAGCAGTCATACTAGCAGATATTCAGATCAATGTCAACCAATAGGCAATTTAGAATTACCTATTGATCAACAAGATCCTTCAAGTCACAGTACTAGTCAACAAATTGCTACAGAAGTTATTCCTCAAATAATTCCAGAAAGTGCTGGTCATCATATGATCACAAGAGAAAAAAATGGAATATTCAAGCCAAAAATATACAATTCAACAATTGAAGATGAGAAACCATGTACTTATCATCAAGCAATTCAATGTGAAAAGTGGAAAAGTGCCATGAATGAAGAGTTTGAAGCATTACAAAGAAACAGAACATGGGATCTTGTTCCATTACCATGTGACAGAAATATTATTGGTTGCAAATGGATTTTTAGATTAAAAAAATAATTGATGGTTCAATTTCTAAGTATAAGGCAAGATTGGTGGTTAAAGGGTTTTCACAACAGAATGGTTTTGATTTTAATGAAACATTTTCACCTGTTGTGAAACCTACATCAATCAGGATTATATTTACAATTGCCTTACATAGAAACTGGACCATAAAGCAACTTTATGTAAATAATGCTTTTCTTAATGGTGAATTGCAGGAAAAAGTTTACATGGAACAACCAATTGGATTCAAAAAGGAGGGAACAGAAAAGCTAGTATGCAAACTTAATAAAGCCATATATGGTTTGAAGCAAGTTCCAAGGGTTTGGTTTGATAAGCTAAAATCAACCCATGTCAGAATGGGATACAATTCCACAAAATCAGACAACTCAGTATTTACTAAATTTTACAATAATGATGTTACCTATATTCTAATCTATATTGATGATTTTTTAATTACAGGAAACAGTGAGCAAGAAATCAACTATGTTACAAATCAACTGAACAAAGAGTTTTCTATAAAAGATCTTGGCAATGTCAATTATTTCCTGGGAATACAAGTCAACAAGATTTCTGCTACAAAAATTCAGTTAAGTCAAAGGAAATATATTACTGAAATTCTTATGAGAGCAAATATGGAAAATGCAAAAGCTCTACCAACTCCTATGATGAGCAGTTTACATTTATCTAAGAATAAGGGAGAACCTATATCAAATGTCAAACAGTATAGAAGTATAGTTGTAGCTTTGCAATATGCCACAATCACAAGGCCAGAAATTTCATATAGTGTTAACAAAGCTAGTCAATTCATGCAAATCCTTTAGATGAGCATTGGAAAGCTGTTAAAAGAATTTTGAGATATCTAAATGGTACTTTGGATCATGGTTTAACATTACAATCAAACAATGCAATTAATATTATAGCATATATGCAGATGCAGATTGGGCAACTGATATTGATGACAGAAAATCCATAACAGGTTATTGTGTATTTTTAGGTGACAATCCTGTATCATGGTGTTCAAAGAAGCAAACAACAGTTTCTAGATCAAGTACCGAAGCTGAATTCAGAAGTGTGGCAAGTGTTACAGCTGAAGTCATGTGGATAGAATCACTACTACATGAATTAAAGGTCAAGACTCATAATAAAGCTACGATCTGGCGTGATAATATGAGTACTACAGCGCTTACTGCAAATCCAGTGTTGCATTCCAGAACAAAACATATGGAGTTAGATTTATATTTCGTCAGGGAACAAGTAATCAAAGGCAAATTAAATGTTAGTCACGTACCTGCAACTTACCAAAGGGCAGACATTTTGACAAAGCCCTTGTCGAAGAAAATTTTTCTTCGATTAAAGAAAGATCTGAAAGTTGAAGATTCTGGCAATAAGTATGATAAGAAAGCAGAAGACTTGAAATCTCTTCAACTTCCAGATTCTCAACCAAAAAGGGTCTCAACTTTGCATTTGAATCTGAAGCTTAGTCCCAAAGATAGCCAAATTCAGAAATCTGAATGACTGTTCACATGCTTGAGAGCATATGAACAACCATGATGGTCGATTTCTCAAAAAAGGTCTCAACTTTGCATCAAAGCTTATAACTTGTCTCAAAGATAGCCAAAATCAAAAATCTGGATGACTGTTCACACACTTGAAAGAATATGAACAACCATGTCGTCGTCTTCGAGATAAAATTCAAAATCTCATCTCAGAACAAATAATTTTCGCAAGTTGTTATAGGAGAAGAGGATCTTTATGCTTATCGCAGCAAACCCTAACCGCAATAGGGTTTGAGAGAGAATATTTGAAATGAATGAAGATAAGCAATTGTATGGAGTTATACATAGCTGGATAAATCATCACCGTCCATATCAATCCAACAGCAGAGATATAAAGAAGCTTATATTATGCGGATCTGGGCTATGTTTAGTAAAAGCCCATTATGTAATAACGATTGTGTTATATATATATATATATATATATATATATATATATATATATATATATATATATATATATATATAGCAGTCAACTCTGTTCAATATGATTTGTATTATTTTCTTTACGAAATAAAAGATAAAATCATTTTTCTTCATCATTAATCAAAAGTTTACAATTATAAAGTGCAGGACTCATGTCCATATTAATGTTTGATCGCATATGGATTTTGTAGAATTAAATCTGTTCATATATCATTAAGCTAAACTGCGCATGTGATCGTATGTCTAATATGACATAAGCACGTTAATTATTCACAGTACTCACTATAGAGCAAAAATTAAATATGCAAACGAAAAACTTACAAAGAAACACCACATGTAAAATTAAAGAACTCCACATTGTACACTTCAGATTTATATAAAACTCTAAAAATAACGTTGGCCAAAATTTTAAAACTCGTTTAGTGATGCAACTCTGCGCAAGAACAACTATCAATTCAATTGCCACTATTTGCATACCAAACAAGTTAAAAATGATTTTATTGCATATTCTGTGTAACTTGATATCAATAATATAAATGCACAAACCATTTAACATTCCGCATCTTATGGTATATTTTCTTATCATCGACCAATGGTTATACTGCAAAGTAAAAGAAATCTACAGTATTCAGGGCTGGAAATTTGGCATGAGAACCTATATAGTCATCTAGTGCATTTTAGAAATATTTGCTCTGCAATATAAATTTTTTTTGTGTTAATTCTCTTTCTTCATAGCAGCATACAGAAGCAGTCATGGTTCCATTACAATCCTATATCAAATGGGGGAAGAAAGGAAAAAAACAACAGTTGCAATAACAGATTAAGGCAATGTGCACAATATATCAAAAATCAAAAGTATCACACAATTATTCAAACAAAAATTAGTATCGGCTGTTCAACTTCACATGTTATGGTATGAATAAGTAATGATTTATTTTCACCAGTAATTTTTTCAAAAATTGTGAGAAATCAATTCCAAAGTAAAAAAGTAAAGATAGAGTTGTTTCCTTCCTATATCGGTTTCGGGTAACATATTATTTCATTGAATGTCATTCAAGCTTTTCCTGGAAGTATGTGATTGTAAATTTCTTAAGCTTTGTCTACAAGCATATCCAAAATGAGAAGTCTAGTAGAATGACTAAGACCTGAAACCTACATATTATCATGTTTACTATATTTGCGGTACGTCCGCAAAAGACTAAATAGATTTCAAACTGTAAGCATGGTTATAAATTCAAACTTACTGTATAAGGAGGTTCCAATACAACATAAGTCAATGGTTTCACCCTGCAAATTGTCCATCAAATTATCAAATGATTTTATTTTCTAAACTCGAGGGTAACTGTGTAACTCGGTTTCTACTGTAACTGAGTAGCTCAGTTGCACACTACAACTGAGTAGCTCAGTTGCACACTCCAACTAAGGTGTAACTCAGTTTTCTAATATTTTTGAGATGGCCTTATTTATGAAAATGTGTGTTATACGTATAATTTAATTCCAAAGCTTGGATGTTTCTCTCCAGCTTAGCAATGTATAGAAGTTTCCAAACACGCAGCGCAAAGTGCCTGAAATGATAAAATATAGGAAAATTTTAGAAATTTACTGAGAATAAAGTCAAAATCATATATCGTATTGCCCGAGTAGGTAACTAAAATTAGAAAATACAACTATCGAAGAAGCAGAATACAATATGCAACTATGTGTGCAACATTGCATATGATAATGCTATACAAGCAAATGCATATGCGGGAATTCATATAATTAGTGTATTTCTGTTATAGAAAGTTGACAGTTTCTAATATCATATTTTCGTAAATTGATAAGAAAATATCATGAAGTATTACTACATTAATGATGAACAATAATAGAGTAGGATTTGCGAATGATTGTGAGAAAGAAATAACTACGACTATCATCAGTGGCATAAATGTACAACTGTTCACATTTTAACAAAGTTAAACCTAACTTTTGCAACAAAAAAAGAGACTTCTTCAAATATTTTCATGTACATGTCACAAAACAAAAGGTTAAAAAAACAAAGAGAAATAACATATTGCTACTAAAAGAAAGAAAAGATTGATCGGTAATTGATTCATACAAAGCCATAATATAAACAAAATGTGAAGGATACTCTTCACCTCCTCCTTTTGCCGCCTCTTCCTAAACTTTGACTACCTTTCTCAGCTGAAGTAGATGCTCTGGACGTGCTTGTAGGCGTCTTTTTTGCTTTTGGCTTATCATCTCTTTTTTTTAAATTAAGCTGCATTTGTATTCCTGATATCAAAAATATAAATCTTAATTAAGAAAGACGTGAATATGATATAAACATAAAAATACGGGAATATTATATAATGAAATACCAAGGATTAAAAGCAGAAAGATTCCTAAACCTTTCAGCTTGCTATTTTCAAGCTCCAACTTCGATCTTCACTCTCCATCAAGTTTGATGTCATCGCCTGAAAACATTAAAGATGTACAAATTCATATTTCATAATAGAATAAAACATTAAAGATATACAGGTTCATATTTCATTGTAGAATAAACTTTAAAGATGTACAGATTCATATTTCATTACAGAATAAACATTAAAGATGTACATATTTATATGTCATTGTAGAATAAAAAAACTGGGTTTAACTTAATTTGTCTACTTAGGCGACAACTGTATCTACCAAAATGGCAAGTTTCTCCCGTCAATTAATAAACTAATAAACATAGATGATCACTTATGATTGAAATACTGTATCATTGAAAAAATTATGTACCGATTTTTAGCATAAAATACCTAATTTCATAAAATAAGTCAAAGTTGAAGTTATTACCTAATTTGAAATTGAAATTTTGGTTGCAATCGATTGCCGAAATAGAACACAATCCCTAATCTTTCCTTGTCTTCGTCAAATTGGCGAAAAATAATCAAATCGAGGAAGTGGTAGAATGATGGAGATAATGGCAAAAGGCGGTGGCAGAATGGCTGAGGCGGCGGCCGAAACGGCGTAGGCGGTGGGTGAATAAATCGGAGGCGCGATAACCTAGAACGAAAGAAGAAATAAAACGAATGATAATTGTTGCCCGTGAGAAATGGAACATGTAATAATAGAAATAAAATTACAATTTTATCCATGTCATTTTTAATTATTTACAAAATTACCAGATTTTGTAACGGTAATAACCATGACAAAAGTTTGTAACGAAAATATCTACGAGAAATTTATAACGGTTATTACCGTTTCAAATTGAAAGTAGAAAAGCATTATATAATATGCTATTTGGTGTAGTGACTAGGCCCTACTACATGTCCGGTTTTTGTCATTTCTCGATTGATGAGGCTTGAGCCTACGTTCACCTTTATATAACACTTCCCATTTGGAATGCTAACACTGTCCTCCAGGAAACATCACAATGGGAGCATTCATCCATATAAGTTTGTTCTGGGACTGAACGAAACGCTTGAGAGCTCTGTCTTCAATTCCATCATTTTCAAGATGTCTTCACTTCGAAGCCTGAGTTTGATCGAAGTAGTAACCTATCCGATCCCAGTCTCTTCGAAACAATATTCGATAATTTTTAGAAAACTCAACCCCAGTTCTTTATGAAATAAAAAGTAAAAAATAAGAGCGGAGATCGCCTTCTAACGGTTAGTGGACGAATTTCCTTACCGTTTATCCTAGGAGAACAAAACGAGATTTATGCGCACCGTACAACATCACTAGAGATGACTGTGCCTTATAAATCATGTGTTTGTCCTAGATATTTCCAAAGTTATGTTTTTTGTTCTTATTTGATAGTCGGTTATTTAAATATCCACAAACACACATCCAAATCATGGATTTATTCCATAGGGAAAACCAACGTTGGTTAAGCACATAAGCAACCGCTAGCCTCTTTTAATAAATCCTTCATTAACTAAAATCACTTTGTAAATATTTGTTTATAAATACCTTTACAAAGGTATGCCCACAAATCCCTATATTTTCAATACTTAGAAAATTATCAATATACTTATCTTTATGGTATAAGTATATTCATAAAATTGAGAAAGATCTCATTTCTATACAATTCTAAAATCATTTATAAATCCGTTATAAATCTCAAAAACCATCCATAAAACTACTTTATAAATCTCTGAAACTGTTTATAACCCCATAAAATCATTTTAAAATTCCTTTATATATCTATAAACCCATTTTTAATACGAGTGTAATGGCACGCGCTTCGCGCGTGAATTGTTTTTCTTATAAATTGTATACGTTTAAATATGTCAAAAAAAGTAATTTTTTATTTTCAAATGATATTTAGTAAAGAAGTATTTTGAATCTGTAAAGAGGTTCAATTTTAGATCCAATTTTTAGAAGCGTTTTGAATTTTAAAGCATGTTTAGTTATTAGATCCTACTTTTATGGGCATTTGAATTTGTAAAAGAATTTAGTATTAGATCTTATTTTTAGGTAATTAAGATTGGATAATATATAGAGGGGTATTTTCGGTAGTTCATGTTGATACCAAAAAAGTGTGACACCAAAGCTATTACAACTATTATTAAAGTAAAGAAGTATTTTGAATCTGTAAAGAAGTTTCAATTTCAGATCCAATTTTTAGAAGCGTTTTGAATTATAAAGCATGTTTAGTTATTAGATCCTACTTTTATGGGCATTTGAATTTGTAAAAGAAATTTAGTATTAGATCTTATTTTTAAGTAATTAAGATTAGATAATATATAGAGGGGCATTTTTGGTAGTTCACGTGATACCAAAAAAGTGTGATACCAAAGCTATTACAACTATTATTAAAGATTCTTTTATAAATATCTAAAACCATTTATAAAATCTTTTTAACCTTTGACTAATCTTTCTTTATGTTTTCCAACCCATGTTATAAGATTCCTTTTATAAAACTCACATCTGTTTATAAAACCCTATATATAAATCACGAAGCATTTATAAATAAATTCTAATCATTTACTTTTAAGCACTACTATATAATAGTAAACATAATAATTAAATATATATAACAACCTTAAAACATCTTAAAATAATAATTAATAAGTTTCAAAACACTCTCAATAAAACGATAAAAATTTATCTTCAACATTATTAATAATAATAATAATCTATTTATTTCCAAATGTTTATTGATAAATAATTATATTTAATTCCAGATCATACTAATAATTTAAATAGTTAATATTTTCAAAGTATTAAAATATTGATAAACAACTTTTAAAACAATAAAAATATAAATTAACAATTTTAAAACATAAATATACTTCCTTGATAAAAAATCCATACTTAAATTTCAACATAATCATTCCCATATTTATATAAATCTTCACTCTATTTATAAAATGTCCCATTTATACATTATCGCATTTATAAATTTCCCACGTTTGTAAGTAAATCTTGATATGTATACAAACACATCACTTTTATATAAGACAGTTAATAATATATATACCAAATTATTTCTATCTTCTTTTAAAAACCATATCCTTTTATTATAAAAGACAGATTTATTTACAAGATTTTAAAAACCTTTACTTTATAGTTCAAAAATCTCTATTTAAAATATTTCATAAAACTAATACCTAAAAATCATAACTTTGGTTTTAAAATAA
This sequence comes from Allium cepa, assembly GCA_030765085.1. Lineage (NCBI taxonomy): Eukaryota > Viridiplantae > Streptophyta > Magnoliopsida > Asparagales > Amaryllidaceae > Allium > Allium cepa. The sequence continues at coordinate 807,991,127 of CM060941.1, forward strand.
ATTACTTCTTTAAATAATTCAAGAATAATTATATTTAACATTTATAATTTCCAAAATCACTTTGAAATCCCTTTTAAATAAAATCATTATTTTATAGTATTTTAAAATACCAAAAAAAAGCCCAGTGCTACTAAAGCACTAAATAAGCAAGATCATATCTATGTCATCAAATATGGCGTCCAACAAGTCACATATCACAATATATATGAAAAATAAATTCAATAGTAAGAGGAATCCTGTTGGATCCCTCTAACCTGTCCCCTACATCACATATAGTAAACAAAATTTAAATCAACTACTTCGAGGCAGGATCGTATACGAAGGTTCATTGCTCTTACATGGGAACGTAATAGGGTCTCATCCGCTCTAGAGGCGAAAATATATCCTAACAACAAATAAAATAGTAAATCATCCAAACAATCAATCAACAATTTTTATCAACTATATATCATAATCGGTTAACTAAAAAGGTAAGTTTAACTCGCATTGATTTTAGTTTCGTTAAAACATTCCAGTTTGAATTAAAATTTACAAACATTCAATCTTAACCCATATTCCTGCTAGCTCTGAATCCAACCAATCCAACTCAATAGCGCAGTATTCATTAATACGATTGCAATGCAACTTGCAGCGTTCAATTTGGACCTCGTATAGAAAAGTTATGAATTAATGAACGATTGAAATAATTAAATTATAATTAACTTTTAATAAATAATTTTTTATTAAAATAAACCTCTTTCCCTCTCGTTCGAATGAAATCCACGCACGCGAACTTTGGCATCATCATTGTCGCTGCCACATGGTTCCGCTCGCCCACACCACGAGCTACCTCCAACCACCAACGCCGACCCCCCTAACGCCACCCTCACCGAAAATTTTGCCTAAAACCATCGTCGATGTCAAGCCAAATTCTAGCCATCTTGCCTCACCAAAGTGAAAGTGACTACTGTGTGGCTAGCTATCACTTAGGATCGTGTAATATGGAATATAATTAAAACTAGATGCGGAAATAGATGATAATAGCAAAGTAAATAAAAAGAGCACATCAGGAATTTTTATACTTGTTCGAACTTCCCGTTCTATGTCCAGTCCCAGACTTCCCTCTGGAATTTCTCACAATAACCCCTCTCTTAACCTGGAGGAATAGGTATACAATACCTGAGCAACCGATCAGGATTTTTCCGCCTCTAACAACTGAAAGAGGACTTTACCTGCTTGAACAACTGAACAGGACTTCAACAGTTTCACAAAAATTGCTTTGACACTTTGTTTTCTTGATAACACTGATTTGTCTTTTATAGTACAACCTTTCTATAATCTTTCCTCAAGTATATATATGTGTGTATAAAGATTTAGAAAGGAAAATATTACTTTTGAATCAACGAATACGTTAATTGATTCAGAGATTCAAGCAGTATATGTAAGTTGTGATTCCTTTTTAGAATGCAGAGATAGTAGAAAGTATGATCAGAAAGTAATCAGAAAATTGGTGATTTGTGAAGTGAATCTTATGTGTTTATATAATAGTTAAAGAGATGCAACCGTTCACGAAGAGTTTTGATCAAAGGAAGCATCCATACCTCTTCATATTAGAACGTAACTCTTGGCAAAAGGAAGTGTCCACGTAGAAAAAATAGTTGTTGAAAGAATTCGGTCGGCTGACCCAAAATGATCAGTCAATTGAATGTTCAAAGTTTTTTAAAAACAAAATGTTTCTGTGCACATGTACAGATTCAATCGACTGGCCATATACGGTCAGTCGACTGACCTGACAGTTAAAGCACAGTCTCCACATTTTTTAAAAAGTTTAAAGTTTTAAAACAACTTAACTACTTGAGGATAGATTTTAACATTTCTAAGACTAAAAAACTTCAATAAATCAACATACTATACGCAGTTTAGTAGCCTTGTCTCCTTTGTAGTTTGAACAGCATAATTCTTTTTCTTTTTTGTCGCTTATCCATATAGTATAATTCACTGCTTTGTCATGAATCAAAATATGTGATTCAACATTCTCCCCCTTTTTGATTGATGACAACCTGTTATATATGATATTATATTTGAGAAATATATAACGGGAGTTATATATATCTCCCCCTGAATATATGGCGACATTTTTAATCCCTGCATGAAATGGTTAGTCATACAAATTTCTCCCCCTTTGTCATCGACAAAAAGGAAATGATAATCAAAGCATTAAACTAACACAATATAATAAAAATACTAGTTATAATCACAGAAACAAAAGATTTCAAATGATACGAGTACAAATTTATAGATATAATGTCCGAAACAAAGAAATAACTTACTACCACTAAAAGATAACAACCTCATTCAGAATCAGATTCTGTCTCCTCTTTTTCAACTTGCATTGGTCCTTTTCCTCTGGAGGATGTTTCTGCAAACTATCTACCACCTCCATTGCCACTTGTGTTTGAACTAGTATGTTCTTCTGATGTTGACCAAGTAAAATGAGGGGCTGGATGTTTGTCTGGATCACGTTGAGAAGTCTCCGTAGCGATGGAAGAAGAGCATGATATCGCACCCCATAAAATCCCGAAGAAACTCTTGATTTTGTCAAAAATTTTGTCAATTTTCTTATCTAGATTTTTAATGAGGGAATCCAAGATAACTTGATTTCTTACGATTAGATCTATAGATTCCCTAGTGCTTTAGGAAGGAGTTGGCATATAGATGTCATCTCTTCATTGACGTTGTTGTTGGGTAGAGGTTTCTTGGCGAGGTCGAGGTTTCCATTCTTGAAAACTCATGATAGTGAGAGGTCTTGGTGGTGATTTCATAAGGCTAATGGTGCAGCTATTCAAAGTTTTTGGAATAGAAGTATCGGATTCCGGAATAGGAACCTAGAGATTCATAAGTAGCCGCATAATATATTCTCCAAAATAAATAATATTCACACAACCTTGGTTGAATGACAAAAATTCGTCTAGGATGATTTTTGTCCAATTTACTTCAACTTCTCCCCAAATAGCATATAATGCTTTATAGTTGTTTGGATAGACAATCTCATAAGAGCCATTACGGGGTAGAATTGTGTGCATTAAAGCTCTATGCATTATTCTGGCAGCAGGTCGTAATGCAATAGACTTAAGTTCGGACATGTCATCTTCTAAGAATCGATGACTTACTTCGTCTCTCTCGCCTACGATAGCATTTAATTCTTGTAACTCAATAACTCTTGTCGGATATGAAGAATATGACCAATTCTATCTAAAAACAGAAACACTTGTTGGCCACATACTAGATTCCAAACGCAATTGTCATGATTGCATGGGTTTTGATGGCTTAAATTCAAATTTGTGTAGAAGAGTTTTATCAAGATATGATTAATCTTGATATTGTTTTGATTATGATCTAGAAGTGATTTTAGATGACTTCTCCTTGCTAAATCTTGAATCCTATATAACGTAAAATCAGGAAAGACAACAAAAGAACCTTCAAAGAATCGGGCTTCTTTCATCTTATTCCATCGTTGAACTGCAGTTGCATCGTATAGCCAATGAGCGATTTGAGAATCAATTGGCTCAGAGGAAGAAGAAGCATGCCTTGATCTCTTTGTTTGACAAGGAGCCATTTGAATTTATCAAAGTTTTGAAGAAATTTGGACAAACTTGGGAATTAGGGTTTTAGAATTCTGGAGCATGGAGGAAAATGTAAAAAGTAAAAGAGGAGGTAAAGGGTTTTAGTGTTAAAAAGGAGGTAAAAAGGTGAAAAGGTACGTCTCGGATTTGAATTCAGTCGACTGAACGATTGAGGTCAGTCGATTGAACCACTTTCCCGAGAGTTCTGCTTCAGCTTTAGTCGACTGGGCTAATGTGGTCAGTCGACCGAACCACTTTCCCGAGAGTTCTGTTCCAGAATTAGTCGACTGGTCTAATCGACTGAATAAACAAATATGCTCTCTGTTTAGCCATTCAGTCGACCGGTTGCGTTCGATCAGTCAATCGATAGTGTATGAAAACAAAAAGTATACAAATTCAATCGATTGATCGAATTTTTCAGTCGATTGAATTAGTCTTTCAGCATATTCAGTCATATTTGAACACAACAAGTAATATATTTTATATATTAACAAAATGTATACAAGGTAAGTATAAAAAACAACTGTAAAAAGTAGACAAAAAAAATTATTTGGAAGAAGAAGTTGATGGAGACTTGGAGTTTGTCGGTTCATTCTTCGTCTTCTCTACATATGGTCGCAGTGGTAACCAATGGTTTCCACGCTCCCACGAGTTTGGAGAGACAGGCGGTGCTAGTGGCGACCTATCCCATGGATTTCGAGATGACATTTGTGTAAGTTGATGAACCAAAAAGGAAGATGAACTGCAGAATTTCCATCCAATCTGCTCAAGAAAACTCAGACGTCTAGAATTCATTTTCTGTTCATAATACATTTCGCACTGAACCGCTATCGATTCCCTCTAGTAATGATGCAGATCATCAATTTTTTATTTGATTTGAGGAGAACCAAAGAACAGGAACCGTCTAGCTTTCTTTTTCTCGGGTGTATAACCCGTGCGATAATTTGATGGTCTTGCAGGTTCATGGGTAGGAGTAGGTGTAGGTAGGTTTGACGATGCAGATGAAGGAGTTTCAAAGTTGATAGATGAGTAGGATGATCCATCTGATGAATCGTGTGATGAAGACATTTTGATTTTGTAAGTATTTTTATAAGATTATATAGAGGTAAAAAAAATTTAAGACACATAATTTTTTGATGGAAAAAAAGGAGAGCTGAGAACTGAAATATATAGGAGGAAATGCAGTTAGAAAATGATGGTTGTATATGCAATTTGAAAAAAAATGAGGAAGAGAATTAACCAAAAGTTTGTGGCTGAAATTTTATCTTTAAAAATAAAAATATAAAATATAAAAGAGAAGATGTATAATGAGTAGATGTGAAACATTGAATGGTCAGATGGAAAAGGCATATGCTTATCAAATTCAAGGTGCAGAGTTCGAGTACCAATATATATATATATATATATATATATATATATATTACATTAGTTATCAATGTTTATAATTCTTTTAAAGAAATTATACCTAGATTTCTTCTTAATCTTATAAAACAATTTTCATTGAGTTGTTTAGTAAAAATATCAACTAATTGATTTTCAGAATTTACAAATTCTAAATTTATTATATCCTTTTCAATATTATCACGAAGAAAATGATGACGGATGTCAATATGTTTAGTTTGTGAGTGATTGACAAGATTTTTAGATAAATTTATTGTACTAGTGTTATCACAATATATTATAGACTTATTTAATTTTATATCAAAATCCTGTAATGTTTGTTGCATGTAGATTACTTGAGAACATGCTAAAGCTCCAGATATATACTCTGCTTCACATGTCAATAGTGAAACGCAATTTTGTTTCTTACCAAACCAAGATACTAAGGATCGTCCAATGAAATGACAAGTTCCACTTCTACTTAATCTATCTGTCCGACTTCCTCCAAAATCAGCATCACTATATGATACTAATTGAAAAGGACATTCTTTTGGATAAAATAATCCTAAATCTTTGGTTTTATTAAGATAACGAATTATAAGTTTAACTGCTCGCATATGTGATTCTTTAGGATTTGCTTGAAATCGAGCACATAAACAAACACTCATTATAATGTTAGGTCGACTAGCAGTTAAGTGAAGTAGTGATCCAATCATACCACGATATAGTTTTTGGTCAACACTCTTACCATTTTCATCTTTTTCAAGATGTATAGTTGTACTCATAGGAGTTGGTTTGGCAGACGTGTTTTCGATACTGAATCGTTTAATTAGATTATTAAAATACTTTTCTTGATTAAGAAAAATGCCATTTTGCATTTGTTTAATTTATAACTTGAGAAAATATGATAGTTCTCCCATATGTGACATTTCAAATTCATTTGTCATGATAGTCGAAAATTCCTGACATAATTTTTCGTTCGTTGAAACAAAAATAATATCATCAACATATATTTGAATAATTAAAATATCTTGTTTAGTTTTCTTAATAAATAATGTTTGATCAACTTTCCCGATCTCAAAACCAGATTCCAGTAAATAGCTTTTAAGTCGGTCATACCAAGCATGAGGTGCTTGTTTTAAACCATATAAAGCTTTCTTAAGTTTATAAACATGATCTGGAAATTTTTCATGAATAAATAGAGGAGGTTGTTCAACATAAACATTTTCTTTTATAAAACCATTTAAAAAAGCATTTTTAACATCCATTTGATATAATTTAAAATTATGAAAATATGCAAAAGCCAGTAGAATACGTATAGCTTCTAGTCTTGCAATTGGAGCAAACGTTTCTTCATAGTCTATTCCATCTTCTTGATTATAACCTTGTGCTACTAATCTATCTTTATTTCTAGTAATGTTACCTTGTTCATCAGCTTTGTTTTTGAAAACCCATTTTGTACCGATGACTGATTGATCACTTGGTCTAGGAACTAATTCTCAAACTTTGTTTGTTTCAAATTGATTTAGCTCTTCCTACATAGCCATAATCCAATAATCATCAGTTGAGGCTTCCTTAATATTTTTAGGTTCTATATTAGAGAGAAAAGAAATATGGCCTATTTGATTTAATTGATGTCTTGTTCTTACATTTGAATTTACTTATCCAATTATATTTTGAACAGGGTGATCTCTAAGAATTCTTGGAGGAGATCTTACTATATTATCATTATTAATAGTATTTATATTTTCTGAAGTAACATCAGAATTATTATTTTGAAGAATAATATCAACATCTTCTGAATTATTTTTCAGAATGTATTATTTTTCAAATTTGTAAATTTAGAAGAAGTTTTGACATTTTCATCGAATGAAATATGAAGAGTTTCTTCTATTATTTCAGTTCTTGTATTAAAAACTCGATAAGATTTGCTTCTTTACCAATATCCTATGAATATACCTTCATCGGATTTTGGATCAAATTTACTAAGCTGATCTTTAGTGTTAAGTATGAAACATTTTGAACCAAAAATTTTAAAATATGAAATATTTGGTTTTCTACCGTTTAAAAGTTCATATGGAGTATGTTTTGTTAATGATTGAATAGAAACACGATTCAAAACATAGCAAGCATTTGCAACAGCTTCTGCCCAGAAATGCTTAGGTAAAGTGCTTCCATTTAATAAAGTTCGTGCACATTCTTGTAATGTTTTGTTTTTCCTTTCTACAACTTTATTTTGTTGTGGTGTTCTAGGAAAGGAGAAATTATGATTAATTCCATTCTTGTTATAAAAATGTTCGAAAGCTTCATTTTCAAATTCACCTCCATGACACTTCTAATGTTTTTAACTTTAAAATTCTTTATATTTTGAATTCTTTTTACAAAAATTTTAAAATTTTCAAAAGTATCACTTTTATGTTTCATAAAAATAGTCCATGTATATCTTGAAAAATCATCTACAATAACAAACACATATCTATTGTGATTAATAGATTGGACTTGAGTAGGTCCGAAAATGTCCATATGTATAGTTCAAGTGGTTGTGTTGTAGATATGATTTTCTTAGATTTAAAAGAAGATTTTTTGTTAATTTTCCTAACTGACACGCATCACAGATATCATCAATTTTGAATTTCATATCAGGTAGTCCTTTAACAAGTTTATTTTTAGCTAATTTATTAATAGTATTAATGTTTGTATGACAAAATCTTTTGTGCCATAGCCAAGAATCATTTTCTGTAGCTACTAAACACATATTTGTGTTATGATTTATGTTCTATTTAAAATATAGATATTTTTATCTCTTATACCTTCAAAAATTAAATTTTGATTTTTATCAGAAATATTACATTTATTTTCTGAAAAAGATATATTAAAACATTTATCACATAATCGACTTATACTCAATAAATTATGTTTTAAGTTTTTAACTAATAGAACATCAGTATTGAGAGGTGAATTAGAGATACCGTTATTGCTCACATCGTCTTTGTCATTGACATAACCTTTTGAATTATCTCCAAAAGTGACTGATCCTCCATTTGAGAAGACTATGTTTGTTAACATGTCTGTATCACCAGTCATGTGTTTCGAGCAACCACTGTCTAGAATCCATTTTCCTCTCTTTTTAAGTGGTACCTGCAAAAAATAAAGATTAAGATGGTACCCACTTTTCTTTTTAGGGTCCTAAGAGTTATGTCTTAGGAAACCAAACCCAAGAAGGTTCAGAATCCCCTTTAAAAATATAATTCTTATTTTTATGAACATTTTTCATAAATGTTTTGATATGTTTATTCCTAATCAAGTTGTTATTTGTTTTAGGAATCCATATTTGAATAGTTTTAATATTTTTAGAAACTTTTTTCTTTAAATCTTGCTTAATTTTGTTTTTAAACTTATTTTTAAAATTTTCAGATTTCTTTGGATTTTCAATTTTCTTATATCCTAATCCCATTTTATTTGAAGTTGACTGAGAATTTTCTATTATTTTAGAAAGATTTTCTTGTCCTTTACTAAAATTGGAAATATTTTTATTAATATCTTCTAGCTTAGTTTTAAGACTAGATTTTCCTAATTCTAAAACTTTAGTGCTAGATTTTAAATCATTTACATGAACTGATAAAATATCATTTTTATGCTTCTAAATTTCTAATTCCTGAGTTATCATAGAAAGTGACTACTGTGTGGCTAGCTATCACTTAGGATCGTGTAGTATGGAATATAATTAAAACTAGATATGGAAACAGATGATAATAACAAAGTAAATAAAAAGAGCACACTAGGAATTTTTATATTGGTTCGAACTTCCCGTTCTACGTCCAGTCCCAGACTTCCCTCTGGAATTTCTCACAATAACCCCTCTCTTAACCTGGAGGAATAAGTATACAACACCTGAGCAACTGATCAGGATTTTTCCGCCTCTAACAAGCGAAAGAGGACCTTACTCGCCTAAACAACCGAATAAGACTTCAACAGTTTCGCAAAAATTGCTTTGACACTTTGTGTTCTTGATAACGCCGATTTGTCTTTGATTGTACAACCTTCCTATAATCTTTCCTCAAGTATATATATGTGTGTATAAAGATTTAGAAAGGAAAATATTGCTTTTGAATCAAAGAATAAGTTATTTGATTCAGAGATTCAAGCAATATATGTAAGTTGTGATTGCTTTTTAGAATGCAGAGACAGTAGAAAGTATGATCAGAAAGTAATCAGAAAATTGGTGATTTGTGAAGTGAATCTTGTATGTTTATATAATAGCTAAAGAGATGCAACCGTTCATGAAGAATTCTGATCAAAGGAAGCATCCATACATCTTCATATTAGAACGTAACTCTTGGAAAAAGGAAATGTCCATTAAGAAAAATAGCCGTTGAAAGAATTCAGTCGACTGACCCAAAACGATCAGTCAACTGAATGTTCAAAGTTGTTTAAAAAAAGAACGTTTTTGTGCATCGTACAGATTCAGTTGACTGGCCATATACGGTCAGTCGACTGACCTGACCGTCAAAGCACAATCTTCACATTTTTTTAAAAAGTTTAAAGTTTTAAAACAACTTAACTACTTGAGGATAGATTTTAACATTTCTAAGACTAAAAAACTTCAATAAATCAATATACTATACACAGTTTTGTAGTCTTGTCTCCTTTGTAGAACAACATAATTCTTTTTCTTTTTGTCGCTTATCCATATAGTATAATTCACTGCTTTTTCATTAATCAAAATATGTGATTCAACACAAAGTCCATCACAGCCATTGAATGTCCTCATCTCATCCTGGCGTGGCCTTTTCATTTAGGGGTTGAAGCTTGGAAATGATTGTAGTAGTGCCAGAGTATGGTGGTCGTTGGATGGAGAAGGGAAATTTGAAAATTTAGGCAAACCATTTTTTCTAATTGCATGCTAATATATACGGGAAAGGGGTATGGGCAGTGGCTTGCAAGCACGATTATGAATATGGGCAAAGTATGGTTATAAAGTACATATATATTATTTTAATTAGAAAATGTCTAGCTTTTAAAGGTCCGAAATTATCGAACTCCAAATGAGGTGTGTCCCCTGGCATTATGTATGCAATACCCTTATTCCTAACACATTGGAACTAGTTTTGAGGCTTAATTTGATAATATACGGTAGAGAGCTTTCCAAACCCAATTATTATATAAATTTCTAAAATTAATTTCTGTGCATTTTAAACTTGCACGCCCAACGATACGTCCAATCGTCATAAAATTTGACGGCATACTATATTCACTATTATGGATTCAATGGAATTAGTTTTATCAAAATCCAAGAATGTGCCCAAGAAGGCTATTTTCACACGTTAATTAAAACAATTATTATAAAACTAGTTTATTCACTTTATATTCAAATTTAAAAGTTAACTATCTTCATTTCTTACAAAATAGTATTTAAATCAACTTTAAAAATCATTCCTTCATTTCAAATTCAAGATTCAATTATTTTAAATATTCCCAAATATTAATTCAACAATTTAATTACCCAATGAATTGCTATATTTGAAATTCAAGTTATTTAACTTATAAATAAAATTTTTAATATTTTAAAATAAATTAAATATTCCAAATTCAAATGACTGAAATTTCGGGTCGCTACAAAATATTTATTCATTTTTAATTAATTATATGTATATATACGTATAAAACATTCTAAACATTATATATGTATTTATGTATGTACTAATACATGTTTATAAAGCATAAACGTAAGCCAAAAATGTATTTTTTTAATTCAACTATTTAGAAGTTATATATATAACCAAATTAGTATATAAAATCTTGTTATTATATAATTCACATGTTAATGGCTGAAATAAACATGATAACAATTTATGGAATTTTATTGTAGTTTAATAAAATTATTAACTTTGAGAATTCCCTATTCGTCACACCTTGATCTAGTACTCTCTTTTTGAATCCCCAATTCTGGCAACTAGTATTTGTAAATCTCTAGTTGATTCACCTTAATGGAGGCATAGAATTAAGGTAGAGTTATGGCAAAGAAATTTCTCTTATGTGTAAATGACAGGTGGAGTTTTAGTTTATAGAGAAAGGTTGGAGAAATATCTTCATAATTGATCTCCCTTCCTTTTGATTTTCCTTCATAAATATCTCACCCATATATCATGCATGACCGGCCCCATCTTCCCCCTTACTCACAATTTTTGTCCCATATTTTAAAATTTAAATTTTATTAATATATTAACATTAAATCACATATTTAATATTAATACATGTCATATAAATTAAATAAATATAAGGATTATACATACGTACACTTATATCATTTCCAAAAGCCATCAAAATTTCTAAAGGGTACCAAAATTTATAAAAGCCACCAAATTTTCACTAAAATTAACATAACATTTGCATTAATTAATTTAATTAACTCATAAGACTTATAAATTAATTGAATCGAATTTTGGTTAAGTGATTTTTGAAATTCAATTGTGCGACTAATATGTGTAAATTTGGTCAACAGGTAATATCGACATTTCAAATATTAAAGTTCACATGTTACCTTAACTGATAGTGTGACATTATGGCTAAATTTATCGCTTACCGATCCTCAAGGTAAAATTGTATTTTAAATATTTTTAAGAAACACCCATAGGCAATGATGTTACATGCACGTTATCCTCGTCATCACTGTATCACTTTAGATATCTGGAGCTTGGCCAAGGTCAAAGTTGTAATAATATCCATATACAACTATACAATTCAACTTTAATATCCTATGACATTATTAACCAATATACTTCGGCAAAATATTTTTACTTTGAATTAATTATAGCTAACCTCGGTACTAGATGGTTTCTCTATCGAATAGTGTTCCACTTCAACCGCTTCGACACCGACTAACTATAGCCATATCGTTGAGTGCTATATCATGATTTGACTATAATCAAAGTGGAGTATTTAAGTTTATGTTTCATAGTATTCTTAAGTTAAAAGAATAATGTTTATCGTCACATTAAGAGTTCTATTTGAACTATTTATAATTAACCAATAGGAAACCTTTGGTTGAGTTATTCCGTAGTTATCCAATAACTACACATATATAACCCCTTAGTTCCCTCATAATTCATGAGTAATACACTGCTCACTAATTTTAAAGCATTACATACACTAATCTCATTGGATATATCGATATCCCTTTTCTCGAAACATCTTGACCATGAATCATTTCAAAACAAAGTTTTAATTAGTTTACGATTCAATACTCGTGGTTAAAACATTTGGAACTACAATCGAATAATACTTTATTTAAGAATTTTCTACTTATATACGTGTAATGATTTTAGTCATTGTTTATACCACATACAACAATGTATATAACAGAAAAGAAAAACAAAAGCTTACTTCATTTCGAACAAGATTGGATCCAAAATTTTGTTATATATCAAAGTATATAATTTCCCCTAGAGTTCACCTCTAAACTTTCAATCTCCCACTTGAAATTGGAATTATTTTTTTGGATTTACAATATAATACCTTCTCACTCTATCATCCTAGACCAGACCAGAAAATAGGTCATAGTGAGTCGATCCGTATTAGTATATTATATTTATTATATCAATCCTGCTTTATCTGTTAACTTGATAAACTATTTGTCATATGGTAGTTACAGGCAATGCATCTTGACTTTTCGTAAGCTCTTGATTCCATTTGTAATCTCCATTGCATTCTTGATGTAATAATATATTAATGGACACCCAATCGAAGGAATCACTCTTCACCTTACTTATAAATTTTTATGTACATATCTTATTACAACATTACTCTAGGTGTTGTACTCAACTTACTACAATTTTCTATTATTTTCTTGCTTGGAACTATTTCCAACATAAAACCTTAGTTAAGGTTGAACTTTAAATTCAAGATTGTGTTAATGTACATGATATCGCCAATGAACTTCTAGTATGAACATCCTTCACAAGAATTTTATGTTTCTATAAACATTTCCCAGTATTTCATAAACACCCGAGAATACTTCAAATTTCACTTAGAGAAATTCCCAGAATTGATTTACATTTGCTTACTCCATCAAATGCATATGCTAACCTGATTCAGTACATAACATATGTAATGAAACCTATTACTAATGCATAAGGTACCTATCTCATATACAACATTCCATGAAACAATTCTTGTTTGGAATTTATACTAAACAACTTTAATATAGGTATCGTGTATTATAGTTTCCAATATATCGCATATTAGGACATTAGCATCAATTCTCTGTTTAAGAACACATATGCTCTTTATTTATAATCTTAAAAAATATTTATACATTTTCATCTTTCTTTATTTTAGGGATACACATCCTGTGCATTTTGACACTAATCAAACACTTTGATCTTTTTAGTCAAAGTACATGTTCCAACCTCTAGGTGTTAGATTTGAGATTAAAACTAATCTTAAATTCATAAGCTCTTTGTCAATTCCATTGATCCTGATGCATGTTGCGTGCGATGCATTAACAGCCTTTTCTAAATTTTCATTCAAATAAACCATAATAATATAAACTCATGAAATGTTTGTATCCATAGTGTGCAATAACTCATGAGTGAAGACTTAATGGAATTAAATATGGTGACCAGCGAAATTTAATTTTCAACTTTAACATTTAAATTGACTAAATCTAGCTAACTTGCTTACTAAATCTATAAGTTTCCAAATGTAATTGTTTGTAGTTGATGGATCATATCCCTTCGGGTACTACCTCCAAAATCATATTTTTTCGGTATACGTAGACTCCATTTTAGACCTTATCGACATTATTCCAAGTGACAAAGTTTACACTCTACACGCTTTGCAGGAAACTCAAGGGATTGACATTAAATCCACTTTCTTGCATTAAGAAAACCAAATTTTTTCTTGACCATATGATATTTTCTATTAAATTTTATATTAAGTCGAGTCCTTATTAGGCTAGATTAATTATGTATTAACTAAATATTTATTTTCACATTACTACCTTGGATCCTACCCAATTCAATCACTTTGCCTCTAATTTTCTGGATTGAAATTCTTTGGTTAAAGGTAGCATTTCTTGAAATATGGTTTTATTTCTAAATGCAATTGAATAAGCTTCCAAAAGCATATATATATTCATGTGAATATAGATCAAACTTTGTGTATTTCATGAAATATTGTTTCATTTGTCAATGCAATTGAATAAGCTTCCAATAGCATATATATTCATGTGAAAATGAATCTACCTTTGAGTATATGCAATTCAAGTTCAAAATGTATGTCGGAAAGCTTGTTCTTCAAACCTTTTTAGATAAAACTTCTCCTATATCATATCTCTTATAATATTGCAAACTTAGCTCTAGATAATACAAGATTCAATGTATGTATTTACTTTTAAATACATACCTTTTAAGAAAGATTTAAATTAACAATATCAAGTAAACTAACCATGTCTAACATTATTCGATCATTACATATATCATAATGTATCATAAGGTGGTGTAACATTTGAGATTCAATCATATTATATTTTAGGTGTTATTAGAACTCATATCGTCATACTTACCTTACTCGATTATATCGAATAGTTTTACCTCTTTTGCATGTCTTTAATTTTACTTCCATATATACTGAATTTTTCATAGATTGACTTTATGTAGCACAATATACAAGTTTGTATCTTAAACAATTCAACTATGAATAAAAATGAACAAGTGGATTCGATTTTGATATTTTAGACTATGATATCTTTGTTGGTCTATCCCAAACTCCTTTGGGTAGCCCAGAAAGATTCTATATGATTTCAACAATTCTCAACATACTCCCACTGTATGTGAGCATCGCTGTTAATTATTCAAGACATATTTCATAAGTATAACATGATTCATAATAATGTAAAAGGAAGTCGTTCTTCAAACTTGGTGATACATAGCACAGTCTAAAGTTCCAAAATTAGTTATATATAATATTTATATGCTTGTATATTATCTTTAGCTATCACACCATAGTCTAAAATACAATACAATAATGACATAACATCACATCATAGTTTTATTTTATATCAAATAAACAAGATATTCATATACAAAATATACCTTTCTTACATTCAGTCAAATCAAATTTTTTTATTATTTCACAAATAATATTGGTGTCCCTGAAATTATTTATTTTAACATATATATGTCCATTAGTAAATCTCATATGATAAACTCCTAGTGTTCAATAAACTCCTACTGTTCTATCACCGCTATAGCAACATTGATAATGCGAAGTTCTATCAGTTTTTACAGTCGGCTTTATTTTCAACCAAATTAGCCACAAACACCCAAGAATAGATTTAAGTAGTAAAATAAATGAAGAAATCAAATGGAAACAGAGGAATAACACTAAATATCAAGAAAAATGGAGCAGAAAGAAATGAACAACAAGATTTATAGTGGTTCGGCGTTGATTGCCTACGTCCACTTTGAATACTCTCTTTGTTACTTTACAATTTATTTGATTACAATTACAATCAATAAGAAATTGCAAGAGATCGGTAAGGAATAAAAGAAGTGGTTATAACAATGGTAGTGTTTCACTTGCGACCCCCAACATGTCCCTCAAAATGGCCCTCTATGCCTCTATTTATTGATGAAGCAATAAAAAGAAAATTCATTATGCTTTTGGAAAATGAAACTACCATAAGGCCTCCTGGTACACACACAATGCAATCGCACACTTGGGGGAGATTTCCCGTTATGATAGTCAAATATGCTTAGTACGAGAAAAATCTTTTGATATTATTACTAGTGCACAGTGTGAAAACATTTCGAAAGTATAATATTAATCTTAGCCAGCATAGGTGCCATTATACTATGCCTACTATAGCTGCCATGTTAAATGGAAGGTTCTACAACTAAAACCGTACTGGGTACGTATTATTTTGTTTGGGTTTTCAACAAATGGTCAGGCTAAGGAACTTCCTACTGCCACATGGGTATGCCTCTGGCGGGACGTCCCGAGAACTTAACCAGCTCTCTACCAACACAAGGCCGGGTTACCTCTGTAACTAGGTAACTACTACACGACTATGCCATTCCCCGGTCCTTTGGGACCTTTATCCAAGGGCCTTCTACCACAAAGCAACAACCACACAGTAAATGAGATTGAAGCAACCACATAGGTAAATATCTAGGCTCCATACCATGACATCACCTTTTTCCAGAAGGAAATGACATAACCTGAAGGGCGCGATCCTCATAACCTTGCCGCATCTTTCCTGTTTCGACCATTTCCGGGTTGTGAGGTCCGATGAGGTCTCGTCCACAAAGCTACGCTTTACACGAAAGCCATGCTTTGATCACAAATGATCAACAAATGATCATCAACACACAGCAACACTTAGCATGCCACACTACCAAATTGGGAGTATATCGCCGATAACCTTCAACTACATAACCTCTGAGCTCGTACGTCTCAGAGAAGGGTGTTAAGCTAAGAGAATAAATTCTCTGCCACCAACAGATATGTATTTGAAAGAAATCTGCTTTATATTTCAAAGTGTAGTGTCAGACATACAACCATACAAGTCTGTTCCAGGTTCGAACAGAACCGAAGGCACTTCGTCCAATAAAGGAAGAAGCCCTTGCAAATCCGGGTATCTACAATCCCGATCGGACTTCCCATCACATATGGAGATCTCTATATAGGAGCAACTCAGTGCAGAGACATTCGATAGGTTATCCTATCATTTTTGAAGACACTCGGTCTTCAACACCGGTCTTCAAATGATATCCATTTCGTCGTATCACTATTCGGAATGGGTTACATGACACAAAGGTCCTCTCCCAGATAAACCGAATAGCGAACGCTTAATTTTAAAACATGTGGATATATTAATTACATAGATTCACATTCAGGGTTCGATGTGGGTTTCAGATAACTAACTGAAATCCGACTCCTTGTCGCATCGAAGTTAAAATGTCGTTTTACGGGCAAAGGGTTTTCACATCAATACAGAAACAAATCACAAATGACAGTTCAGTACAGAGCAATTCACATCACACAGCATTATAATCACACCAGAAATATCAATTCAGTGCACAACAATAGTTAATTATTTACCAATCAAGGTGAATGTGATTTAAATGAATTAATCACATAACTATTTTTATTGATTACTTTAAACCAATGATTAATTTTTATAAATTAGTTAAATCTTAATTAACTTGATTAATTATTTTAATTAACTGCCAATTATAATTAATCAAGTTAAATTATCTAATTAAAAATTCTTAATTTACAAATTAATTAGATACTTAATTATTAATTAACCAATCTTTAATTACACTATAAATCTTTAATTACTTAGTTAATTATAATTATTAATTTAATCATTCTTGATTGCTTTCCAATACAGTTGGTTATTTATCTAAATTAACATTTAAAAATTTTCTTTGTACTTTTATTACATTGAAAATTTTAATGGTAATTAAATTTAATATTTAACTTAAGTTAATTACTTAACTAAAATATTAATTAAGGTTTAGAAAACATTGTTAAGTATTAACTAAAATAATTAAACTTGTATTAAAACCTTAACTCAAATTGTTAAACCTTTATTAAGTCAACAATGTATAAAACTTATTGAAAAAAAAGAATTTACTTAACTTCACTTTTGTAATGTTGCAGTAAAAAAATCCACCCGAGAGCTTCCCCTGTTTGCTCGAGTAACACATCGAGCTTCTCACCCACTTCCACCGAGTCACTCTCGTACTCCTTCTTCTTCTTCTCTTTTTTTTCTTTTCAGCATGTTAGTTTAAACTTAAGTACAGATTTAAGCATCGGGAAACCCTCTCACGCACTCGATCACAAACCCGAAGCAATCGACCCCCTTAGCTCGAGTAACGACTCGAGTAACTCTACAACAATCAACACTGACACAACCCCCCTGTGCCGTACACGTGCACGGTGACGCGCCTTAGCTCCGACGAACTCCATCACTTCAGGCCAGTCGCAAATCTCATGAATACTCGAAAACCAAACTCGAATCGCCTCCAAAAATTTCGAATCGAATTTTAGCATACTACTCGAAACTTGAAGCTCAACCCACACCACAAAACCACTTCGCCACCGATTGCTCAGACCACCGAAAACTCTCGAAATCCATCCATACCACATCAACACTTCACATTACCATCCCCCATCATCTCGTGCAACTCGATGCTTCTGAGGTGATGAAATCACTTTATTTACAGACACGGAAAAAAACTCGAATACAAGCCTAATTTGAACTCGAACCTCCAATTTATAAAATAGAAAAATTATTTGATAATTTTCCTGAAATCGTTGATCAATAAACTCGCTTTAAACCAAATTCCATCAACTAATATTTGATTGATCATCAGAAAATGGAAAAAGAACAGATTTTGTTCAACTGTGAACTGCTGTTGGAATATTCAAGTAAAAACCATCATATTGCTTTTAAAAATCATCCCTTTGTACGTTCATTCAAATTATATAATCAAATCAATGTTTTAGAATACTTGAATTCATCATGTAGTTTTGTTTTTACTGTAAATTTGAGGTTATAGAGTGAACTCTTTATGATCAAGCTTAAAACAAATTTTAGGCTGTGATTCAAGTTTAAACAAACTTATTTCGTTTAAAAATCCTAAGCTAAAAATGTTTGTATGAAGGTTTGTTTGATTTTTTTCTAATTCACTTTGCTCTGAGACCAAAATATTAAAGAACAAACTATATAAGAGTTTCCAGTAACACAGAAACATACATAAAAACATTTTCTTTTCAATATACAACAAAAACACAAGGTTCATGAACTAAATACTTAGATTTCAATTAAAAAAAATAATTTTACTCACTTGAAATTTTCCCTGAAACTGAAAATTGCCCTTTGTTTTGAAACCCTGCAGATGATCTGCTTTTAAACTTTTTTTTCTTTTTCTGTTTTGTTTTGTTAAATAATCTTGAGTTTGAAAATATGGTGATACTTATATTTTCCTTTCCTGACTTTGCTATATTTTCATGAACGAAATAAAACAATATGGATGTGTCTATATATAAAGAGAATCAGGTTTGTACTAAAGGAAGGTTTTAACCGGTGCAAGATTTTCTTTTAATCAGATTTTTTTATTTCTTTGCTGACTAAGCAAAGTTTAATTCGGCTGAAATGATTTTGCTTTGGTGGCTGATAATCTATTATGGTGTGCTAAGCAAGATTTTTATTTGTGCTTGAATAGATAGCATTTAATGCCTTTGTCCCCATTTTTTTTTACATGTAATCTTATTTTTTTGTAAGTAAAATTTTGTTTTATTTTGTAGATTTTTTTTCTTTTTCTTACATACATTTTTGTTTCCTTATTTATATAATTTTCATGCAACTTTATATGTATTCCATATGTCATTTAGAACCATATAATCTTATCACAAACATACCTTGAATTTTATTTCTATTTAAAGTTAACTATCAACATTTAATTTATCACATATATCTTATTTTATGGTTTAACACAAATTCTTGTTTGTTATATTTTTTCCTTTATTTATTATTATTTATATAAATCTTAAACTACCAAATATTTATATCCATATAACTTTGTAGTATTTAATATTAATAATATTTTATTTCTCTTGAAACTTTTCAAATTAATTTCAAAAGTTCAAATAAATTACCAAATTTAAATTTACAATTTTTGGGATGTTACAAGCAACCTCCAATCTTACTGAAACTTCGGCATCTGTACCCCCTCAACCACATGGGCCTACCATAGGGAGGTCTAGGCCCTACTCTGAATTGATATGGATCGATACCGATCCCTCTATGAGTCAAGTTTGGGCTAGCGACCCCTGTGGTAGCTTCCTTGTGGTCTATAATGATGTTGCTCCAAATATCATAGTATTCAGACTTGTAGATCCTTAGTTCTCATCACGTTTTAGTTCCAACCTTAACCTAGTCAAGGTAATACCGATCCATATTCCCTGTGTCTCACTATGCCGATCCATCCTTCACAAGTCACGCCCTACCGACCCCTCTACGAGTCAAACCACCACGCTAATGCCGATCCATTCCCTCTAAACATTCTATGCCGACCTGAGTTGTTTCCCTCTGCTATGCCGACCCATAGTCTCGAAACACATTATGCCGATCCACACTCATATGCCAACCCAGACTCATAATGCTGATCCCTACATATTACTATCCAAACTGACCGCCTTATCAAGTAATTATGCCGACCCCGCCTCCATGTTAACTGTATACCGATCCCTCCATATCTCACCCAATTTGACCAATTGTTCATGCTGATTCCTATTTAAGCCAAACTAAATCCCATAATTCCAACATCTTGCATCGTCTATCTATCGACCCTATCTACCTTATGCTGGATACAACTATTCAGACATATATTTTGGTCAGGTGGATGTTGTTTCACAACCATCCTTCCCATTCACAGTTGAGTCTGTCATTCGTATTCAACCCTAGTTAGCCACGTTAGACACCGGGTAACACTTTCCCTCCAAAGTATGTCTTGTGAATAACACGATGAGCTTTGAATTGGAGAAACCTAGGTTCTCGAGAACAAGCCTGTCTAAGTCCCTAGTTGATCACGGTTCCTTTATTAACCTTCGATGATACAGATCTAATATCACATTCCACTAGAACACATAGATTTGGTCATGTGAAATTTTCAAGTTTTCTTCTGGTTGGACATTAAGCTTGATCGTTTCAAGCTAAACCGCCATTTCAGTTACTTCCAAAAGGCTGAATCCTTAAACCTCTTCTGTGCATGTTCATACGAACGTTTCTGCTGCTGTCTTCTGGACGTGTTCGGATATTCACTAGCCTTTGCCAAGCCATTTTTCTTAGGATGTTTACATTTGCAGTATAACCTTCATGATATCGGCTGTCATTTGGTTTCTAATTATCTGACATTTTCTTCTACCTCCTTCTATCTTTTTTCCCCTTCTCTTTTATATATATATTAGTTATTATTTATTTATTTTTATATTTTTTTACATGTAGGAGGGGTCGGCATTCGGTATGTCGATCCTTTGGTGAATCTACATAGACAGGGATCGGTGTACCACAAGGACGATCCCCATTCAATATTATGACCGAGTCACTCGAGTATGACCGGTTCCTCCTCCTTTCCTCACTACCTATATAAAAACTCACATCTCTCTCCTTTCTTTCATCATTTTAACTTCTGAGCACTTAAACCCTTTTCATTTTGCTCTTTACTCAACCGAACGTATTGAAGCAAGACAAATTTCCTCTTTAAACTTGAATTTAAGTGAGAGATCTTATTTTCTATCTCCATCACCATCACATCCTCTTTAATCCAAGCCTCGACCTTTTAATCCATATCAAATAGATATAATCTCTTCTCACAGTCACATTAGTCGAGTCTTGATGGAGTTCGAGTGTCGTTTAGGTGTATGGCTTAGCGGGTTATGTTAAGTCGCATGGGAGAGGAAGAGAAGAGGAAGGAGCAGAAGAAGGAGAAAGAGGAAGGAGAAGAAAAAGGAAAGGGAGAAGAGGATGAAAAAGAAGGGTTTGGAGGAGCTTTTTGAAGGGATGATAGGAAGTCTAACTTTAGGATAGGGTAGGAAGAGTTCACAAAGGGGTCGGCACGATATTATGTTGTTGTTTGGTGAGGGATCGGTGAAAAGTAGCTAGAGAGAGGTTGGTATAAGAGATGGTTTTGATGAGAGGGGTCGATATGAACTGGGCTTATTTGAGGGATCGGTACGTACTTGTTAAGCGAGGGTTCAGTGTTAATAGCCAAGGTGTAGGGATCGGCATAGATAAATGTCTTAAAAGGGATCGGTATAGGGGCTTATCAAGAGGGGTCGGTTTAAGAACGAAAATAGAGGGTTGTCCTGGAAGCTTAAGTTTATGGGTCGGCATATAGGTTAGAAGAAAGGGATTGGTGCTCTCACACAAGAGTAAGTATATGGGTCGGCTACAAGACTGAAACACATGGATTGACATACACAGTAGGGATCGGTGTTGACCATAAAACTTTGCTAAGTCAAGTCGCTCAAATATTTAACTGCACACTGCCTTGCCTGAGCATAAAATGACTAATAACAACACGACTTGCATACTTGGACCAATGGACTTAAGTTTGAACGAACAAATTCTCGCCAACTTAACATGAACTAAGTGTGAAATCGGCTAAACAAACTTGAACAATGAACTTCATAATTCAGAACGCCAACATCCGATCCTAAAGCTTTGGTTGCCAATCACCCTTCACGTCATTTGAGATGGTCATCAATGACGGTCTCTCTGGACAAAACCTCCGAGCTATGACATTTTACCTTTTCTTTTTTGGTTTCAAACTGCTTATGTTTATTTCATATTGCACTGCACTAGTTCACACACGTCATAGGGGGACAGGTTACTATTTCTAACATTGATTTTCTACTGAGTATAGCTTACACAGATCCTAAGTTACACAAAGCGCTCAACCATAATGTCTTTTGAATCGGTCGCAAGATCAAGCTCCGCCACCTTATCTGATAAACCTTCACTGATTCAGCAAACAAAACAAGTAGAGGCATTTGACCTGCAAATAAATCTCTTTTCTGACATTCCGGTTTTTCCTACAGAAGTTGTTGACCGGGCTCCTGATGTCATTGAGAGCACTATTATCCTGAACAATTCGGTTGAGTCACAAGCGTTTAGAATCGACGAAGCCGCTCTTCGTCGATTATGTTCCATCCATGGGTTTCCTTTCGAAGACATTTTAGTTCCATCGAGGAAAGACAAACCTCACTTGCCCCCAGCCAGATATACTGCTTGTAATAAGTTCATGTGCTTGGCCGGATGCCTGCCGCCCTTCAATTCTTTCGTTTGGGAAATATTGTTATATATTTGGGGATCACTCCTACTCAAATGCACCCCAACAGTTACACTTTTGTCCATGGCACTTTTCTTCTCTTCATGAACACCCTATTCCCTCTGCCAACTCCCGAAGACATCCAATACATCTACAATTTCAACAGACGGGATGATAGTCTTTCGTACGTCTTTCTTGTACCCTTGCCCAAATGCCAGGTCTTAACGGGTGCATGGAATAAGCTCTCCCTATTCAAACATGAATGGTTCTATGTACAATATCCTCCCGGCTTCGCAAGAAGATGGTTGGAAGGACGTAAATGCTATTTGTTCCTTTGTCTTTAATTTAAATATTCAAGTCACAGCCTCTTTCTTTGTACTAATATCTTTATCTTTCAGGTGTACGCCTTCGACCTAAAGGCGTCGAGTATTCCAGAGCTGTCACGGCCATTCGTGCTACTCCTGTGTAGGATCAGGACATCAAAATCCTTGTCATCGATGAATTGCTCTCACTATTTGGGCTGTTAGAAGACGACCGCAAAATTGGTCTCCCTGATAGCAAAGCGGTCATGAGAATTGTTTTCGAGAGAAGGGTAGAAGCAAGTGACCCCATGGTGCCCCTAGTTAAGGGGACCGGGGAAGACATTGAAGAAGGACACATAAGAGAATTTCAAAATGCGGGGCTGAGAGGCGAAGGTGTAGGCCTCGAAGAAGCACTAGTAGTCGAAGTGCCATAGACCAAACAAACGCAAACTCCTCCAAAGAGGAGAAAAAGTGTAACATTCCCGGTTTTTAGGCGAAATTAAAATCATTAATTAATGTAATTTTTGGGATAATTTTTGAACTAATTGAGAATTAATTTGAAAATTTGGGAATAAACATATGTAAGTAGAATGTGAAAGTAAATTTTGATTTGAAATTCAAGGATAAGTATCTTATAAATAAAATTGGATTTTATTAACTTTATATTTCAAAGGAAAATATATATATATATATATATATTTGTGTATAATTAAACACATTTTCTTTAAAATGAATAAATATAGTTGAAAAATAAATGTAAAGGTTTTGATATGAATATACATTTTGGGAATATAAGACATATTAAAAAAAATTGTTTCATAAATTTAAATAAAGTAAGGTTTAAAACATGCATTATAAATAAATTTAAATAAAGTAAGGTTTAAAACATGCATTATAAATAAATTTAACAAGAAGGACTTAAAAACAATTTAAGCAAAAGTGACATTTGTAACAAGATTACATAAATAAATAACAATTGTAAACATATTAAACAAGTGGCAAGCAAAAATATTCCTAGAATTTAAAAGACATAAATAATATGAAGCAAAGAAATAACCAAGCTAATGTATCCAATTCTCTCTTCATCTTCATTACTCAGTTCGAAACCTGAAATCAGAAAAAAAAACCATCTCAATATCAAAACAAAAATAAAGTTCAAAACCTGGAAAAGAAAATCTCAAAAACAAGATCAAATTTCAACCTGGAAAGCAAAAAGCTTCAGCCTGGAATTAAGCCTGTAATCAAGTAAAGATCAAGCAAGGCAAATTCAAAAAAATCAGAAGCAATCATCAACAGGCAAAAGTAATTCAAATCAAAGATAAAGCTTTGAACAAACACATCAAAACTTCCAAATCAAAGAAGAAGAAAATAATGATACTGCTATTTTCAAAGTCAAGTGAGCAAACCCTTAAAACAACATATTTATTTTGTTTTGCATGTGATCAATATGGGGTATATGTGGTGAAACCTGTTTGTATGGATGAAATATGTCTGTATGTGTATATATAAACATAGAATGATTAATGCATGCCTATACATATGCTTATAACCTTTGTTCTTAGCTATAGGTTTAGTAATTAAGTTTTAAAAATTTCAAATTCACCTTATATAGTCACTAATGGGCTAAGGTTTTTGAAGATGAAATGTGCATTAGGGTATGACATTATTTCTAAAAATAATTTAGGTGAAAATATTTAGTATTTAATATGAAATTAAAAAATTTACAGAGATAATTAAAATAAGTCCAAAAATCAAATATCTGAATTTCAATTTCTGATCATATGGATGAATTCGTAACAGGAAATGGTGAATTTAGGTGGAGAAATCATAATTTTTAAATAAGTACATGGCGAGAATTTTTGGGATGAACGGGAAATGAATTTTTCTCAAATTTGAGCGATGGACGAATTTTGGTAGAACGGATCGAGCACATAGGGGTTGAGAAGGTGGCGTACCTGAGAAAAATGGCGAAAGAAATTAATTTGTATCGTGGTGGCCGGGAGACCAAGGATTAGGGTTTAGGACAGTTTTTTTGTCAACGTCGGGAAATAGATCACCGTGTCGCCGTCATTGAACTGGAGTGGACCGGTTCAAGGGGAAGAGTTGCGTAAGACTCTGACGAATGTTTGACTAAATGGGCTCGTGTTCAGTTGGTCGAAGGTGGCCGCGCGGGAAGTTTTTAGGTGACCGGTCTGTTATGATAGGTGTTGAGGTAGCTCATTTCCAATCCTCTGGTAATCATGCAATTCTGGGTGATCGGGAAGTGTGGGAGGCTCGTCGGTGACTTGTGAAGGCTTTGGCGAGTATCGGAAGTCAATATGGCGTCGGTGCACGTGCACCAAGTATCCATCGTATCAGTTTTTAAGAGGAGGAAGGAGAAGATGGTTTTGCCTCGGGTTCAACTCTTGGGTTTCATTCGATCGACTCGAAGTATATTAGAAACTTTAATTAAGAAATGATTTTGAATAAATTTATTTCAATTTAAATAAGTTGTAATAATATAATTAAGTAGGTAAATGGGTTATCTTAATTATGTAAGGTTTTTGTAATTGAAAATATAATCTCTTTGTTAATTCAAGTATAATTACTTAATATAAGTAACTAAAAGTTATTTGATGGAAATAATTAAGGAATGATTAATTACTTAATTACTTAAAAGGATTTAACTTATGTGATTCATTAATTAAGTGATTAATTCGAAGATTAATTAAGTGATTAAAGGTTAATTACTTAATAATTACAGATTAATTAATTTGTGATTAAAGGTGAATTAATTGATGATTAAGAATTAATTAATTTGTGATTAAAAGGTAATTACTTAATTTAATTATGGGATAGTTAATTACGTAATTAACTTAAGGTTAATTTAGTTAACGTGATTAATTAAAGGATAATTAATCCAAATGATTAATTTATGTGAGTAATTAAAGGTTAATTAATTACGGTAATTAATTAAAGAATAATTAATTAAGGGTTAATTAATTAATGGATTAATTAAGGAATAATAATTAATTAAGGGCAATTAATTAAGATGGGTAATCAAGGTTGATTAAGTTAATTTCATTAATTAGTATCAAATTATTTATAATTAATTATTCGGGATTGGGTAATTAATTCATAAGTAATTAATTTAATTAAAAAAATTAAATTAAGTTAATTGGCGATTACAAATTTGTCTTGTTTATGGATGTATGAATTGTATTGAATGTTTGAATGGATGATTGTCTTTGATCTGTGATATTCTGAACTGTGAATTGTTTTCATTAAGCTGTGTGTAATTTATTTATCTGTGAATCTGTGAACGAAGATAAGCGTTATAGGATTATACCGCGATATTGCTATGCTTGAATCTGTAATGGTTGACGATGTTGCACTATTGTGTAAAACCCCTGGAATACACTATACACACACAAATATGGATTTCAAGGGGAAATCGGTTAAACTACAGATATTTGAATTTAGTATTATTTTATTTAAAATTGTTGTAAAAGATGAATTTTGAATTTAAATGATTTTGGAAATGGAATTGGATTGAACACGAAAGCATTTGAAAAGGAGTTTTGAAATTAAAATAATTTGATTTGAATTCAAGATTTTAAAATTAAGTTATATATATATAGAATTTGAAATTATGTTGGAAATTATGGTTTGAAAAGTGGTGATACAAGTTATATAATATGTATATGGATTTCTAAATCATCTTTAAAGTATTTTAAAAGTATTATTTTGGGAATTTAAATTTAACCCAAGTTTTTACTCAAAAGGCTATAACTTGTACATATTTGATCGGATTTTCCTAAAACAAAAAGCATTTGTTTTCAAATGATAATGACTTTCATATAACGAAAGGATTTTCAGTTTTCATTAAAAGGGTTTCAAATTTGAAATGAAATTGTTTTGATAGCTACAAATGAATCTTTGTTAAAGATTGGTGAACTTTATTTTCAAATTGAAGAGGATCGTTAAGGTGTATCTTTTGTATAAAAGATTTGAATTGTAAATAGTTTTGAAAGCTATGAATTTTGTAAAAGATTGATGAACTTTGTGAAGTGAATCTTTGTGTTTAAAGATTTGTAAATGGTAATTTGTTTAAACCATTTTGAAGAAAGGTTTTGGGTTTAAAGTTATGACTTAACTAAGATCCCACTATATCCATATGTTTTTAAATACCGCGCTCATTATTCGGTTTAGTGAGGAGAGGACTTTGTGTCATAAAACCCACTCCGAATAATGATACGACGTTATGGATTGCATTTGAAGACCGGTGATGAAGACCGGGTATTTTCGAAAATGAAAGGGTAACCCGTCGAATGTCTCTGCACCGAATGGCCTCGGTATAGAGATTTGATCACCCTTTGTGATGGGGAGTCCGAACGTGATTAGGGATTATCCGGATTGCAAGGGCTTCTTTTGAAGTGCCTTCGATTCCGTTGAACCCGGAACAGACTTGTATGGATGTATGTCTGCCGTTACACTTTGAGGTGTAAAGCTGGTTTCTATCAAATATATTTATGTATGGTGGTGGAGAATTTATTCTCTTAGCTTAACACCCTTCTCTGAGACATACGAGCTTAGAGGTTATGTAGTTGATGGTTACTAGTGATACAATGCCAATTTGGTAATGTGGCATACGAAGTGCTGCTGATCATGTGTTGATCAAAGCATGGCTTCTGTGTAAAGCGTAGCTTTGTGGACGTGACCTCGTCGGACCTCACAAGCTGGAATGGTCGAAACAGGAAATATGCAGCAAGGTTATTTGAGGGTAGCGCCCCTTGAGGGTATGTCCATTTACTTCTGTATAGAAGTGGTATCATTGTATGGAGACCAGATACTTAACTTATGTGGTTGCTGCAACTTATTGCTTTGTGGTTGTTGGTGCAGGGCCCTCGAATAAAGGTTGGTTGCGACCGGGGGATGACATACTCGTGACAGTTAGTTACCTAGTTACAGAGGTAACCTGGCCTTGTGTTGGCAGAGATCCGGTTAGGTTCTCGGAGCGTCCCTCCAGGGGAAACCCAAGTGGCCCAGGAAGTTACTTTGCCTGACCATTTGTTGGAAATCCAATCACCAATACATGCCTTGTACGGTTTTAGTTGTAGAACCTGCCATTTAACATGGCAGCTGTAATAGGCACACTATAATTATACGTATGCTTGCTAAGATTAATATTATACTTGCAAATGTTTTCTGCACTATGCACTAATAACAATATCAAGTGGTTTTCGCGTATTAAGCATGATTGACTATCATAAGGAGAAATCTCCCCCAAGTGTGCGATTGCATTGTGTGTGTACCGAGAGGCCTTATGGTAGTTTCATTTTCCAAAAGCACTGCGGATTTCTTTTTAAATTCTTTTGTTTGTTTTTATTCAAGGAAACTGTATTCGTTTGCTTATACCAGTCCCATGACTGAATTGGAGTTTATTATTCCCTTCCTAAACTCTGGGTGCCCACAATTTTCCACACGGGCAGTCTAGAGTTGGGTTTTTCAGATAATCAAATAGTAGGTGTAGATACAAAATAGCATCCAGCCTTTGGATTTGGCGATAGCATTTGTTTCACTTCAACAGTTACCGAGTTTTCTACATAACAATGTGATGGTGGTTTAGCTTATGACATCTTGGAGATCTTTGGAGCATTGGATTGGATTGCAATTTTGGATTCTTTCTTTCTCTTTTGGAGATCAAGTTGGAAATTTCTTTCCGCTGTGTCATATACAGCTTTTATATTCTGCTCTGGTATTTTTGGATCTGTTGTATCTTATTGTATCAGATATTGTATCATTGTTGTATCGAATATTGTGTATCAATGATATTCATTTTTTTCCGTTGTGTTGTTATACTTAATGTGTTATAAGCTCTGGCACGAATCGAATGTCAACATTTGAATATGCGGCATTTGAATACGAGTGAAGTATGGATGTCGATTTTCGAAGGCTGAAAATTAGGGTCGTGACATTTTGGTATCAGAGCTGAAGGTTGAGCAAGAACTTCAGCTCAGGAGTATGACACATTAGGTTGCTCAATGGAGATAGGGTTACAAATACCCTATAATTAGTATATCCCTAAGATATCGGTCTGCATGCCTCAGTAAATTCTCTTACTACCCACTAATAGTAAGTATGAGTGCAAGAAGAGGACGAGATAAGGGATAAGGAAGTACCACTACAAATGGTCAATATCCTGTAATAACCAAGAACAACTTTCTCTATCAATCTACCTGTTGATCATCCGATATCAATTCTTGGTTGGTTTCGTGGCGGCTATAAGAAGAAGCTTTGGTGGTGGTGGCCTTGCAAATCGTGCAGATAAGTTCCAATCTCGTATTCTAATCGTCGGTTCATTTTTAACTTTAATGAAATTTGAAATGTCAATTGAAATAATTTGTTTAACAAATTATGAAGTTAAATTAATTTGTATCGATAAAACGATTACGGTTAAAACCAAAATTTTAATTTTTTATGATTTCTTGTAAGGATTTAAGTCTGAGAAAGGACAAGTTAATATATACTTTGGGGTATTTCGACCTGAGTTTGGAATCCATATCTAGTGTTCGAGAATAGTGGAAGATTGAATCCATTTATCTATTCTTTGGGGTCTCAATTCATTCTACGAACGGTTAATTATCCCTTCAAACTAACCAATGCCTTGCATATTTTGTAGATCTGATGACCTAAATATTTCGTGAAACGTTGAATGAGTTCATTCTCATATTTATTGATGATATTCTAATTTGGTAAACCAAATGCATAATAGATATTCAGTTTGATCTAGTAAAATATTCTCCATCTATTCTTTGTTTGTCTCCCTGTCTAGCACATTTTGGGGACGAAATTTTCTTAAAAGGGAATCTGTAACATTCCCAGTTTTTAGGCTAAATTAAAATTAGTAATTAATATAATTTTTAGGATAATTTGTGAATTAATTGAGAATTAATTTGAAAATTTAGGAATAAATAAATGTAAGTAGATAGTGAAAGTAAATTTTGATTTGAAATTCAAGGATACGTATCTTATAAATAAAATTGGATTTTATTAACTTTATATTTCAAAGGAACAAATATATATATATATATATATTTATTTGTGTATGATTAAATTTTAAATCATTTTCTTTAAAAGTTGTATAAGTACAAATAATATAAAATGTATGAATATAAATATAATAACTAAGTCGAATATGGATTTGATAAAAAGAATTAAAGCACATTTTCTTTAAAATGAATAAATATAGCTGATAAATAAATATAAAGGATTTGATATGAATATACCTTTTGGGAATATAAGACATATTAAAAAAACTTGTTTCATATATTTAAATAAAGTAAGGTTTAAAACATGCAGTATAAATAAATTTAACAAGAAGGACTTAAACACAATTTAAACAAAAATGACATTTGTAACAAGATTACATAAGTAAATAACAAGCGTAAACATATTAAATAAGTGGCAAGAAAAAACATTCTTAGAATTTAAAATACATAAATAATATGAAGCAAAGAAACAACCAGGCTAATGTATCCAATTCTCTCTTCATCTTCATTACTAAGTTCGAAACCCGAAACAAAAAAAAAAAGCATCTCAATATAAAAAAAAACAAAGTTCAAAACCTGGAAAAAAAATCTCAAAACAAGATCAAATTTCAACCTGGAAAGCAAAAAGCTTCAACCTGGAATTAAGCCTGTAATCAAGTAAAGATCAAGCAAAGAAAATTCAAAAAAATCAAAAACAATCATCAACAGGCAAAAGTAATTCAAATTAAAGATAAAGTTTCAAACAAACACATCAACACTTCCAGATCAAAGAAGAAAATAATAATAATACTGCTCTGTTCAAAGTCAGGTGAGCAAACCCTTGAAATCACATATTTATTCTGTTTTGCATGTGATCAACATGGGGTATATGTGGTGAAACCTGTTTGTATGGATGAAATATATCTGTATGTGTATATATAAACATAGAATGATTAATGCATGCCTGTACATATATTTATAACCTCTGTTCTTAGCTACAGGTTTAGGAATCAAGTTTTAAAAAAAAATTCAAACTCACCTTATATAATCACTAATAAGCTAAGGTTTTTGAAGATGAAATGTGTGTCAGGGTATGACATTATTTTTAAAAAAAATTTTAGGTGAAAATATTTAGTATTTAACACAAAAATATAAAATTTACAAATATAATTAAAAATAGTCCCAAAATCAAATATCTGAATTTCAATTTCTGATCATATGGATGAATTCATAGCAGGAAATGATGGATTTAGGTGGAGAAATCATTATTTTTAAATAAGTACATGGCGAGAATTTTTGGTATGAATGGGAAATGAATTTTTCTCAAATTCCGACGATTGACGAATTTGGGTAGAACGGGATTGATCACAGAGGAGGTTGAGAAGGTGGCGGACCTGAGAAAAATGGCGAAAGAAATTAATTTTTATCGTAGTGGCCGGGCGACCAAGGATTACGGTTTAGGCCATTTTTTTGTCAATTTCGAGAAATAGATTGCGGTGTCGCCGTCGTTGAAATGGAGTGGACCGACCCAAGTAAAAGAGTTGCATAAGACTCTAGCGAACCTTTGAAAGAAAGGGCTCGTGTTCAGTTGGCCGTAGGTGGCCGTGCGGGAAGTTTTTAGGTGATCGATCTATTCAGATGGGTATTGAGGTAGCTCTTTCCAATCCTTTGGTGATCGCGCAATTCTGGGTGATTCGGAAGTGTGGGAGGCTCTTCAGCGACTTATCAAGGCTTCGGCCAGTGTCGGAAGTCGATCTGGCGTCAGTGCACGTGTACCATGTATCTGTCATATCAGTTTTTAAGAGGAGGAAGGAGAAGAAGGTTTTGCCTCGGGTTCGACTCGTGGGTTTCGTTCGATCCACTCGAAGTATATTAGAAATTTTAATTAAGAAATGATTTCGAATAAATTTATTTCAATTTAAATAAGTTGTAATAATATAATTAAGTGATTAATTAAGGTATATGGGTTTTCTTAATTATGTAAGATTTTTGTAATTGAAATATAATCTCTTAGTTAATTCAAGTATAGTTGCTTAATATAAGTAACTAAAAGTTATTCGATGGAAAGAATTAAGGAATGATTAATTACTTAATTACTTAAAAGGATTTAATTTATGTGATTCATTAATTAAGTGATTAATTTAATGATTAATTAAGTGATTAATGGTTAATTACTTAACAATTAAAGATTAATTAATTTGTGATTAAAGGTGAATTAATTGATGATTAAAAGTTAATTAATTTATGATTAAAAGGTAATTAATTAATGTAATTAAGGGATAGTTAATTACGTAATTAACTTAAGGTTAATTTAATTAATGTGATTAATTAAAGGATAATTAATCCAGATGATTGATTTATTTGAGTAATTAAAGGTTAATTAATTAAGGTAATTAATTAAATAATAATTAATTAAGGGTCAATTAATTAATGCGATTAATTAAGGAACAATTAATTAATTAAGGGCAATTAATTAAGATGGGTAATCATGGTTGATTAAGTTAATTTCATTAATTAATGTCAAATAATTTATAATTAATTAATCAGGATTGGGTAATTAATTCATAAATAATTAATTTAATTAAAAATTAAATTAAGTTAATTAGGGATTACAAATTTATCTTGTTTATGGATGTATGAGTTGTATTGAATGTTTGAATGGATAATTGTCTCTGTTCTGTGAGTTGTTTTAATTTAAGCTGTGTGTAATTTATTTATCTGTGAATCTATGAATGAAGATAAGCATTATAGGATTATACCGCTTATCGATATTGCTATGCTTGAATCTATAACGATTGATGATGTTGCACTATTGTGTAAAACCCCTTGACTACACTACACACACAAATATGGTTTTCACGGGGAAATCAGTTAAGTCACAGATATTTGAATTTAGTATTATTTTATTTAAAATGGTTGTAAATGATGAATTTTGAATCCAAATGGTTTTCGAAATGGAATTGGATTGAATATGAAAAGCATTTGAAAAAGAGTTTTGAAATTAAAATAATTTGATTTGAATTTGAATTCAAGGTTTCTAAAATTAAGTGATATATATGTGTATGTATAGAATTTGAAATTATGTTGGAAACTATGGTTTGAAAAGTGGTGATACAAGTTATATAATATGTATATGGATTTCTAAATCATCTTTAAAGTATTTTAAAAGTATTATTTTGGGAATTTAAATTTTATCCAAGTTTTTACTTAAAAGGCTATAATTTGTGCATATTTTATCGAATTTTCCCGAAATGAAAAGCATTTGTTTTCAAATGATAATGGCTTTCATCTAACCAAAGGATTCTCAGTTTTCGTTAAAAGGGTATCAAATTTGAAATGGAATTGTTTTAAAAGCTATAAATGAATCTTTGTTAAAGATTGGTGAACTTTTTTTTTAAATTGAAAAGGATCTTAAGATGTATCTTTGTATAAAAGATTTGAATTGTAAATTGTTTTGAAAGCTATGAATTAATCTTTGTGAAAGATTGGTGAACTTGGTGAAGTGAATCTTTTCGTTTAAAGATTTGTAAATGGTAATTTGTTTAAACCATTTTGAAGAAAGGTTTTGGGTTTTAAGTTGTGACTCAACTAAGATCCCACCATATCCATATGTTTTTTTTATACTGCGCTCATTATTTGGTTTAGCCGGGAGAGGACTTTGTGTCATAAAACCCATTACGAATAATGATATGATGTTATGGATTGCATTTGAAGACCGGTGGTGAAGATTGGGTATTTTCAAAAACGAAAGGATAACTCGTCGAATGTCTCTGCACCGAATGGCCCCGGTATAGAGATTTGATCACCCTTTGTGATGGGGAGTCCAGACGTGATTAGGGATTATCCGGATTGCAAGGGCTTCTTTTGAAGTTCCTTCGGTTTTGTTCGAACCTGGAACAGACTTGTATTGATGTATGTATGACGTTTACACTTTGAGATGTAAAGCTGGTTTCTATCAAATAAATTTCTGTTAGCTGGTAGAGAATTTATCCTCTTAGCTTAACACCCTTCTCTGAGACATACGAGCTCAGAGGTTATGTAGTTTATGATTACTAATGATACATTCCCAATTTGATAATGTGGCATACGAAGTGCTGCTGATCATGTGTTGATCAAAGCATGGCTTTGGTGTAAAGCTTAGCTTTGTGGACGTGACCTCATAGGACCTCACAAACCGGAATGGTCGAAACAAGAAGGATGCGACAAGATTATTTGGGGGTAGCGCCCCTTGAGGGTATGTCCATTTCCTTCTTGATAGAAGTGGTATCATAGTAAGGAGCCCAGGTACTTAACTTACGTGGTTGCTGCAAACTTATTACTTTATGGTTGTGGGTTGAGAGTCATCGGATAAAGGTCGGTTACGACTGGGGGATGGCATACTCGTGACAGTTAGTTACGTAGTTACAAAGGTAACCCCACCTTGTGTTGGCAGAGATTCGGTTAGGTTCTCGGGGCGTCCCTCCAGAGGCGTACCCATGTAGCCCAGGAAGTTCCTTTGCCTGACCATATATTGGAAATCCAATCACCAATACGCGCCTTGTACGGTTTTAGTTGTAGAACCTACCATTTAGCATGGTAGTTGTAGTAGGCATACTATAATGGTACGTATGCTGGCTAAGATCAATATTATACTTGCAAATGTTTTCTGCACTATGCACTAATAATAATATCAAGTGGTTTTCGCATACTAAGCATGTTTGACTATCATAAGGAGAAATCTCCCCCAAGTGTGCGATTGCATTGTGTGTGTGCCGGGAGGCCTAATGGAAGTTACATTTTCCAAAAGCATTGTGGATTTCTTTTTAAATCCTTTTTTTTGTTTTTATTCAAAGAAACTGTTTTCGTTTTCTCACGCCAGTCCCATGACTGACCTGGAGTTTATTGTTCCCTTTCTAAACTCTCGGTGCCCACAATTTTCCACACGGGCAGTTTGGAGTTGGGTTTTTCAGATAATCAAGTAGTAGGTGTAGATTCGATACCATCCAGCCTTTGGATTTGGCGATAACATTTGTTTCACTTCAATAGTTACCGAGTTTGCAACATTACAACATGATGGTGGTTCGAGCTTATGACATCTTGGAGATCTATGGAGCATTGGATTGGATTGTAGTTTTAGATTCTTTTTTTCTCTCTTGGAGATCAAATTGGAAATTTCTTTTCGCTGTGTCATATTCCACTGTTATATTCTTCTCTGATACTTTTGGATCTGTTGTATCTTATTGTATCAGATATTGTATCATTGTTGTATCAAATATTGTGTATCAATGATATTCATTTTTTTCTGCTGTGTTGTTATACTTAATGTGTTATAAGCTCCGACGCGAATCAAATTTCAACATTTGAATCTACGACATTCGAATACGAGTGAAGTATGGATGTCGATTTTCGAAGGCTGAAAATTTGGGTCGTGACAAAAAAGTTGGTGTACACGCTGCGGAAAAGAAAGGCTGGGGAAAATTTGGAATTTGTTATAACCCTAATCAAAAAGGACTCATCTTCGTAGAAAAAGTTCGTTGAAGGGACTCTCTGACATTCTGATTCCGATGATTTATTAAATAAAACTTCACTAACCTTGACATCGAAGGGCTTAACTCTCCCGCGAGAAGCGGCGAAGGTGTGCAACCTTCCACCAAGGAGGAGGAAACTCCAATGAGTAAAGTTAATGTTACTGGTCCAACGGGGGGAAACACTAGGACACATACAACTAATCACACTCCGCCATCCACTTATGATTTTCTCTTTGCGTTATAACTTCTAATATACTTCTATTCGACTCTTTTTACAGGTCCAATGTCACACTCGCACGCTTTTGATCGCCTTCAAGGCTCTTCCACTTACTAATGCTCAGGGCGAGATTCCTAATCTGGAGATGCAGAGGCGAAGACAAAGGGCGAGACAAAGATTATTATTATCGAGAATCCTCTTCCTCGTCTAGACGGAAATCTCAACCACACGCTCCCCGCCATATCGATCCATCAAAACCTCCTTCTTACAACAGAGACAAATCTTCTCATCGGGGTTCCTAAGCTGCTACTCCCCACTATTAGTACTCCGGGTCGTCAAGCACAAGGCAATCACGCAAGCATCATAAGCACCCTCTAGTTTCTTTTGAACAACTCCTGCCAGTTCCTGCCCATGATCCTACTACAGCAGAGAGATTAGCTGAACTCAAAGATGCCTTCCCAAAGTTTTGATTTGACGGGCTCGAATTCCTCCCTTCTATACATATCATTCCTAGAAGTGCCAAAGAGAGCTCATTAGCATGCATAATTGGCGTCTATGTGCAACATGCCGCGTTTATCCCCTTAGCTGAAAAAGTCCTTGAAGTTTCCATTGAGCGCCAGCATGAAATTGGTCGCCTTAAGCTAGAGGCCATCCATATCATCAAACATCAAGATGCTGTGCCGATTGGATATAAATCTCAACTTGACACAACAGAGAAGAACGCGAAAGAAACAGCTGAGGCGGTGAGTCATTTGGAAACTTCGCATGAAAAGGAACTAGATGTGGTGCTCCATCGTAGTGGCAACTTGGCTTTAGAGGACTCCTTCAAAAAGGAGAAAGGCATCTTAGCTTACCTTATTAAGGAGATAGAAAAATTATTGTTTAAACAAAGGGAGGAAAACTTTGAGGCAGAGGAAGAGTCGCAAAAATATTACGAGGAGATTGTTGAAACAAGGAATTTATAAATGGAGCTTGATGAGAAGCTTGCCCAGATCGAAGTCTTGAAAGAAGTAGCCCACGAAGACGGCAGAAAAGAGATGCTTATAGAAGCCAACTCCTGAGTTGAGGCTGCCATCAAGTCTGGTAGGGAAGAGATCAAGAACTTGTTCGTTCCGCTCATTGCCGAATATAATGAAAAAGTTCTCCTTCACCACGACCTGACCTTTCTAAGCAATGGCTACCTCAAATCACTTGCCGAAGCTTAGGAAATCATCACAAAAATCAAGAAAGAAAAGTTGGGAGTGGCTCAGCTTGATGAAGAGGCACTTGCACGTGAAGTGCTCCGAGGAAACGAGCCATCTGACTTGGCTACCGTGAAACTTCAATTCTGCAAAGCTTCCACAACGACTAAAGAAAGAGAAGACATCGTAGGATCTTATGGAATTGAACCCAAGTGTCCTTCTCCTATTCCGTTGGCTAGGATGTCATCCTCTCTACCTATGGAGCAACATGTTGGTTATGACCATGACAAACCCGGACTTGGCCCACACATGTTGGCTCCCATAATTGAAGGGAGCACTCCGGTGACAACCAAGAGCCAACCAGATGCTGGTTCTGCAATGAACTCTTTTGAATTAACAAAGTTGCTATTTTAAATACATAATAGCTATGAATTCACGCTTATGTTTTAACTAACTTTTGTAGGCCACCCTGGTCAAGAGAAAACCCCAAGGAGCGTTGTCGCCACAGAGAACCAAGAGAAAGTGGCAGAGGCTCCAGATGTTGCAGATATTCCTGGGCTCGATGCTTGGGTCGTCGATGCGATCGAAAAGGATAAGCCAAAGGACCCGTCTCTCGGTGAGGAGTGGGATGATATATTGATCACGGGTGCCACAGAGCACACTTCTACGAGCAGTATGAAGGAGCTGATCGAAAAAGAAGAGAGGTCGAAGCACGAAGTTAAAACGGAGCCTGTTGAGGTCGTGACCAATGATCCTATCCCTGCGACTTTGCAGGTCATTCCACCTAGCAGGATGATTCCCGTTGAAATTTCTCCTCCTTCATCAAGCATCTCCTCCAAGGGTGATAAGGGGTCCTGGAGAAAACACTCGACTGGTTCAACTCCTGAAAAAAGAATAAGGAGAAGAAATCAAAGAAATGATTAGCGTTTTGTGTTATTGTACATAGTCTAGATAAGATAGCGAGTGTTTCTTTTCTTAGTAGTAGATGCAAGGGTGTGGATCCCGAACTTTTTAAATAATTTGTAAGGAATTTTGGGAAATAGTGAATAAAAGTTTTTGTCTTGCAATTAATCATTGTGTGAATAATTAATTCAGCAGTAAAATAATTACTTCCCATTTCATGTGCTCATAATTTTCACAAGACTCGTTAATAATCCAATATCTCGATCTCGAAGCCTCTTCGAAGGCGCTATCTTAAGTTGTAAGCAATATCAAGCTAGAACTGTAACTAACGGGTGCATCTTGCCGTTAATACTCAAGTCACTTCTGTTGATTTGAGATTGGAATTTATGGAATAGAGAACAATTGAAAACTCTTCCGTCAACCCATTGGGTTTTCGAGTTAGCCTATGGTCTTCAGAATTTCCTAATCCGCAGTCCAGGACTTAGAATTCTTTAGTCCGTAGTCCGAGACATGGAGATTTTCGTCAAATTGTTTATACTCTAGTCCACAGTCAGGGACTTAGAGTACTCTAGTCAATAGTTAGGGACTTAGAGATTTTCGTTAAATCCCGTTATACTCTAGTCCGCAGTCAGGGACTTAAAGTACTTTAGTCTGCAGTCAGGGACTTAGAGATCTTCGTTAAATTGTTTACACTCTAGTCTACAGTCAGGAACATAGAGTACACCAGTCCGTAGTCAGGGACTTAGAGACGTTCGTTGAATCGTTTATACTCTAGTCCGCTGTTTGGGACTTAGAGTATGCTAGTCCGTAGTCAGGGACTTAGAGGTTTTCATCAAATTGTTTGTACTCTAGTCCGCGGTCAGGGACTTAGAGCACAATAGTCCGTAGTCAGGGACTTAGAGATTTTGATTAAATCATTTATACTCTAGTCCACAGTTAAGGACTTAGAGGTTTTTGTTAAATCGTTTATACTCTATTTCGCAATCAAGGACTTAGAGTACTCTAGTCCGCAGTTAGGGTCTTAAAGATTTTCGTTAAATCATTTATACTCTTGTCCATAGTCAGGGACTTAGAGTACTCTATCATGTAGCCAGGGACTTAGAGATTTTCGTTAAATTGTTTATACTCTAGTCCGTAGTCGGGGATTTAGCGTACTTTAGTATGCAGCTAGGGACTTAAATTTTTTTTGTCATTCTCCTTCCATCGGCGACCTTTGCTCCTTATTGCGGGCTTTGCCTTTTGGATTCATCGGCAGGAATCATCAATCGAGCATACTTACAAAAACCACCCCGTTCGATCTCATCGGGGTTCAGTATGACAGATCGACTTTTAACTCTGCGAACCTGTTCGCACATCGCACATATCGATATCAACCGATTCCATCACATAATTAGCGTAAAATGTAATAATAGTGGCTCACGTAAAGGAAGCTTCAAGATTATAGTCATCATATGAAAAGGAACCAAATAACTCGTCTTATTTCACATTGAAAGAAATCAAGCATCAAAGAAAATGTCGAAAGTAAGCAATACTGAAATACAAAAGAAATAGTTCAGGTGAAATAACAACGTAAATGTTCACTATTCCAAGATCTCGGGAGTGTTGCGCCATCAACAATCGCTAGCTTGAAAGTTCCTTCTCCAATCCTCTGTTCAATGACGTATGATCTTCCCATGTCGGACGCATATGCGATGGAATAGTGAAATCTCATTTTAGGACAAGATCGCCAACTTTGAAAGTTCTCGATAGGCCTTTCACGTCATAATATCGGGCGATCCGATGTCGGTGTGCAGCTGCTCTCAAATCGACCTCCTCATGTTTCTCATTGATAAAGTCCAGAGATTCCAAGAGAAGATCTGAGTTTGTTCTGGGGTCTTAGTAAGTCACCCAATAGGAAGGGACTTCAAGTTCCACTAGAATAACTACTCTAGTTTTATAAGCAAGAGCGAATGGAGTGTGGCAAGTCACAACTTGTGAGTGACCCTGTAGGCCCAAAGCACCATAGGGAGTTCAACCACCCACTTGCCTTTAGCCTTTTCCAAACGCTTTTTCAAGATTGAATTTATAATCTTATTTACAGCTTCAACTAGTCCATTCTTCCGAGGGTGAGCGACCGTTGGAAAACTCTTTTCAATGTGATATCTCCAACAAAACTCCGTAAACTCAACACTATCAAATTGAGTCCTATTAGCAGTCACGATAGTCCATGGAAGAACGAAATGATGCACAATGTTTCGAACGGCGAAGTTAATAACTTTCTTGGTTATGATCGGCCAACTGCTCCGCTTCGGTCCATTTGGTAAAGTAGTCAGCTGCGACAATTGCATATTTCACGCCACCTTTGAAAATTGGCAAAGATCTGATGATATCGATTCCCCACATAGCAAATGGCCATGGACTAATCATTTGTATGATCTTTGTACACGGAGCTCTTGGGACTTTCACATATATCTGGCATCTATTGGATCATCTTACATAATCAACAGCATCTCGGTTCACAATCGTCTAGTAGTATCCATAACGGAGTATCTTTTTTGCCAGTGTTTGCCCCTCAATGTGATCGCCGCATTCTCCCTCATAGACTTCTTTCAAGACACGCTTTATCTCATCATGAGAAATACACCAAAGTAAGAGAATACAGAACCCCTTTCCATACATAGTTCCTTCTTGCATAATATACCGTAAAGCTGTACGAAGAACGTGTCGCTTTTCGTTTCTCTTCTCAGGCAAGATTCCGTGCAATAGGTATTCTTTAAATGGAGTCATCCATGATTCTTTTTCAGGTTCCGTCTCTAGTACTTGATTAACTCCCATCACATTTATACTCAGGGTATGTAGTATCTTGACCGAAACCAAGCCCATCTGTTATGCATCACAAGTACTAGCTAACTTTGCCAACGAGTCAGCTTCTCCGCTTTGCTCACGCGGGATATGTGAAATGTCATAGTATTCGATATCCGCCAACAACTCCAACTCAAGTAAGATATGGGGCTAGTCGTTACCCCTTTGCCTGGTAGTTCCCTCTAACCGGGTACACCACCAGTTGCGAGTCGCGAAAGATTTCAAGGGACTTCAACCCCAGTTCTCCAGCAAGTTTAGGTCTAGCGATTAATGCCTCATGCTCGACTTTGTTGTTCGTAGCAGGGAAATTTTTTTTCAAAGCA
This sequence comes from Allium cepa, assembly GCA_030765085.1. Classification (NCBI taxonomy): domain Eukaryota; kingdom Viridiplantae; phylum Streptophyta; class Magnoliopsida; order Asparagales; family Amaryllidaceae; genus Allium; species Allium cepa. The sequence goes on from CM060941.1 coordinate 808,032,239, forward strand.
TAGAAAATCGACCGATTCTCAGGGGTTACAAGAATGATGCCCGCTCTAGATCAATGATCATTGGATGCTCCATCAGTATATAGCTTTTATCGTACGGTAGGAATTACACTACTCTCTTGTGGCTCGTCCTGCATGGTAAACTCTGCTATAAAGTCTGTCAATGATTGTCCCTGGATAGCTCTACGAGGCAGATATGTACTATCAAACCAATTAAGCTCAATGTTCCACTTAAGCAGCCTTCCAAACGTCTCAGGTCATTGTAGGACCTGTTGTAAAGGCTAGTCGGTATAGAGTTGATTGGATGTGCCTGGAAGTAAGGGCGAAGTTTGCATGACGTGATCACCAAGAAGTATGCCAATTTCTCTATTTCGGGTGGTTTGTTTCTGTCCCCGTTAATCGTTTGTTGATGTAGTACACCTGTCTCTGAATTCGGTTATCCTCACAAATCAAAGTGGCATTTATGGCGTGTGGCGATATATCTAAGTAAATGTACAACTCCTCATGATCTACCAGCTCTGATAAAAGAGGGGGTCTCTCAAAATGACTCACCAAAGCTCGGAATGCGCCTTCACAATCTTACGTCCACTCGAAATTCCTCTTCCCTCTCCTTATCAAATTGAGGAAAGGAATGCATTTATCAGTCACGTCGAAGATGAACCGACTCAGAGCAGTGACCTTCCAGTTCAAACTCTACACTTGCTTAATAGTTTTGGGTGCTTGTATATCCTAAATTACTTGGATCTTTTCTGGATTCACTTCAATTCCTCTGCATTGACAATAAAGCCTAGGAACATTCCTGATGCAACACCGAATGAGCATTTCAAAGGTTTGATTTTCATGTTATGAAATTGAAGGATATCAAACATCTCCGCTAAGTCTCGAATGTGTTCATTTGATCACTGCGACTTCACGAGCATATCATCCACATAAACTTCCATCGTCCTCCTGATCTGATCTTCAAACATTCGATTAACCAAACGTCGATAGGTCGCTCCTGCGTTCTTTAATCTAAACGGCATTACTACATAAGAGTACAACCCAATGTCCATTACAAAATCAGTGTGCTCCTGATTTGGACGTGGATTCGGATTTTTTTGTACCTCAAATATGCATAAATGACAACAATTCGTGCCCTGCAGTTGAACAAACTAGCTAGTCAATTCTAAGCAAGCGAAAACTATCCTTGGGGCACACCTTGTTCAGGTTTGAATAGTCAATACATGTTCTCCATTTCCTATTTTCCTTCTTCACCAGCACAAGGTTAGATATCCATTCGGGATAGAGGCGTCATGAATAAACCCATTAGCTTTAAGTTTATCCACCTCCTCTCCAAGAGCAACATATCTCTTCAGATCCATGCCTCGTTTTTATGTTTCACCGGAACATGCTTTGGTTCAACGTTTAATGCATGGCTCGCAATGGTAGGTGATATCCCACACTTTTCAGAATGAGCCCAAGAAAATACATCTAGATTTTCTTAGAAAAAATTCATAAATTCTCTCATCATCGATGGGCTGAGTTGCGATCCAATCTTCAGCACCCACGACGGGTCGTCATTGCTGACTGTGATATCAATCGTCAACTCAACCAGCGCAGCCTTGGTCTCCTTGGGCTCCTCCTCGTCTTCCCTCGGATCAATATCTTTATAGAACCGATTGTGGTGCCCAAGCCAAGGCTTAGGCGCTATTTGTCAATCTTCATTGACTTGGATGCGAATAGACTTGTCCACACACTTCCCTTTCTCTTTCCGCTGAGCGTCTCTCAACTCAGCCACTTAATAGGCACTGCCAGTTGCCTAATCGCCATGCACAACACCTACTCCATTATTTGTTGGAAATTTCAATGTCAAACACCATAGGGCCAGAGCTGCTCGAAATTTAGACAAGGTCAGACTCCCTAGGAACACATTGTACGGTTAATCAACATCCAAAACAATGAATGACAGGATCCACACCGTCCTACGTTCACCTTCCCTAATTTGACTGGAAATTCTACATAACCAACTGCCTCGGTAGCCATACCATTGAAACCGTGTATACAAGCTTTCGGTGGTCTCAAGTCCTTAGCCTCTATCCTCATTTGATCATATGCCTTCTTAAAGATAGTGTTCATAGAGTTCTACAATCAATCAAAATTCTTCTTGCCAGATCGAGGCCAATCACGACGGAGATAACCATCAGATCAGTAGTATGGGTCTCTTCTCTATCGACATCTCTGCTTCTAAATCCTATGTCATCCTTCATTATATGCTGTTGCTTGACCGAAGTTCCATCCCTTCGTATTTGAACAACATTCAAAGTCCATATGTCACACTAAATAGGCATAGTACTCCATTTGCTTCCAACTTCTATCTGTAGGATGCGGTCCACTAACTATCATGTTTATTACCAATCTTCCACTGGTCTGTGTAGGCTCCTTAGCCCTGCGTGGAGCTTGCCCTCGATTGGCGTCAAACATTCCCTATCCGCCATCCTACGGGTTCTTTACAAACTGCTGCAACTTTTTCTCCCGAATCAATTTCTCAATGGCATCATGGAGATGCCTACACTCGTCCATATTGTACCCATAACATTCATGAAACCGATAGTACTTCCCGGTTTTCTTTTATGGCTCAGTCGAATTTTTTAGACGCGGCTTTCTATGTTGGAAAGTATTACAAATGGACAAATAAATGTTCTCCAGGGATGCATTCAAAGATGTACAACCGTCATATAAAGGAAACTTGGACCTTCACTTCCCGGGCTCCTTTTTCCAATCACGATTCCCTTCTCCACTCCTTTTCCTTTGACTCGACTTGTTTTGAACATTGACCCTAACCTACCCAAAACTCTCATCAGACCGCTTTACTACGATGTTGCTCTGTACCACTTCTCTACTTAGCCCCATAGTGTTGCTTTTTCTAGACAATCTGGTTTCTTTCATTCTCATGAACTGGGTCGCCTTTGAGTAGAAGCGCTCCACCATGGCTGGTGGTTTTTCAGCTAGTCAATCACCGAATTTAGATTCTGGGTCAAGCCCTCTTGTCATAGCCATAAGTATCGCCTGGTCATTAGGGTTACTAACTTTAGTGGTAGCAATGTGAAATCTTTGCAAGTAGTCCTTCGGTGATTCTCCCGGAGCCTGGATTACACTGGACAATGACATCACATCTTTGGGGCGAGTATCGTGAATCCTGAACTGCTCCGTAAGTCTTTTTGCCAGCTCATCAAATCTCGAGATTGATCGCGGGGCCAGTCTTGTGAACCACATCATAACGATTCTAGAAAAGGTTATGGATGAGCATCTACACTTGTTAGCATCATTCGCTCTTACAGAGTCCATCAACCATTCGTACCTCATGATGTGTTGCCTGGGGTCAGATTTCCCTTCAAAAGCAGGCACCGTAGGTATGTTAAACCTTCTAGGATACTCTACATGTAAAATATTGTCGGTAAATGGGGTGTGGCTCTTAGAAATTCTCGATTCATCGTTTGTCAAGCCATAATTTTCCCATATTAGCTGTCTGACAATTGTGGATAAATCCAGTGTCTGGATAGGTGGCGCAAGTGATGGTCGTGCTTCACCTCACATGAAAGTTCTGGTCAATGTCTCCAGGCCATTTCACGCCTCATTTTCCTACCATCCTCTTGATGTAAATTTTGAGCATTCGCTTCATTATCATTCTGGAGAGGTAGTTGATCAGCATCCAAGCGTGCTCCAGCGTCCAGGCTCCCAGATCCAAGTCGAGTACGACCCCCCAGCTGTAGTTTAGGAGCCATCCCCTAGGTTGAGGAATCGGCACCGACTTGGCTTGGCAAGCCACGGTGGTCTGCCAAGTGCTGCTTTGATCTTCATGCTGGTGCTGCTTCAACTCTATGGCGCCTTCGCCTGTGATGTTCATGTGAAGAAGTTGAACTATCTGATGCTGAGTACGAAGCGGGACCTCCTCTAGCGCTTTGGCGCTGCCATTGAGCAATTTGATTCATCAGGTTGGCATTAGCCTGAATTTACTCATTTAGCCGCGTATAACTTTCCATCGACTCCCTCATCAGGTCATAAATTCGAGTCAGGTAATGGAATCAACGGGGTTTCGAACTGCAGGAGGCTCCACATTCACATTAGCAGGTTGGTTACTTGGGCCCTTTGTTGGACATTAGTAGTTTCATTGGCATTAACATTGTGGGAAGTAGATTTGGCGTGCCTTACCATCCTGGATTCCTTTGCTTAGATCTTGAAAATTTTAAGTACTATCTGCAAGCCTCTGAGGATGAATTAGGATCTCCTTCGGGGGATTTCTTCAATCCAGTAGCAACAAAGGTGATCCTGATAGCCTGAGGATTGTGTTTCTCAGTGAAAGCACCAAAATGTTTGCAACCAAATTAGCCATAAACACCCAAGAATAGGTTTAAGTAGTGAAATAAGTGAAGAAATCAACTCGTAGCAGAGGAATAACACGAAGTATCAAGAAAAGTGCAGCAGAAAGCAAAGAACAACAATTTTTGTAGTGGTTCGGCATTGATTTCCTACGTCCACTTTGAATACTCTCTTTATTGCTTCATAATTCACTTGATTACAATTATAGTTAGTAAGAAACTGCAAGAGATCATAAAGGAATAAAGGAAGTTGGTTACAATAATGACAGAGTTTCACTTGCGACCCCCAAAAAGTCTCTCAAAATGCACCTTGTGCCCTTATTTATAGATAATGGCAACGTCCAATCTGACAGAAACTTCAGCATCTGGACCCCCTCAACCATACATACCTACAATAGGGAGGGCATGGCCCAACTCTCAATAGAGAGGGATCATTACCAATCCCTCCTTGAGTCAAGTTTAGGCTAGCGAACCCTACGTAGCTTCCTTGTGGTCTATAATGATGTTGCTCCAAATATCATAAAGTTCGGACTTGTAGATCTTTAGTTCTCATCACGTTTTAGTTCCAACCTTAATCTGGTCAAGGTAATACCGATCCATATTCCCTGTGTCTCACTATGCCGATCCATCCTTCACAGTCATGCCCTACCGACCCCTCCATGAGTCACACCACCACGCTGATACCGATCCATTCCCTCTAAACATTCTATGCCGGATTGAGATGTTTGCTTCTACTATGTCGACCTGTAGCCTCCAAACACATTATATCGATCCGCACTCATAATGTGACGCCCCACCTCTATACCCACGCTAGCCAAGAACATTACGGTGAATGCTGTCGACTAGCATGGAGAATAAGGCTGTTGAGGAGCGACCATCCGTGTAATTTCTTTGCGCGAGCACCGACATGTCAGATAATATAACATGCATTCTATTTCAAGAGGAAATCCGACATACCAACACAAACTCAAAGCTACTACACGGTGGCTATATAAATCCTTCGGAAACAAATATAGAAATAAACATAACACAAATCAGTCACAGACAATTCATATCACAAAGGCGGAATAAGATATGAATACTACACATAAAAGTGTACATCAGAGTAGGGGTCTGAAAAGATCCACAACATCACAAAAGAATAGTTACACGAACTACACAAAAGAATAAGTATACATTAAGGAGTCTATATCTCAAATGTATACAACAAAATAACTACTAATCTAAGTAGTTAACCAAAAGTCAAGGAGTTAATCCCGGATGAGAAGTCAAGCAGAAGCACCTGTAACATCTCGGTCTGACCCGAGTATTATTTAATAAGAAAATAATAAACGGATCAGTCTAACTATAAATATCAGATGAAACGATATAGAATAAGAGATATGACTAAACACATAATAATCACAATGCCAAGCTGTGGTATATATATATGTATATACTTAGTTGATAATCATCAAGAGATTAATCAATGTCACCAAATCTACACAAGAATCAAAGAAACGTCATACTCCTATTTCGTTCACCAAACCATAAATATTGACGATAATATCCATGTCAATCACAAAAGTCAATGACGCACAAATTCCAGAAGACTACACAAGAAATCCAGAAATCACAAAGGGGGGAGGCCTATCACAAACGGGAGCATGAAAACTCACAAACAGCTGCAACACATGAACGAGAAGCTATCTCATGGTAGCTAACCATAAATTTGACACACGAATGGTCCGAAGACCTGACACACGAATGGCCCGAAGACCGTGGGTTGCTACCCCATAAATTTGACACACGAACGGGGTTTAGTCTCCCACGCAGACAAAGAGACATCGCACATTGCTAGTCTAAATCACAAAAATGATCATCATGATCATCGAGAAGTGTCAATTACACTAAGCTAGTAAATATATGAGTTTAGCTTCATGTCCCATAACCACTTGCTTAACTTAAATATTTACGAACAAACTGTAAATCTCCACTAGAAAATTGTCACAAGAGGTTCAATCGAACAAGTCCAAGAATTAACCGACAAAGTAAACGCAAGCGTTTAATACCACTTGTTTTACTAAGCCGTTTAATTAGATTTCTCATACGAGTGAGGTAAAGGTTTGTATATACTAATAGATTGGAAAACGGTTTTATAAACGAATTTGGTATTAAAATAGTATTGAAATCGTTTGAGGAAAGAGTTTTGTATTTACTACTAGTATAGAAAACCTTTATATTTTTAAAGTGACAAACCACGAAGAAGATTGTAAGAACAATCAATCACAAAAATTCACATACGAAGACGTGAATAAAATCCAACGAAATCGATAAAGGATCCATCGAAATGGATATTCAAAAATCCCTAAAAAGAGTCATCAAAGTCATAATAGATGATAACAACAAATAGGATTATCACGAATCGATTTAAATTAGAATTTCAATCCAAAAAGGCAAATTGGACTCAAACAGCAGGTTCAGTCGACTGAACAGAGATTTTCAGTCGACTGACCCTGTACATGGAAATTTTTCAGGTTCAGGAAACTTTCTGTTTCCAGTTTCAGTCGACTGTGCAGAATTTTTCAGTTGACTGAATCATGCCTGAAAACTCTCGGGTTTCAGGTTCAGTCGACTGAACAGAGATTTCAGTCGACTGAATCATGCCTAGGCTGTTTTTCAGCCTTATTCAAATGAAGAGCAAACTCTTCCAAAATGCAATCGGACAAACATTGGCTCTAAGGGTTTATGCCAATCGGCAACCCGGCCCTATATGCTCCTCGATGCATCACCAAAAGCATGATCTAACATCCATAAAAGGATTTTACACAAATTTGACTTAAAAACCCAAAAATTGGAATATTCACAAAACCAATCCAAATCAAGAGCAAATGCACATGAAGAAGTGTTAGGAATTCACACCCAACAACCAAAGATAGTTATAGTCATAGATGTGAGATAAAAATCTCACCTTTTCACAAAATCGAACAAGAAGAAGCTTGAAAGCAAATGGAGAATCAACCTCTCTTCAATCACAACCCAAATGAGCTTGAATCTAAGCTCAAAAACAAGAACATTCCCGAAATTAGGTTTAGGAATTTCTGAAATTGAATGGAGAAAGAGTTGGAGAAGAAGAAGGAGATGCTTACCAAGGGGTTCTTCTTGAGTTTGGAGCAAGGAGATGGATTTGCAAGAGAAACTAGGGTTTTGGAATTTTAATTTCCAATCTCTCCCACCATTAACACTCTAAAAACTGAAATGAGAAGAGAATGAGGGTGAGTGGGGAAGAGTGGCTCAGATTTGAGCATAAATTAACATAGGGTTGAGCCCAAAAACCAAACCCAAAGTAAAAAGTAGCAGAAATCAACTTTCTCCAAACATATCGAAGCTTATACTCAAAAAGGTCGCAAACGGCATTTTAAACTCAATGGGAGTGATCCCGAGCCCTAATTCGACCGTATGCAAAAAGTAGCTTTTCGGACTAAAATCCGACTAACGATAAAATATTTAAATAAAATATTTAAATATAAAATCGACAAATATGCGGGTTGTTACAGACTCCCCTCCTTAAAGAAATTGCGTCCTCGCAATATTACAAGAAGAAGATATATAGTAACAACCATAGAATCATATTCAACACAAAAGAAGTTTGAAATAAGAAGTTCACCTCAAAGAGCATGAGAAAGTAAGTCCGGATGTGTACGCTCGATGTACTCTCTAGATTCCCAAGAACAATCCTTTGGATTTGAAGACCATTGAACTTTAACAAGCGGAACATCTTTATTTCGAAGTCGTTTGACTTCCGAAGCAATAATACGAATAGGATGTTGCTCATAAGTTAAATTAGGCGAAACTTCAATCTCTTCCACAACACCGGGCTCAAGAATAGAATCGGAATCTCGAAGACATTTCCGAAGTTGAGAAACGTGAAACACGTCATGCATAGCAGAAAATTGAGCCGGTAATAAAAGGCGATAAGCCATGGAACCAATACGTTCGGTTATAGAAAATGGCCCAATATATCGAGGCGCTAACTTTCCCGATCGACTGAAACGTACAACACCTTTCATAGGTGAAACACGAATGAACACAAGATCTCCCACAGAAAATTCTAACTTCCTTCTCCGGTTATCGGCATAGGATTTTTGTCTACTTTGGGCTTCTTTCATCCTATGACGAATAAGATCAATCTTTTCTGTGGAATCACGAATAAAATCTGGACCTAAAGCCAGCTTCTCACCGGCCTCAAGCCAACAAGAAGGAGATCGGCATGACCTTCCATAGAGTGCCTCAAAAGGTGCCATACCAATACTAGATTGGAAGCTATTATTATAGGAAAATTCAACAAGTGAAATATGATCTTCCCAACTTCCACCAAAATCAAGAACACAAGCACGAAGAAGATCTTCAAGAGTTTGATTCACACGCTCGGTTTGTCCATCGGACTGGGGATGATAAGCGGTGCTAAAATTAAGCTTCGTTCCCAAATCTTTTTGAAGACTCTTCCAAAATCCACTAGTAAACAATGGATCACGATCACTAACAATAGAAGTAGGAACACCATGCAATTTAACAATTTCTTTGATAAATATTTTGGCCAAAAGAGGAACAGTTCGATTAGACCGAACAGGAATAAAATGGACGGATTTAGTAAGTCTATCAACAATTACCCATAAGCTATCATAACCCGATCGAGAACGGGGAAGGCCATCTATAAAATCTATGGAAATTTGATCCCACTTCCAAACTGGAATTTCTAAAGGTTGCAATAACCCTCCGGGCCTTTGATGTTCGGCCTTAACAAGTTGGCAAGTCATGCAACGTTTAACGAAGTTAGCGATGTCAAGTTTCATTCCCTCCCAATAATAAAGTCGCTTCATGTCCGCGTACATTTTACTACTACCGGGATGAATGGTAAATTTAGAACGATGTGAATCTTCTAAAATATTTTTACGAAGATCACCAATATTTGGCACGACAAGTCTACCAAATTTCCGAATGCCGCCACGAGAATCGATATCAAAGTCTTTCAAACCTTCAATATCCATTTTATCCCTAATATTTTGGCCAAGAAGAGCCAAGTTGGGATCTAGCCCTTGAGCTTCAAGAATGCGGTCTAAAAGAGATGGATGAGCCACAAGGCTACATAAAACAAACGATGAGCATAAATCGGAAACACGGTCTCGAATTTCACAAGTGGATAAAATCTCGAGATCGTTCCATTCGGATATCATCATAGAAACAATAGCTTGTTGTTTACGGCTAAGAGCATCGGCGACAAGATTACCCTTACCGGGAGTATAAAGAATATCAAGATCATATGGTGCAAGAAATTCGAGCCAACGCTGTTGACGCAAATTAAGTTCCTTTTGAGAGAATAAATATTTCAAAGACTTATGATCTGTGTAAAGAACAAATTTCTCTCCTAAGAGATAATGACGCCAAATCTGAAGGGCAAAAACAATAGCCGCGAGCTCTAAATCATGAGTGGCATATCTAGTCTCAGCAGGCTTTAATTGCCTAGAAGCATAAGCAATAACGCGTTCCTTTTGCATAAGAACGGCACCCAAACCAATGCGACTAGCATCGGTATAAACAACGAAATCTTGATTCCCTTCGGGAATAACAAGAATAGGAGCATCAGAAAGAAGTTCTTTTAATTTCTGAAAAGAAGCTTCACATTTGTCCGACCAAATGTATTTAACACCTTTCTTTGTCAATCTAGTGAGAGGCACGGAAATTTTAGAAAAGTCTTTAATAAAACGACGGTAATAGCCCGCCAATCCAAGAAAACTACGAATCTCTGTCACATTCTCCGGTCTCTTCCAATCTTGAATCGCTTCAATCTTTGAAGGATCCACGGAAATTCCGGATTCGGAAATGATGTGACCGAGAAACTTCACACGAGATTGCCAAAAATGACATTTAGAAAATTTTGCCTTTAATTGATTACTCCTAAGAGTTTCCAACACAATCCGAAGATGTTTTTCATGCTCCTCCTCGGTTTTAGAATAAACAAGAATATCATCGATAAAGATGAGAACAAACCGGTCGAGAAAGTCTTTAAAAACTCGATTCATTAAGTCAACGAAATAAGCCGGGGCATTTGTTAACCCAAATGGCATAACAAGCCATTCATAAGATCCATACCGAGTGCGAAACGATGTCAAAGGAATGCTATCCTCTGCAATACGAAGCTGATGAAAACCGGTAGCCAAGTCCAATTGTGAAAAGACTCTAGCACCACTAAGTTGATCGAATAGATCATCAATCCGAGGTAAAGGATATTTATTTTTGATAGTAAGATCATTAAGCTTGCGATAGTCAACGCAAAGCCTAAGTGTACCATCGGATTTCTTCACAAAAATAGCTGAAGCTCCCCAAGGCGAGGAACTAGAGCGAATAAATTGCTTCATTTCCAATTCAGATAATTGTTTATGCATCTCCTCGTTTTCTTTATTGGACATACGATAAGGAGGACGAGTGATAGGTTGAGCTCCCGGAGTAAGATTAATTCTGAACTCAATTGCTTGTTTAGTCGGTAATCCTAAAACGGGCTCGAATATGTCGGAAAATTCACAAACGACGTGAATAAGAGAAATAATATCACCCTCATCATCATCATCATCATCACGAGGATTTAAAGAATATAAAGATGCAACCAAAGCAGAATCTGAATCTTTAAGAATAACAGAAACCTGATTAACAGATTGAGGATGTCGAAGATGAATAGTCCGCTCAGGACATAGGATATGAGCTTCATAACGGTTAAGCCAATCCATTCCCAAAATCATTCCAAAGCCTAAGTAACGCATGACATGCAAATCGGCTCGGAAAGATAAATCACACAAAATAATCTCGACATCTTTACACAATAAACTGATTGTTGCGGATCCACCAACCGGATTCGCAATTCTCAAAGAAGTCATTAAACACAAAACATCCAAAGAAAAAGCATCAACAAGTTCTTTTGATATAAAAGAATGGGACGCACCCGTATCAAAAAGAACTTGAATAGGATGATCATGAAACAAAATAATTCCATCTAGAATAGAATGAGAAATACCTTGGCCACGAGATGTGTTGCCAGGGGCTTGAGCAACATTTAACTTTCCCTCCCTCCTATTCTGAAGTTTGGGACACACATGCATAAAATGGTCCGGGCTTTTGCAATAGCGACAAGTATGAGGCTTTGAACACTTGTTCGCAAAATGGTCTTTCGAACCACAAATATAGCATTTCCCTTGAGTAGAGGAAAAGGTCTTTTCAGCAGGAGTTGCTTACTTCCCTTTCTTATTGGGATAAGGGCCTTTAAATTTGTTTGGCCTCTTTCTGTTATTGAAGTTTGGTTTGGAACCCACCACTTCAACATCATTCTCTCTATCCGCCTCTTCAAGACGAAGAGCGATATCAACGAGTTGGTCGAAAGAAACTTCTAACTTTAAAAGTAATGGCTTCTTGATGCTTTTGTTTAAGCCATAAACGAATCTCTGATTCTTCTTAAGAGGGGTGTTGATGTATTCAACCCCATATTTGGAAAGCGACTCGAAAGAGGCGACGTAATCAGTCACGGAGGACTCACCTTGAACAAGGTCTATAAATCGTCGAGCCAATGTCACTTTCTCTGCTTCCGGTACAAATTTCAACTCGAAGCGTTCTCGGAATCTCTCCCAAGTGAGATCCGCTTCATTAATCTCAGAAATAAGAAGCTCGTACCAATCCAATGCTCTTTCTCGGAGCATACTAGAGGCCACCTGAACTCGGTGAAGGTCAATAAGATTCATGCGAGAAAAGATTCGATCGCATGACCTTAGCCAAGCCTGTACTTCAATAACAGTTTCGGAACCTTTGAATGATTCCCCACCCAAATTAGTGTAATCGCTACACAAGCGTGCAAATCCCGACTTTGGGTGAGTAGGTTCCGGGTTAGCTCCAGCTGCTTGAGCATTTGTTACCAAATCAAGAAGCTGTTGAGCAGTCATAAAAACTCCATCCTGGGGCGGAGTGCTAGATGGCACGGCTCTGGGGCGGCCAGGTCTAGACATTTCTCTTCCTTTAGAAAGAAAGAAGAAGAAGAAAAGGTTATTCACCAAATTGAATATCAAGCAATCTTGATAGATAAAACAAGGAATCATAAAGAAAATAGGATAGAACGGTACGAAGACCCGAATAAAAATCCTAAAGCACAACTCCTAAGAAAGACTTAGGACGATGATCCTTGTTATAATATCCCATATTGTTCCGAAGTTTGGCTTTGATACCAAGCTGTGACGCCCCACCTCTATACCCACGCTAGCCAAGAACATTACGGTGAATGCTGTCGACTAGCATGGAGAATAAGGCTGTTGAGGAGCGACCATCTGTGTAATTTCTTTGCATGAGCACCGATATGTCAAATAATATAACATGCATTCTATTTCAAGAGGGAATCCGACATACCAACACAAACTCAAAGCTACTACACGGTGGCTATATAAATCCTTCGGAAACAAATATAGAAATAAACATAACACAAATCAGTCACAGACAATTCATATCACAAAGGCGGAATAAGATATGAATACTACACATAAAAGTGTACATCAGAGTAGTGGTCTGAAAAGATCCACAACATCACAAAAGAATAGTTACACGAACTACACAAAAGAATAAGTATACATTAAGGAGTCTATATCTCAAATGTATACAACAAAATAACTACTAATCTAAGTAGTTAACCAAAAGTCAAGGAGTTAATCCCGGATGAGAAGTCAAGCAGAAGCACCTGTAACATCTCGGTCTGACCCGAGTATTATTTAATAAGAAAATAATAAACGGATCAGTCTAACTATAAATATCAGATGAAACGATATAGAATAAGAGATATGACTAAACACATAATAATCACAATGCCAAGCTGTGATATATATATATATATACTTAGTTGATAATCATCAAGAGATTAATCAATGTCACCAAATCTACACAAGAATCAAAGAAACGTCATACTCCTATTTCGTTCACCAAACCATAAATATTGACGATAATATCCATGTCAATCACAAAAGTCAATGAACACAAATTCCAGAAGACTACACAAGAAATCCAGAAATCACAAAGGGGGGAGGCCTATCACAAACGGGAGCATGAAAACTCACCAACAGCTGTAACACATGAACGAGAAGCTATCTCATGGTAGCTAACCATAAATTTGACACACGAATGGTCCGAAGACCTGACACACGAATGGCCCGAACACCGTGGGTTGCTACCCCATAAATTTGACACACGAACGGGGTTTAGTCTCCCACGCAGACAAAGAGACATCGCACATTGCTAGTCTAAATCACAAAAATGATGGTCATGATCATCGAGAAGTGTCAATTACACTAAGCTAGTAAATATATGAGTTTAGCTTCATGTCCCATAACCACTTGCTTAACTTAAATATTTACGAACAAACTGTAAATCTCCACTAGAAAATTGTCACAAGAGGTTCAATCGAACAAGTCCAAGAATTAACCGACAAAGTAAACGCAAGCATTTCATACCACTTGTTTTACTAAGCCGTTTAATTAGATTTCTCATACGAGTGAGGTAAAGGTTTGTATATACTAATAGATTGGAAAACGGTTTTATAAACGAATTTGGTATTAAAATAGTATTGAAATCGTTTGAGGAAAGAGTTTTGATATTTACTACTAGTATAGAAAACCTTTATACTTTTAAAGTGACAAACCACGAAGAAGATTGTAAGAACAATCAATCACAAAAATTCACATACGAAGACGTGAATAAAATCCAACGAAATCAATAAAGGATCCATCGAAATGGATATTCAAAAATCCCTAAAAAGAGTCATCAAAGTCATAATAGATGATAACAACAAATAGGATTATCACGAATCGATTTAAATTAGAATTTCAATCCAAAAAGGCAAATTGGACTCAAACAGCAGGTTCAGTTGACTGAACAGAGATTTTCAGTCGACTGACCCTGTACATGGAAATTTTTCAGGTTCAGGAAACTTTCTGTTTCCAGTTTCAGTCGACTGTGCAGAATTTTTCAGTCGACTGAATCATGCCTGAAAACTCTCGGGTTTCAGGTTCAGTCGACTGAACAGAGATTTCAGTCGACTGAATCATGCCTGGGCTGTTTTTCAGCCTTATTCAAATGAAGAGCAAACTCTTCCAAAATGCAATCGGACGAACATTGGCTCTAAGGGTTTATGCCAATCGGCAACCCTGCCCTATATGCTCCTCGATGCATCACCAAAAGCATGATCTAACATCCATAAAAGGATTTTACACAAATTTGACTTAAAAACCCAAAAATTGGAATATTCACAAAACCAATCCAAATCAATAGCAAATGCACATGAAGAAGTGTTAGGAATTCATACCCAACAACCAAAGATAATTATAGTCATAGATGTGAGATAAAAATCTCACCTTTTCACAAAATCGAACAAGAAGAAGCTTGAAAGCAAATGGAGAATCAACCTCTCTTCAATCACAACCAAAATGAGCTTGAATCTAAGCTCAAAAACAAGAACATTCCCGAAATTAGGTTTAGGAATTTCTGAAATTGAATGGAGAAAGAGTTGGAGAAGAAGAAGGAGATGCTTACCAAGGGGTTCTTCTTGAGTTTGGAGCAAGGAGATGGATTTGCAAGAGAAACTGGGGTTTTGGAATTTTAATTTCCAATCTCTCCCACCATTAACACTCTAAAAACTGAAATGAGAAGAGAATGAGGGTGAGTGGGGAAGAGTGGCTCAGATTTGAGCATAAGTTAACATAGGGTTGAGCCCAAAAACCAAACCCAAAGTAAAAAGTAGCAGAAATCAACTTTCTCCAAACATATCGAAGCTTATACTCAAAAAGGTCGCAAACGGCATTTTAAACTCAATGGGAGTGATCCCGAGCCCTAATTCGACCTTATGCAAAAAGTAGCTTTTCGGACTAAAATCCGACTAACGATAAAATATTTAAATAAAATATTTAAATATAAAATCGACAAATATGCGGGTTGTTACACATAATGTCGACCCAAAATCATAATGCCGATCCTTACATATTACCATCCAAACCGACCGCCGTATCGAGTAATTATGTCGACCTTACCTCCATGTTAATTGTATACCGATCCCTCCATATCTCACCCAATTTGACCAATTGTTCACGCTGATCCCTATTTCAGCAAAACCAAATCCCATAATTCCGACATCCTGCATTGTTTATCTGTCGACCCTATCTACCCAGGGCTGGATACAACTGTTCAGACATGATATTTGGTCAGAAGGATGTTGTCTCGTGACCATCCTTCACATCCATAGTCTAGTTTGTCCTTCATAATCAATCCTAGTTGGCTAGGTCAAGGCACCGGGTAACAGGCTTTCTATCTTATTTGTTGCAACTAATTTGCAATCAAGATTTAGGTCCATTATAAAAAAGCTCTGTGAGATACAACTCATAAAACACAATCTTTTACAATGCTATCTGTTAGCACCAGAACTAGTCACTAACACCCTTGAGTAGAATTATGAAGAGAGGCTAATGAAGAAAGTAAATTAAAATAGAGGAATATCACAGTAAGATGCAATTAGAACAGTAAAAACGAGAACATCATAATTATAGTGGTTCGGCGTAACTTCCTACGTCCACTTTGATTGAAATCTTTATTGCTTCTTCAAAGAGTGTAATACAAATACAACCCGTACACAAACAACTCGAGTACAAATTTTGACAGCAAAGAAATGAGTATAGAAAACGGCAGAGTATCCCTGGAGTTCCCAAAAAAGGTCCCTTCAACTGT
The DNA here is from genome assembly GCA_030765085.1 of Allium cepa. Taxonomy (NCBI): domain Eukaryota; kingdom Viridiplantae; phylum Streptophyta; class Magnoliopsida; order Asparagales; family Amaryllidaceae; genus Allium; species Allium cepa. The sequence continues at coordinate 808,048,363 of CM060941.1, forward strand.
GCCCCTGCCTCTCTATTTATAGACGAAGATAGACGGGACTCCCTACACAAGCCCAAGAACAAGGTAGCTCGGCCCATAGATGTTAGTCAAATTGGCCAAACCAGTCTGGCCGAGCCGCCTCCACCAAACCGATAAACCCCGTGCCTCTCTGGCCAAACCACGAGTTCCTCGTGTATGACTTGAAGCGAAGTCTTCCATAACTTGAAATAGTTAGTGATGCAACCCAAAGTAAAGAAAAGTTGACCATATTGTCCTGGTGGAAGCCTACTAACTCCTTGGGCCGACCGATGAATGACCGATCCATGCTAGTCTTCCCACTATGACTGAGCGATGAGTGGCCGATCCATCTTAACCTTCCCTCCAAGATCGAGCGACACCTGCTAACCTGTCCAAGCTGAACGACGTATGCTGGGCTAACTGGCCGAACCGCCTTGTCTTCATGCGCCTTGGCTGAGCCATGTTACAGTCGAACCACATGGAATGAAACTCGCGAGGCCGAACCGGAGAACAACAATCCACTCTTCCATGAATATCTAGATCGAACTGTCCTGCTCTTCCTTCATTAGCCGAGCGACACACGTCTTAGTACCTCTAAGGCCGGACCATCATTGGCCGAATGACCAGGGCTGGACCAACTCCACATCGAGCCACTAGTTTGAAACCTTCTTGACCAGACCACTTTCCCTCGCACATTCTGGCCAAACGAACAAGCCTATACTCTACCACCATACAACTTCGGCCGAGCCAGTGCCAAACATGCCGACCCTTATATGTTGGCTGGTCCAACTTTAAGTTAAACTAGACTCTTATGCTTACAATATCTTCTAGGCTTGAGTCCCGTCTAGGTTAATCCATAGGCTCTACGACAATTGCCATGTAGCCGGGCCAAAGTGCCGGGTAACATTTGTCCCCCAAAGCGCATCGTGTGAGTCAACATGATGCGCTTTGAACCATGAGCAATCCATGCTTTCGACATCTTGTTCTAACTTCTCAGAAGTTGAATGCATACGATTTCCTGAAGGATGAACCACATTACGGGTGGAATCCGTCCCTCAGTTGCGCTATCATCTTCAATGTTGGTCGATCGACGTACGAGCGTCGAACCAATCGTCTGTCATACCTATTATCGCTCGGTAAGTTTGCTCACCGTCCCATTGAGGTACTCTGACCAGACCCACTGGTTAAGGCCCATTCACCTCCACCTTTCCATATATAAATGCCCACATTTCTTCTCTCCCTTCCCACTTTTCGTCTCATATCTTATTTTCTAGCACTGTCCCAAACTTTATCTACCTTACTCCATTGAATTACCTCGTTCCTTCGCCCTAACATTATCCAAACGTGACTTCACCACTCCTTACGATTCCTAATTCTGAGAACCACTTGCCCCCACTCCTGATTAACACACATATTGGTTAGTTCTTCATATCATCATTAGCCCCTAGGCCCCCCTCTTTTAACTCAAACTAGATTTGAACCTTAAGCATGGCGAGGCATGAGTGATAAGATCGGGCAACGAAGTGTTTTCGAAGCGGGGTTACACTTGATTAAGAGGAATTAGCATAGGCTTTGATAGGAATTAAGTCGGTGCAATATAGGGGAAGTGAGTTATATTTTGTGGTAGAGATGAGTTCTATACTTCGAATGGGAGTGGTTCGGTGGGTCGTCCAAGGAAGCCTGGGCTGGTAGGATTTTTTCAGCTAAAAAGTTCGGTAGGGGTTTAGAAAAAGAGTGGATCAACATAAATTGAGTGAGGCTTGATTTTTATAATTTAGGTGAGCGAGTGGATCGGTACTTTGCATTCGAGTGGGTTGGTGAGTAGAGAGAGGAATGGGGAAGCAAGATAGGTCTTAAGGATTGGCACCGAGCGAGGCATTACGGCTCGACATGCATGCATTTGAACTGATGAACGGTCCTAAGTTCGAGGATCAGCATTGACAAACCACATTTACCTTACCTTATCTCGTAGAACATAATATCACCGCTTGTTTCCATACTTAATCACATTCCAATAAACCCATGATATGAAATTAAGCTCAAGCACATGAAACTAATCAGGACTAACAACTTCACTAGTTGAATCATTGCAGATGTGAACTTAAAGCTTCTTGTACCACATTTCACTTTTTTGAACTCTAATTTATTTATACTCTTTACTTGAACCATCACACTAGCTCACACACCACGCAGGGGGAATATTTTTGCTGTTATATCTGATATCAATTGTCTTTAAAGTATAGTTTAAACATGATTCTGTTCACATCCATCATTCTTTAAAGATGTCCAGAAAATCGAGCTCTACTACGGTTTTCGATAGTTTAGACAGGAACTTCTAATCCACTGACAACAACCACACAGGGTATTCCGGATCCATCTGCTACAGTTGTTGGCGCTGCCCCTGATGTTATAGATAGAGCAGTTATCCTGAATAATCCGACTGATTCACAAGCTTCAAAAATTGATAAAGCCGCTCTTTGTCGGTTACGTTCGATTTATGAAATTCCTTTTGACGATGTTTTAGTTCCATCAGGACAAGATCAGACTCACCTGACCCTGGCCGGTTATACAGCGTGCAACAAATTCATGTGCTGGATTGGAAGTGTGCCATCTTTCAATTTATTTCTCCGTGAGGTGTTGCGGTATATAGGGATTGCTCCAGCATAGCTTCAGCCCAATAGTCATGCATTTATTCATGGCAGTTGTATTGTCTTCATGAGCATCTTATTCAGGCTCCCTACTCCCAAGGATATCCGCTATATTTATCACTTTAAAAGACGGTCTGACGGTCCATCCTTAATATTTCTTGAGCCACACTCCAAGTGTCAGATCCTAACGGGGGCATGTAGTAAATTATCCCAGTATAAGAAAGAATGGTTTTACATATGCTTCCCCTGGCTTTGCGAGAAGATTGCTGGAAGGGAGTAAGTTTCATTTCCAGACTCAATATTTGTCTAAGGCACGAAGTGCATTCTTTCTAAACTTCTTTCGACTTTTATAGTTATTAGCACACGTCCCAAAGGCACTAGGTATTCTGAGGCCATTTGAGCTATTACTGTGGAAGATCGAGAGATCAAATCCGTTATTTCCAATGAATCGCTTTTAAAGTTTGGATTGTTGGTGGAAGGTCGTCGAACTAGTCTCCCAACTGGCGCCACTACAACCAAATCCACAATAGAGAAAGGCAAAGATCAGGCCGGGCCTTCGGTGCCCCTACTGGTGGGCCCCCGACACATCCGAGGAAGGTCAAATTAAAGAGGACAGGGTGCTAGCAGTGTCTGATGAGAATATAAGTCCTGATTCAGCACTGGTGACTGATGTACACGGCATCAATGAACCGCCTCCTCCTTCAAAGGGGAAAAAGAAATTAGCCTACAAACTAAGTAAGAAAACAGTGAGCGGAACCTCAAAGTTTATAATTACTCCGGTTGAGAAAGAGTCATCTACCCAACATCTAGAGGGTTTACTAAAAGGTCTATCAGATCTGACCAACCCTGATGACTTTCTTAATTACGGTTTCAATGATCCAGTGGAATTGGGACTTAATTCGCCCGCGAGAGGCGATGAAGACGATCAAGTTCATCATCAAGTGGAAGAAACTCCAATAAGTAAAGTAAAGGAAACTGGTCCATCGGGGGGAAACACTAGGACACACACGAACACTCACAGTTCGCCCCACACTTAAGTTTTAGCCATCATGCGGTTCTCACTAACTCGTCTTTGCTTAGTTTCTGTGTAGGTGATATAAGGCGCACACATGGCTTTGACCGCCTTCGTGGGTCCTCTATCTTCCACCACTCCTGTCGGGATTTGGGATCAGGTAGACGTCGAGACAGAGATGACAGTGGCGATACAGACTACCATCCTAGAGATTCATCGTCTTCCCGAAGAAAACTTATAGCTAATCTTCATATCCCAACGACCTCCCCCTCATTCAAAGCATAACAGGGAGAAATATGTTCAAAGGGGATCTCAATCCGAAGCTCTCCGTGATCAACATTCCAGCTCATCTAGCACTAAGCAATCTCGTGAGTCCCATAAGCAGTTAGTGACTCCGAGTAACAAAACTCCTCCAATCTTTGCACATGATCCGTCGATAGCCGAAAGATTAGCCGAGCTTAAAGCCACATTTTCGAAGATATGCTTTAACGGGCTGAAATTTCTTCCTATGATTCACCCAATTCTAGGGCATGTCAAACAAAGCGCCATCGCCTACAATAACGATGTCTATGTCCAACACGATGTGTTTGTTCATTTGGTGGAAAAAGTTTCAGAAGTTTCTATGGAACGTCAACACGAGATTAATCGCCTGAAACTTAAAGCCACCCATGATAAAGATATTATTAAAGTCTAGGATGAAGAGCTTTACTTGTACAAATCTCAACTTGAAGCTGCCCAGTAAAGCACTAAAGATACAGCCGAGGCAGTCAGTCGTTTGGAAGCTACTCACAAAATAGAAATTGTTGAGGCAGTTCAACGTAGTGGTTCTCTAGCCTTAGAAAAAGGCTACATCCAAAAAGAAAAGGATATCCTCGCTCGACGACTTAAAGAACTAGAGGAGCTACCGCTTAAAGAGAACGAAGAAATAAATTGCTACACATGAAGAGTCACAGCGATATTGCGATATAGTCGTCGCAACAGGACTCTTAAAGACGAAGCTTGGCAAGGAACTTTCTAACGCTGAAGCATTAAAGAATGCAGCCGGTAAGGAGGGAAAAAGAATGGCACTGATAAGAAATCGATTCTCGCCTCGAGGCAGCTACTGAAGACGGCAAGGAAAAAATTAAATGCTTATTTGATCCGCTTATTGCTGAATATAACATTCGAGTTCTCATGCATCAAGATCTATCTTTTCTAGGTGAGGGTTACCTCGAATCATTAGCCGAATCATGGGATACTTTAATAAAAAATTAAATTAGTGTAGCTGGGCACCGAAGAGGTTGATGGGAATTCTCTTATGAAGGAAGTGTTTCGAGGAAACTAGCCTTCCAACTTATCTATAGCCAAAGACCTCTATGGAAGAGATTCCTCCTCACCGAAAGGGAAGGTCGACGTTACTGGCCCATCCAAAACTGAGTCTCAAGTTCCTCCTTCCATTCATCCGGCTAGTTGCTCATCACTTGATCCTTTCGAGAAGCATGCTGGCTATGACCCAGAGAAACCCGGGCTCGATGTGCATGTTTTTCCCCTATTCCAGAGGGTGAGACTCCTAAAACAGTTGAGAGTCAACCGGAAGCCGGTATTTAATTTTTCTTTCTAGGGTTGAAAGGGCCTTCGCTTTTGACGAATAATAAATGTATTCTAACACTTATCCTTAACTACTCCATGTAGGTCACTCTGATCCCGAACCAACTCCAATGAGCGATGTCGTCATGGGGAAGGAAGAAAAAATAACGGAAGAGCTCCACCCTGGGGAAACTCCTGGTCTCAATGCCCAAGTAATCGGAGCACTCGATGAGGACAATCCTGAGAATCCCTCGCCTGTGGACGAACATGACGTGGTTGAAATCATGGGCTCTTCCGAACCTACTTCAAAACTTAGCATGGGGGAACAAGTTGTGGAGGAGAAGAAAAAGAAGGTCGAAATTAAGATTGAACCTCAGGTGGTGGAATTTGATGATCCTCTACCTACAGATAATTCTCCTGGGTAGAACAACACCTATAGAGGTCCCTCTTCCTTCCCCGGATACCATCTCATTAGAAAACATAGGGTCTAAGAGAAATCAAATGGGTGAGTTGCCTTCGGAGAAACCGAATAAGGAGAAAAAATCAAAAAGGTAGCTATCCGGCCATGCCTCGTTCAGCTCGAATAAACCTGAATCATGTAGTTGTTTCTATTTATTTTTATAGTCTTTGTGAATAGTCTTTTGCTCCACATTTCATAAAAGTTGTAATGGAACTTAATTTTGGATTAGTAAATAAAATTCTATTTCTTTGTATTTCATGACTTTCATTGTTTAACTCATTGTCTAACTTGTAGTTGGAATTTGAAATATTCTAAGTTACATAAACTCCTATCCGCTTCCACATGACTTGGAAATTTATTGAATTGTTTATACTCTAGTCCGTGCTCTGGGGACTTAGATATTTTTAAGTCATTTATACTATAGTCCACACTTCGGGGACTTAGAGTACTCTTGTCCACGCTTCGGGAACTTAGAGATTGTTATGTCGTTCATACTCTAGTCCGCGCTCCGGGGATTTGGAGATATTTAAGTCGTTTATACTTAGTCTGCACTCCGGGTCTCAAAGTACACTAGTCCGCGCTATGGGGACTTCGAGATTTTTTAAGTCGTTTATACTCTAGTCTACACTCTGGGAACTCATAGTACTCTAGTCCACGCTTCGGGGACATAGAGGTTTTTAAGTCGTTTATACTCTAGTGCGCACTCCGGGGATTTAGTGTACTCTTGTCCATTCTCTGGGGACATAGAGATTTTGAAGTCATTTATACTCTAATCCGCACTTCGGGGACTCAGAGTACTCTAGTCCACACTCCGGGACTTAGATATTGTTAAGTCGTTTATACTGTAGTACACACTCCGGGGACTCAGAGTACTCTAGTCCGCGCTACGGGGAGTTAGAGATTTTTTAAGTCGTTTATACTCTAGACCACACTTTGGGGACTCAGAGTACTCTGGTCCGCGCTCCGAGGAATTAGAGATTTTTAAGTCTTTTATATTCTAGTCCGCACTTTGGGGACTCAAAGTACTCTAGTCCGCGCTTATGGACTTAAAGATTTTTATTTTATCGATTGACTTTTAATTTCGTGTGTGCGTTCATATGCCGAAAAAATAATGTAATTTATTTTTCTCCATGGAGTTATAACACCGAGAACATCAACAGTTCACAGAAAAATGGCTTCAAGCCTTTATTGATCATAAAAAATGGTGACAAATTGAATTGTCTTATTATATGCCGAAAAGAAAGAACAAAAAAGAAATATATACCGGAAACAATTGCTATTAAAATGCAAAAGAAATAGGCTATGTGTAATAACGGCGTAAATGCTCGCTATTCCATGCTCGAGAGAGCGTCATGCCATCGATGGTCGCCAGCTTGAAAGTTCCTTCTCTAAGCTTCCATTTGATGACGTATGGATCTTCCCATGTGGGATTCATATGTGATGGGATCGGAAAAACTCGCTTCAAAAGGGGATCACCCGCATCAAAGATTCTCGGTCGAACTTTTTCATTATAATATCGAGCGACTTGGTGCTTGTATGCCGCCGCCCTTAAATCGGCTTCTTCACGTTTTTCGTTGACAAAGTCCAGGGATTCCAGTAAAAGATCTTGATTCGTCTTAGGATCATAATGAGTCACCCGATAAGAAGGAACTTCATGTTCCACGGGTAGAACAGCTTCAGTGCCGTATGCCAAAATGAATGGAGTGTGGCCAGTCGTGGACTTGTGGGTGGTTCTGTAAGCCCAGAATGCCGTCGGAAGCTCATCCACCCACTTGCCTCTGGCCTTCTCCAATTTTTTTTTCAATGCTGATTTGATTATTTTACTTATGGCTTCAAGTTTTCCATTGGCTTTAGGGTGAACGACCGTCGCAAACCTTTTCTCAATGCAATACTTTTGAAAAATTCTTTAAACTCCCTACTTTCATATTGAGTTCCATTGTCCGTAATGATGGTTCGTGGGAGGCCAAAACGACATATAATGTTTCGCACAATGAAATTAATGACCTTTTTGGTGGTGATCGTAGCTAAGGGCTCTGCTTCGGCTCATTTGGTAAAGTAATCGACCGTAATAATTGCAAATTTTGCACCACCTCTGGAGATTGACAAGGAGCCGATTATATCGATCCCCCATAATGCAAATGGCCAGGGACTAACCATTTTTGTGAGTTTTGTCGGGGGAGCTCTTGGGTTTTTGCATACTTTTGACATTTTTTGCATCTTCCTACATACTCCGCGACGTCCCGATTCATGGTTAGCCAATATTATCCATAGCGGAGGATCTTTTTCGCTAATGTTTGCCCCCAGTATGGTCGCTACATTCTCCTTCATGAACCACTTTCAAGACATGCTTTATCTCATCGTGGGCAGTGCACCGAAGTAAAGGTACCCAGAATCCTTTCTGATACATTATACAATCCTACAATATGTATCGCGAAGCTTTTCCGAATGACTTGTCGTCTTTCATTCCTTCTCTCGGGCAAAGTCCCATGTTGCAGGTATTGTTTGAACGGGGTTATCCATGACTCCCTTTCAGTTTTCGTTTCTAACACAAAATCTACTTCTATCTCGTTTATACTTGGAGCACGTAAGATTTCGACAGGAACCAAGACCATTTGTTGTGCATCACTAGTACTTGCGAATTTTGCCAATGAACCGGCTTCCCTATTTTGTTCACGTGAGATGTGTGAAATATTGTAATATTCAAGGTCTGCCGACAGTTCTTGAACCCGAGCAAGGTATGGGGCAAGTCTTTGCCCCTTTGCTTGATACTCTCCCCGTACCTGGTACACCACCAATTGTGAGTCATAAAAGATTTCAACCAATTTTACTCTGAGTTCCCTAGTATGTTTTAAGCCAGTAATCAATGCTTCATACTCGGCTTCATTATCCGTAGCTGGGAAATTGAGCTTCAAAGCATGACAAATTGATTGGTTTTCGGGAGTTACAAGAACAACACCAGTTCTAGAGCAACGATCGTTGGATGCCCTATTGGTGTATAGTTTCCATCGAATGGGGGGAATAACATCATCACTACTTGGCTTGTCTGATATGGTGAATTCTACAATGAAGTCTGCTAGCGTTCCCTTACATAGCCCTCCATGGTAGGTAGGTGATACCGAATTGACTCAACTCATTGTTCCATTTTATCAACCTTCCAGAGGTAACTGGTCGTTGGAGTCGTAGAGGTTGACGGGTATAAACATTGATCCAGTGTGCCTGAAAATACGGAAGAAGCTTGCGTGATGCAATCAGCAAGCAATAAGCTAGCTTCTCTATCTTAGGATAATTTCTCTCTTCTCCTGTTAGACGTTTACTGACATAGTACACTGGCTTTTGAATATGGTCCTCCTCATAAACCAAAGCAGTACTAATGGCCTGACGAGATACTGCCAAGTAAACATATAATTCCTCATGATCAATGGGCTTTGACATAACTGGAGGTGTCTCCAGGTGTCTCAACAGAGCTCGGAACGCATCCTCATAGTCCAGCGTCCATTCAAAATTTCTCTTCCCTTTCCTTTTCACATCAAAGAAAGAAATGCACTTATCGGTCGCTCTAGATATGAATCGACTCAATGCGGTGACTTTTCCATTCAGTCTTTGTACTTGCTTTATAGTTCTGGGTGCTTGTATGTCTCGAATAGCCTGAATCTTTTCCGAGTTAACTTCAATTCCCCGTTCAATGACAATAAAACCCAAAAACTTTCCTGACGCAACACCAAAGGAACACTTCAGTGGATTGATCTTCATTCCGTAGTATCTGAGTATATCAAACATCTTCGCTAAGTCTCGAATGTGGTCGTTTGACTATCGTGACTTCACATACATGTCATCCATATAGACTTCTATTGTTCTACCAATTTGGTCTTTAAACATTTGATTTACCAAGCGCTGATAAGTTGCTCCTGCGTTTTTCAACCCAAAAGGCATTAGCACATAACAATACAGTCCAATGTCCGTTACAAAACAAGCGTAACAGAACAGTCCAATGTCCGTGACAAAACTAGCATGTTTCTGATTTGGAATGTGCATCGGGATTTGATTGTATTCTGAATACGCATCCATGAATGAAAATAACTTGTGTCCTACTATTGAGTCGACCAAATGGTCACTTCTGGGTAAAGGGAAACTATCCTTAGGACATGCTTTGTTCAGGTCTGAGTAATCAACATAGGCCCTCCATTTCCCGTTCGCTTTTCTCACTAGTACGGGATTAGAGACGCATTTAGGGTAGAGGGTGTCGCAGACGAACCTATTGGCTTTGATTTTTTCCACTTCCTCTCTGAGAGCAGCGGACCTCTTCGAGTCTACACCTCTCCTTTTTTACTTCATCGGCACATATTTCGGGTCTATGTTCAACATATTACTCACTATGGCGGGAGAAATCCTGCACATTTCAAAATGTGTCCAAGAGAAAACATCCAGATTCACATAGAGGAAATCAGTAAGATCCTCAGTTATCGAGGGGGTGAGTTGTGATCCAAACTTGAGCACCTGTGATGGGTCATCATGGATGACTGGAATGTCAATCGTCAATTCAGCCGGTGCTACTTTAGAATCCTTAGGTTCTTCATCATCGCCTCTCAGATTTATGTCTCTATAGATCCAACTCTGTTGCCTGAGCCAAGGCTCGGGCATTACTTGTCAATTTTAAGCAACGTGGATGCAGATAGAGTTGTCCTCAGCCTTTCCCTTCTCTCTTTGTTGTGCCTCTCTCAGCTCAGCAACATAACATGCACGACCAGTCGCTTGATCGCCATGCACTACACCAACTTCTCTATCCATCGGAAACTTCAAAGCCAAACATCACAGGGCCAAAGCTGCCCTAAACTCGGCCAAGGCTGGTCGGCCCAGAAAAACATTATACAGGGAATCAACATCCAAAAAAATGAACGGTAGGATCCGCACCCTCTTACGTTCACCTTCTCCTAACTCAACTGGTAATTCGACAAAACCCACTGCATCAGTAGCCGCACCATTAAAGACATAAATACATGCTTTAGATGTTTTTAGATCTTTCACCTCCATCTTCATTTGGTCATACGCTTTTTTCAAAATAATATTCATAGAACTCCCACTATCAATCAACATCCTTCTCACAAACGCTGGCCCAATCGTGGTCGAAATAACCATCGTGTCGATAGTGGGTGCCTCCATCCTGTCGGCATTCCTGCTTCTGAATACTATATCATCTATCAGCATCCGCTGCTGTTTCTCTAGAGTCCCATCTTCTGAGTTCGAGCAGTATTTGAAATCTGCGTGTTTCAAGGAATTAGCATAGCATTCTATTTCATGCCAACTCTTGTCTACTGGATGAGGCCCACCGACTATCGTGTTTATGACTAGTCTACCTACGGTCCGAGTAGGTTCCTCAGGGTGACGTGGAGACTGCTCGCGACTGAGGTCGAACGTTCCATGTTCGCCTTCCTACAGATTCTTAACAAACTGTTGTAACTTCTTTTGCCAAATCATTTTTTCTACAGCATCATGGAGGTGTCTAAATTCCTCAGTGTTGTACATCCCAGTATGTTTTTGTTCCTCAGTAGATTCCTTTGGGTGCGGATTCTGGTATTGGAATGTATTACAAGTTGTTAAGTAAATATTTTCCAGGGATGTGTTCTTAGAAATGTATTAGTTATAGGTTTGGATCCATGGTTTCAATTTTCCCGCTTCCCTCTTCCTTTCGAAATTTCCTCCTCTGGATCCTTTAGACTGCTCAGGCTTGTTTTGAACATTGACCTAGACTTTTTCAGAGTTGAAGCCAAACTGTTTAGCCACAATGTTGTTTTGCACTATCTCCTTGCCAGGCCCTGGCGCACTGCCTCACCTCGTCCTCCTGGCTTCCCCCCTTCTCATGAACTGGTGCGCCTTTGAATAAAAACGATCCAGGGTAGCCGGATGTTTTCCTGCTAGCCAATCACCAAACTCTGAGCCCTGGTTCTAATCCTCACATCACGGCCATAGGAATAGCTTGGTCATTTGGGTTGCTAACTTCGGTAGCAGCAAGACGAAATATTTGCAAGTATTCCTTTAAGAACTCCTCTGGAGCCTGGATTACACTGGATAAAGACATCACGTCCTTTTGTCGAGTGGTATGAATTTCGAACTGCTCCACAAATTTCGTTGCTAACTCATCAAATCTGGAGATGAATAGCGAAGGAAGTCTGGTGAACCGCATGGTAGCGATTCCAGATAGAGTTATTGGGAAACATCTACATTTTTTCGCATCATTTGCTATAGCCGAGTCCATAACCACTCGTATCTCATTACATGCTGTTGGGGATCGGTCTTCCCTTTACAGGCTGGAATGGTTGGGATACTAAACTTCCAAGGGTATTCATCCTGTAGGATAGCATTCGTGAATGGAGTATGACTCCTAGCTATGCCCTAATCATTGTTGGATAAGCCCTAATTTTCCCTCACCAACCGTCTAACCATAACTGACAAATCTAGGGTCTGGATGGGAGGTAGCAAGTTGGATTCCTTCCTGCATGGCTGTCTTGGCTGCTACCTCCTTGATTGGTGATCTCCCAAACGAGTGTCTTGGGGACCTATTTCATTGCGTCCCTGATGAACTGGTCGGTTAACTTCCACTCGTGCTCCAGATCCTAAGTTTTCTATTCCGGATTGAGCGCGATTTTCCAGGTGCAAGTGAGGGGCCATGGCTCTAGGTAGGGAACCTGGACCATTCATGTTGGATTGATCTACTGCACCTGTTTGCGCAGTTTCAATTCTATGACGTCTACACCTGGGATGTTCATCAGACAAAGCGGAGCTATCAAATGATAAGTAGGTAGCGGGACTTCCTCCAGCATTCTGATGCTGTTGTTGAGTAAGCTGGGTCAAGAGATGGCGTTAGCTTGAACCTGCTAGTTAAGCTGTCTCCTGCTTTCCACGAGTTCTCTCATCAGTTCATTAAACTATGTCCGGTGACAACTTCTATTTGTTTAGGACGGTGGCAGTCCCTGCACCTGGGTTAGCTTGTTGATTGCTGGGTCCTACTTGTTGGACGCTAGTGGTCTTATTGACTTCCGCATTATGGGATGTTGATCTAGTAAGTGGTCTTCCCATTGTAGAGTTATCGGTCGAAACTCTATGTAGAATCTATGTAATCCTGAGAATGAACTTGGATCATCTTTGGTGGATTTATTCAATCCAATAGTGACAAAGTAGATCCTGACAGCCTGAGAATGCCTTTCTCAGTGAAAGCACCAAAATGTTAGCACCAGAACTGGTCACTAACACCCTTTAGTAGAATTATGTAGAGAGATTAATGAAGAAAGAAAATTAAAGTAGAGGAATATCATAGTAAGATGCAATTAGGACAGTAAAAATGAGAACACTAGAATTATAATGGTTCGGCGTAACTACCTACGTCCACTTTGAGTGAAATCTTTATTGCTTTTTCAAAGAGTTGAATGCAAATACAATCCGTACACAATCAACTCGAGTACAAATTTTGATAACAAAGAAATGGACATAGAAAATGGCATAGTCTCCTTGGAGTTCCCAAAAAAAGGTCCCTTCAACTTTGCCCCTGCCTCTTTATTTATAGATGAAGATAGGCGGGACTCCTTGCGCGAACCCAAGAATAAGGTAGCTCGACCCATAGTTGTAAGTCAAATTGGCCGAACCAGTCAGGCCGACCCGCCTCCACCGAACCAATAATTCCCATGCCTCTCTGGCCAAACCATGAGTTCCTCGTGTATGACTTGAAGCGAAGTCTTCCACAACTCGAAATAGCTAGTGATGCAACCCGAAGTAAAGAAAAGTTGACCACATTGTCCTTCTGGAAACCTGCTAACTCCTTGGGCCAACCAATGAATGGCCGATCCATGCTAGTCTTCCCACTATGATTGATCGATGAGTGGATGGTCCATCTTGACCTTCCCTCCAAGACCGAGCGACACCTGCTAACCTGTCCAAGTCGAACGACATATGCTGAGCTAATGAGGCTGAACCGCCTTGTCTTCATGCGCCTTGGCCAAGTCATGTTACAGCCAAACCACATGGAATGAAACTCGCGAGGCCAAACCGGAGAACACCGAGCCATTCTTCCCCGAATATCTAGACCAACTTTCCTGCTCTTCCTTCATTGGCCGAGCGACACATGTCTTAATACCTCTAAAGCCGGGCCATCATTAGCCGAACGACCAGGGCTGGACCAACTCCACACCGAGCCACTAGTTCCGAAACCTTCTTGACCAACCACTTTCCTTCGCATATTCTGGTCGAATGAACAAGCCTATACTCTACCGCCGTACAACTTCGACCTAGCCAGTTCCAAACATGCCGACCCATGTATGTAGGTCGGTCCAACTTTAAGTTAAACAGGACTCTTATGCTTACAATCCCTTCTTTGGCTTGTGTCCTGTCTAGGTTAATCCATAGGCTCTACGACTATCGCCATGTAGCGGGGACAAAGTCTTTGGTAACACTAACTTAGAACTTGAAATTATATGCCATGTTTCGGCTTAAGAATCTTCTAACATTTAGTATATTACCAATTCCAATGCCTCTTCATGAATCTTAGGCGAAGTTCACCATATGTTCATCCCAATAGTACCATTTTTGAAACCGTCAATTTAAATTTAAAATTTCTTTCCTTAAAGATCCCACCTCTTGGATAAAACCTAACTATGAGATGATGACTTAATTCCGTTACTCAATTGTTTTCGTTCACCCTTAACAAAATATGGAGGTTGATCTTGCATTAATTAATTGGATCAATCGGACACCTTGGTAAATTGGGCTTATCCCTAGTTTTAAGGCTAGAATTGTTTCCAATTCAATATGTTTCATGACACTTAATCGTAGTCAGTATATGATCTTGTACTTGATAGAGTTAGGGGTATCAACTAGGGATAATTGTGTAATTTATTACATATATCGAACTCGATAACCAATCTTATTCAAAATAAAATGAATTTTCTTTCTATTATGTACTTGTTATATTTTAATATAATTAATTTAATGTATATTAAATAGAAAACTCTTAAATGATATGTTATGTAATAGTAATTACAATGTGTTGTAATCATGAGAAATTTATCATACTAAAATGACATAATATTTTACATATTCCTAGTCAAGATGTTTCGAGAAAGGATATCGACCTATCCATTAAGATTAGAGTACGTAACACTCTCCAAATGTTGGGAGATGTATTACTCATAGCTGTTGGGTGTAACAAGGTGTTACATACTGATAAATTATTGGATATTTATGGAAGGACCCACTCGAGAGTTTTCTATTGGTTAATATAACTAATGTCAAAAAGAGAATCTCGAAATGATGATATTACATAGTTCTCTCGCTTTAGAATACTGTTAAACTTCAATGGGGACTTTCCACTTTGATTATAACTAAATCATGGTAAGGTATGCAATAAACGGCTATAGTTGGGTATGATATGAAGCATTGGAAGTGAAATAATATTCAATAGAGAATTCCTCTCTTCGGTCATACGAGGTTAGTATAACGGTTAACTATAGTCAATTCAAAGTCAGAATCTATAAACAAAGCAATGCGGTTAACAATAATTGTTACTATTAAACCAACAACGTGGTGTTTTGACTAATCAAGTTGTATGGGATATGTAACGACCCAAAGTTTTAGATTTTTGAAATTGGAATATTTAATTGATTATAAATATTTGAAAGTTAATCGTATAGATTTAATAACCTGAATTTCAAATAAAACGATTTATTGGGTAAATTAGTTATTGTATTTAATAATTTAAATTTTCTAAACTACTGAACCTTTGATTTTTATTTAGGTAAAAATAGTTTAAAGGCTTATTAAATTTTTATTAAGAAGAATGAAGGTAAATAAAATTTAAATTTGGATTTAAAAGTAATTTACTCGATTTTGAAAATATCTCGTATTAATTAACAAGAAAAAACAGTCTTCCATGGTACAGTCTTGGATTTCAAGGAAACCAATTCCATTGGATACTTAATAGTGTGTTATTATCGAATTTCAAATTTCATAGCGTATGGAGTTCCTGTTTGGTCATACGGGATAAGAACACATTGAAATTTATATCGAAAATTCAATATAATAATTGGGTTCAAAAAGCTATTTTCTGCATACGATCGAATTTGCTCCCGAAACTTGTTCCATTGCGTTCGAAATAAGGGTACAACATTAAGAACGCCTAGCACGTCTCGATCGGGGTTAAGAATAAATATCTGGATATTTTGGAAATTTTAAATATATATATTATTATCATCATTCACATCAGCTATCATTTCTAACCATCAGCCACCCTATTTTTCAATGCTAGCCACCTTACACTATACAAACCATCCATCCCTTATTTAAAACGCCGTAGGTTACAGGAAGAAAAAAATGAAGATAAAACTTTAAAAATCAAAATCGAGTACTATACTTCATGAAAATTCCCAAACATATTTTATAAATCACGTTTCGATGTCACCTTCACGTTGATGGTCTTCTCGGGAGGTACGGCTATCGTTTTGGATGCTCGACTATTTTATCGAGCATAGGTCAAGAGCTAGGGTTGAAGATTTATTTTGGTTTTGAGGTCATTGTCGAGATTCGAAGTTGGAATCGAGTTCATGCTAGGGAGGCACTTGCGTGGGCGAGCTTTGATGTGGTGCGGTGCTAGACTAGGTCGTGCGACCTGTAGTAGCCACGAACGTGTTGGTCAGGTCGCATTCTTCTAGGTGGCATCGGGGTTGAAGTGGTGGTGTCCACCTGGTTGCTCGTTCGAAGAGGAGTTCGTAGGTGCTAATGGATTTGAATTTCGTTGTGGGTGGTTGTTGCAATAACCGTGTATGCATGCTATAGGAATGGGTCTTGTGTGTCTCGTGCATGAATTTTGGACATTGAGGAAGAAGAAGGACTATTGGGTCGGACTTGCTTTTATGGTTGGGCAACGGTTTTATTTGAAATTAAGTAATATAAATTGATTTAATAAAATTTCAAATCTTATAAATTCATAACTCGTTCGTTTTAGATCAAAATCCAACGCGGTCAGTTGCGTTGGGTTCGTATTAACGAGATCTTTGCTATGGAATCAAATTGATTGAATTTATTGCTTACAGAATTTTCAGCTGAATTTGAGCGTGTTCGAATTTAATTGAAACCAGAAGCGAAAGCGAAAAAAAATAAAATAAAAGGTGAGTTTTTTCAATGCTCACGACGTACTACAATATTTTTTATGATCGTTAAAATTGCATCGTGAAGTTATATAAATTTATTGACTGTTATTTGAAAGTGAAATTGACATATGAATTGACTGTAGGTATTAAAATTGACAGTTAAATTTGAAATTGAAATTTAATTGCCAGTAAATTACTTGATATTGATAACTCTGAAATTGTTGTGAATTATTGGCTGATTTGTATGTTGATTATGATGGATGCTATTGGTTGATGTTTTGGACGATTTGGATGTTTATTTATTTTGAAATATCCTACTACCATATCGTATACTATTTATAGTATATAAAACTGTAAATCGTATCATTTCAAATAAATTAAGTAATAGGTTGAAATGATATATACCTATGAAATTTATTTTGGATTGAAGTGATATATATCCATCCCTGAAATTAAATTGAAATAAAGGATTCACTTGGGCATGGGATAGAAAATTATATACGGACATCGGAATGGTTAAATTAAATGATTTTAAAAAAACGTTGATTTGAAATTATTTAAATGATTTCGATTTGAAGAAATAAAATCAAATTTATAGAGATGGAAGCATTTTTGAACTCAAGCTTGAAATGTTAAAAATGAACTTGTCAACCAGAATTGTTAAAGAACTGGGTTTGAAATTTGAAGTTATAATTGAGAGAACACTTGAATTCCGAAAATTGATTTGTTTTGAAAGATTTAAACTCTTACTCGAACTTTGAAATAAATCCAAGTAAAAGTAATTTAAATGGATATTTCAAAATTTAGGCTTGGAATTGAATTGTTTTTAAAGATTTGAATCTTAAATTGAATATTGAAGTTAAATTTAATTCAAGTGATTTAATTCGATATTCTAAAATCGAATTCGAATATATATAAATCGAAATGGTTTAAAATTGAGAACTGAAATGAAATTAATTCAAACTGGAATAGGATTGAAATTAGTTGGAATTGAAATTGGACTAATTTTGAATTGAAATTGAAATTGATTTGAATTGAAATTGGAATCGAGGCAAATTGGAATTGAATTGATTTAAATGGAAACAAACAGTGATTTGAATTGGAAAATTTGGAATTAAATCAGTTTGACTTTGAAACTGTTTTCAAAGAAATTATTTTAATATAACTTTTTAAATCTATCTTTTTAAATATTCAAATTAATTTTATTTTCCAAGATATTTACTATATAAACCATTTTAATACTCAAACTATTTTCTAATAAACTATTTTAACTATTTAAACTATTTTAAAACTATTCAAACTATTTTCTGAATAAACTGGTCAGAGTGGGAATGTTTATATTTAAATCTTGGATTTAAATGTGAATAGGGTTAAAATGAAGTTATAAGCCAAATTGTAATTCAAATCGAACTTTGGAGTGAAAATGACTTTTAAGTGGAATCGAGTTATTGGAGTGGAATGATATTTTCAAGTGAAAATGACAGACCGAACTGAATGTGAATTTTGAAGTAATTATGATATTTCGAAATGAAATGATTTTGAAGCGAATATGATGTTTTGAAATCAAGCATGAATTGTTTTCGAAATATAAAAGTACCAACCGGTGTGTAAAACGATGTTTGGTTGTTAAAGAGACCGTGGCCTCTTATTGGTATACTCTTTGTCAATATTGGAACCAGTTCAACAAATGTGCATGCGGAGGAGACTCCAGAATGAAGTGGTTGGATTTGGTGTCATTTGTTGGATTTGAAGAAAGAGAATGATGATGGATAGACCCCGTCACTTGTACCAATTTGAAATGACTAAAAAAGGACGGCTTGTCATGGCCATATAGGCTAATTACCCCTGGCAGATATCTGTTCTTCGATTTTCTTAGACTCGGTCCATATTATTACTCTTGTTGTTGGTTTTGATTGGTGCACCTTGATTTGAGATAGCCTCCCTTTGACTCGATATGGGATGGATGGACGCGGTGGGTGGTCGTGGATAAGATGCGTTAGCACCAGCCCTACGACTCGAACTGGTAGTATCCTACCTTGGGAATTTCCGCATGTGCCTTGTCGTACTTTCATCCCCATACGAGACCACTAAGATTTTGGTTTAGTGTCATCGTACCATGGCTCATCACTGACTAACAACGTTCTACTGGTTTTGTCAAATGCAAACTGTATGCCAATGCTTAAAAATGCATTAAGTGGGATTAATATAAAGCCTTAATGCTAAGAAAAATATTTATTTTACCGATTAGACATTATATATGTAGTGTATTCTACTACATATAAATATTTTGATGAATCTTTAAGAGATGGAAAATCTCGTAACATCTCTTTAGTTATCGCATGCATGTTATACACTGGATAGAAGATGTGAAATCCTGTAAACATCTCTGATGCCACGATACTCATGTTATATGCGATATTGATTTGACTCACATATGCGATATTGATTTGACTCACTCATGACATATTTGACTCACGATATTGATTTGATGCCACACCACTACACTGATGTAAATTAATTAAACTATTGCCATTTATGAAATATTTAATTTTATTAAATTTGTTTAGATACCATTTAGTATTTTATAAAGCATGTATATAAAAGCTATACACGAATGTATTAATATAGAATATCGATATAATATTCAAATTAGATTTAAATAGATTAATTGCTAAGTTGTTTTTGAAGTTTTTGAGGGCTCATATGGCACCATCTATGGCAGCCCATGCATGCTAAAAGAGGAGAGAATTTTATTGAGATTTAATAAAGAATTAAAAAGGGAGGTTTTAAGGAAGAAATTGAAAAGGTTTCAATCATTCCTTTAAAAAAAAATCTCCATTTGTTTCTACCAACTCATTCTTCCTGACAAAATTCATTTCCTTTCTCTTGCTTTCCTCCTCTCCTCCAATGGTTGAAAATTCATGTCTTCATGCATAAAAAAGTTCCTAAAACAATTCAAACATCAAATGAAATGAATTCAAAGGTGGTGCTTCATATTATTGCAATTTCTAGAGAAGATTTAGTCGTATCTAGGAGTTTTCATACAATCAAGGTGTGTTTCTTAGGCTACTTCTTAAGGTAATTATCCCAACTTAATTTAATCATATATATCATGTGTTGTCGGTATAGATTAGGTTGCTTATATTTTACAACAATTTTATATGTGCAAATGTATTGTGTTGCAAATATTATTGTTAAGTTTATAACTGTATATGTATATTTCAAACATGTGTATTTTAAATAGTATGCATTCTAAAATAATAATAAGATTATTTTCAGCTACTTTTTTGTTTCACAAGACTATATATATGTGTATGTACGTATGTATCTATATGTACTTATGTATTCATTTTCATATCTGAAATATCTTTAACTATTTAGTGGTTTCCAACTTGATACTTAAAATTGTCTACTTAGAAAAATTGTATATTTTGGATTTTAAATTTTAATCCATTTTATTGACTTAGTTAAATATATTCAAATTACTTTAAATTTTTTGTTCCATTAAATACATACAAACACACACACATACGCACACACACATATAAGTTGTAAATGTTTTGAATGCAAGCTAAAGTAATATTAAATGAATGCCAAAAGTTTTCCATTTCTTCTGTCCATAATTACCACATAAATGTCTTTTACACTTTCTTTAATTGACCACTTAATGCACCATTACCCAATCAAATTTGTTTCCTTTTAGTGACATAGTCAAATATCTTAAGTCATTTATTTCATTAACGCATAAGTTAACTTAGATACATGCACTTACACACACTCACACATACACATAAACATGTACACACACAAATATATATATATATATATATATATATATATAAACATTTGCATATAAGTTTAAAAATATAATGTAATAAAGCATATATAAATGGCCAATGTATACGTTATAGATGCAAATCTCAACATCTGTATGCATATATATATTAACTAAGTGCACCTTATGCTATGTTGAACGTATATATTTTTCATTGGAGTATATTTGTAAATACTCACAATATATGCCAAATGTAAATTGGCCATATATGTCGTTTAATAAATGAACTGATTTAATTAAAGAGAGAGAAATAACATGTTTCTCTCTCCGAATAAAACAAAATCTTCTCTCAGTTAATTGAATAACTTCAAGAAATGTTCTTTTCTATAAATTGAATAAACTAGTAAATGTTACACATACATGTGCATAAGAGTATATTCAACATACTCTAATTTATATAAACATAAAATTTATGAACATCCACAAATTAAATTAAATAAATAATTTATTTAAAATATTTTAGATTGGACATTAAATCCCCTTTAGAATTCATAGCCTAATTGATCCAAAATAGATTTTTTTTTGAAACATACATGTTTCACTTGGTTTCAACGGGCCCGGTTCCTTCAATGATATCAATACCATGATGGTCTATGTGATCTAAATTAGCAATGTTTGGATAAACGATTAAAACATACCAGTTTAGCAAGGTGTCTAGAAAAGTAGCGTCGAAGGTTGGTTGGGTAATCAACAACTCCGCCCTATCTGTATGACGACCTGGAAATTTTAAACATTTGAAAATTGAATATTTAATTAATTTTAAATATTTTAAAGTTAGTTTAACTTGAGTTTCAAATATTACCGTTTATTTGGCAAATTAATTTATTGATTTTAATTGTTGAAAGTTGGGTAAAATATTGAATCTTCAGTTTTGAGCTTGTTAAAAATAATTTGAAGGCTTGTAAGATCTATATTAATATATTGAGGATAATAAAACTTTTAAAATCATGTTTAAAAGTTTTTGTTCAGTTTTGAAAAATTATCATTTAATTCGATAATTAAAAAAGCCTTTCGAGGCACAGTCTCGAAATTCGATGAAACCAGTTCCATTGGATCCGTAATAGTATATTATTATCGGATTTCAATTTTTGTAATGTTTGGAATGATCGTTTGGCTGTATGGTGGACAAACGTGCTGAATTTATATCGAAAATTAATATTATAGTTGGGTCCAAAAAGCTATCTTCTCCATACGATCGAATTTGGACACGGAGCCTTTTCCATTGTGTTCGGAATAAGCATATAAAATTATAAACGCCTGGCAGCATGCCCCGATAGGAGTTTGAAATTTTGAGCTATGAATCAAAAAGCGATTTGAATTTGAATTTAAAATATAAATAAGCACTATAGCATCGGACACGTTTCTTCGTTCTCCAACACTGGCAAATATATTTACACACTTTCATTTAGAAATTAAAAGAAAACAATAACATACATATCTCATTCAAAAAGCAAAGAAAAATCAAAAGTCTTGTAATCGAGCAAATCGAACCCGTCCCTCTTTTCAAAATAAAATCATGAAAAAACTTTTCTCCTCCAGTTTTTAACTTGCAAATCTAAAATAAAGGTTGAAGGGATGAATTCGACTTCGATTTCGTATCCAAATTGCGAGTCTTCATTTTTGTTGAACTGGAGCTTAGCTAGGGCATTATGATGGCGGCGAGGCGAGTCGCGAGGCATTCGTACATGAGAGGAGGGTTATGATTAGTTCATCAATGTATGCACGTGCGTGGGAGAAGGTACGGGGTGGCGAGATGCTCGATTAGGACAACGACGACGATGTCACGATCGGAGTTTAGGGCATGGGCAGTGGCGACTCGTCGCTACAGTGCGACGTGAAGTCGAACTCGATCGACTTAGGGTTTAGCAGCAGTGGTATGGGGGGAGGCTCGAAGATTGGATTTCACATTGAGTTTTGGGATTCGCAACGTAGGAGGCAGTGGGTATATCATCTTCTTCATTTTCAGTTTAAATTATAAGCAAAGATATTTTCCCTTTTTATTTAATTTGTATATATTTGTGTGTATAAAAATATACAGTAAGCAGAAAGTTGTTATATATAGACAAAGTTGAAAAAGAAAATGGAATTTTAAAATGATTGAAACTTTATATATATAATTGTACATATATATGCATATTTTTATATATACATATCTATTTTCAGAATTATTTTATAGATAAGGTTTAAAGAAAATATATAAATTTTTTAATATATATTATTTTATAGATATATATTTTATAGATTTTGCAATCTATATATACACATTATATACTATTTTCAACTGGATATCTATTTTCAAAATAAAAATAATAAAGATAAGAGTAAATATATGCATACATATTTTTAAATTAATTTTTTTAAGTTGTTTTAAATAATAGTTTATGGTGATTAAATTGTTTTATTAACTTGTTTAATTTATTTTAGTCACCAAAGATTATTTAAAAAGGAAACTTAGTTTTAAATTTAATTTTTTGTTAAATAAATTTATTAAAGGAGAAATTGGTTTAAATAAAACTATCAGTTAATTAAACTATTAAACGGTAATGGATTATTCGTTTTTTCGAATATTAATGAAATTTTATATAATTGTTATACAAGGTCAAAAAAATCGTAGAAGATCAAGCCGAATTTGAAATGGGTTGCATGCATAATCAAAGGTGAGATCTTCTCACTCACTTGGTTTGCATGTTTAATTTAAATAGTTAAATTTAAATTCTAGATGTGCATGGAAGAATTTGATAATTTATCTATTGGTGATATTAGATATAGTAGCATATATATTATATATGTATATTGCAATGATTGATTTCCCGCATTATCTATCGGATGAGACCCTATGCGTCGCATAATAGCGGATGATATGATATAATCCCATATACCACGATATTCCACCTCGAAGTGGAATTGGTATTTAATTGTTGTGCCAACATCTGTGGATGCAGGGAAACTGATTGGAGGGATCCAATTGGATTCCTTAAATTATTGAATTTATTTTTATATGTTGTGATGTGATTATTGATAATCTGAGAATGATTATATTGGTGATTGAAATTTATTGAAGGCTATGATTTGGCCGAATATATTCTGGCGTACTAAAATATCGGGATATATAATTGGATTTTTAGAAATTAAAGTAGAAAATTTTAAGTAAAATATTTTAGAGAATTGGATAAATTTAAAAGAAAGAATTTTAAAAGGGTAAAGATTGATTTTTGAAATCCTATTAAATAAATTCCAAAATATGGGGAAAAGATTTTAATAAATGGATTTTGAGTAATATTGTTTAACAGTTGAAGAATTTATTTAAAATTCGAATCTTAAATAGTTTGGGAGATATGAAGGAATTTATTTTAAAAGGTAGTGATTTTAGAAATCAATTTGGAATTTGATTCGGTGTTTGAAATAAATTTGGAAATCAATTTGGAACTTGATTTGGTGTTTAAAAGTGAATATTTGGAAATCGATTTGAAAATTGTATATCAGTGGATATTTGGAATTTAAATTCACAATGGAATTTATAAAGGAATGGGAAATTTGTTTTAAAAATAAGTATTCGATTTTTCTAAAAAGCGTGGAAAGAAAATTTATGAGTTTAGGACGTAAATTTAAAATAAATCAAGAAGGATTTATTAATTGATATGAACGGACCATTTTAAAATGGAAAATATATTTTTCCTGGAAAGCTAAGTATGTTTTCAAAGTAGCTTTTAAATATAAAATTAAAAGTTCTAAAGTTAGTTTTAAAAAGAATGTTTTAGGAGAAATTATTTTCTTAAATTGTTTTTAAATCTTTAAAGTAAACATTTATTAAGTTAATTATAAAGTGATTATTTTAAAGATTTAATTGATATTTGATTTAGTAAATGGTTATTTAAATATTTATACTCTATCTAATAATTTTGTTTTTTAAAATTAGTTTGAACTTGAGTTTTATATAATATATTGGTATAAAGTTTCATAACTAATATTTTAAATAAAGTGTTTAAAAATAGTTTTCAGTTTATGTGTTTCTAAGTATGTATTTTGGATAAGTGATTTAAATTATTTTAAATTATTCGGACTCGGCAAATTTTTAGTGAAAATAAATAATATTTGGAAATTTATTCCGCAAAAGGAAAGTGATTTGAAAATTGTTTTCTAAGGGTTGAAGTGTGAAAATTTATCTTATGAAGATATTTTGAGAAAAATAATTTAGGGAAATTATTTAAATCTAATGGTTGTTGTAAATGTTGTTTGATAGTTAAATAACCGACTATCAATATTGGCCTTTAAACAACATTTGAATTTCGATGCGATCGGGTCGGATTCCAAACGGTTATCTGAAAACCACATCGAATCTTAGTGATGGATCTTTTATTTAAAAGATCAATCTGAAAATTTATTGTGACTTACTTGAAATCTGAATGTAACCACTTATTTTTAAAATAAGCGCTCATTATTCGGATTAGCGGGGAGAGGACATTAAGTCAATTAATCCATTCCGAATAAATGATACGACGAAATGGGATAGAATTTGAAGATGGTGTTGAAGACCGGGTATTTTCGAAAACGAAAGGATTACCTGTCTAATGTCTCTGCACTGAGTTGCTTCGGTATAGAGATTTATATCACCCTCTGTGATGGGGAGTCTGGACATGATCAGTGAATATCCGAATTTGTAAGGGCTTCTTTCCTAATTGGAGGAAGTGACTTCGGTTCCGTTCGAACCCGGAACGAACTTGTATGGATGTATGTCTTACCTTACACTTTGAGATGTAAAGTTGGTTTCTATCAAATGCATTTCTGTTGGTGGAGAGGAATTTATTCTCTTAACTTAACACCATTCTCTTAGATATACGAGCTCAGAGGTAACGTAGTTGAAGGTTACTAGCGATATCTTCCTAATTTGGTAATGTGGCATGCTAAGTGTCGATCATTTGTTGATCTAAGCATGGCTTTAGCGAAAAGCGTAGGTTTGTGTATGAGACTTTGTCGAACCTCAAACCCCGAAAATGGTTGAAGTAGGAAAAGATGCAGCAAGGTTATGGGGGTCACGCCCCTTAGGGTATGTGCATTTCCTTCTGAATAAAAAGTGGTACCTGGTATGGAGCCCAGATATTTAACTTGTGTGGATTATTAAAAGTGGTATTTTGGTATGGAGCGCAGATTATTTACTTATGTGGTTGTGGGTTATTGAGTCGCCTCCGGTAAAGGTCGGTCTAGACCGGGGGATGGCATACTCGTGACAGTTAGTTACCTAGTTACAGAGGTAACCCGGCCATGTGTTAGCAAAGAGCTGGTTAAGTTCTTGGGGCGTCCCTCTAGAGGCGTACCCATTTGGTGAAGGAAGTTCTTTAGCCTTGACCATTTGTTGAGCCCTGTACGGTTTTAGTTGTATAACCTGCCATGCAGCGTGGCGGTAACCTGCCGTAAAACATGGTAGCTATAATAGGTGTACTATAATGGTAGTATGCTGGCTAAGATTAATATTATACTTTCGAAATGTTTTTTTGCACTATGCACTAATAATAATATAAAAAAGATTTCGTGTATCAAGCATATTTGACTATCATAAAGGAGAATTCTCCTCCAATTGTGCGATTGCATTATGTGTGTGGCAGGAGGCCTTATGGTAGTTTCATTTTCCCAAAGCATCAACGGATTTCTTTTCCTTTTTCTTTTATGTAAATAACTATTTTAAGATCTCACACCAGTCCCATTACTGACCTGGAATTTATTGTTCCCTTTCTAAACTCTAGGTGCCCATTATTTTCCATACGGATAGCCTGGAGTCAGGTTATCATTGTCCTGGAGCGAAGTCAAAAAATATGCTATGGAGATCAGGAAGCAAGCTGGTTGGCGAGATGTATCTCTTATATTATGTAGTATCTGCTGCGAATGGTGTGTTGTAAATTCAGTTATTATAACTGCTAGTGTTGTGTTTTGTTGTTGTAATACCCTGATGATGTAATGTATAAACAAATATAGTTCTTTTGTTTAAAGATTATTCATTTATCTATTATATACTGTTCCACTACGAATGTGAGATTTTGATATTATTTCTATTTCTTCTTCTTTTTAACCCTAACGGTTTCGTTTTTCGGCATTCGATTGTTCGGCATTTGATACAGTGGATGTAATGATATCGATTTTCAGGCGTCGAAAAACTTGGTCGTTACAGGTGGTATCGGAGCAATTAGTTAAGCGATAATCTTGGCTTTGGTGGGGAATTACTCATTATAGATAGAGTCAGTAGTATTCTAGAATGAGTTTGAGTGTATTAATAGATATGAGCGCGTATTTGTCAATGAATATAAAATTTGTTTTATATTGTGTTGACTTATCGGTTGAGTGTTTATGAATTCTGATCGATATCTGGGACGCCATTTTATCGATAGAGGTTTCTAAACTCTTAAACAAGATAAACCGCACAGTATTATTTTAAAATAGGGTAAATGAAATAATTTTACCCAAATTATTTTCATATATAGAAGAAATAATTTTCCATAAATTATTATAGTTACATATGGTTGCTTAATTGTTAGGAAGTGATAATATTAAATTATTATCATTGATTATTGAATGAGAAACTGAAATCATAACTAAAAGCTAAGAATTAAAATTATATACATATGTGATTTTTAAATATAAATTGTAAATGTGATTTATAATTTGAAATAGAACTCCATAGAAATATTTGAAAGTGGATCGAAAAGATTTGAAAATTGAAATTTTGGTGAAAAGTTTAAATTCCCTTGAATTTGGAATTGATTTTCAAAGATTTTAGAAAAATAATGGTGAAATTATTTCGAAAATATTTTAAAATTGGATTTGAAATATGGTGGAATTTGGATTTAAAAATATTTGGAAATTTTTTTTTGAAAGGGATAAAAGCACTAAACTCTTTTCGGTCGCTGGAAAATAATTCCGATGATGATCGCGACATCATGGTATTCATTTTCGAGTTTCCAAGGGAGGAATTACCGCCCAAATGTTTTGAATTGGGAATATTTGTGAAACTGAGTTTAATTTTGAAATAGGTTGATTTTGGATATAATTAATTTCAAAAATGGTTTTGAAATACTTAAGTGATTATTTAGACTCTGGATTCTTATAAAGAATGATTATGGAACAATAAATAAGGTTGAAAACTTAGAAAAATTCGAATTGAAACTGAATTTAACTTGGATTAATTGAATAAAAGTAAATTTGAGAAGTAAGTCTTGCAGATAAAATGGACTGGAATAAAATTTATTAAGGTGGAAAATAAATTTTCGAACGAATAAATGAATTTACAATTGCAAGTAAATGAAATTGAAACTAAATGTTGAAATTCATTTTGAATTTGTAAGTAAATGGAATTCAAGCTAAACATTGGAATTGAATTTAAATTTAGTTAAATTAAGTAAAAGGGAAAATTTGTCAAGTTGGATCAAATGAAGCGAAGTAATGAAATAAAATTAGTAAGTGAAACTAATTGAAGGAATGACAAGTTAAATATGGTTTGAAATGAACTGAATTCATATGAAATTGGAGATCCAGTTTAAATATAAGTAATTATAAACCAAAATGATGAATTGAAAATAAATATAAGAAGCATATAGAATATTTATATTGAACTTAAGAAATGAATGGTGGAATTCTTAAGTAAATTTGGAATTGAGAAAATATTGTAAGTAAATTTTGAATGAGGATCAAGTAAAGGTGTGAAATGGATAATGGTGGATAAGTGAATAGAAATCAAAATGAATGTAAATAAAAGGAAAATCGATATAGCCAATAATAAATTGGAATAAATACGTGGGATGTACGTATAGTTTTCTATTCGCATAACGATTTGATCCAGAATTCGAGCACAGAATTTCGAGATAACTATATTGATCCTAGTTAGGATTTTTCACTCGATTTTCGACGGCGAACCCTGAATATGGATTTTTTGTTGATTCTGAAAATTCTCTATCATATTTACAGCTATGCAAGGAGAATGACGGTTTCTGATCAAGAAACCAGATCTGAGTCCGCAGTAGGAAGTCGGGTGGATGATACTAGTTCGGAAGTGAAATTGTATGATCGAGTGAGCGATCAAATTTGATATTGCGTACGGATGATATATATGCATCATACAAATTTGAATAAAATAGATATTGAAAATTTTGTAAAGGAATGTGCAAAAATGATTTTTGAATGTTGTAATTGGACATTGTTGCTAGTAGGATATACAAGTATTATAAAGCAAAAGGAAACGGGTTTTTGATTTCAGAAGATAAATTGAATTGCTCAACAATAAGGGTATGTATTTAAATTTATATATGAAATTTGATGATTTTCTGGTCTAGCCACTTGGCGTTTTGTTTTCTTTTTGAAATCTAGGGGCCTATGGTGGAATTTTATAGTCATACCGAGCTGGCCACGGAAAGGAGACGCTGGCGAAAATTTTCGAAAATTTAGGGAGTCAGAAAAATTTTGAGAAATTTTTGAAAATTTTAAATTTAAAATTAAATTTGAATTGTGGAGTAAATAATATTGTTGGGAACTTATGGTTGATGTTGGGAAGTTGGTTAGAATGATAGTGTCTTTAATAAAAAGATTTGTGTTGACAAATTATTAAAACTGTTTGGTTTTGCGACAATAGTAAACAGAATATGGATCATTCTTCTTAACTAGTAATTTTGGGACGAAATTCTTTTAAGGGGAGAAGAATATGATGACCCGGAAATTTTGAACATTTGAAAGTTAGTTTTACTTGAATTTCAAATATCACCGTTTATTTGGCAATTTAATTTATTGAATTTAATTGTTGAAAGTTGGGTAAAATATTGAATCTTTAGTTTTGAGCTTGTTAAAAATAATTTGAAGGCTTGTATAATCTATATTAATAACACTGAAGATAATAGAACTTTTAAAATCGTTTAAAAGTGTTTTGTTCAGTTTTGAAAAATTATCGTTTAATTCGATAATTAAAAACGTAGGATCTAGATTAAACCTAGAGGGGGGTGAATAGGGTTATAGCAAATTTTCTCGATTTAAACAGAGAAACAAACTGCAGAAATAAATATGCTGAAAAGTAAATCACACACAAAATTTACCCAGCTTCGGCAACCCCTGCCTATTGCTGCATTCCCAGATTTCTATTAGGATTAAACAGTATCACGCTTACAAACACTCTACTAGACTCGCTGACCCTTTTGCTTCCGCTCACAAACACTCTACTAGACTCGCACACCCTGCTCCCGCCTATAGAGTTTCGCTTACTCGCAAACACTGCTCCCGCCTATAGAGTTTTGCAAACTCGCACACCCTGCTCACTGAACTAATTCTAACTAGACAATCTGACACTACCTAAACCCTAGGTGGTGATTTACAAATTCTTTGACTCGAAAAGAAAAAATACAGACTTCAAAAATAGACGCAAGAGCAAAAATTAAGATAAAAGCTTGAATACAAATATTTTTGCACTCAAATAAAACTCGATTTAACTAAAACCCTATTTTAAACACTAAGCCTTAAAATTAAACCCTAATTGAAAAACAAACCCTAATTTAAACCAATCCCCTAATTAAACACGTGGCCACCCCTTTTTCTTATTTCACCCAATCTCCTTCAATTCTCTCTTGAGAATAAAAATGGCGGCGACAATTCTTGCAACTGATTAGGGCTTGAGAAATTTTGAATCTCGATCTCCTTGAGACAGTCTCAGACGCTCTGCTTTGCTAATTACAGTCGGCTTGGCTCGACTTTGGCTTTGGCTTCTTCTATTCAATGATATCAGCTTGGTTACTCGAACTCAGACCATCTCTGGTATGTTCGTACTTTCGAATTTCCGATAGTTTGAATTCAATGGATGTTGTAGGCCGATGATGATTTTAGAGTTGAATTGATTCAATGATTTTTCGTTGAAGCTTATGCCGATGATGATTTTTGGGCTTGAATTTATATGCTTTCGTACTTTCCTATTCTCGAAATTTTCCTGATATTTTTTAACTTGATAATCACGGTTTCTCGAATCTCCTTGATTCTCACGGCATTTCAAACTTTCCTATTTTTAAATCTCTGACCATTCAAAAATAAAGATACGAATTTTTTTTTCTTTTTCCTGTTTCGTGCATTCTGTAACTTGCTTCTTTCACACTCGATTTTCCTTGAATAGAAAGGCAAAAACTTTCCTCTTTTTAATTTGCTTGACTTTCCTATTTTCAAATATACGAATTTGACTTTTTCAAATTGTACACACACTTGTTCATCACATCGTTGTTTTTATTCCGTGACCATAACTGCTCTGGATGGTTTAACTTAAATTTGTGATTCCATGTATCACTGCACTTCAAGTTTGTGAATTTCTCTGTACTGTTGAACTTTGTTCTCTGGCCATCTTCTCTGGTCGGTTTATTATGAACTTCAATTTATATTCTGTAGTCACTTATGCACTGATTCGCTTATTCATGCATTTAACATTGCCATGCTATTTGTAACGACCCGCAAATCCGTACCCCTTGAGTCAACACTATTCTACCTAAATCAACTCAAGTTGTACAGAAATACGAACCATTTTGGGTTAAAGAAGAAGAGGTAGAAGAAGAGAAAACAAAATCAACATCAGAATCTAACCATCGCAGCGGAATAAAATATAATAGATAATAAATAATCTTTACTCAAAATCAAATATATCTGTTTACATATATTGCATCATCAGAGTACATCAGTCATAGCTCACAACCATAATATACAATGGATACACAACGACTCAACACAGTGGAATATGTCTATATATACTAGTACGGTAGTACGTATCGCCATCCTGCTCGTCCCCTGAGCTCCACAGCATCATAACCTGTATTCTATAATACTCGGTCTGACCCGAGCATTACAGTTAAATAACACCCGAGTCAGTCTGGAATACTAGCGTGAGAAAATCACACCCAATTGATTATTAAAGTTTCAAAAATCCTTTGAAAACAAAAGCATCTCGTAAGACCACGCCACAAATAAACATGTCGGGTTTTTACCTTACGATAGCTAAAACACTTTTTATAGAAATCCTCTGATATTATAATAGGGTCTATATACAAATACTTATAAAATAGCCAAAATTGTTACATGATTAAATTCCAGCTACTAGCCACAAAAGTGGGTAATACAAACAAAACTCGTACAAGGCTCGTAGGGAGAATGGATTTCCAACTAATGACTAGGCACTGGGGTACCACCTGTCACAGTACGAGGCCTAGATACCCTACCGAGGATTACTCCCTTAATCCCCTGCAACACAAGGCCGGAAACATTCCTTACTGAACAGTACCGAACAAGATAAACCTGGTGGTTGGCGCGACCAACCACCCACTAAGCCGAAATATATAAAAAGGGACATCTAGACAGGGGAATATCTTGTCCTGCTTGGGCATGACCCACCTAACCTTGTTGCATATCCCCTGATTTTCAGTCATTCCCATTTGATGAGGCTTGAGGCTAAGCGTTACCTTTAGAACGTTTTCACTTAGAATGCCCATCGCCCACCTGACGATGTTTCGCAAGCATTCATCCATACAAGTCTGTCCCGGGTTCGAACGGAACCGAAGGCATTATTCCTACTACATCCATTTTGGAAATATCCTCAGGATTAGTAGCGACTAGTCCTTGCTCTTCACTGCTCCATCTTCGAATCCAAAAATCGTTTTTCGCACGAAAACGTACAAACCGGATCGAAGTGGTTTTCGAGAAATAAATCTCGAGCCCGGTCTCTTCGAAACGATCAACGCATTGTCCAATATTGATAGTCGGTGATTTAACTATCAATTAATATTCACAAACATCCATCAAACAATAAATAATTTTCCAAATTATTTATTTATCTTAAAATATCCTCAAAGATATATTTCTATTTTCAATCCTTTGAAAGCAGTTTCAAAACCATCTTTCCTTTCTGGATAAACTTTTCCGAATATTTACTATCTCCTCTGAAATACCAAGCACAAAAATAGATTTAAAAAAAATATTTTTAAATACTTTACTTTGAACTATATATATACTTTAAAACACTTAAAAATAAAACTACTTAGATAATATGTTAAAATACACATTATATGAATTTTTGAAAATAAGGTTACTTAATAAAATATAAAATCTAGATTTCTTCTTTTAAAACAACATACTAAGTTACTTCTTATAATTACTTCTAAAATAGATTAAAAGAAAATACTTACTTTAGACTTTACATATTAGAAATAATAAATTTTACAAAACTTGCTTCCTTTAAAAACAACTTTAAAACATTTAATTTATATTTAAAAATTTACTTTAAAAACGTACTTGGTTATTCAGGGAGAATTTTCAATCTCAATCACTTAAATTAATTTTCCAAATTGATTCCCAATTTATTTCCATTGAAATAAATTTCTTTAATTACTGAATTCATTTCAAAATCCATTAAGTATGGACTTAATTATTGTTGTTGTTATTATTTTTCATTTGATTTTAACTTTTAACTGAAATATACAAATTCCGGTTTTTTTTTCAATAATTTAAATCTTAACTTTTAAATAAATGCTTGTTCTTCTGAATAATAACACTGAATTTTTAAAATTCATTAATTTCCTGTTTATTCAAATTTTCCTTTCTATACTCGCAATTCATTTATTAAAAATTTAAATCACTTTATTTCTTCTCCAATTCATTCTTAAATTTATTCAAATTTCCCTATAGTTACTTTAATTGCAATTTTACTTCCTTTATATTATTTTTTTTAAAATCCAATCTATATATTTTGGCAATTCATTATACCCAATTATATCCAATTGAATAATAACATTCAATATTCTAATATAACTCATCATAAAATATACAATAATCACAACAGAGAATGCTAAATAATTTAAATAAATGTTGAGGGACCCAGTTGGATCCCTCCAACCTGTTTTCCCTGCATCCACAGACGTTAGCATCACATAATATGCCAATTACAAATTATACTATACTATTTCACATCAATCATGTAACGTCCCGGAAATTTCCGACTTTCAAAAATTCAACATCGATACTCACTTTATCGACTGCCGAGAAATCGAAGGCCGGAAACCCGAAATGTTATGGTTTAAGAAAAAGAAAAGAAAGAAGAAGAGATAAGAAGATAGAAAATAGAGAGGAAACAAAATAGAAAATAGAACGGAACAGAAAACAACAGAACAACAACAGAATCTCATAATTCGCAGCGGAACAACATATAATAATAAATGAATAATCTTTAAACAAAGAACTATATCAGTTATTACATTACATCACATTACATTTCATTACATCATCATCATAGTGTATAACCACAAACAGTGCAGCGGAAAAAGAAATACTATATAACTAGTAATACGCCATGCCATCCATCTTGCATTCAGCAATTCCAGAATATCCAGAATATCCTGATAAACCTTAACTCTTGACTGCCCGTGTGGAAATTGGTGGGCACCCAGAGTTTAGGAAGGAAAACAATAAACTCCGAGTCAGTCATGTGACTGGTGTGGGAACTCAAAACAGTTTATTTATCTTTAAAATCAAAATAGAGGAATATTTTTAAAGTCAATTCGCAATGCTTTTAAAAATGAGACTACCATAAGGCCTCCCGCACACACACAATGCAAACGCAGAATCGGAGGAGATTTCTCCTTATGATAGTCAAAGATGCTTGATACGTATTAAAAAGAACATTTGATATTATTACTAGTGCATAGTGTAGAGAAAAAAAATTCATTTCGAAAATAGAATATAAATCTTAGCCAACATACGACCATTATCGTATGCCTACTATAGCTACCATCCAAACAGTGGTGATCACCATAAGTGAATGGCAGGTTCTACAACTAATACCGTACAAGTTTCGTATTGGGAATTGGATTCCCAACGAATGATCAGGCCAAGGAACTTCCCATTGCCACATGAGAATGCCTCTGGATGGACATCCGCGAGAACCAAACCGGATCTCTACCAACACAAGGCCGGGTTACCCCTAACTGAGTAACAACTGACCAAATATGCCATCCCCCGGTCCTTTGGGACCTTTCACCGAGCGCTCGCAATCAATTCACACAATCATAAAGTGTTTTCAACATGAGTAAATATCTGGGCTCCATACCATGATACCACCCTTTTCCAGAAGGAAATGCACATATCCTAAAGGGCGCTACCCCTCATAACCTTGCCGCATCTTTCCTGTTTTGACCATTCCCGAGGTGTGAGGCTCGACGAAGTCACGTCCACAAAGACATACTTTATACAAAAGCCATGCTTTGGGTCAACAAATGATCATAGAAATGATCACCAAGATAGACGATCAAATAAACGATCCTATCACAAATAATCAACACAATGATCATTTCACAGCAACACTCAGCATGTCACATTACCAAATTGGGAATATATCGTTGATAACATTCAACTACATAACCTCTGAGCTCGTACGTCTCAGAGAAGGGTGTTAAACTAAAAGAATAAATTCTCCGCCACCAACAGAAATATATTTGAAAGAAATCTGCTTTATATCTCAATTTGTAATGTCAGACATACAATCCATACAAGTCTGTCCCGGGCTCGAACAAAACCGAAGGCACTTCTTACGAAGCCCTTGCAATCCGGGTATTCACAATCCCGATCGAATTTCCCATCACTTAGGGAATCTCTATACCAGGAGCTACCCAGTGCAGAGACAATCGATAGGTCATCCTATCGCTTTCGCAAATACCCGGTCTTCAACAGCGGTCATCAAATGCAATTTATAACGACGTATCACATATTCCGAATGGGTTATACGACCCCATGGTCCTTTCCCGGTTAACCCGAATAGTGAGCGCTTATTCAAAAATAAGTGTGGCATTCAAATTCAAACAAATCACATCAAATACCCATTCAAAGGTAAATATTGATAGTCGGTTATTGAACTATCAATGGATATGCACAACATCACCAGATTCCAAATAATTTTCCAAATTATTTATTTTCAAAAATATCTTTACTAGATATATAATTTTCACACTTCAAAAATAAATCAATATTTATTTTTAAACAAGTTCCCCTTTTCTTTTATAAATTCCTTAGTGAATTTTCATTCCAAAATATCCATGCATATACGATTTCAATTATTCATTTCAATTTATCCTCAAAAAGATAAATTCTCAAAACATTCACTTTATATTGGAAAACATTTCCATACTTATTTATTCATAAGTAATTCACAAATTTTATTTATTTTCAATACTTAGAAAATATTCAATATACTTAAATCGAGATTAAGTATATATATTTCATTCTTTAAGGTAAACATGCTCTTAAACATATTTATTTGGGTCAAAACGAATGTTGCGTAAAACATCGTTACGACAACCCAAAATCACTAGTATAGGGATTCGAAATTAAAGTAGATATATAAATCCCAATACTATACAAAACATTTCCTTTCGGAAATCATTTACTATAACAACGGTGTTATAGTCCACCATTTCCTTTTATTTCTCGAAAACATCTATTTCAACAATCAATGTTGAAATCTATGGTTTCGAATCTTAACACATTTTTAAAAAAAACATCGTTAGATCGTTTTAATTCAATTTAAAATATCACATTCTAAACAATTTCTTTAACATATTATTCACTATTCAAAAACGTGAATATACTACGTCAACACATTTCATCCTTTTATTCATTTTATTTCAAAGGATTATTCACAGTCAAAAACGTGAATATAACTCCATTAATAGATTTCAACAATTAACTTATCAAAATAAGTCGTTTACGAATTTATAAAACAACGTTTATAAATTCCTTTATTAACCTATATTCAATTCATAACTCAATTATAAACCAAAAGTTCATATTATAAGTTAAATGCTTATAAAACGATTATTTTACAAAATCGTTCCTTTAAACTTCGCAATTATAAATCTTATAACTTATAAGATTCATTTATTCACCCAAATCTATTCTTTTAATATCCTTACAAATTTTATAAACCTACTGTTTATAAAATTCCACTTTAAAACTTCACCGTTTATAATTCTATAAATTTCATTCATTTATGGAATTCATTCTAACACTTATAAAAACTCGTTTTATAACTCAAATATTTTTAATTTATAAATATCGATTTATAAATCCTTTATTAAATCAATTTATACTATTATTTTAAAACATCTTTAATCTCCTTTATAATTTCACCATTTTTGATTCAAAAAATAATTAAATTTTATAAATCCTATATTTCAACTTTTCATAATAAATTCAAAAATTCCGATTTAACTATTTTATAAAATCATTAGCATCATATTCTCAAAAATCAGTTTTTAACTATATTTCTCAAAAACCATAATTTTTATAACATAAAAATTATAACGTTTATTTATTTAAAATGAATCAATTCCAAAAATATTTTATATTTTCGAAAATCACTTTAAAAATCATTTTTAAAGTTCCAAATTTGGTCCAATAATGCTACACACCAAATAGTCAATCACGACTACAACGATATCATATATCGATATGATAATCCATCAAATATCAAAATATCTGAAATCAAATAAATACTGTTGAGGAATCCAGTTGGATCCCTCCAACCTGTTTTCCTGCATCCACAAACATTAGCACAATACCAATTCCGCTCCAGTACGGAATTATCGCGGTATATGGGATTTAAAATATTATCCGCTTAATAGATGGCGCAATAGGGTCTCATCCGCTAAAAAATAAAAAAATGCGGGGAATCAACAACTCCAATATATACATATGCCAATATATATATTGCTATTATATATAATACCAATTTCACTGTTTATGAAATATTCGCGGTATATATTTTTAATAAATAACATCCGCTTACTAACGGCGCATAATGTCTATTTTAACAATCAATAGATAACCATCATCATTCAAACATGCGTTCAATAATTTTAAATCTAACTATTTAAAATAAAATCGAAACTGATTCGATTGAGTGAGAAGTTCTCACCTTGATTTCTATTCCGTTTTAGCGATTTATTTCGAATAAAATTAAACGAACGTTTAATTTTACCCAAAATTCTCACTAACTCCAAACGACTCCAATCCAATTGCATCGCGTAGTGCTCGTCCATACGATTCCAACGCAACTGGTTTCGCGCGTTTTCGACCTCGTATGAAAAAGTTATGATTTTTCAAAGATACACGATTTTATAATTAACTAATTTACAACATAACTTAAAATTTTCAACCTAGCTCGATTATCACCGTTAGATCCATCCCTCAGCAATCTCCACCGTGCGCTATCCATCTTCTCCAACGCGCAAACATCTCCAGGCTATGAAACACGCAACACAACCCAACACACGCCCATCTAGGGTTTAAATTTTCATCATCAATACTCGATGAAACTTCATCACGTCGCCACCACGAGATGCGCCTCCATCACCTCCATGCTCGGCCTGGGTGCGGCCAAACTCGGTCAACTCATATGCACGAAAAACGAGAATGAACGCGCGGCCTTTGTGGCATGATTCCCATCAATTTACAGCTCCGTTTCCAATCACAACCGTTGGATTGGTAGATCTCAGTGTGCTCTACAATCTTCTAGTTGGAAGATTCTTGAAACGATTGAAGGATTGAAAGATAATTGAAGAAAAACAATGGTGATTTTCGGCCATCCATTGCTTGCTGGCGGCTGCATTTAGATTAGGGTTTTATATTTTTTTTTAATTTTTGTGAGGGTGGTTGGTCTATTTATAGGAAAAATCGAACACTATTCATCCGGGAATTCCGAACTCCGATTTACGCGCCGTAACTAGCGTTTCTAGGGTTTAACCCGCGTTCCGGACACAATGGAACAGCTTTCGGAAGCTAATTCGGTCATCTGTGCGAGATATAGCAACAAACGATCGATTTAAATTAAACCGATTTAAACGATTTTCTAGGCGTTTTAATTTGTACCGGACAAACGGTAAATCCAATTGACACGAAATTTGAAAACTTACAGTAATATCACATTACGGATCCGATGAAACTGGTTTTGTCGAAATCCGAGACTTTTTGAAAAATGGCTATTTTAACTCGCCAAATTAATATTAAAAACAATTCGATGCGTTTCGAGCTGCCACGATCAAATGATAACTCCGATTGACACAAAATTTGAAATCCGGTAATAACTACATATTACGGATCCAATGGAACTAGTTTCGTTCAATTCTGAGACTGTTCAAAAATTGGCTATTTTCACTAGTCGATTAAATATTAAAATATTCAATTTTCACAAATTAACTTTTAATTCGATTTTAAAAGTTCTAAAATATCGTTCTAACTTCAACATGATAAAATAAAATTTTACAAATCATTTTCAATCATATTTAACTCAATTTTCAATTATTTCCATAATTTAACATATTAAATTATCGATTTAATTATCCAATTAAATCCAATAATTCAAATTAAAATTTATTCGACTTATAAATTCACTCATTAATATTTAAAATTAATTAAATATTCGAATTTTAATTATCAAAAATTCTGGGTCGTTACAATCTTCCCCCCTTAAAAGAATTTCGTCCTCGAAATTATCAAGTAAGAAAAGTTACATAACCTATTAATT
Organism: Allium cepa; assembly: GCA_030765085.1. NCBI lineage: Eukaryota > Viridiplantae > Streptophyta > Magnoliopsida > Asparagales > Amaryllidaceae > Allium > Allium cepa. The sequence goes on from CM060941.1 coordinate 808,087,572, forward strand.
TTCCCAAAATCCATAATTTACTTCTTATAATAACTTACTAAGTTTTCAAATCATACTTAGTTATCTTTTCAAAAACAACTACTATTGTTTAACTTTCAATTCTAAATCAAAGTTAAAGTTTTCAAAATTTTCCCAATTTTTCTCAAATTTTTCTAACTCCTTAAATTTCCGGAAAAATTCGCCATAGTCTCCTTTGCGCGGCTCGATCCGAAAAAAAAACGACAGTATATATATCACAAATATACATCTCATCAAGTAATGAGGCATCCCGAAGGGAAAAAGTATAAAAGTACGATATGTAATCCGAGATATGTACCTTATATTTTATTAGCGAGCATATACGGCTAATATAGCGCGAAAGCGAGCTCCAAATGCGAAGCAAACGCGATCCGCACCTACTAATCACTCAACAAACAACATGAGAATCATGCATATAGATAATAGTATCGATATACATCATATAGCAACATAATAACTATATATGCCAACATAGCAAATGAAATAAACAACAAATGCAAACCTATTCAACCATCAACCAACTATCATCCAACTACATTCATAACCCATAAATATTCATTCATATTCTCATTAATATTCAATGAAATAGGTTTTCAATTTAAATCACATTTGATTCATTAACAGTGGATGTTTTTAACATTTATTTTCAATTAGTTTGCATTCACTAATTCATATTCAAGTTGGTTCCCTTCCAAATCAAATTCAATTCTATTTAAGATTCACTTAACTTCCAATTGGATTTCAGTTACTTTAGCTTCCAATTTCATTAATACTTAATGAATTACATACAATCAACTAACAACCATATAACAACCAATGTATATTAATTACAACCAAATTCCTTTGCTTATATTCATTAATTTGGTTTTATACCTTTTCTTTCAATTGGTTTAATTAAATTGATTTTCATTCAATCTTTCAACTTTCAATAACATTAGATTTTAATGAATTAACACTTATATTCATTATTTCATCTCAATTTAATTTACATTTAATTGATTAACATTCAATCCATTCATTCAATTTTATTTCAAAAGTTGAATTTCATTTATATAACTTAAGTTCATATCTATCACTTAACTTTATTAATTTACTTTGATACCAATATCAGCTTCCTTTAACATCTCTTAAGTTATACTTCCATTTTAAACATTATTTGTTTTTACATAACTTAAATTCCAACTTATAAATCAATTCAGCTTCTAAATTCTAAATAAATTTTCATTTAACTTTAAATTCATTTTTATTTACAACTTATATTCATAAATATATTCATATAGTTTCACTTCTCATATATATAAGTTTATTTCACAATTGTAAATCGCCTTAATTATAATTAAATTCTTATAATTCTTTTGTTTATACAATTATTCTTTAATTTAGATTATTCAAACAACTAAACAATCAACCTATATACACTTTAATAATTCTGAAAAATTATTCCTTTATATATAAAAATATAATCAAGGTAAAATTATTTCATTAACCCAATTTTAAAATCAATATTGTGTCGAATTGTTCTGTACAAGTGTTTAGAGATCCCTATCAACAACGTTAATTACTCGTATTAACCAGAATCTATATACCACTCAACAAACCAATCATCACAATATAAAACAATTTTATATTCACTAACAAATACGCTCTCATAGCTATTATTACACTCAACTCATTTTAGAGTACCACTGACTCTATCTCTAATGAGTAATACCCAACAGAACCATGGTTGTCGCTTAACCATATGCTCTGATACCAAATGTAACGTCCCGGAAATTTTCGACTTTCGAAAATTCAACATCGATACTCACTTTATCGACTGCCGAGAAATCGAAGGCCGGAAACCCGAAATGTTATGGTTTAAGAAAAAGAAAAGAAAGAAGAAGAGATAAGAAGATAGAAAATAGAGAGGAAAGAAAATAGAAAATAGAACGGAACAGAAAACAACAGAACAACAACAGAATCTCACAATTCGCAGTGGAACATCATATAATAATAAATGAATAATCTTTAAACAAAGAACTATATCAGTTATTACATTACATCACATTACATTTCATTACATCATCATCAGAGTGTATAACAACAAACAGTGCAGCGGAAAAAGAAATACTATATAACTAGTAATACGCCATGCCAACCATCTTGCATCATCCCAGCCCCACCGTGGCTTACACTGATATCCCAAACTTGCTTTTATGGCCACCCTTTCGAATGTCACGGCTTCGCCTAACCAACCCCGTAAAGAGGACGTGTGGGGGTAAGAGTCTCCCCTTCGCCACCAAACCGCGAAGCGAGAACCCCCCATCACATATCACCTAGCATAAGCAAGACTGGTGTGGGAACTCAAAACAGTTTATTTATCTTTAAAATCAAAATAGTGGAATATTTTTAAAGTCAATTCGCAATGCTTTTAAAAATGAGACTACCATAAGGCCTCCCGCACACACACACAATGCAAACGCAGAATCGGAGGAGATTTCTCCTTATGATAGTCAAAGATGCTTGATACGTATTAAAAAGAACATTTGATATTATTACTAGTTCATAGTGTAGAGAAAAAAAATTCATTTCGAAAGTAGAATATAAATCTTCGCCAACATACGACCATTATCGTATGCCTACTATAGCTACCATCCAAACAGTGGTGACCACCATAAGTGAATGGCAGGTTCTACAACTAATACCGTACAAGTTTCGTATTAGGAATTGGATTTCCAACGAATGATCAGGCCAAGGAACTTCCCATTGCCACATGAGAATGCCTCTGGATGGACATCCCCGAGAACCAAACCGGATCTCTACCAATACAAGGCCGGGTTACCCCTAACTGAGTAACAACTGACCGAATATGCCATCCCCCGGTCCTTTGGGACCTTTCACCGAGCGCTCGCAATCAATTCACACAATCATAAAGTGTTTTCAACATGAGTAAATATCTGGGCTTCATACCATGATACCACCCTTTTCCAGAAGGAAATGCACATATCCTAAAGGGCGCTACCCCTCATAACCTTGCCGCATCTTTCCTGTTTTCACCATTCCCGAGGTGTGAGGCTCGATGAAGTCACGTACACAAAAACATACTTTATACAAAAGCCATGCTTTGGGTCAACAAATGATCATAGAAATGATCACCAAGATAGACGATCAAATAAACGATCCTATCACAAATAATCAACACAATGATCATTTCACAGCAACACTCAGCATGTCACATTACCAAATTGGGAATATATCGCTGATAACATTCAACTACATAACCTCTGAGCTCGTACGTCTCAGAGAAGGGTGTTAAGCTAAAAGAATAAATTCTCCGCCACCAACAGAAATATATTTGAAAGGAATCTGCTTTATATCTCAATTTGTAATGTCAGACATACAATCCATACAAGTCTGTTCCGGGCTCGAACAAAACCGAAGGCACTTCTTACGAAGCCCTTGCAATCTGGGTATTCACAATCCCGATCGAATTTCCCATCGCTTAGGGAATTTCTATACCAGGAGCTACCCAGTGCAGAGACAATCGATAGGTCATCCTATCGCTTTCGCAAATACCCGGTCTTCAACACCGGTCATCAAATGCAATTTATAACGACGTATCACATATTCGGAATGGGTTATACGACCCCATGGTCCTTTCCCGATTAACCCAAATAGTGAGCGCTTATTCAAAAATAAGTCTGGCATTCAAATTCAAACAAATCACATCAAATACCCATTCAAAGGTAAATATTGATAGTCGGTTATTGAACTATCAATGGATATGCACAACATTACCAGATTCCAAATAATTTTCCAAATTATTTATTTTCAAAAATATCTTTACTAGATATATAATTTTCACACTTCAAAAATAAATCAATATTTATTTTTAAACAAGTTCCCCTTTTCTTTTATAAATTCCTTAGTGAATTTTCATTCCAAAATATCCATGCATATACGATTTCAATTATTCATTTCAATTTATCCTCAAAAAGATAAATTCTCAAAACATTCACTTTATATTGGAAAACATTTCCATACTTATTTATTCATAAGTAATTCACAAATTTTATTTATTTTCAATACTTAGAAAATATTCAATATACTTAAATCGAGATTAAGTATATATATTTCATTCTTTAAGGTAAACATGCTCTTAAACATATTTATTTGGGTCAAAATGAATGTTGCGTAAAACATCGTTACGACAACCCAAAATCACTAGTATAGGGATTCGAAATTAAAATAGATATATAAATCCCAATACTATACAAAACATTTCCTTTCGGAAATCATTTACTATAACAACGGTGTTATAGTCCACCATTTCCTTTTATTTCTCGAAAACATCTATTTCAACAATCAATGTTGAAATCTATGGTTTCGAATCTTAACACATTTTAAAAAAAAAACATCGTTAGATCGTTTTAATTCAATTTAAAATATCACATTCTAAACAATTTCTTTAACATATTATTCACTATTCAAAAATGTGAATATACTACGTCAACACATTTCATCCTTTTATTCATCTTATTTCAAAGGATTATTCACAGTCAAAAACGTGAATATAACTCCATTAATAGGTTTCAACAATTAACTTATCAAAATAAGTCGTTTATGAATTTATAAAACAATGTTTATAAATTCCTTTATTAACCTATATTCAATTCATAACTCAATTATAAACCAAAAGTTCATATTATAAGTTAAATGCTTATAAAACGATTATTTTACAAAATCGTTCCTTTAAACTTCACAATTATAAATCTTGTAACTTATAAGATTCATTTATTCACCCAAATCTATTCTTTTAATATCCTTACAAATTTTATAAACCTACTGTTTATAAAATTCCATTTTAAAACTTCACCGTTTATAATTCTATAAATTTCATTCATTTATAGAATTCATTCACAATTCATTCTAACACTTATAAAAACTCGTTTTATAACTCAAATATTTTTAATTTATAAGTATCGATTTATAAATCCTTTATTAAATCAATTTATACTATTATTTTAAAACATCTTTAATCTCCTTTATAATTTCACCATTTTTGATTCATAAAATAATTAAATTTTATAAATCCTATATTTCAACTTTTCATAATAAATTCAAAAATTCCGATTTAACTATTTTATAAAATCATTAGCATCATATTCTCAAAAATCAGTTTTTAACTATATTTCTCAAAAACCATAATTTTTATAACATAAAAATTATAACGTTTATTTATTTAAAATGAATCAATTCCAAAAATATTTTATATTTTCGAAAATCACTTTAAAAATCATTTTTAAAGTTCCAAATTTGGTCCAATGATGCTACACACTTAATAGTCAATCACGACTACAACGATATCATATATCGATATGATAATCCATCAAATATCAAAATATCTGAAATCAAATAAATACTGTTGAGGAATCCAGTTGGATCCCTCCAACCTGTTTTCCTGCATCCACAAACATTAGCACAATACCAATTCCGCTCCAGTACGGAATTATCGCGGTATATGGGATTTAAAATATTATCCGCTTAATAGACGGCGCAATAGGGTCTCATCCGCTAAAAAATAAAAAAATGCGGGGAATCAACAACTCCAATATATACATATGCCAATATATATATTGCTATTATATATAATACCAATTTCACTGTTTATGAAATATTCGCGGTATATGTTTTTAATAAATAACATCCGCTTACTAACGGCGCATAATGTCTATTTTAACAATCAATAGATAACCATCATCATTCAAACATGCGTTCAATAATTTTAAATCTTACTATTTAAAATAAAATCGAAACTGATTCGATTGAGTGAGAAGTTCTCACATTGATTTCTATTCCGTTTTAGCGATTTATTTCGAATAAAATTAAATGGACGTTTAATTTTACCCGAAATTCTCACTAACTCCAAACGACTCCAATCCAATTGCATCGCCTAGTGCTCGTCCATACGATTCCAACGCAACTGGTTTCGCGCGTTTTCGACCTCGTATGAAAAAGTTATGATTTTTCAAAGATACACGATTTTATAATTAACTAATTTACAACATAACTTAAATTTTTCAACCTAGCTCAATTATCACCGTTAGATCCATCCCTCAGCAATCTCCACCATGCGCTATCCATCTTCTCCAACGTGCAAACATCTCCAGGATATGAAACACGCAACACAACCCAACACACGCCCATCTAGGGTTTAAATTTTCATCATCAATACTCGATGAAACTTCATCACGTCGCCACCACGAGATGCGCCTCCATCACCTCCATGCTCGACCTGGGTGCGACCAAACTCGGTCAACTCATATGCATGAAAAACGAGAATGAACGCGCGGCCTTTGTGGCATGATTCCCATCAATTTACAGCTCCGTTTCCAATCACAACCGTTGGATTGGTAGATCTCAGTGTGCTCTACAATCTTCTAGTTGGAAGATTCTTGAAACGATTGAAGGATTGAAAGATAATTGAAGAAAAACAATGGTGATTTTCAGCCATCCATTGCTTGCTGGCGGCTGCGTTTAGATTAGGGTTTTATATATTTTTTTTAAATTTTTGTGAGGGTGGTTGGTCTATTTATAGGAAAAATCGAACACTATTCATCCGGGAATTCCGAACTCCGATTTACGCGCCGTAACCAGAATTTCTAAGGTTTACCCCGCATTCCGGACACAATGGAACAGGTTTCGGAAGCTAATTCGGTCATCTGTGCGAGATATAGCAACAAACGATCGATTTAAATTAAACCGATTTAAACGATTTTCTAGGCGTTTTAATTTGTACCGGACAAACTGTAAATCCAATTGACACGAAATTTGAAACCTTACAATAATATCACATTACGGATCCGATGAAACTGGTTTTGTCGAAATCCGAGACTTTTTGAAAAATGGCTATTTTAACTCGCCAAATTAATATTAAAAACAATTCGATGCGTTTCGAGCTGCCACGATCAAACGATAACTCCGATTGACACGAAATTTGAAATCCGGTAATAACTAACTATTACGGATCCAATGGAACTGGTTTCGTTCAATTCTGAGACTGTTCAAAAATTGGCTATTTTCACTAGTCGATTAAATATTAAAATATTCAATTTTCACAAATTAACTTCTAATTCGATTTTAAAAGTTCTAAAATATCGTTCTAACTTCAACATGATAAAATAAAATTTTACAAATCATTTTCAATCATATTTAACTCAATTTTCAATTATTTCCATAATTTAACATATTAAATTATCGATTTAATTATCCAATTAAATCCAATAATTCAAATTAAAATTTATTCGACTTATAAATTCACTCATTAATATTTAAAATTAATTAAATATTCGAATTTTAATTATCAAAAATTCTGGGTCGTTATAAATCAATTCAACCATACAATCAATTATTTAAATTCAATCATTTTAAATTTAAAATTTAAACTGAGTGAGATTAACTCACCTTTGCTTTTATTTTCAATCTACGTCAATATTGCCTTGGTCTATTTTTCTCGATTTTCAGACCTTGTAAAATCATTAGATGTTTCGTTAATATTTGATCAATCGAATAAATTAATTTCCATTTTGAAAAAATAAAATTTAATTAACAAAATTTTTATTCAATCTGTTTTTGTTTAAGAAATTAGTATCAGAACTAAAATAAATTAGATATGTTAGTGAAACAAATTAATCACCTTAATAATATATTTTTTTTATAGACCAGTAAAGTAAAATGTGTGCATGTCTATATGATTTTATTTTTCACTTTTTGGAAAACCTCATACACCTATAAAGTGATCTGCATTACCATTGGAATGTCGTATATTCCTATGTTTTAACTATGTATTTCTGCTTTTACTATATATAAAATTAGACTAAAATACAAATATGAATATATCTATTTTCACTGTTCAACATAAAATTATATGTTCAAACTTACATATAATCCTACTGTTACTGTTTCACCTATATATATAAATTAAAACTTATGTGTATAGATAAATTTAAATAAAGGAATACCTTACCTCAAAATCACTGCAGCACACACGAAAACTCCAAAGAAGATCGCGACCTCCATTGGAAACGAACCCGAGCATCGCAACTTCCCCCGAGCAACGCGCCTCCACCCCGATACTCAAGAACTTCACAGCAAGACTGCGATGTCGATGAACTCCGAAATCCTCCCGAAGTCGTCGCGTCGAACCTGAGCTCGATTCTAATCGCCATCACGAAACGAGAACCCCACCTCGTCGACACCGCCTCAGGTTGCTATGCGATTTAATCGCGAACCCCCCTTGTCGAAGTCGAAATCGAATTGGGTCCTTCACTTATTCTCTTCTGGGTTTCGGTTTCAATGTAGAAAAGAGGGAGCTAGGGTTTTGATTTTGCCGATTCGAAATTGAAGGAGGAGGCGACTGGGTTTCGAACAGAAGAAGAAGAGGGGAACTCGCGATTTTAATTCTCTTACAAACCCCATTCGCCATTTTTTTTATAGGCTTCGGTCGATTTTATGTTTCTTTTCGTTTGATAAAGATTGAAATTGAATTGAATAAACGAGAAAGGAACCAGCAGTTTTTAGAAGGGACGAGAAGTGTACGATGGAAGATAAGGGTAGCGTGATTAAAACGAATATGAGATGGCGTATTAGAGAACCTTGACTATTTAAATTAAATTTCATTAGATTATTAGCAATAAATTCTCAGCGCGTTTATATATCGTACACTCACACACTAACTCCGATCAACACAAAATTCGAAATCCGATAATAATTCAATATTACAGATCCAATGGAACTGGTTTCGTCGAATTCCGAGACTGTTTCTCGGATGGCTATTTTTAAATTCAATTTAAACGATATAAATTTCAAAACTCAACAAAAACACTTCCAAATTTAATTTCAACACCTTTACTATCTTCAGTGTTATCAATATAAATTTTACAAGCCTTCAAATTATTTTTATCAGGCTTTAAAACTCTAGATTCAACCTTTTACCCAACTTCAACTTATTTAATTAAATAATTTAATTATCAAATAATTGGTGATATTTGAATTCAAGTTAAAAATTAACATTTAAATATTCAAAATTAATTGAATATTCCAATTTCAATTGCTAAAAAATTTCCGGTCGTCACGCTATTCACTGTTCATTGTTTCATTTGGTATCGCTGCATCCTTTCTGTTGCACTTGCTCATTGCTCCATTCATTTTCCATACTGGGTTGTTCATGCTCGTGACATTGAACCATACTGTTACTTGTGACATTCATGTCGTTTGCAACTGTGTCACTTGAGACTGCCGTGTATTTGCATAGTACCATAGCTTCTCTGTTGCACTCGAGTTAGTTCAAACATGAACTTGTTGTTTGGTTCACTGTGTCACTTAGTTGTACTTCATGTTAGATCGAATTGCACTTGCTCTACTTGTAGTCTCTGGTATTTTATTCTTGCATTCACTTCATTGTCACTGCTGAAGCATTTGTATCTCTGTTATTTGTATCATGCTTGTGCATTTACTGTACACTTGTGGTCTCGGTGGCTTTTCTTTGTGGTCTGCCTTGTTTGAGTTTCACTGCCATACTTGTAGCTTTGTCATTGGTGTATGTTCATGATGCTTTGATTTTCTGTTGCAAGTATTCCACTGCAGTTTCATTGAGACTGTGACTCCATGACTTGCCATTAGTGCATTATCTTACTGAACTTGATTTTGTAGTCATTGTATCTGCTGACTTATTCATATATCACATTTGTAGTTTGCGTCTGCAGTTTGCATGTTGTTTATCTCTGTACTGTCTTACGAGAACATTTGGTCATGACATCCATGTTGGTTGTTGCAGTCCTATGCAGTTGCTATGCCTTGTGTTCTTCACTATTGTCTGCACTGATGTTCATCTGTTTATGTTGCATATATCACTGAGTTGCTATTTCATTGCTGTTGACATGTGCATTTGGTTCATTTGAGTTGTCTGCAGTCCATGTTGCGTGCATGTTTTCTTCATGTAGCTGTTGGTCTGATTTCATGTTCTTGCATTGTTCATCTCAACTGGTTCTTGTATTCACTTTGTTCATTGATTGTTAACACTTGGTTGCTCTGTGCTTTGACATTATATTCATCACTGTGGTTGAGTCTGATTTTTCTGGTCTGCATACATAATCTTTGACGCTTTTTTGTTTGTAGTTTTCATTTTGTACTTCTTTGTGCTCTGGTCATTGCTTGGTCATTGCACTGATTCTTGGTTGGCACTTGACCTGATCTGCATACATGTTTGTTGCAGTCCATTTTGCTGTTGGTCTTCGTTGCATTCATGTCATGTCGCCTTGTGTTGAATCCAGTTTCAAAACTCGGATTTGACCTTGTGCTAATGACGTGATTTTGAATATATTGCATGTGAGTTGAACCCGGCTTTTCATTTGGGTTTGACCTATGCTCACCTGTCCCTGTAGCATTATCAAGTGTATACCGATGTGCACGGCCTTGTGGCATGTACAGTGATACACTGTGCATGTCACACTGTTCGTGTGTAATGAATTCAAGTGTGAATGATGACGAACAACCCAAATAACTGAGGCAAACCATATTTTCAAAAATCATATTTCATTTTATATTGCAAAAACATTTCATTTTCAATTTTACTGCGTTAGTGAATATTTTTGCAGATTTCTCAGATGTTGGATTCAAACTGGTATGCAGTTGAAGACAAAATACGAGTGTGAGTGATATGTAGTGAGGTTATTAATGTAAAAACAATTGTGATGTAATTATAATAAAAAATGTATATGTATAGTGAGAGCTTGAAATTGTACTATTCAAGATTGTAATAAATATTTGTTTGAATAAAATTTCTATTTGAATTCAAATTCTGTGTAACTTGTTCTGTTTGAATTCAAATTCAAATTCTGTGTAATTTATTTTATTCAACAAATATTTATTTAATCTATGAAAAACCAAAATAGTACATTACCAAATACATTTAAATGAATATATATGTTTATTATCATCAAACAAAAACATATAAGCGCATATTCAACATTCTCCCCCTTTTGATGATAACAAACATATATTTAAGATTTTGGCCGTGTTAAATGTATTTGACCAATTTCATACTCTAATTGCTCCCCCTATTTAAATGCTTCCTCTCTACATGATGCTCCCCCTACATATATGCATACAAATAGAAATATTCAAATAAGCCTAGATGCAAATGGAAATTAATTTGACCTTTGCTTGATTCTATTTGACAAAATCTTAACTTTTCTCTCCCCCTTTTGTTATCAGCAAAAGAATAATAGTGTTAGAGAAAAATAGAGATTAAGTGATCAATATTAATCCAACATTAAACTCAAATTGAATATAAATAGTAAACTTCAATAAGAATCAAACAAAAACCATAACTACCCTTGTTAGGCGCATATTCCACTTTTAGAAATGATGGATATGATGTTCATATAAAATCATGCAGTTGAATCTTCTTGTGGTACATTTATATCAGGAATTTGAATATCTACTAATCATGCATAACCGTTAGGACTTTTAAATGAGATTAGTAGTATTCCAATTTAATTTTAAAAAATGAAATCAAGTATCTTCTAACCACGCATGACCGTGAGGACTTTTAAATGGGATTAGAATCAACTTGTCTATTTAAGCAATTAATTTTGATATGCGTTCCATACATGCATAACCGTAAGGACTTTTAAATGAGCATGGAAGCACATAATCAAAAAAATCCAAATAATTCACCCATGCATAACAGTGAGGACTTTTAAATGAGAGTGAATACTTTGGATATTTATTTATTTTAAAAAAAATGTGACATGAAAAAACAAATGATTCCAGATTATAGTACCACATATCGACAAACTATATTAAATATTTGATAAACCATGGTCGATAGAAATAATGATAGATATAGAAATGGTCATGGAATCTTTACCCAACAAAAAGTTTTATAATTCTTGTTTTAATTCCTAAAGAAATTTTTCAAATATACTCTCTTGAGTAATGTATGTTAAATATCAACACTTATCACCTTTTCAATCACTATTTATCATTTTGATAATTAGTAGGGAGTCGGATTAGTCAAAATTTGTCATTTAAAATCAAATCAAATGACTAATCTGAAAAAAAAAATGGTCAAACAATTCTTTTCTCGAAGGGGTTATATGAGAAAAAAATTCTGCTAAATGAAAAATTATTTCAAGTGAAAAATATGCAGATATTTTCTTTGAAAAACGATGCAGCAAATGAATGGTTCAAAAATTAATCACGTTACGCTAGTAATTTTTCTATCAACTATGTTACCAATGTAATTTGCATCTGAATTTCTCTTTTACTCCAAAATATCACTAACTAAATTTGATAGACCAGATCATGAGGTATGCAACAAAATATCTCAACATCAAGTTTAACAGCTTTTCAAATGACATTCTCTTGAATTTGAAATGAAGCCATGTAAATAATCAGAAAAAGATAATATAGAGTTAGCCGAATTATGACCAAATGTATCCACCAAAACACAATGTTTAATCCAAACAAATATGTATGAAGTAATTCGAAGAATAGTGATTTTGGTATAAATGTAATTGGCTAATTATGTAGACCAAGTCAGAATCAAAAAATCAACTCTTTTCAACATCTCAATAGTGGCTGATTTCATTCAGAATACGGTGCAGATTATCACAATTAATATATCGATCAGATAAGTATACCTTCACCTGTTTTACCTTTACGATAATTTTTCGTGATTGCTCATTGTGATTCTATCACCTTTATACTAGGCTAAGGAACTTTGCTTTGTTGCCCGTTGCGTTTCTGGAACAGCCAAAATCCAGAGAACACCGTTGTTGTTCCTTAGCCTGCCACCACATCTACACGATTGAAGATTTTTGTGACCTATTTCTAGGTCCATGATTGTTAGTGGCAGAAGCATTATGAATAAAAAAACCCTTTGGAATCCAAACTTGTTTTGTCATTTCATTCTTGTTCCAATAGACATGAAATTTGTTCGTAGAATTCTTAGGAACCCAAACTTGTATAAATTTTGTGTTCTTGTTCCTATGACTACAATTTTCAATACGATGTCTAATTATTTCACATCTATCAAAGATACTCCTACCTTTTGCATTATCATCAACTTGTGTTTTCCCAAAACCTAGTCCTTTTCTGTTGTTAGCAAAAATTTGATTTCCCAATAGCATGTTGAAAGATTTTTCGCCTCTTGAAAAGTTATTCAAAGATTTCTCAAGATCTTGGACTTTGGTTTTTAGTGTTGTGTTTTCAGTTACAAGTGAGGTGCATCGATTTATAAAATCCTTTTTCCTAGTGTCGATGGTTTCCTTAAGATTCAAGTTTTCTTTTTCAAGATTCTCAAAGTTATTCTTAAGTTTTGATAATTCTGAATCTAAAATCTTACAATTTTTACAGTCTAGGTTTTGAATGTTTTCAAGTTCATTTTCTAACCTAAAATTTTCACGAGCAAGTTCTCTCCCATCCGAATTCAGTTTTTCAATTTTAGATTCAAGATCATCAACTACTTTAGTTAGATCAAGACACATAAAAACAAGATCTCTATAAGAATACTCACCTGCCTCACTAGATTTCTCTAAGCTTGCTTCTGAATCTGATTTCGCCATAAGACACAAATTAGCCTCCTTTGAGCTGCTATCCGAAACTTCCTCTCCTTCTTCATCATCCCAAGTCGCTGCAAAGACCTTCTTCGTCTTTTTCTTCCCTTTGTTGTTTTTGAGAAGTGGGCATTTTTGTATGAAGTGTCCGGGCTTCTTGCAGTTAAAGCACGTTAATTCATTATCAGAATTGTCAGAATTTTTTGACCTAATTCCCTTTGTTTTCTTCTTGCGTGGCTTGAATCTTGACCATTTTCTAAGATTATTGACAGCCATTGCAAGCTCTTCGATTGGATCTTCTTCATCTTCATCGCTCTCTTCTTTGCTCTTTAAGGCAATCGTCTTCTTCTTTGGTTCGGAGTTGTTGCGTTCTTCCTTTGCTTTTAGCTCAAGCTCATATGTCATCAAGTTACCAATCAACTCCTCCATGCTTAGTTTACTCAGATCTTTCGATTCTTGTATTGCCGTGACTTTTGCCTCAAAGTTCATCGGTAAGACTCGTAGTATCTTCCGCACAAGCTCTACCTCAGTGAAGACCTTCCCAAGCGCTCTAGCGTTGTATACCAAGGTTGAAAAGCGTCCAAACATGTCCTTTATGCTCTCACCTTTATCCATCACAAAGTTCTCGTATTCATTGCTGAATAGGGCTAGACGAGACTCCTTGACTTGAGAAGTTCCTTCGTGTGTCACCTCCAAAGTGTGCCAAATTTCCTGTGCTGTTGTACAATGAGAAATTCTATTAAATTCATTTTTATCAAGAGCACAGATCAAAGCGTTCATTGCTTTGGCATTTGTAGTTTTTAATTTCTTATCGTTAGCATCCCACCTATCCTTAGGTTTAGGGATCTCAGTATCACCAACAGTTATAGTGGGAGGTTTATAGCCAGTTTCAATAATATCCCAAACATCATAATCAATGGAACTAAGGTAAATACTCATCCTAAGTTTCCAATAAGCATAATCATTCCCGTTAAACATGGGTGGCCTAACAATAGATTGCCCCTCATAAAAAGCATTATTTGATGAATTCATGACTCTAAAGTTAAAGAAAAATACCGTGCTCTGATACCACTTGTAGGATCTAGATTAACCCTAGAGGGGGGGTGAATAGGGTTATAGCAAATTTTCTCCATTTAAACACAGAAACAAACTGCAGAAATAAATATGCTGAAAAGTAAATCACACACAAAATTTACCCTGCTTCGGCAACCCCTGCCTACTGCTGCATTCCTAGATTTCTATTAGAATTAAACAGTATCACGCTTACAAACACTCTACTAGACTCGCAGACCCTTTTGCTCCCGCTCACAAACACTCTACTAGACTCGCACACCCTGCTCCCTCCTATAGAGTTTCGCTTACTCGCAAACACAGCTCCCGCCTATAGAGTTTTGCAAACTCGCACACCCTGCTCACTGAACTAATTCTAACTAGACAATCTGACACTACCTAAACCCTAGGTGGTGATTTACAAATTCTTTGACTCGAAAAGAAAAAATACAGACTTCAAAAATAGACGCAAGAGCAAAAATTAAGATAAAAGCTTGAATACAAATTTTTTGCTCTCAAATAAAACTCGATTTAACTAAAACCCTATTTTAAACACTAAGCCTTAAAATTAAACCCTAATTGAAAAACAAACCCTAATTTAAACGTATCCCCTAATTAAACACGCGGCCGCCCCCTTTTTCTTATTTCACCCGATCTCCTTCAATTCTCCCTTGAGAATAAAAATGGCGGCGACAATTCTTGCAACTGATTAGGGCTTGAGAAATTTTGAATCTCGATCTCCTTGGGACAGTCTCAGACGCTCTGCTTTGCTAATTACAGTCGGCTTGGCTCGACTTTGGCTTTGGCTTCTTCTATTCAATGATGTCGGCTTGGTTACTCGAACTCAGACCATCTCTGGTATGTTCGTACTTTCGAATTTTCGATAGTTTGAATTCGATGGATGTTGTAGGCCGATGATGATTTTAGGGTTGAATTGATTCAATGATTTTTCATTGAAGCTTATGCCGATGATGATTTTTGGGCTTGAATTTATATGCTTTCGTACTTTCCTATTCTCGAAATTTTCCTGATATTTTTTAACTTGATAATCACGGTTTCTCGAATCTCCTTGATTCTCACGGCATTTCAAACTTTCCTATTTTTAAATCTCTAACCATTTCAAAAATAAAGATACAAATTTTTTTCTTTTTCCTGTTTCGTGCATTCTGTAACTTGCTTCTTTCACGCTCGATTTTCCTTGAATATAAAGGCAGAAACTTTCCTCTTTTTAATTTGCTTGACTTTCCTATTTTCAAATATACGAATTTGACTTTTTCAAATTGTACACACACTTGTTCATCACGTCGCTGTTTTGATTCCGTGACCATAACTGCTCTGGATGGTTTAACTTGAATTTGTGATTCCATGAATCACTGCACTTCAAGTTTGTGAATTTCTCTATACTGTTGAACTTTGTTCTCCGGCCATCTTCTCTGGTCGGTTTATTATGAACTTCAATTTATATTCTGTAGTCACTTATGCACTGATTCGCTTATTCATGCATTCAACATTGCCATGCTATTCACTGTTCATTGTTTCATTTGGTATCGCTGCATCCATTCTGTTGCACTTGCTCATTGCTCCATTCATTTTCCATACTGGGTTGTTCATGCTCGTGACACTGAACCATACTGTTACTTATGACATTCATGTCGTTTGCAACTGTGTCACTTGATACTATCGTGTATTTGCATAGTACCATAGCTTCTCTGTTGCACTCGAGTTAGTTCAAACATGAACTTGTTGTTTGGTTCACTGTGTCACTTAGGTGTACTTCATGTTAGATCGAATTGCACTTGCTCTACTTGTAGTCTCTGGTATTTTATTCTTGCATTCACTTCATTGTCACTGCTGAAGCATTTGTATCTCTGGTATTTGTATCATGCTTGTGCATTTACTGTACACTTGTGGTCTCGGTGGCTTTTCTTTGTGGTCTGCCTTGTTTGAGTTTCACTACCATACTTGTAGCTTGGTCATTGGTGTATGTTCATGATGCTTTGATTTTCTGTTGCAAGTATTCCACTGCAGTTTCATTGAGACTGTGACTCCATGACTTGCCATTAGTGCATTGTCTTACTGAACTTGATTTTGTAGTCATTGTATCTGCTGACTTATTCATATATCACATTTGTAGTTTGCGTCTGCAGTTTGCATGTTGTTTATCTCTGTACTGTCTTACGAGAACATTTGGTCATGACATCCATGTTGGTTGTTGCAGTCCTATGCAGTTGCTATGCCTTGTGTTCTTCACTATTGTCTGCACTGATGTTCATCTGTTTATGTTGCATATATCACTGAGTTGTTATTTCATTGCTGTTGACATGTGCATTTGGTTCATTTGAGTTGTCTGCAGTCCATGTTGCATGCATGTTTTCTTCATGTAGCTGTTGGTATGATTTCATGTTCTTGCATTGTTCATCTCAATGGTTGCTCTGTGCTTTGACATTGTATTCATCTCTGTAGTTGAGTCTGATTTTTCTGGTCTGCATACATAATCTTTGATGTTTTTTTTTGTAGTTTTCATTTTGTACTTCTTTGTGCTATGGTCATTGCTTGGTCATTGCACTGATTCTTGGTTGGAACTTGACCTGATCTGCATACGTGTTTGTTGCAGTCCATTTTGCTGTTGGTCTTCGTTGCATTCATGTCATGTAGGCTTGTGTTGAATCCAGTCTCAAAACTCGGATTTGACCTTGTGCTAATGACGTGATTTTGAATATATTGCATGTGAGTTGAATCCGGCTTTTCATTTGGGTTTGACCTGTGTTCACCTGTCCCTGTAGCATTATCAAGTGTATACCGATGTGCACGGCCTTGTGGCATTTACAGTGATACACTGTGCATGTCACACTGTTCGTGTGCAATGAATTCAAGTGTGAATGATGACGAACAACCCAAATAACTGAGGCAAACCATATTTTCAAAAATCATATTTAATTTTATATTGCAAAAACATTTATTTTTCAATTTTACTGCGTTAGTGAATATTTTTGCAGATTTCTCAGATGCTGGATTCAAACTGGAATGCAGTTGAAGAAAAAATACGAGTGTGAGTGATATGTAGTGAGGTTATTAATGTAAAAACAATTGTGATGTAATTGTAATCAAAAATGTATATGTATAGTGAGAGCTTGAAATTGTACTATTCAAGATTGTAATAAATATTTGTTTGAATAAAATTTCTGTTTGAATTCGAATTCTGTGTAACTTGTTCTGTTTGAATTCAAATTCAAATTCTGTGTAATTTATTTTATTCAACAAATATTTATTTAATCTATGAAAAACCAAAATATTATATTACCAAATACATTTAAATGAATATATATGTTTATTATCATCAAACAAAAACATATAAGCGCATATTCAACAAAAAATAGCCTTCCGAGGCACTGTCTTTGAATTTGACGAAACCAGTTCCATTTGATCCGTAACAGTATATTATTATCGAATTTCAATTTTCGTAATGTTTGGAATGATCGTTTGGCCTTACAGTGGATAAACATGCTGAATTTATATTGAAATTTAATGTTATAGATGGGTCCAAAAAGCTATCTTCTCCATGCGATCGAATTTAGACTCGGAACCTTTTGCATTGTGTTCGGAATAAGCGTATAACATTATAATCGCCTGGCAGTACATCTCGATAGGAGTACAAAATTTTAAGCTATGAATCTAAAAATGATTTGAATTTGAATTTAAAATTTAAAATATAAAGAAGAACTGTAGCATCAGACACGTTTCTTCGTTCTCCAATACTTGGAAAATATATTTACATGTGTTCGTTTAGAAATTAAAAAGCAAAAAAAATAATATATCGAACGTTTATGGACATGTGATGTGCTTTAAATTTAGTTATTGTGCTTTGTTCTGATAGATCCATTAGTCATCTATAGTTTTGGATTAAGCATTTACTGGGTATGTCGATCCACTTCAGTTGAAAAGAAAAATTATATTGCATTTATCGACGTATTCGGTAGATGATTAAGACAAAATTATAGACGGTCACCCTTAACCAGCCCTATTCTCTGCTTTAGTAGACGGAATCACTTGTTAATTCTCTTCGCTAAGGTGGGTCTCGAGGTGGGGCGTTACAGCTTGGTATCAGAGCTCGGTTAGTCGAGCAAATCGAACCCAGTCCCACTTTTCGAAATCAAACCACGAAAAAAAACTTTTCTCCTCCGATTTTTAATTCGTAAATCTAAAATAAAGGATGAAAGGACGAAATCGACTTCGATTTCGTATCCAAATCACGAGTCTTCATTTTTGTTGAACTGGAGCTTGGCTAGAGAATCGTGATGGTGATGAGGTGAGTCGCGAGGTGTTCGCATGCGAAAGGAGGGTCGCGATTAGTTCATCCATGCATACGCGCGCGTGAGGGAAGGTACGGGGTGGCGAGAGGCTCGATTTGGACATCAGCGGTGATGACGTGATCGAAGTTTAGGGCATGGGCAGTGGCGACTCGTTGCTACAAGGCGGCGCGAAGTCGAACTTGATCAACTTAGGGTTTGGCAGCAGTGATATAGGGGATAGGCTCGAAGATCGGGTTTCGCATCGAGTTTTGGGATTCGCGACGTAGGAGGAAGCGGGTATATCATCTTCTTCCTTTTCAGTTTAAATTATAAGCAGAGATATTTTCCCTTTTTATTTAATTTGTATATATCTGTGTATATATAAATATACAGTAAATAGAAAATTGTTATATATAGACAAAGTTGAAAAAGAAAATGGATTTTTAAAATGATTGAAAGTTTATATACATACAGTTGTACATATATACAGATTTATATATATATATATTCACAAATTTTTTATAGATAAGGGTTAAAGAAAAATATATAGAAATTTTAATAGAGTTTATTCTATAGATATATATTTTATAGATTTTGGAATATATATATACACACTATTTTCAAATGGATATCTATTTTCAAAATCAAAATAATAAAGATAATAATAAATATATGTATACATATTTTTAAATTTATTTGTTTAAGTTGTCTTAAATAATAGTTTATGGTGATTAATTTGTTTTATTAACTTGTTTAATTTATTTTAGTTACCAAAGATTATTTATAAAGGAAACATAGTTTTAAATTTAATTTTTAGTTGATTAAATTTATTAAAGGAGAAATTGGTTTAAATAAAACTATCAGTTAATTAAACTATTAAACGGTAATGGATTCCTTAATTTGTTCGAATATTAATAAAATTTTGTATAATTGTTATACAAGGTCTAAAAAATCGTAAAAGATCAAGCCGGATTTGAAATAGGTTTCATGCGTAATCAAAGGTGAGATCTTCTCACTCACATGGTTTTCTTGTTTAATTTAAATAATTAAATTTAAATTCTGGATGTGCTTGGATGAATTTGATAATTTATCTATTGGTGATATTAGATATAGTAGAGTGTGTGTGTGTGTGTTTATATATTATATATTGGAGTGATTGATTTCTTGCATTATATAGAGGATGAGACCCTATGCGCCGCATAATAGCGAATGATATGGTATAGTCCCATATACCGCGATATTCCACCTCAAAGGGGAATTGGTGGTTAGTTGTTGTGCTAACATCTGTGGATGTTGAGAAACAGATTGGAGGGATCCAACTGGATTCCTTAAAATGTTGAATTTGTTTTTATATGTTGTGATGTGATTATTCATAATTTGTGAATGATTATATTGGTGATTGAAATTTATTGAAGGTTGTTGTTTAGTCAAATATATTCTGGTGTTTTAAAATACCAGGTTATATAATTGGATTTTTGAAAATCAAAGTAGAAAATTTTAAGTAAATTCATTTTAGAGAATTGGATAAATTTAAAAGAAGGAATTTTAAAAAGGTAAAGATTGATTTTTGAAATCCTATTGAATAAATTCCAAAATATGGAGAAAAGATTTTAATAAATGGATTTTGGGTAATATTGTTTAATACTTGAAGAATTTATTAAAATTCGGATTTTAAATAGTTTGGGAGTTATAAAGGAATTTATTGTAAAAGGTAGTGAATTTAGAAATCAATTTGGAATTTGATTTGGTGTTTGAAATAAATTTTGAAATCAATTTGAAACTTGATTTGGTGTTTAAAAGTGAATATTTTGAAATCGACGTGAAAATTGTATATCAGTAGATATTTGGAATTTAAATTCACAATGGAATTTATAAAGGAATGAGAAATTTGTTTTAAAAATAAGTGTTGGATTATTTTTAAAAGCGTGGAAAGAAAATTTATGAGTTTAGGATGTAAATTTAAAATAAATCAAGAAGGATTTATTAATTGATTTAAATGGACCATTTTGAAATGGAAAGTGTATTTTTCTTGGAAAGCCAAATATGTTTTCAAAGTAGCTCTTAAATATAAATTTAAATGTTCTAATGTGAGTTTTAAAAAGAATGTTTTTGGAGAAATTATTTTCTTAAATTATTTTTAAATCTTTAAAGTAAACACTTATTAAGTTAATTATAGAAGTGACTATTTTAAAGATTTAATTGATGTTTCATTTAGAAAATGGTTATTTAAATAGTTATACTCTATCTAATAATTTTATTTTTTAAAATTAGTTTGGACTTGAGTTTTATATGAGATATTGGTATAAAATTTCATAACTAGTATTTTTAATAATGTGTTTACAAATAGTTTTCTGTTTAAGTGTTTCCAAGTCTGTATTTTGGATAAGTGATTTAAATTATTTTAAAGTATTCGGACTCGGCAAATTTTCAGTGAAAATGAATAATATTTGGTAATGTATTCCGCAAAAGGAAAGTGATTTGAAAGTTGTTTTCTAAAGGTTGAAGTGTGAAAATATATCTTGCGAAGATATTTTGTCTAATGCTTGTTGTAAATGTTGTTTGATAGTTAAATAACCGACTATCAATACTGGCCTTTAAATGGAATTTGAATTTCAATGCGACCGGTGGTCGGATTCCAAACGGTTCCGACAACCACATCGAATCTTAGTGATGGAACGTTTGTTTAAAAGATCAAAGTGGAAATTTGTTGTGACTTACTTGAAATCTGAATGTAACCACTTAACTTTAAAATAAGCGCTCATTATTCGGATTAGCTGGGAGAGGACATTAAGTCACAAAACCCATTCTGAATAAATGATACGAGGAAATGGGATAGCATTTGAAGATTGTGTTGAAGACCGGGTATTTTCGAAATTGAAAGGATTACCTATCGAATATCTATGCTCTGAGTTGCTCTGGTATATAGATTTATATCACCTTTTGTGATGGGGAGTACGAACGTGATTAGTGAATATCTGGATTTGCAAAGGCTTCTTTCCTTAATTGGAGGAAATGCCTTTGGTTCCGTTCGAACCCGGAACGGACTTGTATGGATGTATGTCTTACGTTACACTTTGATATGTAAAGCTGGTTTCTCTCAAATACATTTCTGTTGGTGGCGGAGAATTTATTCTCTTAGCTTAACGCCATTCTCTGAGACGTACAAGCTCAAAGGTTATGTAGTTGATGATTACTAGTGATATATTCCCAATTCGGTAATGTGGTATGCTAAATGTTGATCATTTGTTGATAGAAGCATGGCTTTTGTGAAAAGCGTAGCTTTGTGGAGGAGACTTCGTCGAACCTCACACCCTGGAAATGGTTGAAACAGGAAAAGATGCAGCAAGGTTATAGGGGCTGTGTCCCTCAAGGTATGTGCATTTTCTTCTGGATAAAAAGTGGTATCTGGTATGGAACCTAGATAATTAACTTGTGTGGATTATTAAAAGTGGTATTCTGGTATGGAGCCCAGATTATTTACTTACGTGGTTGTTGGTTATTGAGGCGCCTCGGATAAAGGTCGGTCTAGACCGAGGGGTGGCATGCTCGTGACAGTTAGTTACCTAGTTACAGAGGTAACTCGGCCTTGTGTTGGCAGAGAGCTGGTTAAGTTCTCCGGGAGTCCCTCCAGAGGCGTACCCATTTGGTGAAGGAAGTTCCTTAGCCTTGACCATTTGTTGGAAATCTAAACAAAATAATACGAGCCCTGTACGGTTTTAGTTGTATAACCTGCCATGCAGCGTGGCGGTAACCTACGATAAAACTTGGTAGTTATAGTAGGTATACTATAATGGTAGTATGCTGGCTAAGATTAATATTATACTTTCGAAATGTTTTTTTCCACCATGCACTAATAATAATATTAAAAAATATTTCGTGTATCAAGCATGTTTGACTATCATAAGGAGAAATCTCCTCCAATTGTGTGATTGCATTGTGTGTGTGGCGGGAGGCTTGATTGTAGTTTCATTTTCCAAAAGCACCAACGGATTTCTTTTCCTTTTTATTTTGTTCAAAATACTGTTTTAAGATCTCACATCAGTCCCTTGACTGACCTGGAGTTTATTGTTCCTTTCCTAAACTCTGGATGGCCATAATTTTCCACAAGGACAGTCTAGAGCCAGGTTGTCATTGTCCTAGAGCGAAGTCGGAAAATATGCTGTGGAGATTAGGAAGCAAGCTGGTTGGCGAGACGTATCTCTTATATTATGTAGTATTTGCTGTGTATGATGTGCTGCAAATTCAGTTATTATAACTGCCATTGTTGTGTTCTGTTGTTGTAATACTCTGATGATGTAATGTATAAATATATATAGTTCTTTTGTTTAAAGATTATTCATTTATCTATTACATGTTGTTCCGCTGCGAATGTGAGATTATGATATTATTTCTGTTTCTTCTTCTATCTTCTTCTTCTTTAACCCTAACGGTTCGGTTTTTCGGCATTTGATTGTTCGACATTCGATACAGTGGACATATTGATGTTGATTTTCGGGCATCGAAAAACTGGGTCGTTACAACTTGGCTACTGACCTGGCCCGAAGGATGTGGTAAGCCCAAATGTTATTCCTAATGTAAGGGCCTGGATTGACTTTGGCCATTAGCCCAATTTTCAAAATCTGTTTGAAAATTTGAAAGATATTTTAAATTTTAATGCTAAGTTTGACATATAAACGAAACTTTTATTAAAGTTATAAAATGTGTTCAAAATTTTCAAAATTGTTTTGATAAATTAAATAATTAATTTTAAAATTTAAAATTAATTAATATGATTGATTAAATTAAGTAAAATAATTAATTTAAATTTAAGTGATCAAAACATATATATTGATATATGTGATATTATAATTGTTATAGTTATTTATTTACCTTCAAATTTGTTTATGATAAATTAAATTAAAACTAAAAATTGAATAAAATATTTAATTAAATAATTTCATTAATAAATTGTAAACATATGATGATATGTACACATATACAAATTACAAATGTTATAGTTGATTGACCATCTTAATGGGGTGAGTAATATATAGGAAATTAAATCGATTACAGATGATTTAATTAATTAGAATTAAAATTAATTAATTAAGATAAGATTTAATAATAAGATATACAGGTATATATTATATAATTAAATTGAATTACAAAAGTTATAATTAAGATAATAGCTATATAATTGTATAAATAAAATTATGTGGAACATGAGAGAAACCTAAGTAAGATTTAAGGAATAAATACGTACATAAAGTACGTATACCTTGATTTCAGATGCATCTGATACTTAAACCACGAAGGTATTTCACAAAAAATATATTGTTTTCTAAATAGATATCAACCAATAAATGTATATTGATGATTATAAATCCTTAATATTTAAGTTATTATCTACCATTTATATATTAACAAATCACTTGCATACTCTTTAGTTATTGATGTTCCTAAGGCTAGAGATGTTATGTGTAGCACTATTAATATACTGATTAGATGGGGTAAGATACATGTATATATTTGTTAATATTTCCCAAGGTACGTGCAATATACTTAGGATGTCGTTAAGTGGTAGGTATGAGTGAATAATCACTTTCGATTTGTTGATATTCTTTAATGTCAATTTCGGATTAGGACAAAGACCATGGGTTAGAAGTTGTATTTGATATAACCAATAAAGTGTTGTCCACTGCTTGTAGGCATATAATTTGTTGATACTCTTCAAGGTCAGAATCTTAAGGCAAGTAAGTCCTAACTTCCACTAGAGAAGTTGAAAGATTTCTATTTTTTCTTAGGGTTTTGAGAAAGATAAAAAATCTACCGGAAACCCGATTAGATATTAAATGGTAGCATTAAAATTAGTTCACTGGAATTAGTTCATTAGAAAAAAGCAAATAAACCATAATGCAAAATCATGTACTCGATACGATTTAATACGGTAAGGATCTCCTTTGAATGATGCCGTCGTTTTGGAAAGGAAAGCTAAAGCATGGGAGTGGATGTAACTGAAGCACAATTTGGATGAATAGAGTAAATGGTCAATTTCGCTTCATAAAAGGACATCAAAAACGAGAATTGTATAAAGCACAAAAAGATAATTAATATGGAGCGAGAAATGTGATTTCTATTTCAAACTATGTTATATCATTGAATTTTTTTTCCTATAAAAGTTATTTCTACGAGTTTAAGATATTTGATCTTAAATCTTTAATGTAAACTAGTTATAGTAAAGAAATAAATAACCCATAATATGTATTTAAATGAAGCTTCATGTTTCGTACACTATTATATTAATGGTAAAAATAGTGGGAGCATGCCATATATTACTTATCAATAGATGCATTAAGATATAAAACATTGTTTTAATAAATATACCAAAATTTATTTTTGAGATAATAACCATCTTTGGTATGAACTGATAATAAATACAGTTTAATTTCGTTTTAATATTTTGAATATTCGTTAAGAAATAAATCTATTATAATTATAGTTATTGTTGCATTAGCTACATAATACAGAAGTGTCTAAAATTTTAATATTTATTTCTGGGATTATGGACTAAGCTATATCATGAAGGAATAATTATTGAAATCATATAATTATGTATTATTTAATACTTAGTGATAGAGTTAGGAGTATGCCTTAAGAGAAATTGTGTAATTTGTTACATATATCTAACTCATTAACCAATCTTGTTCGAAATAAATAGCGTTTCCTTTCTATTAAATACCTGATATAATGTGTTATATTAATTAATTAATTTAATTAATAGTATATTTAATAGAAATTCCACAAATGGTATGTTTTTCAATAGTAGTTACTAGTTACAAAGTGTTGTAGCTGTAAGTAATTTATCACAATGAAAACAAATATATCATTTTAAATATCTCTAGTCAAGATGTTTTTAGACTAGATATCGATGCATCTGTTGAGACTAGAGTACGTAATGGTCTTCCAATGTTGGGAAGTGTATTATTCATGACTGTTGGGACACCTAGGGGTTACGTACCGATAGTTATTGGATAACTATGGAACGACTCACTTGATAGTTTTATGTTGATTAATATAATTAAGGTAAAATATAAAATACCAATGCGACTAACTTACATAGTTCCCTTGACTGGAGAATACAATTGTTTTATAATATGAAAGCTCCGCTTTGATTATAGTCAAATCATGGCACGACGTCCATCGAGTGGCTATATTGGGTCAAGTGGAAGTATTGGAAGTGAAGCACTATTCAAGAGAGGATTCATTTCCTTAGTTGTATGGGGTTAGCATCACAGTCATGTCAAGTCAACTCAAATTCAAAGTCTCTGATTAGAGCATTTCAGTTAATATTGATTGTTATTATTGAACCAAGGACTTTGCGTTTGGATATCGAGTTGAATACAAACTTTATTCGAATTTTAACTATCACCAAATTCCTTAAGTCCAAAGTGATATAGTTTTAACGAAAAGAATTGGTGTATATAAAAGTCACAATCGGGTAATGCTTAACAAAGTAAAGTTGGATTTCATGGAAACCAAATAAGCAATAAATTTAGCCAAAATGTCATACCACCTGTTAAGTGACATGTGAACGTTAATATTTGAATAGTTTGATATTAGTGCAGACAAAATTTACACCTGACGAGCCATACAACCCAAACAATGAATTCTTTTTTGACCAAACAATTTAATTTTTAATTATTATAAATTTATTATATTTATTAATATTTATGAAATATTAATTGTAAAATTTGACTTTGATTTGATGAATAAATATCATAAGATATATTTATATTAGTTATAAATATATCAATCGATATACGATATTGATAAGCGATTAAATTGGATTTAGTCGTGTGATATTTAATTTGGGTTCTAATTGGGTTTAAAAGCCCATGAATAAGGCTGGAAATTGGCCATAATGAGGGGTTAATGTGGCCATAATATGATGCAACATAGACTTTAAAATGAAGGGCTAAGATGGAAGAAAATTGGTAAAAGATAAAGTACGATCTTGATCCTAAAATATATCTTAACTCTCCTGCATATAAGCATCTCTATCCTCAACCTTCAGAGGACTTTTTGAAGCCTCCAACCTGATCTATTGCTGGCCGAATTCCCCTTTTTCATCTCCCTAATTTCTCAAATGCAAATCAAACAGTATCAACTGCTATTCGGTAGCCAAAGGCCAACGTTTCAAGGACCAACAGTATGCTGAATAAGAATGAGTTTCAAAGGGAAGAAATTATCTTTTCAAGTTGTACCTCAAGGCTTTGGGATGAAGATATGATTTTAATTGTTATATTATAGTTATTAATTTTTTGCATAATGTTCATATAATATATGTATATATATTATACTGTTAGTTAAGTGATAATTCAGATATGCAAGTAATGTTGCCATAAAGTAGTTTGGTTATATGCACGTATATATTTATGTTTAAAAAATTATTTTTTTATCATATATATATGTAAATAATATAATTTTATATTTTATTGAATTAATATATGCATTATTTATTTACACACACACATATGTGGGTAAATATATATAATTTAAATAATAATATATATATAAAGGTTATAATTAATTACAACATCATAATATGGTTAATATTAGGCATATAATATAATAATAATAATAATTTTCGATAGTAAGAAATATTTTTATATATAGATATTTATTATTATTTAATATCAATTAAATCAGTTTTGTGACGACCCACATTTCAGAAGGTTTAAATCTACAATAATCCACACGTCTAACTTAAACAATGCAGAACATAGATAATCAATGGGGTTAATTAAGAAAAATAAGGAAATGAGAAGAATGTAAACATAGAATCTCACACCGGAATGACAAAATATAATAATCAAATAAATAGTTCAAGAAGCTGTTTACTATACGTTTGATTATAAATTATACAACATTTATCAGATTTATATATATGTAACGCCCTGCCTTTTTAGACAGCTTAAATCAACGATAAACCACATATGTCAGACTCAAACCATTTAAAAGGGAAGATTGTTATGGGGTAAATAAGAAAAAGAAGAGAAAGAAATAAAACAAATACAGAATCTCACAGCAGAATGACAAAATATAATAAACAAATAACAGTTCATGAAGCAGTTTTATAAATACATTTGATTATTCTTTTACAACCCAAAAATCAAAGTTACATAAAACAGGAATAAAGAAATAAATAAATGCAGCGGAACAACACGATGTAGTGGAATACATATCATAAATAATAATAGCACAAATCTTCGTCTTCGTCCTCCAAAAATATGGTTTTCAACCCTGAAATGCTAAGGATGACCCGAGCGAATTGAAAAGACAAAACACTCGAATCAGAACTAAAAGATCTTATGTAAGTTAAATCAATGATAAATATGAATGCAATGACGTCAGAGATGTTTACGGGGTTTGACATCTCCTATCCAGTGCGTAACCAAACCGGTGGTAACGCATAACAACTACTACTGCCTACCTCGGAACACACTTCCAAATCAAAATCAAAGGGTGGACACCAAATCATCACAAAGTCATAATATGGTATCATAGAGATGTGTCATATCGGAGGTGCGACCTCACTTGGCCCGGCGTGGCTTCTGTTTTAGCTACATCAAGCCGACTTAAGAGAGTCAGGGCTACGTAAATACCTTATATAGAATCGTACGCCCAACCATCCTACTTCATTTCTGAAATCTCCACCACATGCACAGTTGTCAAAGTGGTTTTTGGTATTGGCAGAGAGTATGACAATATCCGTTTCCCGTCTCTCTAACAACCAAATGCTTATTTCACATAGGTTGATTCTTTGATATTTCAAAAGTCAATTCACAATTAGTAGTCAAAATATCATATTCTTAAAGCCATATCACTTTCAAAATCATATTTACCTTCCAACTATATTCATTTCAAAAATCATATTCATTTTTAAATCATATTCACTTTTAAAATTCATATTCACTTTCAAATCATATTCACTTTTGGAATTCATATTCACTTTCAAATCGCCTTCACTTTCAAAACCATAGTTACTCAAATATGTCATTTCACAACAAGGTATCAATTCCGAATTCCAACTTAATTGTATCATTATCAAGGATTTAAATATAAATACTTCAACTTTACACAGTCTGGAATTTTAGAAAATAGTTTAGGTAGTCATAAATAGTTTTAAAAATGGTTTAAAATAGTTGAAATGGTAAAAATAATTTAAATAGATTTAAATTTGATTTAATTAGATGAAAAATTATTTATATAGATTTAAAATAGATTAAATAAATTAAATTTATATTAAATAGCTTTAAAAGAGACTAAATAAATTTGAAGTAGAATAAATAGATCAAATTGTATTAAATAGATTTAAAATGGATTAAATAAATTTAAAATAGATTAAATAGATTTTAATTATATTAAATAAATTTAAAATAGATTAATTAAATTTAACCAGTTTAAAATAAGTGAATTATATTAAATTGGATTTAAAAGGTTATAATGGATCAAAATAAATTAAATGGTTTGAATTAATTAAAATAGTTTAAATTCATTAAATTATTTTAAATTAATTTAAAATAAATTTCAAAGTTATATCCCAACATTTTCAGTAACTAAATTCTGATAACTTCATTTATTTTTGATACATCAACTTGAAACTCCATTTTAAATTCTTTGAACAATTCATTTAAACCCATTTCCAATTTTAGCATTAACACTTGGATTGTCAAAAATAATTCAGTTAATATAAATCAGTTTCTATTCCAAAATACCAGTTAACTGAATTCAAAATTTTAAAGATTCAAAAATCATTTAATTTAACCAATCCGGTATCCGTATATAATTTTCTACCCTATGGTCAAGTGATATGGTTATTTATCATTTCAATCCGTTATTTAAAATTTTACGTTTATATATCATTTCAAACCGTAATCCCGAATTAAATAAAATCCATAAAAATCGCTCGAGTCCACCATTTCAATCCATAACGATTTCCCCTAATCTATAGATCATTCGGATATGTATCATTTCAACCCATAGGGAACTTGTAGTGTTGTAACAGTATAAAAATACAACATCCAGTCATCCAATTTCGACAATCAAATCCATCACAATCATCATCCAAGTCAACCAATAAACATCAACAGATAACTGATTATCATTAATAGGAATTAAATTGACAATTAAATTCTATATTAAATTAAACTATGATTAAATGCAATGAAAGTCAAATTTAACTAGAATGATAATTTAAACACACCAACATCAATCAATTTAATTTCTAATCACATCACAAATTTAATTTAACTAACATAAGTTAGTTTAGTAGTTGTGAGTGGGTCAAAAAATTCACCTTTGATTTCAAATCGGTCTAAAATCCAAATAAAAGCCCAAAATTCCAATAGTAGAAATCACGCGTGAATCGAAGTTTATATGCAAAGATATTCATGTTATGGTAAATATTATTAAAATAATAATTGGTACACGTTTTAATAAAAAAAAATGTTTAATACTTACATTTTTTCTCAAGATAAGGCTTTAGGCAAAGATTGAAGAACAAACTAAGATGTAGGCAGAATATGTAGGAGAAACAAAAAAAATGAAACTCATATTTCATAAAAGAAAGCTTTTGAATTTGCAAAAATTAGAGCTTTTGAATTTGCAAGTTCACGTTAAAATGATTCAGGGGAAGGAAGATCTGAAATGGAGATCAAAACGTAGGAAATGAAGAGGTGACAAAAAAAACGAAGAAGAAAAAAACGCGAACAATTTGCTGATCAGATTATAGCTTCAACAAATAATTTGAACTAAATGAATATGAGGTGTTAGGAGAAACAAAACATAAAAGAAGAAATAAAGTGGCAGGTTATTTAATCATAAAGAAATGAAGGTGGAGGGACAAAAATGAATGTCATGTTTATAAAATGAAGGCTTTAGGAAATATAGGCTACTAAAATAAAAACAAAAATATGAGGTTGTGGAAGAAGGCTACAGGTAAACAAAATGAAAAGAATTGAAGTGGCTGTAGAAATATGAAATGAGATGGAGAAAACAACGAACTCACGTTTTTTTAGGAATTCGCGATAGGACATGTTGTAAAGTGGTGAAGAAATGTTAAATAAAAGAAAATTTATACATATAAAATAAAACTCAAGTTTGAGAACATGCAGCTTCAGGAAAAAGAAGAAGGAAATAAAAGAAATAAAGGAACAATAAAAATGAGGGGAAAAAATGCGGTATGTATTAAATAATGATAAAGGAACGCACAGACTAGATGTACACTACCAATAAATCTTTGGAATTTAAATGTTTTGAAACGTAATCAAATTAACTTCATTAACTCAAATAATATTCAAATTTGTGTGCGTTTAGGTTTTTGTCTATGATTAATAATTTTTTTTTTACTTACCTAAAAAATAATAACATTCAATTTGGTTTTTCCAAATGATCTTTTATTTCCATTAAAACACCGTTTTTGTTTAACACAAGTCGTGCGTTTCTTTTACTAAATCCATTAATTGCAATCAACTTTTTTTCCTTTTAATTGAAATATTTGAATTACATTCATTACAATTACTTACAAAGTTAAATTTCAAAACAGACAACTAAAATGGACGAAAATAGAACAAACGTTTATTTAAACAAGTTTATAAATTTATGTTTATACACAATAGTTATAAATAACGTACTGAATTAGATTATTTTCCTATTCTTGTAATCAGTCTGTAAGCTAAAACACAGTTCAAATAAACATATATTTATTTCTTCAAATTTAATAATTCTATTCTTTATTTTAATGAAACTAAACCTACATTCACAAATGAAACATTTATTTTATTTGATGTAAATTTTCATTTCATGAAATTAACCTTTCCTTATATTTTCACAAAACACAAGCTACTTTTAATTACACCTATAAATTTACAATTTAGTATTCTCACTCCTATTGATTGAAAATTTTCAATTACATTAATTTCAGTTGATTAAGTTTCAAAATGAACTAAATGAATGTGATGAGAAGTAGAACAATTATTTCCTATCTAATAGTAATTTAAACATATTTATACACTATTGGATACAAATAGTAATTATACATTTCTTACTAAATAATAGTTTCTCGTCTCTACAATCAATCTTTCAGCTACCAAACACTTCAAATAAATAAACAGATATTTTCTCCTTTACTAAACTTATTCATTTTTATTCTTTTACTTAGATTTACACTTCTACTATTTGTAACGACCCGTAGTTTTCGATAATTTAAATTTTTGTAAATTTAATAAGATTGTGTGATTTGATGCTGGAAGGAATAAAAATTTGTGATTCAATAATAAGAATATACTGGAATCAAATGAAATGGTATTAATTTGAGATAACTGCTTTAAATGTAATTCAATTAATTGAAATAATTAAAAAGGTTAAGATTGGTTATAAATTGAAATTTATTGTAATAGTGAATGCATTAATTGATAACTGAATATAAAGAGCAACTGATAATTTGAATGTTGATAAATTAATGAAATAAGGTGTAATTAATTGTAACTAATAATAATAGTGGAAAAGTAGTAGTTATAACATTTATTTGTTAATAATAAACTTATAAATGCTATTGAATGTAGTAATGGTTACAAATGTTATTTGTTACCAATTTAATAAGTCAATTACAAATAAAGGTAATTAAATGTTACATTAACATGAGTTAAGACAATAACTGTAAATTGTGAAGGTGATAGAAGGAATGAAAATGTAATTATATTCATAAGGTAATAATTGATTAAATATAAAGACTGAAATCAAATTTAACCAATTTTTGGAATTTAAATTATAATAATTGGATTTATTGCAATTAAATGAAATTAATTATTACGTTAATTGAAATTAAGATGAATTGGAAAATATTAGTGTAATAAGATATAAACCAATGTTAATTATACCCCAAAGATGATAACGAGTGAATAAGAAGATGGAAATCAAATTTAATGGAATTATCAGAATTTTAATTTATAATTGCTGAATTATTTGAAATTGAAATTAAACACTGTAAATGGGAAAACATTCAATATTGAATTGATATAGAAATTTGTTTTGAAGGATTATAAATTATTAAGTACCAAAGTGATAGAAATTGTAAATTATTAAATTTCAAATGAAAAAGTGATTTATTCAATTTAATATTAATTTATTCAATTAACGTGAAAATAGCCATTTTGTCAACTAAGTCGAATTTTGACTTAACCAATTTCATCGAATCTGTAATAGTGAATTATTGTAGGATTTTAAGTTTCCACATCGATCGGACCTGTCGTTTGATCGTACGGACTCGGAACGCCTAGAAATCAATTCAATTGAAATCAATTTGAAATAAGCTGATTTTAACCTAGCTTCTTCATACGATGGAATTAGGACTTGAAACCTGCTCCATTGAGTTTAAAATTATCAAAAACATCTATTTTGATATATGGGGTGACCCATTTTCATTTCGGAAGCGAAACAGACTTTTCGGGTCGTTTATAGTTCAACTTCCAAATCAAATCTTATCCGTTCTTTCTTTTTTCCGATCTACCTATAGATAGTTGGTTATAAACCCTAGTGTTTCTCAACTTAGTTTGTCTGTACATACAATTCTCTATGGCTTCTTCTTCACAATGGAAGACAAACCATAAATCCCAAACTGCAAATTCAATTTCAAATTCTATTCCAAAATTTAAACTTGTCAAACTACATCATATTATATATCAATTCGTATCTCCCGATGAGCGTAATTCACTGCGATGATTCGTTTCTCAAATCGGATCATCATTTGTCCGAAAATCTATAGATAAATCTTGGCCACCCATCACATCTAGATCAACTTTGTCTGATCGATAAATCGAAGGTACAGTTTTGTAGAGAGGACAGAGGGGACTTCATCGGCGTGCCTTGTTCGTTGTTTCGATGGCTTGATCGTCGTCAGAAATGGCCTAGGATTCTTATTTGAGGTAGCGTGGCTGTAACAACCCATAATTTTGTAAATGTTTTTAATTTAATTTATTTGAAAACTTTGATTTTTTTAAAATCATTCAAAGATTGAATTTTTGGAACTTTCCAAAGTAATTTGGATTTTGTTTATAACTTATTTTTCAAACATAATAAATAAATATTTTCTGAAAGTTTTATATCTTGGTCAACTTTGGTCAAACTTTGACTTTCAATTGAAACTTTTAAATTTGAATTTTAAATTTCCAATCTTTTATCTTTGAAACTGAATTTGATTCTGATATTCGTTCTGCTTTTCGTTTCGTCAAATTATATTTATACGTTTTAAATTTGATAAAATTCAACGTTTTACACTTAATTATTTTCTGTATTTTGTCTATTTTTCTATGTCTAACTTTCCTATATTCATTTTTCTATTTTTATATCTTGTTTAGACTTTGATTTTATTTAGTGGGTTTTTAACTTGTTTATTTTGGTATTGGGCATAGAAAATCAAAGAAACATAGGTTGCTTGTTTTAATGGTTGCCTTTTCCTTTCCTAGCTTTTCATTTGCTAGCCGTCCACTTCACCTCCCTAGCCGTTCACTTCTTTACTCATTCACGTATAATATGTTTCTCATTTCATTCCCTTTCTCATTTCATTTCCTGAACAAAAATATACAACAAGTTCTTTTCCATGGCTTCCTCCTTTCTCTTTTCTTTTCCTCCTTTTTCTTTTCTTTTTCTCCTTTCTTTTGTTTTCTTTCTCCTATGCTATGCTCGGCCACATGTTATAGCCGTCCCTATCTCCTCCACCACTACCACTGTGACCGGTCACTCCACCCTTCATCAGCATCCTAAGCCCTAGCCATGACTCCATAATGCAAAACTTCATCACCAAAAAAATTACAAATCCCAACCGACCCCTTATTGCATCACTCTCCTATTTTCTTGCCTTATCCACCCTTGATTCCTCCACCACCTTGCAATGTGATGATCTATACCTACTTCTAGCCGTGAATTGATGTTCACTTGACCAATCCTAGCCCAAGCTGAGCCACACAAGCCATGGCCGAACAAATAGTACATAAGTCCTTGCCTCTTTGCCTGCCTATTGAGTTTTACCTTACCATCCCTTCACATTCCATACCCATAGCCGTGCATACTTTCCCCAAACCAATTGTGGCCGAGCCTATTCTGCCACAAACCATCATGGCCAAGCATAACATGATGATGGTCGAGCCTATTCCTATGGTGGCCGAGCCTACTTGTATAGGTTAAGTCATTTTATCTCATCTTGTTCATATCTTTACATTGTTTTGATTTATATTCTTTTGTATTGAATCATATACTTACGTTTGTGATGTTGTGTTGTTTACAAGATTTGGATCTTGACCCTCCATCTACCCAAGTTTGATTCGTGCTTCGTCGTGCTTTTCGGAGTCTGTTGTGTGTCTCTAGTTTGTCATCTCTAGCTTTAGAAGGTTATTTTATCACTCTCGACATTAGTAATTATATATTTGTGAAACGGTGACAAGTGAATATGCAAAATTGATATGCCATGTTGATAAATCCATATATGCCTATGATATGATTATATGATGTTATAACCTGATTATATACCTGTCACATCTCCTGATATGATATGTTATGCTATACTGTTTATGTTATTTTCTGTTTCTCACACTGCAAGTTCCTTTTCACTATGGGTTGAAATGATACATACCCGAACGGACTTTAGAATAGGTAAAATCGTTATGAGCGGAAATGATAGGCTCGAGTGATTTTATTTTATTTTATTTGACTTGGGATTACGGGTTTGAAATGATAGAACCCGGATTTTTCTTTTAAATTACAGATTGAAATGATACATATCCGTATCACTTGACCTAAGTTAGAAAATATTATACAGACCTATGGTTAAATTTTAAATAATATTTTCTTAAAATTATTAAGTATTTTTGAGTTTTAAGATATATGAAGTTCTAACTTAAAAGTTGATTTGCTACATGTGGTCCAGTGGTTAAGACATAGTGGAGTTGCTACATGTGGTTGTAGTGGCACCGGTTCGAATCCCAGCGGCCACAATAATGAGACATAGTGCACGGCCACTTATAAAACCGGCTAACCGAAGGCCAGGGCAAACATAGTTTCCTTGGCCCAAATTTTTTTGGATACTTAATGGTTATTATACTTTTTTTCATGAATTTTTATTAAAGTAATGGCGAGCAGATTTAAGGGGATTTTCGCCTTTTCCCCGTAACAACCATTCCTGGCCCCCTTCGCCTTCATCTTCGCCTTTCCATCCGTGCTTCCCTTCCGCTCTCCTCTCTTTCCTTGACTTTTTGAGGATTTCGCGATTTTTGATAATGGACTCAGATCTGTATCGCGATTCTGAGGAGCACTTGGTTGCTGCTTCCTCTATTTCGAAGCGTATCTGTGACTTTCCAATTGTGGTGCACGATCTGCCACTGTCTGGTATTTTGTCAGATTACATTTCTCCAGTTACGTCATCTCCATCTATGCCTGGATCTGAACCATTATCTGGTACGTCCTCCTTGTCACCTTTTTTAGCTGCATCTCCTGACAATGCTTGGTCGACATTGGATGTGGGGCTTCCTGTTGACTCGATTATGGATGTTGGTTATGCAGTTCCTGATTGTATGGGGGGGTATTTCTGATAAGGGCGTGGTTAAGGCCGATGATAATATGTCTGTTAATCATTCTAGTGTGGTGTCAAATGGCAGTGTGGTTGTTGCTGATCTCAGTGTTGACGTTGCTGTGGTTTGCAAGTCTAATTCTGGGGTAACTTTAGGTAGCACTCCAGGTGTTTGTTGTATTGCCGATGACATTATTCCTAGGACAGTTGTTTCTCAAGATAATCCGTTGGTCCCTCCTGTGACACGGCCTGCTTCCAAGTGGTCATCTTTGTTTACCAAGCTGCCAAGTAATGCTGGTATTCATTCGCCGCATCGTTTTGATTTAGTTGAGAATGAGGGAGTGATGATTCCACCCGTGGAAGTGATTGAGGCCGGTGTGGATTTTTAGAAAGAGCATTTGGTTGGTTTGTTTCTTGATTCCAATCCTCCCTATCACTTAGTTAAGTCGAGGTGCAATATGGCGTGGAAGCCTAAAGGTGGTTTGTCTGTTCACTATGATAATGAAATGTTCTTTTTTAAGTTTTCGCGTAGTGATGAAAAACAACGTATTCTGGAAATTATCACTACATGGAGTCCTTCTGTGGATCGTGCGAAGGTACAAGTTTTATCTATTCCGGTCTGGGCCCATTTTTCTCATATTCCATCTGTTCTCCAGCCTCTTATTGGGATTGACTGGCTTGTTGGTCTGGTTGGTAAGGTGATATGTTACGATGCTAATACTGTGGCTAGAAAGAAGCTTGTTTATGCCAAAGCTCTTATTGAGATCATTCCTGACAAACCCTTGCCTATGGTTTTAAAGGTCAAATTAGATGAGAGCCATGTAGCTGAGGTCAGAGTTCGCTATAGTTGGAAACCTGAGATTTGTACGTCTTGTCAGTCCTTTGGTCATTGTGCTGAAGCCTGTCCTGGTCCGGTTGTTCCCTTTGTTGATCGGATTCCTCTTCCTTGTCCCCCTGTCCAGATGTGGGTTAAGAAGATTGCTCCTCTTTCTCCTCCTGTTCCATTAGTTGTTGCGCCGCTAGCTCCTGTTGTTGTCCCCCCAACTGTGGATCCCCCTGCTGTTTCAACGGTTTGTTTTGCTCCTTCTGTTTCAGTGTCAGCGTTAGCCCCATCTTCTGGTTCTCCTCCTTCGTCCCTGGAGGTGGTTCCTTCTGCTTCCGCTTTTGATATCGTTTCCTGGAACTCGGATGAACGTGCTTGGGTTCAATCTCCTTCTGATATGAGATATTCGCCTGAAAGAGATATCTACTATGCTTTTATTAGTGAGATTGGTGGTGAGAGTCGATATCTTATGTATCATATTGTGGAAGATGGATTGTGCCTCACTACGGATGGTGTGATTGGGGAGGAGAACAAAAGTAAGTTTTTTGATGTCACTTGGGATAGGAAATTTCTTTACTCACCTGGATCTGTTGGTTATGATCCACGTTTGGCTGCTCTCTTCTCTGGGTTTTTGCATGTTATTGGACCATCTTCGGATGATGGACGTGATTGTTCTTCCTCTTCTGAGGAAGATTAGTTTTGCTGTATTAGTAGTTTAGGCTTTTTTGTCTAACTCCTGTTCTTTTAACTTCTCCTTCTTAGTTGCTCTGTGCATGTGTAGAGCACCTGTTCTCCCATTTTTATACATAGTGGCACGGCCCACTATAAAGTCGGCTAGCTTTGCTAAAAAAAAAACTTAAAAGTTGATTTAATGATTTGAAACACAAAGAGATATTGGTATCCTATAAGTTAAAATTTTATATGGCAATAATTTGTTTTAAATTGTAATTTAAAGATCTTTATTGATGATAAATAACTTAATAATTAAATTTGATTTAATATGGAATTTTAAGTCTAACCTAGTGATTGCAATAGATTTTATTTTATGAAATCGATATGTTTTGTAAAATGAATAATCACGATTTAGATGGTAAAATGTATCTTAAACTTTTAACTTAACTTGATAATTGAAAATTTAGTTTTCAAATGGAAATGTTGAGTTTAACTTTGAAAAAGAATATATTATTTATGAAATGGGTATTTTAAAATAAAGTGTTAAGTTATTTGTTAAAATAAAAGATAAGTAAAATAGTGTACTTTGGACTTAATATATGAATTATAGTTAATTTGGATATTGTATTCATAAAATTTTATTTTATTTAATAATCGGTTAAATGATATCCAAATGAATATTTTCTGAAGCGTGAGATATGTTTTTATAAGTTAAAAATGGCTAAAATTGAGATT
Organism: Allium cepa; assembly: GCA_030765085.1. NCBI lineage: Eukaryota > Viridiplantae > Streptophyta > Magnoliopsida > Asparagales > Amaryllidaceae > Allium > Allium cepa. The sequence goes on from CM060941.1 coordinate 808,126,359, forward strand.
TTAATGTTTCTGAAATGTTATAATAAATCTGGAATTTGCATTGGAAGCATTTCCAAAATGCTATGGTTTTAAGGTAGCATTTGCTAAGTGCTACCATTTCTGGAATATAACTATGTTCTGAAATACTAATTTTATCTACGTAGCCTTTATATGTGCTGTTGTTTCTAAAATTGAACTGTTTCTGAAATACTAATTTTATCTACTGTAGCACTTTATAAGTGCTGCTGTTTCTAAAATTGAACTGTTTTTGAAATATTAAAATATCTACTATAACACTTTATAAGTGCCGCTATTTCTGAAATTGAAATATTTTTGAAATTCTAAAATATCTACTATAACACTTTATAAGTTCTATTGTTTCTGAAATTGAACTATTTTGAAACACTAAAATATCTACTGTAACACTTTATAAATGCTGTTGTTTCTGCAAAATACAATGTTTTTGAAATTGTTATAATTGAACGATTGAACTTAGAAAATGTTACAACTTTAGTAATGAATATTGTTTTAAAAGTGTTATGATTTTCTAAGTATTATGATTTCCAAATGATAATATTTCAAGTGTTATGATTTCAAAGTATATGGTTTAAAGTGTTTGGTTTCGGAGTTGTCATAACTTTGAAAGTACTATGATTTTGGAAATGAATTTGTTTGAAATTGTATTAAATTAAGAATTGACTTTAAATATGTTGATTTGAAACTTATTGAAATTGAAGATTGAAGGATATGACTTTATATCGTGGTTTTGGTTTAAGATGATTTTAAAGAGTATTTCAAGTTTAAATAAATTAAAGGAAATATTCAGTGATTTGAAAATTTGGGGTTTTATACAAAATGGATATCATATTGATTTGGTTTTTAAATGGAAATGATATCGTATTGACATAGTTTTGAAATGGATATGATATTTTGGTTTTTGAAGTATAAATGATTTTTAAATAAATATCCATGGGCAATAATAACGTTTGGTTGTTAAAGAGACAGGGATTGGAAGTTTTCATACTCTCTGTCAACTCCGAAAACCACTTTAACAACCATATGCGCGGTGGAGATTCTAGAATGAAGTAGGATGGTGGCGACGTTCTATTGAAGTATGTATGTGGAACCGACTCCAACGAGTTGGCATAAGGTGGTTAATACAGGAGCGATTTCGGGCCAATGAGGTAGCTCCTCTTATCGGACATACTTCTTCGATACCATTCTATTACTTTGTGATTGATTTGGTGCACCTTTGATTTTTAGGAGTGTGGCTCAAGGTGGGTGGTAGTGGCTGCTATGTGTTACCACCAGCCGGATGCATAATTGATATAGCAACCCTGGCAATGCCTCGTTGTGCCGTGTCACCTACCCTAGCGTGCCTTATACGATTTTGTTTTGTACTATACCTATGGAGTGCTCTCTGACGACGCTAATATGGGGGATTACAGTACTGTATAGACTATGGGAATATATAAATGTGTTAAAGGGGATATTAGGTAACTCCTTAATGCTATTTTTAAGTATATTATACTTTACTTTAGACATTATTATAATAGCGTATATTACTACATAGGAAATAGTTTAACGGATCCTTGAATGATGGGTGGTCCCAAGCATCCTTTAAGTTACTTGTGCTTTTCTATTACGGTTCACTTGAGTTGATTTAAATTGTATAAGTATGTATGTCCTGACTCGAGTGTTTTGTGTTTTGCTTTACGCTCGTGTCAGACTGATTGATACAGTATTCGAAACTCACCTATGGAGTTAGAGCTTAGCTTGGATCCATCTACTGATTATACTTTCAGTTATTCTGTCCATTCCAGTGATGTATTCAGATTGGTACTTGATTATTGTATTGAGACTTCTATTGTTTCATGTTACTCTTGTTGTATCTTGTTTAACTTTGATGTATATATATAGTAGCTCCATGAACTACTATCTCTTTGCTTCCATTGCATTATTGTATAATACTCTGTGTCTGTGATCTGTGATTTATTTACTGCATTTTCCGAGTTTTTCGAAATTTAAATTAACAATTCGGAATTTTGAATTATTCAAGTCTAGCATGTGTGGTTCTATTGTCGATTTGAATGGTCCAAAATAGCGGGTCGTTACGTTTGGTCTCAGATCTTTGGCTCTAGGCAAACTTAGCATGTATGGTAAATTTATTTATGAAATCACTTTCATTCGAGCCTGAATCTCTCCCTTTTTGACTCGATTTCCTTTGAAGTTTGGAACGTTCCTTACGGTTCCAAAACCCATTCTTGTCTCTCCATATTGGTCTTCTTTTGATTCTGGATTATCCCATAACTCCGCTTCGAATGAGCTTTATAATGAGTCGGCGGTCTCGCCAGTCTCAAATTGGCTTGAAAAGGGGTGAAGCTCCTTTACAATGGCATTGATTCACCGAAGATTTATATATCCTTGGTTAGATGCTAGTATCTCCTATTATCCCGAATTCTATCTCTTAAGATCGAATGTAGATTTGCCTCAAAATTCCACATCGATCTAATTCTTGAAGTCACGGTGGACCCGGTTAAGGTTGGCCGCGATTGATATAAGCTTATTCATTTCCTTATTATGTTATTTGATCATCTTATCTTTTATTTCCAACTTATCTTAAAATCAGAATTCTTTTGGTTTGAGTCCATCAAATTTGAATCTTTATCCTTGCTTTGAAAAATTCATTCCTATATTATCAAGCGAGGAAGTATATTTGTAAATTAATATTTAAAATGTTTTATATATGGCGTTGTTTGAGTTGTTGATGTTGATTTGGGTTTCCAATCGATTCGTCTGATCAACGCTACCGATAGGATTTTCAAAACACATGAAAAGAGTAAACCGACACAATATTGTTTTCAAATTTAGTAAATGGAATAAATTTTGTATAATTATATTATATATAAGTATGATTTTCTGAATTTTGATGGATAATGGAATTGGATGATAAGAAATAATATTTGACTTTGTATATAGCTTGTAAACTATTGGCTTTGGTTTCATTTATAAATAATTGGACTATAAAACATGGTTATAAATTAATTTGGAAATTTAAATGAATTTAAACCAAGAATGTGAGAATTTAGCTTCCAATGATTTCAAACATTAGTCTTAAAAGTTTAATTGGTTAAATCGGTACTCTTCTCTTTGTCGCTGGAAAATAATTTCGGTGATGACTACAGCATCATCGACATTCATTTTCGAGTTTCGAAGTGGAGAGACCATTTTGTAGCCTTGCTACACTTTTGTTTTGGAAAATTAAATTAATTTGAATTTATAGACCATAGCTTGATTTATAAATATAATGGTATATGATTTAAATTGGATTTGATATATATTGTGTATATATATTTATTTTATCTCTATATGGTTTGAAATCAATCGCAAATTTAATTCTTAAACTTTATGTTGAGGATAATTTCAATTATAAAATGAAGCCAAAATTTTGAAAAAATATTTAAGCTTGGGATAATTGAATTTGAAAATTTTATTTGTATAATACTCAATTGCATTCCAATATTACTTACCTAAATTATTATAAGTTAACTATGTAATTGAATAATTTACAATATAGAATGGTGTTAAAGGAATTTATAAATAAATTGGAGTAGTTATAATAAGAGTAAATATACTTAATATATGTGATTAGATATATTAAGTGGAAATATTTTAATAATAATTTGGAATAAAGATGAATTAAATTTATTGAATAAATTATGAGTATAATAAATGGTTTTCAAATTCATGATTTTAGACATTGTTAATTTAAGATGATTGAATGATAAGATAATGAAATCAGAAATTGGTAAAATTTATTGAACTTAGGTGAAATCAAATGGATGAAATCAATTATTAATTTAATTTGAAATTTTGGTCTTAAATTTATTATCTTATTTTGTTTTTCAATCTATCTTTCTTTCGGGTTGTTCCTATTCTCTTGCATCCTAAGCGGGAAATCGAATTCCAAATTGATCTTATTCCTAGAGCTACTATTTTCTCTCAGCTTGATCTTGCCATAGGTTTTCACCAGCTCAGAGTCGCTGTGGAAAGTATTCCTAATACTACATTCCGTACTGAGAATGGTTTCCATGAATGCTTAGTTATGCCTTTTGGTTTGACTAATTCCCCATCTTTCTTTGTTGATTTGATGAATCGAGTTTTCATGATATTCTTATCAAGTTTATTCTAGTCTTTTTTGATGTTATCCTTGTCTTCTCCAAGTCAAGGAAAGAATATGAGTCGCGTTTGAAATCTGTTCTGGAGACTCTTAAGAATCATCAGTTGAAGGCAAATGTCACGACCCAAAATTCATCGTTCAAAAATCGACATCAAATACCTCACTTGTATTCAACAGCCGGAGATTCGAACGTCAAATTTCAGTTCGGATGGAGCTTATAACAACAACAGATGAATATAAAATAGCGGAAACAAAATGAATGTCATATAACAACACAGGTAGAACATGATACAATATCCAATACAACATCGATCTCAAATGTCAAAGTGATACATATGATACACAATAATACGATAACAGAAACTTCAACAAGTTCCCAACATACTTCAAAAGATTTCCAAATCCAAAGCTTCCAGAAGACTTCAGATCCAAGCTAGCTCCAAAATACGAAAAACCTGCTACTAGGCTGCCCAAGTAAAAATTATGGGCACCCAGAGTTTAGGATAGAAACAATAAACTCCAGGTCAGTATGAGACTGGTATGAGTAAACAAAAATAGTTGCTTCCAAAGAAACTAGATTTATAAAAGAATTTTCGGTATGCTTTTAAAAATGGAACTACCATAAGACCTCCTCCCACACACACAATGCAAACGCACAATTAGAGGAGATTTCATCTTATGATAGTCAAATATGCTTGGTACGGGGAAATTTCTTTGATATTATTACTAGTGCATAGTGTAGAAAGCATTTCGAAAATAGAATATTAATCTTAGCCAACATAGGCACCATTATATTATGCCTACTATAGCTACCACCCGAGGTGGCAGGTTATACAATTAAAACCGTACAGGGCTCATATTGTTTCTTTGGAATTCCAACAAATGGTCAGGCTAAGGAACTTCCTAGGCCACATGGGTACGCCTCTGGAGGGATGACCTGAGAACCTTACCGGATCTCTGCCAACACAAGGCCAGGTTACCCCTAACTGGGTAACTACTGACACGAGTATGCCATCCCCCGGTTGTAACCAACCTTTATCCGGGGCCCCAACATCAAATCACAAAATATTATATATATATATATATATATATATATATATCTGCGATATCAACATAAGTTAAGTATCTGGGCTCCATACCATGATACCACTTCTATCCAGAAGGAAATGCACATATCTTAAGGGGCGCTACCCCCAAATCTTGCCGCATCTTTCCTGTTTTGACCATTTCGGGGTATGAGGTTTGACGAAGTCTCGTCCACAAAGCTACGCTTTTCACAAAGCTATGCTTTGATCAACAAATGATCAATAACACTCAGTATGCCACATTACCAAGTTGGGAATATACTACTGATAACCTTCAACTACATAACCTCTGAGCTCATACGTCTCAGAGAAGGGTGTTAAGATAAGAGAATAAATTCTCCGCCACCAACAGAAATGTATTTGAAAGAAATCTGCTTTATATCTCAATTGTAATGTCAGATATACAATCCATACAAGTGTGTTCCGGGTTCGAACAGAACCGAAGGCACTTTGTCCAATAAAGGAAGAAGCCCTTGTAATCCAGGTATTCGCAATCCCGATCGGACTTTCCATCACTTTGGGAATCTCTATACCGTAGCTACTCGGTGCAGAGACAATCAATAGGTTATCCTATCGCTTTTGCAAATACCCGGTCTTCAACACCGGTCTTTAAATGCTATCCATTTCGACATATCACTATTCGGAATGGGTTATCTGACATAAAGGTCCTTTCTCGGCTAAACCGAATAGTGAGAGTCAATTTAAAAACATGTGGATATGCTGTTCACAACATTCACAAGTTCGATGGGGGTTTCGGATAACAAATCGAAATCCGATTCCCTGTCGCATCGAAGTTTAAATGACGTTTTACGGGCAAACAGGGTTTTCACATAAATACAGAACAAACCACAATCATAGTACAGTACATGGAAATTTATGTCACACAGTATCACAAACAGAACAGAAATATCCATTCAATAGACAACATCTGATGATAGTCAATCATTTTCAATTTAAGGTAAAGGTGATTTAAAAGAATTGACCACATAACTATTTTTTTTGATTTATCTGAATCAATAATTAACTATTCTTAATAATAAATTTATTAAATATTTAATTAATTATTCCTTAATTAATTATCTAAATTAACTAAAAATTAATAACTTTAATTATTTAATTAACAATCTGTATTTACGAATCAGTCAATCACTTAATATTAACTAACCAATCTTTAGTTTCAAATTAATCAATCTCTGATCATTTATTTAATTACAATTTAACAATTAATTGACTATTCTTAATTACCCCTTTCTTTTTAAACAATTAATAACAATTATTTGTCTTAATTAACATTTAGAAATCTTCTTTAATTATTTCGAAATCAATTCATTATCATTACCAAAAAGCTTTAATGTTAATTAACTATAACATTGATTTTAAATTAATTATTTAATTAAAGTATTAATTAGATTTTAAAACGTTGTTACTATTTGCTTGGTTAATTTAAAACTTGAAATAAGTTCTTAACGTAAAAAAGTTAAACATTGATCGCTTTGTTGACACAAAAATTTGTGTAACATCATAACTTGAAGTAAATTTGGGCCCCAAAATCAATTTGGGCTTAACCCATTTTTTTTAAAAATAAAACAACCCAAGTAAACAGGATACTTCACTCGAGACAAACCCGGGTCTTCCTCGTCACTTCCACGAGCTTCTTCCCTTTCTTTCCCGCGTCCTTGTGCAATTTCTTCTTCCTTTTTTTTTTCAGAGTTTAAATTTAAACTAAGTACCAAATTCACGCATCGGGCAATTCGCTCGTACTCAGAACACCTACTCGAAGCAATCATCTTAAAAACTCGAGCCAAATCGAAGTCCTCTCGAGTATGCACTCGAGACAAATAACAAAAAGACCATGGTTCTACTCCCAACAAAAACAACAGCTATTCCAGGCTAGATAATTTCTCCGTGCACGTGCACGGAGCCACCGCTCGTCACTCGACGCTGCCTCATCCACGAGCAAGTCGGCTACCACCCACTGACCAATCCCCTTACCATCTGGACTTCGTCCATCATCGACAATCGAAAATTCGAGCTCGATACCAAAACCTGGAACGCAAACAACAACCCACTCCCAAAACTTGAAGTACGTCGTTCCCCAAATTCCGACCACCTGAGAGCCACGACCACCGGCCACAGCCTCGTCTACCTCCCCTTAACCAAACCCCAAAAGCACGTGACACTCGATCCATCGCAGACGGAGGACGAATCAAAATTATCAGACCTCACTAAAACTAGGTTTACGAAAAATAAAACATCACCGTTGCCACCATGTTCACCTGACCATCCTTCCACTATTTTTCCATGAACCACTGGTCACTCGACTACCCTCCCCAAGAAGCCCGACCTCCCTCATCGGCGTGATCACCTGAACTCGACAAAAGAACGAAAATTCAAGCCACGGGAACTTCTCTCTCATCACACATCTAAAAATCACGATTTAAGCTTTAAAAATCTTGTTTTGGCATAAAGATTTCATTCGCATTCCTAAATTTTCAAATCATGAAGTTTGAAATTTGACCTATTGAAAGATGTTATCAGATTTCTTGCGTTCCTTAGCCGAAAACAGTTTGTTTGGGGTTTAATAAAGTTTTAATCCCAAGTATAGGCTATAACTATCACTTCTTGTTTTAACTCCATGTCCAGAAATTAAATAGATCGGGAGAGAAAGGTTTTTGAAATCAGGGACGTTGTTTTTTAACTTGAAACAGTGAACAAATATAACTACAGCTTGCTCACAGATACTATCATCATTCACACAGCACTCATATATAGGTAGATACAACCATAACTATTCACAAGTGTATTCACAACAATTTCATTCTTTAAATTTTAAAATAAAGTTACTCACATGGAAATATAGATGAACAGAGAAAAATTGTGGCTTGAAGGCTGCAGTTTTGAACTTCTTTTAAACTTGCTTTGTCTTCTTTGAATTGAGTGATGTTTATATTTTCTTCTCTGGTTTGCTTAAATTTTCTTACTGAACGAAATGGAATTGATATAGATATGTATATATAAAAAGAAGACTGTTTATACATAGAGGTGTAACTGGTACTTCATTTTTCTTTGATCGGACTTCTTTTATATATATTTTTAATTTTTTTTGACAGAGCCATGCTTATTTCAGCTGATTTGATCTTGATCATGTTGAAGAGTAAATAGCATTAAATGACTTTGCTTCCTTCTTTGTTAACAACAATCTTATTTTATTTTATTTTCTTGTATGTACTGTTTTTTTACTTTGTTAAATTGTTTGAATGTATATAGTTTATGGGCTGATGTGATCTTTGTTCATGCTGGAGAGTAATAGCATTAAATGAAAGCATGTTTTATTCGTGCTTTGTATATTTCCAGCATGCTATTCGATTTGTTTTCCTGTAAGTACTAATTTCTTATTTTTTTTCTGTTTAAGATACTTACTTTCTTGTTTTACTTTGCAGGCTCTTATTTTATTCTTTTTGCTAAATAAAAGAGTTTTGTTTTGCTAAATGAAAGTGTTTCTTTATTTATTATTATTATTATTATTATTATTTATTTAAACTTAACTATCAAAATTTATTAAATTCTATACATCTTTATAATATTAACATTAACAAAATTTTATTTTTTCTTGAAATTTCACAATTTAATTTTAAAAATTCAAATAATTTACCGAATTTAATTTAACAAAATTGTGGGATGTTACAATATCCCCTCCTTAAGAAAATTTCGTCCTCGAAATTGAAAGAGAGAGAAAAGTAAACAAAGAATATACGAATTTAGATATATGAGGAAATGGCTTACCATTTTAAGCCGAGATGTCTATTCTGCAATTGGGATATGATTTCTTCATATTATCTTCAGTTTCCCAAGTACAGTCCATTGGATCGCCACTCCACTGAAAATTGACCAATTTAACCACTTTGTTCCTCAATCGCTTCTCATCACGATCTACAATTTTTATCGGCTCTCTTTTAACTGCCAAGTTAGGAGTGATCTCTAGATCCTACTGAGCAGCTTCTTCAATAATACTATCTGGATCGTGCACATACTTGCGAAGATTAGAAATGTGGAACACATCATGCACACCAGATAACTAGTTGGGTAGCTGCACTCGATATGCTAGAGGACCAATTCTTTCCAGAATAGGAAAAGGACCAATATAACGCGGTGCAAGCTTTCCAGTTTTCCCGAATCTCAATACACCCCGCATCGGAGACACTTTCAGAAATACAGAATCTCCAACTTGAAATTCCAAATTTATTCTTCGTCGGTCATAATAGTTCTTTTGACGGCTTTGGGCAGTTAATAACTTCTTTCGAATAAAATCAACCTTCTCTGTGGCTTCTTTAATCATGTCTGGTCCAAGGACGAGTTTATCTCCTAATTCGATCCAACATGTAGGTGATCGACACGGACGACCATATAAAGCTTCGAAAGGAGCCATCTCTATACTGGCCTGATAACTATTATTATATGAAAATTCGACCAGATATAAATGGTCCTCCCAAGAACCACCAAAATCGAGAATGCAAGTACGCAAAAGGTCTTCTAGAATTCGATTGATCCTTTCAGTCTGCCCATCAGATTGTGGGTGATAAGCAGTACTGAAATTTAATTTCATTCCCAAAGCGTCTTGGAATGCCTCCCAAAATCTACTAATGAAGACCGGATCACGATCACTCACTATACTGCTGGGAATACCATAGAGACGAACTACTTCTTTTATATATATACCTGCTAAGCTTGCTGCAGTTCGAGTGGATTTCACTGGAATAAAGTGAGAAGTTTTGGTTAGATGGTCCACTATAACCCAAATTGCTTCATTTCCCTTCTTGGTTCGTGGCAATCCGTAGATGAAATCCATCGATACTTGATCCCATTTCCATTTCAGTACTTTCAAAGGCTGAAGTAAACCGGCCACTTACTTTTGATCGCTTTTGGTTTGCTGACAAGTAGCACAGTGACTCACATAAATGGATATGTCTCTTTTCATTGTCTTCCACCAAAACGTTCTTTTAATATCTCGATACATTTTATTAACTCCTTGATGGATACTGAGTTTGGACCTGTGGCATTCGTCCAAAATTTCACGTTTCAGCTCCGGAATGTCAGGGACACAAATTCTTCCTTTCAGTCTTATAACATTATTGTTATCAATCTCAAAACTAGTATTTTCTCCACGATGCATTTTCTCATAAATTTGATGAAGAAACTCATCTTCTTTTTGTTGGATGGAAATCTTTTCAAGGAGAGTAGGAGTGATAACCAGATGAACAAGAATAACATGCTTTCTACTTAAGGCGTCTGCAACCACATTAGCCTTTCCTTGCGTATACAGCATATCTAAGTCATAAGATGCCAGAAATTCCAACCAACGTTGTTGTTGCAGATTCAGATCCTTCTGGGCAAAGAGATATTTCGAGGGTTTATGGTCGGTGAATAATTCGAATTTTTCACCTAAAACAAAAAGAGTTTATTAAGTATATTTCTTTAGTTAATTTCGTAAATTGTTAAGAAAGCAGAAAAGATTCTTACCCAGAAGATAGTGTCGACGGATTTTTAAAGCGAAAACAACAGCCAAAAGCTCTAAATCATGTGTTGAGTAATTTCTCTCGTGTGGACGTAATTTTCTACATGCGTAGGCAACTACCTTCCCATTCTGCATTAATACTACACCTATCCCATCACCACATGCGTCAGTATAGACAGATAACCCTTGGTTCCCGTTAATGATAGCAAGAACAGGAGCAGTAGTCGATCTCTTTTTCAGTTCCTGGAAAGCTTCATCACATTTTGGAATCCAAACGAATTTAGCATTCTTCATTGTTAGCTTAGTCAATGGGCTAGCCAACTTAGAAAAATCTTGTACAACTTCCTAAATATCCCGCTAAACCCAAAAAACTTCGAACTTCTCTAGGAGTAGTGGGTTGCTTCCAGTCTAGAATTGCAAAAATTTTACTTGGATCAACAGAAATTCCTTCTTCATTAACAATGTGACCGAGAAATCTGACTTTCTTGACCCAAAAGTGACACGTAGAAAATTTAGCGAATAGTATATTCCTCCTCAATATCTCCAAAACAATTCTGAGATGTTCAGTATGCTCCTCTTTGGTTTTGGAGTAAATCAAGATATCATCAATAATTACATGGACAAATTTGTTCAATACTTCTCGAAACACTCAGGTCATTAAATCTACGAAGTACGCGGGAGCGTTGGTCAGTCCGAAGGGCATAACTAACCATTCGTAAAACATGTCAGGACCTCTAAAAGCAATTAAATCAACACAATCCTCGGCTATTCGTAGCTGATGGAATCCCTAAGCTAAATCCATCTTAGAAAAGAATCGAGCGCCATGAAGTTGATCGAATAGATCGTCAATTCTAGGTAAAGGGAATTTGTTTTTGAGAGTTTGTTTATTGAGATCGCGGTAATCAACACACAATCTCAAAGATCTGTCCGATTTAGCCACAAATACAACGGTTGAACTCCATTCATAAACACTAGAGCGAATCAATCCTTTCTTTAGCAAATCTCGAGTTTGATCGACTAATTCAATTTTTTCCCTAGGTGCCATCCTACGACTTGCGTGAACAACAGGACGAGCATTAGGTACTAAGTCAATTCAGAATTCTATTTCTCTGCGTGGAAGTAAGGATTTTAATTCTTCAAATACGTCATAAAATTCCCGAACAACAGGTATAGACTGCAAATTGGGTTCAGGATATCCTAAAGTATACATCAATCTATCTCTCTTTGGACTCGGATCCTCACAAGAGATTTCAATAAAATTTCCAAAACTTGTTTTAACTATAACTGTCCGATTATTACAATCCAATTTAGCTTCGTATTTCGATAACCAGTTCATTCCGTGTAAGATTTTAAATTCATTAAATTCGAGGACATAAAGGTTGATAGGAAATTGGTAGCAAGCATATGAAATAGGAACTCTCTTACAATACAAACAAAGATTTGTGGGACCTCCAACTGGATTTTTCACGCAAATAGGATCCTCAACAAATTTAGTTTTAAGTTCTAATTCATTTACGGTTTGTTGGGAGATAAAGCTATGTGAAGCTCCTATGTCAAATAAAACTCTAACAGTTCTATCATAAATAGTAAGGTTGCCTTCCGAAACACCTTTTCCTTTATCTGGTTTCGAAGTTGAAGGGTCTTTCTTTATCGCATAAACATTTACCACCTGTGCTTGCTTCATTACCGAGCAATCCTTAACAAAATGTTCAGGCTTGTGATAATTATAGCATTCTTTAGCTCCTTGATCATTCCTCACAGGTTGTTCCTTCTTAACTTGCTTCTTCGGGTTTTTGCAATTGTTTGAATAGTGGCCCTTCTCTTGGCAATTGTAACAAGTTATGTTCCTAGCCGAATTTCCTTGACTGTTCTTCTTATCTTTGTTTTGTTGTGGCCTCTTGCCTCCAAACTTCCTTTTCCTCCAATTTTGATTACCTGAATTTCCTCATTCCCTTGGAATCTCCTGCATATCCAGTGTGGCATACCTATACCCCATATCAATAAGATCAGAAAAAGATTCTTTGATGTGCGCTGTCATCCTTTCGTGATATTTCTGGTTCATTCCACGGATAAACCTTTCATTTTACTTAAGGGGCGTGTTTAACAAATCCGGACCAAAATGAGACAGTTCGTTGAACTTATTTAAATACTCCTCAAATGACAAGCTTTCTTGTTTCAAATTCAGAAATTCTTGATACTTTCTAGAAATTCCTGCCGACGGCATATAACGCTTTTCAAACACCTCCTTAAAACGATCCCAAGTAAACTCTTCCTCTAGTTCATCTATAATGACGGTTTCCCACCAGGCTGAGGCTTCTTCTTGGAGTTGCCAAGAAGCTATAAGTCTCTTTTGCTCGACTTGCAGTTTTAGCCCTTTAAAAATTTTCTCACACGATCTTACCCATGCTTGGGCCTCAACAATCGATTCCTTGCCGGTGAACGGTTTTCCACTAAGCTTTGAGAAAATTTTATACAAATCAGCCGATTCGGCTGCTGTTGGATATTGATTACTACTTCTGCTGCTGGAGGAATTTGATTAGCTGCTGCATTTCCTTGAACCCTAGATCTTCCTCTGCGTCCGCACATTCTTACTACCTGAAATTAGTAAGAAAATTGATTTAAATATACGGACGGAATATCTTAAGGAATATCAGCAGTAAAAAGAAATAGACTGAGAAAATTTAGAGTTTCAGTCTCGGTTATACTCACTCTAGGGTATACTTCACCCTATCTCTAATGAGCCATCTAATGTGTTATACTCCGTAGCTAAAGTTCTTATTCAACCAGAATCTCTGATACCAATTTGTCACGACTCAAAATCCATCCTTCAAAAATCGACATCAAATACCTCATTTGTATTCAACTACTGGAGATTCAAACGTCAAATTTCAGTTCGGATGGATCTTATAACAACAACAGATGAATATAAAACAGCGGAAACAAAATGAATGTCATATAACAACACATGTACAACATGATACAATATCCAATACAACATCGATCTCAAATGTCAAAGCGATACATGTGATACACAATAACAGAAACTTCAACAAGTTCCCAACATACTTGAAAAGATTTCCTAATCCAAAGCTTCCAGAAGACTTCAGATCCAAGCTATCTCCAAAATACGAAAAACCTGCTACTAGGCTGCCCGAGTAAAAATTATAGGCACCCAGAGTTTAGGGAAGAAAAATAAACTCCAGGTCAGTCATGGGACTGGTATGAGTAAACAAAAACAGTTGCTTCCAAAGAGACTAGATTTATTAAAGAATTTTCGGTATGCTTTTAAAAATGGAACTACCATAATATATCCCGTCACACACACAATGCAAACGCACAATTGGAGGAGATTTTATCTTATGATAGTCAAATATGCTTGGTACGGGGAAATTTCTTTGATATTATTTCTAGTGCATAGTATAGAAAGCATTTAGAAAATAGAATATTAATCTTAGCCAGCATAGGTACCATTATATTATGCCTACTATAGCTACCACCTGAGGTGGCAGGTTATACAATTAAAACCGTACAGGGCCCGTATTGTTTCTTGGATTTCCAACAAATGGTCAGGCTAAGGAACTTCCTGGGCCATATGGGTACGCCTCTGGAGGGATGACCCGAGAACCTAACCGGATCTCTGCCAACACAAGGACAGGGTTACCCCTAACTGGGTAACTACTGACACGAGTATGCCATCCCCCGGTTGTAACCAACCTTTATCCGGGGCCCCAACAACAAATCACAAAGTAATATATATATATATATATATATATATATATATATATATATATATCTACGATATCAACATAAGTTAAGTATCTGGGCTCCATACCATGATACCACTTCTATCCAGAAGGAAATGCACATACCCTAAGGGGCGCTACACCCAATAACCTTGCCGCATCTTTCCTGTTTTGACCATTTCGGGGTGTGACGTTCGACGAAGTCTTGTCCACAAAGCTACACTTCTCACAAAGCCATGCTTTGATCAACAAATGATCAACAACACTCAGTATGCCACATTACCAAGTTGGGAATATATTACTGATAACCTTCAACTACATAACCTCTGAGCTCATACGTCTTAGAGAAGGGTGTTAAGCTAAGAGAATAAATTCTTCGTCACCAACAGAAATGTATTTGAAAGAAATCTGCTTTATATCTCAATTGTAATGTCAAATATACAATCCATACAAGTCTGTTCCGGGATCGAACAGAACCGAAGGCACTTTGTCCAATAAAGGAAGAAGCCCTTGCAATCCAAGTATTCACAATCCCGATCAGACTTCCCATCACTTAGGGAATCTTTATACCGTAGCTACTTGGTGCAGAGACAATCGATAGGTTATCCTATCGCTTTCGCAAATACCCAGTCTTCAACATCGGTCTTTAAATGTTATCCATTTCGACGTATAACTATTCGGAATGGGTTATTTGGCACAAAGGTCCTTTCTCGGCTAAACCGAATAGTGAGAGTCAATTTAAAAACATGCGGATATGTCATTCACAACATTCACATGTTCGATATGGGTTTCTCATAACTAACCAAAATCTGATTCCCTGTCGCATCGAAGTTTAAATGCCGTTTTACGGGCAAACAGGGTTTTCACATCAATACAGAACAAACCACAACCATAGTGCAATACATGGCAATTTATATCACACAGTATCACAAATGTAACAGAAATATCCATTAAATAGACAACATCTGATGATAGTCAATCATTTTCAATTTAAGGTAAAGGTGATTTAAAAGAATTTACCACATAACTATTTTTTTTATTTATCTGGATCAATAATTAACTATTCTTAATAATAAATTTATTAAATCTTTAATTAATTATTTATATTAAGTATAAATTATTAACTTTAATTATTTAATTAACAATCTGTAATTACGAATTAGTCAATCACTTAATATTAGCTAACCAATCTTTAGTTTCTAATTAATCTATCTCTGATCATTTATTTAATTACAATTTTACAATTAATTGACTATTCTTAATTACCCCTTTCTTTTTAAACAATTAATAACAATTATTTGTCTTAATTAACATTTAGAAATCTTCTTTAATTATTTCGAAATCAATTCATTATTATTACCAAAAAGCTTTAATGTTAATTAACTATAACATTGATTTTAAATTAATTATTTAATTAAAGTATTGATTAGATTTCAAAACATTGTTACTATTTGCTTGGTTAATTTAAAACTTGAAATAAGATCTTAACGTAAAACAGTTAAACATTGATCGCTTTGTTGAGACAAAAATTTGTGTAACATTATAACTTGAAATAAATTTGGGCCCCGAAATCAATTTGGGCTTAACCCATCTTTTTTTAAAAATAAAACAACCCGAGTAAACAGGGTACTTCACTCGAGAAAAACCCGGGTCTTCCTCGTCACTTCCCCGAGCTTCTTCCCTTTCTTCCCCGCGTCCTTGTGCAATTTCTTCTTCCATCTTTTTTTTCCAGAGTTTAAATTTAAACTAAGTACCAAATTCACGCATCAGGCAATTCGGTCATACTCAGAACACCTACTCGAAGCAACCATCTTAAAAACTCGAGCCAAATCGAAGCCCCCTCGAGTATGCACTCGAGACAAATACCAAAAAGACCCTGCTTCTACTCCCAACAAAAATAACGACCATTACAGGCTAGATAATTTCTCCGTGCACGTGCACGGAGCCACCGCTCGTCACTCGGCGTCGCCTCATCCACGAGCAGGTCGGCTACCACCCAGTGACCAATCCCCCTACCATTTGGACTTCGTCCATCATCGAGAATCGAAAATTCGAGCTCGATACCAAAACCTGGAACGCAAAAAACAACCCACTCCCAAACCTGGAAGTGCGCCGTTCCCCAAATTCTGACCACCTGAGAGCCACCACCACCGGCCACAGCCTCGTCCACCTCCCCTCAACCAAACCCCAAAGCACGCGACACTCGATCCATCGCAGACGGAGGACGAATCAAAAATATCAGACCTCACTAAAACTAGGTTTACGAAAAAGAAAACATCACCATCGCCACCACGTTCACCTGACCACCCTTCCACTATTTTTCCATGAACCACTGGTCACTCGACTACCCTCCCTGAGAAGCCCGACCTCCCTCATCGGCGTGATCACTTGAACTCGACAAAAGAATGAAAATTCGAGCCACCTGAACTGCTCTCTCATCACTCATCTAAAAATCACGATTTAAGCTGTAAAAATCATGTTTTGGTATAAAGATTTCATTCGCATACCTAAATTTGCAAATCATGAAGTCTGAAATTAGACCCATTGAAAGATGTTATCAGATTTCTTGCGTTCCTGAGCCAAAAACAGTTTGTTTGGGGTTGAATAAAATTTTAATCCCAAGTATAGGATATAACTATCACTTCTTGTTTTAACTTTATGTCCAGAAATTAAATAGATCGGGAGAGAAAGGTTTTTGAAATCAGGGACGTTGTTTTTAAACTTGAAACAGTGAACAAATATAACTACAGCTTGCTCATAGATACTATCATCATTAACAGAGCACTCATATGTAGGTAGATACAACCATAACTATTCACAATTGTGTATTCACAATAATTTCATCCTTTAAATTTTAAAATAAAGTTACTCACATGGAAATATAGATGAACAGAGAAAAATTGTGGCTTGAAGGCTGCAGTTTTGAACTTCTTTTAAACTTGCTTTGTCTTCTTTGAATTGAGTGATGTTTATATTTTCTTCTCTGGTTTGCTTAAAAGTTTCTTACTAAATGAAATGGAATTGATATAGATACGTATATATAAAAAGAAGACTGTTTGTACAGCGAGGTGTAACTGGTACTTCATTTTTCTTTGACCAGACATTTTTTTTGACTTAGCCATGCTTATTTCGGCTGATTTGATCTTGATCATGTTGAAGAGTAAATAGCATTAAATGACTTTGCTTCCTTCTTCGTTAACATCAATCTTATTTTATTTTATTTTCTTGTAAGTACTGTTTTTTTTACTTTGTTAAATTGTTTGAATGTATATAATTTATGGGCTGATGTGATTTTGTTCATGCTGGAGAGTAATAGCATTAAATGAAAGCATGTTTTGTTCTTGCTTTGTATATTTCCAACATGCTATTCGATTTGTTTTTCTGTAAGTACCATTATCTTATATTATTTTTTCTGTTTAAGATACTTACTTTCTTGTTTTACTTTACAGGCTCTTATTTTATTCTTTTTGCTAAATGAAAGAGTTTTGTTTTGCTAAATGAAAGTGTTTCTTTTATTTATTATTATTATTATTATTATTATTATTATTTGTTTAAACTTAACTATCAAAATTTATTAAATTCTATACATCTTTATAGTATTAACATTAACAATATTTTATTTTTTCTTGAAATTTCACCATTTAATTTTAAAAATTCAATAATTTACCGAATTTAATTTAACAAAATTCCAGGATGTTACAAGAAATTTTTCGAAATGCCATTTCTGGAAGGATGAAGTCCGATTTCTCGGACATACTATTTCAGGTAATGGAATTCCGTTGATCCAGTTTAGATCGCTGCGATCAAGATAAGTCTTTCTTCTCATCTCTTTTTGTGATTTCATAACTCTATCTTTTCGGTTGTCTCTATTTCCCCCTATCTTGCTGAAGGATGGGAAGGTTATTGCTTATACCTGTCTGTTTTGGAACGCTTTTCGGGAATCTTTGGTACTCATTTGAATCTGAGCACTACTTGCCATCCACAGACAGATGGTCAAACGGGAAGAGTGAATCAGTTTCTAGAGGATCTTCTTCGTGCTTGTATTTTTGATCATGGAGGATCTTGGGAAGACCATCTCTATCTTGTTGAATTTACCTATAACAATAGTTATCAGATATAATCTCAATCTTCTATTTTATCATGTTTGATTCTTTGTCTATCTTATTCGTCTTTGGATTCAGACTAGTATTGCAATGTCTCTCTTTTCCTTATCTCATTCCTTTTTGAAGACGAAAAGTTTTGAGTGGGCGAGAGTGTAACAACCTATAATTTTTTAAATGTTTTTAATTTAATTTAATTGAAAATTTTGATTTTTTTAAATCATTTAAATATTGATTATTTTTGGAATTTTCCAATGTAATTTTAGGTTTTGTTTGTAACTTATTTTCCAAACATAATAAAATAAATATTTTCTGATAGTTTTATATTTTGGTCAACATTGGTCAAACTTTGATTTCAGTTGAAATTTTTAAATTTAAATTTTAAATTTCAAATCTTTTCTTTAAAACTGAATTTGATTCTGATATTCGTTTTGCTTTTCATTTCGTCAAATTCTGTTTATACTTTTTAAATTTGATAAAATTCAGCATTTTACACGCAATTATTTTTTGTATTTTGTCTATTTTTCTATGTCTATCTTTCCTACGTTCATTTTCTATGTTTATATCTTGTTTAGACTTTGATTTTATTTAGTGGGTTTTCAACTTGTTTATTTTGTTATTGGGCTAAGGAAATCAAAGAGACAGAGGTTGCTTGTTTTAATGGTTGCCTTTTCCTTCCCTAGCCTTTTCATTTGCTAGTCGTCCACTTCACCTCCTTATCCATTCACTTCTTTACTCATTCACATACAATATGTTTCTCGTTTCATTCCCTTTCTCATTTCATTTCCTGAACAAAAATATACAACAAATTCTTTCCCATGGGTTCCTCCTTTCTCTTTTCTTTTTCTTCTTTCTTTTGTTTTCTTTCTCCTATGCTGCGCTCGACCACATGCTACAGCCGACCCCATCTCCTCCACCACCACCACCACCACTATGACTGGCCACTCCACCCCTCATCAACATGCCAAGCCCTAGCCATGACTCCGTGATGCAAAACTTCACCACCAAAACCATTACAAACCCTAGCCGACCCCTTATTTCATCATTCTCCTATTTGCGTGCCTTAGCCACCCCTTATTCCTCCACCACCTTGCAATGCCGTAATCTACACCTACTCCTAGCCGTGAATTGATGTTCACTTGACGAAGCCTAGCCCAGGCCGAGTCACACAAGCCATGGTCGAACCAATAGTACACAAGTCCTTGCCTCTTTGGCTTCCTATTGAGTTTTACCTTACAATCGCTTCACATTTCATACCTATAGCCATACCTACTTGCCCCAAACCAGGCCGAGCCTATTATGCCAGAAACCATCATGGCCGAGCATAACATGATGATGGTCGAGCCTATTCCTATGGTGGCTGAGCCTACTTGTATATGTTAAGTCATTTTATCTCATCTTGTTCATATCTTTACATTGTTTTGATTTATATTCTTTTGTATTGAATCATATACTTATTTGTGATATTGTGTTGTTTACTAGATTTGGATCTTGACACTCCATCTACTCAAGTTTGATCCGTTCTTCGTCGTGCTTTTTGGAGTCTGTTGTGTGTCTCTAGTGTAACGCCCGTAAAATTTTCGATAATTTAATTGTTAATTTTATTAAATTTTTGTTTTCTAATATTGGAAAAACAGAAATCTGTGACTCGTTAATGAAATAATGACTTAAATGAGATGTACTAATGCTAATCTAAGTTAAATATTAACTATTTGAATGAAGTTACAATTAACGAAATTAATGTGAATGTTTTACTAGGCTATAAATCGAATATAAGAAAACAAACGTAAATATTGAATTAATTAATGAATTAATATATATTGAATGGTAACTGAATAAAATCAATGTTTAGTAAGAAATTATAACATTCGGTTTGGAGTGATAAAATTATAAAAATGTGATTAAGAGTTAATGATAATAATTATTATAAGTTAATCATTTGTTTAGTCCATTAAATCAAAATTTGTAATCAATTGCAATAAATCTCAATTCAATGTTATGTAGTGTAAATTAAGGAATAATTGGAAATAGTGTTTAGTCTATTCATAATATGACAATTGGTTGAATGAAAATAATGGATATCAAGATTTATTAATTTATTTGAATCTAAACTTAATAATTGGATTAATTGCAATCAAGTGAAATTTAATGAAATAAGGCTAACACTGAAATTGATAAATTTATCAACTCTAAATTGATATCTAAATTTATTTAAATTAGTGTAAATGATTAAGAAATTTAAAAATGGTAAAACTGTCAATTATATAATCAAAATTTAAATTTAAATTTATTTAATTAATAGGAAAATAGCCATTTTGGCCACTGACTCGGATTTCGACGAAACCAGTTTCATCGGATCCGTAACGGTGAATTACTGCAGGATTTCAAGTGTCGTAACGATCGGACTTGTCATTTGATCATACGGACTCGAAACGCCTAGAAATCAATTTAATTGAAATCAATTGAAATCAATTTGAAATAATTTGATTTTAGCATAACTTTTTCATACGATGAAATTTAAACTTGAAACCTTTCATTGCGTTTAAAATATTTAAAAACATCCATTTTTATATATGGGTTGATCCATTTTCGTTCTGGAGTCAAAACTGGCTTTTTGGGCCATTTATCGTTCAAAACCCAAATTCGATCGAGCCCATCTGTTCCATTTTATTCTACCTATATATACACCCTATTATAAACCCTAGCAGCCTTTATATTTCTTATTTTGTATGTACAGAAATGTCCGTTGCTCCTCTCTTTCTCAATGGCATACAAACCCTAAATTTCAATTACATTTTCAAATAAAATTCAAAGCGAAAAATTCAGACTCCACAAACTGTATCAAACTTTTTATCGATCTGAAGCTCTCGAAGAGCACATGTCAATTCTGCTTTTCGTTTTTCAATCTAGGCTTTTATATGGCCGGAATGCGAGGAATAAACCTCGTTTGTCCAAATCGAGCACGATCATCTTCGTCTGATGTCAATTCAATATTACCGTTGTGTAGAGATTCTCGAGCGAAGCTCATCCATGCACGTAAATCAGTGATTCATCGGTCGGATCGAACGAATTAATTTGATAGGGTTTCAACCTACGGTGGCGGCTATGTGCTTCCTGTGGGGCGACGAGCAGCCGGTGGTGGCCACGGCTGGCCAGTGATAGCGGCGGTGGTCAATAGGTGGTGGCATCGAGTGTTGAGCGAGCTGGGTCGTGAAGTATCGAAGTTTGTGTACAGGACCGCGTGATTAGATTTCTGATGGATAGGGATGAAGGTGACATGTACGATATATTTATTTATTTATTTATTTATTTTATAATTCAAATTGTATAATGTTCTGATGCGTGTAACTATCGCATACGAGGTCCAATTCATGCATGGTTTTCTCCGCTGTGATCTTATCGAAATTCTAGACATTTTGGCACTTGTTTGTATGGATTCTAAGACTGTTCAAGTTTTGGGTTTAAATTGGATTTAAATTCAATTTAAATTCGAAAGGTGAGTGTTTTAACCCACTCACAACTTCTAAAATTTCTTATATTTGTTAAATTGATTTATGATGTGATTAGAAATTTATTTATGACCGTTTGACATATTTTTAATCATCATCTCAGTTAAATTAAATTTATTTCAATTAAATTGTTATTTAATCGACTATTGCGTGTAAACTTCCTGTTAAATTGTTACTCAATTTATTATTGAATATAAACTGCCAGTAAATATCTGTAATTTATTATCTGTTCTATATTGATGTTATTGATTGAATTGGAGGACGATTGTGATAAATGTTTGATGTTTGATATTGGATGAATGGTTGCTGTATTTTATATTGTTATAAACTGAAAGTTGTTATGGATTTTACTTCATTCAGGATTGCGGTTTGAAATGACATATAACCGTATTTATATTTTAAATTACGGACTGAAATAATAAATATCCATATCACTTGACCATAGGATAGAAAATTATATACAGACACCGTGGTCTATATATAAAAATATTTTGATGATTTCTATGGTTTTGTAAAGAAATATGTGTTATATAAATATTGATTTTAGATGTTATATAAATGTTATTTTATTATTAGTTTTTAGCTATGTAAAAATTTGTTTGGAAATATAAAACTAGTTAAATATTAAAGTTTGATTTTTGTTATAATATGTTTAAGTATCTGTTTAAATTATATTATATATAGAATTTATAATGACTTAAATAAAATTAAGGTTGGAAGATAAATATGAAATTGATTTGTATTAAATTATTTAAGAATTATACTTGAATAAATTTGATTTGAAATTTAAATAAAATCGAGATTTAAAGGGTATGATTTTTATTAACTTGATTTCGGTTTAGAGTGATTTAAATGAACATCAAGTTAATTTAAATGGATATATCAAGTTAAATAAATTGAAAGAATATCCAATTATTTGAAGTTTAAAATTTTTAGTTAAATGATAATGGATTTATTATGTAAACATTGTAAATCTAAATAATAGTAGTTGAATTTGATATATATGGAATTATCAAAGAATTAGCTTTGAAATAGTGGAATATTTAAAGCTTTGAAATATATGGAAATTGAAATGGTTTATTTGGGGGTTCAAATCTGTATTTGTAATTGATTTGTGAAATTGAAGAAGCTATTTATTCTATATAGTATTTTAATATTTAAACCATTTAAGTGATAGAAGTTATGTTTCAAAGTTACAGGTTTCGAAGTATTATGATTTGAAAGTGTTATAATTTCAAGTGTTTGGTTTCGAAGTGTATAACTTTGAAAGTGCTATGATTTTGGAAAAAGGATATATTTGAAATAAAAATGATATTATATCGATTTGGGTTTTTTATAAAAATGATATCATACTCATTCGGTTTTTGAAAGGGAAATGATATCGTATTTATATGGTTTTGAAATGGATAGTATATTCTGGTTTTGAAGTATAATTATTTTGAAATGACTGCGGTGTTATAATAACGTTTGGTTGTTAAAGAGACCGGGATTGGAAATTGTCATACTCTCTGCCAACTCCGACAACTACTTTAACAACCATGTACATGGTGGAGATTCCAGAATGGCCCTTTTGATTTTGGGGGTGTGGCTCGAGGTGGGCGGTAGTAGCTGCTATGCGTTACCACCGGTCCGGAAGCGTAATTGGTATATCTACCCTAGCATTGCCTAGTTATGCTGTGTCACCTACCCTAGCGCGCCTTGTACGAGTTTGGTTTTCTCCCGTAGCCCGTGGAGTATTTAGGGTAGTCTCCTGATCTGGAGATGCGTTGATACTAGATGGACTATTGGGACTATTACATGGTAAGGGCTATATGGGTAATCCCTTAACGCTATTTAGAAGTAAGTTTATTTTACTATTACACATTATTATAATATCGTATATTACTACATAGTAAATAGTTTAACGGATCCTTAGGAGATGTGAATCCCGAGCGTCTCTTTAGTTACTGCACTCACGCTAGACACTGGATAGGAGATGTCAAATCCCGTAAACATCTCTGACGTCATTCCACTCATATTATTTACTATTGATTTAACTCACATAAGATCATTTAGTTCTGACTCGAGTGTTTTGTCTTTTCAATTCGCTCGGGTCAGTCTAAGCATTTCAGGATTTGAAGACTTTATTTCTGGAGGACGAAGACGAAGATATTATTATTATTATTATTTATTATATTATTCCACCGCATTCATACTGTTTTCGCTGCATTATTGAATATTCTTTAGTACGTGTAACTCTGATATGTGTTTGTATAAATATAATCAAATGTTTTGTATAACAGCTTCATGAACTGTTATTTGACTACTAAATTTTGTAATTCCACTGCGAGATTCTGTTTTGTTTTTTCTTTCTTCCCTTTTCTTATTCAACCAATACCAATTCACCCTTTTGTATGGTTTGAGTCTGACGTGTGTCATTTATCGTCTATTTAAAACGTACAAAAAGGTGGGATGTTACATCTAGTATCAAAGCTTTGGTTTAGCAATAAACCTTGGCTTTGTGGGGCCTGACTCTTTATTAATAGGGTAGTAATACACTATGATGAGTCGCTGAGCATATATATATATATATATATAGGAGAGAGCGTATTTGTTGATGCTATAAAAAGTTTTGATATTATGTTAATTTGTTCCATTTTGTATTTATAAATTCTAGTTGGTGCATAGGACACTATGACATCAATAGGGATTTCTAAACACTTAATAGGACAGACCGACACAATATTTATTTTGAAATATAGGTAAATGAAGTAATTTTGCCTATTATATTTTCTATATATAAAACAAATTTTTCATAAAGGTTATATTTTGTTGTGATATATTGGTTGTTAAGTAGTGAAATTTATAAATACTGATTCGAAACAAAAATTGAAGAAAATAGAATAGATGAAAATTGGAAATTTTAGAACTCAAGTTTCGGGGTTTTGAATATTTCTTTCGAATGATTTTGGATTATAATAATAATATTATTAGAAGCATGTTTTTATATAAATATTTAAAATGATTTGAAAGAATTGTTTTAAAGAAATTTTGGAAGGAAATAAGTTCAGTGATCCCTCTCTATTGCTGGAAAATAATTTCGGTGACGAGTGCACGCATGATCGACATCCATTTTCGAGTTTCAAAGTGGGAAGACCACTGTAGTAGTTTTACTACAGATTTATTTTTATAAACAAATATAAATTTTAAATTGTTTTAAATATAATTGATATATAAATTATAAGTATATAAATTTATCTACTATTTTAAAATGATTTGAAATTTAACCCGGTATTTAGTTCTTAAATTTCTATTAATTAATAGTGAAAGTCTATATGATGGATCGTGTAGTGTACATATGCAAGTATATGTGACTAACTTATATGATGTAACTAATATAAAATTAATCTAGTAAAATATAAACTAAGCACACCAGAATATTATACTGGTTCAGACCTCACGTCCTACGTCCAGTCCCGAAGCTCCTCTTCGAAATTTAAACACCCTCACTTCGCCTAGAGGAATAGGCTTGGTTACAAAAGCATGTTCTTGTCAAGTGTGTGTTATATAACACGAAAATTGACTATTAAGTACAAATGCTTCCAATATATATATATATATATATATATATATATATATATATATATATATATATACACACACGGGATATTGAAAGAATTAGGTATATATGGTAGAGTGGAATACATATATATGATTGCTAGAGATCAACAAAATATCAGAGTAAAAGAGTAGAGAGCACAAGTAAGTAAGGTGAAATCTTCTCTTGGATTCTTGATGCTATTTATAATGGTAGAGAGATTCCTTGAGTAGTTGCATCCATTAACAAGTGTTCTATGATCGCTTCTGATGGTGATGAAGAGTTGCAGCGAAGAGAAGCGAAAGTGTCTTTTCAATTGTGGCAGTTGTAATTCAAATATCAATACTCGAGTTCAGTTTTAGACGTCTGGAATAAGTCTCAGACGTATGGCTCTATATTTTTTTTGTATATAGTAGCTTTTCAAACATCTGAGTACCTTAACCAGACGTCTGATTCTGTATGATTTGTGAACCAGAGAATTCAATCAGACGTTTGGCTAGTGCACTCAAACGTCTGATCTTATGCATGTTGCTTTTCTTGTGTCTGTGTCATTGCTCTTCTGATTCTATCAACTTGTTGCCTCTTGATAAGTTCTTTAAGTCTTGCTCTTGTCCCTTTAGTGATGTTACTTTAGCAATTACCTATGAATATATATATATATATATATATGCATATTTGATTACCATTATATAGTTGTCGTCAATGAAACCATAGAATTGATTTCCTAACAATCTCCCTTTTATGATGATGACAACTATTAAATGTACTTATATGTAAATTATAAATCTCCCCCTGAATATGTGCTTATTCTTAATGTTTTACAATTATATTTCTCCCCCTTTGGCATTATCAAAAAGAATTATAAATCATTTAACCAATTGTCAAACACAAAAGGAAAATTTCATTAATAATTTGAAAGTGCTTGCATACATAGATTTTGTCAATTTTACAACAGTTGAAATCCCAAAAACTAAAATCTATGATTCCTAAAGTTTATGATTCCTTTGGAGAAGCTTTATTTTGACCATCTTCCTTTGTTTCTTCTTTTTCAGAAGCGCTAGCCTTTGTAGGAGATGTCAAATGTTGCTTGAGAGGTTTGTCCTCAGAAAGTTTGGAATGTTTTGCGGGAGGAGAAGGTACCGGGTTTGGCCAATCTTCAGAAGGTGGTGTTGGACCGCGAACCCGTTGTAGTACTTCTTTGAGAACCGACAAGACAGTCGAAAGAGATTCTTCAGCTGTGGCTAGGCATGTGGAAAATGATGTTTCGAAGCTGTCAATCCTCTTAGCTAAAAGTTTTTGATTTTGAGATAATATATGTTGATTTCGAAGTGTGAGATCTCGAACACTTTCTTTGGATTTGTATCCTTTCGAGTCTCCATAATCTCATCCTATCCTGGATAATCAAATGGGGTAGGAGGAGGTGGAGTTTCTTCTTGATATTGTTCCTCTTCTTGAGATGGTTCGATGTGTGGTTGAGGTGGGATCAACTCTTTTAGATTGACGGTTATGCGTCCAATCTTTGAAGGATATAAATTCTGGGAGAATCTCAGGTAGGTGCATAAGTGAAAAAAATTTGGTGGAAGCATATTTTAGTGAGATTTCTTCGAAGGTCGATAGGTAAGACGGGATGTTATGTGCACGAAGAAGTCTCATAATGGATGTTGGGTAAATAATTGATGGCCGTGAATGAGTCCAAAAATGTTTGAGCTCGTCAAAAATGAATTTGGCCCAATTCACCTTTGTTCCACAAAATAAAGCATATAGGGCTTTGTGCTCTAACTCGGTTATTTGGTCGTGGCTTCCCATACGTGGAACGATGGTATTGATTATCATTCAAGTAAGGAGTGGAGCTTTTGGACGTAGATATTTTAGGGCAAACTTTGGCATTTCATCTTCCCAAATTTGATGCGTTATATTATTTCTCGGCTTAAAACGCATGTCAGGAATGTTGTATAAATCTTCGCCTATGTCAAAGCATCCAAAGGTTCTACCTATTATGCTAGGAGTTAGTCTAATCGTGTTGCCATACACGCTAGACCAGAGTCAGTTATCTTCATCTTCAGTGTTCCACACTAAAGTGCAATCCAAATTCGCATACAATTGAAATATCGCCAATTGATCGATTTGGATGTCATTAGGAGTGAATGAAATTAAGGTTTCTAACCCGGCATTTTCACATATTTCATCCAAATCATACATTGGAAATGGTTCATAGACATCTTTTTTCCTTGACATACAAAACTTCATCGCAACTTGCTCCAAAAAGCTTAGCCGTCGTGTTGTAACTTTTTGTTCAAAATATAGTTCTCGTTGTAGATCTATATGTTGTTTCTGATAGTGACGAATTTCATCAATTTTCTCCTTTGTGTTAGGAGAGACAAAGAGAACTTTTGGTCTTCTTGCTATCGGGGGTAAATCTCGCGTGATATGAGGACCACTTATACGTCGGCTCCTGCTTTGGTGTAGGTGTAGGAAGCCGTTGTGGTGTATCAGCCGAGCTATCCGTCGTAGGTGTCGAGATGGATATATAAGAGTTCTCAGAAGACATGGCTATATTTTGTTTCTTGAAGAGAATATGAATTGTGTGTACATAGTTTCTCTTGTTATATAACTGTTTATATATAAGTTGAAAAAAATTATTTATAGAAAAACTAACTATCTAAAAAATTAAAGGTTCAAAAAGTTAATAATTATAACTTGTGGATGGTAAAATAAATGACTAATCATAGCCTAAATGAAGTAGTGATTATTTAAAGGAGAAGATCATGAAGTGAGCAAATCCCTAAATTCCGTCAGATTTTAATAAAAGTTTGTTCATTTAGCGGTTTTGTAGAGACATCTGCTACTTGATCTCCGGTATGTACGTATTCTAACGAAGTAGTTCCTTTTTCAACATTGTCTCGTAAAAAATGATGTCGTATATCTATATGCTTATTTCGTGAATGATTAACAGGGTTTTCTGATAAATTTGTAGCACTTGTGTTATCACAGTATATTGGAGATTTGTTGATAATTTTGCCGAAATCGGTAAGTATTTGTTGCATGTGTATCACTTGTGCACACGCTAGAGCTGCTGAGATATATTCGGCTTCGCATGTAGATAAAGAAACACAATTTTGCTTTTTGCTAAACCATGAAACTAATGATTGTCCGATAAAGTGGCATGTTCCACTAGTACTCTTACGATCTGTTCTACATCCACCGAAATTCGCATCGCTATATGGAACTAGTTCAAACGATGATCCTTTAGGGTAAAACAAACCATAATCTCTAGTACTAGATAGATAACGTAAAAAAAGCTTAACAGCTCTTAGATGAGATTCCTTTGGTTTTTCTTGAAATCGAGCACAAAGACATACGCACATCGTAATATTGGGTCTACTAGCTGTCAAATAAAGTAAGGAACCAATCATACTACGATATGATTTTTCATCAAAATCTTTTCCGTTATCATCCTTTTCTAAGTGAACAGTGGTACTTATCGGTGTTGGTTTGCTCGAAGTTTTATCCATGTCAAAATGACGTAATAGATCGTTACAATAATTTTCTTGATAAATAAAAATTCCATTTTCAAGTTGTTTTATTTGTAAGCCTAAGAAGAAATTTAATTCTCCCATATGTGACAATTCAAATTCATTTTTCATAATATTTGAAAATTGATTGCATAGATTTTCGTTGGTTGAACCAAAAATGATACCGTCAACATAAATTTATACTACTAAAATATCATTATATCCTCTTTTAATAAATAAAGTTGTACCTATTTTGCCTATTTGAAAACCAGATGTAATTAAATGATTTTTAAGATGGTCGTACCGTGCTCGAGGAGCTTGTTTTAATCCATATAATGCTTTTTTAATTTGAAAAATCGGGATATTTTTCGTGAACAAATAATGGAGGTTGTTCTGCATATAAATTTTCTTTAATAAAACCGTTTAAAAAGACACTTTTTACATCCATTTGAAATAGTTTAAAATTGTGATGAGTTGCAAAGGCGAGTAATGTACGAATGACCTCTAATCTAGCTACTGGAGCAAAGGTTTCATCATAATCGATACCTTCTTCTTGATTATAGCCTTGAGCAACTAAACATGCTTTATTTCTAACAATATTTCTGTTCTCGTCTGCTTTGTTTTTAGAAACCCATTTTGTTCCTATAATCGATTATTCTTCAGGTCTTGGTACTAGTTCCCAAACATTATTACGTTTAAATTGGTTTAATTCTTCTTGCATAGCGATTATCCAAAAATAATCATTTGAAGCTTCTTTATAATTTTTTGGCTCAAAATTTGACACGAATGCTATATGGCTTATTTAATTAAGTTGATATCCAGTTACTCTAGAATTGAGATCTCCAATGATATTATCTTTTGGACGATTCTTAAGAATTCAAGGGATGATATCAAAGTGTTATTTCGCACATTTGTTTCATTATTAATAGAATTTGTTGGTGGAATAATTTCTTCTTCATCACTAGTAAGATGATTAAAATGATTTTCGTCAAACGAAACATGTAAACTTTCTTCAATGGTATTATTTCATTTATTAAAAATTCTGTATGCTTTGCTACGATACGAATATCCAACAAAGATACCTTCAACAGCCTTTGGGTCAAATTTTCCTAATTTATCTTTTGTATATAATATAAAACATTTTGAACCAAAAGTTTTAAAATATGATACTTTAGGTTTTCTTCCAAAAAATATTTCAAAACAAGTTCGTTTAGTCATAGGACGTATAGTTACTCGAATCAACACATAACACGCTATAGCAATAGCTTCAGCCCAAAAGTGTTTTGGTAGACCACTACTATTTAATAATGTTCGTGTGCATTCTTGTAATGTTCGATTTATCTTTCTACGACACCATTTTGTTGAGGTAAGAGAGGAAAAGAAAAATTATG
Source organism: Allium cepa (assembly GCA_030765085.1). Classification (NCBI taxonomy): domain Eukaryota; kingdom Viridiplantae; phylum Streptophyta; class Magnoliopsida; order Asparagales; family Amaryllidaceae; genus Allium; species Allium cepa. Next base: position 808,156,947 of record CM060941.1, read on the forward strand.
ACTTATTCCTTTCTTATTGCAAAAATTAGTAAATAGATCGTTTTTGAATTCTCCTCCATGATCACTTTGAATATTTTTAATTTTCAAGTCCATTTGTGTTTTAATTCTTTTAGCAAATATCTTAAACATACCGAAAGTATCGCTTTTATGTTTTAAAAACAAATTCCGTGTATATCTCAAAAAAACATCAACTATTACGAAAATATATTTGTTGTGATTTACAGATCGTATTTGAGTTGGACCAAATAAATCTAAGTGTAATAATTCTAATGGTTGTTTTATAGAAATATTATTTTTAGAGTTAAAAGGGCTTTTCTTTAGTTTTCCAATTTGACAATCGTCGCATAAATTTCCTATTTTGTAATTTATTTTAGGTAGACCTCTAACTAGCTCATATTTTTCCAATTTATTAATATTTTTAAAATTGACATGACAAAACCGTTTATGCCATAACCATGGATCATCATGTTTGGCGGTTAAACATAAATTTGAATTTATATTTATATTCATGTTTAATACATAAATATTTTTTGTTTCTAAAACCTTCGAATGCAAGTTGTTTGTTATTATCGAAAATATTGCATCTATCTTTTTCGAAATTTATTTGAAAACCTTTGTCGCATAATTGACTAATACTTAGTAGGTTGTGTTTTAGATTTTCTACTAATAAAACATTTGAAATAATTGGAGAGCTAGAAATACCAGAGTTGATGACTTCTCCAATGCCCTTGACATATCCTTTTGAGTTATCTCCAATGGTTACCGTTCCACCATCGATGTATGTTATATTTGATAAAAATTTTGAATTTCCGGTCATATGCTTGGAACATTCGCTATATAGTATCCACTTCTCCTTATTTTTTATTTTGGATACCTGCAAAATAAAAGATGTTTTAATTGGTACTCATATATTATGTTAGGGTCCTAATTGTTAGGTGAAGGTACCCTACCCAAGATAGTTTGGTACCTTTATAAATATAATTTTTATTATAGACTACATTCTCTAAGAAATTATTAATATGTTTTTGCCTAATTAAATTATTATTTGTCTTTGGAATCCAAATTTTCATATTTTTGGTATTCATATTAGACATAAGTAATCTTTTATTTTTTTGTAACTAAAATTTTTAGCATCATTTCCTTTTTGTTTAGAAGTATTTTTAAATCCTATTCCATTTCTATTGTCTGATGGTTTTGAAGTTTTGATATGATTTTCCAAATCTTATTTCCCTTTATTAAATTTTGACACATTATTTGTAATTTTATCTAATTTTTATTTTAATTCTAAATTTTCAATTTTCAATAATTTAATATTGTTTTTCAAATTGACACTTTCTTTTAACAAATTAACCTTTACTATTTTAGTGTTTTCAAAATCAATAGTAATAGCCTCACTTTCTATCAAATTATTTTTAATTTTCTCTTGAGATAATTGTAGGTCTTCTTCTAAAATAATTTTTTCATCTTTTAACATTCCTACTTCAAGTTCTAATCTATTTATTTTGACTGTATATTCTTTGTTCAATTTTTTAATTTGTCTAAATTTATCATCTAGTTCCATGCTAAGTTCTGTAATTCGTCACAGCTAAGTTCCGGACATACCTCATCAGTTTGTGCCATAAAACACACATTAGCTTGTTCTCCATCACTATTGCTATCATTTTCAGATGATGAAGAATCCGAGTCATCCCATGTTACTTTAAAAGCCTTCTTCTTTTTGAATTTTTCAAATTTTTTTCTTTCTTTTTAGCGTAATTGAGTTTGGGGCAATCCTTCTTCATGTGTCTGTATTGATCACATTCATAACACTTGATTTGAGATAGGTTTGTTGTGTTGGATTTCCCTTCTTTTGGAATTTGGTCATATTTCTAAATTTCTTGAATCTGTTATAATTCTTGGCAATGAAGACTATCTCTTCTTCATCTAAATCAGAGTCATCATTTTTTGTTGTTGGGAATGCTATGTTCTTCTTCTCTGAATTTAGTTCTTTTCTTGCCTGCAAATTAGATTCATAGGACATTAAATTTTCTATCAACTCTTCAACTTTGAGAATAGAGAGATCATTAGCTTCTTCAATAGCTAATACCTTCCTTTCCCAATTCGATGTTAAAGAGTTGAGTATTCGAGAGACTAAATCAAAATCAGTAAACTTAACTCCTAATGCCGTAAGATCATGTTGGATAGTTCGAAATCTAGAATACATGTCAACAATAGTTTCATTTTGCTCAATTTTGAATGACGAGAATTGGTTTTGCGAAATTGAAATCTTAGTTTGTTTGACCTTTTTTGTACCTTCGCGTGTAATTTGTAAGTTACGCCAAATGTCAAATGCAGTTGTGCGTAACATGACATGTGAAAATTCATTTTTATCTAGAGAGCAAAATAAAACGTTCATAGCTTTAGCATTGTTTGATGCTAAGGTCTTTGTGCATCGGTCCATGTGTTTATAACAGTAGTAGGTGCTTCATATTTATCTTGTGTGGCTGACCAAATTTCTATACCATTAGCTTCCATAAAATTTCTCATACATGTTGACCAATATGCATAGTTAGATCCATTAAAAAGTGCGGGTAGTGATGTGGATTGTCCTTCTTGAAAAATACTTGCCATATTAAAGTGATTCAAAAACGTGTTACTGTTCTTTGATCAAACCTTGCTTAGATACTAATCGAAAGTCTACATAATGGATCATGTAGTGTATTTATGCAAGTATATGTGACTAAATTATTTGATGTAACTAATATAAAATTAATCTAGTAAAATATAAACTAAGCACACTAGAATTTTATACTGGTTTGGACCTCCCGTCCTACGTCCAATCCCAAAGCTCCTCTTTGGAATTCGACTATCAAACACCCTCACTTCGCCCGGAGGAATAGGCTTGGATACAAAAGCATGTTCTTGTCAACTGTGTGTTCTATAACACGAATATTGACTATTAAGTATAAATGCTTCCAATACTTATATATCTACAGGATATTGAAAGAATTATATATATATGGAAGAGTGGAATACAAATATTTGATTACTGGAGATCAAGAATATATCAGAGTAAAAGAGAAGAGAGCACAAGTAAGTAAGGTGAAATCTTCTCTTGGATTCTTGATGCTATTTATAATGGTAGAGAGATTCCTTGAGTAGTTGCATCCATTAACAAGTGTTATATGATCGCTTCTGATGGTGATGAAGAGTTGCAGCGAAGATAAGCGAAAGTATCTTTTCAATTGTGGCAGTTGGAATTTAAATATCAATATCCGAGTTCAGTTTTAGACGTCTGGAATAAGTCTTAGACGTATGGCTCAATATTTTTTTTTATATATACTAGCTTTTCAAACATTTGAGTACCTTAACTAGATGTCTGATTCTATCTAATTTGTGAACCAGAGAATTCAATCAGACGTCTGGCTAGTGCACTCATATGTCAGATCTTGTGCATGTTTCTTTTCTTGTGTCTGTGTCATTGCTCGTCTTATTCTATCGACTTGTAGCCTCTTGATACGTTCTTTAAGTCTTGTTCTTGTTTCTTTAGTAATGTTACTTAGCAATTACCTGTGAATAGAAATATATATATGCATATTCGATTTCCATTGTATAGTTGTTGTCATCGAAACCATAGAATTGATTTCCTAACAAATAGTTCCAATTATTGTAGTAAAGTGGAATGTAACTAATTAATAATCGGGACCTCTAATTAAGATAAGGGACTAAATGCTAAATTATAAATGAAACTATAAGAAAGTTGAAATTGTAACCTATAAAACAAAAGATATGATTATTGAACGTTTAATTTATTAAAAGAAATAAGATGAACTTGTATAATTTTTAATTACATTCTTAAAAAGCATATATATATATATATATATATATATATAACTCACCAAATATTAAAAGTTCTAATGTTTAATAAGAAAATGTAATAGAATATTATACAAGTAAAAATTTGAAATAATGAAAGAATTCAATGAAATTTTTAATAAATAATAATTTGATGTTCTAGTGTTATGAACTTAATTATAATTGAAATATTTCTAATTATATATAATAGAAAGGTAAGTATTATAAATAAATGATTGTAAACTTAAGTAGATGAATTGATACGCTAAGAAAATGAATTAAACATGAATACTATAAATAAACGAATGTAAATAAATGAAATTATCTAATGATGAATGAATGAATAAATATAATGCAATAAAAAGAAACCGACATGACCTGAATAAATGAAAATGAATGAAATAAGCACCGCATGAATGAATGGAAATAAAAATTTGTAAGAAGTAAATGTAAACTAAAAGATGAATCATTATATGAATGAAAAGGAGATTAAACAATACATGCTATGAAATGGAATTAATAAGGATGAACTTGATCCGTTGTTTGAAATGGTTTTTTTGGGTTTATGAGTTGCTTGGATAAAAGATACTTTTACTTGCTTAGATGTATGAATAATCTATCGAATTTATTTAAGACTGTTGGGTAAATGGAATACTTCATAGTTATTTGTCGTTCTATGCGATTTAAAGTGCCTTAATCCAAACAAACCAATTGTTTTGTTTTACTTGAATGGTTGATTTGTATATGATGTGTATGCTTGTTTGCAAATAATGGTTGCTATGTTGCATTAATTTGTTGTTATTGTTTGAGACAACTCAAAATATTTCATTCTATATAATTATTCACTCTTTTTAGATTATATAAATGCAATGCAGGTTACGGAAGCAATTGCTACTGCTTTTGATTTCATAATTAAGCGTTATTTGGCTGATAAATAGGTACGTTTTCGAATTACGGTTTATAGCGTTATTATATTGCTTTTTCCATTGTTAGGATATATTATTTTGAGATATTGTGATATATATTGTTATATTTGATATTATATTTTCTATCGAGCCTCCCCGTACAAAGGAGACTCCACCAAAAAAATTTCATAAATTTTGAACTTAGAAAATTTTTGAAAATGTTTTCCAAACTTTATTAATTTAGGTATAAAAAGATTTAATGGTTATAAATTGGTATATTTTATTTAGATTATGTAATTTTGCAAATTTATTTGTTTATGAAGTGAATATTTTGAATAAGATATTGTTTACTCAAATCTTTCCTTCCTTTTTCCTTCAGGGACGAAAAGTTTTGAGTGGAGGAGAGTGTAACGACTCGCAGAATTTTCGATAATTTAATTGTTAATTTTATTAAATGTTTGTTATCTAATATTGGAAAAACAGAAATATGTGGCTCATTAATGAAATCATGACTTAAATGAGATGTAATAATGCTAATCTAAGTTAAATATTAACTATTTGAATGAAGTTACAATTAATGAAATTAATGTAAATGTTTGACTAGGCTATAAATTTAATATAAGAAAACAAACGTAAATATTGAATTAATTAATGAATTAATATATATTGAATGGTAATTGAATAAAATCAATGTTTAGTAAGAAATTTTAACATTAGGTTTGGAGTGATAAAATTATAAAAATGTGACTTAGAGTTAATGATTAAAATTATTATAAGTTAATCATTTATTTAGTCTATTGAATCAAAATTTGTAATCAATTGCAATAAATCTCAATTCAATGTTATGTAGTGTAAATTAAGGAAATAATTGGAAATAGTGTTAAGTCTACTCATAATATGACAATTGGTTGAATGAAAATAATGGATAACAAGATTTATTAATTTATTTGAATTTAAACTTAATAATTGGATTAATTGCAATAATTTGAAATTTAATGAAATTAAGGCTAAAACTGAAATTGATAAATTTATCAACTCTAAATTGACATCTAAATTTATTTAAATTCATGTAAATGATTAAGAAACTTAAAAATGGTAAAAACTGTCAATTATAGAATCGCAACTTAAATTTTTGATTTAATTAATCAATTATTAATTTATTTAATTAATAGGAAAATAGCCACTTTGGCCATTGACTCGGATTTCGACAAAACCAATTTCATCTGATCCGTAACGGTGAATTATTGCATGATTTCAAGTGTCATAAGGATCGGATTTGTTACTTGATCGTGCGGACTCGAAAAGCCTAGAAATTAATTTAATTGAAATCAATTGAAATCAATTTAAAATAATTTGATTTTAGCATAACTTCTTCATACGATGAAATTTGAACTTGAAACCTGTTCCATTGCGTTTAAAATATTTAAAAACATCCATTTTGATATACGGGTTGATCCATTTTCATTCTGGAGTCGAGAAGGGCTTTTTGGGCCATTTATCGTTCAAAACCCAAATTTGATCGAGCCCATCTCTTCCCTTTTATTCTTCCTATGTATATACACCCTATTATAAACCCTACTAGCCTTTATATTTATTATTTTGTACGTATAGAAATGTCTGTTGCTCCTCCCTTTCTCAATGGCAGACAAACCCTAAATTCCAATTGCATTTTCAGATAAAATTCAAAGCCAAAAATTCAAACTCCATAAACTATATCAAATTTATATCGATTTGAAGCTCTCGAAGAGCACATGTCAATTTTACTGTCCGTTTTTCAATCTGGGTTTTTGTATGGCCAGAATGTGAGGAATAAACCTCGGCCGTTCAAATCGAGCGCAATCGTTTTCGTCTGCTCGTCAATTCAGTATTACCGCTGTGTAGAGATTCTCGAGCGGAGCTCATCCATGCACGTAAATCAGTGATTCATTAGTCGGATCGAACGAATTAATTCGGTAGGGTTTCAACCCATGGTGGCGGCTTCGCGCTTCCCGTGGGGCGACGCGTGGCCGGCAGTGGCCACGGCTGGCCAGGTGATAGCGGCGGTAGTCAATAGGCGGTGGCGCCGAGTGTTGAGCGCACTGGGTCGTGAAGTGTCGGAGTTCGTGTACAGGACCGCGTGATTAGGTTTCTGATGGATAGAGATGAAGGTGATGTGTACGATAAATTTATTTGTTTATTTATTTTATGATTCAAATTGTATAATGTTCTAATGCGTGTAACTTTCGCATACGAGGTCCAATTCATGCGCGGTTTTCTCCACTGAGATCTTATTGAAATTCCGAACATTTTGGCACTTATTTGGACGGATTCTGATACTTTTCAAATTTTGGGTTTAAATTGGATTTAAATTCAATTTAAATTCGAAAGGTGAGTGTTTTAACCCACTCACAACTTCTAAAATTTCTTATGCTTGTTAAATTGATTTATGATGTGATTAGAAATTTATTTATGACCGTTTGACATATTTTTAATCATCATCTCAGTTAAATTAAATTTATTTGAATTAAATTGTTATTTAATCGACTATTGCATATAAACTGCCAGTTAAATTGTTATTTAATTTATAATTGAATATAAACTGCCAGTAAATATTGTTATTCATTATCTGTTCTATATTGATGTTATTGATTGAATTGGAGGACGATTGTGATAAATGTTTGATGTTTGATATTGGATGAATGATTGTTGTATTTTATATTGTTATAAACTGCAAGTTGTTATGGATTTTATTTCATTCGGGATTGTGGTTTGGAATGATATATAACCGTACTTATATTTTAAATTACGGATTGAAATGATAAATATCTGTATCACTTGACCACAAGATAGAAAATTATATACAGACATCATAGTCTATATATAAAAATATTTTGATATGATTTCTATGGTTTTGTAAAGAAATATATGGGTTATATAAATATTGATTTTAAATGTTATATAAATGTTATTTAATTATTGATTTTTTGCTATGTATAAATTTGTTTGGAAATATAAAACAAGTTAAATAATAAAGTTTGATTGTTTTTTTATAATACTAGTATGAGCCCATGCTTTGCACATGGGTTATTTGTATTATTGCATACGTTGATATTTTGATTGAGTGCAAACATGGAAACGGAAAGAAAAGGCATTTTTGGACTTTCAAAAAGACTCCGAGTAAATTAGTTCAACCAATTTTATTTATTAGTTGAAGAGATGTTTAAGTATCTGTTTAAATTATATATATAGAATTTATAATGACTTAAATAAAATTAAGGTTGGAAGATAAACATGAAATTGATTTGAATTAAATTATTTAAGAATTATACTTGAAAAAAATTTATTTGAAATTTAAATAAAATTGAGATTTAAAGGGTACGATTTTTATAACTAGATTTTGGTTTAGAGTGATTTAAATGAACATCATGTTGATTTAAATGGATATATCAAGTTAAATAAATTGAAAGAATATCCCGTTATTTGAAGTTTAAAAGTTTTAGTTAAATGATATTGGATCTATTATGTAAACATTTCAAATCTAAATAATAGTAATTGAATTTGATATGTATGGAATTATCAAAGAATTAGTTTTGAAATGGAGGAATATTTAAAGCTTTGAAATATCTGGAAATAGAAATGGTTTATTTGGGGGCTCAAATCTGTATTTGGAATTGATTTGTGAAATTGAAGAAGCTATGTATTATATATAGTATTTTAATATTTAAACCATTTAAGTGATGGAAGTTATGTTTCAAAGTTATGGGTTTCGAAGTATTATGGTTTAAAAGTGTTATAATTTCAAGTGTTTGGTTTCAAAGTGTATAACTTTGAAAGTGCTATGAATTTGGAATAAGGATATATTTGAAATAAAATGATATTATATCGATTTGGGTTTTTATAAAAATGATATCATATTGATTCGGTTTTTGAAAGGGATATGATATCGTATTTATTTTATTTTGAAATGGATAGTATATTCTGGTTTTGAAGTATAATTATTTTGAAATGGTGTGGTGTTATGGTAACGTTTGGTTATTGAAGAGACCGGGATCGGAAGTTGTCATACTCTCTGCCAACTCTGAAAACTACTTTAACAACTGTGTACGCGGTGGAGATTCCAGAATGAAGTGGGATGGTGGCAGCATTTCCTTTGAGGTAATTACGTGGACCTGACGCCCGTGAGTTGGCATAAGGTGGCTAAAACAGGAACGATTGACGGGCTAAGAAAGTAGCACCTTTTATCGGACACACTCCTTCGATACCATTTTATTACTTCGTGATTGATTTATGCCCTTTTGATTTTGGGGGTGTGGCTTGATGTGGGCGGTAGTAGCTGCTACGCGTTACCACCGATTCGAAAGCATAATTGGTATATCTACCCTGGCATTGCCTAGTTGTGCCGTGTCACCTACCCTAGCGCGCCTTGAACAAGTTTGGTTTTCTCCCATAGCCCGTGGAGTCTTTAGAGTAGTCTCTCGATCTGGAGATGCGCTGATACTCGATGGACTAATGGGACTATTACATGGTAAGGGCTATATGGGTAACCCCTTGACGCTATTTAAAAGTAAGTTTATTTTACTATTAGACATTACTATAATATCGTATATTACTACATAGTAAATAGTTTAACGGATCCTTAGGAGATGTGAATTCCGAGCGTCTCTTTAGTTACAGCACTCACGTTAGACACTGGATAGGAGATGTCAAATCCCGTAAACATCTCTGACGCCATTCCACTCATATTATTTACTATTGATTTAACTCACATAAGATCATTTAGTTCTGACTCGAGTGTTTTGTCTTTTCGATTCGCTCGGCTCAGTCTGAGCATTTTAGGATTTGAAGATTTATTTCTGGAGGACGAAGACGAAGATATTATCACTATTATTTATCATATTATTCCACTACATTCATATTGTTCTACTACATTATTTAATATTCTCTGATATGTGTAACTCTGATATATGTTGTATAAATATAATCAAATGTTTTGTAAAACAACTTCATGAACTGTTATTTGATTATTATATTTTGTCATTCCACTGCGAGATTCTGTTTTGTTTCTTTCTTTCTTTCTTTCCTTTTCTTATTCACCCGAATAACAATTCGCTCTTTTGTATGGTTTGAGTCTGACGTGTGTCATTTATCGTCGATTTAAAACATACAAAAAGGCTGGAAGTTACATCTAGTTTGTCATCTCTAGCTTTAGAAGGTGAGTTTATCACTCTCGACATTAGTACTTGTATATTTGTGAAATGGTGACAAGTGAATATGTAAAATTGATATGCTATGTTGATAAATTCATTTATGCATGTGATATTATTATATGATGTTATTACCTGATTATATACATGTCACATCACTTGATATGATATGTTATGCCAAACTGTTTATGTTATTTTTTGTTTCTCACACTACAAGTTCCGTTTTACTATGGGTTGAAATGATACATACCCGAACAGACTTTAGAATAGGGAAAAATCGTTATGAGATGAAATGATAGGCACGAGCGATTTTTATTTTATTTGATTTAACTTGGGTTTGCGAGTTTGAAATGATAGAACCAAGATTCCCCTTTTAAATTACGGATTGAATTGATACATTTCCGTATAACTTGTCCTAGGTTAGAAAATATTATACAAACCCATGGTTAAATTTTATATAATATTTTCTTAAAAATTATTAAGTATTTTTGAGTTTTAAGATATATGAAGTTTTAACTTAAAAGTTGATTTAATGATTTAAAATACAAAGAGATATTGGTTTCCTATAAGTTAAAGTTTTATAAGTCAAAAATTGGTTTTAAATTGTAATTTAAAGATCTTTCTTGATGATAAATAACTTAATTATTAATTTTGATTTAATATTGAATTTTAAATCTAATCTAGTGATTGTAATAGATTTTATTTTATGAAATGGATATGTATTGTAAGATAAATAATCAAGATTTAGATGGTAAAATGTATCTTAAGTTTTTGACTTAACTTGACAATTGAAAATTTAGTTTTCAAATGGAAATGTTGAGTCTAACTTTGAAAAAAGAAAATCTTATTTATGAAATGGGTATTTTAAAATAAAGTGTTAAGTTATTTATTAAAATAAAAGATAAGTAAAATAGTGTACTTTGGACTTAATAAATGAATTATAGTTAATTTGGATATTTTATTTATAAAATTTTATTTTATTTAACAATCAGCTAAATGATACCCAAATGAATATTTTATGAAGCGTGAGATTTGTTTTTATGAGTTAAAAATGGCTAAATTTGAGATTTTAATGTTTCTGAAAGGTTATAATATATCACGAATTTGTATTGGAAGCATTTCCAAAATGTTGTGGTTTTAAGGTGGCATTTGCTAAGTGCTACCATTTCTGAAATATAACTATGTTCTGAAATACTAATTTTATCTACTGTAGCACTTTATATGTGCCGCTGTGTCTGAAATTGAACTGTTTCTGAAGTACTAATTTTATCCACTGTTTCTGAAAATACAATGTTTTTAAAATTGTTATAATTGAACGAATGAACTTAAAAAATGTTATAACTTTAGTAATGAATATTATTTTAAAAGTGTTATGATTTTCTAAGTATTATGATTTCCAAATGATAACATTTCAAGTGTTATGATTTCAAAGTATTATGGTTTTAAATTATTTGGTTTCGGAGTTGTTATAGCTTTGAAAGCACTATGATTTTGGAAATGAATTTATTTGAAATTGTATTAAATTAAGAATTGACTTTAAATATTTTGATTTGAAACTTATTAAAATTCAAGATTGAAGGATATGACTTTATATCGTGGTTTTGGTTTAAGATGATTTTAAAGAGTATTTCAAGTTTAAATAAATTGAAGGAAATATTCAATGATTTGAAAATTTGGGGTTTTGTTTAAAAAGGATATCATATTGATTTGGTTTTTAAATGGAAATGATATTGTATTGACATAGTTTTGAAATGGATATGATATTTTGGTTTTTGAAGTATAAATGATTTTGAAATAAATATCCATGGGTAATAATAACATTAGGTTGTTAAAGAGACCGGGATCGGAAGTTGTCATACTCTTTACCAACTCCGAAAACCACTTTAACAACCATATATGCGGTGGAGATTCCAGAATGAAGTAGGATGGTGGCGACGTTCTATTGAGGTATGTACATGGACCTGATTCTCGCAAGTTGGCATAAGGTGGCTAAAACAAGACGATTCCGGGCAAATGAGATAGCTCCTCTTATCAAACACACTTCTTCGATACCATTCTATTACTTTGTGATTGATTTGGTGCACCTTTGATTTTTGGGAGTGTGGCTCGAGGTGGGCGGTAGTGGATGTTATGTGTTACCACCAGTCCGGATGCGTAATTGGTATATCTACCCTGACATTGCCTCGTTGTGTCGTGTCACCTACCCTAGTGCGCCTTATATGTTTTTGTTTTGTACCATACCTATAGAGTGCCCTTTGACAAAGCCCAATACGTGGGAGATTATGGTACTGTATAGACTAAGGGAATATATAAATGCGTTAAAAGGGATATGGGGTAACTCCATAACGCTATTTTTAAGTATATTATACTTTACTTTAGACAATATTATAATAGTATATTTCTATATTGTAAATAGTTTAATCGATCCTTAAAGAACGGGCGGTCCCAAGCATCTTTTGAGTTACTTGTGCATTTCTATTACAATTCACTTGAGTTGATTTACATTGTATAAGTATGTATGTCCTGACTCGAGTGTTTTGTGTTTTGCTTTACGCTCATGACAGACTGAGTGATACGGTATTAGAGACTCACCTTCGGAGTTGGAGCTTAGCTTGGATCCATCTATTGATTCTTCTTTCAGTTATTCTATCGATTCCAGTGATGTATTCATATTGGTACTTCATTATTGTATTGAGATTTCTATTGTATCTTGTTACTCCTGTTGTATCTTGTTTAAATATGATGTATATATATAGTAGATTCATGAACTACTATCTCTTTGCTTCCGCCGCATTATTGTATAATACTCATAGTCTGTGATCTGTGATTTATTTCCTGCATATTCTGAGTTATGCCAAATTTAAATTAACAATTCGGTATTTTGAATTACTCAGGTCCGGCATGTGTGGTTCTATTGTCGATTTGAATGGTCCAAGATAGCTGGTCGTTACAGCGGCTATGTTACCACGGCTTCAATCGGTGTCGAGTTGGTCGTTGCGGCTTCGGGGGTCACGTGGGGGGGGGGGGGGGGGGGCGGGGAGGTCGCGCAGGCGTAGGTTGTTGTGGCCTGGGTCAGCGTCGATCGATTTGGTAGCTGCGCCATGTTGCATGCTAGGGTTGTCGAAGTCAGGTAGGGTTAGGCTGGGTTTTAGCACTTTTGGAAATCGAGTGAGCTATTCTTGTTGACGTGGCAACTAGAGAGTGGAGGTGCTTTCTTTATTTTTTATTTATTTAAGTTCCATTTTTCTAAATCTTCTAACTCGAATAAATTTTACATACGAGGTCCGATTTACGCACGGTTTGTTTCTCCTAAATCGTATCGAAATTTGGACATTTTGTCGCCGGTTTGGACTAATTCTGAGACTATATGGATTTGGGCCCTATTTTAAATTTCAATCCGATTTGAATTCAAAAGGTGAGTGTTTTAACCCACTCACAACTTCTAAACTTTCTTATGTTAGTTAAATTAAATTCCAACGTGATTAGAAATTTATTTATGGATGTTTGGTATATCTAAATTACTATTCCTGTTAATTTGAATTATTTTGAGTTAAGCTGTATATTGAATTTAAAATTGTCGGTTAATTACCTGTGAATAATAATCAGTTATTTGTTTGGTAGAATTGAATGATAATTATGATGGATGTTTGATTGTTGACATTGGTTGATTGGATATTTTGTTTGATTTATATAATGTTATCACTTTGGGAAATCATTGTGGGTTGAAATGATATATACTAGAATGATCTATAGATTAGGAAAAAATCGTTATGGGTTGAAATGATAGACTCGAGCGATTTTATAGACTTTAATACTAATTCGGGATTGCAATTTGAAATGGTATATGATTGTAAAATTTTAAATTGTGGATTGAAATGATAAATATCCGTATCACTTGACCCTAGGTTAGAGAATTATACACGGACACCAGATTAGTTAAATTAAATTATTTTAAATCCTTAAGTTTTTTAGTTTAGTTAAATGATATTTTGAAATAAAATTTGATTTATATAAAATTGAATTATTATCGAAATTCAAGTTTTATGTTAAAAATTGAAATTGGTTTAAAGGAATTGTTTAAATAATTTAAATTGTAATTTTAAAGTTGAGTTTGAAGTATACGTGAAGTTTGTCAGAATTGGGTTGTTAAAATTGTTCAAAATATAACTTTGAAATATATTGAAATTGGAGCAATTTAAATCGATATTTCAAACAGGGATTTGGAAGCGATATAGAATTAAATATTTTATTGATAATTTGAATTGAAGGACTAACAATTGGGTTTTTGGAAATTGAAAAGGGTCCAAATGTGTTGAATGAAATAAGTAGTTTAAACTGATATAAATTTCAAATTCATGTATTAATATAAACTGTTTTAAAAATATATTATTTTAAAGATTCTAAATTTTAAGATTTTCAAATTATTAAACTATTTTAACCTATATTAACTATATTAAATCATTTTAACCTATTTTAAACCATTTAATTTGTTTTAAAACTAATTAACCCATTTTAACTTATTTTAAATCTAATTAATCTATTTTAAAGCTATTAATCTATTTTAATTATATTTAACCTATTTTAAAATCTATTTAACCATCTTAAATCAATTCAACAGTACCTTTAACCTATAATTAACTATTTTAGAGTATTTAACTATTTATAACTATTTTAACTATTTATAGCTATTTAAACTATTTTTCTAATTTTTCAGACTAAGTAAAGAGGAACTGTTTATATCCAACATCGTTAATTTAAAAGAGAATACGATTAAATAATGTTATGACCTAAGTTGGGATTTAAATGTTATAATTAATTGAATATGATGATTTTAAAGTAAGGATTTAACAAAATTAGAAATATGATTTTTGAAAGAAATTATGAATTTGAAAACGATATGATTTCAATGGTGAATATGATTTCAAAGTGTATATAATTTCAAAGTACTATGGTTCGAACTGAATATGATATTTTGATATCAATTACGAAATGGTTTTGGAAATTTAAAAGAACCATTTGGTGTGTAATAAGCGATTGGTTGTTAAAGAGACTGGGATCGGATATTGTCATACTCTCTACCAATACCCAAAATCACTTTAACAACTTTGTACATGGTGGAGATTCCAGAAATAAAGTGGGATGGTTAGGCGAACGATTTCTATATAGGTATGACATGACCGTGACTCCCGTGAGTCAGCTTAGATGTGACTCAAACAGGAGCCATGCCAGCCAAGTGAGGTCATTCCTCATATCAGACATTTTTTTTCGATACCATTCTATTATTTATGATTGATTTGGGGCCACCTTTGATTTTGATTTTGGAGTGATCCCGAGGTGGGCGGTAGTAGCTGCTATGCGTTACCACCAGTCCGGATCCACAATTAGTATATCTACCCTGGCATTGCCTCGAGTGCCGTGTTCATATGCCCTAGAGTCCACCTACGAGTTTGTTTTGTACCATACCTATAGGGTTCCCTATGGGTAAACCTCCAGTTTAAGAAGGAGCGTATGGTATTGTATTAACTATGAGAATATATAAATTGTGTTAAGTGGGATATGGGTAATGCCTTAACTCTATATTATTACTATAGACATAATATCGTATTGTACTACATAGTAGATAGTTTAATGGATCCTTAGGAGATGGAAAATCTCGAAATTTCTTAGGTTATTACACTCACGTTAGACACTGGACAGGAAATTTCAAACCTTGTAAACATCTCTACCGTCGTTGCATTCATATTTACCATTGATTTAGCTTACATAAGATATTTTTGTTCTGACTCGAGTGTTTTCTCTTTACAATTCGCTCGGGTCAGCCTGAGCATTTCACGATTGGAGACCTTATTTCTGAAGGACAAAGACGAAGATTTGTGCTATTATTATTCATGATATGTATTCTCTGCATCATATGGTTTCGTTGCATTTTATTTATTTATTCCTATTTATGTAACTCTGATATTTGTGTTGTGAAGAATAATCAAATGTATTTATAAAACAGCTTCATGAACTATTATTTGATTATTATATTTTGTGTGAGATTTTGTATTTTTTTAATCCTTTCACTTTTTCTTATTTACCCCATAATAATCTGCCCTTTTGAATGGTTTGAGTTTGGCATGTGTGTCTGCTTAAAACGTCAAAAAAGGCAGGCCATTACAATTGGTATCCAAACTTTGGTTTAGCGAAAACCTTAGCTTTGTGGGGTCTGACACATAAATAGGGTAGCAATATCCTAGAATGAGTCACAGAGTGTATATATGAGAGAGTGTATTTGTTTGTGTTACAAAAGGTTTTATATTGTGTTAATTTGACCATTTTGTATTTATAAATCCTAGTCAGTGCATAGGATGCTATGACATCGATAGGGATTTCTAAACACTTAACAAGGCGGACTGACACAATATTTATTTTGAAATATAGGTAAATGGAATAATTTTGACTATTACATATTTTGTATATAAAATAATAGATTTTATAAATGATATAGTTAGATGTAATATGTTGTAATTAGGTAGAGAAATTTTATAAATATTGATCGAAAAATAAGATTTACAATTAAAATGAATATAAATTTGAAATTATAGAACTTAAGTTCCAGTGTTTTGAAATTTTCTTTCCAAGGATTTGGAATATAATATTAACATTACGTGGAAGTATTAACTGATATAAATATTTCGATGTGATTTGGAAGAAATGTTTTCAAAGAATTTTGGAAGCAAATAAATTATGTACTCTCCTATCTATCGCTGGAAAATAATTTCGGTGATGAGTGCATGAATCATCGACGTTCATTTATGAGTTTCAAGGTGGAAATGTTATTGTGGTAGTTTTACTACACTTTTGTTTTGACAACAAATCTAAAATTTTCCTAAATATGATTTGGATATATATAAGTTATGAGTATATACATACATACATACATATATGTATATATATATATATATGTATATTTGAAGGATTGAAGTGGAACCCGGTTGTTTAGTTCTCAATTTTCTGTAAATTAGAAATTGAAATTATTGGAATGAATTAAATCTTGACTATATTAGTAACTGAAAATTTCTAAAATTAAATAAGAAATTTAATGTAAAAATGATTAATGGAATAGATAAGACACTAAAATTTTGAAACTGTAAATAAAAAGGAAATGAAAATAAAAAATGGTAACAACTGAACCTTTTTTAACTTAACAAATAAGTGAAATTTGTGTAACTTTCTATTACATCCTAAAAGACATTTATATATATATATGACTTACCTAAATATTAAAAGTTGTAATGTTACATAGGATATGTAATGGAATATTATACAAGAAAAACTAAAGTAATGAAAGTGTTCAATGGAATTACTTTTATAAATAAGAAGTTTTGATATTATAATTGCTATAAACTTAAGTCATAATTAAAATGCTACAAATTAAATGTAATAGAAAAGTGAGTGTTATAAATGAATGATTATAAACTTAAGTAAACGTTTGAAGTTATTTATAATTAAAATAAATAGAAAAGATGAATATTGTAAGTAGATGATTATAAACTCAAGTTAATGATGGAAGCCATTTATAATTAAAATGAATAATATATTAAATTTAATGGTTATAACTTTAGAAAAGTTGAAATGATCCAGAAAATAGATTTAATGTTCATTGACACTATGTAAAGAGATGATTGTACATAAAAAAAAAAGTAAGAAACTTAAGTATGAACATATGTACTAATGAATATTAATATCTAAAGGAAATCAAGCATATAAATTTTAAGATATAAACTAAACCATAATAAAATGTATGTAATACTTAAATAATGAAATCGTAGATTTTTTATAAACAACTGAATGGTTATAATTTATGTAAGAAATGAATGTAAAGCAATGAAAAGAAATTGACATTATACGAATAAATGAAAAGAAAAAAAAGAATTTTTGTAAGAAATGAACGGGGATAAATGAAATAAGCACTAAATAAACGAATGTGAATGAATGAAATAGTTAGTGTATGAATGAAACCGAAGAAAGGTAAATAATATGAAATGTGTTTATAAGAATAAACATGATTAATGCTTGGAGTAATTGTTTGCTTGGTCTATAGGTTGTTTGGGAAATGATAGTTCTAATTATTTAGGTTGTATGCATAATCTATTGAGTTTATCTAAGACTATTGAGTAGATGGTATACTTAGTAGTTATTCGTCATTCTATGCGACTAAAAGTGTCTAAACCCAAATAGACTATTTGTTTTGGTTGATATGGATGAATAATTGATTTGTTTTGATTTCATGTGATGATTGTATGCTTTTGGTTGAAAGTGGTTGTTGTTATTTTATATTGATTGTTTGTTATTAATTGAAACACTATAAACATTTCACTTTTATATAATTATTAAACTTTTAGATTATATTAGTGAAATATAGGTTATGTGTAACGTCGCGATTTTTCGACGCTCGAAAACCGACATCAATACGTCCACTGTATCGACTGCCGAGCAATCGAATGCCGGAAAACCGAAATGTTATGGTTAAAAGAAGAAGAAAAAGATAGAAGAAGAGTGAAAAAGATAGAACAGAACAGAAAGAAACAACAGAACAATATCAGAATCTCACAATCGCAGCGGAACAACATATAATAGATAAATGAATAATCTTTAACAAAGAACTATATCAGTTATTACATTACATCATATTACATTACATTACATCATCAGAGTGTATAACAACAAACAACAACAAACAGCGGAAAAGAAATACTATATACTAGTGAATACGCCATGCCATCCAGCTTGCCTCCAGCAACTCCTGAATTCCGGAATATCCCGACAACCTGACTCTTGACTGCCCGTGTGGTAATTGGTGGACACCCAGAGTTTCGGAAGGAAACAATAAACTCCAGGTCAGTCATGCGACTGGTGTGAGAAATTAAAACAGTTATTTATCTTTAAAACAAACCAAGAAATATTTTAAAATAGATTCGCAATGCTTTTTGGAAAATGAGACTACCATAAGGCCTCCCGCACACACACACAATGCAAACGCAGAATCGGAGGAGATTTCTCCTTATGATAGTCAAAGATGCTTACTACGCAAAATCAAATCAGTTTTGATATTATTATTAGTGCATAGTGTAGAAAACATTTCGAAAGTAGAATATAAATCTTAGCCGGCATAGGTAACATTTTATTATGCCTACTATAGATACCATATTAGATGGCAGGTTCTACAACTAAAACCGTACAAGGTTCGTATTGTTTCTATGGATTTCCAACAAATGGTCAGGCCAAGGAACTTCCCATTGCCACATGGGTACGCCTCTGGAAAGACGACCCGAGAACCTAACCGGATCTCTGCTAACACAAGGCCGGGTTAACCTTCAAACTGGGTAACTACTGACACGAATATGTCATTCCTCGATCGTAACCGATCTATATCCGAGGATCCTCGATTCCAACAACCACAAAGTAATAAATTTGCAGCAACAACATAGGTTAAGTATCTGGGCTCCATACCATGATATCACCTCTATCCAGAAGGAATGACATACACTAAAGGGGCGATACCTCCTAATAACCTTGCTGCATCCTTCCTGTTTTGACCATTTCCGGGGTGTGAGGTCCGACGAAGTCTCGTCCACAAAGCCAAGATTTATACAAAAGCTGTGCTTTGATCATCAAATTCTCAACAGCACTTTGTATGCCACATTACCAATTTGAAAATGTATCACTAGTAACCATCAACTACTCTAAGGGTGTTAAGCTAAGAGAATAAATTCTCCGCCACCAATGGAAATATATTTGATAGAAACCAGCCTTACATCTCAAATTGTAACGTCAGACACACATCCATACAAGTCCGTTTCGAGATCAAACGGAACAGAAGGCACTTCCAAAGAAGCCCTTGCAATTCGGATATTCACTAATCACGACCGGACTTCCCATCACAAAGGGTAATCAATTTCTATATCGAAGATCAGCAGATGCAGAAACATTCGACGGTAATCCTTCCGTTTTCAAAGATATCTGGTCTTCAACACCGGTCTTCAAATGCAATCCATAATGACATATCACATATTCGGAATGGGTTATACGATCCAAAGGTCTTTTTCCGGCTAACCAGAATAGTGAGCGCTTATTTTGAAAATAAGTGTGGCATTCAAATTCAAGCAAATCACAATAGATACCTATTTAAAGGTAAATATTGATAGTCGGTTATTTAACTCTCAATAGGCATGCACAACATCACCAAATTCCAAATAATTTTCCAAATTATTTATTTTCCAAAATATCTTTACTAGATATATAATTTACACAATTCAACCATTTGAAAACAAATTTCAAATCATTTTTCACCTTTCAATCTTTGACAACAAATTTCAAATCAATTTTGTTAAACGGAAACACTTCCAAATATTTATCCATTTTAAATTTAAAATGGTTCATTTAAATCAATCAAATAAATCCTTACCGATTTATTTTAAACTTACGTTCCAAATCCGTAAATTTATTTCCACGCTTCAAAAATAAATCATTGTTTATTTTTAAACAAATTTCCCTTTCTTTTATAAATTCCATAGTGAATTTACACTTCCAAAATATCTATGAATATACGATTTTCAAATCGATTTCTAATATTCATTTTCAATTTATCTTTAAAAGATAAAATCTCAAAACATTTCATTTCATATTGGAAAAACATTTGTGACGACCGCCCATGACTCCCGCACCAAAACAATGGAATAGTGCGCTGAAAGGCGTGCCAGGTAGTCATGGACGATAGTCAGGGTAAAATAAAACAGCAACCTCTATCGTACAACTCACAGCGCTTGGATAAAATACAATAGAGAAATATATAGTGAAGCTCCATAACAGAAAAATCATCATATAAGCATTGTAAGTAGATTTATACAAACATGAATCATCCATACATCAAAGCCTCACTACAACACTCAATCAGATATAACAGCGGAACACCCAGTACATATAATAAGAAAACTAGTATGCAAAGCCTCCTGCTCGTCTTCGTCATCATCAGCGTAGATCTCCAAGAACAGCACCTGTCACCTGCTACCTAGTCTGCCCATCCCAACATGGATGAACAGCCCAAGGTAATAAGAGGAGACATAAAACCTTGAGTCAGACAAAGTCTTAGTGAGCAGTAAATCAACTATCAAACATACCAAAAGAACATAAAGGATAAAAGGAATAGGAACCAAACCATCCCACTCCACCTCTTTCTACAGTGATAGCCCCCAGACACACACCCAGGAGAAGTAAGCATAACACAGCAGACAATTAAGGTAAAGCAATACTCACTCGAGTCAAGGGCGATGTTTTCCAAATACAAACCCCCAAGGCCTAAACCAAGATCAGATAAGCACCTAGAAAATACCGCTCTTGAGACCGAATGATGATACAACCAAACGTCCAAACATCCATGACTCTGGCTATCACTGTTATCCTTGCTTCGATTTCACCATTGATTAAATGACCATCCGTCAAGGGCTAATGGTAACCCCAGTTCCAGACATAACTCCGCACACTGCCTTGTGCCTAGGACTTATCTACTTTGCCCAGAGTACTCGACTACCTACCTGTAGTCTTTTGGTTGTCCCGACTACCTACCTGTAGTCGTTATGGGCACCCCATGTACTCTTGCTTTTGAGCATGCTAGAACCTTCAACAACGATGAGATCCAAGCCTCCTAGTCATCCTCCTTGACGACTATCCTCATACTAGCTCAAGCTACCTCTCGAGCAATCCATTATCAACCAACTCGAACCATCCCTCGAGTTATCAACATGCTTGGAATGATCCCTGCCTGGATTACGCCAAGTCTACATCACATCATACTTCGCTTTATTACACCATAGCAAAGTCTCAACTCAACAACATGGTTTGCCTCATCGCATCATGGCAAAGTTCCATCTCAACATCATTCAATCCATACATATGAGCTTCCACATCCGCCACATATGCCTTTAGCAGCTTTCACCATTCAAGAGCCTCTTCTGTAGCTTTTGAATCATCTTTGACCATACTTGTCCAAATCTATCAACTAGATAGCTCATTCACAACAATCAATCAAGGCAAACGTTAATCCAAACAAATAAGTATTCAATCAAGATCTAATTAGGCATTCATAACTACAATGGCAATTTGGTAAATAAATGAGCATAGAACTAACATACATGAATCATGGGTTTTTAGCATAGATCTAGCAAATATAAAACATGGGTTTTGTTTCTATAACTTAATAAATGAGCTTGCATAGGTAAACATCTTCACAAACAATGGATCTATACTTGGATCTAAGGAAAATGCACAAAATCACTATCTACAACACTCCAACAAACCACCAATCCAATATACTCCTTTGGGTCCGCGTGAGAGATAACCACCACTCACCAAATCACCCAAACACCTCAAAAACTAATCACTACAGATCTGGACAGCGAAGATCAAGGCTTGATCCGGCGAAATCTCGCTTAAAACGATGAAATCTAGCTTCGTTGGATGAAGATCTTCAACTTTGTCTCTTGGATCTTCAATCTCGATCTTCGATCTTGGATGGATGTTAGAATTAGATTGGAATGGAGAAAAGAAGATGAAGAAATGTTGTAGTCGAGCTCTCAAAATGGCAGCACTTCGTCGCTTCAAAAACCGGTGCCAAAAAGTGAGCCAAACCCCCCTATTTATAGGCTGAATCAACCTTAGATCGCCCAAGGTCTTAACTCGGAGTTCGCTATTAGGTCGTTACCGACCTAAAAAGACTCCGACCTAACATAGGTCGCTGCCGACCTATGCTCTTCTACGACCTAAAACACACGTGCCTTAACCATCCCACCGACCTAACGGCTTATCCCTAGTGCCGACCTAAAGACTTAAACAGGTCTCCGACCTATCGTTATAACCAGATGCCGACCTAACTCTTAGCACAGAACCAACTTAGGTCGCATACGACCTTATCCCTCAACCGACCTAAATCCTACCGAGCTAACGATTACCTTACGACCTAACACAAAACCAAGCCAACGACCTATCAATATAACTCGTAGCTCCTTAAGCCGGTATCCCCCCTTAACGTGTTATCCCGGTGACTTTGCTAGCTCGGCATCTCCACTAAGCCGATCACCACTAAGTCGGTCAACCCCTTAACTCGGCCATAACTCTAAACCATTAGCTCTTAGGTCGGTCACTCCCCTTAGGTCGGTCCAATCCTTAACCTGTTAACTCCTATAGCTCGGCCACTTCCTTAGGTTGGTCATACGACCTAACCCTTAATTCGTACACAACTCATCCCATGGCTCGAACAAGACTCAGGCTAGAGACAGCATAACCAATCCTTCGACCTGTAAATTCTACAATATATCAACACGTAAAATACGGGTCGTTAAATTCTCTCCCCCTTAGGAATTTCGCCCCCGAAATTCCAAGCAAACAACAGCAATCAAAGATAATCCGCATGCCTACCATCCGTAGCAATCAACAAACCATGCATCCAATTCTAGCCTAGCATGCAGAATTCTAAAACTTAGAACAAGCTACAAATTCATGAGATGTCACGACACCTTAGGGCCGTACCTTGAAGAGTTCTGGATGAGCTGCCTTCATCCTCTCTTCCTCCTCCCACGTACAGTCGTTAACATCATCACTCCATTGTATCTTGAGCAACGTAATCGTCTTCCTCCTAAGCTGTTTCGTGTCAGTTTCAACAACACGAAGCGGCTTACGAGGTCTCGTAACCACTGGATCAACCTTCAAGTCTTCACAGCTATCAGAAGAAACCACCGTAGTTGGGTCATGCACATACTTCCGTAGATAAGATACATGAAAAACATTGTGCACACCCGCCATCTTTTCTGGTAACTCCAATCTATAAGCGAGCTTTCCAATTCGCTCGATAATCGGTAATGGTCCAACAAATCTCGGAGTTAACTTTCCTTTCCTCCCGAATCTAATAGCACTCTTCAATGGAGAAATCTTCACAAAAACCATCTCACCTACGTCGAATTCCAAATCCTTACGATGATTATCGGCATAACTTTTCTGACGATCTTGGGCTGCCTTCATTCGTTGCCGAATGATCTCTATACAATCCGAAGTCTGTCGAATCATCTCTGGCCCAAGTATCAACTTTTCTCCAGTTTCCAACCAACATGTCGGAGAGTTACACGGTCTTCCATATAATGCCTCATATGGTGCCATACCAATACTCGACTGATAACTGTTATTATATGCAAACTCCACCAAATGAAGATGATCTTCCCATGATCCTCCGAAGTCCAAAACACAAGCTCTGAGAAGATCTTCCAAAACTCGGTTAACTCTCTCAGTCTGACCATCTGTTTGAGGGTGATAAGCTGTACTCAAACACAACTCGGTTCCCAAAACTTCCTGGAAGCTCTTCCAAAATCCACTAGTGAACAATGGGTCTCGATCGCTCACTATACTCTTCGGAATACCATGGAATCGAACTATCCACTTAACATACAACTCAGCCAACTTCGATGCAGTCCTAGTTGATCGAACAGGAATGAACCTTGCACTCTTGGTCAAACGATCTACTATGACCCAAATTCCTTCATTTCCTGCTCTTGTCCTAGGTAGACCATCGATAAAGTCCATCGACACTTGCTCCCACTTCCATGTAGGAACTTCTAATGGTTGAAGTAATCCACTGGGCTTCTTCTGCTCAGCTTTCACCAACTGGCAGTTCATACACTTGGAAATAAAATTTCCAACATCCTTCTTCATGCCTTCCCAGTAGTAAGTTCTCTTCATATCCCGATACATCTTATTTCCACCTGGATGAATTGTCAACTTCGAGTGATGACCTTCCCTCAGAACTTCATCTCTCAACCCATCAATGTCGGGAACAACCAATCGTCCTTGTTTCCGAAGCCAACCCTCTCGATCAACCTCGAATCCTTTATCTTTCTCTGGGTTCAATCCAGATTCCAAATCTCGGATAATCTTGACAAGCTTATCATCTCTCTTTTGGCTCTCGCCAATCTTTTCCACAAGAGTAGGTCTTATCGATAAGTTTGCCAACATCTCAGGTTCCAATTCGCATCTGGGCCTGAAATCAAATCCAGCCAAATACTCGAGACTCTTCCATTCCGAAAACATGGTTCCCAATCCTGCATGTCTTCGACTTAACGCATCAGCCACTGCGTTACCTTTTCCCGGAGTATAGGCTATACCAAAATCATAAGATGCCAGAAACTCTAGCCACCGTTGCTGTCGAAGATTCAAATCCTTTTGGGAGAACAGATACTTCAACGACTTATGATCTGTAAATAACTCAAATCTAACTCCCAATAGATAATGTCTCCACATCTTCAAAGCAAACACAATTGCCGCTAACTCCAAATCATGAGTCGGATAATTCCTTTCATGTGGCTTCAGTTGTCGACTTGCATACGCAACAACTTTATCCTTCTGCATTAGCACTGCTCCAAGTCCAGTGCCACATGCATCGGTGTAAACCACCATCTCTTCATTCCCATTTGGAATAGTCAAAACAGGAGCACTTGTCAGTCGCTATTTCAGAATTAAGAAAGCTTGCTCACACTTATCATCCCATCTGAACACTTGGTTCTTTTTCGTCAATCCGGTCAACGGTGCAGCTATCTTGGAAAAGTCTTTAATAAA
This sequence comes from Allium cepa, assembly GCA_030765085.1. Taxonomy (NCBI): domain Eukaryota; kingdom Viridiplantae; phylum Streptophyta; class Magnoliopsida; order Asparagales; family Amaryllidaceae; genus Allium; species Allium cepa. The sequence continues at coordinate 808,182,508 of CM060941.1, forward strand.
CCGACGATAATATCCTGCTAATCCAAGAAAACTTCTTACATCAGACACATTCTTAGGTCTAATCCAATCCTGGATTGCTGCCACCTTAGCGGGATCAACCTCTATTCCATTTCCCGAGATAACATGGCCTAAGAACCTCACTTCACTCTTCCAGAAGTGACATTTCGAAAACTTAGCCTTCAGCTGATGTTTCCGCAAGATCCCCAAAACAATCCTCAAGTGTGTCTTGTGCTCTTCCTCAGTTCTGGAATAAATCAGAATATCATCCACGAACACAAGCACGAACTTATTCAACTGATCTCTGAACACTCTATTCATAAGATCCACAAAATATGCTGGTGCGTTAGTCAACCCAAACGGCATTACCAGCCACTCATAAAAACCGGATGGTGTCCTGAAAGCAGTCTTCGGCACACTATCCTTAGCCACTCTCAACTGGTGAAATCCCGTTGCCAAATCCATCTGAGAAAACACCTTGGCCTCGTGAAGCTGATCAAACAAGTCATCTATTCTCGGCAATGGATACTTGTTCTTCCTAGTCAACTTATTCAGCTCACGATAATCCACACACAACCTCAACGATCCATCCGCTTTGGTTGCGAACACAACTGGTGCACCCCATTCGGACACACTTCTCCGAATGAATCCTTTCTGCAAAAGGTCATCAACCTGCACCCTCAACTCTAGCTGCTCCCTAGGCGCTATCCGCCTAAGAGGCATCACAACAGGTCTGGCTCCCTCAACTAGATCGATACGAAACTCGATCTCCCTATGCGGCGGCAACCCTTTGACTTCGTCAAAGACATCCTCAAATCCATTCACAATAGGCACCGATGACAGTCCATCCCGGGGAACAACTAGCGAATACATGAAGCTCATGAAGACGCCTTCCTCATGCTTACATCGTATCACAACCTTTCGCCCTTCCACATTCCCGACTGTCACCTCAAGCCTCTCACAATCAATCCTTGCCGCATACTTCCTGAGCCATTCCATACCCAAAATAATTCCGAACCCCGCAAAGTTCAGAACAAAACAATCACAATCAAACGAGCAATCATGACTCGACACAACCAGACCACGTCATATCATACAGAAACATGACGAACCCCCAACCGAATTAGTCACAACCAATGGCCTATCAACAATATCCGGTTTCAAACCTAACCGGCCTACCAAATCATTACAAACAAAAGAATGCGACGCTCCAGTATCAAACAACACTCTAACTGGAACACCACAGATAGAAAGAGTACCTTGAACCACCACACTCTTCCCCTTCTCTTCAGTAGTAGGAGCTTTTGAAGATGACGGCACAACTCCCAAAGCATAAGCTTGCACAATTTGCCTATCTTTTCTCGGCTCTGTGCAATCCTTCTTGATATGTCCCAGCTTATCACAGTTATAACACTTTCCCGGCACCTTGGGATTCTTACAATCTTTGTAAAGATGGCCCTTCTGTTGGCAGTTATAACAAGTCACTTCGCCTATCGGCTTCTTCTGGCCATCCTTACCCTTCTGCTGCTGCTGCTTCCTCCTCTTATTGCCACTCTGGTGTGGTTTAGATCCTTCCCTGGTTACAGCAACAACAGAACTTTCCTTAGGAAACAAATTCTCATGCCTAAGGGCTTTCTCCACAAGCTTCTCAAATGGATCGTCCAAATGATCCACTAACTGCCTCCCAAGATAAGCATCCAGACCAGTCACAAACTTCTCATTCTTCTGATAGGGAGAATCAATGTACGATCCGGCATACTTGGACAAAGCTTCAAACTCAGAAATATACTCAAGAACTGGTCTCCCACCTTGCTTGAGCTCTACAAACCTCTTGAACAAAACAGACTTCTGAGCCGTAGAGATGAACTTGGCTTCAAATCTAACTTGGAATTGCTCCCAAGTGATCTCTTCTTCTGGAGTATCGATGGTGATAGAATTCCACCAATCTGCAGCTCTTCCCTGAAGCTGTCTCGATGCAAGCTTCCTCTTAGTTGCATCCTCAATCCCTAAGTCACCAAAGATTCTTCGACATGCATCAATCCATCTCTGCACCTCAATAGTCGACTCCGTCCCCAAGAAAGCTTTTCCTCCAAGAGAAGTATAATCCTTGCAAAGCTTAGCAAAATCCACCGGTCTCGGGACTTGAACTTGAACTCCCACATCCACTGATGATCCTGAAGCTGGTATCCTTCTCATGATCGAAGTCATCATCGCTTCGAACATAGTTCCATAATCAACAGCTCCTTCATCAGCACGGCTTTCCCTTGCAGCTGGTCTCCCTCTTCGACTCATCCTTAATATATGTAATAAGAATGATTAGAACACCTTAAGAAACAACTGCATAAGGAGTTCAAATCCTTCTAAGCTACTATATTATATATATTAATTATCCATCAAAATACAATTACGTCTCTCATACGTAGTTACGTCAGCGAGCGTTGGCTAAAATCGATTAACCAAAGCTCTGATACCAAATGTGACGACCGCCCATGACTCCCGCACCAAAACAATGGAATAGTGCGTTGAAAGGCGTGCCAGGTAGTCATGGACGATAGTCAGGGTAAAATAAAACAGCAACCTCTATCGTACAACTCACAGCGCTTGGATAAAATACAATAGAGAAATATATAGTGAAGCTCCATAACAGAAAAATCATCATATAAGCATCGTAAGTAGATTTATACAAACATGAATCATCCATACATCAAAGCCTCACTACAACACTCAATCAGATATAACAGCGGAACACCCAGTACATATAATAAGAAAACTAGTATGCAAAGCCTCCTGCTCGTCTTCGTCATCATCAGCGTAGATCTCCAAGAACAGCACCTGTCACCTGCTACCTAGTCTGCCCATCCCAACATGGATGAACAGCCCAAGGTAATAAGAGGAGACATAAAACCTTGAGTCAGACAAAGTCTTAGTGAGCAGTAAATCAACTATCAAACATACCAAAAGAACATAAAGGATAAAAGGAATAGGAACCAAACCATCCCACTCCACCTCTTTCTACAGTGATAGCCCCCAGACACACACCCAGGAGAAGTAAGCATAACACAGCAGACAATTAAGGTAAAGCAATACTCACTCGAATCAAGGGCGATGTTTTCCAAATACAAACCCCCAGGGCCTAAACCAAGATCAGATAAGCACCTAGAAAATACCGCTCTTGAGACCGAATGATGATACAACCAAACGTCCAAACATCCATGACTCTGGCTATCACTGTTATCCTTGCTTCGATTTCACCGTTGATTAAATGACCATCCGTCAAGGGCTAATGGTAACCCCGGTTCCAGACATAACTCCGCACACTGCCTTGTGCCTAGGACTTATCTACTTTGCCCAGAGTACTCGACTACCTACCTGTAGTCTTTTGGTTGTCCCGACTACCTACCTGTAGTCGTTATGGGCACCCCATGTACTCTTGCTTTTGAGCATGCTAGAACCTTCAACAACGATGAGATCCAAGCCTCCTAGTCATCCTCCTTGACGACTATCCTCATACTAGCTCAAGCTACCTCTCGAGCAATCCATTATCAACCAACTCGAACCATCCCTCGAGTTATCAACATGCTTGGAATGATCCCTGCCTGGATTACGCCAAGTCTACATCACATCATACTTCGCTTTATTACACCATAGCAAAGTCTCAACTCAACAACATGGTTTGCCTCATCGCATCATGGCAAAGTTCCATCTCAACATCATTCAATCCATACATATGAGCTTCCACATCCGCCACATATGCCTTTAGCAGCTTTCACCATTCAAGAGCCTCTTCTGTAGCTTTTGAATCATCTTTGACCATACTTGTCCAAATCTATCAACTAGATAGCTCATTCACAACAATCAATCAAGGCAAACATTAATCCAAACAAATAACTATTCAATCAAGATCTAATTAGGCATTCATAACTACAATGGCAATTTCGTAAATAAATGAGCATAGAACTAACATGCATGAATCATGGGTTTTTAGCATAGATCTAGCAAATATAAAACATGGGTTTTGTTTCTATAACTTAATAAATGAGCTTGCATAGGTAAACATCTTCACAAACAATGGATCTATACTTGGATCTAAGGAAAATGCACAAAATCACTATCTACAACACTCCAACAAACCACCAATCCAATATACTCCTTTGGGTCCGCGTGAGAGATAACCACCACTCACCAAATCACCCAAACACCTCAAAAACTAATCACTACAGATCTGGACAGCGAAGATCAAGGCTTGATCTGGCGAAATCTCGCTTAAAACGATGAAATCTAGCTTCGTTGGATGAAGATCTTCAACTTTGTCTCTTGGATCTTCAATCTCGATCTTCGATCTTGGATGGATGTTAGAATTAGATTGGAATGGAGAAAAGAAGATGAAGAAATGTTGTAGTCGAGCTCTCAAAATGGCAGCACTTCGTCGCTTCAAAAACCAGTGCCAAAAAGTGAGCCAAACCCCCCTATTTATAGGCTGAATCAACCTTAGATCGCCCAAGGTCTTAACTCGGAGTTCGCTATTAGGTCGTTACCGACCTAAAAAGACTCCGACCTAACATAGGTCGCTGCCGACCTATGCTCTTCTACGACCTAAAACACACGTGCCTTAACCATCCCACCGACCTAACGGCTTATCCCTAGTGCCGACCTAAAGACTTAAACAGGTCTCCGACCTATCGTTATAACCAGATGCCGACCTAACTCTTAGCACAGAACCAACTTAGGTCGCATACGACCTTATCCCTCGACCGACCTAAATCCTACCGAGCTAACGATTACCTTACGACCTAACACAAAACCAAGCCAATGACCTATCAATATAACTCGTAGCTCCTTAAGCCGGTATCCCCCCTTAACGTGTTATCCCGGTGACTTTGCTAGCTCGGCATCTCCACTAAGCCGATCACCACTAAGTCGGTCAACCCCTTAACTCGGCCATAACTCTAAACCATTAGCTCTTAGGTCGGTCACTCCCCTTAGGTCGGTCCAATCCTTAACCTGTTAACTCCTATAGCTCGGCCACTTCCTTAGGTTGGTCATACGAGCTAACCCTTAATTCGTACACAACTCATCCCATGGCTCGAACAAGACTCAGGCTAGAGACAGCATAACCAATCCTTCGACCTGTAAATTCTACAATATATCAACACGTAAAATACGGGTCGTTACAACATTTCCATGCTTATTTAATAATAATAAGTAATTCACAAATCCATTTATTTTCAACACTTGGAAAATATACAATATACTTAAATCGAAATTAAGTATATATTTCATTCTTTAAGGAAAACATTCTCTTAAACACATTTATTTGGGTCAAAACGAATGTTGCGTAAAACATCGTTACGACGACCCAAAATCACTAGTATAGGGATTCGAAATTAAGATAGATATATAAATCCCAATACTATAATAAACATTTCCTTTTAGAAATCATTTACTATAACAATAGTGTTATAGTCCACTATTTCCTTCTATTTCTCGAAAACGTCTATTTCAACAATGAATGTTGAAATATATGGTTTCGACACTTAATGCATTTTAAACAACTTCAAATCGTTTTAATTCTATTTTAAAATATCACTTCCCCAAAACACTTTAATATATTATTCACTGTCACAAAATCATGAATATTCTTCGTTAACCAAATTCAACATTTTTCTACACATTTTGTTTAAAGGATTATCCACCGTCCAAAATCGTGAATATATCTCCTTTAAAATTCTAAAATAATTGACTTATCAAAATAAGTCGGTTTTCGGATTTATAAAACAATGTTTATAAATTCCCATTTATATTTTATAAAGACTTAAATTTGCAAATTTTAAAAATCTTACTACTTATAAAATTTCATTTATAACCTCATTTTCAGCATTAACAGAACTTCTTTTATAATTCCATTATTTCGATTTATAAAATATATATTTTATAAATCTCATCTATAAACCATTTATACTTATTCGAAAATCTCAATAAAAATGTCAAAATCCGATTTATAAGTTAATTACTTATAAATATTTTATTTTACAAAATCTATTCATTCTATAACTTCCCAATTTATAAATCTATAAATTTCATTTCCTTATGCAATCCATCTATACTTCATTTTTAACACTTAATAAAACACGTTTTATAATTCCTATATTTTTAATTTATAAATATCAATTTTATAAATCTTTTATATAAACAGTTTATAATAGTTCAAAAATCTCAATTTAAACTATTTTATAAATTTATCAACTATTTATTTCAAAAATCACATTTCGGTTATATTTCACAAAAATCATAATTTTTATAACATTAAATTTATAACGTTAATTTATTTAAAATAAATCAATTCCAAAATTTAATAAAACATATATTTTCAAAAATCACTTTAAAACCCTTTTTAAAATTCAAAATCGTTACTTTAATATTTTTAAAACTCCAAAAATAGGCCCAATGATGCAACAGCAACAATATATCAATCACGACATCCAAACATCATATATCAATATGATAACAGAATATATATCAATATCTGTAAATAAATCAATACAGTTGAGGAATCCAGTTGGATCCCTCCAACCTGTTTCCCTGCATCCACAGATGTTAGCACAATACCAATTCCGTTCCAATACGGAATATCGCGGTATATGGGATTTATAAAATATTATCCGCTATTATGCGGCGCAATAGGGTCTCATTTTCTATATAATGCGGGAAAATCAACTCCAAGTACATATATAATACCAATTCCATACAAGTTGGAATTATCGCGGTATATGTTTTTAATAAATAACATCCGCTTAATATACGGCATATAATGTCTATTTAAATCAATAACAGATAATAATTTATCATACAGACATACAATCAACAATTTTAAATCTAACTGTTTAAAATTTAAATCGAAATAATTCGATTGAGTGAGAAGTTCTCACCTTGCTTTCAATTAAGTTTTCGCGTTTTATTTCGAATAAAATTAAACGCGCGTTTAATTTTACCCAAAATTCAAACTAGCTCCAAACGACTCTAGTTCCATAGCGTAGTGCTCGACAAAACGAAGCCAACGCAATTTGTTTCGTCCAAAACGGACCTCGTATGACAGAGATACAACATTTTAAACTTTGAACGAATTATAATATAATAATTAACAATTTCCTTTTTATATTTTTAACCTACAACGAATCAGAGCCGTAGATTTCGAACCCTACAATCAAGGCCGCACAACCCATCTCTCCACGTTCGTTCTCTTCAGGCTACTTCACGTACACGAACCAAAATCCGCCTCTTAGCCTTGTATTTGGGGACCACCACACCTGATTTGATGACGATTAGACACCACCCTATCGACGCGCCATCACGTCTCCACCTTCGGCTAGAATATTGCCGAGCTCGGTCGCCCATCCCCTTCTAAAAATGCGAATGAATGTCGTGCCTTCATGCTTGATTTGCCGTCGATTCGTGCCACTAAAAACGATTACACCCGTATAGAATCGAAGCTCTCCTCACCCTCTTCCATGTTGTAGTTGAAGCTTTCTGGAAATAATTGATGGATTGGAAGAAAATTGAGAGAGAAAGATGCGATTTTCTGGCCATTCAAACAAAAGTCGCGGCCAGCCTGAAACCCTAGGGTTTTGCCCTTTTGTTTGCAAAAGTGAATAATTAGGTCCTTATATAGAAAATGTCCCAAAATACTATTCATCCCAAATTTTTCGAACTCCAAACGAAGCGTGCCAGCTGCCGTTTCTAGGGTTTACCCCGCGTTCCGAACACAATGAAACATGTTTCGTAGGCTAATTCGATCATCTGTGCGAGTTACAACAATAAACGATCGATTTTAAATTAAATCGATTAAACCAATTTCTATGCGTTTTGGCTTGCCCCGGACAAACCGTAAATCCGATTGACACGAAATTTGAAACCATACAATAATATAACATTAGGGATCTGATGAAACTGGTTTCGTTGAAATCCGAGACTGTTTGAAAAATGGCTATTTTAACTCGTCAATTAAATATTAAACTATTCAATTCTCACAAATCAACTTTTAATTCAATTTTAAAAGTTCTATAACATCATTCTAACTCCAACATGATTAAATAAAATTTTACAAATCAATTTCAATCATATCTAACCCAATTTCCAATTATTTCCGAAATTTCAACTATTAAATTATCGATTTAATTATCCAATTAAATCCAATTATTCAAAATAAAATTTATTCGACTTTTTAATTTCACTTATTAATATTCAAAATCAATTAAATATACGAATTTTAATTAACAGAAATTATGGGTCGTTACATTATGGAAGTAATTACTACTACTTTTGTTTTTATAAAATAAGCGTTAATTGCCCGACAAATTGGTACGTTCTCAGATTACGCTTTTCTAGCTATATTATATTGTATTTCCCGTTGTTGGGATATATTATTTTGAAATACATGTGATATATATTTTATTTTTGATATTATTATTTCTTTCGGATCGCTCCGTAAAAGGAGACTCTTCTGAAATTTATCTAAATTTTGAACTTAGAAAAATGTTGTGAAATGTTTTCCAAATTTTGTCCACTTGAATATAAAAGGATTTAAGTGTTATAAATTGATATATTTAATTTAAATTATTTAATTTTGTAAATTTATTTGTTTACAAATTTAATATTTTGAATAAGATATATTGATTACTTCATTCCTTCTTTTCCCTTCTTTTCCTTTTCGAGGAAGAAAAGTTTTTAGTGGGGGAGAGTGTAACGACCCGTAGTTTTCGATAATTAAAATTATTGTAAATTTAATTAGATTATGCGATTCAATGTCGGAAGGAATAAAAATTTGTGATTTCATAATAAGAATATACTGGAATCAAATGAAATGGTATTAATTTGAGATAATTGGTAACCGCTTTGATTGTAATTCAATTAATTGAAAGAATTAAAAGGTTATGATTGGTTATAAATTGAAATTTATTGTAATAGGGAATGTATTAATTGAAAATTGAATATAAAGAGCAATTGATAATTTAAATGTTGATAAATTAATGAAATAAGGTGTAATAATTGCAATTGATAATAATAGTGGAATAGTAGTACTTATACAATTATTTGTAAATAATAAGCTTATAAATGCTATTGAATGTAGTAATTGTGAGAATTGTTATTTGTTATCAATTTAATAAATCAACTACAAATAAAGGTAATTAAATGTTACATTAATGCAAGTCAAGACAATAACCGTAAATTGTGAAGGTAATAAAAGGAATAGAACTGCAATTATATTCATAAGGTAATAATTGATTAAATACAAAGACTGAAATCAAGTTTAATCAATTTTTGAAACTTAAATTATAATAATTGGAGTTATTACAATTAAATGAAATTAAATATCACGTTAATTGAAATTAAGACGAATTGGAAAATATTAGTGTAATAGGATATAAAGCAACGTTAATTATACGCACAAGATGGTAATTGAGTGAATAAGATGATTGAAATCAAATTTAATGGAATTATTGGAATTTTAATTTATAATTGCTGAACTATTTGAAATTGAAATTAAACACTGTAAATGGGGAAATATTCAACATTGAATTGATATAGAAATTTGTTATAAAGGATTATAAATTATTAAGTAATCCAAAGTTATAGAAATTGTAAATTATTAAATTTGAATTGAAAAAGTGATTTATTCAATTTATTATTAATTTATTCAATTAACATGAAAATAGCCATTTTGGCAACTAAGTTGGATTTCAACAAAATTAATTTTATCGAATCTGTAAAAGTGAATTATTGTAGGATTTCAAGTTTCCATATCGATCGGACCTGTTGTTTGATTATACGGACTCGAAACGCCTAGAAATCAATTTAATTGAAATCAATTTGAAATAAGCTGATTTTAAGCTAACTTCTTCATATGATGGAATTAGAACTTGAAACCTGTTCCATCGAGTTTAAAATTATCAAAAATATCTTTTTCATATATGGGGTGACCCATTTTCGTTTCGAGAACGAAAAGGGCTTTATGGGTCGTTTATAGTTAAATTTCCAAATCAAATCTTATCTATTCTTTCTATTTTCTAATCTACCTATAAATAGTCTATTATAAAACCTAGTGTTTCTCAACTCAGTTTTTCGGTACGTACAATTCTCTATGGCTTCTTCTTCTCAATGGAAGAAAACCCTAAATCACAAATTGCAAACTCAATTTCAAATTCAATCCCAAAATTTAAACTCCTCAAACTATATCATATTATATATCAATTTGAAGCTCTCGATGAACGCAATTTACTACGACGATTCATTTCTCAAATCGGATCATCATTTGTCTGGGAATCTATTTATAAATCTCGCCACCCATCTCGTCAAGATCAACTTCGTCTGATCGACAAATCGAATGTACAATTTTGTAGAGAGGACAGAGGGGAGTTCATCGGCGTGCCTTGTTCGTTGTTACGATGGCTTGATCGTCGTTAGAATTGTCCTAGGGTTCTTATTTGAGGTGGCGGCGGCTGTGTAACCACGGCTTCGATCAGCGTCGAGTTGGTCGTCGCAGCGTCGAGGGTCGAGGGGGAGGTCATTCAGGCGTAGGGATGTTGCGGCCTTGGTCAGCGTCGATCGATTTGGTGGCAGCGCCGTGTTGCGTGCTAGGGTTGTCGAAGTCGAATATGGTTAGTGTAATGACCTGTATTTTTAGCTATTTTAAATTATTAAATTTAATGAAATTATCAAATAAAAATGGTTAAAAAATACAAGTTTAGTGATTTTGAATGTGAGTTATTGGATATGAACTAGAATAAAATTCTAGATAAACAAATTTCAAAGAGTTAAGTAATAACAAGTATTGAATGAAATTGCGATGTATGGAATGTGTCCAATCAATAGGTTGAATTGAATAATAAATGTTTAATTCATTAGATGTAAATAAAGTAATTGATTGATAACTAAAATTCATTTAAAATCTAATATTTAAATTTTTTGAATATCGAACAATTAAGTTGTTTAAATTTAATATTGAAAATTATTTGAATAATGGATTCTGAATTTAATATGATTGAAAATGATATTGCAAATTGAAGTGAATCTTATTTATACAACAATGAAGATTGTTGACATTCAAAATTGGATTTTAAAGTGAGTAGCTAGAAATTGGGAATTTTATATTATAATCGAGACGTTAAAATAGTGATCATGGGCATAGTCTCGAAATTCGAAGAAACCAGTTCCATTGAATCTGTAATAGTGTATCATTATCGGATTTCAAATTTGATAGTGTTTGGAGTTAGCGTTTAGTCGTACGAGATAAAGGCATCAAAATTTATATCAAAAATTCAATATAACAATTGGATCCAAAAAAATATCTTCTCTACACGATGGAGTTAGGACACGGAACCTTTTCCATTGCGTTCAGAATGTGGGTATAGTATTATAAATGCTTAGCGGCACGCCACGATAGAGGTTCAGGATTATAAATTACATAAATCGATACATTTTGAAATTAAATGAATATATTAATTGGTCAAACCAGACTTTTCTTCTGCAACCCAGATTTGACTTTACCTTTTAAAACACGCCAACGTCTCACCCTTCCTTCGTTTAAAACCAGAAGCATGCAACCATACAATGAGAGAGAAAAAACGTAAATCGAACTTTAAAAATTTATTTCTTGCAAATTACTCAATGGAAAAATTCCAAACAAATTCCTAAAATCTAGTTTTTCCATCCTCTTTGATTGGGTATATAATTTGTAAGGTGCGGCTCCTTTATCTGGGGGTCGACTGTGAAGGGTTCAACTAGGGCTTGGGTTTTGGGTCGAGATAAGCAATGATGGGAAGAAGTGACATCGTCTTTTAACTCGTGGGGGAAAATAGCAGCCCGGGAGTGAGTTTTGTGTTGTGCGGCCTCGATATGTAAGGAGCGACTTTCCTGTACGCAAGGAGGAGGGCATGGACATGTACTGATATAGGGGGCCGAGCTTGGTGATGTTTGTACGTGCAAATGCGGTTCGTCGAGAGGAAGCAGTAGGCGAATGCGGTTCGACAAACGGAGGTCCCTAGCTCTATATCACTCAAAAAAGTGCATGCAGCCACGGGTTTGTTCATTCTCGTGTACAGGCAATGGCTACAGGAGTTTGGGAAGAAAGGTTGTTGTAAGGCTGGGCTTCTTTGGGCATGGGTGTTTTTAATGTAATTAGAATATAAATTTAATTATAAATTATCGATGAACTTATAAAATGTATAACTTCTGCATACGAGGTTCAATTGGAACGAGACTTTTTGCATTACGATCGTGATGACAAGAGCTTTGTAATGAAACTAGTTTGGACGGATTTGGAGGCAGTAGAAATTTGGACTAAAATCGGATGTCGTCCAGTTTTAGTTCCAAACCGGAACATCTCGGCGACAACGAAAAATCAAGGTGGGTGTTTTATAACACTCACAACGTACCAGAATATTTTTGTGCTAGTTAAATTGGTATTATGAAGTGATAGAAATTTTATTGGTCGTTATTTGATAAATTTAACTGTCATCTAGATTGTCATTGAATTAATTGTTAAAATTAAAATTGATAGTCAAATTGAAATTGGAATTTAATTGCCAGTAAATTACCGGATATTGACAACTAGGAAATTGCTTAGATTTATATTGTCTGTTTGTATGATTGATTGTGATGGAAGAAAATTTGTTGATATTTGGATGTTATTTGTTTATGTATATCTTGTTATCACCTTGTATATAATTTACATCGTATAAAACTATAAATTGAATTATTTTCAATAAATTAATAAATAAGTTGAAATGATATGTACCTATGACATTGAGATTGGATTGAAATGATATATATCCATCTCTGAAATTAAATTAAAATAACTGATCACTTGGTCATAGGATATAAAATTATATGTAATAACCCGGGGTTTAGTAACAATCAATTTTCGTCATTAGACGATTAATCGGTTGGTTAATTACTGTTGGAAGTTTTTAAATCAGGTTTAAAATTCTTTTGAGATTTGTTGCGGGTTAAGTGGACTTTAAATATAATTGTAGCCCATATTTCCTTTTTAATTTTTGGGCCGTGATAATTATCTAAAGTAAATACTGTCCCCCTTTATTTTTATTTCACTTTTGAAAACCCTAAGTAATAAACGAATAGAAAATAAATGGAGGCATCAATTTTTCTTCGTTCGTTCGTTCTAAAATTAGGGTTTTGCATAAATTGGAAGACACCGACTTTATATTAGATCGATTAGTGGATATCGCGAGTAGCTTTGGTCGACCACTTCCTCGTGCTCGGCTTTGGCTCTGAACTCTTGGATCTTCGCCTCGAACAAGGTGAGTGATTTTTGTCACTCACATCTAATTCAAACTTTAATGAACTCTGACTTATTCAAATTTGTGATTCTTGTTGCTTAATTTCTTGATACTCACGGTATTTTGATTTTTGGCATTTTCTTGATTATGTGAATCTCTGGCTTGACTCGAATTTGACTTTGTTGGATGATTTCCTTTTAACTTTGATTATAATTTGTTAAACTGAAGATTCCGGCCTTGACTTTGTTTTGAAACATATCATCTTACTTGAATTATTTTGTGTGGCCATTAACCGTTGACCTCGGCTTGTGAAAGTATTGGCTTCGGCTTTGACTTGATTTTGAAAAAGTGTTTTCGTTCGACTTTGGCTAATTCTTTGATATTGAACTAGTTTTGGGAAATTCCTGATGGTGTTGTGTTCATAGTCATTTCATTTTTGTTCTTGAGCATTATATTTTAATTGTTGTTGAGGTTGGCTTCGGTCTTGTACCACTCGATCTAATTGCACAGTTGCATGGATTTGATATTATCGTTTCAATGTTGTTGATGTTTCATGATTACTGGCCTTAAACAATTTCACTTTACTGGTCTGCATATATGAAGTGCTCACTGACCTGATTTGTTGCATTCGTTATCCACTTGACTTGGTTGAGCTCATACTTGTTGTCACACTAATCTGGTCACTGCATACATGTTCATCGCGTAGTTCACTATATAGATTCGTATCTGCAGTTTGTGTACTTGTTAATTACTGCATTAGTTTGTAAACTGTTTTGAAGTCACTTGGTTTCGACATCCTTGGACACTTGATTTACTAGCTGCCTTGACTGGGTTCACTGTGTTCACAGTGTTGCTCTTTGTACCTTGCTGTTCCACTGGTACATGTGTTGGTTCAACACTTTTCTATTGTTGCTTGGGTGTTGAACTGTTTCATGCTTCACGCGAGTCCTTGAGCATTGCAATTGAGTTGAGTTGACTTTGCTTGTATTTTGTTTGTAGCCATTTAATTGTTGTGGTTGTGCACATCATATTTTGATTCGAAGTTTAGTGTAAGTTCAAAATAAAATAAATAGGGACAGGTTCATTTCATTTTAGCATGTGCATGGTGAGTTTTTGCCCTGTTGTACATCATTGCAAGTGTAAGTGTAAATACAAGTGCACGTGGAAGAGAAAGTGTAAGTACAGGTGCAGGCTTCTTCATTTTTGTTGTACATAAGTGCAAATTGAGTTTGCATGCATGTATCTCCTGCGCCTGAAACCTTGAGTGCATATTATTTTGTTACAGACCATATTTTGATATTAGCATGCGTGTGAACCATTTTGTGTTGGAGCATAATATTTGTTAATTGTTTTATCTCAATGTCATTTGTTGAAGTTGGGTTGACCTTGTTCTGCCCTTATTCATTGGTTTGCACTGTTTTATCATGTCACTGTTTTCATTTGAAGTCTGGGGTGTTATCTCGAAGTCTGTACATTGCCATGTTGTGTTTGTATCCATACTTGACCGGATATTGAACTTTATTGATGGTTCAGAGTTGTTGCAGTCTCTGTTTCTGTTGATTGATTTGAACTATGGTCGAGGCTTGATTTTATGTATTGACCCTTTCATTTGATTATGCACCTGTGTTGAATCCAGCTATTCGTTTGGATTTGACCTTGTGCTCGTTTGTGAACTTTCATTGAGCTTTTGTGTGCATCATCACTGTAGTGGCGAGACAGTGTACGTAAGCGTGTACTGCAACCACACCGTATTGATTTTATTGGTAGCTCCTTTGCTTTGATTTATTGATCTTTTGCGTATTCCAGATGCTGTAGTGGCGAGGCAGTACACGCGTGCGTGTACTGCAGCCCTACCTGAATTGTCGTTTTGTAACGATCCCGAATTTTAATAAATTTTAAAATGATAACTAATATAATTTTTTGAATAAAAATTTATGAAATTTACTCTAAACTCAAATAAAAATTTGGGTATTTTAATTTCAAATGTAAAATAAGAAATAAATGTTTAAGTAAATTTGAATTTAATATATAGGAAATGTGAACCACAAAAAAAGTATATTTATAAAATATAAATCTATGTATAACAAGACATACAAGTCAATAAAATATTTAAGTTAGAAGTGTAAATAAGTCCATACAAGATGAGTTATAAAATATAAATTAAACACATTGAACAAAAATAATAACATTTAATGTCATTCATATTACAAAACAAGAAGATAATAATAATATACATAAGCATGAACAAACAAAAGAAAAGGTATGAAAGCAACCAGGCAAGTAAAAATGCAGCATCACTTTAGCCATCGAAATATGTAAGTGTAGCTTGCAAATGAGAAATAAAGCACAAGTATGTAGGCTGTAAACAAGCAAATAGGAAGTAGGACAAAGTACATATGCATTACATGTTTCCATCTCTAACAACATACCTCTAATACACCTCAGCCATACCTGTTGTATAAACAAATATATATCAACCTGTACATTCTTTCCTTTATATCAAACTTCTCAGTTCAATTTCGTTCCTTCAAACCCAAGAAAAAAAATAAAGTGAATATCATCTCCATTTTAAACAAAAGAAATTCAACTTTAAATCAACAACTCAGTTTAAACATCAATCAATGAAAGCCAGAGAAGCAAAGAAGATCTCAGCAAGCATGCAAGTTCAACAATAAGTAGCTCTGTTCTTTCCTGGGAAACATGTGAGTAACTTCATTTTTTTAAGATAACCTAAGTTTAATTTAGTTGTATGATGAATATCAGAAATTTTGTTGTGTGAAATATATGCATTTCATTAAATTTTGATGAGATGAAGCCTGCATTTTATTATCTGGATGTTGCCTCTGTTTATAATTTCAGAAGTCTAAGTTACCTCAAAAAATCATTATTGCTCAACCTATTGATTGTTAGGACAAAGCATATAAACAAAATATGTTTGGTTGAGTGTAAAGTAGATTTTAAAATTTAATTCATGCCAAATAAAGTTGATCTGCTCTAGGAAAATCTCAAGAACAGTACAAAGTTAGTACAAGTGACATTTTCAAACATCTTGAATTATCGATTCAAGTTTACAAACTGATTGCTTAATCAAATGTAGGATTTTTAAAACTCGAATCATATTTTTTAGTGATATAATGAGTGGGCATTGCTATGTTTAACGGAAAATGGGTTTTGGTCAAGATAGGGTGGTCGGAAGCACTGGGTTGGTCGGGGTTTCTCGAGGAGGTAGAAGGGCTTACGGGGTAGCCAGGAAAAATATTGGATCAAAGAATTAAGCTATGTGGATTTTGGATTTAAAAATTTTAAACCTAGTTTTAAGCAATGGTGGAAAATTGATCACCTCACCCTCAATGCTTATTCGAGTGTTCCGATGCTTCGGGGGGTCGAAGTTTGGGTGATGTCGGAGTCGAGGCCGGAGGTGGAAGAGCGCAGATGGTCGAAGGGAAGTGGTTGAGGCGTTGACAGGTGAGGGTGTTCCAGTTTTTTTCGTTGTTCCAGGTTTGAGTGCGAACTCGTTTTTTTTTTATTTCGATCGAGATGGGCGAAGCTAGGTGGTCGTGAAGCTTGAAGGGGTTGCCGTCGACTTGGCAACGTGATCGTAGTTGATCGGAAGAGCTCCGATGGGCCGTGCACGTGAACGTGTATCATTGTGTATCAGCGTGGTTTTTGTTTTGGGAAGGAGTTGAAGTGAAACGTGAAGAAGCCTTTGAGCTGTCTTCCAGGTTTAAACAGAAACTTAATCTGTTTATTTTGAAATTTCAAAACTGAATTTTGAATGATCAAATAAGTTTAAGAATTCAAATTTGTTTAATAACTTAAAAGTGTTAAATATTTAAGTGTATTTTAAAAAGGATTTGAGTTTCAAATGGAATTTGGAAAGGGAAGTAAGAATTTTATAAGTTGAACCAAAATGTGAAACTTGGGTTTAAATCTAATCTTGAAAATCAAGATTTTGAAAATAAATGAAGCTTATAAATTTAAATGTTCAAATCAATTCAAACATTAAAGTATATTTTGAATTCCTTTATAACAAAAGTATCACATTGACTTGTGAATTTAAAAGTTTTAAAGGATAGTTTTAAGATTTATTTAAAGATCGATTGGTATTCATTTTAAAACTTGAAAATTTAGAATGAAATCTCAAAAGTAAATTTGAAATGAATGGTTTCAAACATATTTGTAAGTGATAAGTAAATCAATATTAAAAATTAATGCTACTGTAGGTTAATGAAGATTTAATAATTAAAATCCATTAATTATTTAATAAATTAAAATGGATAATTTATTAATTTGGATTAATTAAATAAGTAATTAAAAGTTAAAATTAAGTAAGGAATAATTAATTTATAAAATAAGGATTATTAATTAAATATAAATTAATGATTAAAGTGGATTGATCAAGTGATTAAGCAATAATTGATTTAAGGATAATGTGATAAATTAATTAAGGAAATTAATTTGAATAATTAATTTATTAAAGGTTAATTAATTAATGAAATTGATTAAGAAATAATTACTAATTAAAGAAGTAATTGATTAGTTATTATAATTAATTAAGAATAATTAATCAAGAATTAATTATTAATTAAGGGTCAATTAATGATTTATTAAAGAATAATTTATTAAATGGTTTGTAGTTAATTGATTTTAATTTACCATAACTAGCAAATCATTCATAGGAATTAATCTGATTTAAAATAATCAGATAATAATAAAATAAAAAAATCTTACCTATGGATGTTTGAATTATATTGAATGGTTGATTTGTTTAAATATCCCTGATATATGATGCTTTATGATTATCCTGATTTGTGTTGTGATCTGTGATGTAGTTTATTATCTGTGATATATATATCTGTGAATCTGTGTATGAAAGATAAACGATATAATTTATATCGCTTATCAACTATATTTCTGTGTTTTAATCTGTGATGATTGAATGATGTTGCACTATTGTGTTAAACCCCTGGACCACACCATACACACACAATTATGGATTTCACGAGGAAATCAGTTAAGTCGCAGATTTTTGAAATAGTTTTGAATTTGAATTTTTAAATTCAAATGTTTTGGAAATGGAATCAGAATAAATGTGAAAAGCTTTTAAAAAATGGAATTTCAAGTTAAAACTTATTTTAATTAAGTTTTGGAATTTAAATAATTTGATTTAAATTTGAGTTCAAAATTGGGAATTGAATTCTATGATTTGAAATTAGGGATTAAAGATGTTATATTGGTTATATATGGGTTAAACAACTTTTAAGTATTGTTTTTGGGAATTTGAATTAAGTCAAAGATCGTAACTTGTATAAATGAAATGGGGTTTTTCCAAAATAAAGCTATTGTTTCTAAATGATAAAAAACTTTGGTTTCAAATCTTATTGAAAGGGATTTCAAGTTTAAACTAAAATAGTTTTCCAAGTTATGGATAAATATTCGGGAACGAATTTTGAAAATTAATTTTTGGGAATAATTTGAAAACTATGAGACAAATCTTTGATTTAAAAATTTGATGAAATAATCCTTTTGAAACGGAATTGTTTTGAAATCCGAAAAAGAATACTTGTGAAAGTAGGTGAACTTTATGAAATAAATCTTTTGTTTAAAAGATTTGAAACAGTAATTGGTTTAAACCATTTGAAAGTAAGTTTTGAATTATTAAGTTGTGACTTAATTGAAATCCCATATGCATATGTTTTAATTATTGCGCACACTATTCGGTTTAGCCGGGAAAGGACCTTTGTGTTATATAACCCATTCCGAATATGTGATTCGTCGTTATGGATAACATTTGAAGACCGGTGGTGAAGACCGGGTATTTGCGAGGATGATAGGATGACCTATCGATTGTCTCTGCACTGAGTCGCACCGGTATAGAGACTCCCTAAGTGATGGAAAATCCGATCGGGATTGTGAATACCCAGATTGCAAGGGCTTCTTTGGAAGTGCCTTCGGTTCTGTTCTAATCCAGAACAGACTTGTATAGATTGTATGTCTGACATTACATTTTGAGATATAAAGCAGATTTCTTTCAAATACATTTCTGTTGGTGGCGGAGAATTTATTCTCTTAGCTTAACACCCTTCTCTGAGACGTACGAGCTTAGAGGTTATGTAGTTGATGGTTATCAGCGATATATTCCCAATTTGGTAATGTGACATGCTGAGGCTGAGTGATGCTGTGAAATGATCAATGTTTGATCATTTGTGATATGATCATTTGTTTGATCATTCATCTTTGTGATCATTACTTTGATCATTTGTTGACCCAAAGCACAACTTTTTGTATAAAGCGTGGCTTTGTGGACGAGACTTCGTCGGACCTCACACCCCGAAAATGGTCAAAACAGGAAGGATGGGGCAAGGTTATTAGGGGTAGCGCCCTTTAGTGTATGTCATTCCTTCTGGATAGAGGTGGTATCATGGTATGGATCCCAGATATTTAACCTATGTTGTTGCTGCAAACTTATTATTTTGTGGTTGTTGGAAATCGAGGATCCTCGGATGTAGATCGGTTACGATCGGGGGATGGCATATTCGTGTCAGAAGTTACCCAGTTAGGGGTAACCCGGCCTTGTGTTGGCAGAGATCCGGTTTTGTTCTCGGGATGTCATTCCAGAGGTGCTTCCATGTGGCGATGGGAAGTTCCTTGGCCTGAACATTTGTTGGAAATCCAAAGAAACAATACGAGCCTTGTACGGTTTTAGTTGTATAACCTGCCATGGAATGTGGCGGTAACCTGCTATTGAACATGGTAGCTATAGTAGGCATAAGTGCGGAATGCCTATGCTGGCTAAGATTTATATCTTTATTTTCGAAATGAATTTT
The DNA here is from genome assembly GCA_030765085.1 of Allium cepa. Lineage (NCBI taxonomy): Eukaryota > Viridiplantae > Streptophyta > Magnoliopsida > Asparagales > Amaryllidaceae > Allium > Allium cepa. The sequence continues at coordinate 808,202,624 of CM060941.1, forward strand.
TCCTACACTATGCAATAGTAATAATATCAAATGTTCTTTTTAATGTGTATCAAGCATCTTTGACTATCATAACGTTTGCATTGTGTGTGTGTGCGGGAGGCCTTATGGTAGTCTCATTTTTAAAAGCATTTCGAATTGACTTTAAAATTCTCTTGCTGTTTGTTTTTAAAGATAAACTGTTTTTGTTACTCACACCAGTCCCATGACTGATCCGGAGTTTATTGTTTTTCCTAAACTCTGGGTGCTCAAAATTTTTCTACACGAGCAGTTTAGAGTTGGGTTTTTCAGATAGTCAGATGTAGTAGATTATTTGGAGTTAGTTCAGTCTTTGGATCATACTGCACTTGCTTATCTATGTGCATCGTTTTTGGGAGATCGAGCTATTGTTGGATTGGTTCTTGGAAATGGAGTTGCAATTTTTTGGAGTTCTTCCTTGAAGACTATCTTAGAGTTATTTGTTCTGCTTCTAGCGTTATCTATTTTCTTTCCGCTTCTATTTTTATTGTATAATATCTCCGATGTATATTGATATCTATTAAATCATCTGTTGTATCAGATATTGTATCAAAGCTGTATATCAATGTATTATTCTTTTATTCCGCTGTGTTATTTACTTAATGTTGTTATAAGCTCCGGCGAATCGGATTTGAATGGTCGAATCTATGACATTCGAATACGATATGAAGTATGGATGTCGATTTTCGAGCGCGAAAAATCCACGTCGTCACACGTTTTAATTAATATTTCCATTGTTTGAATTGTTTCGTGTGTCCAATACAATATTTTGAATCGTATTTTGATTTGGTTTAATTTGATGATTTTGTTGATATCTAATTATCTTTTCGATAATTAGATTATGAGTTTCTAATTATTTATTTAATAATTAGATTTTATCAATAATTGCCGTTTAGGCAATTCTGTTGTTTTCTAAACTATCTTCATTGATAACCCTTTTATTTATCTTTGTTGATAATTTGAATTTGTTGGTTAGTTGTTTAACACTGTCACGTATTATTTTTACCGTTATCAGATTTCCTTATTTAAGGATTGGATAGGTGAACTTATTTTGACTGTCGTCTAATTGTTATTTAATTATTATTGCTTCCGTGCATTAATAACTGAGTTTGAATTAGACTGACCCGTGTATTATTTTCTTTTAAATTTAATACTCGGGTCAGACCGAGTTATTACAGGTTGTAAATATCTTGATTTGGGTTGCTGCTTGAGCTATGAAGTCTTTTCATATCTTTTGGAGTAGTCGTCGTCATTTTATAGTAGTCAGTGTATTTGTATAGGATGGTATATATTCATGTATATTATTCACGATAATGTACTTGTATATGTAACTTCCTGAGTCGACAGTTATTGTTGTATCATACGTATTGTATCACACGTATTGTAACTGACTACTGTTCTATATATTAGATTTTATATTATCCGTGTTCCGCATTTGGCTGATATATGATACTATATATATATATATATATTGTCCTAACCTATTATGAACCATCGTAGTTCGTTTTATACTCGAATTAGATATGTCGATAGGAGTAAACAAATCAAAGATGAAAAATAAAAATATATATCACTCCTATCGAGATAATCAATACTAGTGTAAGGCCTAACTACAGATAGCCGCTCCTATCCAGCCTTATTTTCATAATAACAGACAATATTTATTTTAATACTCTTTGTTATTGTGAGCATGGAGGTGGGGCATCACAGTTGGTATCAGAGCTTGGGGTTTATGGACATAATATAAAACATAACTTAGATGGAACATGTGTTACAACTATTTGTCGATGTTTTTAATTATGCTTTGAGTCAAAACTAAAGTTTTGAAATTATGATGATATTTTTAAATATCTTTATTTAAAAATAAAAGTGAATTTGTGTTTTGGTAATTGAGTAATTTGTGTTTTGTTTATAAGAGTGCGCAGCGGAAACAGTGAGACTGTCTTCGCTGAATACAGCTGATAACCTTTTTGATTTAAGAATCAAAATATGAAATTGAATTTCATTTGTTGTTTACATAGATGTGTTTATTTTTCATTTCTTTGAAAATTTCGAATTCGATTTGAGGATCCAAAGCGATTGCAGTTATGTGATTTTGTTGATATTTTTGCTGTTTTGAATTATCTTCGTTGAAGATATGTTTGAATGATTTCTTTGTTCATTTTGTGGCATACATGCAAATTTAAGTTGCACGTTACTGCGTTAATTTTACGTTGAACCGGTGTTTGGTTGTAAACGTATTTTGTTGCCGTTATTATATAACGGGGTTTTCACACTGGTGCTAAGTTTTTGAAGCACGGCGTTTTATTGACATTTTTAATGAATGAAAATTCACTGGTATTATATTTTGATGCAAATTATTTTGATCATATTTTGACGTTTAAAATTACTGTCGCTTTGACTTCAGTAACCGTCAAATTCTAAAATGGATTTTCAAGCGGTTATCCCGAAATGTTGATTTTGTTGTCCGTTTTTACGGTATTTTGAGAAGTGCAATTTCCTTGTCAAAGTTGCTACTGATGTTGCTGTTTTAATCACGTGTTTTAAAAATTGTTTCAAAATAAAAATTGTTTTCAAATTTTTTACAGTTTACGCTTTCAAGAGAATGAGGAAGCGATTTAAACGTTTCAGCAAAATCGAGGACTATGACCCCTTTCTTTTACTGATTCGCTTAATTCCGGACTTGTCCGTTTGACAATGTAAATTATTACTTTTAAAAAATAAATGAAATTGTTTTCAAAGGTTTTGCAGTTTGCGCTTTCAAAAGAATGAGGAAGCGATTTAAATGTTTCAGCAAAATCGAGGACTATGACCCCTTTCTTTTATGATTCGCTTAATTCCGAACTTGTCCATTTGAGAATGTGAAATGTTATTTTTGGAATACACAATTTTGCACTTTCAAGGAAATGATGAAGAGAATTAAACGATTTAGTAAAACTCATGGTTATGGGACATGTGCATTTGCTATTTTGGTTAATTCCGGACTCGTTAATTGAAACATCTGTTGTTTTGATGATTTTGTGTGCTTTCGAGCCACTATGTTGGACCTTCGGGTCATATGTTGGACTTTCGGGCCATATGTTGGACCTTCGGGTCAAATACCAGTACCAGACCTTCGGGTCATATGTTGGACCTTCGGGTCATTTGTTGGGCGCCAAAATTATGTTGACGGTACTTGGTAGGCTTCGGCCATTTGTTGATGCACGTGCGGCGTAGCTAAAACTCGCCATCTGATGGGATCGATCCAACCTTTTATGTTGATTTTCTAGTCTTCTTAATTGATTTCTAGATATTTGTTGTTTCCAATTATCTGCAGGTAATTGGATATTTGTTGATATGAGTTCTAATTATCTTTGTTGATAATTAGATATTTGTGGATTCTGATTATCGTTTTTGATAATTGGATATTTGTTGATTCTGATTATCGTTTTTGATAATTAGATATTTGTTGATTCTGATTATCGGTTTTGATAATTAGATATTTGTTGATTTGAGATTTTTGATTATCGTTTGTCATAATTAGATATTTTTTGATTCTGATTATCGTTTTTGATAATAGGATATTTGTTGTTTCTGATTATCATTTTTGATAATCGGATATTTGTTGATTTGAGATTTCTGATTATCGTTTTTGATAATCGGATATTTGTTGTTTCTGATTATCGTTTTTGATAATCGAATATTTGTTGTTTCTAATTATCGTTTTTGATAATCGAATATTTGTTGATTTGAGATTTCTGATTATCGTTTTTGATAATCGGATATTTGTTGATTTGATATTTCTGATTATCGTTTTTGATAATTAGATATTTGTTGATTCTGATTATCGTTTTTTATAATTGGATATTTGTTGATTTGAGATTCCTGATTATCGTTTGTGATAATTAGATATTTGTTGATTTGCAATTTCTGATTATCGTTTTTGATAATTGGATATTTGTTGATTTGAGATTTCTGATTATCGTTTGTGATAATTAGATATTTGTTGATTCTGATTATCGTTTTTGATAATTAGATATTTGTTGATTCTGATTATCGTTTTTGATAATTAGATATTTGTTGATTTGAGATTTCTGATTATCGTTTTTGATAATCGGATATTTGTTGTTTCTGATTATCGTTTTTGATAATCGGATATTTGTTGATTTGAGATTTCTGATTATCGTTTTTGATAATCGGATATTTGTTGCTTCTGATTATCGATTTTGATAATCGGATATTTGTTGTTTCTGATTATCGTTTTTGATAATCGAATATTTGTTGATTTGAGATTTCTGATTATCGTTTTTGATAATCGAATATTTGTTGATTTGAGATTTCTGATTATCGTTTTTGATAATTAGATATTTGTTGATTCTGATTATCATAATTGGATATTTGTTGATTTGAGATTTCTGATTATCGTTTGTGATAATTAGATATTTGTTGATTTTCGATTTCTGATTATCGTTTTTGATAATTGGATATTTGTTGATGTGAGATTTCTGATTATCGTTTTTTGTGATTAGATAATTGTTGTTTTCTATCTATCTCTGTTGATAGTTAGAGTTTGATGATTATGAAGTTCGTGTTTTCTAACTATCTGGTTGATAACTAGATAATTGCAGCTTTGTGAATTGTGATTTGTGTTTTCTAATTATCTTTGTTGATAATTAGATTTTACTGTTTTCTTATTATTGTATCGATATTTAGATATTGTTGTTTTGTGATTTTGTATTTTAATTATCTAATTGATAATTAAATATTGCTGGTAATCGTATTTATTCAGTTTTGCTGTTTTCTAATTATTTATTTGATAATTAGAATTTGTTAAGAATTTGTGAATTTCTTTTATTGGAATTAAAAGATTTCTTTGGCATTTGTGTTCTTGACCTTTATTTTTCTAGCTTAACCAGTTTATGTTAGAAAAATAACTGTTATTGACGCCTTTAATTATGAAAATTGCGGGGACGCAATTTTTATAAGAAGGGGAGTCTGTAACAACCCGGGGTTTAGTAACAATTAATTTTCGTCATTAGACGATTAATCGGCTGGTTAATTGTTGTTGGAAGTTTTTAAATCAGGTTTAAAATTCTTTTGAGATTTGTTGCGGGTTAAGTGGACTTTAAATATAATTTTAGCCTATATTTCCTTTTTAATTTTTGGGCCGTGATAATTATCTAAAGTAAATACCGTCCCCCTTTATTTTTATTTCACTTTCGAAAACCCTAAGTAATAAACGAATAGAAAATAAATGGCGGCTTCAATTTTTCTTCGTTCGTTCATTCTAAAATTAGGGTTTTGCACAAATTGGAAGACGCCGACTTTGTATTAGATCGATTAGTGGATATCGAGAGTAGCTTTGGTCGATCGCTTCCTCGTGCTCGGCTTCGACTCTGAACTGTTGGATCTTCGCCTCGAACAAGGTGAGTGATTTTGGTCACTCACATCTAGTTCAAACTTTAATGAACTCTGACTTATTCAAATTTGTGATTCTTGTTGCTTAATTTCTTGATACTGACGGTATTTTGATTTTTGGCATTTTCTTGATTCCCTGAACCTCGGGCTTGACTCGAATTTGACTTTGTTGGATGATTTCCTTTTGACTTTGATTATACTTTGTTAAACTGAATATTCCGGCCTTGACTTTGTTTTGAAACATATCATCTTACTTGAATTATTTTGTGTGGCCAATAACTGTTGACGTTGGCTTATGACAGTATTGGCTTCGGATTTGACTTGATTTTGACAAAGTGTTTTCGTTCGACTTTGGCTAATTCTTTGATATTGAACTGGTTTTGGGAAATTCCTGATGGTGTTGTGTTCATAGTAATTTCATTTTTGTTCTTGAGCATTATATTTAAATTGTTGTTGAGGTTGGCTTCGGTCTTGTACCACTTGATCCAATTGCACAGTTGCATGGATTTGATATTATCGTTTCAATGTTGTTGATGTTTCATGATTACTTGCCTTAAACAATTTCACTTTACTGGTCTGCATATATGAAGTGCTCACTGACCTGAGTTGTTGCATTGGTTATCCACTTGACTTGGTTGAGCTCATACTTATTGTCACACTAATCTGGTCACTGCATACATGTTCATCGTGTAGTTCACTATATATTGTGTACTTGTTAATTACTACATTAGTTTGTAAACTGTGTTAAAGTCATTTGGCTCCGACATCCTTGGACACTTGATTTACTAGCTGCCTTGACTGGGTTCACTGTGTTCATAGTGTTGCTTCTTGTACCTTGCTGTTCCACTGGTACATGTGTTGGTTCAACACTTTTCTATTGTTGCTTGGGTATTGAACTGTTTCATGCTTCATGCGATTCCTTGAGCATTGCAATTGAGTTGAGTTGACTTTTCTTGTATTTTGTTTATAGCCATTTCATTGTTGTGGATGTGCATATCATATTTTGATTCGAAGTTTAGTGTAAGTTAAAAATAAAAAGGGACAGGTTCATTTCATTTTAACGTGTGCAGGGAGAGTTTTTACCCTGTTGTACATCATTGCAAGTGTAAGTGTAAATACAAGTGCACGTGCAAGAGAAAGTGTAAGTACAGGTACAGGCTTCTTCATTTTTGTTGTACGTAAGGGCAAATTGAGTTTGCATGCATGTATCTCCTGCGCCCAGAACCTTGAGTGCATATTATTTTGTTACAGACCATATTTTGATATTAGCATGCATGTAAACCATTTTGTGTTGGAGCATAATTTTTGTTAATGGTTTTGTCTCAATGTCATTTGTTGAAGTTGGGTTGACCTTGTTCTGCCCTTATTCATTGGTTTGCACTGCTTCATCATGTCACTGATTTCATTTGAGTCTGGGGTGTTATTTCGAAGTCTGTACATTGCCATGTTGTGTTTGTATCCATACTTGACTGGATATTGAACTTTATTGATGGTTCAGAGTTGTTGCAGTCTTTGTTTCTGTTGGTTGATTTGAACTATGGTCGAGGCTTGATTTTATGTCTTGACCCTTTCATTTGATTATACACCTGTTTGAATCCAGCTATTCGCTTGGTTTTGACCTTGTGCTCATTTGTGAACTTTCATTGAGCTTTTGTGTACATCATCACTGTAGTGGCGAGGCAGTGCACGCGAGCGTGTACTGCAGCCACACCGTATTGATTTTATTGGTAGTTCCTTTGCTTTTGATTTATTAATCTTTTGCGTATTCCACATGTTGAAGTGGTGAGCCAGTACACACGTGCGTGTACTGCAGCCCTACCCGAATTGACGTTTTAATTGATATTTCAATTGTTTGAATTGTTTCGTGTGTCCAATTCAATATTTTGAATCGTATTTTGATTTGGTTTAATTTGATGATTTTGTTGATATCTAATTATCTTTTTGATAATTAGATTATGAGTTTCTAATTATTTATTTAATAATTAGATTTTATCAATAATTGCCATTTAGGCAATTCTGTTGTTTTCTAAATTATCTTCATTGATAACCCTTTTATTTATCTTCATTGATAATTTGAATTTGTTGGTTAGTTGTTTAACACTGTTACGTGTTATATTTACCGTTATCCGATTTCCTTATTTAAGGATTGGATAGGTGAACTTATTTTGACTGTCGCCTAATTGTTATTTAATTATTATTGCTTCCGTGCATTAATAACTGAGTTTGAATTAGACTGACCCGTGTATTATTTTCTTTTGAATTTAATACTCGGGTCAGACCGAGTTATTACAGGTTGTAGATATCTTGCTTTGGGTTACTGCTTGAGCTATGAAGTCTTTTCATATCTTTTGGAGTAGTCGTCGTCATTTTATAGTAGTCAGTGTATTTGTATAGGATGGTATATATTCAAGTATATTATTCACGATAATGTACTTGTATATGTAACTTCCTGAGTCGACAGTTATAGTTGTATCATACGTATTGTATCACATATATTGTAACTGACTTTAGTTATATATATGAGACACATTTGGCTGATCTATGTTATTATATATATATATATATATATATATATATTGTCCTAAACTATTATGAACCATCGTAGTTCGTTTTATACCAGAATCGGATATGTCGATGGGAGTAAACAAATCAAAGATGAAAAATAAAATTATATACCACTCCTATCGACATAACCAATACTAGTGTAAGGCCTAATTACGGATGACCGCTCCTATCCAGCCTTATTCTTCGTAATAGCAGATAGTGTTTCTTTTAATACTCTTTGTTATTGTGAGCATAGAGGTGGGGTGTCATATTATATGCGACACCGGATTGATTAAATTGCATGATTTTAAAATTTTTGATTTGGAATTATTTAAATGGTTTTGATCTAAAAGAAATAAAAATCAAATTTATAGAAATCATATTATTTTTGAACTTGAGCTTTGAATGTTGAAATTTAATTTTTGTAATCAAAATTGTTTAAATAATCGAAGTTGAGATTTTGAAGTTATAATCAAAATATAATTTTAATTTTTTAAAATCGATTTGTTTTAAAAGATTGTACTTTTGTTCGAACTTTGAATATTACCAAGTAAAGGTGATATAAAAACGATATTTTGAAATTGAGCTCAGAATAGAATTATATTTGAAGATTGTAATTTTAAATTGAATATTGAGGGATAATTTGATTTAAAGGTTTGAATCGATATTTTAAGATCGACCTCGAAATCGATATAAATTGAAATTGAAATCGATTTATTTGGATTTGAAAGTAGAATTGAATGAATTTGAAATCGAAGTTGAAATTGATTTGAATTGAAATCGAAACTGAATCGATTGAATGGAGATTGGATTGAGTTGGGAAGTTGGAATTGAATCGGTTTGACTTTAAATCAAATGCATGTCAAAAACAAATGCCAAGTGTTGAAGAAAGAAGAACGTGTTAAATTTTCCCATTGAATGTGAATATATATATTCAATTTTAAATTCAAATTCCAATCGTCTCGATAAATGCAACTGAAATTTTTGAACTCCAACCGAGGCGTGCCACTAGGTGTTTATAATGTTAAACCCCTATTTTGAACGCAATGGAAAAGGTTTCGAGCTAATTCGATCGTATGGAGAAGATAGCTTTTTGAACCCAGTTATTAAATTAAATTGTCGATATGAATTTCAGTGTGTTTGCTTATCATACGGCCAAACGATCACTCCAAAAACTACGAAAATTGAAATCCGATAATAATACAATATTACGGATCAAATGGAACTGGTTTCGTCGAATTCCAAGACTGTGCCTCGGAAGGCTATTTTTAAATATCGATTTAAACAATATAAATTCAAAACTGAATAAAACATTTCCAAATTCAATTCTGAATCTTCCATTATCTTAAGTATCATCAATTTAAATTTTACAAGCCTTTGAAATATTTTTAACTAGCTTAATAATCAATATTCAATATTTTATCCAATTTCAATAATTAAATTCAATAACTTAATTGCCAAATACACAGTGAAATATGAAATAATTTGAATTAACTTCCAAATATTTAAAATCAATTAAATATTTCAATTTCAAAATGTTCAAAATTTTCAGGTCGTCACATCATTCAAACCATTCAAATCACTTTCCAAAATCAAGTTATAAAGTCATATCTTTTTATAATTTTAAATTCCATAAGTTTCAAATCGATATTTATCAAATATAATTCTTACTTAAATACAATTTCAAACCAATTTCAAATCCATCTTCTCAACCTTAATTTATTAAATCATTATAAAGTCTATATTAAAATATAATTTAAATAAACACTTAACCATGTTATATTTTAATAAAACCAAACTTCATTATTAACTTATTTTATATTAAACAAATTTATACATAGCTTAAATTTAAGAATTTAACTATATATAAAATAATATTTATATATAACCATATATTTCTTTCCGAAACCATAGAAAACCCTTTTCAAAATATTTATATACAGACCAGCCGTGTCTGTATATAATTTTCTATCTTATGGTCAAGTGATACAGGTATTTATCATTTCAATCCACAATTCAAATATACACGGGTATATATTATTTCAACCCGCAATCCCAAATTCAATTCAATGAAAATCGCTTGGGTTTATCATTTCAACCCATAATGATTTGCTTCTATTCTAAAATCCGTTCGGATATGTACCATTTCAACCCATAGTGAATTCAATACTAACAAGAAACTTGCAGAGTGTTAACAGATATGATAATCATACATAACAGGCATATATCACCAATATAAATAACAGATAATGGTGTCTGATGTCACAGGTAAACAGATACAGATAATAGCATATAAATAACAATGTAAATAACTAGTAGCAACATATTTCAATTATCGTTTAAACTGAAATTAAATTTAATAAAAATAAGAACATTAATCGTGAGTAATTGCTCACCTTTCGAGGCTAGAGATGAAAGAGAATGAGATGAGTTAGAAATCCAAGTATGAATTTCGAAGCAAAGCACGATGGTGCGAATTCGACAATCAAAACTGATAGAGAGGAATTGATAAATGAATCAAAACCAGCCAGATATATGAAGGAAATATATATATATATATAGATATATATATATATATTTAAAATTAATTTGGACACATATTTTAAATCAATAATTATTTCAGACGCCTAAAATAAAATTTCTATATATGTATATATACTCGAACTAGGCTCATATATTCATATATATAGACTAGTATTTTTAAACAAATGGATGTATATAACATATTTTAGTAGAATTAACTAGCCAAAGCCATGCAGTCGACTATATATATACTTCTTTATAATTGCAACACATATTTACCTTTCAAATGCATAATATAATACTGTGGAAATGTATACAATTGTTATAAGCTTATGCACAACATATATATATATATATATATACATATATATATATATATATCTGAAATATATAGTAACACTCTTAACATATTATAAATATATTAATATTCACTATCATGAGGTTATATTTCTACAAATTTATATAAAAAATATAGCTTATATATATACACAGCATAAAACAACTTATATAACTTTTTATACAAAACAGAAGTTATACATATGTTTTACTGAAACCAGATACATATATACACACTTTTAAACACATGATTATATAAGCTTTCGTTTAGCGATGCAAACAAGAACTAAACAATCTATGTATATCTATTAAAATATACTTTATATCATATATATACCAACTTTATAACCATATATATATAAACTAATATATATAGTACTTATATAATATAACACTTAATAAGTTATAATTACTTCAAATCTGTTATTATAAAACATATACACACAGCAGATTATAAATATATACTAATCTAACTTATACAGGCAAACAATAAATAGTATTAATATGATCCTGTACATAATAGATAAACATATATAAATACATAAGTAAAAATTTCCTTTCGGCTGAGTGCACATAACATACTTTATACCGTAATATATTGAAACCTATATACTAAAATAAAACTATTATAATGCAAACATTGTATTCATTATTATATACAAACATTGTCTACCCTATCAAACTGTCACAAACACTATACAATGCAGTCACAATAGTAAAATATATATAAAATGTCCTTCACTGTTTATCCTATATGTATACAAACTTTCTACTTTGAATACTTTATGAATTATAAACTGTACAACCTTTTGTCCCTATATATGTATATTATATTAAATGCTACAGGTAATTTATACATCAGAAATGGTTATATAGGCTAAAGATGAAAAAATAGACAAAGCTTATAATATGATATAAAAAATTGATACTTTAACATTAACACACATATATACCTTTATATATACACTGACACGGTCAGCAAGGGGAAAGAATACACGGCGAGGAGATGAAGATGTGGTCGGTGTTGATAGGGACTGCAGATGTTCCGATTTTGGTGGCCGCGGCTAGAAAAGAAGGCGGCTTTGGGTGTAAATGCGGCCTGTGGGGTGCGAGTGTAACGCTCCGGAAATTTTCGACTTTCGAAAATTCAACATCGACACTCACTTTATCGACTGCCGAGAAATCGAAGGCCGAAAACCCGAAATTTTATGGTTTTTAAAAAGAATTTAAAAAAAAGAGAGAGAAAAAGGCAGAAAAGATGGAGGGAAAAGAAAATAGAAAATTTTTAAATAGAAATTAGAGAGAATAGAAAATGGAGAAATTAGAATAGAAAAGAAAACAACAGAACAACATCAGAATCTCACAATTCGCAGCGGAACAACAGATAATAATAAATGAATAATCTTTAAACAAAGAACTATATCAGTTACTACATTACATTACATTTCATTACATCATATCATCAGAGTGTACAACAACAACAAATGGTGCAGCGGAAAAAGGAAATACTATATAGCTAGTAATACACCATGCCATCCAGCTTGCCTCCAGCAACTCCAGAATATCCAGAATATCCTGATAAACCTTAACTCTTGACTGCCCGTGTGGAAATTGGTGGGCACCCAGAGTTTAGGAAGGAAAACAATAAACTCCAAGTCAGTCATGTGACTGGTGTGAGAACTCAAAACAGTTTATTTAACTTTAAAATCAAAATAGAGAGATATTTTTAAATTCAATTCGCAATGCTTTTAAAAATGAGACTACCATAAGGCCTCCCGCACACACACACAATGCAAACGCAGAATCGGAGGAGATTTCTCCTTATGATAGTCAAAGATGCTTGATACGCATTTAAAATAACATTTGATATTATTACTAGTGCATAGTGTAGGGAAAATTCATTTCGAAAGTAGAATATAAATCTTAGCCAACATACGACCATTATCGTATGCCTACTATAGCTAACTATGTTCAATAGCAGGTTACCGCTACATTCCATAGCAGGTTATACAACTAAAACCGTACAAGTCTCGTATTGCTTCTTTGGATTTCCAACAAATGGTCAGGCCAAGGAACTTCCCATTGCCACATGAGAATGCCTCTGGAAAGACATCCCCGAGAACCAAACCGGAACTCTGCCAACACAAGGCCGGGTTACCCCTAACTGGGTAACTACTGACACGAGCACGCCATTCCCCGATCGTAAACGACCTTTCTCACGGGATCCCGAAAACCAACAACCACAAAGTAATAAATTCGTAGTAACCACATAGGTTAAATATCTGGGCTCCATACCATGATACCACCTCTATCCAGAAGGAAATGTACATACCCTAAAGGGTGCTATCCCTCATAACCTTGCCGCATCTTTCCTGTTTTGACCATTTCCGGGGTGTGAGGTTCGACGAATTCACGTCCACAAAAACATACTTTATACAAAAGCCATGCTTTGGGTCAACAAATGATCAACACAATGATCACCAAGATAGACGATCAATTAAACGATCCTATCACAATAATCAACACAATGATCATTTACAGCATCACTCAGCATATCACATTACCAAATTGGGAATATATCGCTGATAACTTCAACTATATAACCTCTGAGCTCGTACGTCTCAGAGAAGGGTGTTAAGCTAAAAGAATAAATTCTTCGCCACCAACAGAAATATATTTGAAAGAAATCGGCTTTATATCTCAACTTGTAATGTCAGACATACAACCCATACAAGTCTGTTCCAGGCTCGAACAAAACCGAAGGCACTTACAAAGAAGTCCTTGCAATCCGGATATTCACAATCCTGATCGGATTCACCATCACATATGGAGAACTCTATACCGTAGCTACTCGGTGCAGAGTAAATCGACAGGTCATCCTATCGCTCTCGCAAATACCGGGTCTTCAACACCGATCTTCAATGCAATTATAACGACGTATCACATATTCGGAATGGGTTATACGACCCCATGGTCCTTTCCCGGTTAACCCGAATAGTGAGCGCTTATTTAAAAATAAGTGTAGCATTCACATTCAAACAAATCACATCAATTACCCATTCAAAGGGAAATATTGATAGTCGGTTATTGAACTATCACTGGATATGCACACATCACCAGTTTTCAAATAATTTTCCAAATTATTTATTTTCCAAAATATCTTTACAAGATATATTATTTCATACTTCAAAAATAAATCAATATTTATTTTTAAACCAATTCCACTTTCTTTTATAAATTCCTTAGTGAATTTATAATTCCAAAATATCAATGAATATTCGATTTCAATTATTCATTTCAATTTATCTTCAAAAAGATAAATTCTCTAAACGTTTCATTTCACATTGGAAAAACATTTCCATACTTATTTATTCATAAGTAATTCACAAATTTTATTTATTTTCAACACTTAGAAAATATTCAATATACTTAAATCGAGATTAAGTATATATTTCATTCTTTAAGGAAATCATTCTCTTAAACATATTTATTTGGGCCAAAACGAATGTTGCGTAAAACATCGTTACGACAACCCAAAATCACTAGTATAGGGATTCGAAATTAAAATAGATATACAAATCCCAATACTATACAAAACATTTCCTTTCGGAAATCATTTACTATAACAACAGTGTTATAGTCCACCATTTCCTTTTATTTCTCGAAAACGTCTATTCCAACAATAAATGTTGAAATCTATGGTTTCGAATCTCATCACATTTAAAAACATCGTTAGATCGTTTTAATTCAATTTCAAATAACACATTCAAAACAATTTCTTTAACATATTATTCACTATTCAAAAACGTGAATATACTACGTTAACAACTTTCATCACTTCTATTCATTTTATTTCAAAGGATTATTCACAGTCAAAAATGTGAATATAACTCCATTAATAAGTTTCAACAATTTACTTATCAAAATAAGTCGTTTGCGAATTTATAAAACAACGTTTATAAATTCCTTTATTAAACTATTCAATTCCATATCTCAATGATATACTAACAGTTCATCTTATAAGTTAAATGCTTAAAATTTGTTTGTTTACAAAAATCATTCTTTTTAAACTTCCCAATATAAAAGTCTTATAACTTATAAGATTCATTCATTTATCCAAATATATTCTTTAATAACCTCACAAAATTCATAAATCTTACTATTTGTAAATTTCATTTATAACTTCACCATTTATAATTTTATAAATCCCATTCACATATGCAATCCATTTTCACTTCATTCAAACACTTATAAAAACTCGTTTTATAATTCAAATGTTTTAATTCATAAATATCAATTTATAAATTCTTTAATATAAATCAATTTATATTATTCTTTAAAACGTCTTTAATTTCCTTTATAATTTCATCCTTTCTCTTGATTTATAAAATAATCAAATTTTATAAATCCTATATTTAAACTTTTCACAATAATTCTAAAATATCTCGATTAAACTATTTTATAAAATCAATAGCATCATATTCTCAAAAATCAGTTTTTTTACTATATTTCTCAAAAATCATAATTTTTATAACTTTAAAAATTATAACGTTTATTTATTTAAAATGAATCAATTCCAAAAATATAGTATATTTTCAAAAATCACTTTATAAATCATTTTAAAATTCCAAATCTTGGTCCAATGATGCTACACACCAAATAGTCAATCACGACAACAACGATATCATATATCGATATGATAATCCATCAAATATCAAAATATCTGAAATCAAATAAAAACTGTCGAGGAATCCAGTTGGATCCCTCCAACCTGTTTTCCTGCATCCAAAAACATTAGCACAATACCAATTTCGCTCCAGTACGAAATTATCGCGGTATATGGGATTTTAAATATTATCCGCTTAATAACGGCGTAATAGGTCTCATCCGCTAAACAAATAAATGCGGGAAATCAATAACTGCAATATATACATATGCCAATATATATATATTGATATTATATATAATACCAATTTCACTGTTTATGAAATATTCGCGGTATATGTTTTTAATAAATAACATCCGCTTACTAACGGCGCATAATGTCTATTTTAACAATCAATAGATATCAATCATCATTTAAACATGCATTCAAATATTTTAAATCTAACTATTTAAAATAAAATCGAAACTGATTCGATTGAGTGAGAAGTTCTCACCTTGATTTTAAATTCCGTTTAGCGATTTATTTCGAATAAAATTAAACGGACGTTTAATTTTACCCAAAATTCTCACTAACTCCAAACGACTCCAAACCAACTCCATCGCGTAGTGCTCGTCCATACGATTCCAACGCAAATGGTTTCACGCGTTTTTGACCTCGTATGAAAAAGTTATGATATTATGAAGTTTATACGCGATTTTAAACTAATATTTACAACATAACAATATAATTTTAAACCCACATCACATATGGACCGTTAGATTTTGCCTCCATCAGATCCTAGCCGTGGTTGCTCTTCTCCCACATCACGTATCTTCTACAGGCACAAGATGCTATGGCCGAACCCATCAATACATATTAGGATTTAATAATGCATCCACCTCACTCGACGAAACTCGATCAAACTACCGCCACGCGAAAGCTCTCGACCCAAGCTATGCTCGGCCTGAAGCTCGGCACACTCGCCCCCCCCTCGCACGCAGTTCGAGAATGAACGCGCGCGCTTCCAGCTCCATTTCCCGTTGATTCGCTCCACCATCTTCGATCTTGACCGTTGAGAATGTAAATCTCTTCATGCTCTACAATATTCGTTTAGGAAGTTTGTTGTAATTGCTAGTGGATTGGAAGAAATCGAGGGAGGAAGTTGGGAAAATTCTGGCCGTTTATAATAGGGTGGCGGCTGCAGTTGAAACTAGGGTTTTGTATATTTTTTTATTTTTATTTTAGAGTGAGGGCTATTTATAGAGAAAAAATCGAACACTATTCATCCGGAAATTCCGAACTCCGATTTACGCGCCGTAACCAGCGTTTCTAGGGTTTACCCCGCGTTCCGGACACAATGGAACAGGTTTCGAAAGCTAATTCGGACATCTGTGCGAGTTATGGCTGTAAACGCTCAATTTGAATTAAACCGATTTAAGCGATTTTCTAGGCGTTTTAATTTGTACCGGACAAACGGTAAATCCAATTGACTTGAAATTTGAAACCTTACAATAATATCACATTACGGATCCGATGAAACTGGTTTTGTCGAAATCCGAGACTTTTTGAAAAATGGCTATTTTAACTCGCCAAATTAAAATTAAAAATAAATCGATGCGTTTCGAGCTGCCACGATCAAACGATAACTCCGATTGACACGAAATTTGAAATCCGGTAATAACTAACTATTACGGATCCAATGGAACTGGTTTCGTTCAATTCTGAGACTGTTCAAAAATTGACTATTTTTACTAGTCGATTTAAATATTAAAATATTCAATTTTCACAAATAAACTTTTAATTCGATTTTAAAAGTTCTAAAATATCGTTCTAACTCCCATATGATAAAATAAAATTTTACAAATCATTTTCAATCATATTTAACTCAATTTTCAATTATTTCCATAATTTAGCATATTAAATTATCGATTTAATTATTCAATTAAATCCAAAAATTCAAATAAAAATTTATTCGACTTATAAATTCACTTATTAATATTTAAAATTAATTAAATATTCAAATTTTAATTAATAAAAATTCTGGGTCGTTACAATCTTCCCCACTTAAAAGAATTTCGTCCTCGAAATTATTAAGTAAGAAAAGTTACAGAATCTATTAATTTTCCAAAATTCATAGTTAAACTTCTTACAATCTTTACTAAGTTTCAAATCATACTTAGTTATCTTTTCAAAAACAACTACTATTGTTTAACTTTCAATTTCTAAATCAATGTTAAAGTTTTCAAAATTTTCCAATTTTCTCAAAAAATTTCTAACGCCTTAAATTTCCGGAAAAATTCGCCATGGTCTCCTTTGCGCGGCTCGATCCGAAAAAAAATGACAGTATATATATCACAAATATACATCTCATCAAGTAATGAGGCATCCCGCAGGGAAAAAAGTGTAAAAGTACGGTATGTAATCCGAGATATGTACCTTATATTTTATTAGCAAGCATATACGGCTAATATAGCGCAAAAGCGAGCTCCAAATGCGAAGCAAACGCGATCCCCACCTACTAAATACTCAACAAACAACATGAGAAACATGTATATAGGCAATAGTATCGATATACAACATATATCAACATAATAACTATATATGTCAACATAGCAAATGCAACATATTCAAACATCAACCAACTAGCATTCAACAAATTCATAATCAATATATATTCATTCATATTCTCATTAATATTCAATGAATTGGTTTTCAATTTAATCACATTTGATTCGTTTAGCATTAGAATTTTATCAACATTCATTCTCAATTTTAATTAGTTTGCATTCACTAATTAAATCCAATTCACGTTCAATTCTATTCAAATTTATTTATTTTCAATTTGAATTTCAATTAATTTAGCTTTCAATTTCATTAACACTTAATAAATTATATACAATCAATCAACAACCATATAACAACCAATGTATATTAAATACAACCAAATTTCTTCACTTACAATTGGTTTAATTTAATTGATTTTCATTCAATTATTCAACTTTCTAATAACATTAGATTTTAATGAATTTCACTTTATTAATTTACTTTGATACTAATATCAACATAATTCCATATCACTTAAGTTATACTTCCATTTAACTTTTAAATTCATCTTCACTTACAACTCATATTCATAAATATATTCATATAGTTTCACTTCTTATATATATAAGTTTATTCACAATTGTAAATCACTTTAATTATAATTTAACTCTTATAATTCTTTTTGCTTATACAATTATTCTTAAATTTAGATTATTCAAACAACTAAACAATCAACTTATATACACTTTAATAATTTTGAAAAATTATTCCTTTATATACAAAATATATAATCAAGGTAAAATTATTTCATTTACCCAATTTAAAATCAATATTGTGCCGAATTGTTCTATTCAAGTGTTTAGAGATCCCTATCAACAACGTTAATTACTCGTATTAACCAGAATCTATATACCACTCAACAAACCAATCATCACAATATAAAACAATTTTTATATTCACTAACAAATACGCTCTCATAGCTATTATTACACTCAAACTCATTCTAGAGTACTACTGACTCTATCTCTAATGAGTAATACCCAACAGAACCATGGTTGTCGCTTAACCATAAGCTCCGATACCAGATGTAACGCTCCGGAAATTTTCGACTTTCGAAAATTCAACATCGACACTCACTTTATCGACTGTCGAGAAATCGAAGGCCGAAAACCTGAAATTTTATGGTTTTTAAAAAGAATTTAAAAAAAAAAGAGAGAAAAAGGCAGAAAAGATGGAGGGAAAATAAAATAGAAAATTTTTAAATAGAAATTAGAGAGAATAGAAAATGGAGAAATTAGAATAGAAAAGAAAACAACAGAACAACATCAGAATCTCACAATTCGCAGCGGAACAACAGATAATAATAAATGAATAATCTTTAAACAAAGAACTATATCAGTTACTACATTACATTACATTTCATTACATCATATCATCAGAGTGTACAACAACAACAAATGGTGCAGCGGAAAAAGGAAATACTATATAGCTAGTAATACGCCATGCCATCCAGCTTGCCTCCAGCAACTCCAGAATATCCTGATAAACCTTAACTCTTGACTGCCCGTGTGGAAATTGGTGGGCACCCAGAGTTTAGGAAGGAAAACAATAAACTCCAAGTCAGTCATGTGACTGGTGTGAGAACTCAAAACAGTTTATTTAACTTTAAAATCAAAATAGAGAAACATTTTTAAATTCAATTCGCAATGCTTTTAAAAATGAGACTACCATAAGGCCTCCCGCACGCACACACAATGCAAACGCAGAATCGGAGGAGATTTCTCCTTATGATAGTCAAAGATGCTTGATACGCATTTAAAATAACATTTGATATTATTACTAGTGCATAGTGTAGGGAAAATTCATTTCGAAAGTAGAATATAAATCTTAGCCAACATACGACCATTATCGTATGCCTACTATAGCTAACTATGTTCAATAGCAGGTTACCGCTACATTCCATAGCAGGTTATACAACTAAAACCGTACAAGTCTCGTATTGTTTCTTTGGATTTCCAACAAATGGTCAGGCCAAGGAACTTCCCATTGCCACATGAGAATGCCTCTGGAAAGACATCCCCGAGAACCAAACCGGAACTCTGCAAACACAAGGCTGGGTTACCCCTAACTGGGTAACTACTGACACGATCACGCCATTCCCCGATCGTAAACGACCTTTCTCACGGGATCCCGAAAACCAACAACCACAAAGTAATAAATTCGTAGTAACCACATAGGTTAAATATCTGGGCTCCATACCATGATACCACCTCTATCCAGAAGGAAATGTACATACCCTAAAGGGTGCTACCCCTCATAACCTTGCCGCATCTTTCCTGTTTTGACCATTTCCGGGGTGTGAGGTTCGACGAATTCACGTCCACAAAAACATACTTTATACAAAAGCCATGCTTTGGGTCAACAAATGATCAACACAATGATCACCAAGATAGACGATCAAATAAACGATCTTATGACAATAATCAACACAATGATCATTTACAGCATCACTCAGCATATCACATTACCAAATTGGGAATATATCGCTGATAACTTCAACTATATAACCTCTGAGCTCGTACGTCTCAGAGAAGGGTGTTAAGCTAAAAGAATAAATTCTTCGCCACCAACAGAAATATATTTAAAAGAAATCGGCTTTATATCTCAACTTGTAATGTCAGACATACAACCCATACAAGTCTGTTCCGGGCTCGAACAAAACCGAAGGCACTTACAAAGAAGTCCTTGCAATCCGGATATTCACAATCCTGATCGGATTCACCATCACATATGGAGAACTCTATACCGTAGCTACTCGGTGCAGAGTAAATCGACAGGTCATCCTATCGCTCTCGCAAATACCGGGTCTTCAACACCGATCTTCAATGCAATTATAACGACGTATCACATATTCGGAATGGGTTATACGACCCCATGGTCCTTTCCCGGTTAACCCGAATAGTGAGCGCTTATTTAAAAATAAGTGTAGCATTCACATTCAAACAAATCACATCAATTACCCATTCAAAGGGAAATATTGATAGTCGGTTATTGAACTATCACTGGATATGCACACATCACCAGTTTTCAAATAATTTTCCAAATTATTTATTTTCCAAAATATCTTTACAAGATATATTATTTCATACTTCAAAAATAAATCAATATTTATTTTTAAACCAATTCCACTTTCTTTTATAAATTCCTTAGTGAATTTATAATTCCAAAATATCAATGAATATTCAATTTCAATTATTCATTTCAATTTATCTTCAAAAAGATAAATTCTCTAAACGTTTCATTTCACGTTGGAAAAACATTTCCATACTTATTTATTCATAAGTAATTCACAAATTTTATTTATTTTCAACACTTAGAAAATATTCAATATACTTAAATCGAGATTAAGTATATATTTCATTCTTTAAGGAAATCATTCTCTTAAACATATTTATTTGGGCCAAAACGAATGTTGCGTAAAACATCGTTACGACAACCCAAAATCACTAGTATAGGGATTCGAAATTAAAATAGATATACAAATCCCAATACTATACAAAACATTTCCTTTCGGAAATCATTTACTATAACAACAGTGTTATAGTCCACCATTTCCTTTTATTTCTCGAAAACGTCTATTCCAACAATAAATGTTGAAATCTATGGTTTCGAATCTCATCACATTTAAAAACATCGTTAGATCGTTTTAATTCAAGTTCAAATATCACATTCAAAACAATTTCTTTAACATATTATTCACTATTCAAAAACGTGAATATACTACGTTAACAACTTTCATCACTTCTATTCATTTTATTTCAAAGGATTATTCACAGTCAAAAATGTGAATATAACTCCATTAATAAGTTTCAACAATTTACTTATCAAAATAAGTCGTTTGCGAATTTATAAAACAACGTTTATAAATTCCTTTATTAAACTATTCGATTCCATATCTCAATGATATACTAACAGTTCATCTTATAAGTCAAATGCTTAAAATTTCTTTGTTTACAAAAATCATTCTTTTTAAAGTTCCCAATATAAAAATCTTATAACTTATAAGATTCATTCATTTATCCAAATATATTCTTTAATAACCTCACAAAATTCATAAATCTTACTATTTATAAATTTCATTTATAACTTCACCATTTATAATTTTATAAATCCCAATCACATATGCAATCCATTTTCACTTCATTCAAACACTTATAAAAACTCGTTTTATAATTCAAATGTTTTAATTCATAAATATCAATTTATAAATTCTTTAATATAAATCAATTTATATTATTCTTTAAAACGTCTTTAATTTCATTTATAATTTCATCCTTTCTCTTGATTTATAAAATAATCAAATTTTATAAATCCTATATTTAAACTTTTCACAATAATTCTAAAATATCTCGATTAAACTATTTTATAAAATCAATAGCATCATATTCTCGAAAATCAATTTTTTTTACTATATTTCCCAAAAATCATAATTTTTATAACTTTAAAAATTATAACGTTTATTTATTTAAAATGAATCAATTCCAAAAATATAGTATATTTTCAAAAATCACTTTATAAATCATTTTAAAATTCCAAATCTTGGTCCAATGATGCTACACACCAAATAGTCAATCACGACAACAACGATATCATATATCGATATGATAATCCATCAAATATCAAAATATCTGAAATCAAATAAAAACTGTTGAGGAATCCAGTTGGATCCCTCCAACCTGTTTTCCTGCATCCAAAAACATTAGCACAATACCAATTTCGCTCCAGTACGAAATTATCGCGGTATATGGGATTTTAAATATTATCCGCTTAATAACGGCGTAATAGGGTCTCATCCGCTAAACAAATAAATGCGGGAAATCAATAACTACAATATATACATATGCCAATATATATATATTGATATTATATATAATACTAATTTCACTGTTTATGAAATATTCGCGGTATATGTTTTTAATAAATAACATCCGCTTACTAACGGCGCATAATGTCTATTTTAACAATCAATAGATATCAATCATCATTCAAACATGAATTCAAATATTTTAAATCTAACTATTTAAAATAAAATCGAAACTGATTCGATTGAGTGAGAAGTTCTCACCTTGATTTTAAATTCCGTTTAGCGATTTATTTCGAATAAAATTAAACGAACGTTTAATTTTACCCAAAATTCTCACTAACTCCAAACGACTCCAAACCAACTCCATCGCGTAGTGCTCGTCCATACGATTCCAACGCAACTGGTTTCACGCGTTTTTGACCTCGTATGAAAAAGTTATGATATTATGAAGTTTATACGCGATTTTAAACTAATATTTACAACATAACAATATAATTTTAAACCCACATCACATATGGATCGTTAGATTTTGCCTCCATCAGATCCTAGCCGTGCTTGCTCTTCTCCCACATCACGTATCTTCTACAGGCACAAGATGCTATGGCCGAACCCATCAATACATATTAGGGTTTAATAATGCATCCACCTCACTCGACGAAACTCGATCAAACTACCGCCACGCGAAAGCTCTCGACCCAAGCTATGCTCGGCCTGAAGCTCGGCACACTCGCCCCCCCCCCCCCCCTCGCATGCAGTTCGAGAATGAACGCGCATGCTTCCAGCTCCATTTCCCGTTGATTCGCTCCACCATCTTCGATCTTGACCGTTGAGAATGTAGATCTCTTCATGCTCGACAATATTCGTTTAGGAAGTTTGTTGTAATTGCTAGTGGATTGGAAGAAATCGAGGGAGGAAGTTGGGAAAATTCTGGCCGTTTATAATAGGGTGGCGGCTGCAGTTGAAACTAGGGTTTTGTATATTTTTTTATTTATTTTAGAGTGAGGGCTATTTATAGAGAAAAAATCGAACACTATTCATCCGGAAATTCCGAACTCCGATTTACGCGCCGTAACCAGCGTTTCTAGGGTTTACCCCGCGTTCCGGACACAATAGAACAGGTTTCGAAAGCTAATTCGGACATCTGTGCGAGTTATGGCTGTAAACGCTCAATTTGAATTAAACCGATTTAAGCGATTTTCTAGGCGTTTTAATTTGTACCGGACAAACGGTAAATCCAATTGACTTGAAATTTGAAACCTTACAATAATATCACATTACGGATCCGATGAAACTGGTTTCGTCGAAATCCGAGACTTTTTGAAAAATGGATATTTTAACTCGCCAAATTAAAATTAAAAATAAATCGATGCGTTTCGAGCTGCCACGATCAAACGATAACTCCGATTGACACGAAATTTGAAATCCGATAATAACTAACTATTACGGATCCAATGGAACTGGTTTCGTTCAATTCTGAGACTGTTCAAAAATTGACTATTTTTACTAGTCGATTTAAATATTAAAATATTCAATTTTCACAAATAAACTTTTAATTCGATTTTAAAAGTTCTAAAATATCGTTCTAACTCCCATATGATAAAATAAAATTTTACAAATCATTTTCAATCATATTTAACTCAATTTTCAATTATTTCCATAATTTAACATATTAAATTATCGATTTAATTATTCAATTAAATCCAAAAATTCAAATAAAAATTTATTCGACTTATAAATTCACTTATTAATATTTAAAATTAATTAAATATTCAAATTTTAATTAATAAAAATTCTGGGTCGTTACAGTGAGGCTGTGTTGGGCTGCAAAGTGAAGGGTCGGCCGATGGAAAAACGCACGGTGGAGGAAGGGGTTGCGATGGGTGGTATTTCAAGATGGAGGGGGAGAAGCTAAATAAAGACAGGAACAACACAATTATATTTGGCTTGCCTTTAAAAATAAAAAAATGTATATAAACCGTTCATTTTCTTCTTTTCAAAACAAATGATCAAATCAGATGACAACTAAAATAAAACGAAAGGTTAGGATAACCAAACGACAAAGCTAATTTCATTGATATAAAAAGGCAGTGGCTATTGGAATAGACGAATGGTCAGTGAAACCCAAAAGCTTGAATAACGAACCGCAACAGTCAACCGTTTATCGATTTCATGGTGTACCGGGATTCAAAAAACAGAAATGAATACATCGTAGAGATCAATAAGACGAGACGATCAAAATAGTATATGGACATTAGTGGTATGATCATCCGATCAAAATCCGTAATCGGTACCGAAAATGCTGCTATTTCATCGAAAATAAGATCGAGAGAGCAATAACAATCCAAATCTTGAGAAACAAAATATGATGTCTCACTCAGAAGATGATTTACAAATTTTCTATATAAAAATATTCAGGTTTGGAAAACATTTTATTATCATCAATTTTGACTGATATAAATTGAAATAGAATTACACAAATAAAATAAATTTCCATATTAGCTAATGAAAATTTACCATATGCTATGTTTAATTAGACGTATTACAAACATTAAATTTTCAATTTTCAATTTTATTATTTAAAATTTCACGAAAATTCAATTAATTAAATAAATAAAACCACTAAATTTTCCGGTCGTTACACTCTTCCCCACTTACAACTTTTCGTCCTTGAAACGGAAGGAGTTAGGAGAATAGAATAACCAGAAAGAAAAATACATTGAAAACAAAATAAAATAATTAATTTAAACCATATAAATTTCAATTTAAATTAATTAATATTCAATAATTTCTTTTAAAATTGAAGGTATTTCATTAAGTTAATTTAAATTTATTAATGTTTGTTACAAAATTTCTTTCAGACAAAATTTTTATTTTGTTTATCTCATTTATTATTTAATTAAATTATTATTCTATTTATCTTTATTAACATTTTTATAATTAAAATTTAAATGTATAACATTTATTATAACTACTCAAATTTTATTTATAAAATTAATTTATATTGTATATTATCCAATTGCATATTCAACTTCTGAATAATAAAGGTAAGTTATATTGGAATGTAATTGAGTGTTATACAAGTGAAATTTTCCCTAATTTAATTATTCAAGCTTAAATATTTATTCCAAATTTGACTTTATTTTATGATAATTGAAACCATTCTTTAATCATAAAATTTTAGAATTAAATTACCCATTAATTTCAAACCATTTAGAGATACATATGTATACATATTATATGTATATCAAACCTAACCTATTATCATATACCTATATAATATATATATATATATATAGACACACACACGTAAATCAAGTCATACTTTAGAAATTCAATCAATTTAACTTCCAAAATAAAAGCATGGCAAAGCTACTGAGTGTCCTCTCCTCAAATGAATATCGATGATGCTGCAATCATCACCGAAATTATTTTCTAGCGATAAAAGAGAAGAGTACTGATTTAAAAAATTTAAAATTCTTTGAAAACGGTTTATATTCGAAACACATTAAATAATATACATTTTAGAACTTTAAAAACAAAGTTTGAAATCATCGGAAATTATATTCTCAAATTCTAATTTGATTCATTAAACTCCAAATTAAATTATAAACCATTTTTGTTTTTCTGATAAATTCATTTATTTATACATTGGAAAATTCAATGGTTTTCAAAACAATAAATGAAAATCAAATGTCATCATTTTTAACAACCAGGTCATTTAACTTTTAATTCCATAAGATTTTTACTTATATATAATATAATCATACAAAATTATTTCATTTACATAATTTGAAAACAATATTGTGTCAGTTTGTTCTGCTCAAGTGTTTTAGACATCCTATCGATAGCGCTAATCAGAGGAATCGATCGAAAATCCAAATCAATATCAACCACTCAAACAACACAATGTAAAACATTTCAATATTAATTTTTAAACACACTTCCTTGCTCGACGATACAAGAATGGATTTAAAAGCAAGGATAGAGATTCAAATTTGATAGACTCAAATCAAAGAGAATATAGGTTCGATACAAAGATAAGATGATTAAATAACAAAATAGGAAGATGGATAAGTTTATTAAATCGCGAGCAACCTTAACCGAGTAAACTGTGACTTCAAGAATAAGATCAATGCAGAATTCCGATGCAAACTAACATTCGATCGCAAGAGATAAAATTCCGACATAGAAGGAGATATATAGCATTGTAAACCGAGGATACAGAAATATTCAGTGAATCAGTGCCTGTTGTAAAGGAGTTTCACCCCTTTACAATCATTCAGTGGAGCTATTGGATACTCCAGAACCAAGGGAATAGGAAGAGACACGAATGGATTGTGTAACCGAGGGGAACGTTCCAAAATCCAAAGGAAACCGAAGCAGTAGAATTCAGGCTCGAACGAAAGTAATTCTGTAATCAAATTTACTAAATATGTTAAGTTTTTCCTAAAAACAAAGCTTTGATACCAACTGTAACGACCCGATATTTTCAACAATTCGCACCCACACATGTCAGATTCGAATTGCTCAAAATGCCAGATTGTTAATTTATATTTGGCAAAACTCAGCATATACAGTAAATAAATAAATCATAGAATAACATACACAGAGTAATATACAATATGCAACAAAAAAGAATAGTAGTTCATGAAGCTACTATATACATAACAGAGTTAAGTAAGATACAACAGAAGTCTCGAATACAGTAGTCAAATACAAGATCAGAATACATCACTAGAATCAACTGAATATTTGAAAGCTGGATAGATAGATGGATCTCTAAGCGAAGCTCCCACTCCAAAGGTGAGTCTCAAAATTTGAACCACGTAGTCTGGCCCGAGCGTAAAGCAAATCACAAACACTCGAGTCAGGATTAACATTCTTATATCAATAAATCCAACTCAAGTGAAATAACAACTGAAATACAAGTAACTCAAAGGATGTTTGGAATAACCATCCTCTAAGGATCCATTAAACTATCTACTATGTAGTAATATATGCTATTATAATAATGTCTAATAATAAAGTATAATGTATTTAAAAATAGCGTTAAGGCGTTACCCACATCCCTCTTAACACATTTTATAGTGCCAATAGTCTATACAGTACTGTAATACCTCCAGATCGAGAGGCTACCAGAGGATACTCCATAGATACGATACAAATCAAACTCATAGTAAAGTTCGCTAGGGTAGGTGACACGGCACAACTAGGAAATGCCAGGGTAGATATACCAATTGCACTTTCAGACCGGTGGTAACGCGTAGCAGCCACTACAGCCCACCTCGAGCCACACTCCCAAAAATCAAAGGTGCACCCAATCAATCATAAAGTAATAGAATGGTATCGAAAAAGTGTGTCCGATCAGAGGAGCTACCTCATTAGCCCGTCGATTGCTCCTGTTTTAGCCACCTTATGCCAACTCACGAGAGTCAGGTCCACGTATATACCTCAATAGAACATCGCCACCATCCTACTTCATTCTGGAATCTCCACCGCGTACACGGTTGTTAAAGTGGTTTTCGAAGTTGGCAGAGAGTATGACAACTTCCGATCCCGATCTCTTTAACAATCAAACGTTATTATAACACCACAGTCGTTTCAAAATAATTTATACTTCAAAACCAAAATATCATTACCATTTCAAAAACCATATCAATACGATATCATTTCCATTTCAAACCAAATAAGATATCATTTCCATTTCAAATATATCCATTTACAAAATCATAATACTTCCAAAGCTATAGCACTTTCGGAACCAAAACACATTGAAATCATAATATTTTGGAAAACCTTAACTTTGAAATTCATAACTTTGAAACCATAACTTCCACTACTTAAACAGTTTAGGTACTAAAATAATATATAAAACAAAATAGTTTTTAAATTTAAAATTACTTTATAAAATAAAATAATTTACTCAAAACTTCACAACTTGATTCAAATCAACTTGAGTCCAAAATTCATTTTAAATCAAATCCCAATTCATAAATTTCAACTCAATTCAGATTTTAATAATCCATTTCAATTTATATCAATTATATATATATAATTGAACCATTGAACCTCAAATAAACCATTTCAAATTCCATAAATTTCAAAGCTTTAAATATTCCCAAATTTCAAAACCAAAATTTTATAACTCCATATATATCAAATTCAATTTACTATTATTTAGTTTTGAATTATTTACTTAATAAATCCAATATCATTTAAATAAACTTCAAATTACAAATAACTGAATATTTCTCTCAATTTTTTCAAACTTGAGATATCCATTTAAATCACTTTCCAAAATCAAGGTATACAGTCATAACCTTTTACAATTTCAAATTCCATAAGTTTCAAATCAATTTTTATAAAATATTATTCTTAATTAAATACAATTTCAAACCAATTTCAAATCCATCTTCTGAACCTTAATTTATTAAAATCATTATAAACTCTATATTAAAATATAATTTAAATAAATACTTAATCATATTATATTTTAATAAAATCAAACTTTATTATTAACTTATTTTATTTAAACAAATTTATACATAGCTTAAATTTAAGAATTTAACCATATATAAAATAATATTTATATAGTATCAAAAATCAATTTTTATGTATAACCATATTTTTCTTTCCAAAACCATAGAAAACCCTTTTCAAAATATTTATATATAGACCAGCGGTGCCTGTATATAATTTTCTATCCGATGGTCAAGTGATACGGATATTTATCATTTCAATCCGCAATTTAAATATATACTGGTATATATCATTTCAACCCGCAATCCCAAATTCAATTCAATGAAAATCGCTTGGGTTTATCATTTCAACCCATAACGATTTTCTCCTATTATAAAGTCTGTTCGAGTATGTATCGTTTCAACCCATTGTGAATTCTGTACTAACAAGGAACTTGCAGAGTGATAACAAATATGATAATCATATACAACATGCTTATGTCATCAATATAAATAACAGATAATGGTGTCAGATGTCACAAGTGAACAGATATAGATAATGGCATATAAATAACAATGACATAAATAACAATGACATAAATAACAATGTAAATAACTAACAACAGCATATTTCAATTGTCGTTTCAATTGAAATTAAATTTAATAAATATAAGAATATTAATCATGAGCGATTGCTCACCTTTTGAGGCTAGAAATGAACGAGAATGAGATGATTTAGGAATCCAAGCACGAATTTCAAAGTAAAGCACGATGGCACGAATTCGACGATCAAAACTGAAAGAGAGGAATTGATAAATAAATCAAATCTGAGCCAGATATATACAGGATATATATTTTTTAAAATTACTTTGGACACATATATTTTAAATTAATAATTATTTAAACACCTAATAAAATTTCTATATATGTATATATGCTCGAACTATGCTCATATATTCATATATATAGACTAGTATTTTTAAACAAATGGATTTATATAACATATTTTAGTAGAATTAACTTGCCAAAGCTATGCAGTATATTATATATACACTGCTTTATAACTGCAACACATATTTACCTTTCCAATACATAATATAATACTGTGGATATGTATACGACTGTTATAAACTTACGCAAAACATATATATATATAGATCTGATATATATAGTAACACTCTTAACATATTATAAATATATTAATATTGACTATTATGAGGTTATATGTCTACAAATTTATATAAAAAAATATAGCTTATACATATACACAAAGCATAAAACAACTTATATAACTTTTTATATAAAACAGAAGCTATACATATGTTTTACTGAAACCAGATCATAGTATATATGTAAACACTTTTACACACATGATTATATAAGCTTTCTTTCAACAATGCAAACAAGAACTGAACAATCTATGTAGATCTATTAAAATATATTTTATATCATATATATACTAACTTATAACCATATATATATATATATATATAAACTAATATATATATTACTTATATAATATAACACTTAACAAGTTATAATTACTTCAAATCTGTTATTATAAAACATATACACACAGCAAATTATAAGTATATACTAATCTAACTTATACAAGAAAACAATAAATAATATTAATATGATTCTGTACATAATAGATAAACATATATAAATAAATAAATAAAAATTTCCTTTCGGCTGAGGCGACATAACATACTTTATAACGTAATATATTGAAACCTATATACGAAAATAAAACAGTTATAATACAAACATTGTATTCATTATTATATACAAACATTGTCTACCCTATCAAACTGTCATAAACACTATACAATACTGTCACAACAGTAAAATATATATAAAGCATCCTTCACTATTTATCCTATATGTATATAAAATTTCTACTTTGAATACTTTATGAATTATAAACTGTACAACCTTTCGCTCCTATATATGTATATTATATAAAATGTTATAGATAATACATATATCAGATCTGGTTATATTTGCTAAAGATGAACCAACAGACAAAGCTAATAATATGATTAAAAAATTTGATACTTTAACATTAATATACATATATCCCTCAATATATACACTGACATGGTTGGCAAGGGAAAAGAATACTTGGCGAGGAGATGAAGATGTGGTCGATGTTGATGGAGACTGCCACTGTCTCGATTCTGGTGGCTGCGGCCAGAAAAGAAGGCGGCTTTGGGTGTAGATGCGCCATAGGGTATGAGGCTGTGTTGCGCTACAAAGTGAAGGGCCGGTCAAGAAAAATGCACTGTGGAGGAAGGGGTTGCGATGGTGGTATTTCAAGGTGGAGGGGGAGAAGCTAAATGAAGACAGGAACAACACAATTATATTTTGCTTGCCTTTAAACATAAAAAAATATAAACCGTTTATTTTCTTCTTTTCAAACAAACGATTAGATCAGATGATAACGAAAATAAAACAAAAGTAGGATAGCCGAACTTCAAAGCCGATTTCAGGGATATAAAAAGGCAGTGGCTATTGGAATAGACGAATGGTCAGTGAAACCCCAAAGCTCAAATAATGAACTGCAACGGTCAACCGTTTATTTATTTCATGTTGTACCGGGATTCGAAAAATAGAAATGAATACACTTTAGAGATCAATAAGACGAGATGATCAAAATGGTATACAAATATTAGTGGTACGATCATCCGATCAAAATCGGTAATCGGTACTGAAAATGTGGCTATTTCATCGAAAATAAGATTGACGGAGCAATAACTATCCAAATCTTAAGAAATATATATGACCTCTCACTCAGAAGATGGTTTACAAATTTTCTATATATAAATATTCATGTTTGGAAAACGTTTTATTATCATCAATTATTAACTA
Organism: Allium cepa; assembly: GCA_030765085.1. Classification (NCBI taxonomy): domain Eukaryota; kingdom Viridiplantae; phylum Streptophyta; class Magnoliopsida; order Asparagales; family Amaryllidaceae; genus Allium; species Allium cepa. The sequence goes on from CM060941.1 coordinate 808,234,824, forward strand.
ATATAAATTGAAATAGAATTACACAAATAAAATAAGCTTCTGTATTAGTTGATGAAAATTTATCATATGCTATGTTCAATTAGACATATTCCAAATATTAAATTTTTAATTCAAAATTTTATTATTTAAAATTTCACGAAAATTCAATTAATTAAATAAATAAAACCACTAAAATTTTTAGGTCGTTACAACCGAGCCAGGTATACCGAATGGCGGTTGCCGAACGATGGTGGCCGAACGATGGTGGCTGAACGAGGGTGGCCGATGAGAATGGCCGAACGAGAGTGACTGAACGATGGTTGCCGATCGAACCTGGCCGAGCGACCTCTCCTTGGACGCCTAGACCGAGCCATTTCGTTTTCCCATTCTTACTCGAACGATATGTGTTGAATTCTCATAGCTTCCTTTCTCGGTCGAGCTACATGTGCCATTCTTCAAGGCCGAACTATACACATAGGCCGAGCCATGCATATAAGTCGAACCGTACACATAGGCCGAACTAAACAAAACGGATGAATCCCTTACGTCTCCAATCTCTAACTAGCTCGAGTCTTATCCAGACTTAACCAAAGCCTTTGTAATTATCACCTTGTAGCTAGGTCAGGTGATCGGATAACATATAATGTTATCACTTTGCAATTTTCTTTGGTTATTATTAGAAAATCATTATGGGTTGAAATGATATATACCTGAACGATCTATAGATTAGGAAAAATCGTTATGGGTTGAAATGATAGACTTGAGCGATTTTATGGATTTTAATATTAATTCGGAATTGCGGTTTGAAATGATATATAATCATAAAATTTTAAATTGCGGGTAGAAATGATAAATATCCATATCACTTGACACTAGGGTAGAGAATTATATACGGACACCGGATTGGTTAAATTAAATGATTTTAAATCCTTAATTTTATTGAATTTAGTTAAATGATATTTTGAAATAAAATTTGATTTGTATAAAATTGAATTATTATCGAAATTCAAGTTTATGTTAAAAATTGGAATTGGTTTAAAGGAATTGTTTAAAAAAATTAAATTTAAGTTTTAAAGTTGAATTTGAAGTATACATGAAGTTTGTCAGAATTGGGTTACGAAAATTGTCCGAAATATAACTTTCGACTATATTGAGATTAAAGTAATTTAAATCGATATTTCAAACAGGGATTTGGAAGCGATATAGAATTAGATATTTTATTGAGAATTTGAATTGAAAGATTTGAAATTGGGTTTTTGGAAATTAAAAGGGTCCAAATGTGTTGTAATGAAATAAATAGTTTAAATTGATATAAATTTCAAATTTATGTTTTAATATAAACTGTTTTAAAAGTATATCATTTTAAAGATTTTCAAATTATTAAACTATTTTAACCTATATTAACTATATTAAACCCTTTTAACCTATTTTAAACCGTTTAATTTATTTTAAAACAAATTAACCCATTTTAACTTATTTTAAATCTAATTAATCAATTTTAAAGCTATTTAATCCAATTTTATTATACTTAACCTATTTTAAAATGTATTTAATTATCTTAAATCAATTCAATAGTGTCTTTGACCTATAATTAAAATATTTTAGAGCAATTAACTATTTATAATTATTTTAACTATTTATAACTATTTAAACTATTTTCTAAATTTTCGGACTAAGTAAAGAGGAAGTGTTTATATCCAACGTCATTGATTTAAAAGAGAATACGGTTAAATAATGTTATGACCTAAGTTGGGATTTAAATGTTATAATTAATTCAAGATGATGATTTTGAAGTAAGGATTTAACCAAATTGGAAACATGATTTTTGAAAGAAATTATGATTTTGGAAATGATATGATTTCAAAGGTGAATATTATTTCAAAGTTTATATAATTTTGAAATGATATGGTTCGAACTGAATATGATATTTTGATATCAATTACGAAATGGTTTTGAAAATTTAAAAGAACCATCCAGTGTGTAATAAGCGATTGGTTGTTAAAGAGACCGGGATCAGATATTGACATACCTCCGCCAATACCGAAAACCACTTTAACAACTGTGTACGTGGTGGAGATTCCAGAAGTAAAGTAGTATGGTTTGGCGAATAATTTCTGTATAGGTATGACATGACCCTGACTTTCGTGAGTCAGCTTAGATGTGACTGAAATAGGAGCCATGTCGGGCAAGTAAGGTTATTCCTCCTATCAGGCACATTTCTTTGATACCATTCTATTACTTTGTGATTGATTTGGTGGCCACCTTTGATTTTGATTTAGGCGTGTGTCCGAGGTGGGCGGAAGTAGCTGCTATGCGTTACCACCAGTCTAGATCCGTAATTGGTATATCTACCCTAGAATTACCTCGAATGCCGTGTTTCACATGCCTAGATTGCCTTTTACAAGTTTGTTTTGTATCATACCTGTAGGGTGCCCTCTGCGTAGACCTCTAGTTTACGGAGGAGCGTACTATACCATATAGACTATGGGAACATAAAAAATATGTTAAGGGGGACATGGGTGATGCCTTAACACTATTTTAATACTTTTACCTTAATGTAGACATATTATAATAGCGTACTGTACTACATAATAGATAGTTTGACGGATCCTTAGGAGATGGAAATCCGGAACATCTCTTAAGTTATTGCACTCATGTTAGACACTAGATAGGAGATGTCAAACCCCATAAACATATCTGATGCCGTTGTGTTCATATTTACCGTTGACTTAACTTACATAAGATCTTTTAGTTATGACTTAAGTGTTTTGTCTTTTCAATTTGTTCGGGTCAGCCTGAGCATTTAAGGGTTAGAGACCGTATTTCTGGAGGACGAAGATGAAGATTTGTACTATTATTATTCATGATATGTATTCCGCTGCTCCGCTGCAATTTATTTATTTATTTCTGTTTATGTAACTCTAATATTTGTGTTGTGAGGAATAATCAAACGTATTTATACAACAGCTTCATGAATAGTTATTTGATTATTATATTTTGTCATTCCGCTGCGAGATTCTATATTTGTTTTATTTCTTTCCCTCTTTCTTATTTACCCCATAATAATCTGCCTTTTTGAATGGTTCGAGTCTGACACGTGTGTCTGCTTAAGACATCCAAAAAGGCATGTTGTTATACTATTAAATCAATCAATGCCTTATGAAATTATTAACATAGGTTTCTGTCTTTTATTTAAATGAATTATTGCCTCATGAATATAATTGAAATTTCTGTACATTTTATTGCATTCACCTTTTACAATTATCATCTTAACTCATTTTATGTAACATTATATTTCATTTAATTATAATTAATTAAATAAATTGGTAACAAATAAAAATTATCACCATTTCTATATTTAATCAGATTTATATGTTTGTTATCTACACACAAATGTTATAGTTATTTACGCAACACTAATTTTATTCAATTACAATTTATTACTTACTATTTCATTAATTGATATGACATCCAATTACTCTTTTAATGTAATTATCAATTAATACACACATTATTACAATTAATTTCTATTACCAATTATAACTCTTTAATCATTTTAATTAACTGGAATTACATTTAAAGTAGTTATCAATTACCTTAAATTAATACTATTACATTTCATTCCAGTTATATTCTTATTATTAAATCACATATATTTTTTCACAATGTTTAATTCCAAATCTTATTTAATTTATAAATTTAATTATCGACATTTACGGGTCGTTACACTCTTTCCCACTCAAAACTTTTCGTCCTTCAAAAAGGAAAAGAAGGAATTAAGGATTTAATATATCTTATTTAAGGTATTCAATTTATTAACAATTAATTTACATAATCAAATAATTTAAATAAATATATCAATTTATATACAATTAAATCCTTCATATACAAGCAAATAAAAGTTTGAAAATTATTTTTTTTACTTTAACAAAATTTTCTAAGTCCAAAATTCACGGAAAAATTCAATAGAGACTCCTTTGTATGGAGAGGTCTGGGAGAAATAATAATACCAATAATAATAATAATATAGATATTATATTTCAAAATAAATATCCCAAACCATGAAAAAAACATTATAATATTGCTATAAAACCGTAATCCGAGAACATACCTATTTGTCAGGCAAACAACGCTTTATTTTATGAAACCAAAAGTAAAGCTATTGCTTCCACAAACCTGTATTTCACTTACATAATTCAAAGAAGTTAATAACTGCGTAAAAAAGAAATATTTAAGTTGTTTCAATAAATAACAAAAAAACATCACAACACAAAAATAATCGTTTGCAAACAAACAGTACAAACATCATTTCAACCAAGAAATCAATCATCCATCCATAGCAACCAAAACAAATGGTTAGTTCAGGTTCAGAACTTCTAATCATATAAAATGATAAATGAACCATGAAGTAAACCATACACTCAATAGTCGTAGATAAAACTTTATAGATTATTTATACATCTCCACACAAAATAAAAGTGAGACGACCCGACTTTTTCTCCACAAAAAGTCGTATCATCCTTAAGAAAGAAAGGGATTGAAAAGAGAAAAGAAAGAAGAGAAAGAAGAAACAACACAAGAATCTCAACAGCGGAACGAATAAATTAGATTAATAACATAAATATTACATAGTATACATCAATTATCAGAGTACATAGACAATACGACACATACTAGATAGTTATAAACACCTGTCTAGTTATTACAACTCAATACACAATACAGAAACACTCAGAGATACCAACACAACGGAAAACTATATAACTATACGCAGAAGCCTCCTGCTCCATTGCTCCTCCATAATTTGTCAAAGCTAACCTGAATCCCCCTGGCTACTCGTAAAAATTTGAGTACCCAAGAGTTAAAGAAAAACAGAAATAACTTCGGGTTAGACATGGTGTGAGTAACAGGTTAAAGTTGCTTAACTTTTGAAAACCTTGGTAAAGAAAAAGGTACCACGTAAGACTTCCCACACATAAACATGGAAAAAAAGTTACCGTACGCTAACCAAAACATTTGCTAGGAAATCCGATTATATTATAATAGTGTCTAGGGTTTTCAAGTAAATATAAAATAGCCGAAATTGTTACATCTATTAAATTCCTGCTACTAGCCACAAAAGTGGGTAATACAATCAAAACCTTTGGCACTTATTAGATTTTGGATTCCATACAATGGATGGGCTACTAGGGTACCGCCCGTCACAGTACGTGGCCTAGATCACCGTACCGAGGTGTACGCCCGCTCCCCTGCAACACAAGGCCGGAACCATTCCTTACCGAATAGTTCCGAACAAGGCCACCCCGCAGTTATGATCAGCAACCGCACGACAAAGCCGAAATAAAGGGACATCTAGACAGGGGTAAATCTCGCTCTCAAGTGGAGGCTACCCACGAAGCCTTGCTGCACCTCCCCTGTTTTAGCCATTCCCGGTTGATGAGGCTTGAGGCTACGATTACCTTTAGAGAACACATCTCTTAGAATGCTCATCGTCCACTTAACGATGTTTTGAAAGCATTCAATCCATACAAGTTCGTTCCGGGTTCGAACGAAACCGAAGGCATTATCTCTTTATACTCATTTTGGAATCACCCTCAGAGTTAACGACGATAACCCTTGCACTCTAAATCTTCATCTTCACTTCAGATTCACGACCTAACGTTAATTTGGATCGATGTGGTTTTCGGATATCCAAATATGGAAATCCGATCCCGGTCTCATCGAAATCCAAAACGTATCTTTTAAGGCCAAGTTGTTTTAGAGTTTAAAACAATTCAATTCATTATCTATATACACACAGATAGATAATTCACAACACAATAGATAATCAACATTATCATTACCAACAGATAATTCATATCATAATCAGATAATCCATATTATCATCCAAATGCAACCAATGCGTCCATATCATATAACATTACTCATCTCATAACTGAGATTACAACCCATACATGGCAACCAATACCAATCATCAAACATAAGCAATGATCTAATGATCACACCATTTATAATTAATTTAAAATGAATTAAATTAATTATCTAATCTCTAATTAATTTAAAATAAATTAAATAAATTACTTCATCATTATAATCCTGCTAAACTTAATCACTAATCGATTACAAATCAATTAATAAATCAACATCTCATTATTCTTCTTAATAAATCATTTTTGATTTATAATTCCCTAATTACAATAAGTAATTAGCTTTTAAATTAATTACACAAGATAATTATACTTAACACTTTACAAATAATTAACTTGTAATTACTTAATCAATTAATTAACTAAAATTAATTACATAATTCCTTTAATGATTAATTACTTCATTTATTAATTAGTCCTTAATTAAATCAATTCTAAGTTACATCATTAATTAATTAATTAATGATTTCTAATTACAATTTAATTTATCTCTCTGTTTAAAATTGATTACATTAAGTAATTAATCTACAATTAACCACATATATATTAATCACCCTTGATTAATAACACCCAGTAATTAACTACCCTTAATTACTCATTCCATAAATTAATTACTCTTAATTAATTATCTCAATTAATCCCTTGATTAATTACAATGTAATTTAATCTAAATTACTTCCATCTTTATACATTTTTAATTACATCCAGTAATTCTCAGTTAATTACTTCCCTAAGTAATTACAGTCCAATTAATTACATAAAGTAATTATTTATCAATCCTCAAGTGTTTAAATTAATTAAACTTAATTAATTAATTAAACTAATCACATTAAACCAATTAATTACATTGAGTAATTAATTTATTAATTACTTCCATTAAGTAATTAAACATAAACAATTACATAACTGATTATTATTAATTAATTAATCTAATTAATTATCAAAATTAATCACATTAATTAATAGTTAAATAATCTTATGTTAATTATGTTTATTAACATTTATTAATTACTTAATTAAGAAATTAACTTATTATCAATTACAAATTAATTAATATTTAATTACAATTAATAAATCTCTAGTTATTAATTAATTAAGTGTTCATTATAATCTTAATTTATTTTTAATCACTTGATTAAATAAATCTTAATCATTAATTAAAATTTAATTAACAATCCTTAATTATAGATTAATTAACCTTAATTAATTAATCTTAAGTCTTTAATTAATCAATTTAAAAATTGTTAATTACTTAATTAATCATCCACATTGATTAATTAAATAATAAATTACCCATTTAAATTAACTTAATAATTTAAATGAACGCAAATTATTAAAATTTTAATTATCTTTAAGATAAACATTCCTTAATTAATCATTTAAAAACAATTTTTTTTTTAAATTTACTTCAAATTCCATTTAACTTCATTTTAAACTTAAGATACAAATTTATCTTAAACAAGATTTTAAAACAATTCAAAACTTTTATCTAATATGTTGAAAGAAACATCTACTTTATAAATAAGTCTAAAAGAATTTAAATCCCAATTTTAATTTTAAATTCAAATCAACTTAAAAACACACCTAAATAATTCAGGTTATTTGAATCATATTTAAAAATTATTTTAAAATCTCAAAACTGACATACAACCTGAACCTTAATTACAGATTTAAACTTAAATCCTTGAAAGCTTACTTACATAAATCTTCAAATCATTTAACCTTCCAATGTAATTAAATGATTTAAATTTTAAACTTATTAATTTAAAAAACTGAAGTTCAAATTTAATTACAGATTTAAAAACCCAAATTTAATCTCATTTTAAATTCCTAATTTAAAATTTAAACTTCCAGTTCAAACCCAAAGCACACATTTGCTTTACACTTATGAGTTTTAAAATCAAATTTTAAATTTTAAAAATATAATAAATTTTAAATCTTGGACAATCTAATTTAAATTCTTATTCAAATTCAGATTTTAAAAACCCAGTTTAAACTTCAACTTGCAATTTAAACTTTATCTTTGAATTTAAAAACAGAAAACAGTTTTTGTTTTTATTTGAAAACAAACTAGAATTTATAAATTCAAATTATTTCGAAAACCCAAATTTAAGCAAATTGAATTTATATCTAAATTCAGTTTAAAAAAGTCTCTGCAAATTCCTAAAACCTGAAACAATGAGGTAACTCGAGCAAACCTGAAAACTACTTCGATTCAAAAGTCCTTCTGCTTCGAGTTACTACTCAAATTACCCGAGACCATCTCAAGCAACCAAAACCTGAAACCACCAAACATGTTCACCTATCACCGTGCACCTGTACAACGATGCCGGCCACCGCTGATCACCACCGCGACCTTCCCTCAGTCACCGTACATCCCCTCAGGCCAACCAAACCACCATTCGAAGGACATACATTCTAATTCAAGATTTCGACCCAAATTCCAAACCTGGAAACAAATACAGCATCCTCACTCAAAACCTGTCAACAACACGTTGACGCGACTCCGGCCACCATCACCTTCGAAACTCCGGCGACATCTTCCTCACAACACCAACTAACAATACCCAAGAAATCGTTGGACTCGATCCATTGTCGAAGCCGGGGTATTAAATTTCCTTAAACCCACTAAAACTAGGGTTCACAGGTGAAAAACCCAATCTCATCATCAAAAACCAATTTATAAACCAAACTAAGAATTTTCCTATAATCTCTGATAGCTACACCATCTTCAGAAGCAAATTCAACCCAATCGAATGCAAACATCAACTGTGCTTATCCAATATGTATAATACAGTAAATTTAAAACTGCACTTTGGATTAAGCATTATAAATAGTAATATTTGATTTAAAATTCATGAATTTGCTTGATGTTTTTATTTATAAACCTGAAATATTGATTTGAAAAGTTTATATTTTCACTTATGCAGTTTAATTGCTCTGTTACTTATTTTCCAGTAAGTTCCTATTTAATTTTTTTTCTTGAATAAAATCTTAATGTCAAATCTTTGAATCCAGCATACATAACTTATCTAAATACTACAATTTAACAAAAAATAATTAAAGATATAAGAATATACATAAAAAGTTGTGTCAGGAAGCAAAACAGAACCAGAAAATTTAACAACATATACACAAATACATTTACACAGCAGATTGATTAAATTATAAACATATGCAACATTTATATATTTTAGTATACTAGCATGCAACAATTTTTAACCATTAAATTTTTTTATAGAAAAGTTACTCACTTGTTTAATTATGTAGACGGAGCACATTCCTTTTTTTTTAGCATGCAGAATATCCCTTGCAACACGCTTGAATGCCCTTAAACTTGCCTGGTCGCCACTTGATTAATTACAAGCTTGCATGCATGCTCCAGTCGCATAAGAAGATGCAGGCCCTTGGTTCCAGATTTTGAAAAGAAATGCAACCTTCTGTTTGAATTCCAGATCTAAAAGAAAATGCAGTTTTCTTGCCTTTTCGGTTGTATGCAAGTTTGTTTTCATTATATATTTTTTTTCCTTCAGTTTTAGAAACTGACATGCATATTTGCTTTTGGAAGAGGGGAATGTAGATATTAAGATGAAAAGTTTGATTTTTGGAGAGGTGGAAAAAGTTATGCAGATTTGCATGTTTGTTTATAGAAGTTGATATGAAATTTTTAAAGAAGGAAAGAAATGGTTTTGAAGAATATTTAGAGGAAAAAGGGTTTCAGCTGAAAATTCTTAGATGAAAATGAAGAAAGGAAAAAATGAAAAGATGCAAGTTTTTAAATAACCATGCTTATGATTTATTTTTTTAAAACAAAGAAAAATAAAATTAAACATGACACATGGCTTAAATGTTAACACTTGTTAACTTCCTTATTTAATTACTCAACACATGTTAAACTATGTGCCTAAAATACTTACACACGTTAATTATGCCTTAATATGCTTACATTTGTCCTTTAAGTAATTAATATTTTAGATTAAGTGTTAAAGAAAGTTTAAACTTGATTAATTTGTTTCTAATACTTAGTTATGTATAGAAATAATTTCTGAAGAATAAACCAAGTATTATTATAAGTAAAAACAATATACAAATAAATCATTTGACAAAGATACTTTTTAAACATTTAAAATAAATATATAAAAGAGGTTGTAACTTAAATGAATACATGTTTCATATTTCAAATTGTATTTTAAATTCTCATATTTAACTTACAAATCACATTTTATAAATCAATATTTTAAAAAGAATAAAACAACATTTTTGTAACTTATTTTAATATTCAACTTAAGTCAAAAATATAATTTAAACAAATAAAACATTTATCTTATATTTAAAATCATTTAGTTATTTTATTAAATCTTTTTGAAAAGCTTAAATAAAAAATAAATCATAATTTTCCAAATTCAAAATATTAGAAAATATGCTATACTAATTTAATTAAAAAAACTTATCTATTTAAAATATATATAAATATACATATACATATAATAAATAGAAAACAATTTATTAACTTATCAAAAATAAATTCACTAATTAAATATTTAACAAAATAAGATTATTGAATCAATTTAAGTTTATTAACAAAAATTACCAAGTAAATTTAAATTTAAACACAGATTATTAAATTTATATTGCCTAAAATTCTGGGATATTACAATCCTTCTCCCTTAAAGAATTTCGTCCCCGAAATTTAAAACAAAGGTAATTTAATAATCTTATTAAGGATTTAATTTTATAACACAGCATATGTTAATCATATGCTAACAACCAATGCAACCAATTTACACAATCAGAACAAATCTAATTATACAAAAGAATTTTGGATAAAACTTTCACGAGTTTTCCCGGTATAAATATCGGGATACTCACTCTATAGAATCCAAACAATCAATACTACTAAGCTATAGAGCTCTTATCAACAACTCTAAACAAAATATCAGACTATAGACGAGTCTGACTCAACAACCAAATCCTCCAGAACTGCTGGTTCTACAACCAGAAATATCATACACATACTCCCTCAGTGTTAGGTGAAATACTCTGAATCCCAGTTATCCAAACTGGTAATTCAACTCTTGAAATCCAAACACTTCTCTTACCAAAACACAGAAGAAACTCAAAACTCCTCGGAGCTAGCTTCACAGACATTCAAACTTATAGCTCCTTGGATCATAGAAAATCTTATCCCAAAACAAATCTCCGACTCCAGAATCCAAATTTCTTTGTCTCTTATCCATAAAAATTCTTCGGACGATCCTGGACCACCAACATCCTTCCGATCAGCTCGACCTTAGCTGATGCCTCCAGAAACAAACTGGATCAAAACAACTCATCACCATGATCTCCCCAAGATCAATCCAAACCAGGAACACAACTCTACTCCTCAACAACAGAAGACAGAATAAACTTCTCCTTATCTGGGAAAAAGAAAAACAGATGCACCCCCAAACTGCTTCCGCTGCACAACTCTGATCCGAAAACAGAAGAAAATGCAGACAAAGAGCATGAGCACAAACTAGACAACCCAGCACAGAAATATGGTTCCACAGATCTATAAAAAAACTCAGATGTTCCTCCGAAACCTGAGTTGCTTCACCAAACTCCTATCTCAAGGAACCATCCATCTACTAACTGTACCACCGGTACCGATCCTGGAAAGGAAACTCGATCTCTAGATGCGGACAAATTCTGCCTTCCTAGAAGATATCCGGACAATTCCCAACAATCCAAAAGAACACTTAACTATCGCTAGTCACTTTTGCGATCAACTCAGCCGAATTCCAAAGAAACTGCTCTCACTTAACCAATCAGAATAGCTTATGCTGGCCTAGCCAATCCACCGAAGAAAAGGATTTACTCTTGCTGCGTCTGAACTCCACTTCGGAAAAACTACTCAACCAAAAGACATCCTGCCAACACAGAACACTCAGAGCTGCACTGTTAACACCAAATCCAAAGAATTCTCAATCCAAAGCTCTTCAAGAAACTCGGACCTCAAAGAAAACAGAACATTCTGCTGGACTCAGCCACAACACTAAGCAGACTCACTTCCTTATTCTTGTTTCAAAGAAACATCTTCGGAAACATCCATAGTCACTGCGTCTCATCACCCAACTACTACTTCCTAAGGTATCAATATACCATTACTAATCTTGCTTCTACCCAACCGACAGATCCAAACTCAACTCATCCAAACTCTGCACTTCGAAGATGTACTCCGAACCTTAACAGGTTTCCTTCAGAGATCGATGAAGTCCTTCACCACTTCAAAACTCACTCGAGACGGTAATAGGTCTACAGTCTCGCAGATACACTTCCTACCTCACACATTCAAACTCCAACCAATCGGTAGTTGTGTTACACACACCACTCCCTCATCTACCTTTATAACTTATATTGGAAAACCTGAACAGGTAACCCAAATTAGATAGGTAGAAATATATATATATATATTTATTAAAAATACAAATACGCTCTCTCAAGATAGACACCACTCCAGAGACTAGGTATTCGCTCAACCTAGTGCTCTGATACCAAATGAGACGACCCAACTTTTTCTCCATAAAAAGTCGTATCATTCTTAAGAAAGAAAGGGATGGAAAAGAGAAAAGAAAGAAGAGATAGAAGAAACAACACAAGAATCTCAACAGCAGAACGAATAAATAATATTAATAACATAAGTATTACATAGTATACATCAATTCAACACATACTAGACAGTTATAAACACCTGTCTAGTTATTACAACTCAATACACAATACAGAAACACTCAGAGAGACCAACACATCGGAAAACTATATAACTATACGCAGAAGCCTCCTGCTCCATTGCTCCTCCACAATTTATCAAAGCTAACCTGAATCCTAACCTGAATCCCTTGGCTACTCGTAAAAATTTGAGTACCCAAGAGTTAAAGAAAAACAGAAATAACTCCGGATCAGACGTTGGTCTGGTGTGAGTAACAGGTTAAAGTTGCTTAACTTTTGAAAACCTTTGAAAAGAAAAAGGTATCGCGTAAGACTTCCCACACATAAACATGGAAAAGTTTTTACCTTACGCTAACCAAAACATTTACTAGGAAATCCGATGATATTATAATAATGTCTAGGGTTTTCAAGTAAATATAAAATAGCCGAAATTGTTACATCTATTAAATTCCAGCTACTAGCCACAAAAGTGGGCAATACAATCAAAACCGTTAGCACTTATTGGATTTTGGATTCCATACAATGGCTGGGCTACTGGGGTACCGCCCGTCATAGTACATTCCCTAGATCACCGTATCGAGGAGTACGCCAGCTCCTCTGCAACACAAGACCGGAACCATTCCTTATTGAACAGTTCCAAACAAGACCACCCCGCAGTTGTGATCAGCAACCGCACCACTAAGCCGAAATAAAGGGACATCAAGACAGGGGTAAATCTCGCTCTCAAGTGGGGGCTACCCACTAAGCCTTGCTGCACCTCCCCTGTTTTATCCATTCCCGGTTGATGAGGCTTGAGGCTACGATTACCTTTAAAGAACACATCTCTTAGAATGCTCATCGTGCACCTGACGATGTTCTGAAAGCATTCAATCCATACAAGTTCGTTCCGGGTTTGAACGAAACCAAAGGCATTATCTCGTTATACTTGTGACGACCCAAACTCGATGTCCAATAAACGACATCAAATTCGCATCGCCGGAGCTTATAACAACAATTAGATGTATATAAAACAGCGGAACAGAATCAATATCATAAATAACATCACTGTTCCAACATCAACATAATATCCATACTGCAACAGAGTACATAATACATACACTACAACTCCAAATACAACATCATGATAATACAACAGTGAACATATATCCAAAAGTTCTCAAATGAGAGATGATAACGAACTCCCAAAAGCTAACACCTGTAATCTCCAAAAGCTTCTAAGATAGCTCCAAGATAAGAGCTCCAAAATACTGCTACTCCAAAATACAGAAACCTGCTACTTGGCTGCCCGTGTGGAAATAATGGGCACCCAGAGTTTAGGAAAGAAAACAATAAACTCCGGATCAGTCATGGGACTGGTATGAGTAAACAAAACAGTTGTATTTAAATAAACAAGATTTATAAAAGAATTTTCGGAATGCTTTTAAAAATGGAACTACCATAAGACCTCCCGCCACACACACAATGCAAACGCAGAATTGGAGGAGATTTCTTCTTATGATAGTTAAATATGCTTGGTACGAGAAAAGAATTCTTTGATATTTTTACTAATGCATAGTGAAGTAAATCATTTCGAAAGTAGAATATAAATCTTAGCCAGCATAGGTACCATTATATTATGCCTACTATAGCTACCTTCTGAGGAAGCAGGTTCTACAACTAAATTCGTACAGGGTTTCGTATTGTTTCTTTGGATTTCCAACAAATGGTCAGGCCAAGGAACTTCCCATTGCCACATGAGAACGCCTCTGGAAGGACGTCCCCGAGAACCAAACCGGATCTCTGCGAACACAAGGCCGGGTTACCCCTAACTGGGTAACTACTGACACGAGTATGCCATCTCCCGGTCGTAACCAAACTTTAACCGGGGCCCCAGCAACAAATCACAAAATCATATGTATATATATATATATATATCTGCGATATCAACATAAGTTAAGTATCTGGGCTCCATACCATGATACCACTTCTATCCAGAAGGAAATGTACATACCCTAAGGGGTGCTACCCCCAATAACCTTGCTGCATCTTTCCTGTTTCGACCATTTCGGGGTGTGAGGTCCGACGAAGTCACGTCCACAAAAACAAACTTTATACAAAAGCCGTGCTTTGGGTCAACAACTGATCATAGAAATGATCACAAAGATAGACGATCAAACAAATGATCCTATCACAAATAATCAACACAATGATCATTTCACAGCAACACTCAGCATGTCACATTACCAAATTGGGAACATATCGCTGATAACCTTCAACTACATAACCTCTGAGCTCGTACGTCTCAGAGAAGGGTGTTAAGCTAAAAGAATAAATTCTCCGCCACCAACAGAAATATATTTGAAAGAAATCGGCTTTATATCTCAATTTATAGTGTCAGACATACTATCCATACAAGTCTGTTCCGGGCTCGAACAGAACCGAAGGCACTTCCAAAGAAGTCCTTGAAATCCGGATATCCACAATCCTGATCGGATTCCCCATCACATATGGAGAACTCTATACCGGAGCAACTCGGTGCAGAGTCAATCGACAGATCATCCTATCGCTCTCGCAAATACCCGGTCTTCAACACCGGTCTTCAATTGCTATCCATAACGTCGAATCACATATTCGAAATGGGTTTTATGACACAAAGTTCCTTTCCCGGTTAATTCGAATAGTGGGTGTCAAATTTCAAAACATGTGGATGTCATTCACAAATATTCACAGAGTCGATGTGGGTTTCGGATAACAAACTGAAATCCGATCCCCTGTCGCATCGAAGTTTAAATGCCGTTTTACGGACAACAGGTTTTTCACATCAATACAGAACAAATCATAATCACAGTGCAATAACTTGGCAATTACATCATACAGAATTACAAACAGAACAGAGATATCAATATAAGTTAACAACAATAGTTTACTAATCAAAACGAATGAGATAAATTAACCAAATATTATTTTATTGATTTTTCAATCAATGATTACTTACAATAAATTACAGTTGATTAGATCTTAATCATTTCCATAAATTTATCACTTATTTATTTATTTCAAAAACAAGTCATCTTAATTATTAATTTATTAAATCTTAATTATCTTTTTATTTAAAAACTTTAATATTAATTAATTTACTAGATAATCTTTTTCTTAAGGGATTTTATTAACTAATCATTAATTGTTTAAATGAACCAAAGGATAATTTAAATTGCTTTGATTATCTCTTTTAAACCATGTTCAATAATTCACCTCAATAAGTTAAAATTTAGTTTTAAACAACATTATGTTTTAATTTTCTTTTACATTATATTATTCATTATTTATGACTTTATAATGATGTATCACAATTAAATAAATTAAGATTTAATTATTTTTTTTGTTGACTCCACCTTCCATTAATAAACAATCCTCATTTCATAAAGAATGCTAAAAAAAAAATTTTTTTTTGTTTAAACTCAAGTTTTCTACAGCTTCAAACCATTTTGCTGCTTCAGGTGGCCAGCCCGGGTCTCCCTTCGAGTCACACTCGAGTTAGAACGCTGCCTGCTTTGAGTTTCTGCCCCATGCTACCCGTGTAAATAAAAATTTTCAAAATTTGTTTAAGTCCAATTTTGTCACGACAAAACCCTGAAACCTCCCGAGTCTCCCTTCGAGTTCTGCCCTGTTTTCCCCGATCTCAACTTCGAGTCAATTTGAGTGGCCAACGCGGAAACTTCCTGACACCCAAACCAGCGCCGTGCACATGCACAGCGACTCGCCGCCGTTCTGGCTAACCCCACCCACTTCAGCAAGTCGCAAACCACACCCATACTCAAAATCAAAGTTTGATTCAAAGCCAAACACTCGAGAACGAAATTTGACATTTCGTTCGACACTGCACACGAACTCACCAGAACAAAACTGCCTCGCCACACCACGTCGAGCCTCCGGTGACCATGGATCTTCGACCTCACTTCCAACACATCGCCACGCCCCTTTTCCCCCCGGTGCGATCGGCCAATTTGCCACGTTGAGGATGAAAACTCCTCGTGAATAACAGCGAACCCATCCTACCCCAAAAACCTAGAATGGCCTCGTTCGTTTAATTCATACAATGAAAAAATTATCTGGTAATTTTCTCAAAATCAATGATGTTCAAGCTTGCTACAAATAAATTTTTAGCTTTTATAATTTGTTTTATAACCAGAAATTCAAAGAAAACCAATATGTGTTCCTGCTCGAACTGCTCTCAAATTACTGAATTAAAAATCATCATTACTGTTTTAAAAATCCTATTTCCATATGTTCGTTCAAATTATAACATCAATTCAATGATTTAAAATGTTTGAATTTACCTTAAAATCTTGTTTTTATCGTAATATTCATGTTACAGAGTCAAAAGTTTTTATTTCAAGCTTAAACAAAAGTTTAAACTGTGAGTCAAGTATACACCACCTATTTTGTTTTAAGTATCCTAAGTTAAAAATGTTAAATGAAGTTCATTTGAATATTTTTTTTTTAACTAGCTCTGAGATATGGATATTAAAGAACAGAGCTCCCTAGTGTTTTCCAGTAACACAGAACAATATGCAGAACAAAAATTTTTGTTTATATACAACAAAACACATATTCATGGATTAAGTGTTTATATTTTAAATAAATATAAGTTTACTCACCTGAACAATATAGAAACAGAGAATACTTTTGTTACTTTTTTAACTGCAGTTTTGATTCTTCTTCTCTTTTCTTCTCTCAGTACTTTTTGCCTTTCAACTTGTAATTTATAAAGTGACTATCTTCTTCTTCTTTTTTTTTTCAGGTTTGCAGAAGTTTGTTGAACGAAATAAAGAGGCAGGTTGATGTTTATATGTAACAGATTGTGTACAGAGGTTTATTAAAACAGGTACAGAATAAACCATGCTGGAAGTAAAAGCATTGAATGCAGGTATGTTGCTTTGTAGAGGCTTGCATTTAATGTAAGCATGTTTTGAGATGCTTCTATACTGTGTACTTATAGAAATGAGCTGTTTGATTTATATAAATATTATTTTGTTTGAATGTTTTACTCTCTTGCATCTTCTTTCATATGTACAGTTTATATGTTTTATATTTTTATTAGCTAATGTTTTGTTTTTATTTTATATATATATATATAAAGGTGTGTTGTTTTGTTTATTTTGCTAAATGTAAGAGTTTGTTTTTATTTTATCTTATTTTCTTTTGCTTACATATTTACTGGTTTGTATAGTAACATATTCATTTGATTAATTTGTTTAATTATTTGTTCATTTGTTCTCTTATGTCTTTATAGTGTTTATAGCAACTTATTTTAGTTATTTTAGGAAAAGTTGTTTTATTTTATTTTATCTTCTTTTGCTTACATATTTTAGTTTACTGGTTTGTATATTTCTTTGCAAACTTGTTTTAGTTGTTAACTTTTAATAATTATGTGATTTTATTACAATATACATTTTCTTAAATTTTATTTCTATTCAAGATTTAACTTATTAATATTTAATCTATAACTTATATTTTATTATTATTATTATTATTATTATTATTTTTAGGCTTAAACAATTTCTTGTTTTGTTGAATATTTCATTTCTTTATAACTTTTCAATTTTTATTTCAAAAAGTTCCAATATATTACTAAAATTTAAATTCATAAATTTCGGGATGTTACAATACCCCTCCTTAAGAATATTTCGTCCTCGAAATTGAAAGAGAGAGAAACGTAAACAAATAATATACGAATTCGGAAACAAGGAAATGACTTACAGTTTTAAGTCGAGATGTCAATTCTGCATTTGGGATATGACTTCTTCATATTCTCTTCAGTCTCCCAAGTACAGTCCTTTGGATCGCCACTCCATTTAACTTTGACCAATTTCACAATTTTGTTCCTCAATCGCTTCTCATCACGATCAATAATTTTCATCGGTTCCCTTCTAACTGCCAAGTTGGGAGTGATTTCTAGATCCTGCTGAGCAGCTTCTTCAATAATATCATCTGGATCGTGCACATATTTTCGAAGATTAGAAATATGGAACACATCATGTACGCCAGACAACCAGCTGGGTAACTGCACTCTATATGCTAGAGAACCAATCCTTTCCGGAATAGGAAAAGGACCAATATAACGCGGTGCCAACTTTCCAGTTTTGCCGAATCTCAATACACCCCGCATCGGAGATACTTTTAGAAATACAGAATCTCCAACTTGAAATTCCAAATTTCTCCTTCGACGGTCATAATAGCTCTTCTGACAGCTTTGGGCAGTTAATAACTTCTTTCGAATAAAATTTACCTTCTCAGTGGCTTCTTTTATCATATCCGGTCCAAGAACAAGTCTGTCACCTGATTCGATCCAGCATGTAGGTGATCGACACGGACGACCATATAAAGCTTCGAAAGGAGCCATTTCTAAACTGGCCTGATAATTGTTATTATAAGAGAATTCAACCAGATGCAAATGGTCCTCCCAAGAACCACCAAAATCATGAACACAAGCACGCAGTAGGTCTTCTAAAATTCGGTTAACTCTCTCAGTCTGTCCATCAGATTGCGGATGATAAGCAGTGCTGAAATTTAATTTCGTTCCCAATGCGTCCTGAAATGCTTCCCAAAATCTACTAGTGAAGATCGGGTCACGATCACTCACTATACTACTGGGAATACCATGGAGGCGAACAATTTCCTTTATATACATACCTGCCAAGCTTGCCGCAGTCCGAGTAGATTTAACTGGAATGAAATGAGCATTTTTGGTTAAACGATCCACAATAACCCAAATCGCTTCATTGCCTTTCTTGGTTCGTGGCAATCCGTCGATGAAATCCATCGATACTTGATCCCACTTCCATTCGGTACTTCTAAAGGTTGAAGTAAACCGGCCACTTTCTTTTGGTCGCTCTTTATTTGCTGACAAGTAGCACAGCGACTCACATAAATAGATATGTCTCTCTTCATCGTTTTCCACCAGAATGTTCTTTTAACATCTCGATACATTTTGTTGACTCCTGGATGGATGCTGAATTTGGACTTGTGGCATTCATCCAATACTTCACGTTTCAATTCTGGAATGTCAGGGACACAAATTTTGCCTTTTAATCTAATGATTTTATTGTCGTCAACTTCAAAACTCGTATCTTCACCATGACGGATTTTCTCATAAATTTGATGAAGGAACTCGTCCCCTTTTTGTTTACTGGCAATTTTCTCAAGAAGAGTAGGAGTGATAACCAGATAAGCAAGAACAGCATAACTTCTGCTCAAAGCGTCTGCAACTACATTGGCCTTTCCAGGTGTATACAGAATATCTAAGTCATAAGATGCTAGAAATTCCAACCAACGTTGTTGTCGCAAATTCAGATCCTTCTGGGTGAAAAGATATTTCAAGTTTTTATGATCGGTGAATAATTCGAATTTTTCACCTAAAACAAAGAGAGTTTATTAAGTATATTTCTTTAGTCAAATTAGTTTCATAAAACGTTAGGAAAGCTGAAAAGATTCTTACCCAGAAGATAGTGTCGCCATATTTTCAAAGCGAAAACAACAGCCAAAAGTTCCAAATCGTGCGTTGGGTAGTTTTTCTCATGCGGACGTAATTGTCTACTTGCGTAGGCAACCACCTTTCCATTTTGCATCAATACTGCACCTACCCCTTCACCACATGCATCAGTATAGACAGACAAGCCTTGGTTCCCGTTAACAATAGTGAGAACAGGAGCAGTGGTCAATCTCTTTTTCAACTCTTGAAAAACTTCCTCACATCTTGAAGTCCAAATGAACTTTGCATTTTTCATTGTTAGCTTAGTCAGCGGACTAGCCAACTTAGAAAAATCTTGAACGAATTTCCGGTAATAGCCTGCTAAACCCAAAAAGCTTCGAACTTCTCTTGGAGTAGTGGGTTGTTTCCAATCAAGAATAGCGGAAATTTTGCTAGGATCTACTGAAATTCCTTCTTCATTAACAATATGGCCAAGGAATTTGACTTCATTGACGCAGAAGTGGCATTTGGAAAATTTTGCATATAGAACATTTCTCCTTAAAATTTCTAAGACAATTCTAAGATGCTCGGTATGCTCTTCTTTAGTCTTAGAATAGATCAAAATATCATCAATGAATACGAGTACAAATTTATTCAGAACTTCCCGAAACACACGAGTCATGAGATCTACGAAGTATGCTGGAGCATTGGTTAGCCCGAAAGGCATAACTAACCATTCATAGAACATATTAGGACCTCTGAAAGCAGTCAGATGTACACAATCTTCGGCGATTCGTAATTGATGGAATCCCTGGGCTAGATTCATCTTTGAAAAGAAACGAGCGCCATGCAACTGATCAAATAAATCATCAATCCTGGGCAGTGGAAATTTATTCTTGAGAGTTTGTTTATTTAGGTCGCGGTAATCTACACACAATCTCAAAGATCCGTCTGATTTAGCAACAAATACGACGGCTGAGCCCCATTCAGAAACACTGGGTCGAATTAATCCTTTTGCTAGTAGCTCATTAGTTTGATGAACCAATTCAATCTTTTCCCTGGGTGCCATCCTGCGACTTGCGTGAACAACAGGACGAGTATTAGGTACAAGATCAATTCGGAATTCTATTTCTCGATGAGGAGGTAAAGATTTCACTTCTTCAAATACATCGGAAAAATTCCGAACAACAGGTATAGACTGCAAAGTGGGTTCAAGATTTCCCAAAGTATATATCAATCTGTCGCTCCTTGGACTTGGATTCTCACAAGAGATTTCAATAAAATTTCCAAGGCTTGTTTTGATTAAAACTGTCCGATTACTACACTCCAATCTAGCATCGTATCTCGATAACCAGTTCATACCGAGTAAGATTTCAAATTCGTCAAATTCGAGGACATAAAGGTTGATAGGAAATTTATAGCTAGCATATGAAATAGGAACTCTCTTACAATATGAACTAAGATTTGCGGGACCTCCAACCGGATTTTTCACGCAAATAAGATCATCAGCAAATTTAGTTTCAAGTCCCAATTCATTTACGGTTTGTTGGGAGATAAAGCTATGTGAAGCTCCTGTTTCAAATAAAACTCTAACAGTTCTATTATAAATAGTAAGGTTACCTTCCAAAACGCTTTTCCCTTTGTCAGCTTTTGTAGATGAGGGGTCCTCCTTTATCGTGTAAACTTTTGCCACCTGCGCTGGCTTCATCACTGGGCAATCTTTAACTAAATGTCCCGGTTTATGACAATTGTAACATTCTCTAGCTGGTTTCTTCGGTTTTGGGCAGTCATTTGAATAGTGGCCTTTCTCTTTGCAGTTGTAACAAGTGACATTTTCTGTTGCACTTCCTAGAATGTTCCTCTTCTTCGCTTTGCCTTGCCAAGGTTTCTTGCCTCCGAATTTTCGCTTTTTATAATTCTGACTACCTAAATTACCTTTCTCCATAGTTGCTTCTTGTATATCAAGAGTAGCGTACCCGTATCCCATATCTACTAGATCTGAAAAAGATTCTTTAACATGACCTGTCATTCTTCCATGATATTTCTGGTTCATTCCCCGGATAAACCTTTCGTTTTTCTTCAGAGGTGTATTTAGCAATTCCGGGCCAAACCGAGATAGTTCGCTAAATTTATTCAAGTATTCTTCAAACGACAAACTTCCTTGCTTCAAATCCAGAAATTCCTGATACATTCTGGAAACTCCTGCCGATGGCATGTAACGTTTCTCAAACACTTCTTTAAAACGATCCCAAGTAAATTCTTCCTCGGGTTCATCTACAATGATGGTTTCCCACCAAGCTGAAGCTTCTCCTTGGAGTTGCCAAGAAGCTATAAGTCTTTTCTGCTCATCCTGCAATTTTAGCCCTTTAAAAATCTTTTCACACGATCTTACCCAAGCTTGAGCGTCAATAATTGACTCTTTGCCAATGAATGGTTTGCCACCAAGCTTTTCAAATTTCTTATATAATTCAGCCAAGTCCGGCTGCTGCTGAATTTCTATTACTGCTTCTGCGGCTGCGGGAATTTGATTTGGTGCTGCAGCATTGCCTTGACCCCTAATTCTTCCTCTACGTCCACTCATTTTCACTATCTGAGATTAGTAAGAAAATTGATTTAGATATGCAGACGAAATATCTTAAGGAATATTAGCAGTAAAAATAAACAGACTAAGAAAATTTTTAAAGTTTCAGTCTTGATTATACTCATTCTAGGGTATACTTCACCCTATCTCTAATGAGCCATCTAATGTGTTATACTCCATAGCTAAAGTTCTTACTCAACCAACAGCTCTGATACCAATTTGTGACGACCCAAACTCGATGTCCAATAAACGACATCAAATTCGCATTGCCGGAGCTTATAACAACAATTAGATGTATATAAAACAGCGGAACAGAATCAATATCATAAATAACATCACTGTTACAACATCAACATAATATCCATACTGCAACAGAGTACATAATACATACACTACAACTCCAAATACAACATCATGATAATACAACAGTGAACATATATCCAAAAGTTCTCAAATGAGAGATGATAACGAACTCCCAAAAGCTAACACCTGTAATCTCCAAAAGCTTCTAAGATAGCTCCAAGATAAGAGCTCCAAAATACTGCTACTCCAAAATACAGAAACCGGCTACTAGGCAGCCCGTGTGGAAATAATGGGCACCCAGAGTTTAGGAAAGAAAACAATAAACTCCGGATCGGTCATGGGACTGGTATGAGTAAACAAAACAGTTGTATTTAAATAAACAAGGTTTATAAAAGAATTTTCGGAATGCTTTTAAAAATGGAACTACCATAAGACCTCCCGCCACACACACAATGCAAACGCAGAATTGGAGGAGATTTCTTCTTATGATAGTTAAATATGCTTGGTACGAGAAAAGAATTCTTTGATATTTTTACTAGTGCATAGTGAAGTAAATCATTTCGAAAGTAGAATATAAATCTTAGCCAGCATAGGTACCATTATATTATGCCTACTATAGCTACCTCCTGAGGAAGCAGGTTCTACAACTAAAACCGTACAGGGTTTCGTATTGTTTCTTTGGATTTCCAACAAATGGTCAGGCCAAGGAACTTCCCATTGCCACATGAGAACGCCTGTGGAAGGACGTCCCCGAGAACCAAACCGGATCTCTGCCAACACAAGGCCGGTTTACCCCTAACTGGGTAACTACTGACACGAGTATGCCATCTCCCGGTCGTAACCAACCTTTAACCGGGGCCCCAGCAACAAATCACAAAATCATATACATACATACATACATACATATATATATATATATATATATATATATATATATCTGCGATATCAACACAAGTTAAGTATCTGGGCTCCATACCATGATACCACTTCTATCCAGAAGGAAATGTACATACCCTAAGGGGTGCTACCCCCAATAACCTTGCTGCATCTTTCCTGTTTCGACCATTTCGGGGTGTGAGGTCCGACGAAGTCACGTCCACAAAAACACACTTTATACAAAAGCCGTGCTTTGGGTCAACAAATGATCATAGAAATGATCACAAAGATAGACGATCAAACAAATGACCCTATCACAAATAATCAACACAATGATCATTTCACAGCAACACTCAGCATGTCACATTACCAAATTGGGAACATATCGCTGATAACCTTCAACTACATAACCTCTGAGCTCGTACGTCTCAGAGAAGGGTGTTAAGCTAAAAGAATAAATTCTCCGCCACCAACAGAAATATATTTGAAAGAAATCGGCTTTATATCTCAATTTATAATGTCAGACATACTATCCATACAAGTCTGTTCCGGGCTCGAACAGAACCGAAGGCACTTCCAAAGAAGTCCTTGAAATCCGGATATCCACAATCCTGATCGGATTCCCCATCACATATGGAGAACTCTATACCGGAGCAACTCGGTGCAGAGTCAATCGACAGATCATCCTATCGCTCTCGCAAATACCCGGTCTTCAACACCGGTCTTCAATTGCTATCCATAACGTCGAATCACATATTCGAAATGGGTTTTATGACACAAAGGTCCTTTCCTGGTTAATTCGAATAGTGGGTGTCAAATTTCAAAACATGTGGATGTCATTCACAAATATTCACAAAGTCGATGTGGGTTTCGGATAACAAACTGAAATCCGATCCCCTGTCGCATCGAAGTTTAAATGCCGTTTTACGGACAACAGGTTTTTCACATCAATACAGAACAAATCATAATCACAGTGCAATAACTTGGCAATTACATCACACAGAATTACAAACAGAACAGAGATATCAATATAAGTTAACAACAATAGTTTACTAATCAAAACGAATGAGATAAATTAACCAAATATTATTTTATTGATTTTTCAATCAATGATTACTTACAATAAATTACAGTTGATTAGATCTTAATCATTTCCATAAATTTATCACCTATTTATTTATTTCAAAAACAAGTCATCTTAATTATTAATTTATTAAATCTTAATTATCTTTTTATTTAAAAACTTTAATATTAATTAATTTACTAGATAATCTTTTTCTTAAGGGATTTTATTAACTAATCATTAATTGTTTAAATGAACCAAAGGATAATTTAAATTGCTTTGATTATCTCTTTTAAACCATGTTCAATAATTCACCTCAATAAGTTAAAATTTAGTTTTAAACAACATTATGTTTTAATTTTCTTTTACATTATATTATTCATTATTTATGACTTTATAATGATGTATCAAAATTAAATAAATTAAGATTTAATTATTTTTTTTGTTGACTCCACCTTCCATTAATAAACAATCCTCATTTCATAAAGAATGCTAAAAAAATTTTTTTTTTTGTTTACACTCAAGTTTTCTACAGCTTCAAACCATTTTGCTGCTTCAGGTGGCCAGCCCGAGTCTCCCTTCGAGTCACGCTCGAGTTAGAACGCTGCCTGCTTCGAGTTTCTGCCCCATGCTACCCGTGTAAATAAAAATTTTCAAAATTTGTTTAAGTCCAATTTTGTCACGACAAAACCCTGAAACCTCCCGAGTCTCCCTTCGAGTTCTGCCCAGTTTTCCCCGATCTCAACTTCGAGTCAATTTGAGTGGCCAACGCGGAAACTTCCTGACACCCAAACCAGCGCCGTGCACATGCACAGCGACTCGCCGCCGTTCTGGCTAACCCCACCCACTTCAGCAAGTTGCAAACCACACCCATACTCAAAATCAAAGTTTGATTCAAAGCCAAACACTCGAGAACGAAATTTGACATTTCGTTCGACACTGCACACGAACTCACCAGAACAAAACTGCCTCGCCCCACCACGTCGAGCCTCCAGTGACCATGGATCTTCGACCTCACCTCCAACACATCGCCACGCCCCTTTTCCCCCCGGTGCGATTAGCCAACTTGCCACGTTGAGGATGAAAACTCCTCGTGAATAACAACGAACCCATTCTACCCCAAAAACCTAGAATGGCCTCGTTCGTTTAATTCATACAATGAAAAAATTATCTGGTAATTTTCTCAAAATCAATGATGTTCAAGCTTGCTACAAATAAATTTTTAGCTTTTATAATTTGTTTTATAACCAGAAATTCAAAGAAAACCAATATGTGTTCATGCTCGAACTGCTCTCAAATTACTGAATTAAAAATCATCATTACTGTTTTAAAAATCCTATTTCCATATGTTCGTTCAAATTATAACATCAATTCAATGATTTAAAATGTTTGAATTTACCTTAAAATCTTGTTTTTACTGTAATATTCATGTTACAGAGTCAAAAGTTTTTATTTCAAGCTTAAACAAAAGTTTAAACTGTGAGTCAAGTATACACCACCTATTTTGTTTTAAGTATCCTAAGTTAAAAATGTTAAATGAAGTTCATTTGAATTTTTTTTTTTTTAACTAGCTCTGAGATATGGATATTAAAGAACAGAGCTCCCTTGTGTTTTCCAGTAACACAGAACAATATGCAGAACAAAATTTTTTGTTTATATACAACAAAACACATATTCATGGATTAAGTGTTTATATTTTAAATAAATATAAGTTTACTCACCTGAACAATATAGAAACAGAGAATACTTTTGTTACTTTTTTAACTGCAGTTTTGATTCTTCTTCTCTTTTCTTCTCTCAGTACTTTTTGCCTTTCAACTTGTAATTTATAAAGTGACTATCTTCTTCTTCTTTTTTTCTTTTTCAGGTTTGTAGAAGTTTGTTGAACGAAAAGAGGCAGGTTGATGTTTATATGTAACAGATTGTGTACAGAGGTTTATTAAAACAGGTACAGAATAAACCATGCTGGAAGTAAAAGCATTGAATGCAGGTATGTTGCTTTGTAAAGGCTTGCATTTAATGTAAGCATGTTTTGAGATGCTTCTATACTGTGTACTTGTAGAAATGAGCTGTTTGATTTATATAAATATTATTTTGTTTGAATGTTTTACTCTCTTGCATCTTCTTTCATATGTACAGTTTATATGTTTTATATTTTTATTAGCTAATGTTTTGTTTTTATTTTATATATATATATATATATATATATATATATAAAGGTGTGTTGTTTTGTTTATTTTGCTAAATGTAAGAGTTTGTTTTTATTTTATCTTATTTTCTTTTGCTTACATATTTACTGGTTTGTATAGTAACATATTCATTTGATTAATTTGTTTAATTATTTGTTCATTTGTTCTCTTATGTCTTTATAGTGTTTATAGCAACTTATTTTAGTTATTTTAGGAAAAGTTGTTTTATTTTATTTTATCTTCTTTTGCTTACATATTTTAGTTTACTGGTTTGTATATTTCTTTGCAAACTTGTTTTAGTTGTTAACTTTTAATAATTATGTGATTTTATTACAATATACATTTTCTTAAATTTTATTTCTATTCAAGATTTAACTTATTAATATTTAATCTATAACTTATATTATTATTATTTTTTTAGGCTTAAACAATTTCTTGTTTTGTTGAATATTTCATTTCTTTATAACTTTTCAATTTTTATTTCAAAAAGTTCCAATATATTACTAAAATTTAAATTCATAAATTTCGGGATGTTACAATACTCATTTTGGAATCACCCTCAGAGTTAACGAAGATAACCCTTGCACTCTGAATCTTCATCTTCACTTCAGATTCACGACCTAACGTTAATTTGGATCGATGTGGTTTTCGGATATGCAAATATGGAAATCTGATCCCGGTCTCATCGAAATCCAAAACATGTCTTTTAAGGCCAAGTTGTTTTAGAGTTTAAAACAATTCAATTCATTATCTATATACACACAAATAGATAATTCACAACACAATAGATAATCAACATTATCATTACCAACAGATAATTCATATCATAATCAGATAATCCATATTATCATCCGAATGCAACCAATGCGTCCATATCATATAACATTACTCATCTCATAACTAAGATTACAACCCATACATGGCAACCAATACCAATCATCAAACATAAGCAATGATCTAATGATCACACCATTTATTATTAATTTGAAATGAATTAAATTAATTATCTAATCTCTAATTAATTTAAAATAAATTAAATTAATTACTTCATCATTATAATCCTGCTAAACTTAATCACTAATTGATTACAAATCAATTAATAAATCAACATCTCATTATTCTTCTTAATAAATCATTTCTGATTTATAATTCCCTAATTACAATAAGTAATTAGCTTTTAAATTAATTACACAAGTTAATTATACTTAACACTTTACAAATAATTAACTTGTAATTACTTAATCAATTAATTAACTAAAATTAATTACATTAATCCTTTAATGATTAATTACTTCATTTATTAATTAATCCTTAATTAAATCAATTCTAAGTTTTATCATTAATTAATTAATTAATGATTTCTAATTACAATTTAATTTATTTCTCTATTTAAAATTAATTACATTAAGTAATTAATCTACAATTAACCACATATATGTTAATCACCCTTGATTAATAACACCCAGTAATTAACCACCCTTAATTACTCATTCCATAAATTAATTACTCTTAATTAAGTATCTCAATTAATCCCTTGATTAATTACAAAGTAATTTAATCTAAGTTACTTCCGTCTTTATACATTTTAAATTACATCCAGTAATTCTTTGTTAATTACTTCCCTAAGTAATTAAAATCCAATTAATTACATGAAGTAATTATTTATCAATCCTCAAGTGTTCAAATTAATTAAACTTAATTAATTAATTAAACTAATCACATTAAACCAATTAATTACATTAAGTAATTAATTTATTAATTACTTCCATTAAGTAATTAAACATAAACAATTACATAAGTGATTATTATTAATTAATTAAACTAATTAATTATCTAAATTATTCACATTAATTAGTAGTTAAATAATCTTATGTTAATTATCTTCATTAACATTTCCTGATTACTTAATTAAGAAATTAACTTATTATTAATTACAAATTAATTAAAATTTAATTATAATTAATAAATCTCTAATTATTAATTAATTAAGTGTTAATTATAATCTTAATTTATCTTTAATCACTTGATTAAATAAATCTTAATCATTAATTAAAATTTAGTTAACAATCCTTAACTATAGATTAATTAGCCTTAATTAATTAATCTTAAGTCTTTAATTAATCAATTTAAAAAATTTTAATTACTTAATTAATCATCCACATTAATTAATTAAATAATAAATTACCCATTTAAATTAACTTAATAATTTAATGAACACAAATTATTAAAATTTTAATTATCTTTAAGATAAACATTCCATAATTAATCATTTAAAAACAATTTTGTTTTTAAATTTACTTCAAATTCCATTTAACTTCATTTTAAACTTAAGATACAAATTTATCTTAAACAAAATTTTAAAACAATTCAAAACTTTTATCTAATATGTTAAAAGAAACATCTATTAAGTTTAAAAGAATTTAAATCCCAATTCTAATTTTAAATTCAAATCGACATAAAAACACACCTAAATATTTCAGGTTATTTGAATCATATTTTAAAATTATTTTAAAATTTCAAAACTGAAATACAACCTGAACCTTAATTACAGATTTAAATTTAAATCCTTGAAAGCTTACTTACATAAATCTTCAAATCATTTAACCTTCCAATGTAATTAAATGATTTAAATTTTAAACTTATTTTATTTTAAAAACTGACGTTCAAATTTAATTACAGATTTAAAAACCCAGATTTAATCTCATTTTAAATTCCTAATATAAAATTTAAACTTCCAGTTCAAACCCAAAGCACACATATGCTTTACACTTATGAGTTTTGAAATCAAATTTTAAATTTTAAAAACATAATTGATTTTAAATCTCAGACAATCTAATTTAAAAACTTATTCAAATTCAAATTTTAAAAACCCAGTTTAAACTTCAACTCGCAATTTAAACTTTACCTTTGAATTTAAAAACAGAAAATAGTTTCTGTTTTTATTTGAAAACAAACTAGAATTTAAAAATTCAAATTATTTCAAAAACCCAAATTTAAGCTAATTGAATTTATATCTAAATTCAGTTTAAGTTTTAAACTTTGCTCAGGTTAAAGTTTACATTTTAAAGTCCTACTTTAAAACAAAAAAACTGGAAACAAGTCTCTGCAAATTCCTAAAACCTGAAACAATCAGGTAACTCGAGCAAACCTAAAAACTACTTCGAGTCAAAAGTCCTTCTGCTTCGAGTTACTACTCAAATTACCCGAGACCATCTCGAGCAACCAAAACCTGAAACCACCAAACATGTTCACCTATCACCGTGCACCTGTACAACGATGCCGGCCACCGCTGATCACCACCGCGACCTTCCCTCAGTCACCGTACATCCCCTCAGGCCAACCAAACCACCATTCGAACGACATACATTCTAATTCAAGATTTTGACCCAATTTCCAAACTTGGAAACAAACACAGCATCCTCACTCAAAACCTGTCAACGACACGCTGACGTGACTCCGGCCACCATCACCTTCGAAACTCCGGCGATATCTTCCTCCCACCACCACCTAACAATACCCAAGAAATCATAGGACTCAATCCATTGTCGAAGCCGGGGTATTCAATTTCCTTAAACCCAGTAAAACTAGGGTTGACAACTGAAAAACCCAATTTCATCATCAAAAACCAATTTATAAACCAAACTAAGAATTTTCCTATAATCTCTGATAGCTACACCATCTTTAGAAGCAAATTCAACCCAACCGAATGCAAACATCAACTGTGCTTATCCAATATGTATAATACAGTAAATTTAAAACTGCACTTTGGATTAAGCATTATAAATTGTAATATTTGATTTAAAATTCATGAATTTGCTTGATGTTTTTATTTATAAACCTGAAATATTGATTTGAAAAGTTTATATTTTCACTTATACAGTTTAATTGCACTGTTACTTATTTTCTAGTAAGTTCCTATTTATTTATTTTTTCTTGAATAAAATTTTGAATTCAAATCTTTGAAGCTAACATACATAACTTATCTAAATCCTACAATTTAACAAAAACTAATTAAAGATATAAGAATATAAATAAAAAGTTGTGTCAGGAAGAAAAACAGAACCAGAAAATTTAACAACATATACACAAATACATTTAAACAGCAGATAGATTAAATTATAGACATATGCAACATTTATATATTTTAGTATACTAGCATGCAACAATTTTTAACCTTTAAATTTTTTTTATAGAAAAGTTACTCACTTGTTTAATTATGCAGACAGAGCACATTCCTTTTTTTTAGCATGCAGAATATCCCTTGCAACATGCTTGAATGCCCTTAAACTTGCCTGGTTGCCACTTGATTAATTACAAGCTTGCATGCATGCTCCAGTCACACAAGAAGATGCAGGCCCTTGCTTCCAGATTTTGAAAAGAAATGCATACCTTCTGTTTGAATTCCAGTTCTAAAAGAAAATGCAATTTTCTTGCTTTGTTTGTTGTATGCAAGTTTGTTTGCATTATATTTTTTTCTTCAGTTTTCAGTTTTACAAACTGACATGCATATTTGCTTTTGGAAGAGGGGAAAGTAGATTTTAAGATGAAAAGTTTGATTTTTGGAGAGGTGGAAAAAGTTATGCAGATTTGCATGTTTGTTTATAGAAGTTGACATGAAATTTTTGAAGAAGGAAAGAAATGGTTTTCAAGAATATTTAGAGGAAAAGGGGTTTCAGCTGAAAATTCTTATATGAAAATGAAGAAAGGAAAAAATGAAAAGATGCAAGTTTTTAAATAACCATGCTTATGATTTATTTTTTTAAAACAAAGAAGAATAAAATTAAACATGACACATGGCTTAAATGTTAGCACTTGTTAACTTGCTTATTTAATTACTCAACACATGTTAAACTATGTGCCTAAAATACTTACACGTGTTAATTATGCCTTAATATGCTTACATTTGTCCTTTAAGTAATTAATATTTTAGATTAAGTGTTAAAGAAAGTTTAAACTTAATTGATTAGTTTCTAATACTTAGTTATGTATATAAATAATTTCTAAAGAATAAACCAAGTATTATTATAAGTAAAAACAATATACAAATAAATCATTTGACAAAGATACTTTTTAAACATTTAAAATAAATATATAAAAGAGGTTGTAACTTAAATGAATACATGTTTCATATTTTAAATTGTATTTTAAATTCTCATATTTAACTTACAAATCACATTTTATAAATCAATATTTTAAAAAGAATAAAACAACATTTTTGTAACTTATTTTAACATTCAACTTAAGTCAAAATATAATTTAAACAAATAAAACATTTATCTTATATTTAAAATCATTTAGTTATTTTATTAATTTTTTTTGAAAAGCTTAAATAAAAAATAAATCATAATTTTTCAAATTCAAAATATTAGAAAATATGCTATACTAATTTAATTAAAAACAACTTATCTATTTAAAATATATATAAATATACATATACATATAATAAATAGAAAACAATTTATTAACTTATCAAAAATAAATTCACTAATTAAATATTTAACAAAAGAAGATTATTGAATCAGTTTAAGTTTATTAACAAAAATTATCAAATAAATTTAAATTTAAACACAGATTATTAAATTTATATTGCCTAAAATTTCGGGATATTACAAAAAGTATCGTTTCCCAACCAATCCATAAGCCAAACAAACAACAATTTCAATGTTATTTAAGTTTGTTCCCTTTTTTTCTTTTCTCATTTCACATCATTTACTGTACTTTTCTCATTCATATCATGCTTATTTTCATTAATTTATATTCGTTATTACTTACAAAAGTTCATTTCTCATTTATTCATACAATTCCATTTTTCTTTCATTTTGTTACTTTACATTCATTGCTTAAATAAGTTAATTTTATTTCAATCATTGGATTATACATTATTAGGTAAGTTTCTTCACAATTCAATTCACTGTCTATAATTTTTTTTCACATTCATTCTTTTATATATAATATTGTTGAATATTAACACCATTTCTAAATCATTTCAATGTTCTCTAAAGTTATAATCATTCAATTAAATATAGTACTCATTTTAATTATAAATGTTGCAATATTAATTCAAGTTTATAATTATTTACTTACAGTGTTCACCACTACCATTAAATCTGATTATAAATAGCTTAAAATGTTAACCTAAGTTTATAATTGCCTATCTTACATTATTCACTTTTCTATTACATTTGATCAGTAGCTATTCAAACTATTAACTTAAGCTTATAACCAATTTTATAACATTAGAATTCTTGTTTATGGAAGTAATTCCATTTAACACTTATATTTTTCCATGTTTACTTGTATAATCTTCTATTACATATGTTATTTAACATTTTCAACTTATGATAATTTGGTAAGTTATATATATATGTATGTATGTGTGTGTGTGTGTGTGTCTATACAAATATATATGTTTCTAAGAATACAATTGAATATTACCCAAGTTTCTCTTATTTATTTAGTTTACAAAAATATTCAATAGTTACCATTTCTTATTTTCATTTTCCTTTTTATTTATTGTTTACAAAATTTCAGTTCCTTATCTATTTCATTAATCATTTTAACATCAAAATTGTTATTTTCATTTTAAAAGTTTCCAATTATTAATATAGTCAATATTCCATTCATTAACATACTTCCAATTTCAAATTTTTCAGAAACTCAGGAACTAAACAACTAGTTTTCATTTCAATCATTTCAAAATAATAATATATATAATCATACCCTTTTATATATATCAAATCATATTTGGAATTCAAAATTAAGATTAATTTATCAAAATAATTGTGTAGTAAAACTGCTACAATGGTCTTCCCACTTTGAAACTCGAAAATAAACGTCGATGATGCATGCACCCATCACCGAAATTATTTTCCAACGACAGAGAGGGGAATACGGAACTTATTTCCTTCTAAAATTCCTTTAAACGTTCCTTTCAAATCATCTTGAAATATCTATATCTGAAAATACTTGCAAATAATACTAATATTACATTAAAAAATGATTTGAAAGGAATTTCAAAAATCCCGAAATTTGAGTTCTAAAATTTCCAATTTATATTTACTTTACTTAAAATCTCATTTTTCAGCTAATATATATAAATTTCTGTGACGCCCCACCTCGAGACCTACATTAACAAAGTGTATTACTGGGTAATACTGTCTGCTAATGCAGAGAATAGGTTTGGATAGGAGCGACCATCTATAGCCTTGTCTTAAATATCTATTGAATACGTCGACAATGCCATGTTTTTTTTGTGAATCGACATATCCAATAAATAGTTAATACAAAGCCATAGGTGGCTACATGATCTATTAGAACAAAATACAACAACTCAAATGCAAAAAACATCACAGAACAGCAGATAACCTCACATATACACACATATACAGATACATCACAGAGTACACAAAATGATACATCACATATGTGGTATGACGACCACAATACAAACATGAGTCAAAAGAATATATATATATATATCAGAGTAGCAAATGTAACAACCCTGGTTTTGTGATTACCTGTAAAGATAAATTATAATGATGATTTTAATTTAAAATGGAGGAATAAAATAAATTTTTAGATGTAAAATTTGTCAAAATTGTTCTTTTTAAAATAAACAATGGGTTTTGGTGTAATAAAATGGAGATTAAGAAGTTTGGCTGTAAATAAAGTGAGAATAATAAAATTATGTTTATTTGATGGTAATTTCATTTAAATAGGGATAAATAAAATTAATTCAACATTTATTTGTTGTAAATAAATATAAAATGAAGAAAATAAAGTTTTGAAAACTTTAGTATGTTATTTTGGGATAATAATGAGCATTGAATGGTTTTAATTTGATAAAATGCAATTATTGCGGAAATAATGGTCAAATGGTAATTTTTGTTAATTTTAATGATGTGCTAAAAATTAAATATGGTTAAGAATGGGAATAAAAATGTGAAATATTGAAAAAAATAAATTTGCATGTAAAAATATTTTTATATGGTTTGTGATGTTTAATTAAATAAGAAAATATGATTTTTGGGGTTTAATTGATTTAATTATCATGTCGTCACATTTCTTTTTACAAGTTAAAAATGTCATTTTCAATAATAAAAATGAAGGGTCAAATGATTGTGAAATCTATGTTTTACCATTTTGTTGAAAAGATTAGTTAATGAACTTATTTTAGTGTACTCACATTAATTTTTAGGTGTCTTAACCTATGAGATAACGGTGTTTTAAAATGGTATAAAATGTGATTAGAGAATGGTTAATTTACAAGTTGGTTTATTTAAATTGACGGTTTTGGGATTTAAGTTTAAAGCAGTCCATTTAGATACTTAGTGAATTTGCTAAGTAGGAGAAACAACTCGTTCTCCTGTACGTTCAGAAATTATCAAACAAAGACAAACTTCTCAATGCAACCCTAGTTGAGAGCAAAGATTAGGGTTTTAAAATCAAATAAATTGAAATAAAATCCAGTAAAATTCAGGTAAACCTCTCAATCATATCTTCATCTTATTATGAATTTGTAGATTTGATTGTTGAGGAAAATTTCATTTTTGTGATTTTGGGTAAATTAAGTTTTAGGGTAAAAATTGAGGAAGGAGAAGAGCAATAGCAAGGCTATAAGGTTTCTAGCACCAAATCAAGGCCAAAGCACCTTATTTTACCTGCTAAATCTACTAGTTTGCTGCCAATAAATTCTAAGGTGAGTTGAAAACTCACATTTCTAGCTTAGATTGAGATTTCAAGGTAAGAAATTTCAATTGTATTTGTCGCATGTTCATTTGCGATTTGCTGTTAGTAAATTGCACATATCTTTTGCGTTTTAAATCGAAATTAGGATTTTTTAACGTTCTGGAAAGCCTAAAAAGAGTGTGACAACTTTCGTGTTGAACACTTTCGAAAATACTGATCATAGATGGTCGAAAAGCATGATGTAAACTTGCAGTCCTGTCACTGTAAAACGGTAATTTTCTATGCTAAATGTCATTGATAATTTAAGCATATCTTTCACATTTGACGTCCAAATTTTACGACTCTTGATGTTCTGGAAAGCATAGATTGTGTACTATAACTTTTGTGTTTTGAGTTTTATGAAATTTTGAAGTTTACATAGTCTAAAATTCATTCTAGTCTCGCTGTCCCGAGACTAAAACGACAGCCGTAGTGAACTTCAGACCTGAAAATTGTTTTCATCATAACCTTTTCATTTCTTATCTGAAATTCGATAATTTTTAAAGTCCTGGAAAGCTTAGAATGTCCTCTATAACTTTGATGTTTCGTGATTTGTCAATTTTGGGTTGAATAAGGGCGAACTGGCTAAACAAGCCGATGACCTTTGTTTTTCCCGTGTATTCACTTCCTGACATTGGTCCAATTTTGAGACGTCGCAGTTCTTCGTCTCTTATCGGAACTCAGTGATTCTTTTTGATGTTTAAAGTAAAAATGTTGAACTTTATTTCTACATATTTTTTAGGTCATTTCGACCATGTTAACTTGTATATATCTGTTGTTGAACTTGCACTCGCAGCTTGTTTTTATCGGAGTTTTATAAGTTTAAACTTCTGATATTTTTCTGTATTTCTTGATGATTCTTTCTGGATTTTGTACACGGGTTTTATAAATTAGTTTTTAAATATTTTTCAAGTAAATTGGTTTTTGGAATAATTATTATATATTATCTTCAAGTATAAAATTTTAGTATCTCTATAATAAGATAGATTGCAAAAGCGGTTTATAAAGTGGTTTTAAATTGTTTTAAAAGCTCGTTTTCTCCAATTTATTATTTCTATAAAAAATTACACGTTTTTGCACTGTCGAGCGAATGAGAAGGAGAGTTAAACGATTGGGTAAAACGCGTAGTATGAGATACGTGCGTTTATCCCTTCGGATAATTCCTAACTTGTCCATTTGATCGTTTTGGCCTACGGGTCAAATTTACCTATGATATGAGGTGAACCTTTTAATGCTTTGAGTGTGAAATTTACTAGCCGTTAGTAAACCGTTAAGTGCGAATCGGTGGTATGGAACACACTTTAACACTTTTTGGGTTCCTTTTCGAGAGTTTGTGACACATATTGCCAGTTAGTGGTGTCCAGTACTGGGCCTACGGACCTTCGCCACTACGGTGTTGCCTTTGGGTTTGTGCCTTCGGGTTTGTTGCCCTATATTGTCGCTTTTGGAGTTGGTCCTTCATCACCGCTCGAGAGATACTTGGGTTTGTCGCCTTTGGGTTTGTTGCCCTATAGTATCGCTTTTGGAGTTGGTCCTTCATCACCGCTCGAGAGATACTTGGGTTTGTCGCCTTTGGGTTTGTTGCCCTATAGTATCGCTTTTGGAGTTGGTCCTTCGTCACCGCTCGAGAGATACTTGGGTTTGTCGCCTTCGGGTTTGTTGCCCTATAGTATCGCTTTTGGAGTTGGTCCTTCGTCACCGCTCGAGAGATACTTGGGTTTGTCGCCTTCGGGCTTGTGGATCCTTGTTTATACAGTACTAAGCACGTGCATCTTTTGTTTCATTGATATTTATATTTCCTAAAGTATCGGCTTCCGGAGTAGGTCTTTTGAGCCACTTGATACATAGCGATTACCTTGTGGAAACTTTTGTTACCTTTATTGGTATTTGTGATTTGCCTTTTGGCTTGATTTGGGATATTCATATCCTTTGTTTATTTGAGTTGCCGATGATATGAGGCTTGTTATGATTCATCTTTTGCTAGATGATCGAGTAATCTCTTTTAGAGATATTTGTGGTACTTTATGACCTTGCATGTTCATTTTCATTGAGCTTATCTATCTGATTTGTTTAGCTACACTGACCTGTGTATTTTATACTCGGGTCGGACCGAGGTGTTTCAAGTTAGGTACATTTGGACTTCGCATATTCTGCTTCCGCATGGACTATTCTGCTATTGTAAGGACCCGATTCTTCGTCTTTCGAAAATTCAACAGCGATACTCACTTTATCGACTGCCGAGCAATCGAAGGACGGAAAACCAAACACTTAGGGTTTTAAAAACAAGAAAAGAAAGAAAAAGAGAGAAGAAGATAGAAAATAGGGAGGAAAGAAAATAGAAAATAGAACGGAATAGACAACAACTGAACAACATCAGAATCTCACAATTCGCAGCGGAACAACATATAATAGATAAATGAATAATTTTTAAACAAAGAACTATGTCAGTTATTACATTTTATACATTACATTACATCATCATCACATTTCATTACATTACATCAGAGTGTACAACAACAACATCATCAAACAGCGGAAAAGAAATACTATATACTAGTAATACGCCATGCCATCCAGCTTGCCTCCAGCAACTCCAGAAATATCCTGATAAACCTTAACTCTTGACTGCCCGTGTGGAAATTGGTGGGCACCCAGAGTTTAGGAAGGAAAACAATAAACTCCGAGTCAGTCATGAGACTGGTGTGGGAACTCAAAACAGTTTATTTATCTTTAAAATAAAAAATAGAGGAATATTTTTAAAGTCAATTCGCAATGCTTTTAAAAATGAGACTACCATAAGACCTCCCGCCACACACACAATGCAAACGCAGACTTGGAGGAGATTTCTTCTTATGTTAGTCAAAGATGCTTGATACGTATTAAAAAGAACATTTGATATTATTACTAGTGCATAGTGTAGGAAAAATTCATTTCAAAAGTAGAATATAAATCTAAGCCAGCATAGGTACCATTATATTATGCCTACTATAGCTACCTCCTGAGGAAGCAGGTTCTACAACTAAAACCGTACAAGATCGTATTGTTTCTTTGGATTTCCAACGAATGATCAGGCCAAGGAACTTCCCATTGCCACATGAGAATGCCTCTGGATGGACATCCCCGAGAACCAAACCGGATCTCTACCAACAAAAGGCCGGGTTACCCCTAACTGAGTAACAACTGACCGAATATGCCATCCCCCGGTCCTTTGGGACCTTTCAACCGAGCGCTCGTAATCAATTCACACAATCATAAAGTGTTTTCAACATGAGTAAGTATCTGGGCTCCATACCATGATACCACTCTTTTCCAGAAGGAAATGCACATATCCTAAAGGGAGCTACCCCTCATAACCTTGCTGCATCTTTCCTGTTTT
Organism: Allium cepa; assembly: GCA_030765085.1. NCBI lineage: Eukaryota > Viridiplantae > Streptophyta > Magnoliopsida > Asparagales > Amaryllidaceae > Allium > Allium cepa. The sequence goes on from CM060941.1 coordinate 808,274,003, forward strand.
GACCATTCCCGGGGTGTGAGGCTCGACGAAGTCACGTCCACAAAAACATACTTTATACAAAAGCAATGCTTTGGGTCAACAAATGATCATAGCAATGATCACCAGGATAGACGATCAAATAAATGATCATATCACAAATAATCAACACAATGATCATTTCACAGCAACACTCAGCATGTCACATTACCAAATTGGGAATATATCGCTGATAACCTTCTACTACATAACCTCTGAGCTCGTACGTCTCAGAGAAGGGTGTTAAGCTAAAAGAATAAATTCTTCGCCACCAACAGAAATATATTTGAAAGAAATCTGCTTTATATCTAAATTTGTAATGTCAGACATACAATCCATACAATTCTGTTCCGGGCTCGAACAGAACAGAAGGCACTTACAAAGAAGTCCTTGCAATCCGGATATTCACAATCCTGATCGGATTTCCCATCACATATGGAGAACTCAATACCGTAGCTACTCGGTGCAGAGTCAATCGACAGGTCATCCTATCGCTCTCGCAAATACCGGGTCTTCAACACCGATCTTCAATGCTATACATTACGTCGTATCACTATTCAGAATGGGTTATACGACCCCATGGTCCTTTCCCGGTTAACCCGAATAGTGAGCGCTTATTCAAAAATAAGTGTGGCATTCAAATTCAAACAAATCACATCAAATACCCATTCAAAGGGAAATATTGATAGTCGGTTATTGAACTATCAATGGATATGCACACATCACCAGTTTCCAAATAATTTTCCAAATTATTTATTTTCCAAAATATCTTTACAAGATATATTATTTTCAATACTTCAAAAATAAATCAATAATTATTTTTAAACAGATTCCACTTTCTTTTATAAATTCATAGCGAATTTATATTCACAATATCTACTGATATACGATTTTCAATAGGTTTCAATATTCCTTTTCAATTTATCTTTAAAAAGATAAATTATCATAATATTCAATGAAATATTGGAAAACATTTCCATACTTATTTATTCATAAGTAATTCACAAATTTTATTCATTTTCAAAACTTAGAAGATATTCAATATACTTAAATCGAGATTAAGTATATATTTCATTCTTTAAGGAAATCATTCTCTTAAACATATTTATTTGGGCCAAAACGAATGTTTGCGTAAAACATCATTACGACAACCCGAAATCACTAGTATAGGGATTCGAAATTAAAATAGATATATAAATCCCAATACTATACAAAACATTTCCTTTCGGAAATCATTTACTATAACAACAGTGTTATAGTCCACCATTTCCTTTTATTTCTCGAAAACGTCTATTTCAACAATCAATGTTGAAATCTATGGTTTCGAATCTCAACGCATTTAAAACATCGTTAGATCATTTTAATTCTATTTAAAATATCAAATCTAAACATTTTCTTTAACATATTATTCACTATTCAAAAACGTGAATATACTACGTTAACCAATTTCATCATTTCCATACATTTCATTTTAAAGGATTATTCACAGTTCAAAAACGTGAATATAACTCCATTAATAAGTTTCAACAATTTACTTATCAAAATAAGTCGTTTGCGAATTTATAAAACAACGTTTATAAATTCCATTTCTATTTGTTTTATAACTACTTCCTTTATAAATTCCTTATTAACCTATTCAATTTATAACTCAATTATAAAACAAAAGTTCATGTTATAAGTTAAATACTTAGAATTTATTTGTTTGCACCATCGTTCCTTTGAACTTCATAATTACAAATCTTATAACTTATAAGATTCAATTATTTATCCAAAACCATTCTTTTAATAACTTTATAAATTTTATAAACCTACTGCTTATAAAATTCCATTTATAACTTCACCGTTTATAATTTTATAAATTTCATTCATTTATGAAATTCATTCACAATTCATTCTAACACTTATAAAAACTCGTTTTATAACTCAAATATTTTTAATTTATAAATATCCATTTTATAAATCTTTTATATAAATCAATTTATATTATTATTTCAAAACGTCTTTAATCCCCTTTATAATTTCACCATTTTTGATTTATAAAATAATCAAATTTTATAAATCCTATATTTAAACTTTTTATAATAAACTCAAAAATCCCAATTTAACTATTTTATAAAATCATTAGCCTCATATTTTCAAAAATCAACCTTTAACTATATTTCTCAAAAATCATAATTTTTATAACTTTTAAATTTATAACGTTTATTTATTTAAGATGAATCAATTCCAAAAATATTTTATAAACGTATACTTTCAAAAATCACTTTAAAATCATTTTAAAATTCCAAAATTTGGTCCAATGATGCTACACACCAAATAGTCAATCACGACAACAACGATATCATATATCGATATGATAATCCATCAAATATCAAAATATCTGAAATCAAATAAAAACTGTTGAGGAATCCAGTTGGATCCCTCCAACCTGTTTTCCTGCATCCACAAACATTAGCACAATACCAATTTCGCTCCAGTACGAAATTATCGCGGTATATGGGATTTAAAATATTATCCGCTTAATAGACGGCGCAATAGGGTCTCATCCGCTATACAAATGCGGGAAATCAATAACTCCAATATATATATATTCCAATATATATATTGCTATTATATATAATACCAATTTCACTATTTATGAAATATTCGCGGTATATGTTTTTAATAAATAACATCCGCTTACTAACGGCGCATAATGTCTATTTTAACAATCAATAGATAACAATCATCATTCAAACATGCATTCAAAAATTTTAAATCTAACTATTTAAAATAAAATTGAAACTGATTCGATTGAGTGAGAAGTTCTCACCTTGATTTCAATTTCGTTTTAGCGATTTATTTTGAATAAAATTAAACGGACGTTTAATTTTACCCGAAATTCTCACTCACTCCAAACGACTCCAATCCAATTTCATCGCGTAGTGCTTGTCCATACGATTCCAACGCTTCCTGTTTCGCGCGTTTTCGACCTCGTATGAAAAAGATATGATTTTTCAAAGTTTTACACGATTTTATATTTTAATTTACAACATAACTATTTATATTTTTAACCTAACTAATCACAGCCTTTGATCCTTCAACCTGCAAATCACCACCGTCCATCACTTCATCTTCTCATGCGTCCTACCCAGTAAATCACCACGCACGATGAAACCCACCAAGCTCCAAACTAGGGTTCCAAAACGCGACCAACACAACGACTTTCATCTCGAACAACGACCTTCACTTGGAAGCTCTAGCTCCCCTCTACCCACGCCTGCCACCATGTGACACTCGGCCACCCACAACACCTCGAAATTCATGCGCAACATCAGGGAAACGCGGGCCATTATCTCACAAAATACAGCACCATTTCACATCTTAACCGTTGATTTGATAGAACTCGATGCCCTCTACATTTTTCTATTTGAAAACTTTGGCTAATTGTTAATGGATTTGGAGAAAAGAGAGGAGGAAGAAGGTTGTTTCTCAGCCATAGATAATAGGGGTGGCGGCTGCATTACAAATTAGGGTTTTATTTTTTTTTAGAGAGAGAGGGGGGCTATTTATAGAAGAACGAACGACACTATTCATTCCGGAAATTCCGAACTCCGATTCACGCGCCGTAACCAGCGTTTCTAGGGTTTACCCCACGTTCCGGACACAATGGAATAGGTTTCGAAAGCTAATTCGGACATCTGTGCGAGTTATGGCTATAAACGTTCAATTTAAATTAAATCGATTTAAACGATTTTCTAGGCGTTTTAATTTGTACCGGACAAACGGTAAATCCAATTGACTTGAAATTTTAAACCTTATAATAATATCACATTACGGATCCGATGAAACTGGTTTCGTCGAAATCCGAGACTTTTTGAAAAATGGCTATTTTAACTCGCCAAATTAATATTAAAAACAATTCAATGCGTTTCGAGCTGCCACGATCAAACGATAACTCCGATTGCTACGAAAATTGAAATCCGGTAATAACTAACTATTACGGATCCAATGGAACTTGTTTCGTCCAATTCTGAGACTGTTCAAAAAATTGGCTATTTTCACTAGTCGATTTAATATTAAAATATTCAATTTTCACAAATTAACTTTAAATTCAATTTTAAAAGTTCTAAAACATCGTTCTAACTCCAATATGATAAAATAAAATTTTACAAATCATTTTCAATCATATTTAACTCAATTTTCAATTATTTCCATAATTTCACATATTAAATTATCGATTTAATTATCCAATTAAATCCAATTATTCGAAATAAAATTTATTCGACTTATAAATTCACTTATTAATTTTTAAAATTAATTAAATATTCAAATTTTAATTACTTAAAATCCTGGGTCGTTACAATCTTCCCTCCTTAAAAGAATTTCGTCCTCGAAATTAACAAGTAAGAAAAGTTACAGAATCTATCAACTTTCCCAAAATTCATAATTAAACTTCTTACAATACTTTACTAAGTTTTCAAATCATACTTAGTTATCTTTTCAAAAACAACTACTATCGTTTAACTTTCAATTCCTTTAAAATTTTCAAAAATCTTCCAATTTTCTCAAATTTTTTGCAACGCCTTAAATTTTCGGAAAAATTCGCCATAGTCTCCTTTGCGCGGCTCGATCCGAAAAAAAATGACAGTATATATATCACAATTATACATCTCATCAAGTAATGAGGCATCCCGAAGGGAAAAAGTATAAAAATACGGTATGTAATCCGAGATATGTACCTTATATTTTATTAGCAAGCATATACGGCTAATATAGCGCGAAAGCGAGCTCCAAATGCGAAGCAAACGCGATCCGCACCTACTAAACACTCAACAAACAACATGAGAATCATGTATATAGACAATAGTATCGATATACAACATATAGCAACATAATAACTATACATGCCAACATAGCAAACGTAGTAAAAGCAACATATTCAACCATCAACCAACTAGCATTCAACAAATTCATAACCAATAAATATTCATTCATATTCTCATAATATTCAATGAATTGGTTTTCGATTTAAATCACATCTGATTCATTAACAGTGGATGTTTACTAACATTCATTTTCAATTAGTTTATATTCTCTAATTCATATTCAAGTTGGTTCACTTCCAATTCAAATTCAATTCTATTTAAGATTCACTTAACTTCCAATTGAATTTCAATTACTTTAGCTTTCAATTTCATTAATACTTAATGAATTATATACAATCAACTAACAATCATATAACAACCAATGTATATTAATTACAACCAAATTCCTTTGCTTATCAATTTGTTTAATTAAATTGATTTTTATTCAACTATTCAACTTTCAATAACATTAGATTTATAACTCATATTCATAAATATATTCATATAGTTTCACTTATTATATATATAAGTTTATTTCACAATTGTAATCACTTTAATTATAATTCAATTCTTATAATTCTTTTGCTTATACAATTATTCTTTTATTTAGATTATTCAAACATCTTAACAATCATCTTATATATACTTTAGTAATTCTGAAAAATTATTCTTTTATATATAAAATATAATCAAGGTAAAATTATTCCATTTACCCAATTTTAAAACAATACTGTGTCGAATTGTCCTGTACAAGTGTTTAGAGATCCCTATCAACAACGTTAATTACTCATATTAACCAGAATCTATATACCACTTCAACAAACCAATCATCACAATATAAAACAATTTTATATCCACTAACAAATACGCTCTCATAGCTATTATTACACTCAAACTCATTCTAGAGTACTACTGACTCTATCTCTAATGAGTAATACCCAACAGAACCATGGTTGTCGCTTAACCATAAGCTTCGATACCAACTGTGATGACCCGTAAATCCGTACTCTTTGAATATACACTAATCTCCATAGATTAACTCAAGATGAACAGAAATACGAATTATCAATGTTTAAGAAAAAGAAAAAGGATAGAAGAAGAGATAAGCAGATAGAAAAATAGAGAGAAGAGAGAAAAGAAAATAGAAAATAGAAAGGAAAGAAAATAGAAAATAGAACGGAATAGACAACAACTGAACAACATCAGAATCTCACAATTCGCAGCGGAACAACATATAATAGATAAATGAATAATTTTTAAACAAAGAACTATGTCAGTTATTACATTTTATACATTACATTACATCATCATCACATTTCATTACATTACATCAGAGTGTACAACAACAACATCATCAAACATCGGAAAAGAAATACTATATACTAGTAATACGCCATGCCATCCAGCTTGCCTCCAGCAACTCCAGAAATATCCTGATAAACCTTAACTCTTGACTGCCCGTGTGGAAATTGGTGGGCACCCAGAGTTTAGGAAGGAAAACAATAAACTCTGAGTCAGTCATGAGACTGGTGTGAAACTCAAAACAGTTTATTTATCTTTAAAATCAAAAATAGAGGAATATTTTTAAAGTCAATTCGCAATGCTTTTAAAAATGAGACTACCATAAGACCTCCCGCCACACACACAATGCAAACGCAAACTTGGAGGAGATTTCTTCTTATGTTAGTCAAAGATGCTTGATACGTATTAAAAAGAACATTTGATATTATTACTAGTGCATAGTGTAGGAAAAATTCATTTCAAAAGTAGAATATAAATCTTAGCCAGCATAGGTACCATTATATTATGCCTACTATAGCTACCTCCTGAGGAAGCAGGTTCTACAACTAAAACCGTACAAGATCGTATTGTTTCTTTGGATTTCCAACGAATGATCAGGCCAAGGAACTTTCCATTGCCACATAAGAATGCCTCTGGATGGACATCCCCGAGAACCAAACTGGATCTCTACCAACACAAGGCCGGGTTACCCCTAACTGAGTAACAACTGACCGAATATGCCATCCCCCGATCCTTTGGGACCTTTCAACCGAGCGCTCGTAATCAATTCACACAATCATAAAGTGTTTTCAACATGAGTAAGTATCTGGGCTCCATACCATGATACCACCCTTTTCCAGAAGGAAATGCACATATCCTAAAGGGCGCTACCCCTCATAACCTTGCTGCATCTTTCCTGTTTTGACCATTCCCGGGGTGTGAGGCTCGACGAAGTCACGTCCACAAAAACATACTTTATACAAAAGCCATGCTTTGGGTCAACAAATGATCATAGAAATGATCACCAGGATAGACGATCAAATAAATGATCCTATCACAAATAATCAACACAATGATCATTTCACAGCAACACTCAGCATGTCACATTACCAAATTGGGAATATATCGTCGATAACCTTCAACTACATAACCTCTGAGCTCGTACGTCTCAGAGAAGGGTGTTAAGCTAAAAGAATAAATTCTTCGCCACCAACAGAAATATATTTGAAAGAAATCTGCTTTATATCTCAATTTGTAATGTCAGACATACAATCCATACAAGTCTGTTCCGGGCTCGAACAGAACCGAAGGCACTTACAAAGAAGTCCTTGCAATCCAGATATTCACAATCCTGATCGGATTTCCCATCACATATGGAGAACTCAATACCGTAGCTACTCGGTGCAGAGTCAATCGACAGGTCATCCTATCGCTCTCGCAAATACCGGGTCTTCAACACCGATCTTCAATGCTATACATTACGTCGTATCACTATTCGGAATGGGTTATACGACCCCATGGTCCTTTCCCGGTTAACCCGAATAGTGAGCGCTTATTCAAAAATAAGTGTGGCATTCAAATTCAAACAAATCACATCAAATACCCATTCAAAGGAAAATATTGATAGTCAGTTATTGAACTATCAATGGATATGCACACATCACCAGTTTCCAAATAATTTTCCAAATTATTTATTTTCCAAAATATCTTTACAAGATATATTATTTTCAATACTTCAAAAATAAATCAATATTTATTTTTAAACAGATTCCACTTTCTTTTATAAATTCCATAGTGAATTTATATTCACAATATCTACTGATATACGATTTTCAATAGGTTTCAATATTCCTTTTCAATTTATCTTCAAAAAGATAAATTCTCATAATATTCAATGAAATATTGGAAAACATTTCCATACTTATTTATTCATAAGTAATTCACAAATTTTATTCATTTTCAAAACTTAGAAGATATTCAATATACTTAAATCGAGATTAAGTGTATATTTCATTCTTTAAGGAAATCATTCTCTTAAACATATTTATTTGGGCCCAAACGAATGTTTGCGTAAAACATCGTTACGACAACCCGAAATCACTAGTATAGGGATTCGAAATTAAAATAGATATATAAATCCCAATACTATACAAAACATTTCCTTTCGGAAATCATTTACTATAACAACAGTGTTATAGTCCACCATTTCCTTTTATTTCTCGAAAACGTCTATTTCAACAATCAATGTTGAAATCTATGGTTTCGAATCTCAACGCATTTAAAACATCGTTAGATCGTTTTAATTCTATTTAAAATATCAAATCTAAACATTTTCTTTAACATATTATTCACTATTCAAAAACGTGAATATACTACGTTAACCAATTTCATCATTTCTATACATTTCATTTTAAAGGATCATTCACAGTTCAAAAACGTGAATATAACTCCATTAATAAGTTTCAGCAATTTACTTATCAAAATAAGTCGTTTGCGAATTTATAAAACAACGTTTATAAATTCCATTTCTATTTGTTTTATAACTACTTCCTTTATAAATTCCTTATTAACCTATTCAATTTATAACTCAATTATAAAACAAAAGTTCATGTTATAAGTTAAATACTTAGAATTCATTTGTTTGCACCATCGTTCCTTTGAACTTCATAATTACAAATCTTATAACTTATAAGATTCAATTATTTATCCAAAACCATTCTTTTAATAACTTTATAAATTTTATAAACCTACTGCTTATAAAATTCCATTTATAACTTCACCGTTTATAATTCTATAAATTTCATTCATTTATGAAATTCATTCACAATTCATTCTAACACTTATAAAAACTCGTTTTATAACTCAAATATTTTTAATTTATAAATATCCATTTTATAAATCTTTTATATAAATCAATTTATATTATTATTTCAAAACGTCTTTAATCCCCTTTATAATTTCACCATTTTTGATTTATAAAATAATCAAATTTTATAAATCCTATATTTAAACTTTTTATAATAAACTCAAATATCCCAATTTAACTATTTTATAAAATCATTAGCTCATATTTTCAAAAATCAACCTTTAACTATATTTCTCAAAAATCATAATTTTTATAACTTTTAAATTTATAACGTTTATTTATTTAAGATGAATCAATTCCAAAAATATTTTATAAACGTATACTTTCAAAAATCATTTTAAAATCATTTTAAAATTCCAAAATTTGGTCCAATGATGCTACACACCAAATAGTCAATCACGACAACAACGATATCATATATCGATATGATAATCCATCAAATATCAAAATATCTGAAATCAAATAAAAACTGTTGAGGAGTCCAGTTGGATCCCTCCAACCTGTTTTCCTGCATCCACAAACATTAGCACAATACCAATTTCGCTCCAGTACGAAATTATCGCGGTATATGGAATTTAAAATATTATCCGCTTAATAGACGGCGCAATAGGGTCTCATCCGCTATACAAATGCGGGAAATCAATAACTCCAATATATACATATGCCAATATATATATATATTGCTATTATATATAATACCAATTTCACTGTTTATGAAATATTCGCGGTATATGTTTTTAATAAATAACATCCGCTTACTAACGGCGCATAATGTCTATTTTAACAATCAATAGATAACAATCATCATTCAAACATGCATTCAAAAATTTTAAATCTAACTATTTAAAATAAAATCGAAACTGATTCGATTGAGTGAGAAGTTCTCACCTTGATTTCAATTTCGTTTTAGCGATTTATTTCGAATAAAATTAAACGGACGTTTAATTTTACCCGAAATTCTCACTAACTCCAAACGACTCCAATCAAATTTCATCGCCTAGTGCTCGTCCATACGATTCCAACGCTTCCTGTTTCGCGCGTTTTCGACCTCGTATGAAAAAGATATGATTTTTCAAAGTTTTACACGATTTTATATTTTAATTTACAACATAACTATTTATATTTTTAACCTAACTAATCACAGCCTTTGATCCTTCAACCTGCAAACCACCACCGTCCATCACTTCATCTTCTCATGCGTCCTACCCAGTAAATCACCACGCACGATGAAACCCACCAAGCTCCAAACTAGGGTTCCAAAACGCGACCAACACAACGACTTTCATCTCGATCAACGACCTCCACTTGGAAGCTCTAGCTCCCCTCTACCCACGCCTGCCACCATGTGACACTCGGCCACCCACAACACCTCGAAATTCGTGCGCAACATCAGGGAAACGCGGGCCATTATCTCACAAAATACAGCACCATTTCACATCTTAACCGTTGATTTGATAGAACTCGATGCCCTCTACATTTTTCTAGTTGAAAACTTTGGCTAATTGTTAATGGATTTGGAGAAAAGAGAGGAGAAAGAAGGTTGTTTCTCAGCCATAGATAATAGGGGTGGCGGCTGCATTACAAATTAGGGTTTTATTTTTTTTTTAGAGAGAGAGGGGGGCTATTTATAGAAGAACGAACGACACTATTCATTTCGGAAATTTCGAACTCCGATTCACACGCCGTAACCAGCGTTTTTAGGGTTTACCCCGCGTTCCGGACACAATGGAACAGGTTTCGAAAGCTAATTCGGACATCTGTGCGAGTTATGGCTATAAACGTTCAATTTAAATTAAACCGATTTAAACGATTTTCTAGGCGTTTTAATTTGTACCGGACAAACGGTAAATCCAATTGACTTGAAATTTTAAAACTTACAATAATATCACATTACGGATTCGATGAAACTGGTTTCGTCGAAATCCGAGACTTTTTGAAAAATGGCTATTTTAACTCGCCAAAATAATATTAAAAACAATTCAATACGTTTCGAGCTGCCACGATCAAACGATAACTCCGATTGCTACGAAAATTGAAATCCGGTAATAACTAACTATTACGGATCCAATGGAACTTGTTTCGTCCAATTCTGAGACTGTTCAAAAAATTGGCTATTTTCACTAGTCGATTTAATATTAAAATATTCAATTTTCACAAATTAACTTTAAATTCAATTTTAAAAGTTCTAAAACATCGTTCTAAGTCCAATATGATAAAATAAAATTTTACAAATCATTTTCAATCATATTTAACTCAATTTTCAATTATTTCCATAATTTCACATATTAAATTATCGATTTAATTATCCAATTAAATCCAATTATTCGAAATAAAATTTATTCGACTTATAAATTCACTTATTAATATTTAAAATTAATTAAATATTCAAATTTTAATTACTTAAAATCCTGGGTCATTACAGTATCTCCTTTTGTTATAGCTTTTTGTGTAGTCTTTTTTTGTCGTAACTTTGATATGCATATTCTTTTGACTTGCCTGTATAATGTGGTTGCTATACCACTTGACATGTATCATTTTGTATACTCTGTGATGTATCTGTATATGTGTATATGTATGTGATGATCTACAGTTCTGTGATGTGATTTACATTTGAGTTATTATATTTTGTTCTATTAGATCTTGTAACCATTGTAGTTTTGTATTAAGTATCTATTGGATATGTCGATCCGCATTAAAAAAATGCTACATTTATCGATGTATTCAGTAGTTAGTTAAGACAGTTACAGATGGTCGCTCCTATCTAACTCTATTATCTGTATTAGCAGACGGTATTACATCGTAATACTCTTTGCTAATGTGAGTCTCGGAGTGGGGCATTACGGCTTGGTATCAGAGCTAAGCTCAGAACAAAATATGATAAACACAGAACAGAAGCACATATTACAGTACATCCAAGTATAATACGAGTGATAACATAGTTTTCCACTATCGTATTCCTTAATCGTGCCTTTAGTTTTTTTTTCATTTTCTTAGATTGGATGATAAGTTTGAAAACATTATATGGGTTTTAAATATCACTATTTTTTTAAATTAGTACAAATTAGACCTCAGATGGCTTAGATTTAAATTATGTGTTTTGAAGCTTAGTGATTAGTGTTGCGCAGCGGAAATGGTGTGACCGTTTTCGCTGGGCACATTGCTTTGCTTTTAGTAAATGCTTATTTGGTTGATAATTGCATGAATGTGTGTTAGCATAGTAATTGTTGAAATAATATTGAGTTGGTGATATAATTGAGAGTTAGAAACCTACTCAATGCAAATGATAAGAACTTGCAGTGTCTTCAAGCTGTAGCTACCGGAAGAATTATTAGAAAGATTAAATTTTGAAAATGATATTTAATCCATAAGTGGTATTTATCCAAAGGTTAAAATGAAATAAAAATTTAATGTTTAGGAATTCCATGGATGCATTTTAAAGAAGTAAAATTACTAAAATAATTTTTGGGAAAGAAAGCATCCATGTGAATGGAAAATCTTTCTAACAAGAGATATACTTATGTATATAACTTGATTGTTTTATGAATTGATTGTATGGTTGTATAATTAGAAAATGTTTTATATTTTGAAAATAAACATTGTTACAACCAAGTTTAAGATTCCTTAAGAAATCAAAACAGGTTTTATAATTTCTTGTGTCAATTGGGTAATAAGTATTTTAAGAATTCTGGTCGATGCGTCTGATCAGCGTTATCGATAGGGATTTCTAAACGTTTACGAGGCGATGTGATACATGCTTTTGAAACGACAATAAAGAATATTTACTAGTATGGATGTTGAATGCAAAAATATTTAGATATTGCAAATATTTTGAAAATTTTAAATTGCAATTTGAGATAAGTATTCTATATATACTTAAGGAATTATGAAAATAGTGTGACATAGAGGGCAATGGAGAGGCAATGTTGATCTTTATCAGCTTTGCAGTCCTTGTTAATGTCATTCACTATAAATGTATTAGTTAGATGTTATCATTTTATAAATTAGTAATTGGAAAATTTTAATATGGCTTCATTTAAATAATTGTTTAGCTTTGTGGATTAAGAGAAAACTGAATATAAAAGATTCCTTTATTGTAAAATGCAAAATTTTTGTGAAAATCTAGAAATAATAATAAATAGAGCAACAAGATAAGATTTTTAATTATGAAAGCAATATAAAAAAAATCAAAATCAATATGTAGTTCCAAAGTTTAGTTTGGATAGATAATTGTTTCATATTAATATAAGAAAGTAATTATATTAATTAAATATGAGTCTTCCTTTAAAAGACTTATTTTTAATTGGGAAAAAGTTTTCTTTGTAAATCATTTTGAAAGTTTGTTGTATGTATTATAGTGTAATTCTAGATGTCTTGGCTTTCCGGAGAAAAAGATCACGTAATAAATGTTTTAGAGAAAAGATTTTTGATCTAAAATTTTGTAGTTTGAATTTAATAATGGTTTGAAAATTTTGACAATAAAAGGTCTTGTGTCGGAAAATTTTGATTAAAACGTGCCGATTTAAAACATCGATAACATATGATTACGAATCCAAATGAGTCCATTCTTTTTGAAAAAGAGAGTGCTTTCAGTAAGCTAGAAATCATCTTTGTATCATTTTTGAAAATTTTGCAGTTTAGTTATTCAAAAATGAATTTGAAAACTGAGGGACATCTCTGTCCTCTTTTATAATTTCTACGTTTAAAGCTAAAAGTAAATTGGGCAAAACATTCAAACCGTAAATCCGATTTTAATGATCTTTATATCGCTGGAAATCTTGGACTGAGTAGAATAACTTTTATTTTATGAGTATTTTCAGATTATGAGTTTTACTGTGTCAAAAGGCCGAGTCTTTGTAGCAGACCTGAATTTGACAATTTGAAGTTTTGAGTTGTTGTTTTATTTAAACTATGATTTTAATGCTTCATATGTTTATAAGTGCATGCTAATATGTTTCAATAAGTTAAGCGCAGGTACAAGAGGATATTTGAATGATTAAGTAGCAAAATAGTAAGTATAAAAGTAAGCATGCTCGCATTTTAAATGCTAAAAATGAAAGGTATGAATTGCTAGGTGTTTATGTGTTAAAAATATATATTGTGTTCCAACCTTTTGTTCGATGTATATCTATAATTCATATTTATGAAATTGTAAAAGGCTCTCCATGTAAAGGAGACTCTGTCGAATTTTTTCAAAAAATTAAACATTTAGAAATGTTTTGAGAAAATTTAATTAGTGGATATTTAGAGCCATCAATGAAGGTCTAATAAGTGTCCTTTTAAATCATAAAGTAAAATGGTTTAAAATTTGATAAACTTAGTGGAAAAAGAAAATATTTCTTATTGTAGTATGTTTATTTTTGGAATTAGAGTATGGAACAACTCTAATTTAGTTTACTTTAATTTAAAGTAAAGATGATTGAATTGAAAATTTAAGTAAGAGACTTTGAAAAAATTTCAAATATTGAAGTTTGAATTTTGTGTATAAAATAAAATGGATTTGAGTGAAAACTCTTATAAAAAAAATTTGAGAAAATTTCTTGTAATCCATTCTTGTGTGTCTTGTCTTAGTGTGATTCTTGTGATGACATGCATTCATGCAGTCATGTGTTATGATGGTAGCTTGAAATACCACCTATCTTTTGTTGAATCCTCTTTTGATGATTGTGCTTATTTGTGTTACTCCTTTAAAGGAGCAAAGTGCGTTTCAGTATATTCGAAAAGTTGGCTCCTAGTTATATAGGACCATCTATTATTACTGAACGCCTTGGTTCGATTGCTTTCATGTATCATTTCCTGTTCAGTTTTAGGTATTAATGATATGTTCCTGGTAACCCAATTTCATTGTATCTTCGAAATTTAATCTCGATTGTTAATTCTCTTCTGTTGCATGATCACGAGTCTCACCGACATGTGTATTGTGTCGAATTCTACTCGTGTAGTTGTTTCGAAGATTAAACACCTTCGAAATAAGAATGTTCCGCCTTTTGAAAATTTAATAGTCTACAAATCCATATGATTGTACTTAGGAAACCAGAAAATTTATTGAGTAATCTTATCCTGGCATTCATCTTCCAGTGTTGAGGGTGAGAATTCCAAATCAAGCTCATCCATTTTTCCATTGCTAAGATGGAATAAATTGTGCTGAATGTAGCTCTTCTCTAGGAAATTGCAAGGACGCAATTTCTATAAGGAGGGAGTCTGTAACAATCCTGGTTTTGTGTTACCTGTAAAGAAATTATAATGATGGTTTTAATTTAAAATGGAGGAATAAAATAAATTTTTAGATGCAAAATATGTTAAAATTGTTCTTTTTAAAATAAACAATGGCTTTTGGTGTAATAAAATGGAGATTAAGAAGTTTGGCTATAAATAAAGTGAGAATAATAAAATTATGTTTATTTGATGGTAATTTCATTTAAATAGGGATAAATAAAATTAATTCAACATTTATTTGTTGTAAATAAATATAAAATGAAGAAAATAAAGTTTTGAAAACTTTAGTATGTTATTTTGGGATAATAATGAGCACTGAATGGTTTTAATTTGATAAAATGCAATTATTGCGGAAATAATGGTCAAATGGTAATTTTTGTTAATTTTAATGATGTGTTAAAAATTAAATATGGTTAAGAATGTGAATAAAAATGTGAAATATTGAAGAAAAAAATATTTGGATGTCAAAATATTTTTATATGGTTTGTGATGTTTAATTAAATAAGAAAATATGATTTTTGGGGTTTCATTGATTTAATTATCATGTCGTCACATTTCTTTTTACAAGTTAAAAAGTGTCATTTTCAATAATAAAAATGAAGGGTCAAATGATTGTGAAATCTATGTTTTATCGTTTTGTTGAAAAGATTAGTTAACGAACTTATTTTTATTGTACTCACATTAATTTTTAGGTGTCTTAACCTATGAGATAACGGTGTCTTAAAATGGTATAAAATGTGATTAGAGAATGGTTAATTTACAAGTTGGTTTATTTAAATTGAGGGTTTCGGGCTTTAAGTTTATAGCAGTCCATTTAGACACTTAGCGAATTTGCTAAGTAGGAGAAACAACTCCTTCTCCTGTACGTTCAGAAATTATCAAATAGAGACAAACTTCTCAATGCAACCCTAGCTGAGAGCAAAGATTAGGGTTTTAAAATAGAATAAATTGAAATAAAATCTCGTAAAATCCAGGTAAACTTCTCAATCATATCCTCATCTTAATTTGAATTTGTAGATTTTATTGTTAAGGGAAATTTCATTTTTGTGTTTTTGGGTAAATTTAAGTTTTAGGGTCAAAATTGAGGAAGGAGAAGAGCAATAGCAAGGCTATAAGGTTTCTAGCACCAAATCAAGGCCAAAGCTCCTTACTTTACTTGCTAAATCTACTAGTTTGCTGCCAATAAATCCTATTGTGAGTTGAAAACTCACATTTCTAGCTTAGATTGAGATTTCAAGGTAAGAAATTTCAATTGTATTTGTGCATGTTCATTTGCGATTTGTTGTTAGTAAATTGCACATATCTTTTGCATTTTAAATGGAAATTAGGATTTTTTTTTTAATGTTATGGAAAGCCTAAAAAGAGTGTGACAACTTTCATGTTGAACTCTTTCGAAAATACTGATCATAGATGGTCGAAAAGCATGATGTAAACTTGCTGCCCTCTCACTGTAAAACCATAATTTTCTGTGCTAAATGTCATTGGTAATTCAAGCATATCTTTCACATTTAATGTCCAAATTTTATGACTCTTGATGTTCTGGAAAGCATAGATTGTCTACTATAACTTTTGTTTTTTGAGTTTTGTGTAATTTTGAAGTTTACATGGTCTAAAGTTCATTCTAGTCTCGCTGTCCCGAGACTAAAACGACAGCCGTAGTGAACTTCAGATCTAAAAATTGTTTTCATCATAACCTTTTCGTTTCTTATCCTAATTCGATAATTTTTAAAGTCCTGGAAAGCTTAGAATGTCTTCTATAACTTTCATGTTTCGTGATTTGTCAACTTTTGAGTTGAATAAGGGAAAACTGGCTAAACAAGCCGCTGGCCTTTGTTTTCCCCGTGTATTCACTTCCTGACATTGGTCCGATTTTGAGACGTCGCAGTTTCTTCGTCTCTTATCGGAACTTAGTGATTCTTTTTGCAATTTAAAGTACAAATGTTGAACCTTATTTCTACATATTTTTTAGGTCATTTCGACCATGTTAACTTGTATATATCTGTTGTTGAACTTGCACTCATAGCTTGTTTTTATCGGAATTTTATAAGTTTAAACTTCCGATATTTTTATGTATTTCTTGATGATTCTTTTTGGATTTCGTACACGGGTTTTATAAATGAGTTTTGAAATGTTTTCAAGTAAATTTGTTTTTGGAATAATTACTATATATTATTTTCGAGTATAAAATTTTAGTATCTCTATAATAAGATAGATTGCAAAAGCGGTTTATAAAGTGGTTTTAAATTGTTTTAAAAGCTCGTTTTCTCCAACTTTTTATTTCTCTAAAAAATTACACGTTTTTGCACTGTCGAGCGAATGAGAAGGAGAGTTAAACGATTGGGGAAAACGGTAGTATGAGATACGTGCGTTTATCCCTTCGGTTAATTCCTAACTTGTCCATTTGATCGTTTTGGCCTACGGGTCTAGTTTACCTATGATATGAGGTGAACCTTTTACTGCTTTGAGCGTGAAATTTACTAGCGGTTAGTAAACCGTTTAAGGCGAACGGGTGGTATGGAACACCCGTTAACACTTTTCGGGTTTCTTTCCGAGAGTTTGTGACACATATTGCCAGTTAGTGGTGTCCAGTACTGGGCCTACGGACCTTCGCCACTACGGTTTGTTGCCTTCGGGTTTGTGCCTTCGAGTTTGTTGCCCTATAGTAACGCTTTTGGAGTGGGTCCTTTGTCACCACTCGAGAGATATCTGGGTTTGTTGCCTTTGGGTTTGTTGCCCTATAGTATCGCTTTTGGAGTTGGTCCTTCGTCACCGCTCGAGAGATACTTGGGTTTTTCGCCTTTGGGTTTGTTGCCCTATAGTATCGCTTTTGGAGTTGGTCCTTCGTCACAGCTCGAGAGATACTTGGGTTTGTCGCCTTCGGGTTTGTTGCCTTATAGTATCGCTTTTGGAGTTGGTCCTTCATCACCGCTCGAGAGATACTAGGGTTTGTCACCTTTGGGCTTGTAGATCCTTGTTTATACAGTACTGAGCACGTGCATCTTTTGTTTCATTGATATTTATTTTTCCCTAAAGTATCGCCTTTCGGAGTTGGTCTTTTGAGCCACTCGATGCATAGCGATTACCTTGTGGAAACTTGTGTTACCTTTATTGGTATTTGTGATTTGCCTTTTGGCTTGATTTGGGATATTCATATCCTTTGTTTATTTGAGTTGCCGATGATATGAGGCTTGTTATGATTCATCTTTTGCTAGATGATCGAGTAATCTCTTTTAGAGATATTTATGGTACTTTATGACCTTGCATGTTCATTATCATTGAGCTTATCTAATTGATTTGTTTAGCTAGACTGACCCGTGTATTTTATACTCGGGTCAGACCGAGGTGTTTCAGGTTAGGTACATTTGGACTTCGCATATTCTGCTTCCGCATGGACTATTCTGCTATCTCCTTTTGTTATAGCTTTGTGTAGTCTTTTTTTGTTGTAACTCTGATATGCATATTCTTTTGACTCGCCTGTATAATGTGGTTGCTATACCACTTGACATGTATCATTTTGTATACTCTGTGATGTATCTGTATATGTGTATATGTATGTGATGATCTACTGTTCTGTGATGTGATTTACATTTGAGTTGTTATATTTTGTTCTGTTAGATCAAATAGCCATTATAGTTTTGTATTAAGTATCTATTGGATATGTCGATCCATACTAAAAAAATGCTACATTTATCGACGTATTCAATAGATAGTTAAGACAGGGCTATAGATGGTCGCTCCTGTCTAACTCTATTCTCTGTATTAGCAGACGGTATTACATCGTAATACTCTTTGCTAATGTGGGTCTCGGAGTGGGGCGTTACAACAAACCAAAAAGGACTATATAAAAATCTATAACAAAGTGAGCTAGCAGAATAGAGTCCATGCGGAAGCAGAATAGGCTAACCTGAAACACCTCAGTCTCACCCGAGTATAAAATACATGGGTCAATTTAGCTAAACAAATCAGTTTATGAGGATAAACGATAATATGAGCATAAGGATAATGTGATAATATTCTCAAGTAAGAAGGGACTATTTAAAAGTATGATTACATCAAGTGATAATATGGTATCACTACACTAACATATAATCTCAAAAGAGATAAAATAACCCATAAAACGCTAAAACTAGCGAGCCTCATATCATCGGCATCCATAAAACAACAAATATAGTTTAAAGGAAAACCTAAACCCGCCATCTTGACAAACTTAAAACATACATAAAGAGATCTCATCTCAAACATGTCATAAGGTAAATATATCTCTAAAGAGGAGAATAAAATCTCACGTAAACGCCAAAAGGCAAATTTCATATAACGCCAATGTAGGTAATTCAATTCTCAAAATTAGAACTTCTAAGAGTTTAAATTCTCAAAAGGTAATCTCCACAAAGTTACATTGAATGGTTCAAAGGACCAGTTTCGGAAAGGGCGATAAACTATGGCAAATAGTTAAAGAAACCATCTCAAAAGTATTTGCACGTGCATGTGGCCGAAGCCTTGCCAAGCACTGTTATCTCAAATAGGTACCTCGCCCGAAGGTAAAACGTCACAATGACAAATACGTCGCAATGGAAAATACACCCAATGGAAAATACGCTGCAATGGCAAACATCTCAAAGAAAAGTACGCCGTAATGGCAAAAACACTGCAATGGAAAACGCTGCAATGACAATGACTCGAAGGTCCAGTAATATCACGCCACAATGGAAAATGTGTCACAAACTCTCGAATAGGAACCCGAATAGTGTTAACGTGCATCCCATACCACGCATTTATACTAAACGGTTTACTAACCGCCAGTAAATTTCACACTCAAAGCAGTAAAAAGTTTACATCATCTCATCCGTAAAATTGACCCGAAGGTCAAAACGATCAAACGAACAAGTCGGGAATTAACCAATAAGATATACGCATGTGTCCCATACACGGTGTTTTAACAAACCGTTTAATTCTCCAATTCATTTGCTTGAATAGTGCTAAAACGTGTATGTTATATATAAAATAATTTATTTGGGAAAACAAGTTTTTAAAACCATTTTTCGAAATCAATTTTGAAGACGATATTTGAAAATTCCCTTATTATAGAGAATAAGAAGATTTTATAGCTTAAAATAATTTAAAAATATTACATAATAATTATTTTAAATACCAATTTATTTTAAAAATTATTTCAAAATTGTGCGGAAAAATCTATGATCAAAATCAAAGAAATCACTCAAAATTGTCATTCAAATTCAATTCAAATTCATTTCAAATTCAATTCAAATTTGGATTTCAAATTCAGCAAAACTTAGCTAGCCTACTGTTAGGAAACATAGCCCTCATAACATTTCAGAAAAATCATAAAAACATGAAGTAAAAGTCAAAAGTCGGATGGAAAAAGAACATAAAAAAGCTTAAGTAAAATAACAGCAAGGTCTGAAATCTTCTCTGGGTTCAACTTTCAAACATAAAAAAGGTGGTCAAACAATCTTTGATTGAACTAAAAATAAGTTTTCATGAAGTAGAAAACTTCATCTTTCAAACGAAAAAAGAATCAATAAATTCTGACATAAAATGAAAAAGCTAGCTGTCTCAAACATGGACTCAGACCATGTTTATAACAGTTCAACAAGAATGTGCCCAGGCATGAAAAATCTAGGCAAAAACATGCTCCGAATCAAAATTCGACAGCATATTTCTATAAGCTGTATAGGTCGAAATCACTTGAAATTTGGTATGATTATAGTACAAAATTTTATATTTCAAACAAAAAAGAATCATGCAATTTCAGTAAGAAATGAAAGAGTTATGTTATCTCAAACATGGACTCAGACTATGTTTGCAGCAACTCTGAAAATACAATTTCTACAGGCAAAAATCTGAGTTTTGTTGATTTTGCAGCAAAGTTTTGAACACCCAAATGACAATATTTTTCAATCAAATTTTGCAGAGACATATTATAACATGAAATCTATCATTTGAAAGAAGTCCGGCAGTGTTTCTTGTCAGAATCAAAAGTACATGCCTCTAAAGAAGCAGTACAGAACAGTTTTGAACAAAAGAGAAGCAAACTCAAAAATATTTCTACATAAGCAAAACTATTTACAGTTTTTACAACTAGAAGCATTATTTTGCTAGATTATGTGAGTTTATTCAACTAGCCTTGCTGACTAGTTACAAAAACTTGGATTTTCTAGCAAAGTTGAATCCTTTTAGCAAGATTGAAGCTTCTAAATACCTAATATGAAGAACATGCAAAGCAATATACGGTAAAAAAAATTAGAAACCCATTTACTGTAAAAGAATTTGGTGATGAATTTTAGTAGTTTGGAGTTGTTTACCTTTTATTTATCACTAGAGTGTAAAAAGCCTTGAATTTGTTGAATTAAAATGAAGGAATTGCTTGATTTTTGATAAATTGGTAAAGTAGAGTTTATTTTCTTTTGTTTCAGCTGAAGGAAGAAGAAGATACTGCAAATGAACGTACAGTGCTTCTCTATCTCACTTCTAACCAGGCTATGTGATATTGGGCTGAATTAGACCTAAAATAAAAAAGAAAAATAAGGAGGATTAAGGATAAAATCAATATATAATCGTAAATATGTGTGCATATCACATGTACATAGAAATAAAATTCATTTTTTCATATTTACAAGAATAAAAATGTGAAAACTTATATGCATATAAAATGAAACATTTTCTATCATTTAAAAAGATTAATTTGTATTTATAAAATATTTTGATTAATAAAATCCTTGATTTCACAAAAATACACTTTACACAAATAAATGAAAAAAACATTGTTTTTAACTTTTAAAATTCCACAAAATTTATTTTCTCACTTAGATAAATTTTCAAACCATTTCAAAACATTATTTATAGCCAAAACTTAATTTTAACCCAATTTCCACATATTATTTCAATAAATCACATTTAAAATTACATACTTCTTTTAAAAATTATTAAAAAAAGCAAATGGACAATAATTAATATAATTATTACATTTCCTCTTAAATAAAATCGTATTCCATTTATTAGCACTTGAAACGAAATAAAATAAAGCTTGGAACTTTATTATTTCAATTTAAATTCCAAAATTCATTATTTATTCCAAATAAACAATTTAATTTAATTCATAATATTAAATTATAATTATCATTATAATTCAATATTGAAAGGTAATATCCAAACCAGGGTTGTTACAGACTCCTCCTTAACAAGTTGCTTCCTCGCAATTCCAAGAGAAGATGTTCGACTATTTAATTTCATCGCTCAAAAAGAAAAGAAAATAAGCTTGAGATAAAGAGATATTCCCACCATCGCTAAGCGAAGATAGAAAACCAGGATAGGATCGCTCGATAAACTCTTTGGTTTCCCAAGTGTAGTCAATGGGATTAGCGGAACATTGAACTTTATCGAGCGGCACGTCCTTGTTTCGAAGGCGTTTCACCTCTGAAGCAAATACGCGAATAGGCTACTGCATAACAGATAGGTCTGGTGATATCTCCAGCTCTTGCAAATCAGGAGAATCGATAGCAGAATCCGACTCTCGAAGATAATTCCGAAGCCGAGAGACGTAAAACTCGTCAAGAATGTAGATAGATGAGCTGGAAGTGAAACTCTATAAGCCACGGGGCCAATAGGTTCAGTAATAGGAAATGGTCCTATAAAGCGAGGAGCCAGTTTCCCAGTCATACTGAAGCTCATAACTCCTTTCAGAGGAGAAATATGAATAAAGATGAGATCACCAACCGAGAACTCGGGAGGCTTCCTACGGTTGTCCGCATAGGATTTTTGACAGCTCTGTTCCTCTTTCATTCTCAGATGAGTAAAATCAATCTTCTCAGAAGAATCAAGAACAGAATCTGGGCCAAAAATAAGCTTCTCACCAGATTCCAACCAACAAGAAGGCGATCGACATGGCCTTCTATATAAGGCTTCGAAAGGAGCCATATTGATACTGGATTGAAAACTATTGTTGTAGGAGAATTCCACAAGAGGTAGGTGACCCTCCAAACTACCAGAATGCAATCACGGAGAAGATCCTCGAGAATACGATTCACCCGTTCAGTCTATCCATCGGACTACGGATGATATGTTGTGCGGAAATTAAGCTTTGTTCCTAAAGCTTGCTGAAGACTCTGCCAGAAATGACTCGTGAAAAGCGGATCACGTTCACACACAATCGCAACTCCATGAAGTCTCACGATTTCCTTAATATATAACTTGGCCAAATGAGAAGCACTCCTATTAGGCTTCATAGGAATGAAATGAGCTTATTTGGCGAGGCGATCAACAATAACCCAAATGCTAGAATGGCCTGATCTTGAATGAGGTAGGCCATCAATGAAATCCATCGAAATCTGATCCCATTTCCACAATGGAATCTCTAGAGGCTGAAGGAGACCAGAAGGGCGCTGATGTTCAGCTTTGATACGTTGACAAGTCATAAAATTACTCACATAACTAGCAATATCGCGCTTCATGCCTTCCCAATAATAAAGGCGATGCATATCGGCATACATCTTACTACTGCCATGATGAATGGTATACTTAGAATGATGACAGTCATCGAGAATTTCACGCCTAAGTGCAGAATCAGAAGGCACAACAAGACGGTTCTTCTTGTAAAGATACCCATGAGAGTCAATACTGAAATCCTACAACTCCACATCACGTTACTCAGGCTCACAAATCTGGATAAGGTGTAGAAGATTGGGATCATGTCGTTGATCATCGGCAATACGATACAATAAACTGGGTAGAGCTTCAAAGTGAATAATAAAATAGGAGAATCAGAAGATGGAGCTCGATCATGATAATCACAAAGGGATAAGGTCTCAAGAACATCCCACTTGGGCAACATTGTAGAAACAACGGCCGAACGTTTGCGACTAAGCGCATCAGCAACACGATTACCCTTACCATGGGTATACTGGATATCGAAGTTGTCAGGACCCGATTCTTCGTCTTCCGAAAATTCAACATCGATACTCACTTTATCGACTGCCGAGCAATCGAACGACGGAAAACCGAACACTGAGGGTTTTAAGAAAGAAGAAAAGACAGAAGAAGAGAGAAAAGATAGAAAATGGAGAGAAAAGAAAATAGAAGATAGAACATTTTAAAATAGAAGAAAAAGAGAATAGAAAATAGAACGGAACAGAAAACAACAGAACAACATCAGAATCTCACAATCGCAGCGGAACAACATATAATAATAAATGAATAATCTTTAACAAAGAACTACCAGTTATTACATTTTGTACATTACATTTCATTACATCATATCATCAGAGTGTACAACAACAACAACATCAAACAGAGGAAAAGAAATACTATATACTAATAATACGCCATGCCATCCAGCTTGCCTCCAGCAACTCCAGAATATCCTGAATATCCTGATAAACCTAACTCTTAACTGCCCGTGTGGAAATTGGTGGGCACCCAGAGTTTAGGAAGGAAAACAATAAACTCCGAGTCAGTCATGTGACTGGTGTGAGAACTCAAAACAGTTTATTTATCTTTAAAATCAAAATAGAGGAATATTTTTAAAGTCAATTCGCAATGCTTTTAAAAATGAGACTACCATAAGGCCTCCCGCACACACACACAATGCAAACGCAGAATCGGAGGGGATTTCTCCTTATGATAGTCAAAGATGCTTGATACGCATTTAAAATAACATTTGATATTATTATTAGTGCATAGTGTAGGAAAAATTCATTTCGAAAGTAGAATATAAATCTTAGCCAACATACGACCATTATCGTATGCCTACTATAGCTAACTATGTTCAATAGCAGGTTACCGCCACATTCCATAGCAGGTTATACAACTAAAACCGTACAAGTCTCGTATTGTTTCTTTGGGTTTCCAACGAATGATCAGGCCAAGGAACTTCCCATTGCCACATGAGAATGCCTCTGAATGGACATCCGCGAGAACCAAACTGGATCTCTACCAACACAAGGCCGGGTTAACCCTAACTGAGTAACAACTGACCGAATATGCCATCCCCCGGTCCTTTGGGACCTTTTAACCGAGCGCTCGTAATCAATTCACACAATCATAACAAAGTGTTTTCAACATGAGTAAGTATCTGGGCTCCATACCATGATACCACCCTTTTCCAGAAGGAAATGCACACATCCTAAAGGGCGCTACCCCTCATAACCTTGCCGCATCTTTCCTGTTTTGACCATTCACGGGGTGTGAGGCTCGACGAAGTCACGTCCACAAAAACATACTTTATACAAAAGCCATGCTTTGGGTCAAAAAATGATCATAGAGATGATCACCAAGATAGACGATCAAATAAACGATCCTATCACAAATAATCAACACAATGATCATTTCACAGCAACACTCAGCATGTCACATTACCAAATTGGGAATATATCGCTGATAACATTCAACTACATAACCTCTGAGCTCGTACGTCTCAGAGAAGGGTATTAAGCTAAAAGAATAAATTCTCCGCCACCAACAGAAATATATTTGAAAGAAATCGGCTTTATATCTCAATTTGTAATGTCAGACATACAATCCATACAAGTCTGTTCCGGGATCGAACAAAACCGAAGGCACTTACAAAGAAGTCCTTGCAATCCGGATATTGACAATCCTGATCGGATTCACCATCACATATGGAGAACTCTATACCGTAGCTACTCGGTGCAGAGTCAATCGACAGGTCATCCTATCGTTCTTGCAAATACCGGGTCTTCAACACCGATCTTCAATGCGATTCACAACGACGTATCACATATTCGGAATGGGTTATACGACCCCATGGTCCTTTCCCGGTTAACCCGAATAGTGAGCGCTTATTCAAAAATAAGCGTGGCATTCAAATTCAAACAAATCACATCAATTACCCATTCAAAGGGAAATATTGATAGTCGGTTATTGAACTATCAATGGATATGCACAACATCACCAGATTCCAAATAATTTTCCAAATTATTTATTTTCCAAAATATCTTCACTAGATATATAATTTCAATACTTCAAAATAAATCAATATTTATTTTTAAACAAATTCCACTTCCTTTATAAATTCCTTTGTGAATTTATAATTCCAAAATATCTATGAATATTCGATTTCAATTATTCATTTCAATTTATCTTCAAAAAAGATAAATTCTCAAAGTATTCACTTTATATTGGAAAACATTTCCATACTTATTTAATAAGTAATTCACAAATTTTATTTATTTTCAACACTTAGAAAATATTTAATATACTTAAATCGAGATTAAGTATATATTTCATTCTTTAAGGAAATCATTCCCATAAACATATTCATTTGGGTCAAAACGAATGTTGCGTAAAACATCGTTGCAACAACCCAAAATCACTAGTATAGGGATTTGAAATTAAAATAGATATATAAATCCCAATACTATACAAAACATTTCCATTCGGAAATCATTTACCATAACAACAGTGTTATAGTCCACTATTTCCTTTTATTTCTCGAAAACGTCTATTTCAACAATGAATGTTGAAATCTATGGTTTCGAATCTCAACACATTTTAAAACATCATTAGATCGTTTTAATTCTATTCGAAATATCACATTCAAAACAATTTCTTTAACATATTATTCGCTATTCAAAAACGTGAATATACTACGTTAATCAATTTCATCATTTCTATACATTTCATTTTAAAGGGTTATTCACAGTCAAAACGTGAATATAACTCCATAAATAAATCATAACAATTTACTTATCAAAATAAGTCGTTTGTGAATTTATAAAACAACGTTTATAAATTCTATTTCTATTTATTTATAACAACTTCCTTTTATAAATTCCTTTATTAACCTATTCGATTTATAACTCAATTATAAAATAAAAGTTCACATTATAAGTTAAACACTTATAATTTATTTGTTTGCAAAAATCGTTCCTTTGAACTTCATAATTATAAATCTTATAACTCATAAGATTCAATTATTCATCCAAATATATTCTTTAATAATTTCACAAAATTTATAGATCTTACTATTTATAAATTTCATTTATAACTTCACCATTTAAAATTTTATGAATTCCATTCATTTACAAAAATTCATTTTTACTTCATTCAAACACTTATAAAAACTCGTTTTATAATGTCAATATTTCAATTTATAAATATCCATTTATAAATTTCTTAATATAAATCAATTTATATTATTCTTTAAAACGTCTTTAATCTCCTTTATTATTTCACCATTTTGATTCATAATATAATTAAATTTTATAAATCCTATATTTAAACTTTTCACAATAAATTCTAAAATCCCGATTAAACTATTTCATAAAATCATTAGCATCATATTCTCAAAAATCAGTTTTTAACTATATTTCTCCAAAAAAAATAATTTTTATAACTTTAAAAATTATAACGTTTATTTATTTAAAATGGATCAATTCCAAAATTATTTTATAAAACGTATACTTTTCAAAAATAACTTTAAAAATCATTTTTAAAGTTTCAAAATTTGGTCCAATGATGCTACATACCAAATAGTCAATCACGACTACAACGACATCATATATCGATATGATAATCCATCAAATATGAAAATATCTGAAATCAAATAAAAACTGTTGAGGAATCCAGTTGGATCCCTCCAACCTGTTTCCTGCATTCACAAACATTAGCACAATACCAATTTCGCTCCAGTACGAAATTATCGCGGTATATGGGATTTAAAATATTATCCGCTTAATAACGGCGCAATAGGGTCTCATCCGCTAAACAAAAAATGCGGGAAATCAATAACTCCAATATATACATATGCCAATATATATATATTGCTATTATATATATAATACCAATTTCACTGTTTATGAAATATTCGCGGTATATGTTTTTAATAAATAACATCCGCTTACTAACGGCGTATAATGTCTATTTTAACAATCAATAGATATCAATCAACATTCAAACATGCATTCAAATATTTTAAATCTAACTTATTAAAATAAAATCGAAACCGATTCGATTTGAGTGAGAAGTTCTCACCTTGATTTTATTTCCGTTTTAGCGATTTATTTTGAATAAAATTAAACGGACGTTTAATTTTACCCGAAATTCTCACTAACTCCAAACGACTCCAATCCAATTTCATAGTGTAGTGCTCGTCCATACGATTCCAACGCAACTGGTTTCGCAATTTTTCGACCTCGTATGAAAAAGATATCACGGTTTAAAGTTTAACAAATTAATTTATATACAAATTACAACAAAATTTATAATTTTTTAACCCAAACAAATTTGGGCCGTGTATTCAGATCCAACGCCCCAACTTTATCTCCCTCAACCTCCTTTGCACGCAACTTCTACAGGAAGGCTGACATAATGAAACCCATAGCATCCATTTTTAGGGTTTAATATTGCAAACTAATCTCTAGCTTCTTCCTCGATCAAGTGATGCCATCCGAAGCGCCTTCACGACCTCAATGCACGGCCTGACCATGGTGGCATTCGGTCGCCTAATGCCTCTCAAAACGCGTGCGTGAATGGTGGAGAACGCGGCAAGAAATCTCACAAAATATTACTCCAATATCGATCATAACCTTTGTACTCTTAGATCTCATCGTCCTCTTCCATTTTCTAGTTGAAACCTAAGGCTAATTGTCGACGGATTTGGAGTAATCGAGGGAGGAAGGTCGCGTGTTTCTGGCCATCCATTGCAACTGGCGGCTAGGGTTTCATTTTTTTTTTTTTTTAATAAATGAAGGGTGTGGGTGTCTATTTATAGAAGAAAATCGAACACTATTCATCCGGAAATTCCGAACTCCGATTTACGCGCCGTAACCAGCGTTTCTAAGGTTTAACCCACGTTCCGGACACAATGGAACAGGTTTCGAAAGCTAATTTGGACATCTGTGCGAGTTATGGCAATAAACGCTCAATTTGAATTAAACCGATTTAAATCGATTTCTAGGCGTTTTAATTTGTACCGGACAAACGGTAAATCCAATTGACTTGAAATTTGAAACCTTACAATAATATCACATTACGGATCCGATGAAACTGGTTTCGTCGAAATCCGAGACTTTTTGAAAAATGGCTATTTTAACTCGCCAAATTTAAATTAGAAACAATTCGATGCGTTTCGAGCTGCCACGATCAAACGATAACTCCGATTGACACGAAAATTGAAATCCGGTAATAACTAACTACTACGGATCCAATGGAACTAGTTTCGTTCAATTCTGAGACTGTTCAAAAATTGACTATTTTCACTAGTCGATTTAAATATTAAAATATTCAATTTTCACAAATAAACTTTTAATTCGATTTTAAAAGTTCTAAAATATCATTCTAACTCCAATATGATAAAATAAAATTTTACAAATCATTTTCAATCATATTTAACTCAAATTTCAAATATTTCCATAATTTAACGTATTAAATTATCGATTTAATTATCCAATAAAATCCAATAATTCAAATAAAAATTTATTTGACTTATAAATTCACTTATTAATATTTAAAATTAATTAAATATTCAAATTTTAATTACTAAAAATTCTGGGTCGTTACAATCTTCCCCCCTTAAAAGAATTTCGTCCTCGAAATTATTAAGTAAGAAAAGTTATAAAATCTATTAATTTTCCCAAAACAATTTGAACTTCTTACAAAACTTTACTAAGTTTTCAAATCATACTTAGTTATCCTTTCAAAAACAACTAATATTGTTTAACTTTCAATTGCAAAACAAAGTTAAAGTCTTCAAAAAATTTCCCATTTTCTCAAATTTTTTCTAACGCCTTAAATTTTCGGAAAAATTCGCCATAGTCTCCTTTGCGCGGCTCGATCCGAAAAAAAATGACAGTATATATATCACAAATATACATCTCATCAAGTAATGAGGCATCCCGAAGGGAAAAAAGTATAAAAGTACGGTATGTAATCCGAGATATGTACCTTATTATTTTATTAGCAAGCATATACGGCTAATATAGCGCGAAAGCGAGCTCCAAATGCGAAGCAAACGCGATCCGCACCTACTAATCACTCAACAAACAACATGAGAACATGCATGTAGACAATAGTATCAATATACAACATATAGCAACATAATAACTATATATGTCAACATAGCAAATGAAACAAAACAACAAATGCAAACATCAACCAACTAGCATCCAACAAGCATTCATAACCAATATATATTCATTCATATTTTCATTAATATTTTAATGAATTGGTTTTCAATTTAATCACATTTGATTCATTAACAGTGGATGTTTACTAACATTCATTTTCAATTAGTTTATGTTCACTAATTCATATTCAAGTTGGTTCACTTCCAAATCAAATTCAATTCTACTTAAGATTCACTTAACTTCCAATTGAATTCCAATTACTTTAGCTTCCAATTCCATTAAATCTTAATGAATTATATACAATCATCTAACAACCATATAACAATCAATGTATATTAATTACAACCAAATTCCTTTGCTTATCAATTGGTTTAATTAAATTGATTTTATTCAACTATTCAACTTTCAAATAACATAAGATTTTAATGAATTAACACTTACATCCATTTTTCCATATCAACAAAATTTACATTTAATTGATTAACATTTAATCCATTCATTCAATTCAATTACTAAAGTTGAATTTCATTTATATAACTCAAGTTCACATTTATCACTTAACTTTATTAATTTTACTTTGATACTAATATCAACTTCATTTAACATCTATTAAGTTATATTTCCATTTCAAACATTATCTGTTTTTCTTAACTTAAATTCCAACTTATAAATAAATTCAGATTCCAATTCTAAAGTAAATTTCCATTTAACTTTAAATTCATTTTTATTTACAACTCATATTCATATAGTTTCACTTCTTATATATATAAGTTTATTTCACAATTGTAAATCACATTAATTATAATTCAATTCTTATAATTTTTTTACTTATACAATTATTCTTTTATTTAGATTACTCAAACAACTAAACAATCAACTTACATACACTTTAATAATTCTGAAAAATTATTCCTTCATATATAAAATATATAATCAAGGTAAAATTATTTCATTTACCAAATTTAAAACAATATTATGTCGAATTGTTCTATTCAAGTGTTTAGAGATTCCTATCAACAACGTTAATTACTCGTATTAACCAGAATCTATATACCACTCAACAAACCAATCATCACAATATAAAACAATTTTATATTCACTAACAAATACGCTCTCTTAGCTATTATTACACTCAAACTCACTCTAGAGTACTACTGACTCTATCTCTAATGAGTAATACCCAACAGAACCATGGTTGTCGCTTAACCATATGCTCTGATACCACATTGTCAGGACCCGATTCTTCGTCTTCCGAAAATTCAACATCGATACTCACTTTATCGACTGCCGAGCAATCGAACGACGGAAAACCAAACACTGAGGGTTTTAAGAAAGAAGAAAAGACAGAAGAAGAGAGAAAAGATAGAAAATGGAGAGAAAAGAAAATAGAAGATAGAACATTTTAAAATAGAAGAAAAAGAGAATAGAAAATAGAACGAAATAGAAAACAACAGAACAACATCAGAATCTCACAATCGCAGGGGAACAACATATAATAATAAATGAATAATCTTTAAACAAAGAACTACCGGTTATTACATTTATACATTACATTTCATTACATCATATCATCAGAGTGTACAACAACAACAACAACATCAAACAGAGGAAAAGAAATACTATATACTAATAATACGCCATGCCATCCAGCTTGCCTCCAGCAACTCCAGAATATCCTGAATATCCTGATAAACCTAACTCTTAACTGCCCGTGTGGAAATTGGTGGGCACCCAGAGTTTAGGAAGGAAAACAATAAACTCCGAGTCAGTCATGTGACTGGTGTGAGAACTCAAAACAGTTTATTTATCTTTAAAATCAAAATAGAGGAATATTTTTAAAGTCAATTCGCAATGCTTTTAAAAATGAGACTACCATAAGGCCTCCCGCACACACACACAATGCAAACGCAGAATCTGTAACGACCCGTATTTTACGTGTCGATAAATCGTTAAATAGTTGCATTAGGTCGTTGGTATTGTTAAGTTGTTTAGAGTTGAGTCGACTATATGCTTAAGTCATATGGAAGCTAGCTCGTGTGGTGCTTAAGTCGTGAGAGAGAGCTTAAGTCGTAGACGAGATAAGAGATAGGTCGTGAGCAAGTTAGTGATACGCAGCGACCTATAGGAGTTAGAAAGACCTAGGAGCTAATGGCTTATAGGGTTGGCACCGAGTTAAAAGTATGGCCGACTCATAGGTGTTGCCGACCTAAGATTGTGGCCGAGTTAAGAATCAACGACTTAAGGTGATTGGCCGACTTAAAAGGGATGACCGAGTTAGGGTAGTCAGCCGAGATAAGGGTTGCCGACTTAAGGTATAGCGACTTAAGAAGACTTGACCGACCTATAGATAGAGCGACTTAAGGATGGTTGCCGAGTTAAGGGGTTAACGACTTATGAGTTGGCGAGTTTTTGGGTTGGACCGACCTAGCGGCTAGCGGCTTAAGGAGTTAAGGCCTAGGACGTGTGTTGAGTCGGCTAGGGGTTAGGTCGGCAAGTACCCAGTATAGCTTAGTGTAGTTGAATCGGCATGTTAGTTGAGTCGCCATACGACTTAGGACTTAGGAAAATACGACAGTGTCTTATGTCGTAAGCCATTGAGTCGTGTGTGTTGTTAAGTCGGCAGGGACTTGAGTCGTTAGCATGCTGTGCCGTGTTCGGTTAGGTCGTGTGGCCCTGTGTGTGTGTTGTGTAGTGTCTTGGGGTTAAGTCGTAGGTTGATGAGTCGTATAGGTCGTGAGCCGTGTTGAAGCATGCTGTATTGAGTCGGCAAGTGGCATGAGTCGTAAGTTTTAGGTCGGGGGGCGACTCAGGGAGATGAGTCGGCAACGACTTAAGAGCGGCTGAGTCAGGGAGATTTCAGCCTATAAATAGAGGGGTTTGGCTCACTTTTTGGCACCGGTTTTTGAAGCGACGAAGTGCTGCCATTTTGGGAACTCGACTACAACATTTCTTCATCTTTTTTTCTCCATTCCAATCTAGTTCTAACATCCATCCAAGATCGAAGATTGAGATCGAAGATCCAAGAGCCAAAGTTGAAGATCTTCATCCGTCCGAGCTAGATTTCATCGATTGAAGCGAGACTTTGCCGGATCAAGCCTTGATCTTCGCTGTCCAGATCTGTAGTTGATTATTGGTGAAGTGTTTGGGTGTTTTGGTGAGTGGTAGTTATCTCTCACGCGGACCCAAAGGAGTATATTGGATTGGTGGTTTGTTGGAGTGTTGTAGATAGTGATTTTGTGCATTTTCCTTAGATCCAAGTATAGATCCATTGTTGTGAAGATGTTTACCTATGCAAGTTCATTTATTAAGTTATAGAAACAAAACCCATGTTTTATATTTGATAGATCTATGCTAAAAACCTATGAATCATGCATTTTGGACTTATGCTCATTTATTTACGAAATTGCCATTATAGTTAATATTGCTCATTAGATCTTGTTTGAATGATTGATTGTTTGGACGAATGATTGATTTGATTGTTTCAAGTTAGCTAGTAGTTGATTTGGAACAAGAGGGTTGAAGGTGATTCAAAAGCTAAGTGGAAAGGCTCTTGAATGTTGAAAGCTGCCTATGGCATATGAAGCGGATGTGGAAGCTCATATGGATGGATTCGAAGATGATGGACTTTGCCATGATGCGAGAAGGCAAAGCATGAGATTGAGATGGGACTTTGCTATGATGCGATGAGGCAAAGTGTGATGTTGAGATGGGACGGGTCATGATGACGTTCCAAGCACGGGCTACGACGACGTGCAAAGTTATGTTGATAACTCGGTGATGCGATCCGGGTTGGTGATAATGGTTAGCTTGAGAGGCGCTTGAGCTAGTATGGGAATAGTCGTCGAGGAGGATGGCTAGGAGGCTGAGATCTTATCGTTGTTGAAGGTTCTAGCATGCTCAAAGCAAGAGTACGTTGGAACGGGCTGCAACGACGTTCCAAGCACGGGCTGCGACGACGTGTTAGTACTCTGGGTAGTTGCGAAAATTCCTAGGCACGGGCTGCGACGACGTGCGGAGTTATGTCTAGAACCAGGGTTACCATTAGCCCTTGACAGGTGGTCATTCAATTAACGGTGAAATCATGGCAAAGATAACAGTGATAGCCAGAGTCATGGATGTTTGGTTGTATTATCATTCGGTCTCAAGAGCGGTATTTTCTGGGTGCTTATCTGATCTTGGTTTAGGCCTTGGGGGTTTGTATTTGGAAAGCATCGCCCTTGACTCGAGTGATTATTGTTTTACTTTAATTATCTGCTATATTATGCTTGCTTTTCCTTAGTGTGTGTCTGGGGGCTATCACTGTAGAAAGAGGTGGAGTGGGATGGTTTGGTTCCTATTCCTTTTATTCCTTATGCTCTTTTGGTATGTTTGATAGTTGATTTACTACTCACTAAGACTTTGTCTGACTCAAGGTTTTATGTCTCCTCTTATTACCTTGGGCTGTTCATCCATGTTGGGATGGGCAGACTAGGTAGCAGGTGGCAGGTGCTGTGCTTAGAGTTCTCCGCTGATGATGACGAAGACGAGCAGGAGGCTTTGCATATTAGTTTTCTTACTATGTGTACTGGGTGTTCCGCTGTTGTATCTGATTGAGTGTTGTAGTGAGGCTTTGATGTATGAATGATTCATATGTTTGTATAAAACTGCTATGTTGCTTATATGATGATGTTATGTTCTATAGAGCTTCACTATATTATATGTCTCTATTGTATTTTATCCATGCGCTGTGAGTTGTACGCTAGAGATTCTGCGATGCTTATTTTACCCTGACTACTGTCCATGGCTACCTGGCACGCCCTTCAGCGCTCTTTTCTCTTGTTTTGGTGCGGGAGTCATGGGCGGTCGTCACATTTGGTATCAGAGCTTTGGTTAATCGATTTTAGCCAACGCTCGCTGACGTAACTACGTATGAGAGACGTAATTGTATTTTGATGGATGATTACTATATGTAATATAGTAACTTAGAAGGATTTGAACTCCTTATGCAGTTGTTTCTCAAGGTGTTCTAATCATTCTTATTACAGATATTAAGGATGAGTTGAAGAGGGAGACCAGCTGCAAGGGAAAGCCGTGCTACTGAAGGAGCTGTTGATTATGGAACTATGTTCGAAGCGATGATGACTTCGATCATGAGAAGGATACCAGCTCCAGGGCCATCTGTAGATGTTGGAGTTCAAGTCCAAGCTCCAAGACCGGTGGATTTTGCTAAGCTTTGTAAGGATTGTACTTCTCTTGGAGGAAAAGCTTTCTTGGGGACGGAGTCGACTATTGAGGTGCAGAGATGGATTGATGCATGTCGAAGGATCTTTGGTGATTTAGGGATTGAGGATGCAACTAAGAGGAAGCTTGCATCGAGACAGCTTCAAGGGAGAGCTGCGGATTGGTGGAATTCTATCACCATAGATACACCAGAAGAAGAGATTACTTGGGAGCAATTCCAAGTTAGATTTGAAGCTAAGTTCATCTCTACGGCTCAGAAGTCTGTCTTGTTTAAGAGGTTTGTGGAGCTCAAGCAAGGTGGAAGGCCTGTTCTTGAGTATATTTCTGAGTTCGAAGCTTTGTCCAAGTATGCCAGATCGTATATTGATTCTCCCTATCAGAAGAACGAGAAGTTTGTGACCGGTTTGGATGCTTATCTTGGGAGGCAGTTGGTGGATCACTTGGATGATCCGTTTGAGAAGCTTGTGGAGAAAGCTCTCAGGCATGAGAGTTTGTTTCCTAAGGAAAGTTCTGTTGTTGCTGTAACCAGGGAAGGATCTAAACCACAGCGGAGTGAAAATAGGAAGAGGAAGCAGCAGCAACAGAAGGGTAGGGATGGCCAGAAGAAGCCGAAGGGCGAGGTGATTTGCTATAATTGTCAGCAGAAGGGCCATCTCTCCAAGGATTGTAGGAATCCAAGGGCACCGGCGAAATGCCACAACTGTGATAAGCCAGGGCATTTCAGGAAGGACTGTCCAGAACCGAGGAAGGACAGGCAGATTGTGCAAGCTTATGCTTTGGGAGCTGTGCCGTCGTCTTCAAAAGCTCCTACTGCTGAAGAGAAGGGGAAGGGTGTGGTGGTTCAAGGTACTCTTTCTATTTGTGGTGTTCCAGTTAGAGTGTTGTTTGATACTGGAGCATCGCATTCTTTTGTTTGTGATGATTTGGTGGGCCGGTTAGGTTTGGAACCGGATATTGTTGATAGGCCATTGGTTGTGACTAATCCAGTTGGGGGTTCGTCATGTTTGTGTATGATATGCCGTGGTCTAGTTGTGTCGAGTCATGATTGCTCGTTTGTTTGTGATTGCTTTGTTCTGAACTTTGCGGGGTTCGGAATTATTTTGGGTATGGACTGGCTTAGGAAATATGCGGCAAGGATTGATTGTGAGAGGCTTGAGGTGACAGTCGGGAATGTGGAAGGGCGAAAGGTTGTGATACGATGTAAGCATGAGGAAGACGTCTTCATGAGCTTCATGTATTCGCTGGTTGTTCCACGGGATGGACTGTCATCGGTGCCTATTGTGATGGATTTGAGGATGTCTTTGACGAAGTCAAAGGGTTGCCGCCGCATAGGGAGATCGAGTTTCGTATCGATCTAGTTGAGGAAGCAGACCTGTTGTGATGCCTCTTAGGCGGATGGCGCCTAGAGAGCAGTTAGAGTTGAAGGTGCAGGTTGATGACCTTTTGCAGAAAGGATTTATTCGGCGTAGTGTGTCCGAATGGGGTGCACCAGTTGTGTTCGCTACCAAAGTGGATGGATCGTTGAGGTTGTGTGTTGATTACCGTGAGCTGAACAAGGTGACTAAGAAGAACAAGTATCCATTGCCGAGAATAGATGACTTGTTTGATCAGCTTCACGAGGCCAAGGTGTTTTCTCAGATGGATTTGGCAACGGGATTTCACCAGTTGAGAGTGGCTAAGGATAGTGTGCCGAAGACTGCTTTCAGGACACCGTCCGGGTTTTATGAGTGGCTGGTAATGCCGTTTGGGTTGACTAACGCACCAGCATATTTTGTGGATCTTATGAATAGAGTGTTCAGAGATCAGTTGAATAAGTTCGTGCTTGTGTTCGTGGATGATATTCTGATTTATTCCAGAACTGAAGAAGAGCACAAGACACACTTGAGGATTGTTTTGGAAATTTTGCGGAAACATCAGCTGAAGGCTAAGTTTTCGAAGTGTCACTTCTGCAAGAGTGAAGTGAGGTTCTTAGGTCATGTTATCTCTGGAAATGGAATAGCAGTTGACCCCACTAAGGTGGCAGCAATCCAGGATTGGGTTAGACCTAAGAATGCATCTGATGTAAGAAGTTTTCTTGGATTAGCAGGATATTATCGTCGGTTTATTAAAGACTTTTCCAAGATAGCTGCACCGTTGACAGGATTGACGAAAAAGAACCAAGTGTTCAGATGGGATGATAAGTGTGAGCAAGCTTTCGTAATCCTGAAAGAGCGACTGACGAGTGCTCCTGTTTTGACTATTCCTAGTGGGAATGATGAGATGGTGGTTTACACCGATGCATGTGGCGCTGGACTTGGAGCAGTGCTAATGCAGAAGGATAAAGTTGTTGCGTATGCTAGTCGACAACTGAAGCCGCATGAAAGGAATTATCCGACTCATGATTTAGAGTTAGCAGCGATTGTGTTTGCTTTGAAGATATGGAGACATTACCTATTGGGAGTTCGATTTGAGTTGTTTACGGATCATAAGTCATTGAAGTATCTGTTCTCCCAAAAGGATTTGAATCTTCGACAGCAAAGATGGCTAGAGTTCCTAGCATCATATGATTTTGGTATAGCCTATACTTCGGGAAAAGGAAACGCAGTGGCAGATGCGTTAAGTCGAAGACATGCAGGATTGGGAGCCATTTTTTCGGAGTGGAAGAGTCTCGAGTATTTGGCTGAGTTTGATTTCAGGCCTAGATGTGAATTGGAACCTGAGATGTTAGCAAACTTATCGATAAGACCTACTCTTGTGGAAAGGATTGGCGAGAGCCAAAAGCAAGACGATAAGCTTGTCAGGATTATCCATGGTTTGGAATCTGGATTGGAACCAAAGAAGGATAAAGGATTCGAGATCGATCGAGAGGGTCGACTTCGAAAGCAAGGACGACTGGTTGTTCCCGATATAGATGGATTGAGAGATGAAGTTCTAAGGGAAAGTCATCACTCGAAGTTGACGATTCATCCAGGTGGAAATAAGATGTATCGGGACATGAAGAGAGCCTACTACTGGGAAGGTATGAAGAAGGATGTTGGAAATTTTATTTCCAAGTGTTTGAACTGCCAGTTGGTGAAAGCTGAGCAGAAGAAGCCCAGTGGATTGCTTCAGCCATTAGAAGTTCCTACATGGAAGTGGGAGCAAGTGTCAATGGATTTTATCGATGGTCTACCTAGGACAAGAGCAGGAAATGAAGGGATTTGGGTCATAGTAGATCGTTTGACAAAGAGTGCAAGGTTCATTCCTGTTCGATCAACTAGGACTGCATCGAAGTTGGCTGAATTGTATGTTAAGTGGATAGTTCGATTCCATGGTATTCCGAAGAGTATAGTGAGCGATCGAGACCCATTGTTCACTAGTGGATTTTGGAAGAGCTTCCAGGAAGTTTTGGGAACTGAGTTGTGTTTGAGTACAGCTTATCACCCTCAAACAGATGGTCAGACTGAGAGAGTTAGCCGAGTTTTGGAAGATCTTCTCAGAGCTTGTGTTTTGGACTTCGGAGGATCATGGGAAGATCATCTTCATTTGGTGGAGTTTGCATATAATAACAGTTATCAGTCGAGTATTGGTATGGCACCATATGAGGCATTATATGGAAGACCGTGTAACTCTCCGACATGTTGGTTGGAAACTAGAGAAAAGCTGATACTTGGGCCAGAGATGATTCGACAGACTTTAGATTGTATAGAGATCATTCGGCAAAGAATGAAAGCAGCCCAAGATCGTCAGAAAAGTTATGCCGATAATCGTCGTAAGGATTTGGAATTCGACGTAGGTGAGATGGTTTTTGTGAAGATTTCTCCATTAAAGAGTGCTATTAGATTCGGAAAGAAAGGAAAGTTAACTCCGAGATTTGTTGGACCATTCCCGATTATAGAGCGAATTGGAAAGCTCGCTTATAGATTAAAGTTACCGGAAAAGATGGCGGGTGTGCACAATGTTTTTCATGTATCTTATCTACGGAAGTATGTGCATGATCCAACTACAGTGGTTTCTGCTGATAGCTGTGAAGATTTGGAGGTTGATCCAGTGGTTACGAAACCTCGTAAGCCGCTTCGTATTGTTGAAACCGATACGAAACAGCTTAGGAGGAAGACGATTACGTTGCTCAAGGTACAATGGAGTGATGATGTTAACGACTGTACATGGGAGGAGGAAGAGAGGATGAAGGCAGCTCATCCCGGACTCTTTGAGGTATGGCCCTAAAGTGTCGTGACATCTCATGAATTTGTAGCTTGTTCTAAGTTTTAGAATTCTGCATGATAGGCTAGAATTGGATGCATGGTTTGTTGACTGATATGGATGGTAGGCATGCAGAATAATTTTGATCGCTGATGTTTGCTTGGAATTTCGGGGGCGAAATTCCTAAGGGGGAGAGAATGTAACGACCCGTATTTTACGTGTCGATAAGTCGTTAAATAGTTGCATTAGGTCGTTGGTATTGTTAAGTTGTTTAGAGTTGAGTCGACTATATGCTTAAGTCATATGGAAGCTAGCTCGTGTGGTGCTTAAGTCGTGAGAGAGAGCTTAAGTCGTAGACGAGATAAGAGATAGGTCGTGAGCAAGTTAGTGATACGCAGCGACCTATAGGAGTTAGAAAGACCTAGGAGCTAATGGCTTATAGGGTTGGCACCGAGTTAAAAGTATGGCCGACTCATAGGTGTTGCCGACCTAAGATTGTGGCCGAGTTAAGAATCAACGACTTAAGGTGATTGGCCGACTTAAAAGGGATGACCGAGTTAGGGTAGTCAGCCGAGATAAGGGTTGCCGACTTAAGGTATAGCGACTTAAGAAGACTTGACCGACCTATAGATAGAGCGACTTAAGGATGGTTGCCGAGTTAAGGGGTTAACGACTTATGAGTTGGCGAGTTTTTGGGTTGGACCGACCTAGCGGCTAGCGGCTTAAGGAGTTAAGGCCTAGGACGTGTGTTGAGTCGGCTAGGGGTTAGGTCGGCAAGTACCCAGTATAGCTTAGTGTAGTTGAATCGGCATGTTAGTTGAGTCGCCATACGACTTAGGACTTAGGAAAATACGACAGTGTCTTATGTCGTAAGCCATTGAGTCGTGTGTGTTGTTAAGTCGGCAGGGACTTGAGTCGTTAGCATGCTGTGCCGTGTTTGGTTAGGTCGTGTGGCCCTGTGTGTGTGTTGTGTAGTGTCTTGGGGTTAAGTCATAGGTTGATGAGTCGTATAGGTCGTGAGCCGTGTTGAAGCATGCTGTGTTGAGTCGGCAAGTGGCATGAGTCGTAAGTTTTAGGACGGGGGGCGACTCAGGGAGATGAGTCGGCAACGACTTAAGAGCGGCCGAGTCAGGGAGATTTCAGCCTATAAATAGAGGGGTTTGGCTCACTTTTTGGCACCGGTTTTTGAAGCGACGAAGTGCTGCCATTTTGGGAACTCGACTACAACATTTCTTCATCTTCTTTTCTCCATTCCAATCTAGTTCTAACATCCATCCAAGATCGAAGATTGAGATCGAAGATCCAAGAGCCAAAGTTGAAGATCTTCATCCGTCCGAGCTAGATTTCATCGATTGAAGCGAGACTTTGCCGGATCAAGCCTTGATCTTCGCTGTCCAGATCTGTAGTTGATTATTAGTGAAGTGTTTGGGTGTTTTGGTGAGTGGTAGTTATCTCTCACGCGGACCAAAGGAGTATATTGGATTGGTGGTTTGTTGGAGTGTTGTAGATAGTGATTTTGTGCATTTTCCTTAGATCCAAGTATAGATCCATTGTTGTGAAGATGTTTACCTATGCAAGTTCATTTATTAAGTTATAGAAACAAAACCCATGTTTTATATTTGATAGATCTATGCTAAAAACCTATGAATCATGCATTTTGGACTTATGCTCATTTATTTACGAAATTGCCATTATAGTTAATATTGCTCATTAGATCTTGTTTGAATGATTGATTGTTTGGACGAATGATTGATTTGATTGTTTCAAGTTAGCTAGTAGTTGATTAGGAACAAGAGGGTTGAAGGTGATTCAAAAGCTAAGTGGAAAGGCTCTTGAATGTTGAAAGCTGCCTATGGCATATGAAGCGGATGTGGAAGCTCATATGGATGGATTCGAAGATGATGGACTTTGTCATGATGCGAGAAGGCAAAGCATGAGATTGAGATGGGACTTTGCTATGATGCGATGAGGCAAAGTGTGATGTTGAGATGGGACGGGTCATGATGACGTTCCAAGCACGGGCTACGACGACGTGCAAAGTTATGTTGATAACTCGGCGATGCGATCCGGGTTGGTGATAATGGTTAGCTTGAGAGGCGCTTGAGCTAGTATGGGAATAGTCGTCGAGGAGGATGGCTAGGAGGCTGAGATCTTATCGTTGTTGAAGGTTCTACCATGCTCAAAGCAAGAGTACGTTGGAACGGGCTGCGACGACGTTCCAAGCACGGGCTGCGACGACGTGTTAGTACTCTGGGTAGTTGCGAAAATTCCTAGGCACGGGCTGCGACGACGTGCGGAGTTATGTCTAGAACCTGGGTTACCATTAGCCCTTGACAGGTGGTCATTCAATTAACGGTGAAATCATGGCAAAGATAACAGTGATAGCCAGAGTCATGGATGTTTGGTTGTATTATCATTCGGTCTCAAGAGCGGTATTTTCTGGGTGCTTATCTGATCTTGGTTTAGGCCTTGGGGGTTTGTATTTGGAAAGCATCACCCTTGACTCGAGTGATTATTGCTTTACTTTAATTATCTGCTATATTATGCTTGCTTTTCCTTAGTGTGTGTCTGGGGGCTATCACTGTAGAAAGAGGTGGAGTGGGATGGTTTGGTTCCTATTCCTTTTATTCCTTATGCTCTTTTGGTATGTTTGATAGTTGATTTACTACTCACTAAGACTTTTTCTGACTCAAGGTTTTATGTCTCCTCTTATTACCTTGGGTTGTTCATCCATGTTGGGATGGGCAGACTAGGTAGCAGGTGGCAGGTGCTGTGCTTAGAGTTCTCCGCTGATGATGACGAAGACGAGCAGGAGGCTTTGCATATTAGTTTTCTTACTATGTGTACTGGGTGTTCCGCTGTTGTATCTGATTGAGTGTTTTAGTGAGGCTTTGATGTATGAATGATTCATATGTTTGTATAAAACTGCTATGTTGCTTATATGATGATGTTATGTTCTATAGAGCTTCACTATATTATATGTCTCTATTGTATTTTATCCATGCGCTGTGAGTTGTACGCTAGAGATTCTGCGATGCTTATTTTACCCTGACTACTGTCCATGGCTACCTGGCACGCCCTTCAGCGCTCTTTTCTCTTGTTTTGGTGCGGGAGTCATGGGCGGTCGTCACAGAATCGGAGGAGATTTCTCCTTATGATAGTCAAAGATGCTTGATACGCATTTAAAAGAACATTTGATATTATTATTAGTGCATAGTGTAGGAAAAATTCATTTCGAAAGTAGAATATAAATCTTAGCCAACATACGACCATTATCGTATGCCTACTATAGCTAACTATGTTCAATAGCAGGTTACCGCCACATTCCATAGCAGGTTATACAACTAAAACCGTACAAGTCTCGTATTGTTTCTTTGGGTTTCCAACGAATGATCAGGCCAAGGAACTTCCCATTGCCACATGAGAATGCCTCTGGATGGACATCCCCGAGAACCAAATCGGATCTCTACCAACACAAGGCCGGGTTACCCCTAACTGAGTAACAAC
This sequence comes from Allium cepa, assembly GCA_030765085.1. Lineage (NCBI taxonomy): Eukaryota > Viridiplantae > Streptophyta > Magnoliopsida > Asparagales > Amaryllidaceae > Allium > Allium cepa. The sequence goes on from CM060941.1 coordinate 808,317,214, forward strand.
TGACCGAATATGCCATCCCCCGGTCCTTTGGGACCTTTTAACCGAGCGCTCGTAATCAATTCACACAATCATAACAAAGTGTTTTCAACATGAGTAAGTATCTGGGCTCCATACCATGATACCACCCTTTTCCAGAAGGAAATGCACACATCCTAAAGGGCGCTACCCCTCATAACCTTGCCGCATCTTTCCTGTTTTGACCATTCACGGGGTGTGAGGCTCGACGAAGTCACGTCCACAAAAACATACTTTATACAAAAGCCATGCTTTGGGTCAATAAATGATCATAGAGAGGATCACCAAGATAGACGATCAAATAAACGATCCTATCACAAATAATCAACACAATGATCATTTCACAGCAACACTCATCATGTCACATTACCAAATTGGGAATATATCGCTGATAACATTCAACTACATAACCTCTGAGCTCGTACATCTTAGAGAAGGGTGTTAAGCTAAAAGAATAAATTCTCCGCCACCAACAGAAATATATTTGAAAGAAATCGGCTTTATATCTCAATTTGTAATGTCAGACATACAATCCATACAAGTCTGTTCCGGGATCGAACAAAACCGAAGGCACTTACAAAGAAGTCCTTGCAATTCGGATATTCACAATCCTGATCGGATTCACCATCACATATGGAGAACTCTATACCGTAGCTACTCGGTGCAGAGTCAATCGACGGGTCATCCTATCGTTCTTGCAAATACCGGGTCTTCAACACCGATCTTCAATGCGATTCACAACGACGTATCACATATTCGGAATGGTTATACGACCCCATGGTCCTTTCCCGGTTAACCCGAATAGTGAGCGCTTATTCAAAAATAAGTGTGGCATTCAAATTCAAACAAATCACATCAATTACCCATTCAAAGGGAAATATTGATAGTCGGTTATTGAACTATCAATGGATATGCACAACATCACCAGATTCCAAATAATTTTCCAAATTATTTATTTTCCAAAATATCTTCACTAGATATATAATTTTAATACTTCAAAAATAAATCAATATTTATTTTTAAACAAATTCCACTTCCTTTATAAATTCCTTAGTGAATTTATAATTCCAAAATATCTATGAATATTCGATTTCAATTATTCATTTCAATTTATCATCAAAAAAGATAAATTCTCAAAGTATTCACTTTATATTGGAAAACATTTCCATACTTATTTAATAAGTAATTCATAAATTTTATTTATTTTCAACACTTAGAAAATATTTAATATACTTAAATCGAGATTAAGTATATATTTCATTCTTTAAGGAAATCATTCTCATAAACATATTCATTTGGGTCAAAACGAATGTTGCGTAAAACATCGTTACAACAACCCAAAATCACTAGTATAGGGATTCGAAATTAAAATAGATATATAAATCCCAATACTATACAAAACATTTCCTTTCGGAAATCATTTACCATAACAACAGTGTTATAGTCCACTATTTCCTTTTATTTCTCGAAAACGTCTATTTCAACAATGAATGTTGAAATCTATGGTTTCGAATCTCAACACATTTTAAAACATCATTAGATCGTTTTAATTCTATTTGAAATATCACATTCAAAACAATTTCTTTAACATATTATTCACTATTCAAAAACGTGAATATACTACGTTAATCAATTTCATCATTTCTATACATTTCATTTTAAAGCGTTATTCATAGTCAAAACGTGAATATAACTCCATAAATAAATCATAACAATTTACTTATCAAAATAAGTCGTTTGTGAATTTATAAAACAACGTTTATAAATTCTATTTCTATTTATTTATAACAACTTCCTTTTATAAATTCCTTTATTAACCTATTCGATTTATAACTCAATTATAAAACAAAAGTTCACATTATAAGTTAAACACTTATAATTTATTTGTTTGCAAAAATCGTTCCTTTGAACTTCATAATTATAAATCTTATAACTTATAAGATTCAATTATTCATCCAAATATATTCTTTAATAATTTCACAAAATTTATAAATCTTACTATTTATAAATTTCATTTATAACTTCACCATTTAAAATTTTATGAATTCCATTCATTTACAAAAATTCATTTTCACTTCATTCAAACACTTATAAAAACTCGTTTTATAATGTCAATATTTCAATTTATAAATATCCATTTATAAATTTCTTAATATAAATCAATTTATATTATTCTTTAAAACGTCTTTAATCTCCTTTATTATTTCACCATTTTGATTCATAATATAATTAAATTTTATAAATCCTATATTTAAACTTTTCACAATAAATTCTAAAATCCCGATTAAACTATTTTATAAAATCATTAGCATCATATTCTCAAAAATCAGTTTTTAACTATATTTCTCCAAAAATCATAATTTTTATAACTTTAAAAATTATAATGTTTATTTATTTAAAAGGGATCAATTCCAAAATTATTTTATAAAACGTATACTTTTCAAAAATCACTTTAAAAATCATTTTTAAAGTTTCAAAATTTGGTCCAATGATGCTACATACCAAATAGTCAATCACGACTACAATGACATCATATATCGATATGATAATCCATCAAATATGAAAATATCTGAAATCAAATAAAAACTGTTGAGGAATCCGGTTGGATCCCTCCAACCTGTTTCCTGCATTCACAAACATTAGCACAATACCAATTTCGCTCCAGTACGAAATTATCGCGGTATATGGGATTTAAAATATTATCCGCTTAATAACGGCGCAATAGGGTCTCATCCGCTAAACAAAAAATGCGGGAAATCAATAACTCCAATATATACATATGCCAATATATATATATTGCTATTATATATATAATACCAATTTCACTGTTTATGAAATATTCGCGGTATATGTTTTTAATAAATAACATCCGCTTACTAACGGCGTATAATGTCTATTTTAACAATCAATAGATATCAATCAACATTCAAACATGCATTCAAATATTTTAAATCTAACTTATTAAAATAAAATCGAAACCGATTCGATTTGAGTGAGAAGTTCTCACCTTGATTTTATTTCCGTTTTAGCGATTTATTTCGAATAAAATTAAACAGACGTTTAATTTTACCTGAAATTCTCACTAACTCCAAACGACTCCAATCCAATTTCATAGTGTAGTGCTCGTCCATACGATTCCAACGCAACTGGTTTCGAAATTTTTCGACCTCGTATGAAAAAGATATCACGGTTTAAAGTTTAACGAATTAATTTATATACAAATTACAACAAAATTTATAATTTTTTAACCCAAACAAATCTGGGCCGTGTATTCAGATCCAACGCCCCAACTTTATCTCCCTCAACCTCCTTTGCACGCAACTTCTACAGGAAGGCTGACATAATGAAACCCATAGCATCCATTTTTAGGGTTTAATATTGCAAACTAATCTCTAGCTTCTTCCTCGATCAAGTGACGCCATCCGAAGCGCCTTCACTACCTCAATGCACGGCCTGACCATGGTGGCACTCGGTCGCCTAATGCCTCTCGAAACGCGTGCGTGAATGGTGGAGAACGCGGCAAGAAATCTCACAAAATACTACTCCAATATCGATCATAACCGTTGTACTCTTAGATCTCATCGTCCTCTTCCATTTTCTAGTTGAAACCTAAGGCTAATTGTCGACGGATTTGGAGTAATCGAGGGAGGAAGGTCGCGTGTTTCTGGCCATCCATTGCAACTGGCAGCTAGGGTTTCATTTTCTTCTCTTTTTTTTTTAATAAATGAAGCGTGTGGGTGTCTATTTATAGAAGAAAATCGAACACTATTCATCCGGAAATTCCGAACTCCGATTTACGCGCCGTAACCAGCGTTTCTAAGGTTTATCCCGCGTTCCGGACACAATGGAACAGGTTTCGAAAGCTAATTCGGACATCTGTGCGAGTTATGGCAATAAACGATCAATTTGAATTAAACCGATTTAAATCGATTTCTAGGCGTTTTAATTTGTACTGGACAAACGGTAAATCCAATTGACTTGAAATTTGAAACCTTACAATAATATCACATTACGGATCCGATGAAACTGGTTTCGTCGAAATCCGAGACTTTTTGAAAAATGGCTATTTTAACTCGCCAAATTTAAATTAAAAACAATTCGATGCGTTTCGAGCTGCCACGATCAAACGATAACTCCGATTGACACGAAAATTGAAATCCGATAATAACTAACTACTACGGATCCAATGGAACTAGTTTCGTTCAATTCTGAGATTGTTCAAAAATTGACTATTTTCACTAGTCGATTTAAATATTAAAATATTCAATTTTCACAAATAAACTTTTAATTCGATTTTAAAAGTTCTAAAATATCATTCTAACTCCAATATGGTAAAATAAAATTTTACAAATCATTTTCAATCATATTTAACTCAATTTTCAATTATTTCCATAATTTAACGTATTAAATTATCGATTTAATTATCCAATAAAATCCAATAATTCAAATAAAAATTTATTTGACTTATAAATTCACTTATTAATATTTAAAATTAATTAAATATTCAAATTTTAATTACTAAAAATTCTGGGTCGTTACAGAAGTCATAGGAGGCATGGAACTCGATTCAACGTTGTTGCCTCATATTGAGCTCCTTCTATGTGAATAGATATTTCAGGGACTTGTGATCGGTGTATAGAATGAAGTGCTCGCCTAATAGATATTGGCACCAAATCTTCAAGGCGAAGACATTGGCGGCTAACTCGAGGTCATGAGTGGCATAGCATACTTCATTCAGTCGCAGTTGCCTAGAAACATAAGTAACTACTCGATCCTTCGGCATAAGCACAACATCGGGCCATATCTACTAGCAACGGTGTAGACAATAAGATTTTGATTCCCGTCGGCAACCACTAGAATAGGAGCATTAGTGAGAAGCTCATACAACTTTTTAAAAGAAGCTTCGCACTTATCAGACAAAATAAATCAAACGCCTTTTCAAGTAAGGCTGGTGAGAGGAATCACAATATGAGAGAAATCCTTAATGAACTGGCAGTAATAACCCGCCAATCCAAGAAAGCTACGAATCTCATGAACATTCTAAGGCCTCTTCCAATTCTGGATGGATTCGATCTACGAAGGATCAACCGAAATGCCTTTGGAAGAAATAGTGTGGACTAAGAACTTAACCTTATTCTTAGAGAAATGGCACTTGGATAATTTGGCTTTAAGCTGATGGCGACGCGGAATACTCAAGACAATTCTTAAGTGATTTAGCATGCTCGGCTTCAGACTTCAAATACACAAGGATGTCGTCAATGAACACAAGGACAAACTTATCAAGATATTGCTGGAATACTCGGTTCATAAGATCAACAAAGAAAGCAGTAGCATTCTTCAAACTGAACGGCATAACGAGCCACTCGTAAGATCCATATCGAGCATGGAAAGTTGTAAGACAAATGCTATCTTCCACAACTCGAAGTTGATGAATACCTATGGCAAGGTCGAGCTAAGAGAAGACCTTGGCGCCACTCAATTGATCGAACATATCGTCGATCCTAGGTAATGGATACCTATTCTTGATGGTCAAATCGTTAAGCTTGCGATAGTCGATGCAAAGCCTAAGAGTTCCATCAGACTTCTTCACGAAGACGACTGTGGTACCCCATGATGAAAAAATGGACTAAATCAACTGCTTGGACTCAAGCTCCAAAAGCTGCCGCTTAAGTTCCTCATTTCCCTTTGTAGACATCCTCGTGGGAGAATGACTTACTGGCTGTGCAACTGGAATGAGATCAATGTGGAACTCAATCTCCCGCTTGGGTGACAAACCTGAAACAGGTTCAAATACATCAGAGAAGTCACAAACAATACGAATAGGAGATATATTATCGTCATCTCGTGAGTCTAGAGAGTATAAAGCCACTTCGGAATTATCCACATTCCGAAGAATAAGTAATAGCTGACTAGACGAATCTGGATATTGAAGATATAAAATTCTCTCAGAACAAATAATCCTGGCATCATATCACACTAGCCAGTCCATACCCAAAATCATATCAAATCCTAAATAAGAAATAACGTGTAGATTCACATGAAAAGAAAATCCACATAAAGTAATCTCAACATTATCACAAAGCTTGCTAAGGGTTGTCGTTCCCCCAATAGGATTCGTAGTCCTCAATGAAGTAACATATAAGAAACATCCAAAGACAAATCATCGATGAGCTTCTTCAATACGAATGAATGTGTCGCACCCGTATCAAAGAGGACTCGAATAGAACGATCACGAAACAACAATGAACCTTCAAGAATAGAAGGAGAAGTACCTCTACTCTAAGAAGAACCTCGAGAAGCATCCGCTACATTTAACTTGCCAAATTTAGAATTATTCGAAGCAATAGGTCATGTGGAAATACGATAGCCTTCCTTCTTGCAATAGCGGTAGAAGAGATACTTAGGACAATCTCGAATCATATGGTCAGGAGAACCATAATTGAAACACTTACTATGAGTAGGAGGTGCTCTAGTAGGCTTGGAATTAGGACTAGATCCAACAGCTTCTTCTTCTTGGAGGGGAAAAACTTTGGCTTATGAAACGGTAACTTCTTTTTATTTGAGTTCTTGCGAACCTCAGCCTTATTACCACTATCACACTCCTTCTCGACGGCTTCGAGATGAAGCGCCAAGTCAACCAACTCTTTAAAGAAAGCTTGAGCTGGAGCATCAAAGACTTCTTCAAATACATCTTAAGACTAGAGACAAACTTTGGATTCTTCTTATAAAAGGTGCTAATGTATTCAAGACCATACTTAGATAAGGCCTTGAATGATGAAACATACTCAGAGACGGAGGACTTCCCTTGCTTCAACTTAAGGAAGTGACGGACCATTAAAGCTTTCTTAGATTCAGGAATGAATTTGAGCTCGAATCGTTTCCAAAACTGAGTCCAAGAAAGTGTAGACTAATCGAGCTTGGCTACGAGAAGCTCGTACCAATCAAGGGCATGCTCTTGCAATAGGCTAGATGCTACAAGAACTCTATCATGGTCGGAAAGATCCATGCGAGAGAAGATGTGCTCGCACGTACAAATCCAAGCTTGGACCTCAAGAAAAGAGCCTTTGAACGACTTTCCTCCGAGATGAGAGAAATCACTGCACAAGCGCATAAAGATAGACTTCTATGGAGGAGAAGCTCAAGTAGGAGCTGGAGGCTGAGTGCTCCTAAATAACTCCATAAACAGATTGGCACACATATAAACGCCGTCTAGATGCGAGCCGCTGGATTGCCCAGCATTCGAGCGTCGTCCTCTGCCTCTTCCAGCCCTTAGCTTAAAGTTAAGATAAGATAAAGATTATTCACATGGTAGATATCATTGATTCAAATATGGGATACTATAGAATTAAACTACAGTCTTAGACATATTCCCAAAATTCTATATAGCCTAAAGGACATGAAAAGAACAAAGGCACAATGATTCAGGGATTCGTAACATTTGAATTACACTTTGATGTACCGTGATATGTGTTTTTATTCTGTGTTTATCATATTTTATTCTAAACTCAACTCTGATGGCAGGCTGTGACGCCTCACCCCTAGACCTACATTAACAAAGAGTATTACTGGGTAATACTGTCTACTAATGCAGAGAATAGGGCTGGATAGGAGCGACCATCTATAGCCTTGTTTTAAATATCTATTGAATATGTCGACAATGCCATATATTGTTAGTGGATCGACATATCCAATAACTACTTAATACAAAGCCATAGGTGGCAATATGATCTATCAGAACAAAATAGTGCAACTCAAATGCAAAACACATCACAGAACAACAGATAATCCCATATGTACACACATATACAGATACATCACAAAGTATACAAAATGATACATCACATATGTGGTATGATGACCACAATACAAACACGAGTCAAAAGAATATACATATCAAAGTAGCAAACCAAAGAGGACTATACAAAAAGCTATAACAAAAGAGCTAGCAGAATAGAGTCCATGCGGAAGCCGAATAGGCTAAGTCTAAGTGTACCTAACCCGAAATACCTCGATCTGACTCGACAATAAAATACATGGGTCAGTCAAGCTAAATAACTCAGTTTATGAGGATAAGCGATAATATGAGCATAAGGATAATGTGATAAAATTCTCATGTAAGAAGGGACAATTAAAGAGTATGATTACATCAAGTGATAATATGGTTCACTGCATAAACATACAATCTCAAAAGAGATAAAATAATCCATAAAACGCTAAAAGTAGCGAGCCTCATATCATCGGCAGTCATAAAATATCAAATAAGGTTAAGAGGAAAACCTAAACCCGTTATCCTGGCAAACTTAAAACATGCATAAAGAGATTTCATCTCAAACACGCCATAAGGCAAATATATATCAAAAGAGGATAATAAAATCTCAAGTAAATGCCAAAAGGAAAATATCATATAATGTAGTAGGTAATTCAAACCTCAAATGTAGAACTTCTAAGAGTTCGAATTCCCAAAAGGTAATCGCCACAAAGATATATTGAATGGTTCAAAGGACCAATTCCGGAAAGGATGATACAATAGGGAAAATAGTCAAAGAAACCATCTCAAAAGTGTTTGCACGTGCATGTGGCCGAAGCCTTGCCAAGTACTGTTATCTCAAATAGGAACCTTGCCCGAAGGCAAAACCTCACAATGGCAAATATGCCGCAATGGCAAATATACGGCAATGGAAAACATCACGAAGACAAATACGTCGCAATGGAACATACCTGCAATGGCAAATGCCACAATGGCATTGACCCGAAGGTCCATTACTGGCATGCCACAATGGCAATTGTGTCACAAACTCTCGAATAGGAGCACGAATAGTGTTAATGTGCATCCCATACCATACGTTCGCACTAAACGGTTTACTAACTACTAGTAAATTTCACATTCAAAGCAGTAAAAAGTTTACCTCATCTAATCGGTAAACTCGACCATAAGGTCAAAACGATCAAACGGACAAGTTAGGAATTAACCGAGAAGATAACCGCATGTGTCCCATACCATATGTTTTACCAAACTGTTCGATTCTCCTTCTCGTTCGCTCGAATAGTGAAAAAACGTGTATGTTATATATAAAATAATTGATTTGAGAAAATAAGCTTTTAAAACCATTTTTCAAAATCAATTTTGAAGACGATATTTGAAAATTACATCATTATGTAGAATAAATAGAATTTGCAGTTTAAAATGATTTAAAAATATCACATAATGATTATTTCAAATACAAATTTATTTTAAAAAAACTTCAAAATTTTGTGGAAAAATTTGTGCTCGAAATCAAAGAAATCACTCAAAACTGTCGTTCAAATTCAATTTAAATTTGAATTTCAAATTCAAATTCATCAAAACTTGGCTAGCCTTTTGATAGGCAACATAGCCTTCAAAACATTTTAGAAATATCATGAAAAACTTGAAGTAAAAGTCAAAAGTTGGACGGAAAAAGAACATAAAAATGCTCAAGTAAAATAAAACCCAGGTCTGAAATCTTCTCTGGGTTCACCTTTTAGACATAAAACAGGTAGTCAAACGACCTTTGATTGAACTAAAAATCTGTGTGTACAAAGTAGAAAACTTCATGTTTCAAAAAAATCAATGAATTCCGATAGAAAATGAAAAAGTTACGTTGTCTCTAACGTGGATTCAGACCATGTTTGTAACAGTTCAACAAAAATGTGCTCAGGCCTGAAAATCCATTTTGAATTCAACTTTCAGGCATAAAACAAAGGAACAAAAGGCGTCAGATTGAGCTAAAAATTAGTGTGCATATATAGGAAAACTTTATCTTTTAAAATAAAATAGAATCATGTCATTTGAATAAAGTATGAGAAAGTTATGATTTCTCAAAGTTGAACCCAGATAGTGTTTTCACTGTAAAAATCTGGGCAAAAACATGCTATGAATCAAAGTTCGGCAGCATATTTCTATAAGTTGTATATGTCAAAATCTCTTGTACTTTGGTATGCTTATAGTAAAAAAATTAATCTTTCAAAAAAAAGCATCACACAATTTCAGTAAGAAATGAAAGAGTTATGCTATCTCAAACATGAACTCAGACCATGTTTGCAGCGACTCAAAAAACACAATTTCTAAAGGCAAAAATTCGAGTTTTGTTGATTTTTCATCAAAGTATTGAACACTCATATGACAATATTTTCTACCAAATTTTGCAGAGACAAATTATAACATGCAACCTATAATTTGAAAGAAGTCTGACAGTGTTTTGTTGTCGGAAGCAAAAGATACATGCCTCTAAAGAAGCACTACAGAACAGTTTTGAACAAAAGAGAAGCAAGCTCAAAAATATTTCTACATAAGCTAAAATATTTACAGTTTTTGCAATTAGAAGCATTATTTCACTAGATTTTGTGAGTTTATTCAACTCACCTTACTGATTTGTTACAAAAACTTGGATTTTGCAGCAAAGTTGAAGCATTTTAGCAAGACTGAATCTTCTAAATACCTGTACAGGAGATAGGAAGAACATGCAAAGCAATTTACAGTAAAAAAAATTAGAATCCCATTTATTGTAAAAGAATTTGGTGATGAAATTTAGTAATTTGGAGTTGTTTACCTTTTATCTATCACTAGAGTGTAAAAAGCCTTGCATTTGTCGAATTAAAATGAAGGATTTGCTTGATTTTTGAGAAATTGGTAAAGTGGAGTTTATTTTCTTTTGTTTCAGCTGAAAGAAGTAGAAGATACTATAAAATGAACGTACAACACTCCTCTTTCTCACTTCTTACCAAGCTATGTTGTGATGAATTTGACCCAAAATAAAAAAGAAAAATAAAGAGGCTTAAGGATAAAATCAATATTTAACCAAAAATATGTGTGCATATCACATATACACACAAATAAAAAAATTCATTATTTACGCAGAAGAAAAATGTGAAAACTTGAATGCATATAAAATAAAACATTTTCCATCATTTAAAAAAATAACTTGTATTTCAAAAATATTTTTATTATTAAAATCCTTAATTTAACAAAAATACACTATTTACACAAATAAATGAATAAAACATTGCTTTTAACTTCTAAAATTCCACAAAATTTATTTTCTCACTTATAAAAATGTTTTAAAACATTTCAAAACATTATTTATAACCAAAACATATGTTTAACCCAATTTCCACCTCTTATTTCAATAAACCACATTTAAAAATTACATACTTCTTTTAAAAATGTTTGACTACTATCATGCTGAAGTGAAGAAAATGCGATTCCGAACCAAAGACTGCCAAATCTACATCTACTGATATCCTGACTCTAGGCTGTCTGTGTGGAAAATTATGAGTACCCAGAGTTTAGAAAGGGAACAATAAACTCCGAGTCAGTCATGAAACTGATGTGAGAAAGCATAAAACACTTGTTTGTACAAAAAGAAATAAAAAGAAATCCGTCATGCTTTTTGGAAAATGAAACTACAATAAGGTCTCCCGGCATACACTCAGTGCAATCGCACACATGGGGGAGGTTTCTCCTTATAGCAGTCAAACATGCTTGATACGCAAAAATCATTTTGATATTATTATTAGTGCATAGTGTGGAAAAACATTTCGAAAGTATAGTATTAATCTTAGCCAACATATCTACCATTATAGTATGCCTACTATAGCTACCATGTTAGATGGCAGGTTATAAAACTAAAACCGTACAGGGCTCGTATTGAATGATTGGATTTCCAACAAATGGTCAAGGATAAGGAAATTCCTTTCCGAAGGGGTACGCCTCTGGAGGGACATCCCAAGAACCAAACCGGATCTCTACCAACATAAGGCCGGGTTACCTCTGTAACTAGGTAACTAACTTTCATGAGTATGCCATCCCCCGGTCGTAACCGACCTTTACTAAGGCGCCAACAACAAATTCCAACAACTACATAAGTAAAATATCTGGGCTCCATACCATGATACCACATTTTATCTAGAAGGAAATGCACATACCCTAAGGGGCGCGACCCCCGTAACCTTGCTGCATCCTTCCTGTTTCGACCATTTTCGAGGTGTGAGGTTCGATGAAGTCTCGTCCCACAAAGCTACGCTTTTCACAAAAGTCATGCTTTGATCAACCAATGCTCTGCACTTAGCATGTCAAATTACCAAATTGAGAATACATCACTAGTAACCATCAACTACATAACCTTTGAGCTCATACGTCTCAGAGAAGGGTGTTAAGCTAGGAGAATAAATTCTTCGCTACCAAATAAAAATGTATTTGATAGAAACCAGCTTTACATCTCAAAGTGTAATGTCAGACATACATCCATACAAGTCCATCCTAAGTCTAAATGAAACCTAAGGCACTTCGTCCAGTCAAGGAAAAAGTCCTTGCAAATCCGGATATCCCATAATCACGTCTAGACTACCCATCACTTAGGGTAATCTCTATACCAGAGCAACTCAGTGCAGTGACAATCGACGGGTAATCCTTTCATTTTCAAAAATACCCGGTCTTCAACCACCATCTTCAAATGCCATCCCATTTCGTCGTATCATTATTTGAAATTGGTTTTATGACTTAGTGTCCTCTCCCGGCGTAACCGAATGATGAGTGCTTATTTTAAAAAAAATATGTGGATATATTGGAGCATAGTTAAGTCACAACAAATTTCCATTTTTAGTCTTTTAAACAAAAGATCCACTTTTAAGATTCGATGTGGTTTTCGGATAATCATTTGGAATCTGACCCACGTTCTCATCGAAATTCATATGCCATTTTAAAGGCCATGTCGTTTTAAGTAAACAATTTCAATTCAATTCATAGGTTCACATTCACACACCAATATATCATAGATAAATAACTTACATTTATCACAACTCAATCCAAAACAATTAATATCATAGAACATTACATATCAGAGATATCAAACAGTTCAAGGCATTTAATATAATCCAATCACCCATTAGCAAGATTAATTAGTCACACAATATATAACTAATTTAATTCAAACCTACCTAATCCTGCTTAATTAACATTAATTAATTACAAATCATTTTTTTATTTTTTGAGAAAAATGTGTGATCCTCTACAGGATAGGAGTGCACAATGCACATATATATAACAACAAAAGCGAAGGAGCTTCCAACAAGCCTTCCAGGTAGCAAAAGTCCCCCCCCCCCCAATACAAAAGAAAAATAAAACCCTCCCAAACTCCTAAGAAACTGAAAAACCAACCCTAAAGTGACAAAAACATCCAAATACCAAGGCCTAAAGCGACACCAAAGAAGCAGCGACCAACTGAAAAACATCTACATCCGCACCTGTAACCTCAACATACAAGATGAAACAACACAAAAAAAAGCAACACAAACCACTAAAAATCCCAAAAACAATGAAAAACATAATAAGACTCCCAAAAAACAAACAACCCTCGCTCGAAAGACTAAAAAGCTTTAAGATTTAAACGAGGACATCTCCTAATATTACCAGCTGAATAGCTCTTACCGTTTCTTTTCCTTACTTTGGCAGCACAAAGTAATTCTCTAGCATGGGCAGGAGAATGAGGAAATTTTCATATAGGCGCAAGACAGCAACACATTACAAATCTGAAACCCTCAGTCCAATAATTGACAGCTCTATCAAAACCGATGTTATTGGGACAAGTATGCTCTGTCTGTCTCTCTAGTTCAAAAAAGCCCATAGAACTAGTATCAATCAAATCATTGTTAGAAGAAACAACACCACCAAGCTTTAAATCTCCTATTGCAATACACTGTGGCACATCTGAACGTGCTCACTTATCTGAACTATCAAACTCGTGAAGTGAATTATCTAAAACATCATTAAAAATCACTTTAAAAACTCCACTGTGAACACCCACTACTAGATCCATAACAACATCGCCAATCTCCTTCATACTAAAGATACCAAACACCCATGCACACAATATAGGTGCGATATTAAACCAATCTAACTCCATTGATGAAAATCTATTAAAAGACGAGTTTAAATCCATATTGAAAACAGAGATACGCAGCAAAGTCACGTTATCCACATCATTTCCATATTTAACAAAAAATCTAGATGAAATTAAGTCTTCCACAAAGATATCAGCATAAAGAAAACCATCAACAGCATGACAACTAACCTTAGTGACATCCTCAACATCATCAGATAGGTGCTTCTCTCCTAGAAAGTCGAGAATACATGGATTGAAGAAATTAACTTCATCAATGACCCTATAATTAATGAGAATATCTGAACATACACCAACATAAGCAGAATACAATCACCAGAAATGGAGTCACTAGTCTCTAAGACTATAACGTCTGAACATACACTTTCCTTTGCACGAACACAATCAACTGAAGTGGAGACACTAGCCTCTGGAACAGCATCATTTAAGAATATATTATCAAATGAACGAGAACAACCAATTAAATAGGATATGTCTGAATCCACACTAGCATCAAAAACTGATGAAGTCCAAACAACCGAAATAGAAGAATCCTTAACAATTCCGCCTGTCGACTTTGAATTAGAGAAACGACAATCACTGACCACAGGATCCAATAGCATAATGTCAGCATGGAGATCCCATTGCGAGTCGTTCTCATATATTTTCTCAATATCGACCCATAGCATATCCTTACTATCTTGAAAAACATTTTCTCTTTTCGAAAATCCCCTGGGTTGAAACTCCTTCCAATTCTGACTACTAGAATACTTTTCAATGTTTTCAGCAGTAAGACAATCAGAATGCCAAAACACTTTGTTAAAAAGAAAATTACATTCTTCATAATTCCCTATACAACAATCAAAGAACAGACATCTTAATCTCAAAAATCCAAGAACAAAATAATAGTGATGTTCTTTAAGACTCAATGGTTCCGAGAAAAACGGATCAGAAAAAGTGAAAGAAGGGTCAGTGTTAAGGAAAGGATTAAAACCAAAGGACAAGACATTCTCTTATGGCCAAACACACCACATTTAAAGCATCGAATAGGATTTGAACTATCTTTAGCTCTGTGATATTTATTTCCTCACCTAAAACAGATAAAGACCCTCTTCCGATTTGGAACAAAAGAAACTCACGATTTTTGATTTGAATGAGAAAACTTTTTAGCTCTATTAAAGGAATTAGAGTTACAATCTGGGTTGAAATGATGGTACGAAGACGATGAAGCCTCGGGTTGGGATAAAAACGATGATGAATTATTACATACACCATTTTCTTGAACATGAGAATTATTCCAATCATTTGCCGAATAAAAAACTGGGTTGAAAAATCAATTCGATGAAGATGAAGAATTGGCTTTGGGAAGATGAGAATTATTCAAATCATTCCCCGAATTAAAAACACGACGATGCGGTGAAAATGAATAATTGATTTCTGGTTGGCAGAAGAAAGATGATGTAATTGTTCGTACGCCATTTTCTTGAACGCAAGAAGCTATTGTTGTTGGTTTCTATCTTATTGGATAATTACAAACCATTTGTTATTATTTTAATTAATTAATGAAATTAATTAATCATCCTTAATCATCCATCTTAATTAATGATCCTTAATTAATTAATCATCCCTTAATTAATCACATAAATTTTTTAACCTTAAGTTAATTACATTAATTAATTAACGCTTAATTAATTACATTAATTAATTGGCCTTTAATTAATTAATTATTCTTTAATTAATTAAGTAATTATCCTTTAATTACTTACATTAATTAATCATCCTTTAATTTAATTACATTAAGTAATTATCCTTAATTAATTTCATTAAGTAATTATCCCTTAATTACTTATATTAATTAATTAACCTTAAATCAATTAATTATCATTTAACTAATTACATTAAGTAATTGTCATTAGTTTACTAATTAATTATCCTTTAATTAATCAAGACCCTAATTAATTAAAGATAAACCCTTCATCTTAATTAATTACATAATTACAACAATTAAACTTATTTAAATAAACCTTTGAAATAAATAAATTATTAACACATGAATTAACTTAAGACCTTTAAGTTAATCTGATAATTAAAACATTATTTAAGATAAACCCTTTATCTTTAAAGCCTTATTTAAATAGGCTTTAGAATTAATTCATCATTAACCTATAAATTAACTTAAGATCCTTAAACAATTAGTAATTAAAAACATCTTACCTTTTAAATTAACTCCTTAATTACATTATTAAATTCCATTTGAAAACAATTAGAAATCACATTAATTAATCACCTAATATATAATTATTTAAAACCAAAACAATTGATCTTAAAAACATTTAACTTTAAACCTTTAATCTTTGAAACAAATTTATTATTAACCCATAAATTAACTTAGACCTTTAAGTTAATTAACAACTATGAACATCTTTATCTTTTTAGTTAACTTCTTAGTTAAGCTATTTAATTTTATTTAAAATAAACTTAAGAATTAATTAATGAAAGTATATATATGTATTAAAACACTTTAAACTTGATTAATTTTAAAATAATTTATTTTTAAACCTTTTTCTATTTTCAAACTTAAATATAACATTAATTATTTAAAGAAATGGGTTAAAGATTTAATCAAACTTTTAAAACTTGTAATTATACTATTAGATTTCTGACCGAAGACAACTTTGAGTTCTCACCCGAGCCAATGCTAGTTTTCCCCGAGCAAAACCATGTGCCATCCCATTTTTATTTTTAGCTTTGTTTTTTTAAAAAAAATTTAAAACTGTTGTAATCACCCGTGTACCAACCTGATAGCAGACCAGAGACACAACATAATTTCCCTAAGCTCTTCCCCGAGCTCAACACATATAGCAACATCCAGACATGAAGGAAACATCGTGCACATGCACACGAATTCGCCTCAGCTCCGACCCACTATACTGTCGTCTACAGGTCGCCGATGACCTACTCTCATGCTCCGACCACCCAGAAACTTGGAACCGCATCCAATTCGAAATCGAGAAAAATGAAACCCACTGGAAAAAAACAGATCACCCAAAACTACCTCGCCACACCACCACCGACCACCGGACACCACGTGATCATGTCCAAAGATGTGTCATGCCTTCACGCTTCGATTCCCCCACCACTGATCCACTCCGGTTCACCACGTCTTTGCAATGCTTCACGAAATCATCGACAACCAAAACTTCTTAAAAACCCTAAATCGATATCGACCATCCACCTCGATGATATGAAAATCCAGCGATCATTTTTCCATTGACCTCCAGGCTTCCAGCTACCTCCAGCTCCAGGCTTGACGACCATCCATCACCGATCAACGAGAAATCGACGAAACTAACAATTTCGATCAACTCGCGAATGCTCAACATCCCCAAACTTAAAAATCATGAAACCATTATCTAAAATCATCATTTTCTAATATGAATTTGTTTCTAAAATCAAAATATGAAGTTAAGATGATCGAATTTTCTGATTTAAAACGATTTAACTGTAATTTCACCTTTTCGAAATATTTACCAAACATTTCCATCTGAAACTATTTTTAAAAATGATTTTACATTCTTACAAATATTTTTCATTTTGAGATTCTAACCTAAAAGAGACTAGGGGAAGAGAGATTTCAATTTGAACTTTTTAAAACCTGTAAAGTTTAAAACAGAAGCATGCATACTTGGTTCACAAACATGCATACATCAATCACCTGCACACACACACACACATACACACACACACACACACACACACACACACACACACACACACATATATATATATATATACACTGGCATATTTTTACATCCATAAACACATTATTTACCACATACTTCAAAACATCAGGATATGTATACATGGATTCAAGTTAATATATTAGCTTACTCACCTGTTTAGGTTTGAACAGAGGAGCCTAGATATGATTTGAACGTTGGAAATTGATAGTTGATCTTTGAACTGCTTGTTGTTTGATCAGGTTGAAGTTTTTCTTAGCTTTATTTCTTTGATTTGAAACCGATCTTGTTGCTTCAGTCTGATTGCTTTAAACTTTGCTTGCTATTTGATTTGCTTCTGGTTTGTATGTTTGCTTTGTTTTACAGGTTTAACTTTCTCAGTTCTAGCTTTGAGATCATGAAAGAAAATGAGAAGAGTAGAAGTAGATGTGTATATGTAATCTCTTTTAATTTTATTTATCATTTTAAAAATAAAAGGAAATCAATGACACTTGTAAATGCATATTGTAATTCCTACACTTGTAAATTTGCAATTATTACATTTGTTTTAATACATTTTAAAATAGTATACACTTGTTAATCTTTATATTATAGTACTTACACATGTTTAATGCATGTTATTAAATGTCTTTTATATAATTTTCGTATCATATTTTCAATTTAGTTATATATATATATATATATATGTTTACTAATTTCAAAAGAAATATCTATATTTATGTTAAAGCTTTTTATTTAATCTTGTTTTTATATTATATTTTCAACTAAGTTATACAGGAAAATAGGAAAAAGGAAGAAGTTGCAAAAAAATTCGTCTCAAGTACAATAATTTTGCTTTTCAGTTTGAAGGACACTTTATAGCATAAATAGAAAATGATAGTTGCAACTATCATTCTATGATTTAAACTAAAAGTTGTCTTTCAGCCTAAAAAGCAAAGTTTTTGTCCCTGAAACTAAATTTTCCTCCAACATTTTCCCTGATCCTAAAACCCTTAAGTTATATATGTATATATGTTTTTATATTTTGATTAATTCATTTTCTATTATTTATACTTATATAAGTGTTGAAGAAAATGATTTTAAAGTCTAATCATGCACACATATTTATATATATATATAAGTTTATTTTTAAATGTAGAATTTAACTTTAAATAGCTTTTGAAAATTATTATATTAAATTCAAATCATAACTTCCAAATCACAATATATATATATATATATATATATTAGGAAACATATTTTTATTAGTTTTTTTAATATAGAGTTTTCTAAATCCAATTTATTTTTAAGATATTTATTTTTGAATTTCAAATCTAAAATTATATTTACAACATATATATATATATATATATATATATATATATATATATATATATATATATAAACAAACACATATATTATTTGTTTTCGAAAAAACTATCCAAATTAATTCATGAATTAGTCCCAAAAATTATATTAATTACCAAATTAAATTTGGCTTAAAAACGGGATCGTTACAAATTCCCACCTTAAGAAAATTTCATCGTCGAATTTTGATAGACAGAGAGACAAACAAAAAACATATGAATAAGCATAGAGAAGTCCTATCCCAAATGTAGAGTGGATATTTCGGCTTCCGCATGCTCTTTTCAGTTTTGGAATAAATCAGAATGTCATTAATAAGTATGAGAATAAACTTATTCAATACTTTACGAAATAATCGGGTCTCAGGTCTACGAAATATGCAGGGGTATTGGTTAGTCCGAGGGGCATCACTAACCATTCGTAGAATGTATCTGGACCGCAAAAAGCAGCCAAATGAACACAATCTTTTGCAATTCTCAACTGATGGAATCCTTGGGCTAGATCCATCTTGGAAAAAAGAATTGAGCACCATGCAATTGATCGAATGGGTCGTCGATTTGAGGCAAAGGAAATTTATTCTTAAGAGTTTATTTATCAAGATCACGATAGTCTGCGCACAATCTCAACGATCCATCGGAATTGGCTACAAATACTACAGCTGAACCCCAACAGGAACGGCTAGGTCGTATAAATCCTTTCTCAAGTAAATCTGGGGTTTGCTTGACTAGCTCTGCTCTTGGTGCCATCCTACGGCTTGCACAACTGGACGGGCATTGGGAACCAAGTAGATTCTAAATTCGATTTTCCTACGCGGAGGTAAAGACTTAACTTCTTCAAATACGACAGGAAATTTTCGAACAATAGGTATGACTTCCAAACTCAATCGGAATACCCTAAAGTATACACTTGCTTGTCCCTCTTCGGACTTGGATCCTCACAATAAATCACAACAAAATTTCCAAATTTGGTTTTTAACCGAAATCAATTTATTGATACAATCTAATTTAGCTTTTTATATTTTGTTAACCAATTCATTCCAAGTAAAATTTGAAATTCATTAAAGTTAAGAACGAAAAGGCAGATAGGAAACTGATGAAGAGAATACGAAATAGAATCTTTTCTACAATGTAAACAAAGATTCGTAGGGCCTCCTAACGGGTTCTTCACACAAATAGGTTCGTTTACAAACTTGGGTTCAAGATTTAACTCTTCTACTATTTGTTGGGAAATAAAACTTTGCATGGCTACAGTGCTGAATAAAAATCTAACAATTTTATCATAAATAAGAAATTACCTTACTTCTTATGTACATCCTGAAAATACTAGCGGAAAGCATATAACGCTGCTCAAATTCGTGCTTGAATCTATCCTATGTAAACTCATTCTCCAATTCGGCCAAAGTAATGGTTTTTCACCATACCAAAGCTTCTTCCTAGAGCTGCTAGGAAGCCATCAAGTTCTTTTGAAAATTGGATGATGATCAAAGGAGGTTGATGGGAAAGTTGTTCCTTTCGTTACTGTTGTTACAAGGTCTCGACCATTTGTTGTGGTACTCCCCTGTCCCCTACCTTTTCATCGTCTTGCACTCATTCTCACTATCAGTGAATAATAAGAAAGTTGAATTAGGCATACGAACAAGATATCTTAGGGAATATACTCATTCTAGGGAATTTGTAACCCTATCTCTAATGAGTCACCTAATGAGTTATACTCCAAAGCTAAGTTCTTACTCATCCTTTAGCTCTGATACCAAATGTGATAGTCTAGGCTTTACAACCATTGATAGCAGCTCACTTCACCATGGCACACATTGGTACCTCGAATTTGCTTTTACGGCCAGCCTCTCGACTCGCAACCAACCCACCCCAGGACGTGTAGGGCTAAGAGTCTCCTGCTCGCCACCAAACCCGAAGCGAAAACCCCCTATCATGCTGTAATGAAGCAAATCCGATATCCCCTAATCACGTTCGAACTTCCCATCACTTAGGGTAATCTCTATACCAGAGCAACTCAGTGCAGAGACAATCGACAGGTAAACCTTTCATTTTTGAAAATACCCAGTCTTCAACCACCGTCTTCAAATGCCATCCCATTTCGTCGTATCATTATTTGGAATGGGTTTTATGACTTAATGTCCGTTCTCGGCTTAGTTGGATAATGGGCGCTTATTTTAAAAAAAAACATGTGGATATATTTGGATCATAGTTAAGTCACAACAAATTTCCCTTTTTAACCTTTTAAACAAAAGATCCACTATTCAGATTCGATGTGGTTTTCAAGTAATCATTTGGAATCCGACCTCCAGTCTCATCGAAATTCTAATGTCATTTTAAAGGCTAAGTTGTTTTAAGTAAACAATTTCAATTCAATTCAGAGGTCCACATTCACACAACAATATATAACAGATAAATAACTTACATTTATCACAGCTTAATCTAAAAAATTCATATCAGAGAACATTACATATCAGAGATATCAAACAATTCAAGGCATTCAATGTAATCCAATCATCCATAAGCAATATTAATTAGTCACATAATTTATAATTAATTTAATTCAAACAAAGTAAATTAATGACTGATGAACTTAATACCAAATCCTGCTTAATTAACATTAATTAATTACAAACTATTTATTGTTATTTTAATTAATTAATGAAATTAATTATCTTAATCATCCATCTTAATTAATTATCCTTAATTAATTTATTATCCCTTAATTAATCACATATATGAATTAACCCTAAGTTAATTACATTAATTAATTAACCCTTAATTAATTTACCTTTAATTAATTAATTATTCTTTAATTAATGAAGTAATTATCCTTTAATTACATACATTAATTAATCATCCTTTAATTTAGTTACATTAAGTAATTATCCTTAATTTATTTCATTAAGTAATTATCCCTTAATTACTCATATTAATTAATTAAACTTAAATCAATTAATTATCCTTTAACTAATTACATTAAGTAATTGTCATTAATTTACTATTAATGATCCTTTAATTAATTAAGACCCTAATTAATTAAAGATAAACCCTTTATTTTAATTAATTACTTAATTAAAACTTTTAAATCTTATTTAAATAAACCTTTGAAATAAATTAATTATTGACACACGAATTAAATTAAGACCTTTAAGTTAATCTAATAATTAAAAACATTATTTAAGATAAACCATTTATCTTTAAAATCTTATATAAATAGTCTTTAGAATTACTTTATAATTAACCTATAAATTAACTTAAGATCCTTAAATTAATTAATAATTAAAAACATCTTACCTTTTGAATTAACCCCTTAATTACATTATTGAATTCCATTTGAAAACAGTTAGGAATCACATTAATTAATCACCTAATATATAATTATTTAAAACCAAAATAATTGATCTTAAAAACATTTAACTTTAAATCATTAATCTTTGAAACAAATTTATTATTAACCCATAAATTAACTTAGACCTTTAAGTTAATTAATAACTATGAACCTCTTCATTTTTTAATTAACTTCTTAATTATGCCATTTAATTTTATATAAAATAAGCTTAATAATTAATTAATGAATGTATATATATTAAAACAATTTAAACTTGATTAATTTTAAAATAATTTATTTTTAAACCTTTATCTATTTACAAACTTAAATAAAACATTAATTTTTAAAGAAATGGGAGATTTATTCAAACTTTTAAAACTTGTAATTATACTATTAGATTTTTGACCCGAGACAACTTCGAGTTCTCACCCGAGCCAATGCAAGATTTCCCCAAGCAAAACCCCGTACCATCCCTTTTTTCTTTTTAACTTTGTTTTGTTTTTTTAAAAAAAATTAAAACTGTTGTAATCACTCGTGTACCAACCCGATAACAGACTCGAGCCACAACATCATTTCCCCGAGCTCTTCCCTGAGCTCAACACACATAACAACATCCAAACACGAAGGAAACATCGTGCACATGCACACGAGTTCACCGCAGCTCTGACCCACTATGCCGTCTTCTATAGGTCGCCGATGACCTACTCTCATGCTCCGACCAGTTGAAACTTGGAACTACCTCCAATTCAAAATCGAGAAAAATAAAACCTATTGGAGAGAAATAAATCACCCAAAACCACGTCACCACACCACCACCGGACACCAGGCGATCACATCCAAAGATGCATCATGCCTTCACGCTTTGATTCCCCCACCACCGGTCCACTCCGGTTCACCCATGTTGCCGCAATGCTTCTCGAAATCATCGACGACCAAAACTGCTTAGGAAACCTAAATCGACGTCGATCATCCCCCTCGATGATCTGAAAATCCAGCGATCATTTTTCCAATGACCTCCAGGCTTCCAGCTACCTCCAGCTCCAGGACCGACGTAAATCCATCATCGATCAACGAGAAATCGATGAAACTAACAATTCCGATCAACTCGCGAATACTCAACATCCCCATTCTTAAAAATCATGAAACCTTTATCTAAAATCGTCATTTTCTAATACGAATTTGTTTCTAAAATCAATACTCGAAATTAAGATGATCGAATTTTCCGATTTAAAAAGATTTAATTGTAATTTCACCTTTTTGGAATATTTACCAAACGTTTCCATCCGAAACTATTTTTAAAATTCATTTTACATTCTTATAAACATTTTTCATACAGAGATTCTAACCTAAAAGAGACTAGGGGAAGATAGATTTAATTTGAACATTTTAAAACTTGTAAAGTTTAAAACAGAAGCATGCATGCCTGGTTCACAGACATGCATACATCAATCTACCTATATACATATACACACAGGCATATTTTTACATCCATACATGCATTTTTTACCACATAATTCAAAACATCAGGATATGTATACACGGATTCAAGTTAATATATTAGTTTACTCACCTGCTTAGGTTTGAATAGAGGAGCCTGGATATGATTTGAACACTCGAAATTGATAGTTGATCATTGAACTGCTTGTTGTTTGATCAGGTTGAAGTTTGTCTTAGCTTTGTTTCTTTGATTTGAAACTGATCGTGTTGCTTCAGTTTGATTGCTATAAACTTGGCTTGCTATTTGATTTGCTTCAGGTTTATATGTTTGCTTTTGTTTTACTGGTTTAACTTTCTCAGTTTTAGCTTCGAGATCATGAAAGAAAATGAGAAGAGTAGAAGTAGATGTGTATATATAATCTCCTTTTAATTTTATTTATCATTTTAAAAATAAAAAGAAATCAATGACACTTGGAAATGCATGTTGTAATTCCTACACTTGTAAATTTGCATGACACAATTGTTACATTTGTTTTAATGCATTTTAAAATAGTATACACTTGTTAATCTTTATGTTATAATACTTACACATGTGTAATGCATGTTATTAAATGTTTATTTATATAATTTTCATATCATATTTTCAATTTAGTTTTATATATTTGTTTATTAATTTCAAAAGATACACACATATATATAAGCTTTTTACTTAATCTTGTTTTTATATTATATTTTCAATTAAGTTTTATACGTATATATGTTTTTATATTTTTATTAATTCATTTTCTATTATTTATACTTATATAACTTTTAAACGAAATGATTTTAAAATCTAATTATGCATACATATATATTATATATAAGTTTTTCTTAAATATAGAATTTAACTTTAAATAGCTTTTGAAAATTATTATATTATATTCAAATCATAACTTCCAAATCACAATATACATACACACATAGATATATATATATATATATATATATATATGTATATGTATATGTATATGTATATGTATATGTATATGTATTAGAAAACATATTTTTATTAGTTTTCCTGAAATATAGAGTTTTTTAAATCCAATTTATTTTTAGATATTTATTTTTGAATTTCAAATCCAAAATTCTATTTACAACTTATATATATATAAACACATATATTATTTGTTCTTGGAAAAAAATCCAAATTAATTCACAAATTAGTCCCAAAAATTATATTAATTACCAAATTAAATTTGGCTTAAAAACGAGATCCTTATATCAAAGTACCAAATAGTCATAGTAGACTTAATACAACATAGCGGGAATAAAAATATAATTTAACGATCTTGGTTTTGAGTCAAATTTAAATTGGTAATTAATATAAAATTTTGAATTTAATTGTGGATTAATTTGAATTTTTCCAAATTAAATAAGATGTTTGTTTGTTTATATATATGTTTATAAATTGATTTTAAATTGAATTGTGGGTTTGAAATTCAAAAAATAAAATTTGTTTTCAAATTATAACATATATATGTATAAATATTTTGGAAGTTATATTGAAAAATCATAAATTCAAAACCTATTTAAGGTTCAATTTTAATATATATATATATATATATATACACACACATATTTAAATTATTAATGTGCAATTAGATTTTAAAATCAAATTTCTTTAAAGTTATAAATATTTATGAAAGAAACATACATATATGAATAGTTATAAAAGGAAATATAAATATAAAATAATATAAAAATATATTTAAACATTTAAACACATGCAAAATACACCTGTAAGTATTTTAACAATGAAATTAACATGTGTAAGCATCTTAACAAAAGATTACAAATGTAACCATTTTAAAAACATGAATTACAAATGTCTTTTGTTTTACTTTCATATAATGAATAAAAATTAAAACAAGTTATTTATAAATACATCTACTCTCCTCTTTTTATATTTTCTTTCATATGACTCAAAATCTACAAATCTGAAAACTTAAACCAGAAAATAAAATCAACAATCAAAACAAAAATCAAAAACTGATTCAACTGAGCAAAATTCAACATCAATAAATTTAACTCAATAAAAAAATCAAAGGCAAATTGTAAACCTGGAAATCAGAAGTTAATCAAACAATAAGTGCATATTAAACTTCAAATCAGATCAAGAGCAAGTTCAAATCAAAGTTTAACTAAGCAATATCAAGCATTCAACTCAAACAGTTTGAAGATCAAATCATCATCAAATAAGGATCCAAATCCCAGTTTCAGATCAAAGTCTTTTCTCTGTCTATCAAAGCCTTGTTCTCTGTTCTTCAATTCTGGGTCTCTGCTTTATCAATTTCTAGGTGAAAAAACTTACTTTTTGATCTGATTTATAACTTGATGTGGTGATTAATGTTTGAAGAGAAGTTGTAAACATGTTTGCATGTATACAAATATGTATACATATACTTATGCATGTTCGGAAACAGGCATTATTTGCCTCTGCTCAAAGTTTACAGGTTTCAAAAACCTATTTAAAAATTTAAATTTTCTTCTTCTAATCCTTTGTAGGCTTTAATGTATGAACAAAACAAGTTTTTAAAATCAAGTCCAAGTTTAAAAAATATTTTTAAGTAAAATTTGGAAGAAATTTTTATTGGAAAAAAATATATAGTGGAACTCAAAAAAAATTCAAAATTCGATTGTTTTAATTTCTTGATTCAATTACGTAATGTGAATTGTTTTCAAAAATCATGATTTTTAAAAATAAAATCAAGATTTTTAAATTGATAAATCGAGTGATATTGAGAGTTGAATAGAAATTGAATTTGCGTCGAATTTGGGCAATCAAGTGGTTTGGGGACTTCGGGGTTGAGGCTGGAGCACGATTGTAGGTGGGCGATTTCAGGAAAAATAATGAGCAAAATTATTAATCGCCATGGTGGCCAAACATCGATGAACTAGGGTTTAAACTGAAGCTTTGGTTGATGTTGTTTTTGAAGGCATAGCATCGTCGATAGTGAACAAGAGGTGACCAGTATGGGGGGAATCAAAGCGTTGAACGTGAGACGCAACTCTAGACATGGTGACATGAGTTTAGTCGTTTGGTGGTGGCGATACGTGGAAACTTTGTCGACCAAGTTTAATTCCAAAAGGGCATTGATTTTCTCGATTTTGAGTTGGTAGTATTTTCGAGTTTATGGGAGGTTGGGCTCATCGACGGTGATGTCGACGAATGGTTGAAGGTCTCGGCGTTGGCCAGAGGTGATCCGATCACTTCTGTACGTGTACAGGTGACAGTAGCATGTCAGTAGATTTGGACTTGGGAAGGAGGACTTTGCCTCGGGTTGGGTCATGGGATTTTTTTTTGTTGGCTCGATATTGCTACCGGGTTATTCACATGAATATTATATGTTTTAATAGTTTAAAAAGTTTTAGATATAGCAAAGGAAAAAAGGGAAGGTGACCCGAAGTTTTGCTCGGGAAAAATTGCTTTGGACTTGGGTTGATACTCGAAGTCGTCACGGGTTTATGATTTTACAGTTTTAAATTTTAAAATTAAACAAGTTTTAAAAAGTTATGATCAAGTTTTAACAAATTTTGTTAAACTAATTCTTTTATACAATCTGTGTTTATTTGTGGATTAATTAAAGGTTTTAAATTTAAATTATTTTAGTTAATCAAATTTAAAATATTTTAAGTGCATATATATACATATATATGTGTGTGTGTGTGTGCGCTTTCATTAATTAATTCTTAAGCCTATTATTAAATACGGAATTAAATAGCTTAATTAAGAAATGAATTAAAAAGATAAAGATGTTTTTATTTGTTAATTAACTTAAGGATCTAATTTAATTTATGGATTAATAATAAATTTATTTCAAAGAGTTAAATGTTTTAAAGATCAATTATTTTGGGTTTTAAAATAATTAGATATATATATATTAAATGATCAATCTGTGTGATACCTAATTTTTTTCAAATGGTATTTGTTAACGTTATTAATTAGGATAAATGAGTTATCTTAAGATTAAAGGAACATTAATTTGAAATTTAATTAATTAAAAGTTAATTAAGTATTAATTAAGGATTAATTAATTTGTTATGAGTTAAGTATTGATGATGAGTAATTAAAGGATGATTACTTAATGAAATTAATTAAGTATAGTTACTTAATGTAATTAATAAAATATTATTACTTAATGTAATTAAGGAATAATTACTTTGTGTAATTGCATTAAAGGATAATTACTCAATGTAATTAATTTGTTATTTATTAATATTAGTGATTAGGATAATCAATTATTGTAATTAATTAAGGATAATTAATTAATGATCAAAGGTTGATTAATCAAGTGGTTAAAGGTTAATTACTTAATGTAAGTAATTAAAAGATAATTTTAAATTAAAGGTTAACTAATTAAAGGATAATTAAGGATTAATTACTTAATAATTAAAGGTTAATTAATTAATTAGTGGATGATTAATTAACGTAATAAATTAAGGATTAATTAACTTATGTAATTAACTTCAGGTTAATTTATTTATGTGATTAATTAACGAATAATTAAAGGTTAATTATTTATTGATTAAAGGTTGATTAATTAATAATTAAGGCTAATTAATTTATTATTAAAGGTTAATTAATAAATGATTAAAGGATAATTAATTAAAATGATTTGTAATTAACTAATGTTAATTAACCAGGATTAGAAATTTATTCATAAGTAATTAATCTGGTTTAAGTTAATTATAATCAGATAATGAATTGATCATGCTTATGGATGATTGAATTCTATTGAATGCTTTGAATTGTTTGATATCTCTGATGTGTGATGATTCTGTGATATGATTATTTTGAATTGAGCTGTGAACTGTGATTTAATTATCTGTGATGGCATTACTTATTTATCTATGAATGAAAGATAAGCGTTATAGGGTTATACCGCTTATCGATATTATTGTGCTTGAATTGATGATGGTTGTGATATTTTATTGTTGTGTGCAAAACCCATGGACTACACCACACACAAATATGGATTTCACAAGGAATTGGTTAAGTCACAGATTTTTGAATTTAATATTATTTTTATTCAAAATAATAAAATAATTTCAAAGTTAAATTTTGAATCCAATTGGTTTAAAAGTGAAATTGAGTTAAATAAGAAAGGCTTTTGAAAAGGAAGTTTTGAAATTTAAATTTAGTTTGACTATACTATGTCTTATTGAAGTTTTGAAATTATTTTGGAACCTATGGTTTGAAAGGGTTATATAAGTTATACAAAATATATATGTGGATTTTAAACCATTTTTAAAGTATATTAAATAAATTATTTTGGAAATTTGAATTTAATTCAAATAGAACTTGCCAAGAATATGATTTTCCAACGTGTACTTTGAAAGGCTATAACTTGAGTAAATATAATATGTTTTTCCGGAATGAAAAGCATTTGTTTTCAAACGATAATTGCTTTCATATAATGAAAGGATTTCCAGTTTTATTGAAAATATTTCAAGTTATGGGTGAATCAAATTAAAAAAAATAGTTTTGAAAACTATGAATAAATCTTTATTAAAGATTTGGTGAACATTGTTTCAAAATGAAGCGGATCTTAAAGGTGTATCTTTTGTATAAAATATTTCAAATGGAAATTTGTTTAAACCATTCAAAAGAAAGATTTTTGGGAAACAAGTGTTGAAAGTTGTGACTTGACTAAGATCCTAATATATCCATATGCTTTTCAAAAAAAGCGATCATTATTCGATTTAGCCGGGATAGGACTTTACGTCATAAAACCCATTGCGAATAGTGATACGACGTAAGGGGAGTGCATTTGAAGACGGTGCTGAAGATCGGGTATTTTCAAGAACGAAAGGATTACCTGTCGAATGTCTCTGCACTGAGTTGTGCCGGTATAGAGATCTCCATATGTGATGGGGAGTCCGATTAGGATTGTGAATACCTGGATTTGTAAGGGCTTCTTTGAAGTGCCTTCAGTTCTGTTCGAACCTGGAACGGACTTGTATGGATGTATGTCTGACATTACACTTTGAGATGTAAAGCTGGCTTCTATCAAATACATTTCTGTTTGGTGGCGGAGAATTTATTCTCTTAGCTTAATACCCTTCTCTAAGACGTAAAAGCAAAGAGGTTATGTAGTTGATGGTTACTAGTGATATATTCCCAATTTGGTAATGTGGAATGCTAAGTGCTGCTGATCATTTGTTGATCGAAGCATGGCTTTTGTGAAAAACGTAGCTTTGTAGACGAGACTTCGTCAAACCTCACAACCCGAAAATGGTCGAAATAGGAAGAATGCGGCAAGGTTGTGAGGGTCGTGCCCTTTAAGGTATGTGAATTTCCTTCTGGATAAAAAGTGATATCATGGTATGGAGCCCAGATATTAACTTATGTGATTGTTGGAATTTGTTGGTGTTGAGTGCTCGGATAAAGGTCGGTGACGACCGACGGATGACATACTCGTGTAAGTAGTTACCTAGTTACAGAGGTAACCCGGCCTTGTGTTGGCAGAGAGCTAGTTAAGTTCTCGAGGCGTCCCTCCAGAGGCGTACCCTTCGGTGAGGAAGTTCCTTAGCCTGACCATTTGTTGGAATTCCAAACAAAACAATACGAGCCCTTTACGATTGTAATTGTATAACCTACTACCTCAGGTGGTAGCTATAACAGGTGTAATATAATGGTACCTATGTTGGCTAAGATTAATACTATACTTTCAAAATGTTTTTTGCACTTTGCACTAATAATAATATCAAAAGGATTTTAGCGTATCAAGCATGTTTGACTATCATAAGAAGAAATTTCCTCCAATTGTGCGCTTGCATTGTGTGTGTGTGGGAAGGCCTTATGGTAGTTTCATTTTCCAAAAAACATAGCGAATTTCTTTCTATCTTCTTTTTTTGTTTTTGTTCAAATAAAACTGTTTTTGTTTGCTCACACCAGTCCCATGACTGACCTTGAGTTTATTGTTCCCTTTCTTAACTCTAGGTGCCCATATTTTTTCACACGGGCAGCCTAGCGTCAAGTTTTCAGATAGTCAGATACTAGGTGTAGCTTTTGGCAATCTTTGGAGTTTTCTTGAATTTTGGAAATCGCATTGGTGCACCGGATTTGCTATAAGTTCAGCAAGATGGTGGTTCGAGCTTATGGTTTGGAGCTTTGGCATTGGAGAAGATATCTTTCCGCTGCTGATGTTATCTCTTCTGCTATTTCTATCTTATTCTTTCCGCATTCGTATCTATCTCTGATATGTGTTGATCATTTCAATTGTATCATTGATGTATCAAATATTGTGTATCAATAAAGTTATTCATTCTATTTCCACTGTGTTGTTATCGCATAATGTTGTTATAAGCTCCGATGAACCAGACACAACGTTTGAATCTGCGGTATTCGAATACGGGTGAAGTATGGATGTCGATTTTCGAAGGTCGAGTCAGGGTCGTTACATTTGGTATTAGAACTGGAGGTTGAGTAAGAACTTTAGCTTAGGAGGATAACAAATTAGGTAACTCATTAGTGATAGGGTTACAAACACCCTAGAATGAGTATATCCCTAAGATATCCATCTGTACACCTTAGTAAATTCTCTTACTATCCACGGATAGTGAGCATGAGTGCAAGAAGAGGATGAGGTAGGGGACAGGGGTGTACCACTACAAATGGTCAATACCCTGTAACAATAAGGGAACAATCTTTTCCCATCAATCTTCTTTTGATCATAATCCAATTTCAATTTCTTCGATGATTTTCTGGCAGCTACAAGAAGAAGCTTTGGTGTGGTGGTGGCCCTGCGAATCGTTGTAGAAAAGGGTTTAAATTCCTATCTTATTTCTCTTCATCAATTTCTATCAGCTTTTCATTTTTAACTTTAATGTATATGAGATATCATTTGAAATAAATTGGTTAACAAAATATGAAACTGAATTAAATTGCATCCGTTTGTCTATTCTTTGGGGTCCAGGTATATTCTACGAATGGTTAGTTGTCCCTTCGGACTAACCAATGCCCCTGCATATTTCGTAGATCCGATGACCCGAGTATTTCGTAAAGTGTTGAATAAGTTGATCTCATATTTATTGATGATATTCTCATTTGGTAAGCCAAATATAGAATAGATATTCAGTTGATCTAGTAAACCATTTCTCTATCTTTGGTGTGTTCATTTGTTCTTTGTTTGTCTCCCTGTCTAGCAAATTTCGGGGACGAAATTTTCATAAGGGGAGAATCTGTAACAATCCTAGTTTTGAGTCAAATTTAAATTGGTAATTAAAATAAAATACTTAATTTAGTTGTGAATTAATTTGAATTTTTCCAAATAAATAAGATATTTGTTTGTTTGTTTATATATATGTATATAAATTGATTTTAAATTGAATTGTGGGTATGAAATTCAAAAAATAAAATTTATTTTCTAATTATAATATACATATGTATAAATATATTGTAAGTTATATTTAAAAATCTTAAATTTTCAAAAGCTATTTAAGGTTAAATTTTAATATATATATATATATACACATGTTTAAATTATTAATGTGTAATTAGATTTTAAAATCAAATTTCTTTAAAGTTATAAATATTTATGAAAGAAATATACATATATAAATAGTTATAAAAGGAAATATAAATAGAAAATAATACACGAATATATTTAAAAATTTAAACACATGCAAAACGCATGTGTAAGTATTTTAACAATGAAATTAACATGCGTAAGCATCTTAACAAAAGATTTACAAATGTAACCATTTTAAAAACATGAATTACTAATGTCTTTTTTTACATTCAAATAATGAATAAAAATTAAAACAAGTTATTTATAAATACATCTACTCTCCTCTTTCCATATTGTCCTTCATATGACTTAAAATCTACAAATCTGAAAACTTAAACCAGAAAATAAAATCAACAATTAAGAAAAATCAAAAACTGATT
The DNA here is from genome assembly GCA_030765085.1 of Allium cepa. NCBI lineage: Eukaryota > Viridiplantae > Streptophyta > Magnoliopsida > Asparagales > Amaryllidaceae > Allium > Allium cepa. Next base: position 808,349,901 of record CM060941.1, read on the forward strand.
CAACTGAGCAAAATTCAACATCAATAAACTCAACTTAGTAAAACAAATAAAAGGAAAATTGTAAACCTGGAAATCAGAAGAAGATCAAATAACAAGTGCAGACTAAACTTCAAATTCGGTCAAGGCAAGTTCAAATCAAAGTTCAACTAAGCAGTATTAAGCATTCAACTCAAACAATCTGAAGATCAAATCATCATCAAACACAGATCGAAATCCCAGTTTCAGATCAAAGTCTTTTCTCTATCTATCAAAGCCTTTTTCTCTATTCTTCAATTTCAGGTTTCTGCTTTATCAATTTCTAGGTGATCAAACTTACTTCCTGATATGATTTATGACTTGATGTGGTGACTAATGTTTGAAGAGACATTGTAAACATGTTTGCATGTATACAAATATGTATACATATACTTGTGCATGTCTGGAAACAGGCATAATTTGCCTCTGTTCAAAGTTTACAGGTTTCAAAAACCTGTTTAAAAACTTAAATCTCTTCTTCTAATCCTTTGTAGGCTTTAAGGTATGAAAAAAACATGTTTGTAAAATCAAGATCCAAGTTTAAAAAGTATTTGAAGTAAAATATGGAAGAAATTTTTACTAGAACAAAAATATACAGTGGAACTCAAAAAAATTTCAAAATTCGAGTGTTTTAATTTCTTGATTCAATTACATATTGTTAATTGTTTTCAAAAATCATGATTTTTAAAAATAAAATCAAGATTTTTAAATTGATAAATCAAATGATATTGAAAGTTGAACAGAAATTGAATTGCATCGAATTATGGCGATCACGTGGTTTGGGGACTTTGGGGTTGAGGCTGGAGCACGATTGTAGGTGGGCGATTTCAGGAAAATTAATGAGTGAATTTATTAATCGTCCTGGTGGCCAGACATCGATGAACAAGGGTTTAAACTGAAGCTTTGGTCGATATTTTTTTGAAGGCGTAGCATCGTCGATGTTGAACTAGAGGTGACTGGTATGGGGGGAATCGAAGCGTTGACGTGAGACGCAACTCTGGATGTGGTGACATGATTTCAGTCGGTCAGTGGTGGCGATACGAGGCAACTTTTTCGACCAAGTTTAATTCCAAAAGGGCATTGATTTGCTCGATTTCGAGTTGGTAGTATTTTCGAGTTTTTGGGAGGTTGGGCTCGTCGACGGTGTTGTCGACGACAGGTTGAAAGTCTCAGCGTTGGTCAGAGGTAATCCGATCACCTGTGCACGTGTACAGGTGACTGTAGCTTGTTAGTAGATTTGGACTTGGGAAGGAGGACTTTGCCTCGGGTTGGGTCATGGGATTTTCGTCTGTTGGCTCGAGATTGCTATCGGGTTATTCACATGAGTATTGTATGTTTTAATAATTTAAAAAGTTTTAGATATAGCAAAGAAAAAACGGGCGAAGGTGACCCGAAGTTTTGCTCGGGAAAAATTGCTTTAGGCTCGGGTTGATAGCCGAAGTCGTCTCGGGTTTATGATTTTACAGTATTAAATTTTTAAAATTAAACAAGTTTTAAAAGGATCAATCAAGTTTTAACAAATTTTGTTAAACTAATTCTTTTATACAATATGTGTTTTTTTGTGGATTAATTAAAGGTTTTAAATTTAAATCATTTTAATTAATCAAGTTTAAAATATTTTAAATATATATATGTGTGTATGTATGTGCTTTCATTAATTAATTCTTAAGCCTACTTTATAATAAGGAATTAAATAGCTTAACTAAGAAATGAATTAAAAAGATAGAGATGTTTTTAGTTGTTAATTAACTTAAGGATTGATTAATTTGTTATGAGTTAAGTAATTGATGATGAGTAATTAAAGGATGATTACTTAATGAAATTAATTAAGTATAATTACTTAATGTAATTAATAAAAGATTATTACTTAATGTAATTAAGAAATAATTACTTTGTGTAATTGCATTAAAGGATAGTTACTCAATGTAATTAATTTGTGATTTATTAATATAAGTGATTAGGATAATCACTTATTGTAATTAATTAAGGATAATTAATTAATGATCAAAGGTTGATTAATCAAGTGATTAAACTTTAATTACTTAATGTAAGTAATTAAACGATAATTTGAAACTAAAGTTTAATTAATTAAAGCATAATTAAAGATTGATTACTTAATAATTAAAGGTTAATAATTAACTAGAGGATGATTAATTAATGTAATTAATTGAGGATTAATTATTCTATGTAATTAACTTCAGGTTAATTTATTTATGTGATTAATTAAAGAATAATTAAATAATTAGAGGTTAATTATTTAATGATTAAGGGTTAATTGATTTATTAATTAACATTGATTAATTAATAATTAAAGGCTAATTAATTTATTATTAAAGATTAATTAATAAATGATTAAAGGATAATTAATTAAAATGGTTTGATTAATGTTAATTAACCCGGATTAGAAATTTATTCATAAGTAATTAATCTAGTTCAAGTTAATTATAATCAGGTAATGAATTGATCTTGCTTATGGATGCTTGAATTATATTGAATGCTTTGAATTTTTAGATATCTCCGATGTGTGATGATTCTGTGATTTGATTATTTTGAATTGAGTTGTGAACTTTGATTTAATTATCTGTGATGATATTACTTGTTTATCTATGAATGAAAGATAAGCATTATAGGGTTATACCGCTTATCGATATTGTTGTGCTTGAATTGATGATGGTCGTGATATTTTATTGTTTTGTGCAAAACCCGTAGGCTATACCACACACACACAAATACGGATTTCACGAGGAATTGGTTAAGTCACAGATTTTTGAATTTAATATTATTTTCATTCAAAATAATAAAATAATTTCAAAGTTGAATTTTGAATCCAATTGGTTTGGAAGTGAAATTGAGTTGAATGTGAAAGGCTTTTGAAAAGCAAGTTTTGAAATTTAAATTTAGTTTGAATATACTATGACTTATTGAAGTTTTCAAATTATTTTGGAACCTATGGTTTGAAAGGGTTATATAAGTTATACAAAATATATGTGTGGGTTTTAAACTATTTATAAAGTATATTAAATAAATTATTTTGGAAATTTGAATTTAATTCAAAAAGAACTTGCCGAGAATACGGTAGTTCGCTGATTTTCCAATATGTACTTTGAAAGCCTATAACTTGAGTAAGTATAATCGGTTTTTGTCGGAACGAAAAGCATTTGTTTTCAAATGATAATTGCTTTCATATAATGAAAAGATTTCCAGTTTTGTTGAAAATATTTCAAGTTATGGGAAAATTAAAAAAATAGTTTTGAAAACTATGAATAAATCATTGTTAAAGATTTGGTGAACATTGTTTCAAAATGAAGAGGATCTTAAATGTGTATCTTTTATATAAAAGATTTGAAATGGAAATTTGTTTAAACCATTCAAAAGAAAGGTTTTTGGGAAACAAGTGTTGAAAGTTGTGACTTGACTAAGATCCCAATATATCCATATGCTTTTTAAAATAAGCGTTCATTATTCGGTTTAGCCAGGAGAAGACTTTATGTCTTAAAACTCATTCCGAATAGTGATACGATGTAATGGGAGTGCATTTGAAGACGGTGGTAAAGACCGAGTGTTTTCGAGAACGAAAGGATTACGTGTCGAATGTCTCTGCACTAAGTCATGCCGGCGTAGAGATCTCCATATGTGATGAGGAGTCCGATCGGCATTGTGGATACTCGGATTTGCAAGGGCTTCTTTGAAGTGCCTTCGGTTCCGTTCAAACACGGAACGGACTTGTATGGATGTATGTGTGACGCCCCACCTCTATACCCACGCTAGCCAAGAACATTACGGTGTAATGCTATCAACTAGCGCGGTGAATAAGGCTGTTGAGGAGCGGCCATCAGTAGTTAGGTCTTACACTAGTATTGGTTATCTCGATAGGAGTGGTATATATATATATATATATATATATATATATACATATATATTCTTTCATTTTTCATCTCTGATTTATTTACTCCCATCGACATACCCCAATTCCAGTATAAAATGAACTACGATGGTTCATAATAATTTAGGACAGTAGATATAATAATAACACAGATAATATCAATAAATGCGGAACACAGATAAAACAGAAAAGTCTTATATATATATAATTGATGTCAGTTACAATACATTTAACATAGAACATATGATACAACTACAACTGTCGACTCAGGAAGTTACATATACAAGTACATTATCGACTAACATACATGAATACATATCAACCTATGCTATGACACAACAACTCCCAAAAGATATGAAAAGTTTTCATAGCTCAAACAGCTACCCAAAGCAAGATATCTACGACTTAAAATAACTCGGTCTGACCCGAGTATTAAATTCAAAAGAAAATAATACGCGGGTCAGTCTAATTCAAGCTCAGTTATTAGTGCACAGAAGCAATAATAATTAAATAATGAATAGATGACAGTCACAATAAATCTCGTCTATCCGATCCTTAAATAAAGAAATCGGATAACGATAAATATAACACGTAACACTGTTAAACAACTAATCAGCAAATTAAACCAAATCAGAATACAATTCAGAATATTGAATTGAATAAACAAAACAATTCAAACCATTGAAATATCAATTAAAATATTAATTCGAGTAGGGCTGCAATACACGCACGCGTGCACTGCCTCGCCACTACAGCATAAGGAATATGCGAAAGATCAATAAATCAAAACAAGATAGAATATCATAAAAGCCATACCGTGTGGCTGCAGTTCACGCTTGTATGCACTGCCTTGCCACTACAGTGATAATGTACCCAAAAACTCAATTCCGTGTGGCTGCAGTTCACGCTTGCGTGCACTGCCTTGCCACTACAGTAATGATGTACACAACCGGGCACAAGGTCAAACCCGAACTATTAGCTGGATTCAACTCAAGTAAATTCAAAAACCAATAAAATGCAAAGGTCAAGTCGCAGATATCACGACTCAACACAACTGCAAGTATTCAAGTTCACATGCGAAAGTCCAGGCATCAATACTTGAAGTCAGAAACAATACAAAAGCAGACTCAGTGATACAAGAAGCAAATATACAGTGATGACATGGTTGTAGTGAAAAACTCAAAACCCCTAATGTACTTGAATACTTGAAACAGTAAGTGGAAAATATTCAACATGCAATGATACATAGTGGTATATGATCAGAGGTAATGCAAGCAAAGCTAACAACTACATATAACTGTAGTGCAGCATATATCAAGTGAAGGCTAGCACATACACATCAAAGTGTAGACAAACTACAAAATCAGGATAAAGCCAGTGACAAGCTTACATGATGACTCGAGAACAAAAGAATGAAGTACTCAGCATACATGTATCATATATACATGCAGTGAACAGTGGGCAAGAGTCCAACAAAACATCTCAAGCTCAAAATGGACCCAGACTCAAGCATCAGCAAGTGATAAATCAGAGTAGTAGAGAATGAATGCCGCAAATGAAAAATGCAGTTGCAACATGAATGACCTAAAGGCAGTGAAGTGCTGACTGGAAACAAACTACAAAGGCATCATCAAGTTTGACATGAAGCAGTGCTACAGGTGGGCAGTCCAACCACCAGGCAGTGGCACATAGATTATACCAAAATGAGGGAATATCACTGCAACATGCACCAGTGATGCATGTTAATAGCAACTACAGAATGATAGCACCCACAACTACTTCAACATGGAAAATCCAAATATGTAACTATTTACATATACTTAAGCAAATTCAAGTAACAAAGTAGTTAAGGCATGAAGCCATCAAGTGAACAAAAATATAAAAATCGAATTAGTGAAGACACCAAAGACACGACATCACAGTAACTAATTCCAGTGAAGTTAAAAATGAAAATCAAGACACCAAGTATGCCTAAAGTTAATGTGTAACGACCCGTAAATTTTCGATAATTAAAATAGCTAATTTAATAAGATTTCATGATTTAGTGTTAGAAAAAAATTTGTAAGTCGTTTGGAATAATAATAACTAGAATGAAATGCAACAAGATTCTATCTAAGTTAATTATTTATGAATTGAATAAAATCCCAAATCAATCGAAATGATATGTCGTCAAAGGTAATAGAATGAATTTATATTGTATAGGTCATTGTGACGCTTGTTTGTAAATAATAAACTTATAAGTAATTAACAGTTAACGGTGATAATTATTTAAGTTACCTATTCATTTAGTTAGTCGAATTGAATTTGTGAACCAATTGAAATTAAAATGAAAGTTCATATATTAGTTGAGTGCATTATCTCTAACTGTTGATTAATAATAATGTAGAGTTCATTTGATGTAATATAGTAAATCGACTGATAATGAAATTTTTATTTAAAATCCAATATTGAAATCCGTCAAATATTGAACAATTAAATTGTTTAAATTTAATATTTGGAATTTATTGAATAAATTGAATAACGGGAATTTAATAACTGTTTAATGAAAATGGTTGTTCTATAATTGAATTTGTTAAATTTTACAAGTTCGTTTGAATATTTCAAAAGATAGTGATTTAAGAATAATCAAATTTTTTTAAATCTAATATTACAAATGTTTGAATAATTAAATTCCGAATTTGATACGATTAATTTGATATTAAAATTTAATATATGGAAATAGAGTGAACAATTGAAATTTGATTTAATATGATTCAAATTGGTTTCCAAAGTGAATGTAAAGTTATATTGGGATTATAATAGAGTTAATAAGATTTTAAAATTTGAATTTGTTGGATAATTGAATTGTAACAACCCTGTATTTTCTGATTATTGTAATTGTATATTTTAATTATTTTAATTTAAATTCCTAATTTAAAAAAAATACTTTATTTTATTTATTAAAATGAATATATTTTGTTAATTGAAATACAAATGTTGATTTTGATGTGGATTTGAATTTCAATCATGCATAAATTGAATATTTCCAGAAAAGTGAATTTTGGTCAATCTGGTTAAACTTTGACTTTTAAATTTAAATTTTAAAAGTTTTAAAATTTTAAATTTTATCTTTTGTTATGAAAGTAAATAAAATTTCAAGAACAATGCTTTTCGTTTCGTTGAAATCCGAATAATACTGTGAAAGTTATGCTTTTACAAAATTGGGTGTAAATTGTTTTATTTAACAATATTGTTTATTTTAAATTATATAGATAATTTTTATTTGTCATATCTTATTATAAATTGTATTATATGTTATGTTACATATATTTTTACCATTTAAATATTTTTTAAAAGATGTTTGAAATTTTCCAAAGCTTATTGAATTTATTTTCTATTTTTAAAGCCTAGTTTCTATTTTCTTTGCTATTTTCTTCATTTAAATTATATTTAAATTAAGATTTATATATTTATTTGTGAATGCATTTTAGTTTATGTTATTATCTTTTTTATAAATATTTTTACAAGTACATAAAGATTTTCCAAAGTTCATTGCATTTATTTTTCATATTTTCAAGACTAGTTTGCAATTTTTGTTGTTTTATTAATTAAATTATATGTAATTAATATTTATTTATTTTGTTTACTTGTTTAATTTATTTCTGAGTTTATTTTATCTTTATTTATCAGTATTTTAAATGTATTTAAAATTACAAAAAGAATTAGAGAAATATGAAGAGTTTAAAACCTTTCATTTACCTTTGACTTTTCACCTCCCTGCCTTTTCAATTTCATCATATGCATTCAATTGGGGCTGTTCCCTATACCATCTTCTGCCGTATTTTTTTTTTCTTCATTTTTCACGAAATTTCTTCCTCCTCATCTCTGAAAATTTTAGCCTCTATCATCTCCAAGAGTTTGGTAAAATTCTTTTTCTTTTCCATTGCTTTTCTACTTGTTTGTGTTGTTTTCACTTGCTTTCTCACCCTTGTAGCTCAGCCCCTTGCTCCTCCTTCACCATGGCTGCCACCACCACCACCTGAGCCAGCCTCCACCACCTCCTCTACAGCCCCAAGCCACTGGCCATGCACCCATGTGACCAAATCCAACAATATCTACACAAACTTCACCTATATGCACCATAGCCAATCACCTATGCCTTCATCACTTTCAACCACCCGTTGGCCGCCACCTAATCCACCTCCACCATCCATGGATGACCTGGAACCCGCTGCCACACCATCCTACAGCCCACTACAGTGATGGCCGCACCATGCTAGCTTGTGGCCGAACCCATATGTTGCATAGGATCCATGGTAGTTGCATTGTAGTGTTAGTTCCATGCACCTATCTCTCTACCATACTTTGCTCCATCATTTTCCCATGCTAGGCCGACCTTTAGGAACCCAGACCAGATCCAAACCATGCCTTTAGCCATGCCATTTCAGATTTGAAGCTGAAGCATAGGTGGTAGAAAGCAAGTGCAAACACTTTGGATTTGTTTATGCATCCAATTCTATCATTGTTTAATGGTATTTTGTGTTGAAACTTATGTGTTGTTATACTTGTTTTGTTGAATGTATCCAAGGGAATTGATACTTTGGCTCTCCCACTCATCTTTCTGTCGTGTTATCGTTCTTGTTGGGATCTCATTCGTGCATTCGTTGTTGTGTCTCCAGCTCAAACATGTGAGTTATCCTCACCAGACAATATGTACATATATAACTAGTAAATTGACCCCTTTTGAATCTGTAAAATGCATTAACATGTTACATATGCTATATTATGATTATATGATGTTCACCCATGCTTAAACACCCATTATAACATCTGTTACTGTTATATTATGTTGTTCTGTTATTTTTATCAGTTTATCACACTGCAAGTTCCCTTTAGATTAGAATCACTATGGGTTGAAATGATACATACCCGAACGGACTTTAGAATAGGGGAAAATCGTTATGGGCTGAAATGATAGGCCTGAGCGATTTTCATTTTATTTCATTTACTTGGGACTGCGGGTTTGAAATGATAAAACCCGGATTTTCTTTGTAAATTACGGGTTGAAATGATACATTACCCGTATCACTTTACCTAGGCTAGAAAATTATATACAGACCCGTAGTTAAAATATATTTTTCTAAAATTTTTAAAAATATGTTTGAAATGTAAATATTATAATATTTTGATTTAAAACATAATTAAAAATGATTTTTGTAAAGTACTATTGATTTTTTGGAAATTTATAGGTTAAATAAATTACGGAAAAGTTAGAAAATTTAAATGTAAATTATTTTGGAAATTTTGATTTAATTATAATTGGAAATTAAATTAAATATGAAATTATGATAAATTTATGATAATTTTAATTTAAAATGAATTTAAAATGATTTTATAATATATTAATGATTTTTGAGTAAAGTTAAAAAATGAAAGGGATGATTATTTAAGTTGAAATTTTGAAATATAACCAAATGGGAATTTGTGAATTTGGCTTAAAAGTGAATTTTAAGTTAAGTGAATAAAATTGAAATTAAGTTATATTTTGAAATTTAAACTTAAGTGTTAAGTTGAAATTTAATTCAATGAATTTAAATTTGAATGTTGAAATTTAATAAGTGAATTATTATTAAATCTTGATTTTTGAACGGAAATTTAACTTTATAAAACCATGAACTTAAGGAAAATTAAATGTTGTTTATAAATGTGAAATATATGATTTTATAAGTAAAAAAAATGTTTTAAATAAAATTATAATTGGTTGTGAAATTATATTGAATATTTGAAGTTAATTAACTGTATTTTTGAAATGCTATTAATTGCAATGTAAATGATATTACAGTATTTGTAAATGCTGTAGTTGATGATAATGAACTAAAAAGCTAAATTAAATTAAAGGCTATTATAGCAATCTTTTTAAGTGCTATAATTGTTGAATTTAACTAAGTTATTTGAAATTTAAGTAAACCCTATTACAGCATTTTTAAAATGCTGTCTTTTGTTAAATTGAACCGTTTTGAATGTAAATTTTCGTAGCGTTTTCTAAATGCTGCGAAAAGTGAATTTTCACTGTTTTGATAAACTTAAGTGAATAAATGAACTTTGGAAGTTGAAAATTTTGGAAATTTAATACTTTAATTATTAAATATAATAACTTCATTTTAATGATTTAAAATGATTTTTGAAATATAAACTGTTTTGAAATGTGAATTGAATTGGTATTTTAAATTGAATAAAATGAATAATGATTTGAAAGGAAGTTTTTAAAGATATGATATTTTGACATTAAATGATTTGAAAAAAAATGAAGTTTTGAAAGATATGATATTTCGATATTAAAATGATTTGAAAAGAAATTCTGAAAGATATGATAATTTGGAAATGAAGCTTTGAAAGGTTATGAATTTTAATATATTAAAATGATTTGAAAGGAAGTTTTGAAAGGATAGGATAATTTAATATATTGAAATGGTTAGAAATGATTTAATATTTATTTTGATAAATATTTGAATTTGGAAGATATGGTATGATGATATATTGAAATGGTTTGGAATGATTAAATCTTTATTTTGATAAAGATTTGGATTGAAATGATATTTTATTTTGAAGTATAAAATATTGTTTTAAAGTTATAACTACGGGTTATAATAACGATTGGTTGGCAAAGAGACCGGGATCGGATATGGGCATACTCTCTGTCGATACCGAAAACCACTTTGACTAACCGTGTACGCAGTGGAGATTCCAGAATGAAGTAGGATGGTGGCGACGTTCTTGAGGTATATTTACGTGGACCCAACTCCCGTGAGTTGGCATAAGGTGGCTAAAACAGGAGCGATCTTGGGCCAAGTGAGGTCATTCCTCCTATCGGACACATTCCTTCGATACTATACTCTTACTGGTGATTGATTAGATGGCCATCCTCTGATTTTGATATGGGAGTGTGTTCCGAGGTGGGCGTATGTGGCTGCTGCGTTACCACCAGCCCGTGTGCGTAATTGGTATATCTACCCTGGCATTGCCTTGTGTGCCGTGTCACCTACCATACCGAGCCTTTACTACGAGTTTGTTTTTCTCCCGTAGCCCGTGTGGTATCCTCTGACAGTCACCCGGAGTGGAGATGGCATGATATTGGATGGACTACTGGGACTATTATGTGTGAAGGGTGATATGGGTAGCCCGGAACGCTATTTAAAAGTAAGTTTATTTTACTGTAGACATTATTATAATAGCGAAATATTACTACATAGTAAATAGTTTAACGGATCCTTAAAGGATGGGCGGTCTCAGGCATCCTTTAAGTTACTTGTACCTTATTACAGTTCATTTGAGTTGGCTTACATTATATAAGTATATATTGTCCTGACTCGAGTGTTTGTATTTTTATTTACGCTCGGGTCAGCCTGAGTTATTCACAGATTTGGATTCCACTTTCTGGAGATTGGAATCGCTGGAGATTATCTGCTTATCTAGTTTTATCTATTCCAGTTCTGTTGTTCTATTCAGCTTGTACTTGGTTATCATCTTAAGAGTTCTGTTGTACTTTATTTAGTCTGTTGTATTTTATTTAACTCTGATATATTTATATAGTGGCTTCATGAACTACTATTTCTTTTACTTCCGCTGCATTATTAAATACTCTGTGTCTGTGATCTGTGATTTTATTTACTGTATATTCTGAGATTTGCCAAATTTTATTTACAATGCGGTATTTTGAGCAATTCAAGTCCGACATGTGCGGATGCGAATGGTTGAAAATATCAGGTTGTTACAGTTGGTATCAGAGCTTTGGTAGCTCTAGGCAAAACTCAGTATATAGGGTAAATGTATTTACAGAATCACTTTCATTCGAGTTTAAACCTCTTCCTTTTTGACTCGATTCCTTTGAATTTTGGAACATTCCCTGTGGTTCCAAGATCCATTCATGTCCCTCACTATTTATCTTCTTTTGTTTCTGGAGTATCCCATAACTCCACTTCAAAAGATCTTCATAATGAGTCGGCGGTCTCGCCAACCTCAAATTTATTTGTAAAGGGGGAAAACCCCTTTACAACAACATCGATTCACTAGAGATTCTATATCCTCGGTTTAGATGCTAGTATCTCTTATAATTTCGAACTCTACATCTTGAGATCGAATGTCGATTTACCCAAGAAATCCACATCGATCTTATTATTTAAGTCACGGTTGACCCGGTTAAGGTTGCCCGCGATTTATATAAACTCATCCATCTCCCTATTCTGTTATTTAATCATCTCATCTTTGTTTCCAACTTATCTTCAAATTATTCTTGAAGTGTATTTGTAAACTAATATTTAAAATGTTTTATATATTGTGTTGTTTGAGTTGTTGATGTTGATTTGGGTTTCTAATCGATTCGTCTGATCAACGCTATCGATAAGATTTCCAAAACACTTGAACAGAGCAAACTGACACAATATGTTTTTAAAATTTAGTAATGAAATAAATTTTATGAAATAAATTTTGTAACTATATTATAAATCTTTATCTGGATTTTTATTTGAATTGGTTGTTAAGAAATAATATTTGATTTATATATCATTTTCTATTGTTTCATATATCTAATTGAACTATAAAACATGGTTATAAATTTATTTGGAAATTTAAAATGAATGTAAAACAAGAATTTGAGAATTTAATTTCCGATGGATTTCAAACTTTGTGTTTAAAGTTTTAAAGGATATATTATTTAAAGTATTTTCGAATAGAAATTTGTTTCCAAAGAATTTTAAAGTTTAAAACTAGTGCTCTTCTCTTTGTCGCTGGAAAATAACTTCGGTGATGACTACAGCATCACCGACATTCATTTTCAAGTTTCGAAGTAAAGCGACCATTCTGTAGTCTTGCTACAGTTTTAAGTTGGGAAAATTTTGTTGATTTTAATTTCTAAAATAAGACTGGATTTATAACATATGCTGATATATGATTTGAATTTGAATGGATATATATATATATATATAGTGTATATGAGCATTTATTTATCTCTAAATAGTTTGGAATTTATCGGAAATTTAATTCCTAAATTTTATCTTGAAAGATAATTTCTAAGTATAATTTCAAGATTTGGATAAATATTCAAGCTTGAAATAATTGAATTAGAAAGTTTTATTTGTATAATACACAATTTCATTCCAATATAACTTACCTTAATTTTCAGAAGTTGAATATGTAATTGGATAATATACAATATAAAAAAAGGATTTTATAAATAAAATTTGAGTGGTTATTATAAATGTTATATACTTAAATTTTAGTTATAAAAGGATTAACAGAGGTAAATAAAGAAAAAGTGTAATGGAATAAATTTACAATATAAAATGATGATAAAGGAACTAAGAATAAATTTAAGGCAGTTACAATGAGTGTAAATATATTTAACATAGGTGATAAAATATATTGAGAGGAATAAATTTAATTTTAATTAGTAGTGAAGAAGAATTAAATTTTATTTGGTACATTTTGAGTATAATAAAAGATTTTTCAATTACATGATTTTAGGGATTTGTTAATTTAAGATAATTGGATGATAAGATAATGAAATTAGAGATGCTTAAGATTTATTTGACTTATGTAAAATTAATTTTCAGTTTAAGTTGAAATTTTATGATTTCAAATTTATTATTTTATTTTGTTTTTCAAACTATCTTTTGGTTGTCCTAATTTCCCTTATCTTGCTACAGAATGGAAGGCTATTGCATATACCAGTCTGTTTAGAAATCTTTTTATAATATTTAAAAATCTTTGGTACTCATCTTTGAATCTAAGCATTGCTTTCCATCCACAGACCGTCGGTCAAACGGGAAGGGTGAATCAGATTCTAAAAGATTTTTTTTCCATGCTTGTGTTCTTGAATTCTGGAAGATCTTGGAAAGATCATCTCCACATTGTTAAACTTACCTATAGCAACAATTATCAGGTATGATTTTAATCTTCTTGTCATCTTGTCTTAATACTATTTCATTCTATCTTTTTCTGTGCTTTCCCTTACCTCATTCCTTTTCGGGGACGAAAAGTTTTGAGTGGGGGAGAGTGTAACAACCCTGTATTTTCTGATTATTGTAATTGTATATTTTAATTATTTTAATTTAAATTCCTAATTTAAAAAAAAATTATTTTATTTATTAAAATGAATATATTTTGTTAATTGAAATACAAATGTTGATTTTGATGTGGATTTGAATTTCAATCATGCATAAATTGAATATTTCCAGAAAAGTGAATTTTGGTCAATCTGGTCAAACTTTGACTTTTAAATTTAAATTTTAAAAGTTTTAAAATTTTAATTTTACCTTTTGTTATGAAAGTAAATAAAATTTCAAGAACAATGCTTTTCGTTTCGTTGAAATCCGAATAATACTATGAAAGTTATGCTTTTACAAAATTGGGTGTAAATTGTTTTATTTAACAATATTGTTTATTTTAAATTATATAGATAATTTTTATTTGTCATATGTTATTATCAATTGTATTATATGTTATGTTACATATATTTTTACCATTTAAATATTTTTAAAGAGATGTTTGAAATTTTCCAAAGCTTATTGAATTTATTTTCTATTTTTAAAGCCTAGTTTCTATTTTCTTTGCTATTTTCTTCATTTAAATTATATTTAAATTAAAATTTATATATTTATTTGTGAATGCATTTTATTTTATGTTATTATCTTTGTTATAAATATTTTTACAAGTACATAAAGATTTTCCAAAGTTCATTGCATTTATTTTTCATATTTTCAAGACTAGTTTGCAATTTTTGCTGTTTTATTAATTAAATTATATGTAATTAATATTTATTTATTTTGTTTACTTGTTTAATTTATTTTTGAGTTTATTTTATCTTTATTTATCAGTATTTTAAATGTATTTAAAATTACAAAAAGAATTAGAGAAATATGAAGAGTTTAAAACCTTTCATTTACCTTTGACTTTTCACCTCCCTGCCTTTTCAATTTCATCATATGCATTCAATTGGGGCTGTTCCTTATACCATCTTCAGCCGTATTTTTTTTTTCTTCATTTTTCACGAAATTTCTTCCTCCTCATCTCTGAAAATTTTAGCCTCCATCATCTCCAAGAGTTTGGTAAAATTCTTTTTCTTTTCCATTGCTTTTCTACTTGTTTATGTTGTTTTCACTTGCTTTCTCACCCTTGTAGCTCAGCCCCTTGCTCCTCCTTCACCATGGCTGCCACCACCACCACCTGAGGCAGCCTCCACCACCTCCTCTACAGCCCCAAGCCACTGGCCATGCACCCATGTGACCAAATCCAACAATATCTACACAAACTTCACCTATATGCACCATAGCCAATCACCTATGCCTTCATCACTTTCAACCACCCGTTGGCCGCCACCTAATCCACCTCCACCATCCATGGATGACATGGAACCCGCTGCCACACCATCCTACAGCCCACTACAGTGATGGCCGCACCATGCTAGCTTGTGGCCGAACCCATATGTTGCATAGGATCCATGGTAGTTGCATTGTAGTGTTAGTTCCATGCACCTAACTCTCTACCATACTTTGCTCCATCATTTTCCCATGCTAGGCCGACCTTTAGGAACCCAGACCAGATCCAAACCATGCCTTTAGCCGTGCCATTTTAAATCTGGAGCTGAAGCATAGGTGGTAGAAAGCAAGTGCAAACACTTTGGATTTGTTTATGCATCCAATTCTATCATTGTTTAATGGTATTTTGTGTTGAAACTTATGTGTTGTTATACTTGTTTTGTTGAATGTATCCAAGGGAATTGATACTTTGGCTCTCCCACTCATCTTTCTGTCGTGTTATCGTTCTTGTTGGGATCTCATTCGTGCATTCGTTGTTGTGTCTCCAGCTCAAACATGTGAGTTATCCTCACCAGACAATATGTACATATATAACTAGTAAATTGACCCCTTTTGAATCTGTAAAATGCATTAACATGTTACATATGCTATATTATGATTATATGATGTTCACCCATGCTTAAACATCTATTATAACATCTGTTACTGTTATATTATGTTGTTCTGTTATTTTATCAGTTTATCACACTACAAGTTCCCTTTAGATTAGAATCACTATGAGTTGAAATGATACATACCCGAACGGACTTTAGAATAGGGGAAAATCGTTATGGGCTGAAATGATAGGCCTGAGCGATTTTCATTTTATTTCATTTACTTGGGACTGCGGGTTTGAAATGATAAAACCCGGATTTTCTTTGTAAATTACGGGTTGAAATGATACATTACCCGTATCACTTTACCTAGGCTAGAAAATTATATACAGACCCGTAGTTAAAATATATTTTTCTAAAATTTTTAAAAATATGTTTGAAATGTAAATATTATAATATTTTGATTTAAAACATAATTAAAAATGATTTTTGTAAAGTATTATTGATTTTTTGGAAATTTATAGGTTTAATAAATTATGGAAAAGTTACAAAATTTAAATGTAAGTTATTTTGGAAATTTTGATTTAATTATAATTGAAAATTAAATTAAATATGAAATTATGATAAATTTATGATAATTTTAATTTAAAATGAATTTAAAATGATTTTATAATATATTAATGATTTTTGAGTAAAGTTAAAAAATGAAAGGGATGATTATTTAAGTTGAAATTTTGAAATATAACCAAATGGGAATTTGTGAATTTGGTTTAAAAGTGAATTTTAAGTTAAGTGAATAAAATTGAAATTAAGTTATATTTTGAAATTTAAACTTAAGTGTTAAGTTGAAATTTAATTCAATGAATTTAAATTTGAATGTTGAAATTTAATAAGTGAATTATTATTAAATCTTGATTTTTGAACGGAAATTTAACTTTATAAAATCATGAACTTAAGGAAAATTAAATGTTGTTTATAAATGTGAAAATGTATGATTTTATAAGTAAAAAAATTGTTTTAAATAAAATTATAATTGGTTGTGAAATTATATTGAATATTTGAAGTTAATTAACTGTATTTTTGAAATGCTATTAATTGCAATGTAAATGATATTACAGTATTTGTAAATGCTGTAGTTGATGATAATGAACTAAAAAGCTAAATTAAATTAAAGGCTATTATAGCAATCTTTTTAAGTGCTATAATTGTTGAATTTAACTAAGTTATTTGAAATTTAAGTAAACCCTATTACAGCATTTTTAAAATGCTGTCTTTTGTTAAATTGAACCGTTTTGAATGTAAATTTTCGTAGCGTTTTCTAAATGCTGCGAAAAGTGAATTTTCACTGTTTTGATAAACTTAAGTGAATAAATGAACTTTGGAAGTTGAAAATTTTGGAAATTTAATACTTTAATTATTAAATATAGTAACTTCATTTTAATGATTTAAAATGATTTTTGAAATATAAACTGTTTTGAAATGTGAATTGAATTGGTATTTTAAATTGAATAAAATGAATAATGATTTGAAAGGAAGTTTTTAAAGATATGATATTTTGACATTAAATGATTTGAAAAAAAATGAAGTTTTGAAAGATATGATATTTCGATATTAAAATGATTTGAAAAGAAATTCTGAAAGATATGATAATTTGGAAATGAAGCTTTGAAAGGTTATGAATTTTAATATATTAAAATGATTTGAAAGGAAGTTTTGAAAGGATAGGATAATTTAATATATTGAAATGGTTATAAATGATTTAATATTTATTTTGATAAATATTTGAATTTGGAAGATATGGTATGATGATATATTGAAATGGTTTGGAATGATTAAATCTTTATTTTGATAAAGATTTGGATTGAAATGATATTTTATTTTGAAGTATAAAATATTGTTTTAAAGTTATAGCTACGGGTTATAATAACGATTGGTTGGCAAAGAGACCGGGATCGGATATGGGCATACTCTCTGTCGATACCGAAAACCACTTTGACTAACCGTGTACGCGGTGGAGATTCCAGAATGAAGTAGGATGGTGGCGACGTTCTTGAGGTATATTTACGTGGACCCAACTCCCGTGAGTTGGCATAAGGTGGCTAAAACAGGAGCGATCTCGGGCCAAGTGAGGTCATTCCTCCTATCGGACACATTCCTTCGATACTATACTCTTACTGGTGATTGATTAGATGGCCATCCTCTGATTTTGATATGGGAGTGTGTTCCGAGGTGGGCGTATGTGGCTGCTGCGTTACCACCAGCCCGTGTGCGTAATTGGTATATCTACCCAGGCATTGCCTTGTGTGCCGTGTCACCTACCATACCGAGCCTTTACTACGAGTTTGTTTTTCTCCCGTAGCCCGTGTGGTATCCTTTGACAGTCACCCGGAGTGGAGATGGCATGATATTGGATGGACTACTGGGACTATTATGTGTGAAGGGTGATATGGGTAGCCCGGAACGCTATTTAAAAGTAAGTTTATTTTACTGTAGACATTATTATAATAGCGAAATATTACTACATAGTAAATAGTTTAACGGATCCTTAAAGGATGGGCGGTCTCAGGCATCCTTTAAGTTACTTGTACCTTATTACAGTTCATTTGAGTTGGTTTACATTATATAAGTATATATTGTCCTGACTCGAGTGTTTGTATTTTTATTTACGCTCGGGTCAGCCTGAGTTATTCACAGATTTGGATTCCACTTTCTGGAGATTGGAATCGCTGGAGATTAACTGCTTATCTAGTTTTATCTATTCCAGTTCTGTTGTTCTATTCAGCTTGTACTTGGTTATCATCTTAAGAGTTCTGTTGTACTTTATTTAGTCTGTTGTATTTTATTTAACTCTGATATATTTATATAGTGGCTTCATGAACTATTATTTCTTTTACTTCCGCTGCATTATTAAATACTCTGTGTCTGTGATTTTATTTACTGTATATTCTGAGATTTGCCAAATTTTATTTACAATGCGGTATTTTGAGCAATTCAAGTCCGATATGTGCGGATGCGAATGGTTGAAAATATCGGGTTGTTACATGAATAACGGGTTTAATATGATTAAAAATGATTTGTAAAATTTTATTTTATCATATTAAAGTTAGAATGATGTTGTAGAACTTTTAAAATCGAATTAAAAGTAAATTTGTGAAAATTGAATATTTTAATATTTAATTATCGACTGGAAAATAGCCAAATTTTGAACAGTCTCAGAATTGGACGAAACTAGTTCCATTGGATCTGTAATAGTTAGTTATTATTGGATTTCAATTTTCGTTGCAATCGGAGTTGTCGTTTGACCGTGGCAGCTCGAAACGCATTGAAATTGTTTTAATATTAAATTGGCGAGTTAAAATAGTCATTTTTCAAACGGTCTCGGATTTCAACGAAACCAGTTTCATCGGATCCGTAATGTCATATTATTGTAAGGTTTCAAATTTTGAGTCAATCGGATTTACCATTTGTCTAGGGCGAGCCCAAACGCACAGAAATTTGATTAACCATTTTAATTTCAAATCGATCGTTTATTGCCGTAACTCACACATACGATCGAATTAGCTTCCGAAACCTATTCCATTGTGTCCGTAACGCGGGGTAAACCTTAGAAACGCCAGCCGACACGCTTCGTTTGGAGTTCGGAAAATTTTCGATGAATAGTGTTTTGGCGATTTTCTATAAAAGGACCCCCTATTTCTTTGTTTTGCATAAACCCTAAGGGTTTCAGCCCTTAACCACCACTTTCATTTCAATGGCTAGAAAATTTCGAAACTTCTTCCTCATTTTCCTTTCAATCCAACAACAATTAGCAAAAACTCTCAACTACAAAGTTGAAGAGGGCATCAAGATCTAACTATCCAACGGTGGAGATCGGAAACGGAGCCACGGATTGACGGCAAAACGCGATGGAAGCAGCTCCGTTTTTCACGCAATTCGAGGCAGAGGATGAGGCCGAGCTTGGAGCTATTTGGGGTGAAGGTTGAGTAAGGCGGTGGCTTCGAAGTGGTGTAACCTGATCGTCTTCAAGTGGAGCGTGGTGGTCGCGTTAATTCGAAAATTAACGGCGGCTATGGGTTACTGGATTCGCGTGTGAACGAAGAAGAAGGGGAAAGGAGAAGTGCGGCCTGGATTCAATTGCCTGAAAGGGACGGCTAGGATTGGCTAGGGTAATATAAAAAAAAAGTTGTTAATATTTGTGTAAAATAATTGTATGATCTTTAAACTGCTATAACTTGTTCATGCGAGGACGGAATTCGACGAAACTTTTTGCGTTGGAATCGTTTCGATGAGTACTACGCTATGGAGATGGATTGGAATCGTTTGGAGCTAGAGAAAATTTTGGGTCAAATCGAACGTCGTTCGATTTGATTTAAAATCGTAAAATCAAGGTGAACGCTCACAACGTACTAAATATCTTTATGCTAGTTAAATTGATATTATGAAGTGATATGAATTTTATTTGTCGTTGTTTGATAGAATTTAATTGTCATATAGATTGTCATTTGAATTAACCGTTGAAAAATTAAATTGACAGTTAAATTGAAATTAAAATTGAATTGCGATTAAATTACCTGACATTGATAACTATGAAACTACCATGAATTGTATTGTCCATTGGATGATGTATTTTGATGGATGTTATTGGTTGATATTTAAATGTTGGATGTTTATTTGCTTATATATATCCTGTTATGCATACATATGAAACTGTGATTTGATTTAAGTAATATATATTCATCCCTGACATTTAATTTAAATAAATAATTACCTGGCCATAGGATAGAAAATTATGTACGCACACCGAATTGGCTAAATTAATAAATTTTAAAATCGTCGATTTGAGATTTATTTAAATGTTTTGATTTAAAAGTGAAATCAATTTATAGGAATCGAATTTACCGAAAATTGAGTTTGGAATGTTGAAATAAAATTTTGGTTAAAAGAAATTGTTGAATAAATTTGAGTGGAGACTTTGAGATTTAAAATTTGGATATGATTGAATTTCGAAAATTTATTTGTTTTAAGGATTGAACATTAAATTTGAGCTTTTAATATTACTAAGTAAAAGTGACATAAAAATGATATTTTGAAATGAGCTTGGAAGTGAATCATATTTGAGATTTGGATTTAAATTTGAATATTGAAGGAAAATTTTGTTAAGTGTTATAAATTGATATTTTGAAAATCCAGCTCTAAATCGATATAAATTGAAATTGAATTAATTGAAAGTGAATATAAAATTGAATGAATTTGAAGTCAAAGTTGACATTGATTTGAATTGAAATCGAAATTGAATCGGTAGAATGGAAATTGAAATTGATTTGAATTGGGAAGTTATAAATTGAAATGTTTGGTTTTGAAGCTATTTTTTTTTTTTCCAAATTACTCTGTTATATAAACCATCTTTAAATACTTAAACTATTTTAATCTATTTTAAATCTACTTAACCCAATTTAAATTATTTTAAACTAATTAATCTATTTCAAATCCATTTTAAGATTTTAAGTATTTTAAGTATTTTAATTATTTAAAACCACTTTTAAAACTACTTAAAACTATTTTCTAAAATTTCAAACTGGTTAATAAGGTGAAATGTTTATGTTTAAATCTTGAATTTAAATACGAATTGGGTTAAATGAAGTTGCAACCTAAATTGAAATTCGAAATGATTTTGAAGTCGAAATGAGATATTGATGCGAAAATTGATTTTGAAACGAAATCTTACATTTGAATAGATACGATGATATTTGAAATGGATTTGACTTTTGAAGCGAATATGATATTTTGATATCAATTATGAATCGATTTGAAATGTAAAAGAGCCAACGGTGTAATAATACGTAGTTATTAAGGAGACCGGTATCGGATATGGACATACTCTCTGTCGATACCGAAAACCACTTTAATAACTATTATACGCGGAGTGTTGATCCAGAATGAAGTGGCTGGTTTGGTGAACGTGTTGACTGAAGAAAGAGAACGATATTGGATGACCCCTGACATGACTAAAACAGGAGCCGCGCCGGGCCATTGAGGTTCGCCACCTCTAGCGGACACGCTTCTTCGATACCATTTCTATTACATTTGTGATTCGATTTGGGTGCACCCCTTGATTTGGCAGTGTTGTTTCGCAGTGTTGGGGTGGCTGCTGGCTATGCCCAACATAAGTCCGGATCACGCAACTGCTAGTATCCTAGTTGGTATCGCCTCATGTACCTTGTCATACTGATTATCCTATTCGCGACCACTACGTTATGCTTTGTGTTATACCTATGGGGTACCCTCTGATAACCACCAGTTTACGGTGGGGCTTACGGTGCTGTATAGACCATGGCACTATAAAATGTGTTAAGGGGGATTATGGTAACGCCTTAACGCTATTTTGATACTTTATATTACTGATAGACATTATCTACTTAGCGTATATTACTACATAGTAGATAGTTTAACGGATCCTTAGGAGATGGAAAATCCCGTAACATCTCTTGAGTTATTGCACGCACGTTGATACTGGATATGAGATGTCAAACCCCGTAAACATCTCTGACGCCGTTACACTCATATTTATTTACGATTGATTTAATTTTCATAAGGATATTTTAGTCCTGACTCGAGTGTTTTGTCTTTTCATTACGCTCGGGTCAGTCCTGAGTTTTTCAGATTTTTGAAGACCTATTCTGGAGGATGAAGACGAAGATTAGGTATACTATTACTATTATTACCCTTGCATCATGCTATCTGCTGCATTATTTTATTTGTTCTGTTGAATATGTATAACTCTGATAAATGTTGTATAAATAATGATCAAAGTATAGTAAACAACTTCATGAACTGTTTATTTGATTATTATATTTTATCGTTCCGCTACAAGATTCTGTGTTGTTTCCTTTACTTTATTTCTCTTTTCTCTTCTTTTCTTATTTACCCCAATAACCATCTGCCATTTTGAATGGTTTGGAATCGACATGTGTATTTGATCATCGGTTTAAACTGTCCAAAAAGGCGGGTCGTTACAGTTGGTATCAGAGCCAGGTTTAGCGATAAACCTTGGCTCTAGTGGGGAATAACTCATTGAAATAGAGGTAAACTATATGAATGAGTTGAGTGTATATGAGAGAGCGTACTTGTTATTTGATATAAAATGGTTTTATATTGTGTTAACTTTGTTCCGTTGAGTATTTATGAATTCTGGTCGATACTTGGGATGCCAAGGCGTCGATAGGAATTTCTAAACACTCGAATAGGACAAACCAACACAATATCGTTTTGGAATATATTTTATATAAAGAATTATTTGAATATTTATTCATTTTGATTGAATTGATTGTTAGGAGATGATAATATTAGATTATTATCGTTATTGTTTGATCAGTCAATATTTACAACAATTGATTAAATAACAATGGATTTAGGAAAATGAAATCTTGTAAACACAATTGATAATGAATATAAATGAATTTTAACTTGGATTTGGGAATTTAAATTCCGGTGTTTGAAATTGACTTGCAAGAATTTGAAAAATATAATATGAGTATTATATGATAGTATAATTGAGTTGAAATTATTTTCGAAGGATTTTTTTCAATGATAAGTGTTATATTCCCTTCTCTTGACGCTAGAAAATGATTTCGGTGATGAGGCACGCATCATTAGCGTTTAGTTTCGAGAGTCCGAGTGGGGGAGACCACTTAATAGCTTGTCTAAACCTTGTTTTGATTCAACTTTTATTTTATTTTGTATTCTCTATAGTATGATTTGATATATAAATTATATAAGTATATATTATTTCAAAACTTGATTTGAAATGAAACAGGGATTGGAATTCTTAAGTCCTTTAATAATTAATGATTTTTTTGAATGATTGAAATGAATTTAGACTTGAATCATTAAGGAACTTCTGAATTGTGAAATGAGAAATGAACCTAAGAGCTAAGTGAAAATATCAATTGAAGTAGAAATCCTTAGAATTAGAAAATTATGAACTTAAAATAAAATTGAAACTGTAAAACTCGCATAGTATTAAATTTCATTCTATAGCATAGATATAACTTACCAAAATATTTAAGAAGTTCAAAAATGTTATATGAATTGTTAATTGGATAATATACAAGTATAGGTTTGAATAATGGAATATGCATTTAATTAATGGTTTGCAAATATAAATAAAATTGTTAGTAAATAATTGGAATTTAAATTAACATTTAAAGGTGATTCACAATTATGTTAATATAAAATGGAAATACTATATGTGAATGTAAATGTGAAATTAAATTATAGTGAAATTTAAGTAATGACTTAAGAATAAATTAATTGAAGATTCAACTTTAAATGAAAAGAAGTTGTATGTTGTTTAAATACATTCTATTTGCATAACTATAACTTACCAAATACTTAAAAGGTTTAAAATGCTAATAAGGATAAGTAGAGAAATAATATACCGTTGTGAGAGTGAATAATAAAATGTGAAGATCTATTGATAGTTGTAAATATAGAAGAAATTTAAGCTGTAAAATGAATGATATATCTAAGTGAATAAATAAAATTTAAAATTAATGAAATATAAAATTGGTAAATGGAAACTAATTAAATTTGAATATAACTAAATATCAATAAACTTGGAAGTGTATGAAATTAAAGTTGACTTGGAAATATATAATTGATTTAGTATAGATTTTGGATGGATGTTAATGTTTGATATGCATTGGTGTTAGATGGATGATAATTGATTAAGTAGAATTCATTAGTGTTAATGGAATTGAATAAACGGAATAAAAAAAAATTCAAATTTGAAGCAAACTGAAATTAAATATAATTGAATTCAATTTAAATTGAAGCAAATTGACTTGAATTTAAAATGTGAATGAAACAAACTTGAATAAATCGGAAACAAATTGAATGTAAACCTATTGCATGGATGAATAAGAAAATAAATGACTTTGTGTTTACGATTGTTCTTTAGAAAATTTGAAGTTTTTGATGGTTTGCACTTTGAAATAATAAAAGCAAAATTTTGGAAAAAATCCAAAATTGTCCAATATATGCTGAAACGAAAACAACCATAACTTTTAAATGCCTGAACGAAATTCGACGATCTTGGACTTTTCGAAAATCTTAGAAATTATAGCACGACTTTTGTTTAGATAACTTGAGAAAATTCCTTCGTCTACTAGGTTAAAAAACTTGAATGTTACTCGCTGTCCTGTGTAAAAATAAGAAAAATCAATAGTGTACACCCTTAGTATTTTCGCCATATCTTTTGACTGGTTTATCGGATTTTGATGATCTTGCACTTTCGGGAAAGCTAAGAACTTAAGATAAAACTTTTGTTTTAAGTGTTTTGTGTTTTGATGTCGTTTAGAAGGTCGAAAACGTGGGTGAACGCCGCTGACCAGCGCAATTCATTGCCCAGGCTGAGGCGTATACTCTAAGTAAAGCGGCCATAAATTTTGAACGTATGGTCTGAATTCGATGATCTTGGACATTCCGGAAAGCCTGAAATGAATGCAACAACTTTTGTTTAGATTCTTTTTCCGAATTTTATCGTTTAGGTGACCTAAAACTAGGATTTGTTTGCTGTCCTGAAATTGGAATCTCAGTTTTGAAGCTAAATATGTTATATATATGTTGTGTAGGCTAAGTATATCGATCTATCTTTATATGCATGGTTCTAACTTAGTTATTGAGTGTTTAGTAGGTGCGGATTGCGCTTGCTTCGCATTTGGAGCTCGCTTTCGCGCTATATTAGTCGTATATGCTCGCTAACAATATATAAGGTACATATCTCGGATTACATACCATACTTTTACACTTTTTCCCTGCGGGATGCCTCATCACATGATGAGATGTATATTTGTGATATATATACTGTCATTTTTTTTCTGATCGAGCCGCGCAAAGGAGACTCTGCCGAAATTTTCCGTAAAATGCGGGTGTTAGAAATATTTTCAAGTTTTAAAAATTTTTATAACTTGTTTTGATTACTAACTTTTAAAGTTAGAAAGCCGTTTGGAGTAACTTAGTGGAAGCGTGGTTATGACTTTATAAATGGAATTTCATTGTTTATAAGTGGATAATTTTTAATAAAATATATCAAATGTTGAATTCTTTACTTAGTTCCTTTTCCCTTCTTTTTTCTTTTCGGGGACAAAAAGTTTTGAGTGGGGGAGAGTGTAACGATCCGTAAATTTTCGATAATTAAAATAGCTAATTTAATAAGATTTTGTGATTTAGCGTTAGAAAAAATTTTGTAAGTCGTTTGGAATAATAATAACTAGAATGAAATGCAACAAGATTCTATCTAAATTAATTATTTATGAATTGAATAAAATCCCAAATCAATCGAAATGATATGTCGTCAAAGGTAATTGAATGAATTTGTATTGTATAGGTAATTGTGACGCTTATTTGTAAATAATAAACTTATAAGTAATTAACAGTTAACGGTGATAATTATTTAAGTTACCTATTCATTTAGTTAGTCGAATTGAATTTGTGAACCAATTGAAATTGAAATGAAAGTTCATATATTAGTTGAGTGCATTATCTCTAACTGTTGATTAATAATAATGTAGAGTTCATTTGATGTAATATAGTAAATCGACTGATAATGAAATTTTTATTTAATATCCAATATTGAAATCCGTCAAATATTGAACAATTAAATTGTTTAAATTTAATATTTGGAATTTATTGAATAAATTGAATAACGGGAATTGAATAACTGTTTGATGAAAATGGTTGTTCTATAATTTGAATTTGTTAAATTTTACAAGTTCGTTTGAATATTTCAAAAGATAGTGATTTAAGAATAATCAAATTTGTTTAAATCTAATATTACAAATGTTTGAATAATTAAATTCCGAATTTGATGCGATTAATTTGATATTGAAATTTAATTTATGGAAATAGAGTGAACAATTGAAATTTGATTTAATATGATTCAAATTGGTTTCCAAAGTGAATGTAAAGTTATATTGGGATTATAATAGAGTTAATAAGATTTTAAAATTTGAATTTGTTGGATAATTGAATAACGGGTTTAATATGATTAAAAATGATTTGTAAAATTTTATTTTATCATATTAAAGTTAGAATGATGTTGTAGAACTTTTAAAATCGAATTAAAAGTAAATTTGTGAAAATTGAATATTTTAATATTTAATTTTCGACTGGAAAATAGCCAAATTTTGAACAGTCTCAGAATTGGACGAAACTAGTTCCATTGGATCTGTAATAGTTAGTTATTATTGGATTTCAATTTTCGTAGCAATCGGAGTTGTCATTTGACCGTGGCAGCTCGAAACGCGTTGAAATTGTTTTAATATTAAATTGGCGAGTTAAAATAGTCATTTTCAAACGGTCTCGGATTTCGACGAAACTAGTTTCATCGGATCTGTAATGTCATCTTATTGTAAGGTGTCAAATTTCGAGTCAATTGGATTTCCCGTTTGTCCAGGGCGAGCCCAAACGCACAGAAATTTGATTAACCGATTTAATTTTAAATCGATCGTTTATTGCCATAACTCACACATACGATCGAATTAGCTTCCAAAACCTGTTTCATTGTGTCCGGAACGCGGGGTAAACCCTAGAAACGCCAGCCGGCATGCTTCATTTGGAGTTCGGAAAATTTTCGATGAATAGTGTTTTGGCGATTTTCTATAAAAGGACCTCCACTTTCTTTGTTTAGCATAAACCCTAGGGTTTCTGCCCTTAACCATCACTTTCATTTCAATGGCCAAAAAATTTCAAAACTTCTTCCTCATTTTCCTTTCAATCCATCAACAATTAGCAAAAACTCTCAACTACAAAGTTGTAGAGGGCATCAAGATCTAAAACTATCCAACGGTGGAGATCGGAAACGGAGCCACGGATTGACGGCAAAACGCGATGGAAGCAGCTGCGTTTTTCACGCAATTCGAGGCAGAGGATGAGGCCGAGCTTGGAGCTATTTGGGGTGAAGGTGGAGTAAGGCGGTGGCTTCGAAGTGGTGTAACCTGATCGTCTTCAAGTGGAGCGTGGTGGTCGCGTTAATTCGAAAATTAACGGCGGCTATGGGTTACTAGATTCGCGTGTGAACGAAGAAGAAGGGGAAAGGAGAAGTGCGGCCTGGATTCAATTGCCTGAAAGGGACGTCTAGGATTGGTTAGGGTAAAAAAAAAAATAAGTTGTTAATATCTGTGTAAAATAATTGTATGATCTTTAAACTGCTATAACTTGTTCATGCAAGGTCGGAATTCGACGAAACTTTTTGCGTTGGAATCGTTTCGATGAGTACTACGCTATGGAGATGGATTGGAATCGTTTGGAGCTAGAGAAAATTTTGGGTCAAATCGAACGTCGTTCGATTTGATTTAAAATCGTAAAATCAAGATGAGTGTTTTATAACGCTCACAACGTACTAAATATCTTTATGCTGGTTAAATTGATATTATGAAGTGATATGAATTTTATTTGTCGTTGTTTGATAGAATTTAATTGTCATATAGTTTGTCGTTTGAATTAACCGTTGAAAAATTAAATTGACAGTTAAATTGAAATTAAAATTGAATTGCGATTAAATTACCTGACATTGATAACTATGAAACTGCCATGAATTGTATTGTCTATTGGATGATGTATTTTGATGGATGTTATTGGTTGATATTTAAATGTTGGATGTTTATTTGCTTATATATATCCTGTTATGCATACATATGAAACTGTGATTTGATTTAAGTAATATATATTCATCCCTGACATTTAATTTAAATAAATAATTACCTGGCCATAGGATAGAAAATTATATACAGACACCGAATTGACTAAATTAATAAATTTTAAAATCATCGATTTGAGATTTATTTAAATGTTTTGATTTAAAAGTTATAAATAGAAATCAATTTATAGGAATCGAATTTATCGAAAATTGAGTTTGGAATGTTGAAATAAAATTTGGGTTAAAAGAAATTGTTGAATAAATTTGAGTGGAGACTTTGAGATTTAAAATTTGGATATGATTGAATTTCGAAAATTTATTTGTTTTAAAGATTGAACATTAAATTTGAGCTTTGAATATTACTAAGTAAAAGTGACAATAAAAATGATATTTTGAAATGAGCTTGGAATTGAATCATATTTGAGATTTGGATTTAAATTTGAATATTGAAGGAAAATTTTGTTAAGTGTTATAAATTGATATTTTGAAAATCCAGCTCTAAATCGATATAAATTGAAATTGAATTAATTGAAAGTGAATATAAAATTGAATAAATTTGAAGTCAAAGTTGACATTGATTTGAATTGAAATCGAAATTGAATCGGTAGAATGGAAATTGAAATTGATTTGAATTGGGAAGTTATAAATTGAAATGGTTTGGTTTTGAAGCTATTTTATTTAGTTTTCCAAATTACTCTGTTATATAAACCATCTTTAAATACTTAAACTATTTTAATCTATTTTAAATCTACTTAACCCAATTTAAATTATTTTAAACTAATTTATCTATTTCAAATCCATTTTAAGATTTTAAGTATTTTAATTATTTAAAACCACTTTTAAAACTACTTAAAACTATTTTCTAAAATTCAAACTGGTTAATAAGGTGAAATGTTTATGTTTAAATATTGAATTTAAATACGAATTGGGTTAAATGAAGTTGCAACCTAAATTGAATTCGAAATGATTTTGAAGTCGAAATGAGATATTGATGCGAAAATTGATTTTGAAACGAAATCTTACATTTGAATAGATACGATGATATTTGAAATGGATTTGATTTTTTAAGCGAATATGATATTTTGATATCAATAATGAATCGATTTGAAATGTAAAACAGCCAACGGTGTAATAATACGTAGTTATTAAGGAGACCGGGATCGGATATGGACATACTCTCTGTCGATACCGAAAACCACTTTAATAACTATTATACGCGGAGTGTTGATCCAGAATGAAGTGGATGGTTTGGTGAACGTGTTGACTGAAGAAAAAGAACGATATTGGATGACCCCTGACATGACTAAAACAGGAGCCGCGTCGGGCCATTAAGGTTCGCCACCTCTAGGGGACACGCTGCTTCGATACCATTTCTATTACATTTGTGATTCGATTTGGGTGCACCCCTTGATTTGGGAGTGTTGTTTCGCGGTGTTGGGGTGGCTGCTGGCTATGCCCAACATCAGTCCGGATCACGCAACTGCTAGTATCCTAGTTGGTATCGCCTCATGTACCTTGTCATACTGATTATCCTATTCGCGACCACTACGTTATGCTTTGTGTTATACCTATGGGGTACCCTTTGATAACCACCAGTTTACGGTGGGGCTTACGGTGCTGTATAGACTATGGCATTATAAAATGTGTTAAGGGGGATTATGGTAACGCCTTAACGCTATTTTGATACTTTGTATTACTGATAGACATTATCTACTTAGCGTATATTACTACATAGTAGATAGTTTAACGGATCCTTAGGAGATGGAAAATCCCGTAACATCTCTTGAGTTATTGCACACACGTTGACACTGGATATGAGATGTCAAACCCCGTAAACATCTCTGACGCCGTTACACTCATATTTATTTACGATTGATTTAATTTTCATACGGATATTTTAGTCCTGACTCGAGTGTTTTGTCTTTTCATTACGCTCGGGTCAGTCCTGAGTTTTTCAGATTTTTGAAGACCTATTCTGGAGGATGAAGACGAAGATTATGTATACTATCACTATTATTACCCTTGCATCATGCTATCTGCTGCATTATTTTATTTGTTCTGTTGAATATGTATAACTCTGATAAATGTTGTATAAATAATGATCAAAGTATAATAAACAACTTCATGAACTGTTTATTTGATTATTATATTTTATCTTTCCGCTGCAAGATTCTGTGTTGTTTCCTTTCCTTTATTTCTCTTTTCTCTTCTTTTCTTATTTACCCCAATAACCATCTGCCATTTTGAATGGTTTGGAATCGACATGTGTATTTGGTCGTCGGTTTAAACTATCCAAAAAGGCAGGTCGTTACATAATGCAACCTAGTAAAAATACTAATCATCATGAATTACTAGACCAAATGCAGCAGCAACTCAAAGCCGAGTGATGCATTCAAACAAACAAATGGATGCACAGATGTAACTCAATGCTATCACGGATCAAATCGAAGAGAAAAAAAGGCAACAGTCTCAAGGCACCATCAACAAAGAAGGGTACAACAATACCAAAGTCAAAGAGGAAGTCACGAAATCAAAATCCACTGTCACAAAAAAATGCCAAGGCCGACATTAAACAAGTCAGTGCCCAAAATCGAACCAAATAACCTTCAATAAAAGTCAAGTTGAAGCATAGTATGGTCCACCAAACAAAAGTCCCCAAAATCAAGTGACTGAAGTCACAAAAATCGAATCCGTGGGTGAATTGAAACCATCAAAAATCATCGACATTCAAACAAAACTAAACTGTCGAAACACGAGTGGAATTAGATGTGAGTGAAGGGGATCACTCACCTTGTCGACGAATTGAAGCAGTCGAGCATCTCAGAGACGAAGCCGGGGCGATCGAAGAATCGAGCAAGCCTTCTTCGAATTCACGGAAGCCCCAATTTGAAGAAGAACGAGCCACCATCATCTCATTTTGTTTAGGGTTTTAAAAAATGAAAATGAATCGAGAGAGAGAGAGAGGAACGGGTTAGCCAAAAGAAACGAAGAGGGGAACGGTCACATGCCTTTGTTAATAGTCACGGCATCAACAGAGAAAACATGGGCCAATATGATTTAAAAGCCCACTAACCTTTAACCAATTTATTTTATCAAAGGAATTTCAACTTGAATTAAAAATCCCAAACAACAATTAGCTAGGAAAAGAAATCGTGCAAAGACAATAATTAATCGGTACGAAATACCGGGTTGTTACAGACTCCCCTCCTTAAAGAAATTGCTTCCTCGCAATCATAAGGAATAAATGGGCAAAAGGTAACAACCATAAGAGCATATCATCACAAGATGAAGAAAATTTGAAATAGGAAGTTCACCATAAAGAGCATGAAAGAGTAAACCTGAACGTGTTTTCTCGATGAATTCTCTAGATTCCTGAGTGCAACCCTTAGGATTTAAGAACCATTGAACTTCCGCAAGAAAAACATATTTATTTCGAAGGTGCTACATCCCCGAAGCAATGACGTGAATAGAAGGTTGCTCAAGAAAAAAATCGGAAATCCCTAAGGCATTTCCGTAATTGGAAGACGTGGAAAACGTCATGAATAGCAGAAAATTGAGCCGATACACCGGCGTAGTACAATATAAACGCCAAAGAAATCTTTTAATTTCATAAAAGAAATTGACAAATTCTCTACAAAATTTAATTATTAATTAGATAATCAGAATACATAAATCACAAAACAGCAATATCTAATTATCGATACGATAATTAGAAGACAACAAAATCAGCAAATATAATTATCAACGAAGATAATTAGAAAACACAAGTCACAAATACCTAACTATCAAAAACGATAATCAGGAATTACCACAACGGTAATCAAATTTCAAATCAACAAATATTCAATTATCAAAACGATAATCAAATCTTAAATCACAAATATTTTATTATCACAAACGATAATTAAATCTCCAATTTATAATTATCACAAACGATAATCAAAAACAACAAATATCTGATTATCAAAAACGATAATCAAAAATCACAACTCAACAAATATTTAATTATCACAATTGATAATCAAAACTTAAATCACAAATATTTAATTATCACAAACGTTAATTAAATCACAAATATCCGATTATCAAAAACGATAATCAGAAATCACAAATATTTCAATTAACGAGTCCGAAATTAACCGAAATAGCAAACGCACGTGTCCCATAACCACGAGTTTTACAAAATCGTTTAATTTACTTCATCATTTCCTTGAAAGTGCGAAATTGTGTATTCTAAAAATAACATTTCACATTCTCAAACGGACAAGTCCGGAATTAAGCGAATCAGTAAAAGAAAGGGGTCATAGTCCTCGATTTTTCTGAAACGTTTAAATCGCTTCCTCGTTCTTTTGAAAGCGCAAAGTGCAAAACTTCTGAAAACAATTTTTTTGTTTATTTTATAAAAATAATAATTTACATTCTGAAACGAACAAGTCCGGAATTAAGCGAATCAGCAAAAGAAAGGGGTCATAGTCCTCGATTTTACTGAAACGTTTAATTCGCTTCCTCATTCTTTTGAAAACGTAAACCGTAAAAATTTTGGAAACCATTTTTATTTTGAAACAATTTTTTTAAAACACGTGATTAAAACAGCAACATCGGTAGCAACTTCGACAAGGAAATTGCACTTCTCAAAATACCGTAAAAACGGACAACAAAATCAGCATTGCGGGATAACCGCTTGAAAATCCATTTTAAAATCGACGGTTGCTGAAGTCAAAGCGACAGTTATTTTTATACGTCAAAATATCATCAAAATAATTGGCATTAAAACATAATACCAATGAATTTTCATTCATCACAAAAGTCACAAGAATCTTCTCAAGATAGAAAGGGGTATCTTACCCTAAACTTGTATTAATAACAAGTCAATGACACACGAATTCACCAATGCACAAAAATTGATAAAACTTATCAATAGAAATCACGAAAATTGGTGAAGCATAAGTTCAAGAAGACTACACAAGAAATCCAGAAATCATAAAATGAGAGTATGAAAACTCAAATGGGAGTATGAAAACTCAAATGGGAGTATGAAAACTCAAATGAGAGTCGGAAAACTCACCTACACGTGAGCATGAAAACTCACCAACACGTGTAACGCAAAGCGAGAACGGGAGCATGAAAACTCACCTACACGTGAGCATGAAAACTCACCAACACGTGTAACGCAAAGCGAGAACGGGAGCATGAAAACTCACCTACACGTGAGCATGAAAACTCACCAACACGTGTAACGCAAAGCGAGAACGGGAGCATGAAAACTCACCTACACGTGAGCATGAAAACTCACCAACACGTGTAACGCAAAACGAGACGCTATCTCATGGTGGCTAACCATTAAATTTTGACACACAAATGGTCCGAAGACCGTGGGGAGCTACCCCATATGGATGAGTCGGAATCACCCAGATGAAGTCTAGGCTAACCAAAAAGCAAAAAGGTATGTGTGAATGGAATCACACAAATGATGCCTAGCCTAACCAGAAAGCAAAAGGATATGTGTGAGTGGAATCACACAAATGGTGCCTAGGCTAACCAGAAAGCAAAAAAGGTATGTGTGAGTGGAATCACACACATGGTGTCTAGCTTAACCAGAAAGCAAAAAAGATATGTGTGAATGGTATCACACAAATGGTGTCTAGGCTAACCAGAAAGCAAAAAAGGTATGTGTGAGTGGAATCACACAAATGGTGTCTAGCCTAACCAGAAAGCAAAAAGATATGTTTGAATGGAATCACACAAATGGTGTCTAGGCTAACCAAAAAGCAAAAAGGTATGTGTGAGTGGAATCACATAAATGGTGTCTAGCCTAACCAGGAAGCAAACAAAGAGACATCGCACAATTGCTAGTCTAAATCATAAAATGATCATCATGATCAACGAGAAGTGTTAATTACACTAAGCTAGTAAATATAAAAGTTTAGCTTCATGTCCTATAACCACTTGTTTAACTTAAATATTTACGAACAAACTGTAAATCTTCACTAGAAAATTGTCACAAAAGATTCAATCGAACAAGTCCAAGAATTAACCGACGAAGCAAACGCAAGCGTTTCATACCACTTGTTTTACTAAGTCGTTTAATTAGATTTCTCATACGAGTGAGGTAAAGGTTTGTATATACTAATAGATTGGAAATCGGTTTAGGAAAAGAGCTTTGTAGTAAAATAGTTTTGAAATCGTTTGGAGAAAAGGGTTTTGGTATTTACTACTAGCATAGAAAACCTTTATATTTTTAAAGTGACAATCTCAAAATTGATTGTAGAAACAATCAACCACAAGAATTCACATACAAAGATGTGAATAGAATCCAAAGAAATCGATACTAAGTTCTTCAAAAGGTATGTTCACGAAAATCCCGAAGAAAATGTCATCAAAGTTGCTAATAAATGATAGCAACAAATTGGGGAATTAACAAGAATCGATTAAATTTGGAAACCAAATCAATTCACTAAAATTCACATTCGAAGACGTGAATAAAATCCAAAGAATTCGATTCCAAATCCGTCAAAGTAGAAATACTCAAAAATTCCAGAAATAGAAGTTATCAAAGTCGACATAAGTGATAACAACTAATCGGAAAAGGAGAATCGATTAACAATTGGAAAAACAAAGCAAAACGAGCATAAACGCATAGATGACTTCAACAAAAATAAAAATCAAGTCAATGTCGAAGTCAACAATTAATGGCCACAGTCGAGTACAAAACGAATCAACATCATCATCAAAGGATTCAACGACAAATAAAGTCAGAGTCTTGGAAATCAAGAAACTAGCAATTTCACGAAAACAAAGTGACCGAAGTCGAATGGAAATCAAGCCGAGGAAAACACAAAATATCAAGTTCAAAATCGCTGATATTCGAACAAAAGCAACATCGGCTAAATCAATTCAAAGACGAAAACAAAAGAACAAAATCGTCATCGTCAAAAACCCAACTTGAGTTCGCATAGCAAATGGAGGCCGAAGCCAAAATACTTTCACGAAACCAAAATCAAATGCACATGAATAAGTGTTAGGAACTCATACATAACAATCAAAAATAATCATAGGCAAAGATGAGAGATCAAACATCGATAATTAGTTGTAACACATGTTCCATCTAAGTTATGTTTTATATTAAGTCCTTAAACTCCAGGCTCTAATACCAAGCTGTGACGCTCCACCTCTATACCCACGCTAGCCAAGAACACTACGGTGTAATGCTGTAAACTAGCGTGGAGAATAAGGCTGTTGAGGAGCGGCCATCAGTAGTTAGGCCTTACACTAGTATTGGTTATCTCGATAGGAGTGGTGTATATATATATATATATTCTTTCATTTTTCATCTCTGATTTATTTACTCCCATCGACATACCCCAATTCCAGTATAAAATGAACTACGATAGTTTATAATAGTTTAGGACAGTAGATATAATAATATCACAGATAATATCAATAAATGCGGAACACAGATAAAACAGAAAAGTCTCATATATATATAACTGATGTCAGTTACAATACATTTGACATAGAACATGTGATACAACTACAACTGTCAACTCAGGAAGTTACATATACAAGTACATTATCGACTAACATACATGAATACATATCAACCTATTCTATGACACGACAACTCCCAAAAGATATGAAAAGTCTTCATAGCTCAAACAGCTACCCAAAGCAAGATATATACGACCTGAAATACCTCGGTCTGACCCGAGTATTAAATTCAAAAGAAAATAATACGCGGGTCAGTCTAATTCAAACTCAGTTATTAGTGCACAGAAGCAATAATAATTAAATAATGAATAGACGACAGTCACAATAAATCTCGTCTATCCGATCCTTAAATAAAGAAATCGGATGACGATAAATATAACACGTAACAGTGTTAAACAACAAATCAGCAAATTAAACCAAATCAGAATACAATTCAGAATATTGAATTGAATAAACAAAACAATTCAAACCATTGAAATATCAATTAAAATATTAATTCAAGTAGGGCTGCAGTGCACGCACGCGTGCACTGCCTCGCCACTACAGCATAAGGAATATGCAGAAGATCAATAAATCAAAACAAGATAGAATATCATAAAAGCCATACCGTGTGGCTGCAGTTCACGCTTGAGTGCACTGCCTTGCCACTATAGTGATAATGTACCCAAAAACTCAATTCCGTGTGGCTGCAGTTTACGCTTGCATGCATTGCCTTGCCACTACAGTAATGGTGTACACAACCGGGCACAAGGTCAAACCCAAACTATTAGCTGGATTCAACTCAAGTAAATTCAAAAACCAATAAAATGCAAAGGTCAAGTCGCAGATATCACGACTCAACACAACTGCAAGTATTCAAGTTCACATGCGAAAGTCCAGGCATCAATACTTGAAGCCAGAAACAATACAGAAGCAGACTCAGTGATACAAGAAGCAAATATACAGTGATGACATGGTTGTAATGAAAAACTCAAAACCCCTAATGTACTTGAATACTTGAAACAGTAAGTGGAAAATATTCAACATGCAATGATACATAGTGGCATATGATCAGAGGTAATGCAAGCAAAGCTAACAACTACATATAACTGTAGTGCAGCATATATCAAGTGAAGGCTAGCACATACACATCAAAGTGTAGACAAACTACAAAATCAGGATAAAGCCAGTGACAAGCTTACATGATGACTCGAGAACAAAAGAATGAAGTACTCAGCATACATGTATCGATATATACATGCAGTGAACAGTGGGCAAGAGTCCAACAAAACATCTCAAGCTCAAAATGGACCCAGACTCAAGCATCAGCAAGTGATAAATCAGAGTAGTAAAGAATGAATGCCGCAAATGAAAAATGCAGTTGCAACATGAATGACCTAAAGGCAGTGAAGTGCTGACTGGAAACAGACTACAAAGGCATCATCAAGTTTGACATGAAGCAGTGCTACAGGTGGGCAGTCCAACCACCAGGCAGTGGCACATAGATTATACCAAAATGAGGGAATATCACTGCAACATGCACCAGTGATGCATGTTAATAGCAACTACAGAATGATAGCACCCACAACTACTTCAACATGGAAAATCCAAATATGTAACTATTTACATATACTTAAGCAAATTCAAGTAACAAAGTAGTTCAGGCTTGATGTGACGCCCCACCTCTATACCCACGCTAGCCAAGAACATTACGGTGAATGATGTCGACTAGCACGGAGAATAAGGCTGTTGAGGAGCGACCATCCGTGTAATTGCTTTGTGCGAGCATCGATATGTCAAATAGTATAACATGCATTACTTTATCAAGAGGAAATCCGACATACCGACACAAACTCAAAGCTACTACACAGTGGCTATAATATCTTTGGAAACAAATACAGAAATAAACATAACATAAATCAGTCACAGATAATTCATATCACAAAGGCGGAAGAAGATATGAATATATAATTAACACATGGAAGTGTATATCAGAGTAGTGGTCAAAAAGGTCCACAATAATACAAAAGAATAGCAACACGTGCTATAAAAAAGAATACAACAATGAGTCTATATCTCAAGTGTATATAACAAAATAAACTACTAATTTAAGTAGTTTGCCAAAAGTCAGAGAAGTCAATCCCAGGGGAGAAGTCAAGCAGAAGCACCTGTAACATCTCGGTCTGACCCGAGTATTATTTAATAGGAAAATAATAAACAGATCAGTCTAACTATAAATATCGGATGAAACGATATAGAATAAGAGATATGACTAAACACATAATCATCACAATGCCTAGCTGTGATATATATAAGTAATTGAAAATCAACGAGAGATTAATCAATATCACCAAATCTACACAAGAATCAAAGAAATGTCATACTCCTCATTTCGTTCACCAAACCACAATAAATGACATATTATATCAATGCCAATCACAAAAGTCAATGACACACAAATTCACCAATACATAAATATCGATATAGCTTATCGATGGAAATCACGAAAATTGGTGAAACACAAATTCTAGAAATCATCTCAAGAAATCCAGAAATCACAAAAGTCAATGATGCACAAATTCACCAATACACAAATATCGATATAGCTTATCGATGGAAATCACGAAAATTGGTGAAACACAAATTCTAGAAATCATCTCAAGAAATCCAGAAATCACAAAGAGGGGGGAGGCCTATCACAAACGGAAGCATAAAGCTCGCCAACACGTGTATCACAAACGGAACGCTAATTCCATGGTTGCTAACCATCACAAATTGAGCCGAAGCTCCACAAACGGCCCGAAGACCATGGGTTGCTACCCCACCAATTTGAGTCGAAACTCCACAAAATGGGGTTTAGTCTCCCTCGCAGACAAAGAGACATCGCACATTGCTAGTCTAAATCACAAAGATGATCGTCATGATCAACGAGAAGTGTCAATTACACTAAGCTAGTAAATATATGAGTTTAGCTTCATGTCCCATAACCACTTGCTTAACTTAAATATTTACGAACAAACTATAGGTCTCCACTATAAAATTGTCACAAGGGATTCAATCGAACAAGTCCAAGAATTAACCGACAAAGTGAACGCAAGCGTTTCATACCACTTGTTTTACTAAGTCGTTTAATTAGATTTCTCATACGAGTGAGGTAAAGGTTTATATATACTAATAGATTGGAAAACGGTTTTATAAATGAATTTGGTATTAAAATAGTATTGAAATCGTTTGAGGAAAGAGTTTTGATATTTACTACTAGTATAGAAAACCTTTATATTTTTAAAGTGACAAAACACAAAGAAGATTGTAGGAACAATCAATCACTAAAATTCACATACGAAGATGTGAATAAAAATCCAACGAAACCGATAAAGAATCCATCAAAATGGATATTCAAAAATCCCTAAAAAGGAGTCCTCAAAGTCATAACAAATGATAACAACACATAGGAAACAACACGAATCGATTAAAGTTGGAAATTCAAACAACTAGGCGAAATAGGCAAAAATACAGCAGGTCGGTCGGCCGGCTACAGAGCTCGGTCGACCGGACCCTGCTTTCAAAATTCCTCGGGGAGTAGGTCGGTCGGCCGAACACTGTACTCGGTCGACCGAACCTTAAACAGGGGAGTGCTTATGCACTTGGCAGCAGGTCGGTCGGCCGGCTACAGTGCTCGGTCGACCGGACCTGTTGCCATTCCCCTCCCAGTCCATCCAATTGAGGTCCAACCTCCTCCAATTTGCATTCTGTCGAGCAACGGCACTAAGGGATTATGCCAATCAACTACCCGGCCCTATATGCTCCTCGATGCATCACCAAACACATGTTCCAACATCAAAGTTATGATTTTTAAAGGATTGAACCCAAAACACCAAAAATTGGAACATTCACCAAATCAATCCAAACTAAAAGCAATTGCACACGAATAAGTGTTAGGAATTCATACCTAACAATCGAAGATAAATATAAGCATAGATGTGAGATAAAATTCTCACCTTTTTACAAAAATCAAACAAGAAGAAGCTTGAAAGCAAATGGAGAATCAACATCTCTTCAACACAACCCAAATGAGCTTGAATCTATGCTCAAAACAAGAACATTCCCAAAATTAGGTTTAGGAATTTCTGAAATTGGTAAGTGAATAAGTTGGAGAAGAAGAAGAGAATGCTTACCAATGGGTTCTCTTGAATTTGGAGCTAGGAATTTGAGGTTGCAAGAGAAACTAGGGTTTTGGAGTTTTGATTTCCAATCTCTCCCACCATTATTGCCTTAGAACTGAAAAGAGATGAAAATGAGGGTGAATGGGGGAAGAGTGGCTCAGTTTTGAGTATAAGTTAAACATAGGGCTGAACCCAAACCCAAACCCAAAGTGAAAAGTAGCAAAAATCAACTTTCTCCAAACATATCGAAGCTTATACTAAAAAAGGTCGCAAACGGCATTTTAAACTCAATGGGAGTGGTCCCGAGTCCTAATTCGACCGTATGCAAAAAGTAGCTTTTCGGACTAAATTCCGAGTATTGATAAAATATTTAAATATAAAATCGATAAATATGCGGGTTGTTGCAGACTCCCCTCCTTAAAGAAATTTTGACCTCGCAATATTTAAGAAGAAGATATGTAGTAACAACCATAAAAGCATATTCAACACAAAACAAATTTGAAATAAGAAGTTCACCTCAAAGAGCACGAGAAAGTAAGTCCGGATGTGTTCGCTCCATGTACTCTCTAGATTCCCAAGAACAATCCTTAGGATTTGGAGACCATTGAACTTTAACAAGCGGAACATCTTTATTTCGAAGTCGTTTGAGCTCTGAAGCAATGATACGAATAAGATGTTGCTCATAAGTTAAATTAGGCTAAACTTCAATCTCTTCCACAACACCGGGCTCAAGAATAGAATCGAAATCTCGAAGACATTTCCGAAGTTGAGAAACGTGAAACACGTCATGGATAGCAGAAAATTGAGCCAGTAATAAATGGCGATAAGCCATGGAACCAATACGTTCAGTGATAGGAAATGGTCCAATATATCGAGGCGCTAACTTTCCCGATCGACTGAAACGTACAACACCTTTCATAGGTGAAACACGAATGAACACAAGATCTCCCACAGAAAATTCTAACTTCCTTCTTCGGTTATCGGCATAGAATTTTTGTCTACTCTGGGCTTCTTTCATTCTATGTCGAATAAGGTCAATTTTCTCTGTGGAATCCTGAATAAAATCTGGACCTAAAACCAGCTTCTCACCGGCCTCAAGCCAACAAGAAGGAGATCGGCATGGCCTTCCATAGAGTGCCTCGAAAGGTGCCATACCAATACTAGATTGGAAGCTATTATTATAGGAAAATTCAAGAAGTGAAATATGATCTTCCCAACTTCCACCAAAATCAAGCACACAAGAAAGAAGAAGATCTTCAAGAGTTTGATTCACACGCTCAGTTTGTCCATCGGACTGGGAATGATAAGCGGTGCTAAAATTAAGCTTCGTTCCCAAAGCTTTTTGAAGACTCTTCCAAAATCCACTAGTAAACAATGGATCACGATCGCTAACAATAGAAGTAGGAACTCCATGCAATTTAACAATCTCTTTGATAAAGAGCTTGGCCAAAAGAGGAACGATTCGGTTAGACCGAACGG
Organism: Allium cepa; assembly: GCA_030765085.1. Classification (NCBI taxonomy): domain Eukaryota; kingdom Viridiplantae; phylum Streptophyta; class Magnoliopsida; order Asparagales; family Amaryllidaceae; genus Allium; species Allium cepa. Next base: position 808,391,489 of record CM060941.1, read on the forward strand.
GAATAAAATGAGCAGATTTAGTAAGCCTATCAACAATCACCCATAAGCTATCATGACCCGAACGAGAACGGGGAAGGCCATCTATAATATCCATGGAAATATTGTCCCACTTCCAAATTGGAATTTCTAAAGGTTGCAATAACCCACCCGGCCTTTGATGCTCGGCCTTAACGAGTTGGTAAGTCATGCAACGCTTAACGAAGTTAGCGATGTCAAGTTTCATTCCCACCCAATAATAAAGTCGCTTCATATTAGCGTACATTTTACTACTACCGGGATGAATGGTAAATTTAGAACGATGAGAATCTTCTAAAATATCCTTACGAAGATCAACAATATTTGGTACGATAAGTCTACCAAATTTTCGAATGCCGCCACGAGAATCGATATCAAATTCTTTCAATCCTTCAAAATCAATTTTATCCCTAATATTTTGGCCAAGAAGAGCCATTTCGGGATCTAGCCTTTGAGCTTCAAGAATGCGGTCTAAAAGAGAAGGATGAGCCTCAAGGCTACATAAAACAAGAGATGAACATAAATCAGAAACACGGTCTCGAATTTCGCAAGTAGATAAAATCTCGAGATCGTTCCATTCGGATATCATCATAGAAACAACAGCTTGTTGTTTACGGCTAAGAGCATCGGCGACACGATTACCCTTACCGGGTGTATAAAGAATATCAAGATCATAAGGAGCAAGGAACTCGAGCCAACGCTGTTGACGCAAATTAAGTTCCTTTTGAGAGAATAAATATTTCAAAGACTTATGATCTGTGTAAAGAACAAATTTCTCTTCTAAAAGATAATGACGCCAAATCCGAAGAGCGAAAACAATAGCCGCGAGTTCTAAATCATGAGTGGCATATCTAGTCTCGGCAGGCTTCAATTGCCTAGAAGCATAAGCAATAACACGTTCTCTTTGCATAAGAACGGCACCCAAACCAACGCGACTATCATCGGTATAAACAACGAAATCTTGATTCCCCTCGGGAATAACAAGAATAGGAGCATCAGAAAGGAGTTCTTTTAATTTCTGAAAAGAAGCTTCACATTTGTCCGACCAAATGTATTTAACACCTTTCTTTGTCAAGCTAGTGAGAGGCACGGCAATCTTAGAAAAGTATTGATAAAACGACGGTAATAGCCCGCCAATCCGAGAAAACTACGAATCTCTGTCACACTTTCCGGCCTCTTCCAATCTTGAATCGCTTCAATCTTTGAAGGATCCATGGAAATTCCGGATTCGGAAATAATATGACCGAGAAACTTTACACGAGATTGCCAAAAGTGGCATTTAGAAAATTTTGCCTTTAATTGATTACTCCTAAGAGTTTCCAACACAATCCGAAGATGTTTTTCATGCTCCTCCTCGGTTTTAGAATACACAAGAATATCATCGATAAAGATGATAACAAACTAGTCGAGGAAGTCTTTGAAAACTCTATTCATAAGGTCAACGAAATAGGCCGGAGCATTCGTTAGACCAAATGGCATAACAAGCCATTCATAAGATCCATACCGAGTACGGAACGATGTCAAAGGAATGCTATCCTCTGCAATACGAAGCTGATGAAATCCAGTAGCTAAGTCTAATTGTCAAAAGACTCTTGCACCACAAAGCTGATCGAACAGATCATCAATCCGAGGTAAAGGATATTTATTTTCGATAGTAAGATCATTAAGCTTGCGGTAGTCAACGCAAAGCCTAAGTGTTCCATCGGATTTCTTCGCAAAAATAGCTGAAGCTCCCCAAGGCGAGGAACTAGAGCGAATAAATTATTTCGTCTCCAATTCGGGTAATTGTTTATGCACCTCCTCGTTTTCTTTATTGGACGTACGATATGGAGGACGAGTGATAGGTTGAGCTCCAGGAAATAAGATTAATTATGAACTCAATTGCTCGCTTAGGTGGTAATCCTAAAACGGGCTCGAATATGTCGGAAAATTCACAAATGATGTGAATAAGAGAAATAATATCACCCTCATCATCATCATCCTCATCTCGAGGATTTAAAGAATATAAAGATGCAACCAAGCTGGAATCTGAATCTTTAAGATTAATAGAAATCTACTTAACAGATTGAGGATGTCGAAGATGAATAGTCCGCTCAGGACATAGGATATGAGCTTCATAACGGTTAAGCCAATCCATTCCCAAAATCATTCCAAAGCCTAAATAACGCATGACATGCAAATCGGCTCGGAAAGAAAAATCACACAAAATAATCTCGACATCATTACACAATAAACTGATTGTCGCGGATCCACCAACCGAATTCGCAATTCTCAAAGAAGTCATTAAACACAAAACATCCAAAGAAAAAGATCAACAAGTTCTTTTGATATAAAAGAATGGGACGCACCCGTATCAAAAAGAACTCGAATTGGATGATCACGAAATAAAATAATTCCATCCAGAATAGAATGAGAAATACCTTGGCCACGATATGTGTTGCCAGGGGATTGAGCAACATTAAGCTTTCCCTCTTTCCTGCCCTGAAGCTTGGGGCATGAGGATATAACATGACCGGGACTTTTGCAGTAGTGGCAAGAGAGAGACTTTGGACACTTGTTCGCGTAATGCTCCTTCGAACCACAATTTTAGAATTCCCCACGACCAAAGGAAGAAGTCTTTGCCACGGATGTTGCTTGCTTCCCTTTCTTATTAGGATAGGGGCCTTTGAATTTGTTTGGCCTCTTCTTGTTGTTGAAGTTTGGTTTGGAACCCACCACTTCAACATCGTTCTCCCTATCCGCCTCTTCAAGACGAAGAGCGATATCAACGAGTTGGTCGAAAGAAACTTCTAATTTTAGAAGTAATGGCTTCTTGAGATTTTTGTTTAAGCCATAGACGAATCTCTGGTTCTTCTTTAAAGGGGTGTTGATGTATTCAACCCCATATTTGGAAAGCGACTCGAAGGAGGCGACGTAATCAGTCACGGAGGACTCACCTTGAACAAGGTCTATAAATCGTCGAGCCAATGTCACTTTCTCTGCTTCTGGTACAAATTTCAACTCGAAGCGTTCCCGGAATTTCTCCCAGGTGAGATCCGCTTCATTAATCTCAGAAATAAAAAGCTCGTACCAGTCCAATGCTCTTTCCCGGAGCATACTAGAGGCAACCTGAACTCGGTGAAGGTCAATAAGATTCATGTGAGAAAAGATTCGATCGCATGACCTTAGCCAAGCCTGTACTTCAATAACAGTTTCGGAACCTTTGAATGGCTCCCCACCCAAATTAGTGTAATCGCTGCACAAGCGTGCAAATCCCGACTTTGGGTGAGTAGGTTCCGGATTAGCTCCAGCTGCTTGAGCATTCGTCGCTAAATCAAGAAGCTGTTGAGCAGTCATAAAAACTCCATCTTGGGGTGGAACACTAGATGGTCCAGCTCTGGGACGGCCTGGTCTAGACATTCCTCTTCCTTTAGAAAGAAAGAAGAACAAGAAGAAGATTATTCACTAATGAATATCAAGCAATCTTGATAGATAAAACAAGGAATCATAAAAGAAAATAGGATGAATCGGTACGAAGACTCGAATAAAATCCTAAAGCACGACTCCTAAGAAAGACTTAGGACGATGATCCTTGTTATAATATTCCATATTGTTTTGAAGTCTGGCTCCGATACCAAGCTGTGACGCCCCACCTCTATACCCACGCTAGCCAAGAGCATTACGGTGAATGATGTCGACTAGCATGGAGAATAAGGCTATTGAGGAGCGACCATCCGTGTAATTACTTTGTGCGAGCATCGATATGTCAGATAGTATAACATGCAATACTTTATCAAGAGGAAATCCGACATACCGACACAAACTCAAAGCTACTACACAGTGGCTATAATATCTTCGGAAACAAATACAGAAATAAACATAACATAAATCAGTCACAGATAATTCATATCACAAAGGCAGAAGAAGATATGAATATATAATTAACACATGGAAGTGTATATCAGAGTAGTGGTCAAAAAGTTCCACAATAATACAAAAGAATAGCAACACGTGCTATACAAAAGAATATAACAATGAGTCTATATCTCAAGTGTATATAACAAAATAAACTACTAATTTAAGTAGTTTGCCAAAAGTCAGAGAAGTCAATCCCAGGGGAGAAGTCAAGCAGAAGCACCTGTAACATCTCGGTCTGACCCGAGTATTATTTAATAAGAAAATAATAAACGGATCAGTCTAACTATAAATATCGGATGAAACGATATAGAATAAGAGATATGACTAAACACATAATCATCACAATGCCTAGCTGTGATATATATAAGTAATTGAAAATCAACGAGAGATTAATCAATATCACCAAATCTACACAAGAATCAAAAAAATGTCATACTCCTCATTTCGTTCACCAAACCACAATAAATGACATATTATATCAATGCCAATCACAAAAGTCAATGACACACAAATTCACCAATACACAAATATCGATATAGCTTATCGATGGAAATCACGAAAATTGGTGAAACGCAAATTCTAGAAATCGTCTCAAGAAATCCAGAAATCACAAAAGTCAATGACGCACAAATTCACCAATACACAAATATCGATATAGCTTATCGATGGAAATCATGAAAATTGGTGAAACACAAATTCTAGAAATCATCTCAAGAAATCCATAAATCACAAAGAGGGGGGAGGCCTATCACAAACGGGAGCATAAAGCTCGCCAACACGTGTATCACAAACGGAACGCTAATTCCATGGTTGCTATCCATCACAAATTGAGCCGAAGCTCCACAAACGGCCCGAAGACCATAGGTTGCTACCCCACCAATTTGAGTCGAAACTCCACAAAACGGGGTTTAGTCTCCCTCGCAGACAAAGAGACATCGCACATTGCTAGTCTAAATCACAAAGATGATCGTCATGACCAACGAGAAGTGTCAATTACACTAAGCTAGTAAATATATGAGTTTAGCTTCATGTCCCATAACCACTTGCTTAACTTAAATATTTACGAACAAACTGTAGGTCTCCACTATAAAATTGTCACAAGGGATTCAATCGAACAAGTCCAAGAATTAACCGACAAAGTGAACGCAAGCGTTTCATACCACTTGTTTTACTAAGTCGTTTAATTAGATTTCTCATACGAGTGAGGTAAAGGTTTATATATACTAATAGATTGGAAAACGGTTTTATAAATGAATTTGGTATTAAAATAGTATTGAAATCGTTTGAGGAAAGAGTTTTGATATTTACTACTAGTATAGAAAACCTTTATATTTTTAAAGTGACAAAACACAAAGAAGATTGTAGGAACAATCAATCACTAAAATTCACATACGAAGATGTGAATAAAAATCCAACGAAACCGATAAAGAATCCATCAAAATGGATATTCAAAAATCCCTAAAAAGGAGTCCTCAAAGTCATAACAAATGATAACAACACATAGGAAACAACACGAATCGATTAAAGTTGGAAATTCAAATAACTAGGTGAAATAGGCAAAAATGCAGCAGGTCGGTCGGCCGGCTACAGAGCTCGGTCGACCGGACCCTGCTCTCAAAATTCCTCGGGAAGCTGGTCGGTTGGCCGAACACTGTACTCGGTCGACCGAACCTTAAACAGGGGAGTGCTTATGCACTTGGCAGCAGGTCGGTCGGCCGGCTACAGTGCTCGGTCGACCGGACCTGTTGCCAGTCCCCTCCCAGTCCATCCAATTGAGGTCCAACCTCCTCCAAATTGCATTCTCTCGAGCAACGGCACTAAGGGATTATGCCAATCAACTACCCGGCCCTATATGCTCCTCGATGCATCACCAAACACATGTTCCAACATCAAAGTTATGATTTTTAAAGGATTGAACTCAAAACACCAAAAATTGGAACATTCACCAAATCAATCCAAACCAAAAGCAATTGCATACGAATAATTGCTAGGAATTCATACCTAACAATCGAAGATAAATATAAGCATAGATGTGAGATAAAAATCTCACCTTTTTACAAAAATCAAACAAGAAGAAGCTTGAAAGCAAATGGAGAATCAACCTCTCTTCAACACAACCCAAATGAGCTTGAATCTATGCTCAAAACAAGAACATTCCCAAAATTAGGTTTAGGAATTTCTGAAATTGGTAAGAGAATAAGTTGGAGAAGAAGATGAGAATGCTTACCAATGGGTTCTCTTTAATTTGGAGCTAGGAATTTGAGGTTGCAAGAGAAACTAGGGTTTTGGAGTTTTGATTTCCAATCTCTCCCACCATATTGCCTTAGAACTGAAAAGAGAAGAAAATGAGGGTGAATGGGGGAAGAGTGGCTCAGTTTTGAGTATAAGTTAAACATAGGGCTGAACCCAAACCCAAACCCAAACCCAAAGTGAAAAGTAGCAAAAATCAACTTTCTCCAAACATATCGAAGCTTATACTCAAAAAGGTCGCAAACGACATTTTAAACTCAATGGGAGTGGTCCCGAGTCCTAATTCGACTGTATGCAAAAAGTAGCTTTTCGGACTAAATTCCGAGTATTGATAAAATATTTAAATAAAATATTTAAATATAAAATCGATAAATATGCGGGTTGTTACACTTGAAGCCATCAAGTGAACAAAAGTATAAAAATCGAATGAGTGAAGACACCAAAGATACAGCATCACAGTAACTAATTCCAGTGAAGTTAAAAATGAAAATCAAGACACCAAGTACGCCTAAAGTTAATGCAACCTAATAAAAATACTAATCATCATGAATTACTGGACCAAATGCAGCAGCAACTCAAAGCCGAGTGATGCATTCAAACAAACAAATAGATGCACAGATGTAACTCAATGCAATCACGGATCAAATCAAAGAGAAACAAAGGCAACAATCTCATGGCAACATCAACAAAGAAGGGTACAACAATACCAAAGTCAAAGAGGAAGTCACGAAATCGAAATCCACTGTCACAAAAAAAATGCCAAGACCGACATTAAACAAGTCAGTGCCCAAAATCGAACCAAATCACCTTCACTAAAAGTCAAGTTGAAGCATAGTATGGTCCACCAAACAAAAGTCCCCAAAATCAAGTGACTGAAGTCACAAAAATCGAAATCGTGGGTGAATTGAAACCATCAAAAGTCACCGACATTCAAACAAAACTAAACTGTCGAAACACGAGTGGAATTAGATGTGAGTGAAGGGGATCACTCACCTTGTCGACAAATTGAAGCAGTCGAGCATCTCAGAGACGAAGCCGGGGAGATCGAAGAATCGAGCAAACCATCTTCAAATTCACGGAAGCCCCAATTTGAAGAAGAACGAGACGCCATCACCTCGTTTTGTTTAGGGTTTTAAAAAAATGAAAATGAATCGAGAGAGAGAGGAACGGGTTAGCCAAAAGAAACGAAGAGGGGAACGGTCACATGCCTTTGTTAATAGTCACGGCATCAACAGAGAAAACATGGGCCAATACGATTTTAAAGCCCACTAACCTTTAACCAATTTATTTTATCAAAGGAATTTCAACTTGATTAAAAATCCCAAACAGCAATTAGCTAGGAAAAGAAATCGTGCAAAGACAATAATTAATCGGTACGAAATACCGGGTTGTTACAGTATGTATGACATTACACTTTAAGATGTAAAGCTGGTTTCTATCAAATAGATTTCTATTTGGTGGCAGATAATTTATTTTCTTAGCTTATCAGTCTTCTCTAAGACGACGAGCTTAGAGGTTATGTAGTTTATGGTTACTTGTGATATATTCCCAATTCGATAATGTGGCATGCGAAGTGTTGCTGATCATTTGTTGATCGAAGCATGACTTTTGTGAAAATCGTAGCTTTGTGGACGAGACTTCGTCAAACCTCACAACTCGAAAATGGTCGAAACAGGAAGAATGCGACAAGGTTATGAGGGTCGTTCCCTTTAGGGTATGTGCATTTGCTTCTGGATAAAGTGATATCATGGTATGGAGCCCAGATATTTAACTTATGTGGTTGTTGGAATTTGTTGGTCTTGAGCGCTCGATTAATGCTCGGTGATGACCGAGGGATGGCATACTCGTGTCAGTAGTTACCTAGTTACAATGGTAACCCGGCCTTGTGTTGGCAGAGAGCTTGTTAAGTTATCGGGCTTCCCTCTAGAGGCGTACCCATTCGGTGAGGAAGTTCCTTAGCCTGACCATTTGTTGGAAATCAAAACAAAATAATATGTGCCCTTTACGATTGCAGTTGTATAACCTGCCACCTCTGGTGGTAGCTATAGCAGGCAAAATATAATGGTACCTATGCTGGCTAAGATTAATATTATACTTTTGAAATGTTTTCTGCACTATGCACTAATAATAATATCAAAAGGATTTTGGCGTATCAAGCATGCTTGACTATCATAAGGAGAAATCTCCTCCAATTGTGCGCTTGCATTGTGTGTGTGCGGGGAGGCCTTATGGCAGTTTCATTTTCCAAAAGGCATAGTGAATTTTTTTCGATTTTCTTTAGTTTGTTTTTGTTCAAATAAAACTGTTTTTGTTTGCTCACAGCAGTCCCATGACTGACCTGAGGTTTATTGTTCCCTTTCTAAACTCTAGGTGCCCAAAATTTTCCACATGGGCGGCCTAGAGTTTTAGATAGTCGGATACTAGTTGTAGCTTTTGGCAATCTTTGGAGTTTTTTATTTTGGCAATCGCATTGGTGCATCGGATTTGCTATAAATTCAGCATGATGGTGGTTCGAGCTTATGGTTTAGAGCTTTGGCATTGGAGAAGATATCTTTCCGCTGTTGATGTTGTCTCTTCTGCTATTGTTGTCTTATTCTTTCTGTTGTTGTATCTATCTCTAATATGTGTTGATCATTTCATTTGTATCATTGTTGTATCAAATGTAGTGTATTAATAAAGTTATTCATTCTGTTTCCGCTGTGTTGTTTTGGTCTAATGTTGTTATAAACTCCGACGAACCAGACTCAACGTTTAAATCTATGGCATTCGAATATGGGTGAAGTATAGACGTCGATTTTCGAAGGTCGGGTCAGGGTCGTTACATATAACATCTCCTAAATGGCTAACATCAGCCTCCTGCTCATCTTCGAAAGCTTTATTCGTCTACCTACTAAAACATGAAAATCCACAACCCTCAACCTACTCAAATCAATTTTGGGCACATGAAGTTTAAAGGGAAAATCATAAATTTTGAGCCAAACATTATGCTGGTGTGAATAATACTATACATTTCGGTTATTTGATACTAGGTGAGACCATGTTGGTTTGTAGAACTTGTTTCCCCTCACTAATGTCCTTTTAAAACATTTATTTTGCAAATCTTAATTTTGCAACCACAACTGGTTAAAACGATAATATCAATGTCATTAAAGCATATAAATCAGGTAATAAATTGACTATCTGTCCGAACATATAGTTTGTTTAGCTAACTACTAACTTTGGATGACTTAGGCCTACTAGACAAAATAAACAAAAAATCTAACTTCTGTTAGATACTCCTCTTCTGGACGGTTTGTCCCTAAGTGAACTTTTTTCCAGGGTCAACCTATCTTAATGGTTTTGCGGGCACCAATAACATATCCTCTCTTTGTATATTCCATTCTGTGTGTAGCATCATTTTATTCCTACTTATGACAAAGCCCCACACAATGGAATTTTGGATTAAATTAGCAAGGGACAAATAGCAAATGTATAGGGTGTGACCCTATGCCAGTCTCATCTGGTATTCTATTATCTGAGTCATTACTTAGGGTCAGCTGCCCAAAAAAGTTTCCTTGAAAACATTTTCTCTAAAATTTGTTTAGACCTTTAAATCATACTTTAAACAAGGAAAATACACTCCATTCTTTACTAAAATCACCTTGCCATGTTACATACACTGTACATAAAACTTTGTTGATGAAAACATTTAAACCTTTGAAAGTACCCCTTTCGAATCCATTGAAAGTACCCCTTTCGATACAAGTAAAACCTTAGGCCAGAAGGCCAATACATACCATTTAAAACCATTCTTAATAAATGTTTCGAAAACTTTGAAAAACCTTTTTTTCACAAGCTATAAACCATTAGACATCCTCTTATCGCAACACTATAAACATACTTTTCGAAAATTTTGGAAACCTTCCACTTAAAACCTTTCGAAAACATTTGGAAATTACCCTTCGTAACCTTCATTTAAAACCTTTCGAAAGCATTCAAATTATTTTCTATAAACAAACCTTTCAAAAGCATTGGGTTCAAGTAAAACACGTCGAACAACATTTCGAAACCAGTTAAAACCTTTCCTTTGGAACCTTTGGGTTTTTCCTTCGTAAAACAACTAAGTCGAAAGCACTCTTTCGAAAGCTATTTCCTAAATAAAGAAGTGATGGTGTCGAAACCAATACTTCAAAAGAATTGGAGAAGCGGCTTGGGGTTTAAAACATAGAAACCCTTTCGTAGGAAACGCTTCGAAAGGTGAGATGTGGTAGCAAGGGGTTTCGGTCCCTTCGAAAGCATTTACATAAAACAAAAAGCGCAACCTTTTTTTAAACCATTCTTTTAAAACAATTTGACCACGTTGGAAGTTGACCAAGCCAAATCCAAAACCAAAAGGAAAGTAAGCACGATTTTCATTTAAAAACAAAGTAA